>CM050512.1:10660000-13060000 GCA_027563665.1 Antrozous pallidus
AGGGCCTTGACTGAAACCTTCCATGCTCAAGTGCAGAGTGCATTGCATCTACTGTCTGAACTCAAAGGTTCAGTAAAGAGCTGCTTGTATACACAATGCAAAACCTGTCACAGAGTGCTCCCCAAAGGCAACGCCAATGCAGAGGTGGCATGGCCCTCCTTGGGCCAGGGGACAAACCAGGCTCTCGTATTTTGGGAATAAAGTCTCAACCCAGCATTTCAGAAACCCTGCTTGACTCAGTCTAAAGCCAAGGTATTTTAAGCCCCACCCCTGTGTTAATTTAGATCACCAGGCATACATGATTCAGACATTCCGTTGGGAAACTTCTGGGTTCTGTAATTATGGTAAACAAGAGAAAGTTGATCTCTCTGTGACTTTATTTATTTTCTCATCAGTTAAATAGGGATATTAATAGTACTTAATAAGGATTTTTCTGAAGTTTAAATGAGTTAGTATGTGCTCAGTAAATGCTCACAGAACTGTTACGTTACATTTAAAAATAAACTTTCAGGCTTCTCAACAGTATGTCCTATACTTGTCATAAGAATAAATAAGAGATAGTTTCTTAGTAAAAATGTTTTAAAATTAAAATCGCCTTACTATGACATAGTGCAATACGTCGGAATGAAATCATATAGCTTCAGTGTTCTCATCTTTCTTATGGAGATAATACTACTCATTTCATAGAGATCTTATGATGATTATGAATTAAATTATGCTATTTACTGCGTGTCTGGTTGGTACTACCTTCTTGTTTAATATTAGTTTCCAGATCTGCAACTCATCCTCCCTCTTTAGTAGCCACAAAAAGATCCAAAGTCAAGACCCATTTTTTTTTGACCAGATAAGCCTTCTATTGTTGTCAGTTTTTCTTTGTTTTCTTGTTGAGAACTATATACTTCATTTTGTGTGTTTTGTTTTTTCTACAGTTCAGTAAGCTTAGAGATAAATGCTATGCTTAATAGCAAACCGCAGCATAGTTTCTAATAAAAATTATTGCAATTAAGCCCTTATTACATAATCCCTGTTATTACTTCCTTATTTTAGTGGTTTCATTTTGCACTTGTATTTTATTTCAAATGGTCTCAAGTCTTTTAGTAGTTTTGTAGAAATAAGGAAAAGAAAGTCAGAGGCTACTAGCCACATATCATAATGAATTTCTTAGATATCTTCTAAATTGGAAGATACTGTTCGTAAAATTGAATGCATCTGAAAATATTTTCTCAGCAAAAGAAGCTGGGAAATCATGATATTTTTACAGTCTCTTCCTAGCTTTAGGATGAAGCGAGCTGTCTACTAAGTCATCTTGGCAGAGTAGAGCTCAGTAATTTTTCATGAAGAAGAGGCTCTGCTTTATTTGCTAGAATGCAAATTAGCTTCAAAGAACACTTCTAACCTATCCATCTGGATCGGATAGTTCTATTTCTGAAATAAAATTGCAACAAATATACTTATTTCATAAATAATTTGCAGATGTTTTCTTCTATATTTTTCTCTCATACTGCCAGCAATAGAACTAGGTAATAAAGCAAAGCATAAAGTAAGGTGGTGAATGACAAGCTATAATTCTCTGGAATTCTTTTCCTGCTTTAGGTGCATTAGAGCAGGTTTGTTCTACCTTACCTTTTGAAAGTTCCCTTTTTTTTTTTTTAGGAGAATACAAAGAAATAGCCTACAAAGAACATAACAGATTCTTAAATTGCATCTGTAGTAACATTTAAATCTTTTTTTCAAGTAAAATTCTTAAAGATAAATTAAAGAATGGGTGACAAATTAAATATCTATGTTCTCAGTTATTTCTAAAATATTTTTGCCTGGTATATATGTTGCCTTAATATTATAATTATTGGCATTCTTCAGATCAGCTAAGTAGGAGCTATATTTTTAATTAGAAGTGCTGATTAAATATACATATAACCCCTATTATGTTATATTTAATATATCTTTTTCTACCTCACATTAAAGGGCAATTATATTGGACTTTTAAAGTCAATTAATCAATTTACTCTTAAATCTAATTGCATCTGAGGACCTTAAGAGCCCTCAAATATTGTTTATTATCATGGGGGAGCCATAAACATCGCCTATTAGATATATCTAATCTTTCCATCCTGTTAAGAAGGTGTCTAAACAGACCCCAGCTCTATATAAATGTTAAAATCTCTGAAAGTGGTAGTATGTTCCATGGTAGCATCAGGTCCTGCATAGGACTTTGTTCCATTAGAAAAGTTATAATGAAGCTCCTATTTTAATACTAAACATGCAACGGATCAAACCCAAGGGTTACTGGTTCAGCTACTGCCTGCTCTGAATCACACTATCTCCTCTCCAAAACACATGTAACATATTAACAATCTGATAATTAGTGCACATTCCTTCCTGCTCCTTAAAACCTCACTCACAGATGTGGCTTCGGCTGGATCTTGGTTTTATTAGCTTTCATGATTCACTACCGTTGTAATACCAGTTCCCTTTCCCATTCATTAGGCTTTCTATCTGGCCATGCAGAGTGGATGTAAATCTATGTCTTAAAAAGGCAGGAACTTCATCTTCCTTGCATGTAGCCAGTCTCCAAATTATGTGTCCAGATAGTGCAGCACTAAGATCTCGATGACATGAAAAGGAAAATAGGACTTACAAGCACATGTAGTTCACTTACACATAGGGTTGAAAAAAATGGGAAAGAGGAAGATTGAATCAGGAAGCATAGCCATTGTCGCTTGGACTCAGATGTATATGGCCCCAAACTAATGTTACAAATAATCTTCTAAAAAGGGCTATTTATGGAAAAGTTAGTTTTCCCTTTCTAGTTGGGATAATGATGTCTTTGTTGTAGACAGGATGAAAGGTTGAAAAGAAAGAGAAAAACAATGTCTAAGGATCTGTTATGAATAGACACCAGGGAAGAGGAAGCTTGTTGAGAACTCAAAAGTGTGTTTAAAGACTGCTCTCCATACTTACAGTCTACCTGGAAAATGGTACCATTCACTAAGGAAATAGGGGACTAACAAGCATTTCAGATTGCTGTACAACAAAGCGTGACTAATTAGGTGTTTGTGTACAAAGGCATCATGAAAACAAGTAGAATCCAGTGGCCCATATTTTTCTGAAATATTCGAGGAACACTAAAGTAATGACAGTAACTACAGCTTAGCATAGAAAGACTTCTTATTTATGACTCTGCATGGATATTTTGGGAGTAGGGTACATTTATATTTACAGGATTGTGATTCAGTTTTCCTAATCTGCATTTTGCAAGTAGAATAAATTGAGATAAATTATCGTAAGTGGTACTTTGGGCCAACCCAACTATTCAAAACACATCATCCCCTTTCCCAAGAGGCTTGAACCACTAATGCTTTAACAAGGGAATGCTGATCATACAACTCTCAGTGTCAGGAAAGGGTGGGAGGTGAAGTTGTTACAATTTCCCCTAGGAAATCAATGATGGGAATCTAAGGATTGAATTTCAGTTCCTTCCTAAACTTTCACCAATTCCGTTCCAGCTCAGAGTCCATAGGTCAGCCAATAGGGACAATAAAGAATATTCTTTGCCAACTTAGTTTTAACAAATTTGAAAATCAAAATCAATTAGATAATGACCATTAGCAATTCAGTTGAGATTGGCCAACTTTTTCCACTGAAAGGGAGTGGTTCCCAAGGGCAATATCTGGAAAAGGAATCTCTCCTCTAATATCAACAAAAAGTTGGGTACGTTTCAGTTTATCAAAAAGTCAACTCTCTTTGTCCTCTTTGGGGAAGAAAATTAGACCCAAATTCAACTTAGATTTAAGTCTAAAATAGCTAATTTTATTAGCTGATCTACCTAACACTTTATTACACAATGCATTCAATGTTGTAAACATGATTTTTGGCAATCTCTTACTTTAGTTCAGGAACTGAGTTGGAAAACACTGGACAACATTTGGATAATGGCAATCTCATCTTGTCTCTTTGGAGAGTAATAATGTAAACAAAACGAGCTCTTTACTGGCAGCCAGATGCAGTAGAGTTTGTGTCTGTTCCTTCTCTAATATCTATGTCCCAGGGATATTTTTCTCAAGGCAGACGTGTTCCATGTCTTTATTCAGTGTAAGAACCTTATGTGCTACTATCAACTCTTTCTCAAACTCTTCTTGTGAAAAGCATTTCTCATGAAAATAATTAGTTTCTCTGCTGTTTTTAAAAGCAGTCCTAATGTTCTCTGATGCTTTAATGGAGGGAGTGTCCATGGAAAGGTGTCGGAGATGGTTTTAGTTGTTAGGAGGGCAAGAGAGCCTTATCAGACTGATGCAATATCACTCAACTGCTACTCTGAAGAAGCAAGAATGAGGTGAGAGAGAAAAGAATTACACACTTCAGGCGAACCAGGTGACCTTATAACCCTTTCCCCGCAATATACTTGACTTTCAGAAATCTAATGTTTCACTTCTTCCTGCTCCAACTGCCAAAACGTTTAGAAAAATAAATTGTTACAAAAAAATATGCGTGAGTAGGTGAAGGATGCCATTTAGATCACTAACACTACCTGTAATTTCCTAAAACTTTATTGAAACCTATTCTAAGTAGTTATATAAATGTCCAACCACTATGATATACACCTGAAACTAATATAATATTGAATGTCAACTGCAATTGAAAAATTAAAAAAAATAAAGAAAAAAGCATTCTAATGCAATTGGGAAACATGATGAGTTATTTTGGCTTGGCACAGATGAAACTCTAATTGAAGTGACTGGATGTTAGACCTGAAAGGGGCCAAAGAGGTACTTTACCCCAACCTCCTCATTTTACAGCTGAGGGAACCAGAATTCAAAAGATGGAGTAATCGCACCATCATATAGCTCGTGAGTGCTGGAGTAGGGCAGAAATTTAGACCCTCTTGTAATATGTGTGTGTTTCTTTTCTCATTAGTTTAGTTTGGGGTATAAAATTTGATCTGTATGTAAATGACTGACAATGAACTTGGTATCAGATAAAAAAAGGATGAAATAAAGAATCTCCAGGTGAAATTTTATGGAACGCTTACCAGGAGACACATATGAAGCCCTTTAACCATCTAACAGCTCCATGGATGAGATGCTGTTAGTATCTATTTTACTGAGAAATAAAAGGCACCCAAGGTTCAGGAACCTGCCTGAGGTCTCTCTTCCCCCATTAAGTGGCAAAGCCATTTCAAGACTTAATGACAAAGATGACAATATGAGGGCAACATTCTCTGGTTTTCTCAACTTGTTGGTGAATATAGGTTTGTCTTTATGGCTAACAGCAGTGCCTTTTCACATACAAGGTAATCAGGACCCTCAAGCTTTCTAATCTTTCTGCCATGGAAGCCGGGAGGAATTGTGCCTTTCCCTCTCTCTCCTTCAGAACTTACTCTACCCACTAAATTACACGATGAGACAGAGCCCCTGTGAGGGCAAGTGGAGCTGGTGTATTTCAGAGGGTGAACGACTTCAAAGTCAGGAGGTTTCATGGAAGGCAAAGGTGTTTCCAGGTCAGCTTAGACTCTTGGGCCCCCAGTGTGTGTTTCCACCCTTCTTCTGACTGAGACTGAAAGGGTGTTGCAGATCAGAGAATCGTGACTCTTTGAGAATCAGGAGGTTTCTACATGGCAGAAGCTTCCATGGATATGGCACCTGTGCTTGTGGGCTAACTTCCGTTAGAATGATTCCCAGCATGACACATGTCCTCTCGATTCTGGGTAAATCCTGGGAATGCAGGAGACTGCTGTCCTGGAGGACATAAATGTAAAATAGGAACTGTTCTGTTCGGTACAGTATCTATATTCGATGTTTTCATCTTCTTGGCTCTTAATTATTCGGCTTACTAAGCAGATGTTTGACTACGCACACATTAAGCAAACAGAAGGGCTGAGTCAGAAGCTCTGAAAAACAAAAGGACCTTATAGAGCATAGGCAGCTAGCTGCTTTCTCGCTCTCCTAATAAAGGCTCCCTCCCTCCGATTGTTTATGTAGTGTGCACAGAGTGTCAACAGATGTGGATCGGACTGGAAACCTTCAGACGTGATTAACCTCAGCAGTCTTGTAATGCAGTCCCACCTATGTGCCATAGCCCAGCCTGCACCCCAGAAGAATCTCTCAGCTAACTCACCCCAGGATTGCAACATTTCATGAAGAATCTGTGATTAAAAGCCAGACATATAGACATAAGGAGCCATGTGTTGCATGTTATCTCCACACATCAGTGTGAATGGTACATGTTCTACCCATGACAACATTAAAAGTGAGTACACTGTATCTTAAATTGATATATCTATTTTGAAAGCAAAGAGGGGAAAGATGGAAATCACACAATTAATAGGACAAGCCAACCAAAATAGAAGATTTCAGAATGATATTCTCCAAGAGAGACTCTCTTCTCTTGTGGTACATTTATTTTGTGTGGTGCAATATAGACAGCTCCAAATCTCCAAACTTCCGGGTGCACAACCTTACAAGCCTTTCAGCAGTCCATTATGTGGAGTCTTATACCCCAATGAATGCCTCCTAACAAGATGCAAAGTCTTGTAAAGTTGGGGTACCACCATGCACTTCTCTTAAATTATCCATAGTGCCTTGTAGTGTGCTTATATCTAGTTTATGTTCTAGTGAAGTTTTGAGGGTTTTCTTGCTGCTATTAGGAAGGCTCTGAACCTACACATTTTAACATTTAGAATTTTGCAAGGAAAAATGAAACCAACACACATTGGAAAGGCAGTATTGCAAAAATTATAACTGTATTCAAAAACATTAACATGGTTCCGTATCTCCTAAATCACAAAATCCTTAATTATTCTACCTACCTACCATTTGTCTGTACAGCTTTCAAGAGAAATAGCAAAACCTTCCAAGTTATCAGGGAGAAGAAATGTTGGAATTATTTAAATGTCTTTTGGACCAATCCTACAGACTAAAGCAGAGGGGAGATTGTCATTAGAAATCAATATAACAACATTGGCATATGGCCCCTTAGAGCCCAAGGTAGCTTGAGTGGCTAGGTAATGGTGGTCTAATTTGACTGGACTAGATTGTCTAGCAAATGATCTCTTCTTAAACTGAATCACCTTCTTGAAATAGCTGTATCCTTTTATGAAATCTGAAAGTTGCTCTTTCAGATCATTCCAATCCTCACAGTCCTGAAAATCACAAAAAGTTTTGCATCTACCAGTGTTCATCCAATGTTTGGGTTCACAATGACATACTGTAACTTCATAAGATGTCATTTCTCAAGACACATTTGGAGACTTTTGAAGTCTAAATGCTATAACTTATTATTAATCCATCTATCTATCTACCTACCTACCTACCTACCTACCTACCTACCTATCAAAGCCTAAGCAACCGAATGATCAGTTGACCGGTCAATATGACGTGCACTAACTACCAGGGGACAGATGCTCAGCGCACAGAATTGGGCTCCCTCCTGTCTGGATCAGGCCTGTGGGGAATTGGGCTGAAATCAGCTATCTGACATCCCCTCAGGGGTCCTGGGTTGTGAGAGGGTGCAGGCCAGGCTGAGGGACCCCACCAGTGGGCTTTCAGTAAAATGATATTATCTTAATCACATAAGGAACATCTTTAACCAAAACAGATTTCATTTTATCGTTTAAAATATGCTCCTATCAAGAAAAGTAGTTTTGAAGTATAAGACATTTAATGTATTAGTTGAACTTTCTAACTCAGCCTGACATTTGAGATTTTTTGGTGGCTTTTGATATGCCCCATTAGCTTTTCCTGCTAATCCTCCACTCTCCCTTCTCAGAGGCAATCATTCATTCTGCCACACCCATTTGGTCCTTGGTCTCCGACCATACTGGCTACATATCTAGTCCATGGCCACTACCTTGAGTTCCATGTAATCCTAGCCACTTCTCTAATTTGCATATTGCCTTCAAAGAGCATCTCTTGAGGGTCTACTTTCATACCTGCCTCTGTATTGATTTTGTAGTCAATAACTAGGAATTTTTATAGATCCATATCATTATACTGTCAACCTTTTCTCTTAAGTTAGATTGCAAAACTTTTAAGTTTGGGGCTGGAACGTTACACCTCTATATGACATGCCTACAGGTACTTAAATAAATGTTTGCAACACGTGATAGTCATTATCACTACCACTAGAAGTAGCAAGGTACCTTTAGCCATTCCATCCCCAATTGACTGATTTCAAAGATATTAAAGGCATGCTTTTATCTAGAAAATATTCTATCTTAATTATGTTTTAAATCTAAGGAGGCCTGCTGGTGATGAAAACATGGAGGAATTCCTATTTTTTTCTAACTTAGACTTCTAATTTTTTCCCACAATAAATGTCCTAGTTATCTCATTGACCCAATATAAAACCCAAAACCAAAGTGCCCTGAAATGTCTATGTTAAAAGGTACTCCATGTACTTATAAGCAATAATAAAAAAAAGTTTAAATGGAAAGAGTCGCCTTGCAACTCTTTGTCAAGATTATCCTTCAGTGTTGAAATCTTGACTGGAATGATGACAATCACAGCATTTGCTGGGTCAGCTGAAAAGGCTTCTGCTATCCCACAGAAGCTCTCTGGGTCATTTTAGCTCGTACTTTATTGCTTTCTCTGTTCAAAAAATTTTTATGTTGGAGAAATAACAGCTGAGATTTGTCAGACACTCATGAGAGACTTCTATTTTAACTCTGAGGCATTTGAAGGCCACTCAAGAGGTCCACCCATCCCTTTCCTCCCTAGGGCAATGTCACAGATTTGAGAAATCTGACAGTCTCCGAGAACTACTGGGTGCATGGAGATGACCCACAGTGTTAATTAGCAGAGCAATGCTGGGTGCATCATTCTCAAAACCCAATGGAGAGTAAGAGTTCCACTCCAGATGAATGATCATCAAATAAGAATTTGGAAGGGGTCAGAGCATCTGGAATTATCTCTTCAGATAATAGCTCCATTTAGGAGCTGAGCCAAGGAGGAGAGAGAAGCCTGTCTTGCATGATCTGGCAAGACTTAGGAAATTTGGGCTTCTACAGATTCTTTGTGCCTCACAAACTCATTATTACGTTGCACTTAATAAATCTGCATTTGATATTTTCTGTAAGTTTACTTGAAATTGTTCACTGATTTTGGTTTGTCTGCTCAGCAGTTTTGTAGTTTCCATTTCTTAAGTACCTGGATACTATTTTTCATTCTTTTTATCTGCATTTGCAAACAAGTCTCACCACCACCACCCCCGTCAGAAACTCACACACTCAAAGTCACCCCCTACCACTCTCTCAGTTGCTCCCTTTACTAGAATGGACCTGTTTCTGTTTTGTCCAAAATCTTGTGACTTTTGCCTTCTGCTTCCATTCCTGGAGGCCCTTTGAAGAGATTATACTCACTAAAACCACTTACTACACCTGATGATGTATATAAAAGAGGGACAACGTTCTGTAATGATCCAATTCAGGAAGACCTAGATTGGCATCATGGCTCTGCTACTCATTGTCTTTATAAACTTGGACAAAATATTCCTTAATTCTTCTTAAAAATGGGAAAAAATATCACCTGCTGCACAATATTTTTGACAGAATTAGCCAAGTCCTATGTAAAGCTTTTGTAGCACAGCATTGAACAAAGCAGCTATTTTTATATTTCCTTGAACTTGACAGCATGAACATATCACAATAGCTGGTCTTTTAAGCATTTTATCATTTCTCTATCATATGTAGACATATCATGGAGTACCCAAGGGGTGTTACATGCTAGGGCAGCAATTTTCAACCTTTTTTTTTTAATCGCATGGCAAACTAATTACTAAAGTTCTGTGGCACATCAAAAATATAATTTTTGCTGATATGACAAAAATTGGGATAATTTTGATTGCTTTACAAAAAATAGTAGTAATAGTAATTACCTGCCCCTTTAGCTCCAAAGCGACTTTTAAAAAAAATCAGGTACCTATTCTTATATATAAGGATTTCAGATGCAACCTGATTATGTGATGTTACCAATAAGATACAATTCTATTATATGGTCTATATATTTATGGTTAAAAACAGGGCATTCACACCAGATAGCTGTGTTGGCTGTCATTATTTTTTTTTTTAATTTAACAATCTAAAGGAAAAGATGTCAGTGCCCTTGATAATAGTCAGGTATTGCATGTTTTGAAAATTCTTTAGCACAGGTTGAATATCACTGTGCTGGAGAATTAATACTAAGTAAAGTTTCTTTTGCTTACCTAAATATAAGAAATTGTTTCAGTCCAGTCTGCCCTTAGATGTGTTACTCTCCCTCTATCCACAATGTCCCTAATCTCTCAAAGATATTCTATATATTCTTTCTCCTCTGCTGAAGTTTTCCCCTGGAGAAACATAAAGTGACATTAGTCATCTCTGAGTGTGCCTGCCCCAGACTCTTCCCTCTTCCCCCACTACTCTGCTTTGCTATTCTCTGTATGTGATCATGTGCTTAGGTGTCTAGCTCTGGTTAAGGACTCTGAGATCCATGTCTGAGAGAGCAGTGACTAATATTGCTGTCCCCCAAATATTTCAGAGGGCCTGCTATGTAGTAGTTTCTCAATAAATACCTGTTAAATAATGAACACATTTCTGAATAAGTATGCTCTCTAACTTTTTCAGTATTCTACAACAATATCAATTTTCCTGGAGTTCATTGTAGGGAAAACCAACTGATGAATATAATTTAGCCAAAATTACATGTTATAAAGGTTTTGTTTCACTTCTTGGATCTCTAAATGTCCATTGTTTCATGCACTATTAATAATTTTGTGAAATGCAAAAGATAATGACCCTTCAAGTAAAAACTTGTGTTAATATAACTGATGAATCTCAATTAAGCACACTTTTCTTTTAATATCTAATTGTGAATGTCATCAGGAAACTTAGATAAGTAGAATAAAATGGGTACTTAACCTTTCATAAGAAATAAAATTATTACTTGCAGTGACCAAGCAAGATTCAACCATTTGTAAAATCAGGTATTTGTAAAATCAATAGCAATTTTTAAAAAATACAGATTGGAAGGTTTGTAGTAATTTCCAATAAAACTTGACTGGTATAAATTGTCCTGTGAGAATTTGAACTGAGCAAGTTCCTCGCAAATTATATACCCAACAATTACCAAAAAAAGATAAGTGGTAGAAAGGTGAAAATAGAATGTGAAGGATTTGTCCACTTTAAATGTGACTTTCTAATAAGGTCATTGATGTTATCTTTCTTCATTGATTAATGAGCCCCTCTTTAGAATATGAAGATAGTAATTTGGTGCGACCTGTTATATGTTCTATGTCATTAGGAAATTTATTATTAACCTAGAAGGTAGAGTGTTACTGTCTACATATCCACTTGAAATCACTCATAATCTTGTAAACAGTCCTGGTCTATTGGTAATCTTAATTATTCTCTTTGTTCTCATAAATTATCTTCTTGTTTTCCACAGATAAATTTTTCCTTCTTAATTTTTCTCTCCAGCTCTTTCATATGCTGGCAACTATGCAAATTAAGATAGCCCTGGCATAGTACATAGTGAGACAACAAATTAGCAAACGATAATAAAGACAACTTCCTAACATTTGAATTACATTGTAGAATTCACTATATACTTCATAAGCTCAGAGCTTCAGATACTGAAAAAAGAAAGACTACAGGCTCAGATTGTGGCTGTAAGACCAAGCCTTACGTGGCTAAGGGACTTCCAAACTCATTTAAGTTACATTTTCTGCACTTTCTAATTTAAACTTGAAAGCAGTAAAGAAAATCTAATGAATGTTTCTTATTGTGATTCCTCCTACATTTAGAGAATTTCATAATAACTAACTAATATATATTTATTCTCCAGATATGATCAGATTTCAGTCTGACAGTCCATGGCCTGTGATAATAAATTTGTTGTTGTCACAACTGGGAGATGGGTGTTATTGGCACCTAGTGGCATCTAGACCAGAGATGTTACTAACCATCCCACAATTCTCAGGGCAGTCTCCCACAATAAAGAATTATCCTCGATCCAAAAATGTCAGTAATTCTGTGGCTAAGAAACCCTGATCTAGGAGCAATGTGGTAATGCAGCAGAATATTATTAATCAGAAATCACAGGAAAGGATTCCAGTTTAAGTACAATATCATTAGTGTTTTCACATATGTAATGAAGATATTACCACCTACCCTGCCTAATTGAAAGAGCTGTTGTGAAACCAAATAAGATCATGTATGTAAAAGTATCCTGAAAACCAAATAAACTATCCAAATGAATTCAATGGTAATATGAATCCTTTTGGTTCAAGGAAATTAAGGTAGAACTATAGCAATATAATCTCTGTGGATGGTTTTCTGTAGATGGTTTTATCGTGGAAAATGCAAAGGTGTAGGACACAAAATCAACATACAAGGCCAGTTGTGTTTCTATATATTAACAACCATCTGAAAAAGAAAACAATCCTATTAACAATAGCATCAAAACCAATAAAATGCTTAGAATTTAATAAAGAAGATGTACACTGAAGCCTATATGACACTGATGAAATATGACAGACATAAGTGAAAAATGTAAAGATTGTAAGTAAGTTATTTGGGCTCTTTTCTCAGGGGGAAAACCTAATACAAAATGAGCTAAAATTAGATAACCAAAGGATTAAGTAAAAAAAATTAAATATATTTCTATCTGGATATTATATTCGAGCACTAGAATTGACTATTGAGTACTACAGATTCTCTAGTTATGATCATTATTGTCTTATTACCAGTGTGGGTGTGAGATATTACAAGTGACTAAGAATGTGGTTTGTGGGGAAAGAGTGGAGGTGATTCAAGTGACCTTGGAAAGCTCCTTTCATACCTACAGCCTCCACACAGATTTTATGGCCCAAGATTAACTGTCAGCAGGCGCTGGCAGGCTGTTTTGTAGGACTGCAGACATTGCCACATTCGGAAGCTCTTCAACCAAGTCATCTCATTGTGGTTTCTTTATGGCCCTTTCTTGACGGTTAGTTCAGTTTTCAAATAATTGGCCAGGGGAAAAACTTTCTTCTTGTTCTTCTCTTCCTTTCTTCATAAATCCTGCTTCTCTAACGCTTCTTAAAAACACATTTAGAGGGAAACTCAAAACCCCCTTATTGCTCCATAAAATTTCTACTGCTCAAAGCCATGTCTAACATACGGAGCCAGTGTGCTTGCAGTGAAAAACCCCCTTCCCTCCCAAAATGTCCTAACTCTCAGATTTTTCACTCGATTGCCACTAAGCCTTGATTAAGACATATGTGCACAGGAAAAGTCTGTTTCATCCTAGGAAGTTTTTATCTTAGGCCTAGGTTCCTTCCTCTGTCACTAAGGTATTTGGTAGGAAGGGCTACCTCACTACCCGTGGCCGGGCTTCAGCAGGGAGAACCAAAAGCAGACAAAGCTGTTGCAAAGGAAAACTACATAAGGTGAGAAGGGGCAAACTCCCTACAAACAGAATTAGCCCAACCTGTGTGTATGGGGCAAATAAGTCAGGGAATATTTGACTCCTCAAAATACAAAATAAATGTCATTGTGAGAAATGTTAAAAATAATTCACTTGGGAATAATTTATCACAATTGGACAATTTCTGGGTGCATAGAATAAAGAATTATCTTTTTCTTCATCCTGTTGATGTTATATCAATAATCTTTGATTTGATCCTTTTGAAACATGCTCTCTGTCATGATCATATGTCCACATTTTAGCCAATCCACTATAAAAGTTCACTCTCACACCTCTCTATCAATTAATGCCTATTTTGTATTATTTTTCTCTTCCCCTAATGTGAACCAATTAGAATAATGAGGGCAAAAAGTTATACACACACACACACACACACACACACACACACACACCTACACCTGGCCCCTCCATTTAACATCCTGGTTTATCTTTCATGCTTTGTTGAAAATAATGGTGAAAGGTGGACAGAGATACTTCCTTGTATGTATTTTTAATTCAAATTAAAAAGCCTTCTAATCTTTGTACATATGTGACAGCTGAAATAGCTCAGACAAGCAACATTAAAGAAATCATTATTTCTTAGCTTCATGTTTAATTGCCAGAGCCATGACAGGAGGTGAAGAAAGAAGGCAGGACTTGCGTGGGCTGACACTGTTTAAGGGGCTGGGCTGGAGCAGGTATGGCTTTCATTATATGTAAGTGAATTAGTCTGTTTCCTTTAAACAGGAGAGATTAACAAGCCACCATGGGCCTGCTGTGGGATTCTGACACTTTTAGTGGCTTGTGACATATGATTTGTGAATATCAATTTGCCTTCAAAAGTAGAAAGCAAATCTACTATTAGCATGGGGTTTGCCAAAAGTTGATTCTAGGTTAGTTTGGTTGAAATTCATTAGGAAAGACATTTGCTAAGATGAGATAAATCTTTCATTTGATTAGATATTTTGGATCATTTTTAAGTTCTCATTTGGGCTTAAAAATGGCTACATGTACCAGTATGTGGGAGTTTACTATGGATGACTATGATGTTTCAGGTCTTGAATTTGGGTACTACGAGGACACTAAATAAAAAAGATCAGTAATTCTAAAGTAAACTTTTTTAAAACTTTGCTTTCTTGGTGAAAGAGTATGTCTTTGGTCAGTTTGGTGTCAATCAAAACGCTATTTCCAGAACTACAAGAAAACAGAATAAATACTTTCTCCTCATATGTGACTAGGTTACAGCGATTGGGCGCTGAAGCCACTTGGTTTTAATCCTAGCTCTGCCACTTAGTAAGGGAAGACTTCAGTTAAGTTACTCTGTCTCTTAGTGGCTTTAGATGTTCCTGTCTATAAACTGGAATGATACTAGTATTCACACCCTAGAGTTGTTTGAAGATTAAATGAGTACACGTGTGAAGTGTTCAGAACTAACTACACATGCAATACCCTTAGCTGTTATTAAGATTTTATCCCATTCTAAAAACAGCTCTGAACTGGTATCTAAAACCATGGAGCTAGATAGCAATAGTTGAGACTATTCACTCAGTTTAAATCAATCATTTAACTGCCTAAAACAAGCCATGTTATATTGTTTTTTAAAAAATAAAATAAACTTTACCTGTTTATTCAATGGATTCTGTCAATATCCAAAATGCTATACAATGGCACACCAAGAACCTTTATGTTGGCTAAAACTGAACTGCCTCAAAACATGTTTCATGATCAATAGAGAAAAACAAGGATCTGTTATGTAGTTAATCTAAAAGATTGTAGGAATATTACTAAGTATTTCAATATGAAATTAGAATGGATTTAATGATATAACTTATTCCAACTTCTAATTTCTCTTCTTCTATTATCAGTTCTCCGCATCACAGAATGTCATTGTTGCTGGTTGAAAACTTTGTTAATTCAATTAAAGGATCAGTCACTAAATAAGGACATGGACTGGTAGGAGAGTCTAGAACAGCATTCTTTTATTCTATAATCATTGTCACCGAAAGGAAAAATAATATGACAATTGATGGATGGCATTTTTCTGGTGAACAAAATCAGTAGTGTTCAATTTCAGGTTTCTTAATAGTTGAAATAATTTTATGTATTCTTTGGAGCACAAAGCATTAGGGCAAAATGCCTCTGGCCTAGTGCCTTGTATAGCACAACAGGATATAACAAATAATTTCAAACCCCATGAAGTCTTCTTGGATTGTGAAATACCCTATCACCCCATATTAGGTTGGCCAGTACACTAACCATGTCAGACTAATAAATTACAGGCAATGGCAGTGCTTACATACTGCTAAGCTCAGCTGAACAGAGTCTGATTAATCTTATTAAATGACTTAGAAGCCTTCTGTACAAAAAAGAAATATATGTATAAAACACAGAGAGAGAGGGAAAAAAAGATGCATCAGAGAGTGTGTTAAGTGTTTTCAATCTTTATGAACATTTCCTGGTCTATATTTCCTGTGACTTTGTGGGAGACATTCCCTGAGTTACATGGGTTGAGGTGTCCTTTGTAGGCATAAAGAAATGCCACTGCCCGGCTGGCCTGGCTCACTGGTTGACCATCAACCTATAAACCAGGAGGCCACAGTTCGATTCTCGGTCAGGGCACATGCAGGCTCCATCCCTGTGTGGGGCATGCAAGAGGCAGCTGATCAATGATTCTCTCATCATTGATGTTTCTATCTCTCTCCTTCTCCCTTCCTCTCTGAAACAAATATATATGATTGTGTGTGTGTGTGTGTGTGTGTGTGTAAACAAAAAAAGTAAAGGAATGTCAGTGTCCCCAGAAAGGGCCTCTAATTTGCATACTCATGGCACACCCCAGGTGGACATGGTCACAGCTTTACTGTAAGGCTGGTCCCAATATCTGATAAAAGGATCATTTACAGGAACTGAAACAAAAATAACTTCCACAACTGAAAGCAAGAATTCCTCACAATAAAGAGGAATGTGTCTCAATAACACAGATAGCACATTAAGGAGCTGCTTGAGTTCAAAAGACTGTTCCCAAGGAAACTCGAGAATGTCATCAATATTCCCTTTCCCGAGTTTGCAGCTTTGGAAGCCGTGCCACAAACTCAAGTGCTCACTTGGAGGGCCAGGTTCCTGCCAACGCTCTTGGGATTAGAGGCGTTTATACACAAATTCCTGTGGCTTAAAAAAATAAAAATAAAAATAGGGAGGAGCCCTAAATCTCTACAAGTTTGTTTACACCATTGTCATTCGGTGTAGCATCCCAGTCCTTCCACATAAACAGCAGTGGAAGTGCACTCAACATGGTGACCCACAGCCAGCGTTAGGGGGGACCCCGTCTCCCAGCCTCTCCTCTTAGATTTAGCATATTTACATTAGTGACTTGAAGACGGACCTAATCTCAGATGTATTGGAAACTCTCCAACCAACCAAGGAGTATTTAAATATTAGCATGTGTTTTAACTTTCAAAATGACTTCCTCTTTATAAAATATCTGGCAGTTTCTCCTTTGCCAGAATATGTGGAAAAAATGGCAAATCTGCAAACATGGTCTGTAAGAAAGTCATTCTGCCAAATTCTTCAGAGTATCTGGAGCTCAAAACACCTTTGGCCTTTCATCCTCTCACATCCACACTTAGCTTAGTGACAGCCTTAATTTTATGACTTCTTAGAGCTTTGTTGAGATTAAGAAATGCTTAAAGTGTTTATGAAAGTTCAGATTTCTGTGTGTGCACCTCTTACCCTCCTCCCCTCTCCCTTTCCCCCCCTGCAGCTTCCCCTGGGCAGTATTTCCGAATAGGGCTCTTATCATTTGTATTTTGGGCAGACACCCTAGTTATTCTGATCATGGGGTCCACAGGCCCAACTTTGAGAAACACCTCACATTGGGTGTCATCAGCTCTTTCAAATCTGGCTTCTTTCTCCATTTGATTTAAGCCCGTTTTCTAAGTACTTGTTAGAGGAAGTTTGTTTTTATTAAGAGAAATGGGTAGGGGCTGGATCTCAAATAGAATGTCTTGGTAGCCATTCTCTTGCCAGGAAAGTTTCAAAAGCCTCCGGTAGATGTGCATAGACCTAAGCTCTCAGAGCACAGAAGTAGAAATCGTTGAATGACATCAGGGCTGGTGGATTGATCCGTACCTCTAGCTTGCTCACTGTGCTCCAGCTAATCCTGAGTCAGCCTTTTAACCTCATCCCTTGCAGCAAAGCACTATTCCTGATCTCACCCACTTTCCCAAGATCACCACCATTCCCTCTCTTCTCAAATGACCATATCCGGCATTCAGTTAACAATGAATGTTAAAGAGAAAAAGAGTGAGCTCCTAACACTAAATGAGGAGATGCTATTGTCGGCCTCAGTTTGGACAGTGCCCCATTACCTAGACGATGCAGAACATTCACCTCCTCTCTACAACTTCATAGCCCCTATCAGTGCGAGAAACTAATTTTCTGTAAGAGGAAATGCCAGTTTTAGAATCATGCTTTTTTTCCAGGGTTTAAAATTCAAGTGATATAAATAGCCATGATAATAAATTTTGAGAGAGTTGCATCATTATGAAAACATTTGTACATGTGAGAAGCTGAACTGTAGGATGCTATGTGAATTTTATCCATAGTGAAAAGGGATAGATGAGATAGAGTTTCAAGAAAAGGAACAAATGCCCACCACCTTCAACATATTTAAACACTTAAATACTTCAGAGAGGGCACTCACATTTTAATTGTACTATTACCCATTTATTAAATTGAGCTTCTATCACCCTTAACTATAAAGAACCCTCTTTAGGCTGGAAAGGTTCTTATGGATTTAGCATGCAACTTCAGGGAAGAGACTCTTGGACTGATGAGGAGAAAGAGAACAACTCTCCCTAATCCAGATTGAATTTATGACCCAACGAAAAAACAGACAACCTATCTAGCCAGGTTCTGAATAAACAATCAAAGTCATTGCTTTGTTCTTATAGTGCCCAGCAGTCAAGGTGCTATGTGCAAATGCACTATGTTTTCAAACAATGTTTAACAAGTAGTCATTTCAACCTAAAATGTAGACGGAACTAAAATTTGAAGTCCTATTATGAGCCTGATACTCTGCTAGATATCTCCGCATAAATTATTCTAATCTAAGCTAACTCAATCACACAATTCCTAAGAGGTGGGTAAAGTGAACTTTATCCCTACCTCATGCTTTTTATTAAGATACTGTTTTGGCAGATTATCCTTAATTTGGACCACATAAAGCTGTCATGCATTATAGTATTAGCTTCCTATGGCTGCTATAACAAATGACCCCAAAGTTGGTGGCTTAAAACAACAGAAATTTATTCTTTCATGTTCTGGAAGTCAGAATTCCAATGGACTGAAATAAAGGTGTTGGGGTCTGAGGGGAGAAATCAGTCCTTGCCTCTTGGAACACATTCCTTCTGTCTTCAAAACCAACAATATAGCATCTTCAAATATCTCTCTCTGCTTCCATCATCAAATTACTCTCTGACTCTTGTGTGTATGTTTAGACTTCCTTTATCTATATGTGATCAAATAAAGACATTTGTGGTGGTATTTGGGGCTCATTTGTATAATCTAGGATAATCTCTTTATGTAAAAAAATCTTTAATCCCAAGTGGAAAACTTAACTATAAAGTGTTTTATATAGTATAAATTCACTATAGAATACAGGTTCCATGGTTTAGATATGATATCTTTGAATATCCATTATTCATCATACTATGGTCTGTGTTCTGGACCCCAAAATTCACATCCATCCTATATTAAACTACATTCACTCCATCCCCAAAAGTTACCACACATTATAGCATACTCTCCAATCCCAAATCTCATTTAAATAGCATCAGTTATAAAAAAAATCCCAAATCTCATTATCTAAATAATCTAAATCAGGTATGGGCGATCTCTGGCTAAGAATCATCTTGAGGTAAAACTTTTCTATTCTGGATCTTTAAAACTATAAAATAAGGTATCTGTTATAAAACACAATGGTAGGATAAGCATCGTACAACAATTATAGATATTCCCATCACAAAAAAGGGAAAAAATGGAAGGAAGAAAAGCCTCATCGTTCTCCATTTCAAAATCTAGTAGGACAGATTCAATTATGTTTCAAGACCTGGTAATGGTCTTATGTAGTCCTATTCTCTGCCTCTGCACCTATGGTTCTGCCCTTTGTGCTCAAGAGCTGAAGAGTTTTACCAGCCTATTTGCTGTCTATAGAATTTTGGGAGTCCCGCATCTTTCATTTTGTCTTAACTCAGTCTCTTTCAGTCCAAGCCATCAGTATTTCTACTGATATAACATTCTAAAAAAGTTTGTGGGTCTCCTATGTATATCACAGGCATTCGTGTCAGTAGACAAGAGGGTCCTCCTCAGATCTTTCTTGGGGAATCTCTTGGGTAGCCTTTGTTGAGATGGCAGAGGGAATCCATCTGTCACATGCCTAATCTCCGCAGCACTAGCATAAGGCCATTTAGCCACATCCATGGCCTTTTCTTCAGAGGACTTTCCTAGCAGTAAATCTCCTACTGTAGCCTCTTTGGTAAGCTGGATAGTCTGAGAATTTCGCAAATGATCCACTGCTGGTTCTATTTTGTTTAATACTTCTTTCTCCACTTTCCCTCTTTCCCTCTCAAGTTTTACTATAAGCAACTAGGAGAAATTAGGCTTCATCATCCATCAAATCTCATCAGCTAAATTTCCGAGTTCATCACTTCCAAGTTCTGTTTTCCACACAACCATAAGACACAGTTCAGCTGCGTGTCTGCCATATTGTGACAGGGATTACCTTTCTTCTAGTTTCCAATAACATTCTCTCTATTCCCTCTCACCAGCAGCATGTTTAATATTCACATTTCTACCAACATTCTGTTTATGACGATGTTTATATTCTCTAAGATGACATAGGCTTTCTCTCCTGTGCTCATCTGAGCCCTTAGCAGACTGCCTTCAATGTCCTTATTTCTACCGGAAGTCTGGTGAAGGCAATCTAGGCCTTTTATATCACGTGCCTCAAAATTCTTCCAGCCTCTGCCCGTTGTCCAATTCCAAAACCACTTTCACATTTTTAGGTATTTGTTATAGCAGCCGTCCACTTTGAGTATCGTCGTCTCTATTAGTTCCCTTTGACTGCTATAACAAATGACCACAAAGTTGATATCTTAAAGTAACAGAAATATATTCTCTCACAGAAGCCCAATATCAGTTTCACTGGATCCAAATCAAGGTGACAACAGGGCCAAGTTCCTTCCATTGTTTCTCTCCTCTGCCAGCTTCCAGAACCCCATTCCCTGACTCATGGCTCCTACATCTGTCTTAAAAGCCACAGCTTTGCATCTATAAATCTCTCTTGCTCTGCTTCCCTCATCAAATCCCCTTCTGCCTTCTCTGTATAGTTATTCTTTCTCGGTATCTCTTATAATAAGAGCAAGTGATAGCATTCAGGGCCTACCTGGATAACTCAGGAAAACTTCCTCATCTCAAGACCCTAAATTTGATCACATCTACAAAAAAAGATGTACCATATAAAATAACATTTACAGACTCCAGGGATTAAGACCTGATATCAGCATACTATATTCATTATCTCCTAGTAGGTGTGCTCCTGGAATCTTGTCCGTAATCTAGAAAATGAGTATATTGAACTCTTTTCACAGATAAAGTCTGTGAGGGTAGGATAAAGACCTGCCTAGGATCGCCACAGCAAATGTTCCAACACAGCCAACAGTGAATCATATCCCTTTCCTTCCACTTTTTGCAGCTCATTTTTCTTCTCTACATGAATTACCAAGAATCTCTCATTTCTTAATTGTTACCAAATTATTCCAGAACCCAAATATAACTCTGAAACCATAAATAACTATCTGGTAGCCGGCATCAATTTTAAAAAGGAGTTAAGTCCTCATTTATCTCCACTGAACAGAGCCAATGGTAACCTTAGGCAAGTTAGAGAAACATGGGAAACAATCCATTTCAAGGATTACACAATATTCACAATATTTCCATTCACCAGAGTGCATGAAATGAAGCACTTTATGTTCACTTGAGTAATGATGGCCGTAACTCATTTTCTAAGTTCAGAATTGTAGAACTCAGAACTGAATGGAGGTTGTCAGGGTTACTTAACTTCAGTCATATTTTTTCAGGTAGTAGTACATTTAATCACACTTTCCAGACCAGGCAACAAAACTGAAGATAGTCTAGATGGCCTGTGTCGAGGACATGCAGTTATAAAGAACAATATACTGGATAAATACATAGAGAGGAGGCATTATATGCCAGACGCTGTATTGAAGGCTAGTAGGCAAAGATCAGTGTGACAGATCCAATCCTCATCTTTAACAAGCTTTCTGTGTGAAAAGAAACTGCACTGGGAAATTAATCAAATGTGAGGATATGTTAACATATTAGATACAAGTATTGGGGAGCACAGGTTTGTGGGACAGTAGAGTGGTCAGGAAGGCTTTCTAGAGATGACATCTAAGTGACACCTGAAAGGAAGGAGTACTGGGGATGATGAGGGCAAGAACATCACTGCAGCTAGATCTAGTCATGAGGCAAAGGCCACCCACAAAGGGAGAGGCATGTCCTGGAGCTAAAATCAACTCAGTGTGTCTGTAATGGGGAGTGTCATAGACAGGAGGCGGCAGGGGCTCAGTAGGGAACAAATCATGCGGGCCTTACATCACAGGCAAAAAAATGTAGCTATTATTCTGAAGACTTTGGGAAGACATTCAAGTATTTAATAGGAAACCGACCTGCGTAGATTTGTGCCTTACGCAGAGCAGACTAGGGTGAATTTGTAATGCGATACATTGAGAGGGAAGAGGGGGCTGTTAATAATATCCCAGAGCAGTGGTCAGCAAACTCATTAGTCAACAGAGCGGCAAACTGTGGCTCGCGAGCCACATGTGGCCCGCCAGCCGCAGTTTGCCAACTGTGCTAGAACAAGAAGTGCACTCTGAGACCGGCCCAGGCACACCAGGACAGAGGGTATGCCCCCTGAGACTGGCCTTGGTGGGAATCCTGAGTCACTCATGCTGACTATATGTAAATACCTGCAGTGGGCACCAGAACTGTTAGACTCAGTTTTCCCACCCACATACAGTACGGTGGTAACAATGATTACCCATCTCACAGATGATTTTTCTCACAATCAACTGATGAAAACCTTCAAGTGCTTTATAATCTATAAAATAGAGTAAGGTGCTAGAACATCAATTTTCTGTCTAAATGTTTTGTTCAGCATTTGACTTCGGTATCTTTTCAGCAAATGGTATAATTACAAACAATACAGTAGTCATGGCCTCCATCAGTAAACAGAGCTAACACTTCTACACTCCTAACATGTGCCAGGCCCTACATGGGACTCTACATTTATAGTCTCATGTGCAAGTTTACACCTCCCCACCAAAAAAAAAAGTGATTGAGTGGGGGTGGTAATATTGTCCTCATTTAACAGGTGTCAAGACCAAGGCCCAGGAAAGAGTTAGTCCAAAACCACATAGTCTTAGAACCCAACTTCTATATGGAGAAGTTTGTCTCCAAAGCTCTAGGTTTGAACAGGGGACACAGTTGCATAGCAAGCTGTGTGTATGCAGTGGACTTTGTTTCTTTTCCTGCTCACCTACACCAAGTAAATCTGAGACACTTTAGAACAAAAATGACAAGAAAAAGTTCACACCTGGAGCAGGTAACTGAAGCCTCGTAGTTCCATTTGGGAACCTGCTGTGCAGGGCCAGACCTCTTCCCAGTGACAGGGGTGTGTGTGTGCGTGTGTGTGTGTGTGTGTGTGTGTGTTAACTTCTGCAGGAGGAAGTCTTTTACATTTTAAACTTATGACCATTTAGCAAATCAGGGATGCTAACGATGATAGTATATCAGAGCTATTTTTCATGCTTCACATATGAAATGAGGTGTGTGTGTGTTTATTGTTTGTTTTTTGTCAAAGTACAATTTGAATATATTTAGGTTACATTGATTGTATTGTATTTTATATCCTTTTCAAATAGTCCTCTGCTTTCTCTTTTTATTTTTTACTCTTTATTTCATAAAGCAAAATAAATAAACAAGGCCCATGATAAATGACAACTGTATTAATGTAAAATTTTAGCCCTCCCCCCAAAAATCAAGTTGTCGCCGAAACCTGTTTGGCTGAGTGGATAGACCATCGGCCTGTGGACTGAAAGGTCCCAGGTTCAATTCGGGTCAAGGGCATGTACCTTGGTTGCGAGCACATCCCAGGTAGGGGGTGTGCAAGAGGCAGCTGATCGAGGTTTCTCTCTCATCGATGTTTCTGACTTTCCATCCTCCTCCCTTCCTCTCTATTAAAAAATCAATAAAATATACTTTTTAAGAAATCAAGTTGTCAAACCTAAAGATGTGTACATGATTGGCTCCCATGTGACAGCACCTGCCAGTATATTTTGCTTTTTTCCTTCGGAAGCTACCCCCTGGTTAGGAAACCCTGCTCCGTCCCGGTGGCCTGCCTGCTGTTTCCTAAAAACTTCACTGCTGAAGCCCCTTATCCTCAGCATGACCTCCTCCCGCCGTCTCCCCTCCCTCCCTCCCTTGCGGGGTGCTGCTGCCTTCTGCCCTGCTTCTCTTGCCTTTGGTATAAATGCTTCTATCATCTCCCCGCTCCCTGGGAAGTTCTCCTGTCCCCATCTCTGGGCTGCAAACTCTTGGAGGGCCTGGGCTGAGATGAGAAACAGGACACTTCACTGCTGCCTTTACTGAAAGCTGAGCGACTGTGATAATCTTGCTTTAAAACCATATTGTAACTTGAAATATTAGATTTCTTCTGCAACAGCTTAACATGGAACCACTTTTCCTTTTAGGCAACAAGCCGTCATCTCCCATCCTCCACAGTCACCTGCTTTGCCCTTATTTTTGTTTTTCTGTTCTTCTGCTTTCTTTTATAGCCGAGTCCTTGGACACATTTGTATCTTCTTTATTTCCAGCTCTTCATTCTCCCCTCATGGGACTTGCAATATTCGAACATCTTCTAACAGCCTCTTAATGAAGCAGACTTCTCTTTCCTCAAAGCTTCAGGATGTTATAAGCACCGCAATTCCAAATCTTAAATAATAGCAGAAGTTCTAATAGTTCCCTTTCTAAAAATTGCCAGGTGTACACCTCATTCCTACCGCTTTCTTCAGTTCCAATATGTTTAATCCCCGCTTCATCGAGTCATCCAGGTGCTTTCCTTTAGTCGTTACTTTTCTTATATAGCAACTGCTTAATGGAGGCTTATTATGTACCAGGCACCATTAAGCTATTACATGCATTAACTGGACTCCTTCAAACTTTTCCCCCAGCCCCAGGCTCAGTCTGCCTCTTCTGTACCTTTGGGGGTGGCCTCAAACTTGCCCCACACAGTTCCCACCTCCCATCTCCCCACTCCAAAGCAAAATAAATAAAAGGTTTCTCTAGCCATGAAGTTTGGAGCAGTTCCCAGTTGTTTTCTAAGGCAACCCTACCTGTTTCTCCATAGCATTTATCCCCAGTTCTCATCCTGCATCTTTTTGCTGCTTTTTCTCGCTGTAGGAAAGCTCTGTGCGGGCAGAGCCAGCATTGCTCTCAGCACTGCATGTGAATGTCACAGTATCTGACACGAAGCAGGCACTCAGTCCATCTCTGCTGAGGGAATGAATGGCCTTACTCCATCTTTTCCATGTAGGAAAGAAGTAGGGACCATGAATATCCTTGTTTTACCAATGACGCTTTGCCCAAGTAGTACACAACTGTCTGGCAGTTTGGAGCCTCAGATGCACCCACTTTTGTATCTTCAAAGCTTCCTTTCAACCCAGGTCCAGACTTGTGATCCCTTTGGATGAAAATCCATACTTCCAGCTCCTCCACCCGCCAACCTCTGGCAGGAACTGGGACTTCACTGTCCTTAACTCCGAAATCCCGCGCCAGGGATTACTCCAGCGGGACTCCTTTTAGATCACAGGTTCTCATTTCAGTTCATTTAGCAGCCACTCACACGCCAAGTCTTGGGTTATATTTCCCTCACACCTTTCTTGTCATGTCAGCCCTGTGCAGTGCTACTCATTAGCTTGAGTTCTTTCCTGGGAGTTCAAAACCCTTGTCTCCATCACTCCAGCCCAGCCTCTCCTCCTCCTCCTCCACAGCATGTCTGCGTGCTCCCGGCCTCTTCTGCTCTGCTTCTGGCTCCCAACATTCTAATAACATGCCCTTCCCCATCTCTCTTGCTTCAGCTTTAAAGCACTTCAGTAGATTTGTTCATCAAGTTTTTATACTGTAATCTGACTAACACCCCTAGCACTTTCCCCCCCATGTTTGTGGAATCCTGTCCTTCCACAGAAGTATCCCCAAAGGCCCTAAGTATTTGATTTACTACAAAGGCAATGGCTATTACTCATGACATTGTAAATAGATTTCACTAGAAATCATAAATAGTATGTAACTTAACATCCATGTGTTACCATTTTCTCCAAGTCTCAGAATACTATTTTTCCTTTGAATAATTCTGTCAACAAACCAAAGCTATCGATAGCTTTATTAATTTGAAACCAAGGGTAGAAAGAAGCTTGGCTTTTAATTATCACCATAACAACCAATGTAACATATGTAAATAGTCAGCTTCTACATATAGTACAAATAATTCAGCAGTCAGTGCCAAGAGTTCTTTTTTGAAAGATGTGAACACAGGTAAGTGATTAATTCAAATTCTAACTGCTCTTAGTGTCTCTATATCTTCCTAATAAAGATATGTACATTTCTGTAATGGGTCAGCCCAGAGTGTCCATGCATGTATATTTTCAACTTTTCTCCTTTTAGCAGGGTTGTACAGAAAAGCTGTATAATCTACATGAAATTTTGGAAGTTGGAAATATTAAAGACCTCTAAATTAGCATTCATCTTCTGTGAAATGCATGATGACTAACATAGAAAAGGAATAACTGATTTCCTAAACCATCTTCGCTCTCTCTCTCTCTTATAGGAGACCAGGCAAAGGCGGAAAGATAAGGACATTGACTGAGTAGCTTGTAAGTGTTGCCTGTACTAAAACAACTTAAAAAACTTGAAAGAAAGATCCATGGGCCTGCAGGGAGAGTTATTATGAGAATGGAATAGTTAACCTGGAGGGAAAATGCAGAGTGATGACTTAGTAACCATTTAGCCAGCATCCATTCCAGAAGGTGTTTGCTGTCGGCTTTGAACTTCTCTGAAGGGCAACACTAGCTCTAAGACATTGGCCTGTGTGCTGGGACAAGGGAGAAGTCATGGAGATTCAAAATGAACAGAGGCTCCTGTTGGAGTCTATTGAACTTACATTGCTGAAGACTGTTAGGCTTGACCATTAACTATGTTGACGCTACACATCCAAACACAGCTAGGCCACTGGCTCTCACTGTAACGTGGGATGCCGAGCAATGATGATGATAATTTTTCCTGGCCTCAATGGGTTAGAAGCCAGGGAAAAGAGGGAAGGGGCAGAACAGGAGAAGAAGGAGAATGGAGTGATGAAGGTGTGATAAAGGGTCAGGCATTCAGGATGCCTTGGAGTCAGGGTTGTCACAGATGGCCCATATTTCAAAGGAAAACTGCCTTGAGACAGAACTAAGTTGATGGGTCCTGAATATGTCAAGTTATCCTCAAACAGGGCAACCCCTTAAAAAAATTCAAGGGTGGCCCTGCCTGGTGTAGCTCAGTTGGTTAGAGTTTTGTCCTGTGCACCAAAGTGTCATGGGTTTGATACCCTGTCAGCACACATGCCCAGGTTGTGGGTTCATCTCTGATCTGGGGCTCATATGGGAGGCAACCAATGTTTGTTTCTCTTACATTGATGTTTCTTTCCTCTCTCTCTCTCTCTCTCTCTCATCAATAAAAACATATCCTAGAGTGAGTATTAAAGATAAATAAATGTTAAGGATGAACTGATATGGATGTTTTTCAGTAAAGCATGTAAACTCAAGGTCCTTGAATGACAATAACGGTTATAGAAAAATACCATTTTTAAAATGTTGTTAATTTTGTAGGGTTAACTATTACTATTTAGATCTAAGTTGCAGTTAAACCAGATTTTTCATAATTAAGTTACAGATGTTAGGTTTTTTTTTTGTTGTTGTTGTTGTTGTTGAAAATTACTTAAAGTTGGAGCTATACGACTTAATACTTTACCTCCTCTATTCTGATGAACTAAATGATTCATTAATATCTCCCATGTCATTACTCACTGTAGGAAGCATGCCAGACATTCAAAAATTCCTCATTAATGATAACACACGTACTGACAGATTAGATATAGGTGAAGCTGGACAGATTTAGGGTGAAGAATTATTAGGCGAGCTATAAAAGCAGGCCATGCTCTAGTGCCGGCACTATGGATCTATCAGATAGTAATTGGATGCACGTGTGAGCAGCAGTAAACAGTCACTGTCCAGTTGTCCACCTTACATGGGAATCTACTCTGTGTGTCGTCTTTGATTTATTGTTCCAATTAGAACACAGTGTTCAAAGAAAGAACACAACCGACCTGAGTTAGAAGTCAGGGAGCCTTGAAGACCATTATTTTGTGAGCAACCTGGCTCCCTTTTAGATATCTTGAAACTTCCTATTTGTGTAAAATCCATACTAATTAAATACTTGGTTTGAAACGGATTCTATAAAGCATCAACATTTTGTATTTGTTAATTCAGTATCAGAGTATCGCGGGTGGCTTCCCAAGATGTAGCTATATTTTCTTTTGCAGGTATTAAAGGGACATTTCTAGGTCATTCCTTGTTAGACTGACTGACAGACAGGAGTAAAATTAATAGGCAGTAAAAAAAAGAGTAGCAATTATGAAAAGTAAACATTTTTTTTTTAATCTGCAAGCCCAAGCAGCAAACACCATTGGTCAAAAGGCAAACGCAAATGACCGTAAGTCATTGCAATATACCATGAAAATGATGGTACTTCTGCAGAAAGGACTTGAAACAAAACGAGGCTCATTACTTTTCTAGACAAATAAAGCTGTATTAAAATTATATAAACACGCATCTCCTGCACCGTCATACTAGAAAATTAAAAGAGGACTTTAATTTCTGGGAGGGGAATGTTAATATTTTACTGACTTACATTAAGCAAACATCAACTATTAATGCTGACAAATGTTGGAGAAGTAATACTAAAAACGTCATCTGAATTACTCTTCATTGCAAAGTTCACAGAATTAATGTTAAGAGAGATTAAAATCACTTTGAACTAATACACATGCATTAATCTTCTTTCTGAAGCATAATAAAGAAATATCATTTGTACTACAATTTTGGATAAGCATATAGACATTTAAGGCTTAGGAAAGATATAGATATTCATAGGCAGCTCATAAATGTGAGGAACATTAGCTCCATTTCAAATGAGCTGTCAACTTTTTTCCCAACATTTTGGCTTGTGGAAAGTCAGACTTTTGGATAACAAATGAGGTTTGCCTCTGAACATTAAGGTAATTGTGCAGGAATTTAAAGTGCTCCTTCATGTTATGCTGTAAGTTCATTAAACACTAAAAAGAATGATCTGGAATAAGACTTTTTTGCTCAAAACTGGATAGTAGAAATGTATAAGAAACATACATACACTGGGGTTTCCTTTGTTGTATAAGACAGGATTCTGTTAAATTCTGTACTTAAACATCATTTTGAAAAACCTGTTGGAAAGAGTGGTCCATATGTTTGGGTAATAGATTACCCCAGACCTAGAGATTGGTGTCTCTGAATTCTCACCCTCCAACCCTGGCATGTGATTTCTGCTGTTTTCTTTTTTTTCCCCATGGTAGATGGTTATAAATCAGGTTTATGAAGAGGAAACTCTCTGTAATTGTGTATTTTTAATGGATTTATGATAAAGCCATCAAAGTGGAGGGTCCATATGGTAGGAATGCAGTAAAGGTAACAGGACCAGTGTCACGTAAACATTAAATACAGTGCCTTCCACCGTCATAAATCCTGGGTGCGGTGATTAAATGCTCCTGGTTATAAATCATGCAGCCAAACTCTAGAAACAACTACATCTTAAATAAGACACCAGTAGAAGCCTTAAGCTGGATGCTGGCTTTCTTCCCAGGGAAGAACGATTGTATTATTTTTAGGAAATAATATTTGAGTCCCTATTTTCCTCAACAATTATCTTTCCACTTTATTGAACTTCCTATAAGAAGCTCCCATCTTGATTAAAAAGTAATGATACAAGCCTTTAATCTTAGACAGTAATCTTTCATTTTTATGTAGTAAAGTGCCATTTTTATTTTCACACTTATTTTAAAGCTCTCTCATCTATCATCTAACTACTATCTCTCTATCTCTCTATCTATCTATCTATCTATCTATCTATCTATCTATCTGTCTGTCTGTCTCTATCTTCAGGACTCTAAGATTTTGCTCCCTTTAAGGTCATATACCCAACCTTTCTGCAACAGCCCAATTTTACACTGGTATTTACAATCAAATTATTTTATTACACATGGAAGCAATTAAACATTTGGCCCTCAGCTGTAAACAATTACTACATACAATGACATTCATGGAGTTTTCTTAAGTAGTCATGTATTTCTCATGCCCTCTGCTGAAATGAGTGAGATGGATGTGTGTGTGTTTTGTGTGCCCAGAAGCGATTATATTCCCAAACATAATACCAAAAAAAAAAGCATTTCATCTGGAGGAAGCCCTGACAGAGTCCGATTCCAGGGGGCCGCCTGCAGTGGTGCCTTTGATGTAGTTCACTTCTATTCTACCATCATTTGACTACTATTCCCATTTCAATCTGGAGACCTGTAGGTATTCAGAGCAATTATGTTTTTGGATAATTTGTTTTTTAGGGTGTCTAATTCTAATATATTATCGGTGTTCCTAGTAGCAGAGAGGTAGAAAAAAAAAAAAACAAGGAGGAGGGATATAGCCCAATAGACTTGAGTCCCAGCTCTGCCAATTTCAAGTGGTGAGCTTGGGTAATTTACTTTTATTCAGGCTTAGTTTTCATAGTAAAAAATGTGTGTAGTTATACTTAAATCATAGGACTATTATGAGTGTTACATGATATATAGATTTAAAGAAATAGGGTACATACTACATAGTCAGTACATACTGATTTTTCTACTGTATCCCACACTCCTTTTCTGGAAGGGCTCATGTTCCATTTTGAGAATATCCATCATTCACTGCCTCATATCTAGAGTTCATTTTCTTTACACTAGACTCCCCTTTTCCACAAGTGACAAGCATGGGAGCAGGCCACAGCTGTTTTATTTATGTCCAGAAATAAGTCCACCAGTCCCAGTTGCAAGGGTACCTAACAGCTGTATCCAGCCTTTCCAGGAGGCCAGAACTGGAGCTGAGTGGTAATGTTTCAAGGGCAAAGCTCTAGATGTAAAGGCTGATAAAACAAACCTAAATAAGCCTGAGCATGTCTAGTGACAGATACACCACAGCTATTCTAAATTATTCAAGCTTTCTCAGACTTCTAACAGAAGAAACATAATTCATCTCTGCTCTCCTTCATTCTGCTATCCTAAGTGACCAAAAAGAAAACAAAATATGCCCCCCCAACAAAAAAAGGAATCATAATTATCACTCAAATTGAGAAGTGTTTCTTTAGCACTTGTAATATGTTTAGAACCATCTAATTTCTGGGAACCAGCTTTGGAGGTAGAAGCTAAAATCGATTTTGCAATGCTTCAGGGTGATTTCTTTACTTCCCTTTTGTTAGCATTTTGCTGGCAAAAAGCCAATAAAATGGTTGTTTAATTATCCAGGACATCACAAACATGTAACCTCTTAGATAAGCTGTTAGTGTATTTCAGCAGCCTTAACATTAGGGTAAAAAGTAACAAAGAAAATTAAGCTTCAAATAAAAAATAAACCTCAGAAGAACAGCTTTGTGTGTTGCGAATAATTAATAACTTGCTTAGGAAAATGTTACTGAAATGTGGTTTTTGGACAAGGAACTAACACTCTTCAGAGGTTAGATAACCATAATATTTAACAGGCTACCATTTGCTGGGCTGGCTGGCTGGTTACCCTGTAGGCATTGCAAACGTTTGTTCACATATAATTATGCGACATTTAGACAATATCTTAATCATACCATGTACTTCAGCTGAATCAGTCCAGCTGGGATTCGTAGCAGCATTCTGATTACCTGGCCACATGTGGAATTAAGGCTTTCCCAACCTCTACTTTTCACGTGCTATGTCTTCAGACAGATGTTGTTGAGAAGCCTAAATTGTTTATGGCTTTATTTAACAGAGTAAGACCCGCCCCCTTTCATTTTCAACCACTGATTAAGACTGCATTATGACATAAGATACTTTAATTTTATCAAGGACTATAAGTATACTTTATCATTTGGAAGAGATATTAATATATTTGGACGGTTAGAATACGTCGTCTCCACACTTGTTTCTGTGCAATGAAGTTACTTTTCTCTTTCCAGATCATTCTTTACTATAAAAATATAATTCCACCTGTACTCTGGAAATCATTTTACCAAACCATTAATCACACAGTGATCATTATTTCAGAAAACAGTCATTTAAGTTGCAAAACTAAACTGGTGTGGATTGGTCCTTGCATCATATCATAAAGACACTTAAAATATAGCAATAGCAAAATCAAGTTAGTGTCAGACAAAATTAAGAAAGTTTGCTCAAGGGTAGAACTCTAAAATTATGTGATATTTCTTTGAGTTATCTTCATGAGGTAAAAATATGAAGGGGAATTTAAGGCCATGAATATTGTTTATTTTAACCTGTCAGCTCACTCCTCAGTAACTGTTTGGACTACTTCTTCCCCCTAGTCCTACCTAGCTGACACCACAACTATTGTTTTAGAAGTCAACAAAAGAATTACATTTTCATCAACTAAAATATGTCTAGTTAATCCAGTTTCTAGTTAATCCAGGTAACAACTGAAAAATATCTTCTATCATAAATGACATTATTCCAACCACACTCTGTAAATCAGAATGAATATATATATATATATATATATATATATATATATATATATATACACACACACACACACACACATACACATACATGTGCAATGGGCTTTAGCATCTTTAGTGTTAAACATGAGATGGAATGCTTAAGAATCCTCCTACAAATATCATTACTTGCAAACATATCGCTAATTTTAGTAAATGGAAGCAGCAGCTGTGGAATGGAAGTTAATGTTGAATGGATGTGAGTCCCCAAACAAGAAACCTAAGTCTTCATTCTTGTCAATCTCTGTTTAAAAAGAAAATGCTAAGTTCTGGTTAGCTGCCTTTCCCATTCCTACCAGATACTTTCTGGGCCAAGGAATCTTGAAATGTATTTAAGTTAGCTGGCAAATAAAGTTTCAGATCCCCAAACAACTGACACAAAAAGGTCCCTTTACAAAGATGACTTGAGGGTACCATTGAGATCATGCTAAATGGTCATTAAAGATGTTCAAATGTCTTTGTCTACTACCTTCAGTGTGCCCTTACATAGCCTAAGGACCCTTTCAAAAGGCCGTCAATAGGGGATGAATAAGTCTCACCACTTGAAAGTCACTAGGAAAGGAAGCCAACAGAGTAATCTGCTTTGCTGGACGGATTCAAGAAGAGACACAATATCCACTCTCCTCTCCTAGTTCTCCCGCCCCCTCCCAGCCCACACCCCTGCAAGAAAGAAGAACAAGAGCTACAGAAGGAAAGAAAGAAAGGGTGAGAGAGAAAAAAAGGGGGGGAGGGAGAGAAATCCAGACATCCAGGGCATAATTTGCACTGAGGAGAAAACATCCTAGAGGATACACGACAGCCATGGAAACGGACTTATGACTTTTACTTTGAAAATAGAGGGATGACAATGGAATTTGTGTGAGGTCTGTGTGAATCCAGCCCCAGATGTTCGCAGCGCTGTAGTAGTCGGGCTCTGCAACATGAGAGGTTTCAGAAGAAACAGTCCAGCAGGACACCGCAAAGCAGCGCAGATGCTATTGACAACGCGGCCCTGAGCATCATGTTACCCGGCGAGAAGACAGGCCGGGGTCCCAGAGCGCTGGTGCCCGAAAAGCCAACCTCACCAACTGCCATCACTCAAGGCAACATGGGCGACACCCCTCGCCAACCTGCCCCCACCCCTCCAAAAAAAAAACCAAAACCAGAAAAACACTATCGCTCCTCTCTGGCGAGGTAGTGGGGTAACGGGATGGGGCGGGGAGGGGGGGGGGAGAGTGGGAGCAAGTGACATGGGCTTTTCTTTCTTAAATAAAGTTTCCATAAAACCCGGATAATTGACAGCGGCTAATTCTTTTCAGCTTGAGGAAACTGTCCCAAAACTCTTCCTAAGGTTGCCAGCGAAAAAGAAAAAGAAACACAGTATTTCCTTGAGCCGTGTCCAGAAGGGAGGAGAAGGGGACCTTTTGGGGTGAGGTAGGGCAGGGCTGATGGAGACACCCACCGAGGGGCATCCCTGCGCAGCAGCCACTCCCCGGTGCCCGTCCAGTGACAAGCCCAGGGACAGGGCGCACGGGGTGACCAGACATTGGGTGTGTGTATGGGGGGGGGGAACCCCCATGGGGAGGGGGTGCGGCAGCACAATGTACACACGGGGCCGGTGTGATTTAGTGTGAAAGTATCCCCCTTAATCATTTCACAGGGGCTGGGGACGTCAATATCGAGCCGGCCACATCTGGAACCCATTGCCCCACTCCGCGCGGGTGGGGGCGCGCGGCCGAGGGGGGCCCCGCGCCCCGCTTACTTACTGTACGGGCAGTTCTCCTTCTTGGTGCCGCTCACCTCCCCGTTCTTCTCGATCTTGAGAAAGTACTTGGTGAAGGAGAAGAGCTTCCTCCAGCGCACGTCGCCCTGGAGGTGGTTGTAGCTCCGCACATGCCTCCCCGCGCTGGGAGGGGAGAAGGAGGAGGACGACGCCGCCGAGGAGGAGGAGGAGGAGGAGGAAGAGGAGGAGGAAGAGGAGGAGAAGGAGGAGGACGAAGAGGACGCGTTGGTGGCCTCTGGGGGCACCCGGGCCTGCCCGAGGGCTCGGCAGGTGGCGGGGGGCACGGCAGACACCAGGAAGAGCAGCAGGAAGCAGCAGCAGCAGCAGCCGGGCAGGTGGGGCGAGGCGGAGGCACCCTGTGTCAGTCCCCATTGCCACATGGTCCTGGAACTCGCGGCGCTGGAGATGGGCTTATCAGAAGGAACATGCTGGAAGGGTGAGACCCGGTGCTGCGAGGCGGGCAGACAGCTGCTGCCGGAGGTGGCGGCCGGCGCTCAGCTTCCTCCGGGCGCGGATCTGGCCAGAGCGGGGCGCACCGCCGTCCATACCTCCTCCTCCTCCTCCTCCTCCTCCTCCTCCTCTTCCTCCTCCTCCTCTTCCTCCTCCTCCTCCTCCTCCTCGGGAGCGCCGCCGCCGCCTCTCCGCGCCCCGGTTCCCCCGCTGCCCTCGGGCTCCGCCGCCCGCTCGCGCCCCTGGCGCCCCCGGGGGAACGGGTGGCCGTGGGTGGCTGCAGGGGCGCGCGTGCCCTCGGTCCCCAGCGACCTTCACTCCCCCAGGAGTCACGTTGTCCTCTTCTTCACTCCTGGCTGCACCATGTTAGACGGAAAGCAAAAATAAAAAATAAAATAAAATAAAATAAAATAAAATAAAAATAAAATAAAAACAGTCTGAAAAACAAAACAAAACAAAACAGATGACAGCCGGTGCACAAAACCCCGCAGGGCCGGGCGGGAGGCTTGGGGACGCGCCCTCGGGGCCCCTTCTCCGCGGAGCCCAGCCCCTTAGACGGCGGCAGCAGCCGGGGTGTCAGAGCTGGAGGCGGTCGCCCGCTCGCCCCGTGCGGCTTCTCTCTCTCTCTCTCTCTCCCTCTCTCTCTCTCTCTCTCTCTCTCTCTCTCTCTCTCTCTCTCTCTCTCGGTGGCGCCTGTCTGGAGGTGGGGAAGCCCGCAGAAAGTCGCCTCTCTCGTCGGGGGGCTGGAGAGGGGCGGGTGGCGGTGGTGTTTGGTGGAGCCCCGGCGCCCTCCCTCCCTGCCTCCCCCCTCCTCTCCTCTCCTCTGGCCAAGCCGGCTTGTAAACAGGTTGAAGCCGAGTCTGGAAATGTCAGGGACTGGCAGCCAGAGGGGGGCTCTGCCTCCGCTGGTCAAGCCTCCTTCGCCGGGCGGGGAGGCGGGGGGAGGGGGTCAGGCTGCGGCGGGACATCTGAAACCCGGGCTGCTGGGAGCGAGGGCGGAGGGCGGGGGCCGAGAGCGGGGAGCGGGGCTGCGAGGAGGAGAAGGCAGCAGCTGCCTCGGCGGACTGGGGGTCGGGGGGGGGGGGGTCGGGGGGAGTCCTCGCCCCGCGTCCGGGCCGCGCAGAGCCTCCGCCCGCTGCGCCCGCAGCGCCGGCTAATTGCCGCGGGGGCGCCCGTTGCGCTCGCTCCGGCCGGGTCCTCCCTCGGGCTTGTCCCAATGTTGCTGCCTCCCGGCCTGAACCAATCCCCCTGCAGGGAGCCCCTTTCTCACTTGTTTGCCAGCGCAGGGTGTGTTTTTTCTCCCCCCACCCCCTTTTGGCAGCGAAGTACTTGAGAGCCACCTGGAGCCTGGTGCTGGGCTGCCGGTTTCCCTCCCCCTCTGGCTCCAGGAGGAGGGGAGGAGGGCGGGGGGGGGGGGGGGAGAGAAGATGCTGAGGACAAACCCTCCGGACCAGCAGCGGATTATAAGCGGGGAGAAGGGAGACCTCGTTAGCTTCCTGCCCCCTCTCCGCCCGCGCCCACGGAGGTCCGCGCTCTAATGAAGCCCCGATCTCTCCCTTCCGTTGGCGAAGTGCAGAGTTCGCACGCTGGCGCTCCCCGCCTTTTAAGCTCAGGGAGATTTATCGCCCCCTCCCCGCCCCCTTAAAAAGCCTCCTCTCTGGGCGCACAGGCCATCCGGAACCCCAGCAAGGGGACCCCAGCAAGGGGACCTGCAATGGCTGGATCCCCGTGGACACTTCAAAGCGAACGCACTTTCGTTGAGATGGCGAAAGTTTCCCGCACAAGCTGGCCACTCCTCTCTGCTGTTCTCTCCCCGGTGCCAGTTCCTCCGCACCCTGCCCCAAAGGGGCGTTTTCTGGTCTCTGTCTGCACGTCGAACGAGTTAAGGGGCTCTGTTTTACAATGTCACTGCACGACCAGCCTCTGTCTCTCTCACACCCGCCGCCCCACAGCTCCCTCCTCGCCAAAGAAACTTGCATGGGACCCAGGGAAACGTGCTAACCAAGTCCTCAGCCTTGGCCAAGAATGAAGAGTCACAGAAAGAAACACTCCGGTCCTCCCCCCCAGGCTGAGTGCGAGACCGTTCCTACAGGACCACTGCCTTCAGGATTACCTTAAACCATGGAGAGTGTGCCTGGAAGGAGTGGCTAAGGACCTATGGGCATCCTCTGTTCAGATTCTGTAAAGCAGGTGGACATTAGTGTCAGTTTGAAACATAGGAAATTGCCAGTTTTTATGGAGTCCCCCCCCCCCAAAAAAAACTGGCAATTTCATATGGTTCCACCTAATATGGAAACTGCTCTTCTAGGGAGAAGCATCACTTCAAGCTGAACTGGAGAAGTTTGACCTCGACCGCTATGCTTTGGAGGGAGCCAGTCAGAAGAGCTTGTGTTTGTACAGTGAGCCTGACCCCCCATAGTGTGGAGTTGGCCTCAGTCTTCATGGCGGAGGAGACAGAGAAGTTAAAAGTCTTGCTTTTGAGGTGGGCATCGGGAATGATTGCCAGCGATGTCGTTCTGGGACCGGAGAAGTGCCTTTGCATGCACGCCCTGAGCGTTGCCTGAGCTCGGAGCCTGTGCCAGAGCACCGTGCCCACCGGGATCAGAGATGCTAATGCCGTTCCTGGCCGCCCACTGCCATGCACAGTCAGGAGGTTTTGACAATAGGGTGAACACCACGTTTTAATTTTTTTTAACACTTAATATAATTAGCTCGGATTTCAGTAGCTTTTAATTGGGGAGTGAGGCAAATAAAGGGCAGACGTCAAACAACTCTTGTTCTTTCAGGAACGCGGCGCTAATTCCATTCCTCTGGTTCACAGTTTTGTGCTTGGGCTGAGGGATGCCTGAGAGCGGGGGTGGGGTTTCTGAGGGACCCGGGTCTCAGACCAGTGGTTCCCCAGAATCCGAGTGTTTGAATTGACAATTAATGAAAGCTTTATGCTTTCTAAAGAAGTTATGTTTGATGAAAACACACAATAAAAAGTCTGTCGTGAAAAGTTACAAAACACAAGAAGTTGTTATTCTGAGGTTTCTCTGCAGTGGGCATGAACATTATTGATGCCACTTGAGATTTATTTATTTATTTATTTATTTATTTATTTATTTAAAAGAGACACCCCATGCCCACCCCATGCTCCCTCCCTCCCTCTCTCTCTCTCTCTCTCTCTCTCTCTCTCTCACACACACACACACACACACACACACACACCCCTACCAATTTCTGCACCGGTGGAAGAAGCTATTCAGATCTTTAAGGCAGAGCTCTCCTGACTTCCTTCTGTCTGAAATGGGGAAACTCACGCCCTCAAAACGTCCCTATTAAAAGCTGTGTCCAGCAGGTGCACCGTTTAAACTCCCAGAGCCCTTTCTCCGCCTTTCTGTGCAGCGGCGATGACAGGGAGGGCATTTACAAAACAGCCCAAAGGAAAAGCTGACATAGCTCTTTAGATGATATCTCATTCTTCTTTTTCTTTTCTGTGCGGCCTTTCTTTCCCAGCACAGCCGAATCCCCAAATACTCCGCTGCCCGCATTGTTAGGTCACCTCTTGGGCTAGCCCGAGAAAGCCTGAGAAAAGTCCGGCAGGAAAGATGCTCTATTTAACGGAACTCAATCTCTCCCAATAGATTTGAATCACTAACATAAATGTATGAATGTAGATTATATCTCTGTAATGAGGCCTGAATCATTCTCAGTTACTTCAAAGGGCTGAAACCCTACCTTCCTTTTTTTCGCAGCAATAATCAGCTCTTAATGGGTTCCTTTATTAATTGTTTCTCTGCAGCAATTGAAAAGGACAGGACGAGCTTCAGATGAGAGTGGGCCCTACTCATGCTAAAAGGTTGTTTTTTTTTCTCTTCCCCTCCCCGCCCCCCCAACCTCTGGAAGGCCTGCTTGATTTCTATGCCCTAAACAGGTTCGGTAATAGTAGGCTAAATCTTGATGCAGGAGGGGGGGGGGGGCGCGAGATGTGGTCTTTTGTTCAGTGGGATTCCTTGAGAAATGACCGAGGCTTTTAAAAGCGAGGCCATGGTACCAGCCATGGAAGAATCTTAAAATGTGGCTGTTTGCATCTCTCCTTGCAGATCCCGCGGCTGTGACTCTGTGGGAGCCGTTGGCATTTTAAGTCTGTGTGTCCCGGATTCTCCCTTCTCCTGGGCACTGTCTGTGGCTCCATGACAGACACATGTCCAGTTACATGTGATGTTATTGGCGGTGTCAATAAACTGACTCAAATAATAGCCAAGTCAGGTCAAAAGCCAGCCCGGCTGCTCTGTGGCTTAGACATGGGCAGGCCCCGTGGGTAAAACCGGCAGGGCAGCCCTTACAGGGATGCGAGTGTGAGTGCACAGCCCGCAGTCCCTTTGGGATGTGAAAGATGCCAGTTTTAAAGCATCTCTGGGGCTTGTGGTCTTCCAGGATGCAACTGGAGATGATGCTTAGAGCCTGTGACATTGGGATTAAATTAAATAGAGATAGCTGATTATTTTTTCAGTTAGGCATTGCTAGTGCAAGGACAAAAAGGTCTTACCTCACAGAGAGTAAGTAGTGCAACATTTCAAAGCAATGGGAGTATTAGAAATGACTGAATTCACCTCATTCACTTTAGAGATGAATGTCCTCATCAGTCAGTGGTAGAACGAGCTCAGGAGCTGGGCTCTAGGCTATTGTCCTAATTTTTTTAAGCACCTGTTCTGTGTTCTATTTCCTCTCTTCGCCCTGCCTGCCCCTCTTCTCATTATCACTGATCACTCATCACCTCAACACATCTTACCAGTAGGTAGGTGTAGGGGTAGAAGTGATAAAAAGGTTATAAGATTTTACTTATAGAAAAACTATATGTTTTTATATATAAATTTTATATGTTTTCTGCAATAAATTAACAGAAAAGTAATACAATAATTTAATATTGAATTATTAAGTACCAGCTGATTAGTCAAATACATTGTGACACATATTTGGAAAAGACATATTTTATCAAAGCTTGTGAAATGGAAACAATTAGAAAGCAAGACATAGCACACATTTTCAGATTATTCAAGAATTTTTTTTCTATATACTAGTAATGTCAATTTGTAAGTTCTCCTCCAGAAAATGTATGGCATCTTCTAGAAAAAGTAGATTTATAATTTGATTCTACTTTTTGTATTGGCATATTAAATTCCCATAAGGTAGGATGATATTTCAAAGAATAGAAATGGGCTTAAATATATATATATATATTTGCAAATTTTAAAACTATCCACTCACCTACTGATGGGCACTTGGACTGTTTACAGATCTTAGCTTTATAAATAACTCTGCTATGGACATAGGGTGCATGTGTTTTTTTTTCCTGATGGGTGTTTCAGGTTTCTTAGGATATATTCTCAGAAGTAGGATTACTGAGTCAATGGGAGTCCCATTTTTAATGTTTAGAGGAGACTCCATGCTGTTGTCCATAGTGGCAGCACCATTCTGCATTCCTGCCAGCAGTGTACTAGGGCTAAGCTAAATTCTCTATTCCCTAGCCTTCAGACAGACTTGATGATCTTTTTGAGAAGGAAAAAATATGGCCACCATGGTGAAAAAGATCATTTGATGGAAAAAGAACTCTATATAAGAATGTTTAAATCATATACTAAATCACCAAAAAATCCTGGAAACTGAACTCTGCATCTTGGCACCAAACACAAACATATTTCCACCAAGCTGCTGTTCGTCTCCTCCCAACGGATGGTAAACAGAACCTTCTCCTGACAAAGGTGTGAAGTTTCTGAAGAGTTCTGTTTGTTTTCTGTGCTCTCTGTGGAGCTATGCTTCTTTTCTCTTCCAGCCCTCTGGGTTCCTTAGTCCTATGTTCTAGATAAAAATGTTTAACAACCTGCTCTAGCTGGTTTGGCTCAGTGGATAGAGTGTCGGACAGAAGGGCCCCTGGGTTTGATTCTGGTCAGGGGCATGTGCCTTGGTGGTGGGTGCATCCCCAGTGGGGTATATGGGCAAGGGGCAGCTGATCGATGTTTCTCTCTCATGGATGTTTCTAGCTCTCTGTCCCTTTCCCTTCCTCTCTGTGAAAAATCAATAAAAATGTTTAAAAAATGTTTAACATCCTGATATCAGTCACAATATTTATGTTTGTGATTCACTTGGCAGGTCATAATGTTTTCTTTAAACTTGCAGGGTCTTATAGCAACAAGCATTGAGAGCATGTTCCTTTCTTTGTCCATTCCCTTAATTAATTTTTATTCAACTAATGTTTATTGACACCTATCATGTGCCAGGTAGGCATTGTGCATGGTGCATAATTTTACCAATAAATTTGACAGAGCTACTTACCTTGTAATGAGCATGAATGAATGAATTGAGTGACTTACTATTCAATCACTCATCATTATTAATGAGGGACTTAACAGGGGTATCTTTGGACTTAGAAAGCACATGGAGAGATTTGGGAGGAGAAGGGAGAGACCCTGAGACTTCTTTCTGGTTTTCCTAGTCTGTCCAAAAAGAGCTGAAGGAAACTGCAACCTCTGTCTCCTGGCTTCTCGATGGAGCAAGACTAGGTCTTTCTGTTTTTTGTCTCTGGCACAATCCCTCTCCTTTCCAGTCTGGGCATTCAGGCTGGCTCTTTCTACCAACTCAACCAGTCTTGCTCTTCTTTCATTCAGCTCTCAGGGTACTGGATGCATCTTCTATGCTTTCCAGCTTGTTATTTTAATCAGTTCCCAGTGAGTTCCCTAATCCATCTGCTGTTCTATGTGCCTCTTATTAGAACATACATGTGATCAAATATAATTCGACCAGGAACACATTCTCCCCTTTGACAAATTGTGCCTCTGTTAGATAGACTTTGGCAAAGAAGATTTCTTGGCTTTGTGTTACTGTTAACAGAAATATGATCGTGTTGGTAGAAGGCAATATTTGTGGGGCTGGTTTTTCTTGGATTGGTCCCCAGATCCACTTTCTGCCCTTCCCTGCTCCGTTCTGTGCTGACACTTCTGCATCACCAGTGTCCCCTGGGCAGATGACTTGCAGTTGGGTTGGACCTTGGGAAAATGGGAGCTTCAGGAGATCAGAGCACGGGAGGAGAGAGAACTCTGGGTATTTCTTCCTCCTCCTCTTTGTTTTAGTGTCCTTTTTCTGCCAGTGGCTGTCCCTCTTCTGATCAATACTTCCCACGGGTGTCCCTGCAGTAATATTCTTCCCCTTGCCTCTGAAGCTCAAGGTGAGGGAGTAGTTACTCTCTGTGGCTGATCAGCTGGCATCTCTCCCTTGCCTGTTCCTTTCACTTGCCTGCACCTCTGTTACTGGCGACTTTGTTTGAGCCTCTTTACCTGAATCAATCGGGGTCCCTTCTGTGTCTTAGGACACAAACTACCATACACACCTCCCGCAGTAAGTAACCAGTGCATATTAATACGGGCTTTGTGCATATACAAGCTGACAGGGGAGTGTAATTTCATACAAAGTGCTTGCAAAGCATGGAGTGCTTGCTAGATGTGCTATGTTCTTTGAGCTGTACAAAAGGTAATGATACACGACACTTGTCCTCGAAAATATATAATCTAGTATTGAGTTTTGATTGATTCTTAATTATTTTTGTATTTAGTGAATTATTTTGAGGCCCAAAATCAAAGTAAACCATTTTGACTGTTAGTCAATGAAATACTTTTATGTAGATAACTTTCAGAAAAGAAGTTAAAATTATGTTCATAACTGACACATTTGTAAAAAGCTGTATAAAATTAGCTTTGCCCTTTCCACTTTACTATGAAAATTGTAAATGTTTCCTAATATAAATTTTTACTAATCTTTTAAATCAACAATTTTTGTGTGAGTAAATTTGTCTTATCAACCTTTGTTTACAGTTTAGTTTATAAAGGAGGAGGGAAATTAATAGTATTATTTCCTGGCCTACTTTGTTTTTATCTAAAGAGAATTCTTTAAAAATGGAGATGCAGACAGACTTGAATTTTACAGTTAGGCGTACAAGCTGGGTATAGTACCAAAATGGCCAAGATGAAATACAGATACAGATCATTTTGTGTGCTGATGGTTGTCCAGACAATTCCACAAAGATTTTCAGAGAAGCAACTTACAGAAATCAATCCAGCCTGGAATTCCCGGAGCTCTTTTATCTTTTCACCTGGTCACCCTAAACAATGACAACATTTTGCAATAGAATTGAACTTCCTTAGTCCTGCTGCCCTTACTTTACAGGTGGAAATTTAAAAGAATCAAGTTTTTAAAAAGTAAAAGGGATTTTAAAAAGGCTGAGGTCACAGGGCTAGTAGAGATGAGTTACATTGTGTACAGTCAGCCAGGAAATCATGGCAATGTCAGCCTCCACAGACCTGAGGGGTGTCATCTGCTTGCAGAAACAACAGTGGCCCTTCTGAGGCCCTGGGACAGGGAGGGAGAGAGAACATTCCAGAATATCTGGGGCCATTAGCAGGTTACAATCTCAGGGTTTATTTCCACATATGCCTGTGGAAGAACATGTCCTCGAGGTTGAGAATGTACTAGGCTCCCCCTAAATTAGGAGAGCATCTCAGTGAATCACGTGGATCCTCACTATGGGATAAGGAGACAGCTCTCAGGATAACAGCTCAAAAATCATTTTACAGTTAATTTCTGCTCCGGAATCAATAATGGCTCCCTCGTGTCTATGCCATTCTGGCTTCCTTCTTCCTATTTCAGTGATCAGTGGAGGTTTGGATATTTTGGCTTACTATATTTAAATTTTATTGGCAGATGAAGAAAGGACTTAGGAATATTTCATTGGCTAACTTGTGAGGAAGAAATACTGTTTTGCCTTTAACCAAAGTCATGTTAATTTGTGGGCAGATTAGGCCACATTCTTCCTACACTATAACACAAGATAGCAATATTTTTCTGAAGTTGTTTATTTACCTGATTTTGCTTTTATTGTTTTATCTAGATTTCCTAAAAATATGAGAAATATTGAAATCTCATATTTTTTTTAAATTTGAAACTTAATTGTGGGAAACCACCTTACTCCTCTCATTTCTGTCATTATACACAGATACACACAAATGCATGCACACCCATGCGAATGCACATGTATTCCCATACACACACACACACCTTGTTAGTCATCTAGTCTCACTTTGAATTATTGAAAAGTAAAGCCTGTCAAATCATTTTCAATTGACTGAAAAATGTTTTTTAACTTTAAATAATGTATTGAGAAAATGAGCAATAGTTAAGTTGACCAATTTTTACTATTGTTTCCACTTTTATTAAGAAAAAAATGCCATTTATTACTCTATTAAGTTTAAGGTGGATAGTATGATGGTTTGACTTACATATTTTTGAAATGGTTACAACAATAAGTTTAGTTAACATTCATTATCTTACATAGATACAATAAAAAGAAAAAAATATTGTTTTGATGAAACCTCTTATGTTCTACTCTCTTAACAACATTCTTATGTCTCATCTAGCAGTGTGAATGTGTTAACTGTGTTAGCATCATGTATACATTATACCCCTAGTACTCATATTTCTTATAACTCTAAAGTTTGCATCTTTTCACAACCTTCCTCCAACTACATATACAACTTTTGCAGTAGTTCACTATTTACTTCCAACAGATTTCTGTTATTGATATGAATTAGTGCTAGATGCTGTCTATTTAGAAATCAACTTTCAGATACAGAAATAACTCTAGTAAAAATTACTTTGCAGAGCAGGAAGCATAGCCCATTGTCATGGGAAGGCAGCTATGAATATCTGACCTACCCCCAAAATGTGTTACAAGAATAGGCCTGTGAGTCCTTTGTCATCAACAGACAAGGCTGGGGAGTAGTGACTTTAGATATAAGTGGTGAAGCCCAGGGTGGTGAAGTAACCTGACCACATAGCAGAGCTAGAACTTACCCTCATCTTCTGACACGATCCTGTGGCCAGAACAGCACTGAGTACTCAGAACTTCAGCAAAGCCAGCTGGCAGAGTTTAAGGGTGTCTATGCTGGAAGAATCTAAGGGCTAAGGACAGTGGTACGTTTCAGTGATATATTTTTATAATTTTCTCTTTTAGGTGCATGATCTAATTATCTCTTCTGGAAAGTTCTGGGTTGTGGGCTCAGATAAAAGCATGTCCTCGGCTTCTTCATTCCTTTCTTAACTGCAGACACTGGTTCTGCAAATCTGTGTTCTGCTTGATTATGGACACAGGGGTGGGGAACACAGCCTTTCCAACTTGGGGGCTGTGCTCTGTGTCCTCACCCCTCTCCTGCTTTCCCTAGGGGTGGAGACCTGAATCCCAAGCTCCTTTTGTTCCAAGATGAAAAATAATTTGCTCATTTTGCTTAGAAACTGAAGGCTGGATGGCTGCACATAGGTTCTACATAATTAGTGAGGGAAAACCTTTGCAAGTGACTTGAGGGTGTTCCCGGAAGCCTCTGGCACTTCCTTGGGTGAAGATTCTTCTCACAGAATCCCAGTCTGCCTACTACAGACTTGAGGCATGAAGCCAACTCACTTTAAAAGCAAACAGAAAATCCCTACTCATTGCTGAAGAGGTAGCATTCAGGTAACCAACTGCTGCCATCTTCAGCCCTGTTTCTGTATGTTGAGTTTGTTAGTTGAGTTTTTGTAAATGCACTTTTAAATTAGGTAAACATTTAAATGAGAACAAGCACAGTGAGCCCAAGGGTGGCATCTTCTATTATCAAAGACCAAAATAAAATTGTCCGGAGGTTTTTAAAAAAATTATAACCAGCATGGACAGGAGGAAAAAGTGACTGGTGTATCTTTGGGTAAATACACAAGGAAATGAGATACAGTCAGCTAGGAAGCCCACATATTTGGTAAAGATAGGGACTCAGATTCTTTGAAAAATAAAGCAACATCCAGATTGAACAATATAAAGTGTAATTAGTTTGGGTACTTAGGAACGTTTTATTGATAAACACTATCCTTTTTGGCCTACTGAAAATACACAAGGCTGTATCCATGAGACAGCGGATGAACGTTTTAGGAAGACATTAATCATGGTAGAAAGTGTTGGGAACCAGTTTCATTTACATCATTTTTTTTTTGGTCTTAAAAATACTGGTTTCTGTCATTTGGAGGGAACCCTTTTTTTCCTATTTGAATTGTCTTTATTGCCAAGTGCATTTTCCAAATCCTCCACGGAGTGACTGCCAGGAACATGAGAAATTCATGGCTCACTCTAGGCTGGTGGAGGGGAAAGGGAAGCTTTACCTCCCAACTTCCACGAGGAAAGGGTAGAAGCTGGAGGTACGTTACAGTTGAGAGGGGATGAGGGGAAGGTAAGATATTTTGTTGTGTAGGCCGCTTCCAAATAGGAAACTGGGCAAGGAGAGCGGCTCCACTGGCATGAAAATGGAGGGACACTATTCCGATCCCTGTCTTTCATCACAGCCGCTGCAAGACTTAAGGTCTGGACCCAAACACTCTCCTCCTTGGTGGAGAGACGCTGAGGCACTCTTCTCAATGTGAGTGTGAGTTTCCTGTGGAAGGGGCTGAAGCTTGGGGAGGCGCATGGCAGAGAGAATGGTGCCCCTCATTCTTAACACTGAAAGCCTGATCTTACCACCTTAGTGATTTTATGGAGTAATTGTCGGATCATGGAACTGGAAGGCCCATCTCATACTGAACTCTCTTCTCACTGAACCAAACACACTATAGCGTTGTTTTGGCGAGCGATTGGCTTTAGGATGGACACGTGACACCATTCTGGCCTAGACGAATGCCTCTAGCAACCCGCTGATAAATTGAAGGCAGCCCTTGTCAAGTGTAGGTGTGGTCACTGGAACTGTGGAGGGACTTGTGTTTACAGATGGAGGAGCAAACTGCAGCGAGCAGCCAGGTGGGATGACTAAAACTTCGATGAAAAGCCATCTGAAACACCAAAACACAGATTGATGACCTTGAGCATTGGACGGTGAGGAGCAATGCTATAAAGTGAAGGGCTGAATAATGGGAGATCCACGTTCTTCATATAAGCTTTAGCTCTTTTTTTATTTTTTATTTTATTGATTTTTTTACAGAGAGGAAGGGAGAGGGATAAAAAGTCAGAAACATCGATGAGAGAGAAACATCGATCAGCTGCTTCTTGCACACACCCTACTGCGGATTTGCCTGCAACCAAGGTACATGCCCTTGACCAGAATCGAACCTGGGACCTTTCAGTCTGCAGGCCAATGCTCTATCCACTGAACCAAACAGGTTTCGGCAAGCTTTAGCTCTTAAAATTAGAAATGACATGCTCTTGGGCCCAGGAATTCCACTTTTCAGTATTTATACTATAAAAGAAGTCAGTGGCATATAAGGACGTAGGTACCCAATTTTTATAATGTAGCATTATTTATACTTGACAATAAAAATTGTTGTCACCATTCATAGGGAAATCACTTAGTACATTTTGGGTTTTCTATATTATTGAATATTTTCTCTTATTTGAAAATGAGTTAAATGTTTACAAATTTATCATTTATCTGAAAGAATGGCTGTGTAACATAGTTTTAACTGGGCAAAGAAAGATAAAAAAATACTGTGTATACTGTTACCATTTTAAAAAACAAAAGCAAATTGCACGTGCATGTCATATCTATATATATAAAAGCCAAGCGACCGGAATGACTGGAATGACCAGAACAACCAGTTGCTATGATGTACACTGTGGCTGGCCAACTGGCCCAATTGGGGGTGGGGCCAGCTGGCCAACCTCCCACAGCCTCTCCCCCTGGCCATGCATGAATTCATGGACCGGACTTCTAATGTTTATATAAATGTGGGTAAGGATGTTAAAAATAAACAACTTTAATGTTGGTGACTTGAGGGAGTAGAAATAGAGGAAAATTAGTGGGAGATTACAGTTTTGTTTTCTATCCTGTACTGCTTCAGTTGTGATAAGAAACATTGATTTTTCCATATAAAATATTTAATCATAGTATCATATAAAATATTTTAATGGAATAAAATTTAAATGCACGTAAACTAAAAGCACCTGTTATACCACTACTGTTATCAGTCTCTGTCAAAGTCCCTCAGATTCCCCTGGCTCCTTCACTGGGTTCTGACACAGGTTTGTTGCTCTTTTGATTCCAATAGCCTGTATCCATGACTGTTCAAAGGTGGAACTACATTCATTTGCCTGAGAAAAGAGATAGAAGTTCCTGGTGTTTGTTCCAGTTGACCTTTAGCTAGTGTTGGTCTGGGGCAGTGCAGAGCTGGGAAGATAGCTGTCTTGCCCTAGGAAGGTCTAATCTGAGGTATAGCTTGTGTTCTAGAGATACCTACCACTCTCCTCCACACAAGATCTATTGATCCAGTTTTCTGGAGGAGGGGCCTGGGCATTTATGGATATTTGTTCTCACTAATGCAGTGACTGTAATGTGCAGCCAGTCTTGAGAACCACAGACCAAGACTAAAAGTTATGCCATGGCAGACATTGGGCTGAAGCCAGACTCTTAACCTGTCTTGCTGGGTTAATTCTTTTTTTATTTTTAAAACTAAAGGCCAAGTGCATGAAAATTCATGCACTGGAGAGGGGGTCCCTCAGCCTGGTTTGTCCCCTCTCACAGTCCAGAAGCTCTCAGGGGTGGGAAACAACCCGGAGATGAGGGGAAGGCAACGCCTCATCACACCCCTGCTGCTGCCACTGCCGGCAGTGCAAGCCTCAGCTGGCCCTGGTTGCCTGAGCCTCGGGTGGCCCTGGGCAGCTTGGCAGCCACCATCTGAGGCTTGCCTGCACCTAGGGCCAGCCCTGGGCAGCTGGGGGACTGAGGGGACTGGGGGACTCCGGAGGCAGATGTGTGGAACCTTACCTCTTGCCCGTCACTCCAATGGGGCTGAGGAGACTGGACGCCGCCATCTTGTGGCTGTGGGTGCCACCATATTTGAGGGTGGGACAGTCAATTAGCATATTCCCTCCTTATTGGCTGTGGGTGCTGCCATCTTTTAGGATGGGCAGTCAATTAGCATATTCCCTTCTTAGTAGCTGGGGGCACCTCCATCAATTAGCATATTTTCTCTTTATTAGAGAGGATAATTTTAATTTGAATGTTTTAGAACAGGAGTTGATTTTGTAGTTCACTGCAGGTCCTACTCCTTTCTGTTACCTTACTCCTGGCTGGTTTGCAAATGAACATTACCTTCCCTATCTCTAAGGGTTTTTGACTTCATGATTCCTGAATTCTAGACCATAAACTATTATCATCAAATATATATTATGAACTAAAGTGGGGGGATGGAGAACAAGAATGTGAAGATTGGGAGTACATGAGACAATAGCAGTTGTTTCTTTCAAATCTCAAAAAACGGTGAACAGACATATTTTGATGGGGGAATCAGAGTCTCAGGTTAACAGAAGAATCAAATAAAAATGAAGACACTTAAAGTAGTTATGGTATTTAAGAATTAAATTAGCATTTAGTCACAATATGTTTTACTAAATGCTCCAGTAACAATGTTCAGGAAATTTTGGTAATTGTTTGATTTGGGCAATGATGTTATTGACATTTTATTGCTGAAGTTTTTTTTTTTTTTTAATAGTAGCTAACTTTTGGCTTTAAATACCTTCTTTTGTTGGGATAATAGGACCATAAAAGAAGTAAAACCCATCTCTAGTTTCAGTCCATGAACTTTAAAAGAAGTAATGCCAGAAAAATAATTTAAAAAAAATCAAGTTCTTTGTGCACAATTCAGAATGCATTAGACAATCATCACAGATGTTTTCTGGGCTTACGTTGGTCAGCAATAAAACTTACTACAGATAGCTGGTATGTGACCTATTTTTCAGCTCTTCTTTTCATCTCATGAGCAATCTATTGTTATTGTCATTATGCTGTTTTTCATGGAAGAGTGCTTCTATGAGGTAGAACAGCATTATATCTTCCCCAGTTAGATATCTCAGTGGAAATATGCTAAAATATGAGCAACTCAAGACAATTTAAAGTAACTATTTAGCATACTTAAATTGTTGCCTTAAAGATTTTGGTTTTCTGATGATGATGGAGGAGGTGCTGAATGTCCCAAAACAGGATTGTGTCAGCTATTCGTTTACATAAGTTAAATGTCTGATGGAATTGTATTGTAATAAAGTATGTGTCACTTACGTTATCTAATAGAAATACAGTTTCCATAGAAATGTGTGGTTTTAAATCACTCTTCTTAATGTTTAAAATGACTCAGAGGTGACATTGATAAAATGGCTTATAGAAAAAGTTATAAAATCTGGGTAGTTACAAATGTCACAGCTTCTTCATTAGATAAGTATTTGACATTTTGGTAATAAAATTTATCCAAAATACTTAAAAAATTCAAAGCTGAGTTAATTGTAGGATTAGCCTAACATTGTTCACAGAAGTGTGAGTCATACTTAATTTCCCTGAAACGGGTTGGAACTTGTCATTAATAACATTTACACACAGAGCATACTGCCTTGTTAAGCAACAAATAATATTTTAATGATAGTTAATAGTGGATATAGTTAGTGACTTGGTTATTATTTTTTATCCTATGAGAAGAGTCTCAGATTTTAGAAACCTATTTTGACACCAAATTCAAAAATTCCCTTTCCTATAAAGCATTACATCTATTGCTTATTTCCCATTTTAATCCATGGGAAAGAGCCAAATAGAATATTCCCTTTTGGGGAAAACTTAAATTGTCCTGGAATTCAGTGGGCTCAGAGCATCCAAGCCCAATCAATGGTCAGACCTTTGGTCTGGTTTGCTAATGGTATCAAATAAAAGTTTGGCTATAAAACTTAATATGAGCTTCTTTCCTAGATTTAATGTTGGCAGAAATCCTGTCTGTTGTATTTCACCTCAAACTAGAAGAACATGGGAATTCGTGGACAATTCATTTGATGTCCTCGGTTCAGAAATGGATATAGAATGAGCCTTCACAATTCTGAAGCATTTTACTTAAGTTCTTCATTCAATTGAAAATTGTTTGCTCTTATAATCAGTGCCTTCATTCCAGGCTTGAGCATCTCATAAGCATTCCCATCAAGTTTTGGATCTTCACTATTGTGTTGGCACTGACAGCGGTAATAACCTTTTAAAAACAAAGGAAATAAATAATTCATAAACTGGAAAATAAGCCCCTGAATAATTGAGTTAATAACTTATATTTGAATAGATATTAGGAATCAACAGAGCACATTTCATTTTTAAGTTCTCATTATGGTACATAGATGTTAATGTCTATTATATGACTCAGAGAGTAAGTCACAGTTATTTAAATTTAGGAGTTCAACCTTTCCAAGAAAAGATGTTTCCCCCCTACTAAGATTATTCTGAAAGTTTGGCTCTAAAACTACTTGGGCATTTGTCTATTTAGTCATGATGCATATTGATTAACAAAAACCTATGAATCTTTATTACAATTAAATGGATGATTGAACCATCATGATATGGTATCCTTTGTCTAACAGTATTTAAAATGTATGCAATATGTTTGGGATTAAGAAAAAGATCCAAAAATGCTATTATATATTCTATTTTCCTTTAAGCTGCAAATTATTTTAAAAGTGTATAAATAAAAAGGTGATCATTAAAATTCAAATTAATACATCTTTTAATCACATTGCACATTGTTACTAGTTAGCTCAAAAGGCTTCATTTTCATAATGTAACTCTATATCAGTTGTCCCTTTTGATCAAGTGGAGTACTTCCAAAAGAAAAAAAAAGGCACTTGAAGAGCAAAGAACTCTAATGTCATTCATCTAGAGGGTATTTGAAAGAGTATCACAGGCAATTTTCTACCATTCCATCATTCCTCACCAGAGATCAAAATTTTCTAAGAACAAGGTGTTCCCAATTATAAGATGATTTGCTAGATCCTAGCAGCTAGGATATAAGGTTGGCATATACTGCTTCATTTCTAGATTTTGTCTTAAATCTTTATTATCTTATTGTTACTTTTATTATTATTTTCAGCTCTAGTAAACAATCATATTACTAATTTATTGAGCTAGGATGAATGAGAAGAATCTCATGACTGATCATCAGAATGTCCTTTAAAGCTTATCTGAAAATTCAATATCTATTTTCTCCCATACAATTTTCATTCACTTTCCTGGGAGGTGGGTAGAGAACATTTGTATTTTTAAAATTCTGCACAAAGTTGAGAGTCGCTGGATTAGAGTATCTAGGGTGTGGGTAATTTTAAAAAGGGAAGATGTAGTGTTACATGTTTTTATAAAAATGAAATTTTGTTAGCATTGAAGATTATTTTTTTAGAGTTAATTACATATGTTGACATAGTCATTGCAAGAGATAATACCATGTGAAACAGATTGAAGGGTAAGTGAATTAAGTGAAGTTGACCGATTGAGGGTGACTCACCATTCCTGGGCTTCGGGAGGAAGCAGGGAGGGATTGAACACCGGAACATGATTAGAACGTGATCTCGTCGGAAAGCTCTGTTGCTCTAGCAAGAGAGATCACAATAAAAGCAGTCTTACCTCTTTAATCATTATACCAGGTGAATCAGGAGGGCCATTTTGGCAAGGCAGGGGAAAGAGATTTTAACAACTTCGTACAACCACCACCGATTCCTGTGGCAGACTTTTAAGTTAATTACATTTATCAATATAACTGTTGTAAGAGAGCTTGAGAGCTAGGGTACATACAGAAAGGACATTAGCTTAGTATACAAGGTATTTCAAACCATAACATATACTGAACATGTAACTTGGGTCTGCTAATCTGGGCCTATTCAAACAATAGATGGTTGGAAGTTCTGTGAACTAGCCAACATAGTACACAACATGCTATTCTGCGTTAAACAGGTCTGTAAAAGACATTTTGTAGGATCATTTTCCATTGATGTAATCTGATGAAAAGCAGCTGAGACAATTACATCACAATGGACTCTTATAGTAAGAGAGGAAAGTTGCGGGGACCAGACAGGCAGAGTTGAACTGTGATAGTCAATGTTCAGGGGAGGGTGCTAAAGAAGCAGGTTGGTGCCAGGTGGGTAAACAATCAAACATTGATGGGAGACATTGCTTTTCAAGGAGACTTTTAGGCTAAACTCCTCCAGAAGGGATGACATTTCTGTTAAAACTAGCAGAGTCCATTCAGACCAAGATGTGGCTTCTAGTCAGACCATAAAGACAAAAGAGTTTAGAGCTCTGAAAAGCTAACTGGAAACAAGTCTAACTGTAAGTGTCATTGCTGCTGCTGATAATGGATAATAACATTTTCTGTGTGCTAAGTGCTGTTACCTATATTAATCCCTTTACCAGAATTAACTCTTCTTATAACATTGTGGAATAAGTTTGCTATTTTCTCCATTTTATGGATAAAGAAACTGAGACATTACTTCACTATTCAATAAATACTAAAAAGGAATGAAGGAACAGACAAACATAATAATGAGAAGTTAACTAAAAATAAAAAAAGATGCTGACACTCATATTTATGTTTCATCTTGTCCTAAATTGGGTACCTATTATATACCAGGATCCGTGCTATAAATTCCAGGTACATAAAAAGTGGACAAAGCAGATATGGTTCCTAATATTTCTAGACGTTATGATATTATTAGGGAGACATGTAATGTCACACATAATTAATATTGTTTCACATTTGTTAATTGCTAAATTGAGATTTGAAGGATCTTCAGAGTCCCCAGCCTAGGATATCAAGGTTTTGCTTAATATGTAGGAAATTGTCAGGTATATAGTTCCCAGAGACAATGAATAAAATAATTCTGTTTGAGGTTTTGGCACTGTGAATCAATATTTTACTCTGAATATAATAATATATTAAGACCCCACAATGAAACTCAAAGTTTAAGACCCTGCTTGCAACCATAGCAACAACTCATCCCTGATGACCTCTAAGTAGAGAAGGACAAAGTACAGGAAACATTTAAATGCATTTAAAAGTTTATCCCAAAACACACCCACGTACACTCATGATAGTATACATCATAACATCTCTTAGAGTCTGGCAAGGTTTAACAAAAACCTGTGTTTTTAAAGAGGTTTGCCTTAATCCCCTTTAATTATTTTTAAGTTTTTTTTTATTTTTAAAACATATATTTAAGACATATACTTTAATTTATATCCATCCACAATCTTGGAAGACAATTCTTTTAGTATTTCCTTTAGTATTTCACATACATTTGCCCTTAGGTTTTTTTTTCCCGCTAAGGGTAGACTTGCTGGACAAAATATAGATGCTCAGTTAAATTTGAATTTCAGATAAAAATAATTTATTTTTGTTACTATAAGAAGTTCCTTTGTATTTGTTAAAATTGGCTAAAATTAAAGGAGCTTTCATGAGCTATCTTTCCACTACTGCTTGTCAATTCATTCACTTTGAACTCATGTATTCAACTAACATTTACCAAGTACCAATTATATGCCAAGTAATATACTAGGCATGTTGGGGTATATCTGATACAAATAGAGCTTTTGCTCTCATAGGCACATATTCTTATGAAAGGAAAGACAAACGGGAGAATTCATAATACTGAACACTGAGAAGTTAGGGGATCTAGACCATTTCTAAAATATTCTCATTTTTCCACGCCAAACAAAGTATCTCTGATTGTAAAACCTATTTGAAATATACAGTTTACAGCGCCATTACGATTTGCAATTCATTTTATCACTAATAAACTTAAAATATGTTTTTTACATTTTATTAATCAATTAATTAACCAGTTGTGTATTTTATTCTTCAGGTGATTGATGCCTGAAAAAGTAGAATAAACTCCTCTATAAACCAACTGAGTTTTATGTGAATGAATTACTCTCCTTTTCCTCACTCAATTTTGTCATTACTGTTAAATACAGATGAAATGAGTGATGGATCTTGAGATATTCAAGCCTGGGCTAGTTGATATCCTGAATGAAGTTACAGAGGTGATTAGAGCAGATGGCTGGAATGGTCTGTGAGTTTCCTTTCAATCATGAGTTTCTATAATACGTAGAGAGACACTCTTTTGTAGAAAAAACATCTGTGCACAGAATATCCTTGGATTCAACACCAACAAACTTCATCAAGATAGTATTAGATTAATTGCATGTTCCTTGTTAGCTTAAGTCAATGTTTTCTAGTTGCTTATTCTTATCTTTGAGTGAAAAATGAACATAAAAAATCTAATAAAACTGCAAATTAGACAGTATTCTAGCATAAATCATCTTAATTAATGCTCTCAACTTTGTGACATAGATACTGTTGTTACCTCCATTTTATAGAGGTAGAAGCTGAGATTTTAGAAGGTAAGTAGTGTCCCAAAATTCAAAAATTGAATGGCAAAGATTCAACTCCATGATTGCTGTGAATCTCAGGACCTCTCATCTCTCCCAATGGAACTCCCTAATTAAAAGTCATATTTTTCAAAATGTTTCCTTATAAAGCTTAAATACTGCACATATGTAGTTAAATACATAGATGGAAATCAGATAATATATGTGATCATTGAACTGAAGCCTAGCACACATTTATTTCAGATGAAAATTTGGGACATCTGAAGCAAAATTAGCAAATAGAGTCTTAGATTCATATAATTTATACTCATTAAATTTCCCATGCTCGAATGCTCTCTGATCACACACAGACACACACACACACACACACACACACACACACACACACACACACATATATATATATATACACACTTAAGTCCATGTCTGGGAATCACTTACATAAAGTGACTAGAGAAGTACCAGGTGCCATGTACCCAATACTCAGTGGCTTTACTCCACATGGTTTGTTCTACCCATCCTTTCTCAAGCGTTCTGCCTCGCTTGTACACTTGCCTCATACATACACTTGCCTCACACTACTCAGGAGCACACCTCTACCTGCTCTGGAAAACATTTTGTATGAGCAAAAGTACTTCCTGAAAAAAGAGCCTTAGAATGGGAATTTGGAAGACTGGATTCTAGCCTAGGATTTATCTGTCTATTGTCACATTTCTTCATCCTTCTGGACCTCAGGTGCTCATCTGTAATGGGAGGGAGATAAAGCTCGAGTACCATATGAACCAGGTAACCCAGCTCTCCCTGCCAATTGATGATTTAATTTCATCCTTATCAACTCTACCTGCATGTTCTCTAAATCCTGCTTGAATACCTCTAGAGACATCCCATTCTACTTAATGTGTGAGAAAATTTTTTCCTTATTTGAATCTAAATCTTTCTTTATGTGGTTTCCAAATTTGGTCCCATTTTTGTCCTTTTGAGTGTCCTAGATCCAAGGTAAGCATTGTCTCATAAAAAAAATACAGAGAGAAAGGGAGAGGGAGAGAGAGAGAAAAACATCAATGATGAGAGAGACACATTGACCAGCTGCCTCCTGCACACCCACACTGCGGACCCATCCCATAGCCCGGGCATATGCCCTGACCGGGAATGGAATTTGTGACGTCCCGGGTCATAGGTCAACACTGAACCCTGAAGCTCTGCCAGCCAGGCTCATGGTCTCATTTTTGAAGAGGTCTAATCTATCTCTTGTTCCTTTTATTTTTTCTCAAATCGCAGCTCCAGCCTCAGAGCTTGAGATATTTTAACATTCCTTATGAAATTATTATGACTCTTTTGTTCTCTTGATCACTTGTCCCTGGTTTGGTTTATTTAGCAGTGGTGCTATTTGAGGGCAGCACCCAGGGCAAATAACAAATAAACAACAGCTGACACCTAGTGCTAGTTATGTGCTGGCCACTGTTTCAAGTGATTGCACACGCACACACACACACACACACACACACACACACACACACACACATAATGTTATTTCATTCAATCAGCCTAGCAGTGTTATACAATAATACTACAATTAACTAAGAGCAAGAGACATTCTGCAGCTTGTCCAAGCAAATGATGCAGCTGAAGTGTCATGAATTCAGGTAATCTGGGCTGCCGAGTCCATGCTCTTCATAAATGGGGTAAACTGCATTTTAACAAATTTACACTTGAAACAGTTTCTGCATCACCCAATTGACTATGGCTTATGGCTCCCTATTCTGCATTTCCATGAGTACAGCTTAAATCGAATTAGATGCATGTATTCTATGTGTGTAGACTCCAATTTTGAAACCTTTATTAATCTATACATCACATACTGAATAAAACATAAGAACTTTTAAAATATATATATTATTGATTTCAGAGAGGAAGGGAGAGGGAGAGATAGAAACATCAATGATGAGAGAGAATCATAGATCAGCTGTTTCCTACATGCCCCACCCTGGGGATTGAGCCCACAACCTGGGCATGTGCCCTTGACCCGAATCAAACCTGGAATCCTTTAGTCTGCAGGCCAGCACTCCATCCACTGAGCCAAACCAGCTAGGGCAGAATATAAGGATTTTAAGGATAAAAATAAACTATTCTCTGTCAAGTTGAAAAATGGACATGCAAATAAGATACCAAGATAGAATGCTGTTAGGTACAGTTAAGTTGTTAAGTAAAAACTGTATTCTGAGATTAAGGAGAACACGAAGAATGAATGTAACTCATTCTATGTAAGAGAATGAGAAGTTATGTCATCAAAGGTTACATTTGGACAAGTTCTTGAAGGATGAATATGAGTTCATTGGACAAAAAATATCCCAAAAATTTTGGAAAAAACACTTTGTCTTTATTAATTATATTTTTAAAAATATGTCTCAAAGCCAGCCAAGGATTATCATCACATTGATTAGACAATACTTCACCGAAATCACTATGAAAACAAATAGTACAATGTTTGCTAACTTAGGGTTGTCTAGAACTTCTATGTCCCTCATGGTTTTGCAAAGATTTTGTTCAGCAATCTTTAATTAGTCTAAGATGTAATCTACCCAAACAGAAACATTTGAGCTCCTTTAGTGAAATTTTGTGCTATAATATGGCACTCCCACCATGTACTAGCTTCTAGTACTTTGTAACAATGGTAATCTCTATAGAGTTTATAGCAGATCATGCTCAGAAGCAAGCTAGAAATGAGGTTGGTGTTTCTTCCATAATCTGATGACAGGTTTATCTTTTGATAGAGGGCCCCTTTCATTGTGTTCTTCTGTGTATAAAAATATCTTTAAAATTAATTTGAGGTGGCTTTGTCGAACTCATTAAATTCTGGAATTCATCAACTTTCTAATATTAATTTTACAGGCCTAGACTTCTCTTATTCCTGAGTTATTTTTCTTTTATTTTCTATATGCTTTTTTCTACATTGATGTCTATGGCTGTATAGAGATCCTCTTTAGGATTATTTGAGATTATAAAGTCAGAATATCATTTCTGAAAACTATATCTTACAGCACTGGTTTTGGATTTGAGTCATCTTCTTTTTAGGCCATGACCCAAAATACCTTACCATATCTCATGCTAATTCAGAAATTTGGCTTCCTCGCTGAAGTGCATGTTGCATGTCTTATTTCCTGATGTATTTCCTATACTCATGTTCAGGTATTCTATGGCTTTTCTAACCCAACTGTGGTACATGGGCCAGCAGCGTTAGCATCACCTGGGAGATTATTAGAAATGCAGAGTCTCAGGCCCTCATGCTGGGCCAACTGAATCAGAGTGGGCATCTTAAAAAACAACAACATTCAGACCTGGCTGATTTGGCTCAATGGTTGAGCGTCAGCCTATGAACTAGGAGGTCACATGCCCAGGTAGCAGGCTTGATCCCCAGTGGAGGGCGAGCAGAAGGCAGCTGATCAATGAGTCTCTCTCATCATTGATGTTTATATCTTTCTCTCCCTCTCCTGTTCTCTCCGAAATCAATAAAGATATACTTAAAAAAACAAAACAAGTTCAGGTGCCTTATAATTACATTGAATTAGAGAGTTACTGTTGATTATATGACATTCACTTCCATCGAAGGTCTTCTCATTTCCACCCCTCTGACCTAGTCTTCCTTAACAAGGCTGATAGACTTCTGGTAGGAAAACGTTTACTTCCAAGTAAATAAAGAATTCATCAGATTTACTTTTAGCTGCATATTAAGAAGAACATATTAGCATTTATATAGAGATTACTTTGTTCAAAACAACCCTTTAAATGTAACATCTTCTTTAATCTTCCTGATATCACAGTGATGTAGATGACATTATTATAATACCCAATTTAAGGATGAGGAGTTTGAGACCAATATGGAGATGCATTTTTTTTTTTGCCTGATATCACAAAGCCCTGCAGAGCTAGGTTTCAAATTAAATTTATGTGATGATGAAATCCATGCTTTATATGATCATGTCAAACTGCGGTTTCTCCAGAATTCAACTTTTAGTAGATTTCCCGGAAATGGAAAATTTCCCACACAATTATATTTGTCTTCCTTTCCAGACTCATGCTCTCTGACTCTTACAAGCTGCTGCCTCAGCCACCTGTTCATGTTCCTGCCTACACCTGCTTTTTATGCACTAAACATCCCCTCTGAAGGCAATCCGAACAGCTCATTGTTTTCTATCTATTGTTTTGATTATGAATTGCTTGTCACAAACTTTTCCATAACATACTAGCTCACCCTTAATCCTTCCTGCTTCTGGCCACTCCTATTTTTTGCCTTGCCTTGGTCTTTAATTCTGCTATTCAATTCTGTTTTCCATTCAAATAAGATCCAGGTTTTTCTTCCAATTACAAGTCCCTTAATTCCTTAGGTAAATACTGTTCCTAATAAGATGAGCCCAGGACTTCAACCCCATGGCCATCACTAAGCACATTTTCAAAATCCTGTAGTTATAAGAGTAGGAATAAGATCTTCTTTCGGTAACTAGATTGTAGTCATTCTCTGCCATTTTCACCTCGCTCTCGCTCTCTTCTTGTGCCGTCACCGATTTTTTTTTTTCATGCATTCAAATGCCTTGAGGAGTTTGTTCCACACAACCTTCATGACATGTAGAGCTCATCTAAATCTTCTTCTTCCAAGATTTTACTAGAACAGAGTGTAACTTTGTATTGCGATAATCATGGTTTCAAACAGAAAATCTTGATTTACTCATTGGAATTTAACTCCAAAAGTTGTTGATACTCTGGGCTTTGAATGCACAGTAGAATTCTTGACCCTCTTTTTAGTCATTTTATCCTTTTGTTTTGTACCAATTGCATAATTTGTTTTATTCTAGTGGTGAATGTTCTTCAATGTATCCAGTTTTATAGTGTTATCTGATAACGTTCTCCTTCCTCATAGACTTGATTTTAAAGTTAGTATAAATCTGGAGGGCTTCTCGATGATTCCGCTTAATATACTCTATAGGCAGGTATTCATTAGTCTCTCAGAATGATTTCTGGTGCAGTGGCCAGATTCTGTTCTGTACCCCTGCTTATTTAAGTAACCATTCTTTTTTCAATCATTTTTCTATCTATAAAAATCCCAAGTCTTTTAAAATGGGAGCATGGATAAGACCATGCTATCAATAAATCATTTACTTTCCTCCTTAGAGCTCTGATTCTATTTATTTCATGTATCCCTATGCAACTTTAGAGATAAGTTAAGGTGAGCCAGCGAATTCATTCATTTATTGATCATCTTCAAACTACATTTAATGACTGGTTTTTGTTCTAGTGTTAGTTAGCAAGTTAATATGGTGCCCGTGGACTGTAGACTGAGATAATGGCATTAATTTTAGGAAGAGAAAATAGTTATTGCTTGCTCATGTAAGTTACATAAATGGCTATCTCCATTCCCCTATTTCTTCTTTGTAGACCCACTAATTTCTTCCCATTTCCTAATGCTAGAAGACCCTTCTGTCTTTTCAAAAACTATGGCATATTGCTTTCTTCCCAGAAATTATACATCTCTTCCCCAAGGAGTCCCTGTCGTGGATCAAATTTCCTTCTCCTACCGTCTTCCTTTGTTTTTTTTTGTTTGTTTGTTTTGTTTTTTTTAATTATTTTTTTATTGATTTTTTTCAGTATAATAGTAGTACTTTCCCCCTCCCCCTTATCCTCCCCCCAGCCTCCCCCACCCCCCAGCACATATCCCCAGCTTCCCCCCCTCCCCGCCCCAGTGTCTTTCATTCATTGGTTATGTTCATATGCATGCATACAAGTCCTTCAGTTGATCTCCCCCCCCGCATCTGCCTCCCATCCACCCAAGCCTCCCCCTGTAGCTTGACAGCCTGTTCAAGGCCATCCTGCCTCTATATCAATCACTCTCCCCTGTTTCTTTTCTTCAAAGATATCTTGCCTCTGCATACTAGAAATAAATGTATAAGAACAAAAAGTGTTTCAGTCTCGGTTTCAATGTCCAACTTTTCTGAGTCCCAGTTTCAGTGTCAAATAATTCATTATGTGTATAAGTCAGCAATGGTATCCAGATGGTAGACATATCGTGTCAATGCAAGATCCATCCTCTCTGGTTTGGTCCTGGGCTGCCTGCAGACATGCACAGCTGCTGACTGCTAGCATGGCAAGGTGTCGTCAGTGTCCCCCATCTCTGGACCGTCCTCGTGACTGGAACAGATCCATCAGTTCCTCACCGTCGCAGGAACCCACATGGTCTTGGAGTTGTTCTCTGAAAACACACAAACACATTCTCGACCAAAAGTTAACAAAGGGATCCTCTATGCAAAATAGACTTGGGATTCTTTTTAATTTTTGCCTAAATGATATTCCTTTGGCTTATTTTGACACCATGTGTGTTTTTTCATGGGTGTCCTGCAATTGTTTTTACAAATGGAATTTACTTTACTGGAGTAAGAATTTTCTAGATGTATTTTACTTACTCGATATTTTTTTTCCCCTTACATGATATTACCCCGCTGTCCCCTCCCCTTTTTTGATTAATGGGGACTTTTGGAAATTTTATATTGCAGTCTTGATAATTTTAAATTTTAATTTTTGCACACAAAGTGACTGCTTTAGGTTCTTTGGATGTTAGGCAATTTTACAGTGAGATGAACTACTAATAGATTTTTTAGTTAATGTTTTAGGAAAAGCTTTTTGTCCAGTACACTATAATTTTCTTGAGTATTCTCATATTTCACTTGGCCAATTTAAATTAATCTGAAAACTTGATTACTATTTTCCTGTCAATTTTAATACTCAAGCAGAAATCTTAGTTTACCCTGTGAATACTAGTGGAAAGGAATATTTGCAATTTTGAGTAGGTCCCGAGCATTCCTGGTAATAGACTGAATTTAGATATAGAGCAGCTATTGCTGGCCGAGTCTCTGTCTGCCACCTGGGTCCTGAGTTGTGTGTGGGAGGCAAAGCAGCCGTGGGGGTAGGAGACCTCCCTTAGGAGGGTTGAGAATTCAAACCCCTGCAAGGTTTGTGGATGAGGGTCTGTGCCCCACCTCTGTTGACCTTTTAGTTCTCTCCTGTTGGCCCCTCTGCGACTGTGCCTGTCTTAGGTTGTTCCTTCCCTGAGGAATCTTACCCGTCTCTGGCTAACCAGCCATCCTCCGGGGCCAAACAGGGTGATGTGAGGTTCAGTTCTGTCTCCTTTGTAGTCTATGCCCCTCTGTGGCCTCCACGTCCAGTACCTGCCTTGGGGTCCCCTCGCCTGCTGGCGGGGTCCCGGTACTGATCACATATCTCGGGGGACCCAGGTTTCTTCTCCAGAGAGGGCCCAGCTCACACCATTGGTTGAGATACAGATCCATGGTGCCAGCTGCCCAAAGGCTTCAGCCACAGCTGGAACTGAAAACTCTGGCATCAGCTGTGTGTATTTGGATAGTAACAAGAAGGTCCCTCTTGGCAGAAAGGGCAAGAAGGGCCAATATAGAATGCTCGGATGCCTTCCCAGTGCCTTAATTCCTTCTGAAAGGGATTAATTTCTTTCCTATCCTTTTTTAAGTTGCTGCCCAACATTCAAAGAATTAGTTTGTAAGTTTATTTGGGATAATTGTATAATATGCTGTTGTCAAATATCAAATATTATAATGACATTGTAAAATAATATCATGTAAGGGTATTATGGTGTCATGGCCGTCTTCCTTTTGTAATATTATTCCATTGGACTTGATCTAATTGTGCCCATTCAAGACCTCTTCCCTTTTCACTCCTGGTTGAAGACTACTTCTTTCTGTTATCCAGGAAGTAATTTTCTCTTTTAATCAATGTAGCAATGAATAAGAATACATTAACATTAATCTTTTAATTTCATTAATTTAATTTATTGTCGCCTTGTAGATACCAACATACATTTTTATTACTTATAGAAGGAAGACTGGAAGAGTCTTTATACCAAATTATTGCTCTCTCCACCCCTAGGAAAGCTATATGAGCAAATAAGTAGAATGTGGAGGGTTTTTTTTGGGTGGTTCTAGTACCTTTTCACCTGAACTTCCTGTGTGAATTGAATTCATAGTTACTACTAGTATGATAGCTTTCATTTCATTTTTTTAAAATATGTTTTTATTGATTTCAGAGAAGAAGGGAGAGGAGACAGAAATAGAAGCATCAGTGATAAGAGAGAATCATTCATCCTGACCAGTTTGCCTCAGTGGATAGAGCATTGGCCTGCAGACTCAAGGGTCCCAGTTTCAATTCCCTTCAAGGACATGTACCTTGATTGTGGGCACATCCCGAGGAGGGAGTGTGCTGGAGGCAGCTGATCAATGTTTCTCTCTCATCGATGTTTCTAACTCTCTATCCCTCTCCCTTTCTCTCTGTAAAAAATCAATAAAATATATTTTTAAAAAGAGAGAGAGACATAGAGAGGGAGAATCTTGGTTAGCTGTCTTCTGCATGGAGCAACCAGGGCATGTGCCCTGACCAGGAATGGAACCGTGACCTCCTGGTTCATAGGTTGACACTCAATCACTGAGCCATGCCAGTCGAGTTGATAGCTATTAAATTAAGTGCAGTCAGCAAATAGAGTCAGTTAATTAATTTTTTAAAATACCAATTCTTTCCTCTTGTTTTATTCTTCCTATTTTTCTAGCACCGGGATATGAGCTCTTAGTTGACTCCTAAAATTTCTTCTAGCTATTGAGTGTATGGTGCCTGTTTATGAACCACATAAGCTGTATTCCCAATTTAGAACTGATTCTTTACAGAGAATTTCACATGGTATAGAAGGTACCATGGGGGCATGTTAAAATCAACCAATGTTTCCTGAGAGACCAGTTTACTTTAATATTTTGTTTTAAAAAATAGGAAAATAATCTCCTATAAAACATAAAATAAGATACCAATGCATTAAATAAACTAAAAAATGTTATATGCATTTCCAATGGGACATTGATTTTTTCTCCTTCTTTTATAATGGCCTATGTGCTATGTAAGCTGTGAATTCCTTTTAAGTTATGTGCTATGTGCACAGTGTAAAGGATAGACTTTCTGCATCAGCTAAGATGCACCTTATGATGTTCCCAGAGGGCAAAATTATGCACAAACCAGCTCTTTTCTTATATGAAAGGAAACGGAAATTACAAAATACCTACATTTAAATAAAATTAAGGATGTAACACAAACTGAAGTTTGCAAAATAACTTTTTTTTTTCATCAGTTGTGGTTTCAAAAAACTGGACTGAATTTAGAGTTCTCTGAATCTTTTATAACTTAATTTAAAATCTTTTCTCCATTTTAAATTAAGTAAAAAATCTTATGACGTTCAAGGAATAGTTCAGAATGGAAAATTCTGAAGTATACGCAATATGGTTTCCCAAAACTGGGAAGTGCTTTAAAATTGGCCTAACGGGGACCTACATGTTGGAAGCATGTTTCATTTAGTCAGAAGTGTCATTTGAAAAAAAAAAAGCAAAAGTTCAATGGTTCACAATATGTGTTTTGTGCTTTACAAAATAAGTTCTATGTTCCTTGCTAGTATGTAAATAAGTCCAGGATCAAAGTGTCCCGTCTCCTATATAAAGTATTTCTCCACCTTTTCTATTAAAAAAATTACTTTTAAATTATAGTTCACATGCAATATTAGTTCCAAGTGTGCAACATAGTGATTCAACATTTATATCCCTTCTGAGGTGATCATCATAATAAGTCTGGAGTAATCATCTATCACTGCACTTAGTTATGGAGCTAGTATTGACTATAGTCCCTACACTAGGTCACATCCCTGAGACTTATTTTATAACTGGAAGTTTATACCTCTTAATCCCCTTCCTATTGGTTTTGAGATGACTTAGAGAAGCACCCTACAGTTAACAGTGCTCTTTCCTACAATAAGTCCTGTATAAGCTAATTTTCTTATCCCTAGTTATGTAAAAAGAACATTGTAGTATGTGTGCGCATGCGCGCGTGTGTGTGTGTGTGTGTGTGTGTGTGTGTGTGTGTGTGTGTGTATTTGTCTCTAGATTTCAGCTAAATTCCCCAAGTTATGGATAACAGGCATTAGAAATCTCCATATTCTAAGGTGTTTCAAGCAGAAGCTAGGCACCGTCTCCAAGGCTGGTGAAGCAGTGGCCAACAGAGTCTTTCAACCCTACTCCTCAAGATGAATCTCAGGCTAATAAAGAGAAGACTGTAACATAATAAAGAATAGATTTATGTATTTCATGAGCTTTCAGTCTAGTAGTGAGTATGGTGGTATTTCGCCTTTTCTCCTCTTGAAGAAAGTGCCACAAGGGAATCCATGGTAGTAAACTGCGGGTTTCCTCAACAGGGAAACACGAGCATCTCAGTCGTAGTTGAATGTTTGCTGAGCATCAGAAATTTTTAGGCCTCCCTCCTGGTATACCGAGGAGATCATGATAAGAAAGCACTTTGGAGAAATTGACACTTTGAGTTCAATGCAGGGAGAGCATATATTCCGGTTCCTGTTTATTTATGAATAACTTTAGGTGTGTGAATCAGCTTGAAAAAAACACACACACAAAACATCTTGTAATAACAAAGTAGAGGAGATGGCAACAGAAAAGCAGCATGCCTTCCATTATTTTCCATGAAAATAGGCTATGACTCCAAGGCCAAGTAGATATCACAGATTCCAAGGACCAAGTAGATGTTGTGAACAGATATCGGGGGCTAGTAGATATAATTAAAGGTAGCCATGTTGGAGCCCTCTTGCAAATATTTTACCCTAAAGCGTGATGTGACATAGTGTTACCTCAATCAATAGTTGGAGGCTGTGCAGTGTTACCTGGGGCAGAAGGCCAATGGGGTAAAGGTGCAAAGGCATCTTTGGAAACATTTCTTCATTGAAAACATTTCTTTTTCTACTTGTGGGAGGATCATACTTGCTGCCCCAGCTTTTCTGTGTGACTCGCTTGGCTAATGGAATGTGAGCAGAAGTGGTGTGTTATGTTTCTCAATTAAAACTTTGAGTTATCTTGTGTTTCTTCTGTAATGGCAGCAACAGATCCCAGATTAGGCCTGTCTCTTCCTTATGAGTCCCTGAATGAAGCTGGTGGGAGAAACTCTGAGACTAATCAGCAGAGGGCATGCAATGTACTAGTAAACTACATTGTATCTTGTAATATTTGCTTGTTGCCACTGCACAACCTACCACAGTGTGACAGAAATGGTCACCCAGAAAGGGTATCAGTGCACATTTTCTGGGCAGGCCTCAAAGGAATCCATAAGTGCATGCCACAAAAAAGAACATGAATTTGGGTGCTTGACTATAAGAGTCACCTTCAATGGCCTATGAAGAAGATAAAGATATAAATATATATTCCTTTTTCCCTTCTACTTTATGGAAAAAAAAGGAATATCTAGAGGCAGGGGAATGGGTCAGAAACAAAGAATAAAACATTTGGAAAAAGTAAAAAAGCAAAGATCATTGCTCTCCTTGGCAGCAATGGTTCAGGCCTGCACTTGGCAGGCAGGAAGATACTTTTATTTGGATATGAGATGAGAATTGACATTTAAAATGGATGGGACTACATTTTGTAATAGAAAAATGAGTCTCAGTGACCAAAATGAGACTCCTCGAATTACATACAAACCTAGGAAGCCAAAGGGTCTCATCAAAATATCACTAATCAATGTGGAATGAATCTCCAGGCAGAGGCTGGGACAAATTATTGATTGTTCCCCACAGTTTATTATTCGATAAATGTTATGTTATGCAGTCTGGCAGTGATAGATTTGGAATCTGAATTCAGGAATCCTAATTCCAATTCTGATACTACTTTGAACATCTATTTCTTTAAGAATATTGTCTGAGGCAATTATATTATTCAAATAACAGCAGACAAACTTGGTGATATATTATTTGACAGGCCATACGTGGAGCCCTATCATGGGCAAGATTGCAACACATCTGTCTTAGAATTGATATCCAGAATATAAGAACTGATATGCATTATTACTTTAGGGAGCCAAAGTGTACGATCACCAGCAGAGAGGTCTCTGTAGTAATTGCCAACAACTTTTACTTAAAATTGTGTTTATAATTAACTCCTTATCTGAATTTAAAAAGGTGCCTTTGCACCTGATTTGCTTTCCTCAGTGTTAACCTTTTAAGGTACATCAATCTTTATAGACTGTCTACTATATGTGTAGAACCCTTCCAGGGGATGCAAATATTCCTGTCCTGAAACAAATACTAAGAATGAACAAGTTCATATTTGAGATTACAAAACACAGAGAGACAGAAAATGGCAACAAACTTTAGATCTTCCAAAAAATGTGGATCTCTAAACTCTCGCACATAAAATTGTAATTATGCCTTCACATATTTATATTCCACAGTGTTTTGAAGTTATTTTGGTTGGTGTGAACCAACCAAAACCTACTTTGCCAACCTCTGACCTCTGATTATCACAGCGAATATGATTTTAGGTTAGTGGAATATATGATAGGGAGCTTACAGTTTTATGTAAAATAAATAATTTGTGGTGCATTGGTGTCCTTTGTGTGATGCAAGGATAGAGTACATTTATTCTTAAATTTTGTTGTTATTGGACTTTCTTACTAGAATAGAAAGACTGCTTCACAGGAAGGCAGACAATCTAGGTTCCAATCTTTCTCCATCCACCAAAAAGCTGCAAGAGTTTGAACAAGTTATTTATACTAGTTAAGCCTTAGCCATCTAACCTAAAAATTAAGATTTTAACTAGACAGCCAATGTTTTCCTTTCTGACCTAAAATTCTATGATCTTACTGAACAATGGATGGACTATTAAATTCAAAGCAATCAGTTGAGATATTTGATGCAGAAAAATTTGGCAAGTGGAATTATAATTACATTGAAATTCTTTCCAAGGGAAAAATATTATTACCTATATCCAGAATTTTGTCTATTAACTGTAACACTTATACTTTCTAAAGCAAATATTTGCTAAATAAATAATAGATGCAATGCCATATCTCGCTCTCTTTCCATTTGATAATATTTCTTCTGCAGTAATGCACCTCTAGCCAAGAACATTGTGCGGTTGTTGAACCTCACTTTAAATTTCAACTATTGCCCTCTGTTGAGAAATACATATTTGATATCATACTTTGAACCAAAGTTCTGATAAAGCCATTTTACTTTATTCCTTTGCTTAATGATTTTCTGCATTGAATGTTATAAAAAGTTTATGATCCTGGCCAACAGGACCTTAAAATATATGCTTGTAACATATTATTTTCCTTGCTTGTAAATGAATATCAACTCTGAATAAATTATGTAATCTGATGAAAATAAAATCACAAAGCATTTAACATTTTAACTTTAAATTGAATAACTAAAAATGGATGCATAGAGTGTCGACCTACCAATCAGGAGGCCATACTTTGATTTCCAATCAGGGCACATGCCCGGGTTTTGGGCTTAATCCCTAGTGTGGGGTATGCAGGAAGCAGCCAATCATTGATCCTCTCTCATCATTGATGTTTCTATCTCTCTCTTCCTCTTCCTTTCTCTCTGAAATCAATAAATATCTATTTAATTTTTTTAAAAAAAGAATGCATGGAGTATCTCACACCTGGATGAGAAGAGAAAGTCTCTTAATGAGAAGAGGGTTGAAGAAATTCTGGGCTCATTTATCTACTAGTATTCAGAATGTTGGCTTAGCTTTCACTGTGCCAGATGAACATGTCAGAATCTCTTTCCTTTAAGAATTCAGTGTACGGAGAATGAGTGCACAGGCATGGAGGGTTGATGAAAGTTGAACAGTGTCCTGGTAATCACAATAGAGAAGGGGAGAAATATCCAAGCGAATGAGGACAATAGAACTCTAACTCTGCTTGAAGTAATTCACAGAGAATGAGACATAATGGATAGCTTGAAATTACCCAGGAAATGATGGAAACACATCAGGCAGAAGGTAACTAAACACAAAAACACAGAAGAGCACATCACAATGAAAGAAATGAAATGTAGTAAATGGGAAAGCAATAATAAACAAAATAAAGGGGTAAATATAGCCAAGATCAGATTAGGTTCTATATAGTATTATGGTACCATAATGTGTAGTACCATAGACAATGGGTATCATTCAACAGTTTGAAGATCTAGAGTAGAGAAATGTTGTCTGGTTATTATATCAGTTTTCCAGAGCTGCTCTTACAAATGACCATGGAATGGGTGGGATTAAACAACAGAAATTTATTGTCTCACAGTTCTGGAGGCTAGAAATCTGATATGGAGGTGTTAGCAGAGCTGGTCTCTTCTGAGGGTTGTGAAGGGCAAGCTGTTCCATATCTCCCCCTAGTTTCTGGGATTTGCTAGCCATTGTTGGCATGCCTAGGCTATGCATATGTCATTGCCATCTCTGCCTTCCTATTTGTGTGGTGGTCGATTGTGGGTACTTCTGATCACTTATGTATGCTGTTTTCTAACCATCTAACATAGGCATTTAAGACATTTTTTTTGTGGTAAGTCAATGAAAGCAACTGCTCTTTAAAGTAGGCTTGTTGGAGGAATAGACGTAATATTTCTTTGTAAAGTAAGTGGGATAGAGAAGCCATAGTAAAATTTGATAAATGGGGATAAAGTATTTGTGAATTCCTACATTAACGAAACATTTTGGGAGGATATATCTGACTGATTTACAACATTCCCAAACTCAGTGATTGCTCCTATAAATCTTTTTTAAAAATTGTTTTATTTTATTTTTTAATTCTCCCCCAAAGATATTTATCATTGATTTTTACAGAGAGTGGGAGAGAGAGGGAAAGATGGAGAGAAATATTGATGTGTAAAAAGCACATCAATTGGTTGTTTTCTTCAGGAACCCGGACCAGAGCCTGGGCTGGGGATGAGCCTGCAATGGAAATACATGCCTTTGACCAGAATGGAACCTTTCGGTCCACAGGCCAATGCTCTATCCGCTGGCTATAGCTAAATCTTTTACTTGTCGCTAAGGAGACATCAGTACCAAGAAAGAACCAGGGACAAAGCAAAAGTAACTGGTTAGAAGTGGAAGTTTCTCACACTAAAGAGAGGGAACCAGGGAGAGATGGAATATTACCTTTTCATTATTATTTTTTTGTAATAACACCTTTTCCTTCAATCTGAGACTTACTGAAAAGGTTATTACAAACAAATACAGGCTTATATATCCATCCATATCCTTACACTCATTCTTTATTCTTGTATACGAACATACACACAGATAAACTCTCATGGAATCAGGGATATTCATATACATGCTGAACTTCATGTATGTTAAATTAAACACAAAATAGACACTTCTGTAGCTTGATGCATGTGGGAAGATAGAGCAGAGGCCACAAGGCTAAGGACTTGGAGATTTGATTGGGGGAGGAGGTTAAAAGATTCAATTTTCCACTCAGTGAAAGAACTAAACTATTGACACGGTCACATTGGGGTGTGAGGAACAAAGAATCTTAACCACGCTCCTTCCTCTTGAAGCATTGATGATGACGATGTCTTCTCCCTCAGCTCCACCATCTGCCATTGAGGGCATGGACAGAGCAGCAGACACTGCAGGGGGGCTGACCTAATGTCCATTACAATCCAATTATTTCTCCCTGCCTCTGCTTTAGAATTTGTAATAAATTTAACTTGATTTCCCCTCCTTGCAGCTACCAGTGAGCTTATAATGTTGTTCAGACTAATAAAAGATAAGTGGACATCTGCTGCACTGGTCTCTTCCCTTGGGGCACTGATGCTATTATGTGACTGCCCTTATGGGGTTCCTGTACTGACCTGGCACTTCCAATTCCTGGACTTCTTATCCTAGCCTAAGATTAGACTCAACACCAAGGCTCTGTGGTCCAGTCTGTCACTCATCTCTGAACACAACTCCTAACCGACAGCGGATGATAGAAGCACAGCATGAAAGAAAAAGGGGAAGAGAGACACAAAGGATGGAAAGCTACGAAGGTCCTCAGGATAGAAATTCATGCAGAAATAGAAACAAATCACTCGCTTTGAACATTGGCATGGGATGGCCATACAGAGAATTTATATCATATCAGGGCAGAAATATAGATGAATTTATAATAATATATAACTTTTTATCCAAATTTTGGGGATTATATTTTTTTCAGATATAGGGCTTTTTAAAATTTATTTTTATTATTTTTATTTTTTTTATTTTACAAAGATAGTATTTTCTTTAATCTATTGAATTTAATATTGCAATCTTCTGTAGGGTCTAAATCAAATGTATTAATTTTTCTTCATAGTAATGTAAATTGAGTTGCACTAAGAAAGATTATAAATACTGCTGGTGTGGCTCAGTGGTTGAGCATCAGCCTATGAACCAAGAGGTCAGAGTTCAATTCCCCATCAGGGCACATACCCAGGTTGTAGGCTTGGTCCCCCCTTGAGGAGGGGCATGTAGGAGGCAACCTATTAATGATTCCCTCTCATCATTGATGTTCCTATCTCTCTCTTCCTCTTTGAAATCAATAAAAATATATAAATTTAAAAATATTATAATTTTTATATAAGAAAGATTATAAATGGCCTCATAATAGTTAAGTTCAGTGCTTGCAAATTAGTCCTGAGAGACCATTTTGTTTTAGAGTTCTTTGGAGTTTAGATGTCTGGACAAGGTACTCTTAAGCTGTTGTAGTTAAACTTATGTAGCATTTATATCAGGTACCCTATATACCGGCACATTAATTTTTAAAATTCCTATAGCAATGTTATGAGAGGGATGCTATGATTATGCCCATTTTACAGATGGAAAAACTTTGTTGAAGAGAAGTCATGTAACTTAGCCAGAGGCATCCAGCCAGTGATTGTGTTGGGATTTGAACACTCATAGTACAGAATCGAACTCTGACTTAACCAGCATGCTGCACTGTTTCCCTAGGGAAAAATACAGCCATAGACAGGAAAAAGCTAAACCATGAAACAGACAGGTTAGAACTTTTTTCTTTTTTTTTACATTGCCTCTAAATAATATATGGCTGACTTTCACACATAATCTAATCAATTATATTATACTACTTCCAAAAATTTAATTTGTAGTTGGGCAAATGTTTAAAAGGATCTTTAGTTCTAGAAATAAAATAAATATAGAAAGGAGGGAAAAGAAGAAGGGCACAGAAAGAAAAAAGAGAAAGAAAGAAGGGAAGGAAGAAAGGAAGGAAGGAAGGCACAAAGGAAGGAAGAAAAAAAGGAAAGAAGGAGGAAGTAAAGAAAGAGGAAAGGAATAAAAGAGAGAAAGAAAGCATAATTCATTCATCAAACTTGAGATTTAATAGAATGTACAGAAGCAAAGTGTATATATTCGACCAATATATATGATAATCAAAATTTACCAGTAAGATTTTAAATTGGGGAATAATAGAGTAGCAATTGGCTTAAGTAAGACTGATAAAAGGCAGCCTTTAGGAAGATGTGCTGTAAGCCAAGATTTAAGTGATAAGAATAGAGTAGCAGAGTGAAGGCTTGTAGGAAAGCATGGAAGTGGCAAGGAGGGCATTTTGTGTGGGAAAAAATATGGTGTAAGCTGAGGGTTTGGGCCTGGCATTCCCCCTTCCCTGTCCCACAAAACTGACAGAAGAGGGGAACATTATTATGCAAGAAAAACAGATGTAGAGTTAATGAAAGAAAAAATATCCTGCAGCCTAAGTTATCCAGTATTATTAGGTAAGGAAGAAATTAATTACTGAGATATTTAGATTAATCCATACCATGATGCTTCATATATTTTTTAATAGAAAAAGCAGAAAAAGGTATAGGAATCCTAAGAATGAGTAGACATCTCTATAGAAAATCCTTGTTTTAATCCTCAAGATTTCTAAACTTAAAAAGAATTTCTCAGCAAATGTAGAGATTGACAGTGTCAAAGGGGGGACACCCATCAGGAGAAATTATCTTGAGGGTAATAAGAATTTAGGGGGGCTTCCCTAGCACGGGGATGAGAAGGCTTATTTTATTCAGATTTGTCATCTAAAGAACAATAGGTTTCGCTGATTAAAATTTTTAAGCATGCAAAAGATGCTGACATAATTTTTTCTCATTATTTTAGTTTTTAAGTCTCAAAACCAAACCACTATAACTCAAAGCCAGCTTAAGTTCTCAAATTAACATTTGCTACCAATTAGTTCATAATGAGTATTTGTCTGAAATGTTTAATGGCCATAAAAAAAGCTTTTAAAATTGAAAAACTTTTATGTCGGGGACTTATGTTAGCCTGCCTAACTTATTAGTGCTGCAAGTTTGATCACCCAAAGAGTTCATAAGGTTTTAAGCACGGGGCTTGGCTCTCAAACAGGCTGGTGGAGCTCCTGCCCCTCTTGAGCGTCCTCCATAGGAAATATGTTAAACAAAGGGGAGATCTCAATTGCTTGTTTTGTATTTAAACCTCACACTAATCCCATTGCCCGCAAAAGAAAGCCTGTATGTGGATTGAGTGTGGGCTGCCCATTCACAGAGCTACTGAAAAAAGGAAATGCCCCTTTATTTCATCTTTAAGTCCAGTTTTCTTAACATTTGGGTTTTTTGTTTTGTTTTGACTTTTTTGGTCTAATTAGTACCTCAAAGAATCCTTTCTGATTTTACTGGGAATGCTTTTAAGATTTTGCCATTAAATATAATCTTTAAGTGTTTCTGTTTTTAGTTGATTAAGATTTTTTTGTTGTTGTTTTTTTAATCCTAAGTGAGTAATCTTATTGAATGCTATATGACAAACTTTAATAAGGTCATAGGATTTTTTTCATTTTAATCCATTCATGTGGTATCTTAGAATAATGGATTTTCTAATTAAGAATCACCCCTACATTATTTGGGAAACCCACTTGGTCATGATTTTTCTAAATTCACACTTTTGAATTGTGCTTGTTGTTTTATTTAGGATTTTGGCACTTAAGTATAGTTGATATTTAATTCTTTTTTGAATATCAAGTTTATACATATCTCAAAAATAAATTGAATGGCCTTTCTTATTTTTCTTATTTAAGAATTCAAAATTATTGGCATGAAGTAGGTTGTAGAATTTGCTCATATTTTTTAGTCATGTCTTTATAGTTATGATCTTTTTCCTTTGTAATATTTATTTGCTCTTTTCTTTTATTTCCACTCTTATTTTTTTTGCTACTATTTAAATGAAATTTACTGAGTTTTTTCTCTTCTAGCCTCTTGCATTGAATGCTGGATCATTATTTTTTTCTTTTCCCCTAATGTATTTAAGGCTATAAATGTCCTTTTAAGATAATTGTTTAGATGCATCCCATGAGTTTTATTTTGAACCATTTCCAGTATTTTACATCTCTAGGTTGTTGACAATATCTTTCTTAATTACTTTTTTTGGGGAGAGAAAGAAATTTTCCTCTACCCTCCTAAGTTCTTCCAGCAGGTCTAATAATTAAATCAACACAAGACAAATTAGCAAGACAAAAGGACTACATACATACATATAGGAACCCCACATATGAGGAAATCAGAGACCCCCATATACCTGAGAGGTTCAGAGAGAGGAAGTTAAGATGAGGTATAGAAGTCATTCTGAGCTGAGGTTGAAGTAAGACACCTTGGCGCTTCAGAAGGGAAGGTCATGTGCGGGATGGTAAGAGCACATGGTCAATAATCAGGAATTTGAACTTCCTATAGATAGGTCAGGAAAATCATTCCGGTGATAACGCTTATTATGGGCAAGGCCCCAGTGGAATTCTTTAAGGGAGAGGAGCAAGTTTCTCTTGGACTTGCAGGATCTCCATTGCCTTTAGCTCAAAATACCCCCAAGCAGAAGTGGCACAACTTGGGGAGGTCTGTTCTTAACTGCTTCACTTTTTAACCCATATTCATTTAGGGAAATATAGTAAGCTTTTTCTTTAAGCTATATTTTATATATTAACGTATGACCTGATGATAGTGTATCACTGGTTTTGTTAAAACCTCCTTTTATTCTGGCATTTTATCAGTTTTTAATAGATTTAATTTTTGAAAATAAATATTAATTTTTTAAGTTATAAAATCCCACATATAATTATTAGATTGATATCCTATCCAATAAAAGTAATATGCAAATTGACCATCACTCCAACACAAATATGGCTGCCCCCATGTGGTCAAAAATGGTTGCCTCCATGTGGACACAAGATGGCCACTACAAGATGGCCAGCAGGGGAGGGCAGTTAGGAGTGACCAGGCCAGCAGAGGAGGGAAGTTGGGGGCAACTGGGCCTGCAGGGGAGGGCAGTTAGGGATGACCAGGCCTACACAGGAGTGCAGTTGGGGCAATCAGGCTGGCAAGAGAGCAGTTAGGCATCAATCAGGCTGGCAGGCAGAAGTGGTTAGGGACAATCAAGCAGGCAGGCAGTCTAGCAATTGGGAGCCAGCAGTCCTGGATTGTGAGAGGGATGTCCGACTGCCCATTTAAGCCCAATCCTACCTTGTGGGGTCCCAGATTGGAGAGTGTTCAGGTTGGGCTGAGGGACAAATACACCTGTTCACGAATTTTATGCATCGGGCCTCTAGTATAAATATGTTATTCAATTCTTCTTTGTACTTGTTTGTTACTTTTTAACTTACAAATTTCCAAGAAAAATTTAGGGAGATTATTTTTCAAATTGTTCCTACGATGCTATTTATTTGATGTATCTATTTTTTACAAATTTTAATTTTCAATTATACTTTATATTCAGTATTATTTTATATTAATTTCAGGTGAACAGCATAGTGTCTGGAAAATCATATACTTCACAAAGTGTTTCCCCTGATATTTTCAGTACCCACCTGGCAACATACATAGTTATGCAATATTATTGACTGTATTCTCTATGCTTTACTTTGCATCCCTATGATTATTTTGTAACCACCAATTTGTACTTCTTAATCCCTTCACCTTTTTTACCCAGTACACCACCCCTTTCCTCTGGCAAGCATCAGTCTGTTCTCTGTATCTATGGGTCTGTTTGAATTTTGTTCATTAATTTATTTTGTTCCTTAGGTTCATATATAAGTGAAATCATATGATAGTTATCTTTCTCTGACTGGCTTATGTTAGTAAACATAATACCCATGCGTGCTGTTGCAAATAGTAAGATTTCATTTTTTATGACTGAATAATATTTCATTGTATATATTATATATGTAGCATCACTTTTTTATCCACTCATCTGTTGATGGGCACTTGGGTTGCTTCTGTACCTTGGCTATCCTATCTAATGAAAAAGATACATGAAAATTAACCATCACTTCATGATAAAGATGGCAGCACCTATAGCCAATAAGGAGGGAATATGCAAATTGATGTGACAAAGATGGTGACACCAGCCAGAGCCAAGAGGTGGCTAGAGTGTGTGGGAGGATTGGCTTTCTTGGTCGCCCCAGCTTGCTCCATGGCTGCAGTCCAGACAAAGCCATAGTGGCAGGGCCAAGGCAGAGGTGGTTTGGGTGATCAGGCCAGGAGATGAGGGAAGTTGGGGGTGATGAGGCTGGTGATGGGGGAAGTTGGAGGCAAGGAGGCTGGCAGGCAGGCCAGTTGGGGGCAAGCAGGCAGGCGGGGAGGCAGATGGGGGTGAGCAGGCCAGCAGGCGGTGTCAGTAGTGGCCAAGCAGGCCAGCAAGGGGAGGGGCAGTAGGGGGCGAGCAGGCTAGTGGGGGGGGCAATTTAAGGGCAAGCATGCTGGCAGAGGGGACAGTTGGGGGCAAGCAGGCCAGCAGTGGAGGGCAGTTGGGTGTGATCAGACTAGTGGGAGGGACAGTTTGGGGCAAGCGTGCTGGCAGGGGTGAAGTTGGGAGTTAGCAGGCTTGTAGGGGGGGGCAGTAGGAGGTGAATAGGAAGGCAGGGGGGCAGTTAGGGGTGTGGGGGTTGTTGGGGGCAAGCAGGCTGCTGTCAGGGCAGCAGTTGGGGGTGATCAGGCTGGTGGGGGGCAGTTGGGGGCAATCAGGCCAGCAAAGGGGGGCAGTTTGGGGTAAGCAGGCTGGCAGGCAGAGTGGTTAGTGGCAACCAGACAGGCAGGCAGGCAGGTGAGTGGTTAGGAGCCAGTGGTCCTGGATTGTAAGAGGGATGTTGGACTGCCAGTTTAGGCCTGATTTCTGTGGGATAGGGCCTAAACTGGCAGTTGGACATCCCCAAGGTGTCCCAGATTGGAGAGGGTGCAGGCTAGGCTGAGGGATATCCATCTCTCCCTGCGGGCACGAATTTCATACATTGGACCACTATATAATAAAAGCTATATGTAATATGCTAAGTGTCCAAATGATCAGAGGACCATTTGGTAGACCACTCAACCAGTTGCTATGATAAGCACTGACCATCATGGGGCAGGGGTTCTGACCAGTAGGTTAGCTTGCTGCTGGGGCCCGTCTGATCAGGACTGGGTGAGACATGCCCTGGAGCCCTCCCACAGTCCTTCTCCAACTGGCCGGCCAGCCTCCCATTGTCCCTCCCCAGGCCCCCCATCAATCCCAGTTGGGACTGGGTAAGATGGCCCTAATTGGCCCTGATCTCAGACCAGGCCAAGGAACCCCACCCGTGCACAAAACTGTGTATTGGGCCTCTAGTTGTAAATAATGCTTCAAAATACACAGGAGTACATATATTCTTTTGAATTAGTGTTTTGGGTTTCTTTGGATATATACCCAGATGTGGAATTACTGGGTCATAAAGCATTTCCATTATAAATTTTTTGAAGACCCTCCGTACTGTTTTCCATAGTACCTGCATTCCCACCAACAGCTTGAGGGTTCCTTTTTTTCTTGCCAACACTTGTTGCCTATTGACTTATTGATGATTCCTATTCTTATAGGTGTGATGTATCTCCTTGTAGTTTTAATTTGCATTTCTCTGATGATTGGTTACATTGCACATCTTTTCATATATTTCTTGGCCATCCCTATGTCTTCCTTGGAGAAGTGTCTATTAAGGTTTTCTGCCCATTTTTAAATTGAATTATTTGAGTTCTTTTTGGTGTTGAGTTGTGTGAATTATTTATAAATTTTATGAAGTAACCCCTTATTGGATGTATCACTGGCAAATATGTTTTTCCATTCAGTGGATTGTCTTTTTGTTTTGTTGATGGTTATCTTTACTGTGCAAAAGCTTTTTAGTTTGGTGTAGTCCATTCTGTTTATTTATTTATTTTTCTTTTGTTTCCCTTGACCAAGGAGGTACAGCAAAGAACAAAAAGTATTGCTAAGGGAAATGTCAGAAGTTATACTGCCTATGTTTTCATGTAGGAGTTTTATGGTTTCAAATCTTATAGTTAAGTATTTAATCCAATTTTAGTTTATTTTTGTATATGGTGTAAGAAGATGGTCTAGTTTTGTTGTTTTGTTTGTTTGTGGTTGTTTTTTGGCATGCATCTGTATAATTTTCCCAGCACCATTTATTGAATAAACTGTTTTTACCCATTGTACTAGTATGTTCTTGCCTTCTTTGTCAAATATTAATTGGCTGTGCAGACATGGGCTTATTTCTGGGCTGTCTCTTTTGTTCTATTGCTCTATGTGTGTGTTTTTATGCTAGTATCATGGTGTTTTTATTACGATAGCCTTGTAATATAGTTTGATAGGAGGCAACATGATACCTCCAACATTGCTCTTCTTTCTCAAGGTTGCTGTGCTATTTAGGGTATTATGTGGTTCCATATAAATTTTTGGATTGTTTACTTTAGTTCTGTTCATCCCTTCATTTTTTTAGTAATATGTTATTTAGCCTCCATATGTTTGTGTTTTTTCAGTTGTTGTTTTTTCTTGTAATTGATTTCTAGTTTCATACCATTGTGGTTGGAGAAGATGCTTGATACAATTTCAATCTTCTTAAATTTATTGAGACTTGTTTTGTGTCCTAACATGTGGTCTATTCTGGAAAATGTACCATGTGCACTTGAAAAGAATGTGTATTCTGCTGCTTTGGGGTGAAATGCTCTGAAAATATTAATTAAATCCATCTGGTCTAGTGTGTCTTTTAAGGCCTCTGTTTCCTTGTTGATTTTTTGTTTGGAAAATATATCCATTGATGTCAATGGGGTGTTAAAATCCCTTACTATGACTGTATTACTGTTGGTCTTTCCCTTTATGTCTGTCAGTACTTGCTTTATATATTTGGTGCTCCTATATTCTTGCATAAATGTTTATAAGTGTTATATCCTCATGTTGGATTGTTTCCTTTATCATTATGTAATGTTATTCTTTGTCTCTTATCATAGCATTTGTTTTAAAGTCTATGTTATCTGATATAAGTATTGCTACCCCAGATTTTTATTTTGTTTCCATTTAATATCTTTTTCTAATTCTTTATTTGTAGTCTTGTTTATCTTTCATTTTAAAGAGGATCTGTGGTAGATACAGGTGTATGGGTCTTAATTTTTTTGTTCATTCAGATACCCTATGTCTTTATATTAGAGCATTTAATTCATTTACATTTAAACTGATTATTGATAGGCAAGTATTTATTGCCATTTTATTCTTTAGAATTATATTTCTTTTTTATTCTTTTTCTTTAAAAAATTCCTTTACATTTCTTATAATACTGTTTTTGGCAGTGATGAACTCCTTAATATTTTTCTTGTCTGAGAAGCTCATTATTTTTCCTTCACTTTAAAAAAAATAGCCTTGCTATGAAGAATAGTTTTGGTTGCAGGTACTTGAACACAGCACTGCAATACCACAGCAGTCTGCCTGGTAACCAGTAGTCACTTAAACAGCTACTAAGTGACTAATGGGCAGGAGGGTATACAGTGTGGATGCAGTGGACAAAGAGAAAATGAATGTCCTGGGTGGGACAGAGAATGATGATGTGAGAATTCATCATGCCACTCAGAACAGCATGAAAATTAAAACTCATACATTGTTTATTTCTGTAACTTTCCGTTTAATATTTTTGGATTGAAGTTGGCAGTGGGTAACTGGAACCATGAAAAACGAAACTGCAGCAGAAGGTGAGTAGGAACTACTGTCTTCAGATGGCATGCGCCAAGTCGCTGTCATCCCAATGATTGAGGCACAGATTTCCTTAAGATTTTACTAACCAGCCCAGCCCTAAGCCTCAAACACGGTGTAGTTACCAACTTGCTACAGATTTAAAAATTCTCTGTATTTCTGACATGGAGAATTTTTTTGTCTAAAAGTTCAGCTACATTAAAAATAGTTTTGCTGCATTTGGCTAGCTGTTGTGTATGCTTAGAGTACTTGGTGCATTTTGTATCAGCATTCTTCCATATTGGTTTATAGTTCCTCTAATGATTTAGTACTCAATAATATTTTTGTGTCCTGTTCTCAGCAGTGACCATTATTTGTTTTCATGGATCATTAGAAAGCCCTGCGTATACTTTTGTACTTCCTTCTGTACCTTTGTTCACTCCATTTCTTAGAAATGTCATCTCTGTGCTTTTCACTCACCTGCAAGCCACCCTCATTTAGGGTCCAACCCAGATCCATCCACCTTTCCTCCAACTTCTAGCTCCAAGTGACCACCCTCTTTTTCTATGGAATTGCCATGGTTCTAATTATCTAAAGGCATTATTCTCCACTCACTTAATATCAGGCACTTATTTTCTTTCCATGCATATCTAACTTTACCATGTGACTTTACTGTGACTCCTAAAAAGAAAGCGAGAATATGGGTTTTAATTTTCTTTTTTACCCCAAGGTCTGTGCATGATACCGTTTTATTTAGTAAGATCTTAATAAACATTAAATTAAATAACTGAATCTCTCACTGTGTTTAAAGTCCAGAGCACATAGTAGATTGTCATTAAATATTTAGGTTAATGTTTATTCCAGCAAACAAGCAAATTTCCTTATCTGCCACCTTGATATAGAAGAAATAGTTTGGCTTAGAGTTCAGAAATCTGGGTTCATATCTACTTCTGTTACCTAGTTTAATGATTCTGGGCCAATAAATTAACTTTAAGAGGTGTCATTTTCTTCATTATTAATGGTGGTTTGATGGGAATGAATAAGATTACATGTGTGCAAATAATTAATACAGGAGGTAATATTAGTTGTATATTTAGATGATAAAAATCTTAGAAAGAAGGACACAGTACTTTGGGTAGGAAAGGAGAATTGAGGGGAGGAAAGATAGAATTACAAAGGAAATACAAAGGAATAAAAACGTAAATAAAAAATGAAAAGGAACAATTTCTGGATTGCATTCTTAGGACAAGTATAGACAGACTAGAATGGAAAGAATACATCCTTAAAAAGATTGTCTGACATATGTTTTGGAATGGGACGGTTGATATGTCTGCTGTTTATTTATTTCCTTTAGCTTGACTTCCTGGGGGTCACCTTTGGATCTGCATGGTCCAGGGTTTGGAGAGAGGTCATGCTCAAACACTGATTCTTCAAGGCTTCTCCCCCTGCACATACATGTGCTTGTGTGTGTGGCTGAGGAGCACGTCCAATATCGGGCCGGGTCTGATGCTGGCTTGGCTTTTACTCTCCGCAGGGTTGCTCTGAGTCTCACTGCCCACGGCCACAGTGTCCGCTCAGCCAAGGCTCACCCAGGACTGCTGCAGCTCTCTCGCTTCCAGGGTCTCTGCCAACATTTCTGGCTGGTCCACTACTGACTCCTAATTAGATTGCCACTTCAGGCTGGGGCAGCTCCAGGTTTTCCTTGGTTTATAAGGAATTTACCTGCGCCTGCCCCAAGGCTGTATCTGTTCTCTCTGGCTTCTTTCTGCTGACCCTCCTGGAGAGACTCACTCTTGGCTAACAGGACCAGTTTGGCAGATGTGGGTGGGGGGATGCTTGGGGTGATGACAGCATCCCAGGAAAGAAGGATGCAAACTTCTGTTCTTCCTACCCTACGCACTAGCAGTTTCTGGCAATAGGGTTTGTGACTCTTTGTGCCCAGCCTAAAGGCCCTCTCCTAAATCTTTACAAAGGCTGGAATCTTTTATGTCAATGTCAGAACAAGAACGTTCAAACCTGTAGAGAATTTTTTAGAAAAACTTTGAGTCAAACAGAGGATTTGCCTGGAAGGAAGATCTCAAGGGACTGAGATAAATGCTTCAAGGAAGTGACTCTTTGCAGCTCCTTTATCCACTGGGAATTAAGGAAGATTACAGGAGAGTGGCAGAATAGTGCAGGTCGTGAGCTCCCGTGAGGGTGGGCCATGCTTATTTCAAAGGTGTGTTAGCCTAGATGCATGGAAACAAAGGACAAGGCTTGCTTAAGGTAAAGGCAAGCCTTTCAATGAAAGAAGTTATAAGCCTGGGGCGTGACTAGTTAGACTTTAACAGTCAGATTCACCCTGTGAAGTTCCTTTCCACAAAACCTCCCCCCCCCCCATCCACAATCATAATAGAAAAAATTATTACAAATGAAAATTAGAAGGGATGAGAAAAACATCTGTTCTCCTACTGCAGAGTAGATCCCGGATGCTGGCTTAGAACTAGATTCTAAATCTTTTTTGAATTATAGGCATCTTTTTATTTACCCAAATGAGATGATGGTCCTCAAGAAGTTTTAGGTGTTGCTGAGGTTACAGCGCTTTCCCCCGGGTACAGGCAGGACGCGCCCCGTGAGGACTCTGCACAGCGCCCCACGCTATGGACACCCCACAACGGAATGAACCCCTAAGGGCAAGGCGCCCAGCCTTACCTTTTTCTCCAGGAGTTCTTCAGCATTTACAAACCTTGTGTGTCTGGTCCCCTACTTTCCTTTCTCTTTGGTTAACCCAAGGACCCTTGCTACATCTTGTTATTATTATCTTTCTTTTGTAAGTGAAGATGATTACATCTATCTCTGAGAGTACTGTGCCGGTTCAGTAGACGCTTTTGGCTACAGAGTACTGAAGAAACAGTGCTAGGCAGTAGTCTTAAATTAAACAGGAGGCGCCCTGAGTCATTGTTCACGAGAGGAGGAAAGAATACAAGCATTTGAGGATGGAGGCACTTACAAAGGACACGAAGAGAACATCAGAAATTGTACAAAACTGTTGTCAGGAGTGCTTGAGAACTCTTAGGGTTTTTTTGTTTTTTGTTTTTTTTTTTTTTGAAAGATTTTCAAATGTGGAGAATTCAGTGCCTAAAATTGAATTTTAATTGTTCTTCTCCTGGAGCAAAACAGTAAGGGCCAGGTGGGCGGCAGCTCTTTAGAAGGAGAAAGTTAGGTAAACCAGCCCGTCTTCTTTGAAAAACATCCTGTTTTGGTTTGCAGTTGCCCCAGGCAGTGGGCAAAGCTCAAGTGGATAAATTTGTTTTTGAAGGACGTTTAATTTGAAAGCTCATTCTCTCTTACTTTTGAAAACACAGGCATACAAATGTTTCCTTTCCCTAAACATACAGTGAGCAGGAAGAAGGGAGCAAACAGGTGTAAAGCTCCCTCAGCATTATCTTAGCCACTTGAGAGGTAGCGGGGCAGGTAGATCTTAAATATTGGTATTTTTTTTTCCCACTCTGAGAAGAAGGTAGAGTTGGTTCTCACAGAGGCAGGTGAGAATAGCGCAAACATCACTAAATTATTTTCTGAAGAAAGAGAAATCTCTATTGAGTAGAGGCACCATCAACATGATACAATTCTTCAATAAAATATTCTTAACTTCAATTTTGGGAGAAAACATCTGGTTAGTAAAAAGTGTGAAAAGACTTAAAACTCTCCAGTGAGTTTTCATTTTATTTTATACTAGGGGCCCGGTACAGAAGATTCCTGCACGGGGCCATGGGGGTCCCTCAGCCCAACCTGCCCCCTCACACATACTGGGAGCCCTCAGGGGATGCCCAACTGACCCCTCAACCCTGGCTGAAGCTTTAGGCCTTGGGCACCTACCATCACCCTGCAATGGGGCTAATGGCTGGCTCTGCCCTGGCTGCCTCGGCCCCACCCACCCGGCCCTAGCCTTAGCCCGGGCCGCTGGCAACCACCCGAGACCGTCCAGCCCCAGGGCCCCGTACCCCCAGCCCAGGCCTTAGCCCCAGCCCCTTCAAATCGGGGTCAGAGCTGTCCTGGGTACCACCCTGGAGAGGAGCACACTGGGCCCACTGTTTCCTCGGCGTGCGGGGAGGGTCCTGCGCCCCCCCACGCCCCCTCCCGGTGATGCCAACAAAAGGCAGCAGTTGAATGCAGAGAAGGGCCCAGCGGGAAGAGCTGGGATCCTGTGACCGGCATTCACCAGCCGGATTGTTCTCACACAATCACTCAAGATCTCTGGTGATGGCGGGACCTGGGAGGGGGATGTGTGTGTCTGCCAGGTACCGCTCTGACGCTGAGCACGGAGAACCTGTGAGCTGCAGGCCAGAGGCCAGGCCAAAGGCTTCTTCCCTCCTTCAGGCTCTTCGGGAAAATGCCACCCTCCCGCTGCAGGGTGCAATCCTGAGCTGAGCGGGTACCACCACGGGCAGGGCCTACCCCCACCCGCCCTGCCTCTTCCCTTTTCCTAAAATTCTTCCCCAGGGGAGGTAAAAGGCAGCCACTGCCCCACTGGCTCAACACTCAAGTGAATTAAATGCAAAGATACAAAGACATGTATTTCATTTCAGCTGGTGTTTCTCTGATTGGCTGGTAGCGTAGCGAAGGTACGGTTAAATTTGCATGTTTCTCTTTTATTAGATAGGATTAACAGTGTAGGGACTAGTAGGTAACTCCTACCAATCACAGATTGGAAATACTTCAGAGAATAGATCAGATAAATTTGTAAGCCGTTGTATATTTGTGTTTACGGTTTTTAAGTAATTGATTATTTTAATTGTGATGTTGTTTTGTAATGTTTATAAGATATTGCCAACAGGAGAACATTTAGCATAAGAAAAAGTGGTATGAGTTTATTTGAGTCAACCTTATGACAATTACTGGGAAGCAAAATCTCAATGGATGAAGAAAATGCTCTGGAGAATGGCAGTTTTGCAGCAAGAGTCAAAGGAGGAGCCCCGGCTGGGTAGCTCAGTTGGTGAGAGTGTCATCCCCATATGTCAAGTTTGCTGGTTCCTTCTCTGGTCATGTCACATGCAAGAATCAACCAATGAATACATAAATAAGTGAAACAAAAAATCCATGTTTCTCTCTCTCTTTCCTTCTTTCCCCCTTCCTCTCTCTAAAATCAATCAATAATAATAATAATAATAATAATAATAATAATAAAATAATCAAAGAAAGAGATGTTATGAAGGTCCATGAAATCCACTGGTGATAGGTTAGGGAGGAGGAGAAAGCAAAGTGGAGAAATCTTGATTTTATAAAACTGCTAATGTCCTAATGCACATTGAAAGGAAATTAATTAGAAGAAATATTTCAACATCGTTATTTACCCTTTTTCTTCACTAGAAGTGTCAACCAAATTCACAATCGACAATGACAGATTGAAACACACACATGTGATTGCTGCCAGTGAGCTTTGTATGCATCACACATGTGCAAGTCAACTTAGTCTTTTATATATATAGATAAACCTGCTAACTTAGACCTGCTTTCTGATTTAGCTAAACTTTTTCCGGCCCAGTGAAGCACCCTAACTTCTCTTTTGGGTAATTGTCAGCAACAGAGCAGTAAATATCAACACGAAGTAGATTATTATTGTAGCTTATGCAGGGAGAAAAAATGGTAAGATATTTAACTGTAGCAGTATTTGACTATATTCTGCAATGAGAAAACTTGAAGTCATTTTCAAGTTTCACCATTTCTTACTTCTTTTCAGTCTGGTCAAGTTTCTAAACTTTCGAAATCTCCATTGTCCTGCTAATGAAAAGAAAATAGGATTCTACTGAGTCTCCTATCTACCTACTCCAGGACTTCCGTGGGGATCAAATGAGATGAGGCACGAGAAAATGCTTCACAGACATTTGGTTACAGTGTAAAGTGTGTCCACCTGAGTATAAAGCAAGCTGTGTTCCTGGGTTGAAGAAACTCCAAGAAGGCTAGTCACTAGGGAGAGGAAGCTGGGTGTTGCTATGTGATATCATCACATGGCGCCCACAGTGACTGTTTCCAGGCTAGGCTAGGATGTAGGCTGCATTTTGCACAATGGTGTCTTGGCAGCATTGGCTGCGTTTGGTGGGATGTCACTCCAGGTGGTGGTGGCACCTTCCATTTGGGGAAAGCCAAGTGTTGGTTTGTGGTGCCATTTATTTTTAAAAAGCCAGTGTGCGTCATGAAAGCTCCTGTGTGAGCATCTGCCTCCTAGTGGTCAGTGCATATCATAGCTACCAGTAAGACAGATGAAGACTTTGTCATATATATATATATACATATACACATACATACACACACACACACACACACACATACACTAGAGGCCCGGTGCATGAAATTCATGCACTGGTGTTGGGAGGGTGTCCCTCAGTCCAGCTTGCACCTCTCCAATCTGGGACCTCTTGGGGGATGTTCGACTGCCAGGGATGCCAATAGTCAGACATCCCTCTCACAATCCAGAACTGCTGGCTCCTAACCACTCACCTTCCTGCCTGCCTGATTGCCCCTAACCACTTCTGCCTGCTAGCCTGATTGCACCCTAACTGCTCCCTTGCTGGCCTGATTGCCCCCAACTGCTCTCCCCTGTTGGCCTTTTCACTCACCACTGCCCTCCCCTGCCAGCCATCTTGTGGCAGCCATTTTGTGGAGGCCATCTTGTGACACTATAGGGCAGCATTCTTATGATGACATGAAGGTGTGGCACAAGGGCACAAGGGCCACTTGGGCTTTTATTAGTATAGATAGATAGTTCAGAATGAAATTTCATTTTTGTATCTTTAGATATCCTTTCTAAATTTTAAAATTGGGGAAATTAAGAATCTCACTAATGAGATGCTACTTTTTAAAGTAATAAATTATTGCATATCCTACATATTTGATAGTAGGTAGTAATTTCTCTCACTGAATAAAAATAAAGTGCTGTATTATACTAGAACAAATCAACAAACCAAAGGACCAAAACCACAATGAAATAGTAGGGGTTTCTCTAATCCGAGTGTGGTATATAGGCCAATTGTCAATAGAATTTTTTCACTATTTATATTTCAAACTTGAAAGAGTTATCACAATAATGTTTTAAATCATTATCTAACATATAATTTAACATATTTATCTTAATGGGCTTTTACACTAGGAGATTTTAGTCCATATTATCCTGGCTTTATTACAAAAAAAATTTACAATGTAATGAGCTTTAAATATAATTTCCTCACATGTTTAAGTGAACAAGTTTTAAAGTTTTTTATCAATTTTAAATCTTCTCTACATAGAAAAAAGACACTGAAGTTGAGTCTTTTCCTGGTTCATTAGTGTTAACAAGAGATAACCAGTGAGGTTTAGAACTGATTGGTAAGGGTTCACTAAAGGATGTGATTTTTCTGTGTGTTTTTACTTTATTTATATTCTCCATAACTATTTGCTAAATACTTGCTGTATGGCCGATACTATTCATCCTACGCACAGTAAAGATGCAAGGGGTGTCAGCTAGTGAGAAATGTGTGGGTGCATATTTTTTAAGTTTTCCATCAAAATATTGGATTATTTTCCATTTTTGCACACCTATCCAAGGTATGTGAGTGGATGAATGTGCTGCACATCTTCTATGGGGCTTTGGTCAAGCACATGGTCTCTATGAAACTTGATTTCTTCATCTGTAAGAGCGTGCATTACATCAAATCAATGTTTCTCCCAATTAATCCAGACCACGTCAGAGTAATACACCAAACACCAAAGCCTCAAAATATGTCTCCACTGTTGGTGATTGCGAAGAGAGTTCTGAGAGAATCCAAAAGTGGAAAATTGGTTGATACTCATGATTTTGATATTTGTTAGCTGCCTTGTATTAGAACAAGATTGTAGACTTAAAAATACAACTCAGATATTTTTTCCTGAAAATAATGTATCCTCTAGTTCATTTGTAATATAAGATGAGGACTAGGGATAAAAATCAGAATGGATCAAATAACTCTTTTTTGAGCTTTTAGATCAGATCTGACTTTGAATGTCTAATGTTTCAGAGTATCCTTATGCCCCCATTTTAGAGTCAAACATGGGTACCAGATGGACACCATCTGTACCTATCATTAATGGACTACCGTTCCTCTACAATGGACCAATCGTCTGGGAAATAAGACAGATAAAAAAAAAGTATTCGTAATGCTGCACACTAAATGAGCTATTTTTCCACCATTTGAAACCGAAGTAAAGTGAAGTATGCAGTTAAACATGGAACTGACTGGTAAACTAATACTATAAAACATAACTAACAGATATTTTAAGAAAATAAAATAGAATTCATCAGAGAATATAATTAGTTAAAGATGTTTAACTAATATGGAGCTCAAAATCAATCTTTTGAAAGGAAGTATAGTAGCAGTGGTAAGTAAAGAATGTAGGCTTTTATTCTGAGATGTATGGAAAAAAGTCTTTATGACATTATGACTATATCTGTAAGCACATTCAATAATGTGGGGAGAGCCACAAATATTCCTTAGAGATCTTTTCCCTGAAATGATTTGTATATGGTTTCATTACTTCTAAAAAAAAGGTAAAAATAATTAAAATGGCTTTCTCCAAACAAAATCTATTTTCAGAATAAAAAACACGACACATGTTATAAAAATATATTTAAATTGTGTGTTCAAAAAAGTGTATTTGAAGAAAAATAAAATGTTTTCAAAACTTGTAGACACCCACTAGATGCTCACATTTCTTCCCTAATAGTCCTATCTAATTGTAATCTGTATTATATTAGAATTATCTCCACTGATATGTTTAGAAACTCACATTTTCATTGATGATTTCTAAGTTTTAAACAGCTTGTCCATAAATTATTACTTATGGCTTCATCCCATTTATTCTTGCTGAGCCCTAATAAAATACTATTTTAATAGTACCTTATAAATTTCCAAATACTCTCAAATATTCTTCTTTGATATGGTTCAATTTACATGTCATCCTTATAGGATAATTTAGATATTACTTATAGATATTTTATAGATAAAGAGACAGAATTAAAGACTGTAGTTTGTTCAAAATTGTATAGCTAGCAAATGACAGATTATAAATCATAATTTAGATTTTCTGATATCAAATTATACTATACTATTTTCATGATACATGTGATACTGTTATGGACAAATATACTCCTTTCAATATATATTGGTTCCTCAGATATTTGAGGACCACTGACCATAATAAGGTCAGGCAATGTCATGGTTTATAAGTTAAGTCCTGTCTGTATTAGATGAACTTGGGTTTGAAGCTTCAACCCGTAACTCTATGACCTTGGGAGGATTACTAGTTGTGTGAATTTCTTCATCTAAAGTATAGGAATAAACAGAACAAACCTTTTGTTATATAATTACATAATGTTGATGCAATGGCATGCCTAGCACATAGATTATGTTCAGTTAGAATTAATTATTTTTATTTCATTATATCATTATCATTAATACTTAGTATCATCTAGTTTCTTTTTTTGTGTATAAAATAGACATGCCCAATTCTTCATATGATATCATTTTAACTCTCATAATCTTGATTGTACTCTGAGTTAACTTTCATTTATGTGAATTATTCTTTATGTAAGGCACATGAATGAATTAACCCTCTCAAATTTTTGACATATATTTCTCTTAGTGTAAGCCAATAATAAATATGATTACTAATAAATTATATTACATCTTGTCCAAGTATTTGCTCTCAAGACTGTATCAGTGGAGATAACTTTAATATAGCATAGACAGCAATTTGATTGGACTATTTGGAAAGAAATGTAGGCATATGGTGGTCATCTATAAGTTTTGAAAACATTTTTCTTCAAGTATAATTTTTTAAAAACAATTTAAGTGTATTTGTATAACATGTCTTCTATTCTGTAAATAGAATTTTGTTTGGAGAAAGCTATTTTAGTTATCTTATACAAACTAACAAACAAAACAAAACCCAACTCATCCATTGGGTTGGCCTGAATTGCTTTAGCTCTAAAAAATTATTATGTTCAATCTTCAACATGAGAAAAGTGAGAGGAATTAAAGGAGACATTAAAAGAGGCTAAACTATTAGAAAATGGGAACAATGAGTAAAGGTGTGTCACTTAGTACAACTTAAAAAATACTCCAAAACTAACATAAAGTGGCAAACATTGTTTTCACTCATGTATCTGTAAGTCCACTGAGGTTAAGCTGTCCAGGCTGGAGTTAGTAAGGCTTGCCTGCAAGCTATTGGGTGGATTTAATTCTCCTCTGTGTATTTCCTCATCCTATTATTGATTGGTGGCCTCGTTTAGATATAAGCTTCTTATAGTGATATTAGAATCTCAAGATGTAAAAGAGAAATGCCACCTCTGCTCACATTTCTTGGCCAAAGCAAGTCATATGACTCAGCTAAAAGTTAGGGAATGTGCAGATATGTCTTTAGTGGGAGCAACTTGTACATGTCTAAGTGTATGGCTGAGGGAGAGAGGAAATATCAGGGCCAATAATTCAATCTACCACCAAAAAGTTAACTTGAGATCTGATGATGTATCTTAGAGAAGACAGAGTCATGGGAAAACAAGTTCAAATTCAGCTATCCCTCAGTTATAGACAAATTTCTTAAAAAGTTACTGAGAATTATGTAAACTGTCTGAACTGTTTGGAAAATCACCTTAAGATTAGAAAGCAAATGAAACTTGAGGAAGCAAAATACTTTCAGTTTGTAAGTTTCTTACTTTCAAATACAAGTGCTTACCCTCATGCCCATCCTATAAGGCCCAGAAGAAAAATCTATTATTTCAAATGACTGTCAATTGCTAAGGCAAAATGTACTCTCATCTGTTTATATTCTATTCACGTAATTCCCATCACAGAAGGGCAGGGTTGGGATCCTCATATTCTAGAATATCTGCTGGTGGTGCCTCTTCCTCACATTTTCAGGGCCCAAAGGCTTATATTGGTCATCCTCAGTTCAGCCTTAATCTGGAGCTCCCCGCAAAAATCCCCCATAATCTCCAAAACTCCTTATTTTGGCCACTGAAAATCAAAATAATGGCTATGCATAATAAACAAGAATTAATCTGGCTTGCAAATAAGATGTTTGTATTGATATATCAGATGCTTGAACATTTGGAAGAGGAAACAAAAGTAACCACAGAAGCAAGAAAGCCAAGCTAACCTCTGGTACTATCCTCCAAGGCAGACTTTTTTCTTTCCATGGGGGTTCAGTACTTGTTTTTCCTCTTGGAAGCTGAGAAATGAACGTTTACAAATAGAACTTCACCAAGCTTTCTTCTAATTATGCAAGACCCAGATTCCCAGTAAAGTAAAAAATGAAAAATTTGTTAATCAATATGTGCTACATAGAAAAATGTGTTGGAATATTGTCACCTTTGCCCATTGACAAATACTCCTATATTTCTTAGAACAATGATACTTACTCAGTTTTATCTGGCCAGGAACTGTGTTTACATATTAGTTGTTGGACTGGCTTCCCTACTCATGCTTAATTGGAGTTAAGAGCCTATATCTTCTAGACCCATCCAGTTTCTGATATAAATCTAAACCATAGATGAAACAAACGATCTGATTTGCCCAACATGACATAGCAGACAAGTAAGAAGCATCTTAATAGAGATAATTGAAATAATTGTCCTCAGTTTCATCCTGGACTGAATTTCTGACATCTTTATTTCCATTATATTTATGGAAATATTAGAAGCCCTGTGCATGAAATTTGTGCATGGAGGGTGTCCTTCAGCCCACCCTGCACCCTCTCCAATCTGGGATGTTCGACTGCCCATTTACAAGGATCAGGCCATAGGGATGTGGCCAGCCTGGGTGAGGTGTTTAGGGCTGTTTGCAGGCTGACCAAGCCCCCCAGTGGGAACCCTCACCCCATGTGGATGTGGCCAGCCTGGGTAGGGGGTTTCTTTTCTTTCCTTTTTTCTTTTCTTTTATCTTTTCTTTTCTTTCCTTTTCTTTCTTTTCTTTTTTCTTTTCTTTTCTTTCTTCTTTTTTCTTTTCTTTCTTCTTTTCTCTTTTCTTTTCTTTTCTTTTCTTTTCTTTTCTTTTCTTTTCTTTTCTTTTCTTTTTCAGCACCTTCTTAAGTGGAGGCCAGGGCTGAAAGCAGGTATCTGGGATTTATTTATCTTCTATAATTGAAACTTTGTGGCCTTGAGTGCGAACTAGGGTCAGTCAGGACTGGAAGCTTGGCTTCCTCCTCCATCGCTGGGGAAACCCAAGTCTCCCGCTTGCTCCAGCTCTGTGGCTGCTACCAACTTAGTTGGGTTAATTTGCATACTTGCTCCTGATTGGCTGATGGGTGTAGCAGAATGATGGTTAATTTGCATGTTTCTCTTTTATTAGTGTAGATACATTCATTGCCCAAACCACTAGCTGGTCTCTATTCTTTATGAGGTGTCACACGTTTTTACCCCTAGTAACTTAGTGGAGGTTGTGAATGGCTTGCTTTTTAGTTTATAAATTAGATCATAGCCAATATTTCAACACAAAAATTATTATTATTTATTTGAATTCTATTGTGTTTTCTTAAGTTGGAGGAAAAATAGTGTCATGGCAGCTAGCCAACCAGAAACTACATCTCACTGTTACCTCTCTTAATTGTATTTTCTGAAAAACATTGTCATTTGTATTATATATTATCACTATACAGTTTCATGTAGTTTTTCTATATAGGTTTTCTCCCAATAGATCCTGTCTACTTATTTTTCCCTGGAAGATGGGTCAAGGAGAGAATGCATTAGCTGACCTGATCCATTTCTCAACATTTTGCAAAGTAGCTTAACAACATTTTTTTATGATGCTAGATGGCACTACTAGTCAAGACTTTGTTTTTCACAGCTGGTTTTCTTATTCCAACATTGTCAATAGGCATACAAAGTAAACTTTAATTCTGAAATTTGATGATTCAATATTAATTATGATAAACTTCTGAATAAACTTTCTTTTGAAAGTTAAATCTTCCAAAGGAAGGAAATTATAAAGTGATGTGTAAGGAAAAAAGAGGAAAAGAATACGAGAAGAAACATTTTTGGCTTCGTAATTCAATTTAAAAACGAAGGTTCGTTTATTTGACTGGCAGTTGGCAATTGAACCTCAATGTCCTGGAAGCAGTTATTCTAGAAGAGAAAACAAAAAGGAAATATTAATCTATAGAATTCAGTGCTGTCAAACACAATTTTAGTGGTTAAACATCACAGAAAATATTTCTTAATAGGTTGTTATCAAGAACCCTTCATCTTAAAGCCTTTAGTCAGTAATAAAAGCGCCACTTTCTTATATTTTATTGTGGTTTCACTGTATGAAAGCATTACCCCATTTTCGGGTCATTTAAACTGTTAGATGTTTATGGAAATGAGTATGTGTTTTGATAAATCGAAGTAGGTTTGCAACCAAGGGCAATTAAAAATCTGTGCTAAAGAAATGTAGGACCCTGGTTATTCTGATGCCACATGAAGATTTGTGTCTTGAACACATTCATCCAGGGTTATTGTCTGCTCCTTCTCTCTGTTTAGTTAGTATCAAATACCAGTCTTTTGTTTATTGTATAGTAAGCTTACAAAGAAAAGGCAAATTCTCAGCCATTTCTGCAGCCCTTTGAATACCAAGTCTTAATGTTCAGATCGTCGAAATGAAACCTATGGCATTCTGGCCTTTAGTTGGGTCACTAGCTGGGGGCCGAGGGCCTCACCTGAGTAACTCGAGAATCCCTGCAGTCTGGCTCTTTGATTTGGCTTTCACAGGCCAGTACTTTTCATTTCTTCTCATCTGTCTGCTCTCATGTTAACGAGCCCGGCGAATCTCTGCAGCTCATTGCCAACAGAGTGAAATGAGATTGGAATGTCACCAGCTACAGAGCAACTTATTTTAGGGCTTTAGGCTTGAGACTAATGTTTGTGTGTGCCTTGGCGATGAGAAACAAAAATAAGTCAAATGCGCAAGCAAAACCATAATGGTTATCTACAAGGATCCCTACTCAAGTTGGCTGAGCTTGATTCCAAACCCAGGTAAGATCCAAACCCAAACCACAGAGCATCCTTCATGTCACTGACACAGTATTTTACCAGTGGGCTCACCCCTATGTTGTTTGTGTACCACGAGGATCTATTTTCCAGTTTGCATTTGGTTAATACTATCTCTGGTTCAGGAACCGTCAATCTCTGCTGCAGGAATCTGCTTCATTTCAGGGATTCAGAGCGAATAGGGGGACCATGCGGCTGCTGAGCCCTTGGAGTGGATATTGTGTTCACTTTCTCCTGGTAGCTGCAGATTTGACCTCTTCTAAAGGCACTCGGAACCGACATAAATAAAACTCTCAAAAAATGGAAGGAAGACAGCATTGTTTATCATGCAAGAATAAACAACAACACTTAATGAACTATTGTGACAAAGAGCCATACATTAATATCTAATCTCAAATACATGCATGGCTTTTATCCTCCGAAATAGACTGAAGCAAAAGACTAACACAAATTGTCTTAATTGTGTTTATATTTTCAGGCCACATTTTCCATATACAATGAAGTTATTTTACATTTCTTCAATTGAAGTACTTGTCTTTAATAATAAGGTCTGGGTTTGTTTGATTAAAATGTGATTGGGCATAGTTAGATGTCTACCATTTTAATTAAGGAAATTACATTTGCTTTCTTGATATTCGCCTATGCTCTAACCAGTTGCTTTTATCAGTTACACATGACACATAAACACATTTTGCAAATTAGTCCCTGGTCATTCCTTACTCCTCAAGATTTAAATAGCAGAAAGATACATTTTATATGTAAATAATATATGTGTATATTAGCTTGTGTGCAGTAGGAAGTTAGGCAAATAAAGCTACTTAAATGTGCTTTATTCATTATTAATTAGTGCAACTCAAGAACTGAAATAGCATGGCCATTTTAGCAGGAGTAGAGATGTTTTTAAAAGATCAGTGGTCCTGTCACGAATCTGATTTCTCAGCTGTACTAATTGCTCGTTTTTGCATTGAAATGTTTGGTGGTGCTGAAAGGGAACCACAAGCTAGGAGCTTCCTGACCAGGAAACCCAAACAACTCTTTAAGAAATCCTCTCCCCCTCCCCCAATCCTGTGCCTTGAAAATTTGCCATCGGAATTGCAAACCCTATTCAGTGCTTTAGCTCTTGACCATTTTTAACAATAGCACTGCAGCATTTCAGCTTGCTGTCCAGCGAAGGTGCCATGAATTCAATTCCACAGGTAGACACCGCAAACTCCTCATGTGACCGAAGGACACAGTGAGGGCAGGCATATACCACAATGTAGGACTGATGACAGATAATGTGTATATTGTCAGCTATGCATTCCTTGGTATTTAGGGGAAAGTGTTTCAGAGATATATATGTCGAATTTTGTATTGCTTTGGGCATTCCCAAGGTTAGTTAGTATCCAAGTGACTCAGATGTTTTATTCCTCTTTAATACTTTCATCCCACGGTGATATTGGCCTGAGGTTGAACTGGTTTTGATTAACTCTGTGTGATAATGAAAACCATGAGAAAGGCCTCATGTAGGAGTTTTCTCTTTTCTGATGTTACATATAAAACTGCGGAAGTCTTCCAATATTTAACACTGCCCCCCATCCCCCTTTTTTCTCCCTTTCTGTGCCCAGACCTCAAACTAATTATGAACGTGTGAGGAATGATTTTATCTAAAGTCATTACTGTTTTGTAAGGTGTGCCTAAGTGAAGAGTTCAACTATTTTTATGGGGGTGAAGGAAAACATATTGGAATGAGGGTTCAAAGCAATTTCTGTGCTCTCCACGGACAGGCAGAGAGTGAGGTCAGCAATTGTAAGTAGAAGATGAAGACAAATGGACTGACACCTCCGCCGTCATCATCAACTGTACACTTTGAGCTTATCAGGAGTGACTACTGGCATTTCCTCCATGCTCTGACTTTAAAAATAGAGAAACTGACTGCATAAAATGGTCAAAATTGGTTGAGGAGGAATCTACACAAGATTGTGAAAAAAGGATATTCGCTTCTCTTTTATTTTCCTTCTGTCTGGTTGAGCTCATTTTGATGCTGCTTTTTATCAGATGAAATATATAATGGGCTCAGTATGTATGCATATTAATCTGTAGACAATCGCTAGGAGAAATGGACTCATTTAGAGACAACTATAACCTGTCCACCTTTCCATTTACTCTTTGCAAAGTTAACTCTGAGTCCAAAGGAGAAAGATAGTCCATCAACTAACTTGTATGATTATCATCACACTTGGAAGAAGTTAACACTTTATATTATACCGCTGCTTTTGCTCAATTTTTTCACCCTTAATTGAAGCAATTAGAAATTTTAAAAAATTAGATATCATTGACATTATATTAGCTTTAGGTGTATAACATAATAATTCTTCTATATTTGTATATACTGCAAAATGATCACCACAATAAGTCTAGTTAACATCCATCACTACATAGTTACCAAAAAGAAAAAACCCAACCTGATTTTAAGTCATTAAAATATTTACATCTAATAGGCTTGATGAAATAACCTTTGTTGTTTGCTGTTTTTCTGGTTGTAAGAATAAATTCAGTTTGCCTAACTCAGTAAATTGATGGTTTGTTGAAAAGATAGCAAGGAAAGACGGGGAATGTCTCAGATGTCTCAGCGAGGCATCACAGACAACTATTACTTTTAGTTAAAAAAATAGTTTAGCAGGTGTGATGACCCCAAGGACAATCCCATTAGCTATTGCACAAGCACCAGGCCACTCCTCATCTCTGTCCGTCCTGTTCCCTCTATTGCCAACTAACCAATTCGTGTCTCTCTCTCTGTCCCTTTCGTAAATGGGGAAAAAGAGGTTCCAAGTGGTCTGGCTAATCACCTCGAGAGCAGGCAGACCTGGTGGTCACGTGTACCTCATAGCCTCTTTGCAGGAGGGTTGCTTCCATGTCCATTCCAATTAGCTAATGTCCAGGCAGGCCACACATGGTAATTAAAAAAAAGGCAACACAGGCATAGGAAACACATCAGACTGGGGTTATGAGCATGGTAGTGAGTCTGAGATTTCTTTTTTAAAAAAATATATTTCTTTATTGATTTCAGAGAGGAAGGGAGAAGGAGAGAGAGAGAGAAACATCAATGATGAGAGAGAATCATTGATCAGCTGCCTCCTGCATGCCCCCTACTGGGGATCAAGTTCCCAACCCAGGCATGTGCCCTTGACAGGAATCGAACTTGGGACCCCTCAGTCCGCAGGCTGATGCTCTAGCCACGGAGCCAAGCCATCCAAGGCAAGTCTGAGATTTCTTATGAGACTGCAGATATCTAGCAGATAATGTGTGTGGCTTGACTATGTATCCAGATCCAAAGAAGCTAATGTTTGTTTCATGTTATTAAAATTTTACTACTTGATTTGCTCAAAATACTTAGTAGAGCTATTAATTGATAACTTTAAAAATAGTATTTAATAGGTGATAATACATATGATAGGAAATGCTAAAGCTGGGTTTACAGTTTCAGGCAATTGAAATGCAGTCTCCTGCTCTCCTCAGCTGAGTGCTGTAAAGTCCTTACTCATTAACTGCCGAGAGCTTCCAGTGAAAATTGACATAGGCCTGGCAGGGTTAGTTCCTTTAATTTCCCTAAAGAAATACATTTAAAAGAAATTGATTCATGATTGAAGGAGCTAATTCTAGCAATTAAGTGGCTATTTAATGGACTATTTCCTACAAAGCACAACAAATGGAACATTTTTCAAAAGAAAGGAGAGTCATGAAAATGCTTGCAGGCACAAAAGAATAATAAATTTTTAAACTACAAAGCTAATAAACTAGATAAACTGGTGTCATGCTAAGGAAACCCATCCTGGTTCATTAAAGTCTAACATCTGAAACCACTAAGCGACCTGTCCCTCTCCACTACCGCAGTACAAAGGTGCTAAGTTACAGGCATCAGATTAGCTCCTCATACGTTCAAGGGGAACTTTGCTTGAAATGCTACCATACACGTTCAAAGGAGGAGGCTTTTCTTTGAACAGTGCTTGTGAAAACTCTGATTTTATGTAGACATGTGTGTGTGTATATATATATATATATATATATATATATATATATATATATATAAGCTTAGGTACAGATTTTCTTTGTCTTCAGGTAGAAATCAGCTCTAATTGCTTTTGACAAATAACAGTTGCACTCACTGATATTGTTCATGAGACCAGGGAACTCAGTCCATGGATTCATTGCTGATACTAGAAACAATTCTTAGAGATCAAATCCACTAGTTTATTTTTGGCTTTTTTTCTGTATAAAAACACATTGAAATAATTAGTAATTTGAAATATTTGCTACCAAGGTGACACTGGTATTTATAAAAAACAACATTGAAACATTTACACTAATGATTTGAATGTATATTGAATTTTTCCATAATATCAGTCATGTACAGCTCCTTCTATTTATACACATATTTAGGTTTATTCTAATTTAATCTGGTTATTATAAAACCATTACACTGTAGAATAACCTGGTTAAAAAGTCTTTTTATTGCATTGTTGAATTTAAATGTTATCTTAACACTTCATTGGATGTCATTTTACATGAATTGGTTACTTTACATTTTAATTTTTGGACATTAACATATAACATGGAGAAGCTACATGGATAAGACACGATAAACAATCTTAATATGGGAAATAGTCTCTTTTAGGAATACTTAATATTTAAAAAATCTTTGAAAACAATGACATAAAAGATGAAATGCATTTTTCCATTTATTGAAATTATTTCTTGTACCTAAATGCTTCAACTTGCTATATACTCTGTTCAATGGAGGTTTTTGAAGTGATGGAAGCACTATGGGTCTATTCACCCCAACACCAGACACCAGTCACCAGTCAACAGTGGCTTCTGAGCACTTAAAATGTGGTTGTTCAACTCAGGAGCTGAATTGCTCATTTTATTTATTTTAATTAATTTAAATTTGAGTAACATGTAGTGGCTACCCTATTAGCTCGTGAAATGCGGAATGTCCTTAGCAACGACTTTCTTTTTCACCAGAAGAAGTGAGATTCTACATCATTTTCCAAACCAAAGAAACCTTTGGAAACAAACAAAGGTAAATAAATAGAAGGAAACAGCTGTGTTCAGGTCATGTGAGAGACACTTGAACCAGACTATTTTGGCCATTTTGCAGCTTTTTATGTCAGTGATGAGATTGATAAGTCCCAAAGTAGAAAATGGTAACTGTAATTCTCACGATGTTTCCCCTGAGGTATTGCAAGGTGCATTTCTGAGTGGGCAGTGCATTCAGAAACAAATAAATATGCAAAGTAGGTTTCTCTCAGCTGACTGTGCACCAGGAGCTCTGACCCCAGAGGAAGATGATTCGGTGACTCACGCACTTCTAAACAACGAACTACATTTTTGAAAAAGAAAACAGAACAGAAATCTACCTATATCTGCATAAAACCACTTGAAGTTCAAGTAGTTGAGTGTTTCTATGTCTTATGTTTTTATCCCAGTGCGGCAATTCACTAACTTCCGAATTGCCATCCATTTAGCGTCAATACTTTACAGCCAGTTGAGATTACTGTACCAACACCAACTCCTTCCAGACCTCAGTGCCTCTCTTTTCCTCTTTTCTTTACAAAATGCTTATTTTGTGTACAAGCCCTATTAGCCTTTCTCTCTGAATCATCATTGCTCCCTGATTTCCAGTAAAGGCTTCTGGCTACTGTGTTTCTAATCAGGGTCTCCATTAAACAGTCACAGAGGTTATTGTTTGGTTATGTTTGTAGTTAGTAGCTCTTAGCTTTATCTGCTTACTGGTGGTTTACAAATTCCTGCTAATGCTAAATTAGGACAGTCATTTCTGGTGGCTTCCACTCTTATTTTCCCTTTCCCTTCCCCTGTTACAAATCAGAGCTGGAGGGAAAGCAGTGGGAGCGGCAAACCCTCCCCTACTGGCTCCGTGGGATGGTGGATAAGGCAGGCCAGGGTTGCTTGGCCTGGGATCTGGATCTTATTAATGTCACAAGGCTTCCCCAATCCTCAGTGGCAGAAATCTGGATTCTTCCTGTGAACAGCTTGAACTAAAGTTCACTAAATATTCTGCAGCTAAATAAATTCAGGGTTGCTGAAATTTTTCTCTGGCCTTTACTAGTCTAGTGAATGGGAATTACATCTCCATGCTGCTGTTTGATGTCCCCAAAATGACATATGCCATAATCTGCTTCGCTAAATGTGGAGTTTTGAACATGGGACCTGTGAGCACTAGAAGGAGATGGGCAGTAATATATGTTCTACAATGTGCTCTGTCTTGTAGTCTAAAATACAACAAACCTTTGCTTTTGCAATATACCAGTGCCCCATGTATTTCGAGGACAAATAACAAATCAGAAGAAAAAGATAAAAGAAGTGTTAAATATTACTCATGAGGAATGCACTTTTGATCATTCTCTCATAAAACATTTAGGGTATTAATAAAAATAGTTCGTTAAATTCAAGATAATTCTTGATACATTATAGTAAATCAGTAAATGTTCTATGACCTAGTGGTACCTAAGTAGTGGGTGTGTATGTGTCTGTTTGTTTCTGGGTGTGTATTCATACACTCATTTATATTTGTATACATCTGATTTAGCAAAAGTACTTATGATTATAACAGAAAATGATGTGATCTTTTAGTTATTAGCTCTGATTTCATTGCCCTGATATTTTATGATACCCAGCCTTTATGGCAGAAACTGCTGTCCTTAAAATAATGAAAACTTCCAAACCAATTTTTAATTAGTGCAGATTAATTGGTACAGGTCAATAAATTTAGTATAATAAGAATTCAACTTTTTGAATCAATTGGAGTAAAATCAATGTTATTAATGAGAAATTTTATGGTTTGTGTAATTTTAATATTTGAAGAATTCAATTAAATTATTTTCAAGTATAGAGTTGAACCTCAAACTTAGTTAAATGTAACTGGCTCTAGTAGCTAATATTTCTGTATGCTTATGTCATAGCTCCCACTTTACATATAATAACCTGTCTAATTTGACATCAACTTTATCAGGTAGGTAATATTATTATCTCCATTTTTAAAGTGAAGAAACAAGATACCAAGATGCTAGGTAAACTGTTCATGCTCAAACAGCTGTGAAGTTGCAGGCTGGGACATTAACCTGCCTTTTATAGCAGAAGTGCTGTCCATAAAATAATGGAAACAGTACGGTTCATATTATATCTATTATAGTATTTGTCATTATAATGCAACATTCTCTCTCTTACAAAAAAAATAGAGTATTTTTTTCCTTATTATTGCGTTCAACTCAGCTCTCTCCCAACACCAACCTGCCGCCTCCCTTTTACTATGTTTTAATATGTTCAATGATTTCATTGAGATTGTGGCTAAGGGCACTCAGAGGAGAGGGCTATGTTTGGCTCTGAGATATTTCGTTCCTCTTCCTTTTGTCCTTCCCCTCTCCTTTTCCACCCTTCTCCTTTCCCCCTCTCCCTTTCCTTGTCCCCTTTCTTTCTCCCTCTTCCCCTCCTTCTGTTCCCATTTAAGGCCTAGATTCTCTGTTGAGGGACTTGTGGATAAGTAAGAGGGAGGTAGACATTTTTCCAGTTGGTTTCAGGTTGGTCTTACACCTATCATCTCTACTTTGTTTTAGTAGATACTTTTGGTCTCTTTAGAGTTGGTTTGTGATTTCCCTGGGATATTGTTCAGCAGTGTGTCTCCCACTGACCTCTACCCAGAGTGACTGTGAGCCTTGCTCTAGGTTATCTCCTTACTTGGGTTGCCTCTTGTTGGGCTATCTCTAATGATCTTGTCCTTCTCCAACCTCTTCATTATTTTACCTAGAGCCATGGGAACATGGGAGTTCTCTTCTGTGCTTTCCAAGAGAAGCATCAGACATGAAGTAAAGAGGCCCTGTCATTTTTACCAGATTCAGACTCAGATGCTAGAAAAAAAAATAGAGGTGTAACAAACAAACTCATGTATGGCGATTGAACATGTTCAAATGTATAAATATTATGGAAGGGAGCTTATTGATATGGATTGATAGCTACTCTTTTTTAAAAATATATATTTTTATTGATTTCAGCAAGGAAGGGAGAGGGAGAGAGAGATAGAAACATCAATGATAAGAGAGTGTCATTGATCAGCTGCCTTCTGCACACCCCCTATGGGGATTGAGCCCACAACCTGAACATGTGCCCTAGACCACAATCAAACCTGGGATCTTCCAGTCCAACATTCTATCCACTGAGCCAAACCAGAAAGGGTGATAGCTACTCTTTAAAGAAAACTTTAGGAATGTTTTATACATTTATTTTCATATAATGATATTTGATAATGATATCTGGCATTCTTAGTAGTCCACATGAAAACTTGTATCATATATTGACCAGAAATGTTCTTGTTTCTGAGCTATTGGTCCATATTTTGCAATGATATATGTCAATCTATTTATTTTATGGTTTGTTAAGTGTGTTAAGTATTGGCACAGAATCCTGAAAGAATTAACCCTACTAAGGATTGCAGGGCTGAAACAGCCTGCAAACTGCATTATTTTATGACAGACAATGGAATGCAATGCTTACACAATGATCTCAAGCAGTACTGATGGAAAATGAGCCCTTTGAATCAATCTTTTAAAATAAGAAATTAGAACAAGGCATAGGCAGAGAAAAATTAGTCAGTGCCTCTGTTGGTTACTGAAATTTCATCACCATAGCAAATTTGGGACCTTAGAGAGCTATTGTTCTTGTTATCTGAGTGGGTTACTTCAACTGATAACAATTACTTAACAACAAAACAAAACAGAAAAACTGCTCTGCTGTTTGCCCAGTTGGCCATAGCCCAGTCTTGTGAAAATGTTGGCTTTACAAAAAGAGAAATTTAGGGAAGGAAGGCCAATCTATCTTTTTACTTCTTTTAATGATCTTCAATAAAAGAGTTGGTTCCTTAAATTCATAAACATGCAAAAGAGGGAAGTACCTCACATTCCTGAAGAATCATATAAATCGGGAGGGGCTTGGACTTTACTGATGGGAACAGGGCCAGCTGCACACTCGTGTCATCTCCAGAGCTTTCAATCCTGTGGCAGTACCAGCATGAGTGTCCGCTGCAGTGTAGCCATTTGAAATCCTAGTTTCATTTCTATGGAACAAGGAGGCGGTAGTGGCAGAGGCTGGCTGTATTCTGCCTGTCAGAGGTGGTTACATGCACAGATTGGAGTACAGGAGACTTCAATGAGTTGGTAGATCTTCCTTGGCACACACATCAGTCCTCGCAGCAATTGCCCTCGGGAAGATGCTGCAGAAGAGTTTTGAGAATGTTTATCTTTTACCACAAATTGCTCATGACTTCACTTTGGTGACTCAGTATTTTCCACGGTATTCACTCTATCTGCTTTATCTTTTACCTTTTTCCTAATATGGTCCCAGAGAGTGGAATTTGCAGATTGAGAGCTTAGCAAACACTTCTTTTTTTTAGGTCTTTCCTCCTCCCTTTCCCCTCCATGGTGGAGAAAACACGTACATTCAGGCTAAAAAAATGGCATAAGGGTAGTTCTCTTTTTTTCCCCCTCCAGCCCATTAGTTTTTCCCATCTACTTTCTCCTTTTCAAATTTTTGCTTTTTTAGTTCTATTGCCATTTACTCATGCTTAGTCACCAAAGTGACTTTTAGGAGGCCTCCTTGAATTGTTCTCCCCTCAATGTCCTTTGCTCAATCAATTATCAAGTCCTGAGGATTTAACTACACCTATATTTCTCAAATAGCTTCTTTCTTCTCCAACACTATTTATCATTTTGCATGGTCTTCTGTCCCAGTTTCTTTATTCAGGTTTCATACTCTTTTGACCATAGTACAGGAACACTACTTTTTTTCAAGAACACACACACACACACACACACACACACACACACACACACACACACATGTGGCCCCCAAACACCAAGTCATTGGCAACATACTGTTCCTCACAACTGTATCGATGCTCAGGCTTCACTTTTAGCTTAGGATTTCCAGCTTGCACTCTTTCTTCCCTTTTCCCAGGTGAACCATGTTTCTTTGTTGAAGAGTGTTGGGGTTTTCCTCTCTTCTCCACGACCAGCGTGGAGAGAGAAGTAGGGTCCAGTTACTGAGTAGAGGGGCTGGGGATTGAGAAATCATAGAAAAGAACAGATGACATAGAAGTAGAAAATAAAGTTGGGGCTGGGTGGAATCTCTGCTCTCTGATGGAGAGACAGAGAATTACAACCCAAATGCGGCGTGTTTATTTATACTAAAATAGAAAGGGGTTTCACATGAAAAGACTTAAAATCAAAGGAGCTTAAGTGGGCCCAAGCCCCACTCATTCCCTCATTCCTGGGGCTCCACTGAATCTACATTTCAAGGGCCCTCCTCTTGACACCTGAATCAAGTTAAAAGTCAGTACTAAGTAACACATCCAGCTTTTTTGGTAATAAAGTTCCATTTCCAAGATGTGGCTTTGCCTGTCTCATTGGATTCAGCTGACCCTGATTTAAAAAAATACCCAGGTATCTTCCCCGGGGGCTCTCTACAGAAGAGTAATAAACGTGGGTTCTTCTAAGATGTTTCTGTGCTCATCTCAGGTTAAGGGGCCATTTAACACTCAGATCATATTCATTGCATATTTCATAGGATCTCATCATTGCCCCCCTGCCTGTTTCTCCTATCAACATGTGGACTTTTTGAGAGCAGAACTGACCAGTTATTCCAATATCCAGCAGTGTCAGGGGCCATTTTCTTCCTAAGCTCTGGACAGTTGCTTTGCAGATCAGAGCACTCAGATCCTGATGTAGGTATTTGATGGACGGATCTGCTGGCAATAAAGCTCCTTGATAGTGTTACCGCCTTTAAACCATGAGAAACAGAGCTGCCTCTGCAGGTCACTGCTTCCACAGTTCTTTCCTTTCTTCACCCATTTCTGTTGTCCTGTAAGGAAGGTAAAGAGAGCTGCAGTTCGCAAGCCTGGGGACTTGGTCATCTGTTTCCCTGGATTCGACTTTCCTCTGAACCCACTATGTGGGTAACATTGTGCCTAATCTGTGATACTACATAGCTTTTCACTTCGTTCACTTTTCCCCCCATATAAAAAGCAGAAAAATTAGTCATTTGCATGGACTATGCACATTATGATTTCCAATCAAAGTGCTATCTGAACCAGATTTTGCAGTGAAAACCTGTGATTGTTTTTTAAATTGTTGACAGTTTTCATTCCTTGTCAAAGAAACTTGGATCCCCTACATAGTCACAAAGTGGGGAGTCAGGAAGGAACCATAGGACTTCGCAGTCCAACATTGTTATTTGTAACTAAGAAAACTGAAACCCAGAAAGCTTACATGATGTGTCCCAAATAATGAAACTGGGGACCCAAGGTAGCCCCGTTTCTGCATCCTCCAACTTCTAGCCAGCTATGTTTCCATGATGATATATGGCCCTTCTCGTTGAGGGACACACTTGGGAAACATGGATGGATGCAGTTTCTCCAAATCATAAATAAAGTCTATAGTTAAACTACCATTAAGATAAACAATGTTGACCATTTGAACTCAAGCCACTTTCTTAGCAGAATTCCCATATATGTCCCTTACCCTTAAGATGCTTCTTTTTCCAGTTTGCATCCTGCTCAGACCCTTTACTTCTCTTGATCTGACTCAAATCCACCTTTTCTCATGTTTTCTCCTGTTTGTTAGTTGGTTTGTTTTTTTTTGACACTCAGTGCTAAGGTGGAAGTCTTATGCAATTTAAGCCATTGATATTGCCTTAGTTTTTTGTTTGTTTCCATTTTTAAATTGTCCTTTTGCAATGTCTAATTCCCCTGTAGAAAACCCCCACAAAAAAAATCTTTATTTGATGGCAAGAGTCTCTTTCTCTTATCACAATGTAATGATTCTGATTTACCTTTCCCCTATAGATGCTACCCTCTGTCATTTTTATTATCTTCTTGTTTTTATTGTGGAGAAAATTACATAACATAAAATTTTACCATTGCAGCATTTTTAAGTGTATTAGTACAGTTCAGTGGCTTTAAGTACATTTACTTTTTGTGTAGCCATCAGAATTCTTTTCATCTTTCCTGACCAAAACTCTGTCCACGTAACCTAACTTTTCTGTCTCCTTTCCCTCCAGCCCCTGGCAACCACCACCCTACTTTCTGTCTATAAATTTGACTGCCTTTGGTACCTCATACAGGTAGAATCACACAGCATTTGTCTTTTTGTGATGGGTTATTGCACTTAGCGTACTGTCTTAAGATTCAAAGTCCTTTAAAGTGCAAAGTCCGTATCTGTTCAACTCTCAGTTTTCTATTCTTTTAAATATACACCCAAATACGGAATTGCTGGATCTTATGGTAGTTCTAGTTTTAGATTTTTCAGGCATTTCCATACTGTTCTCCATAGCAGCGCCATTTTGCATGCCCACCAGCAGTCCACAAAGGTTCTAGTTGCCCCACATATTTGGTTTCTTTGTTAGTTTTATAATAGCCATGCCAGTGGGTGTGAATGAAGTGGTATCTCCTATTTATTTTCCTAATGATTAGTAACGTAGAGTACCTTTTCAAGTAGTTGTTGTCCATTTGTATGTATTTTTATGGGGGGAAAAGTGTATTCAAGTCTTTTGGCCATTTTAAAATTGGGTTTGTTTTTTTAATTGTTGAATTGTGGGAGTACAGATATTCTGTATATTATTAACCCTTTATCAGATATATAATTTGAAAAATATATTCTTCCACTCTATGGATTGCCTTTTCACTCTGTTAAAACTGTCTTTTAGTGCATAAAAGTTTTTCATTTTGATAAAGTCAAGTTTATCTAGTTTTTCTTTGTTTGCCCATGCTTTTCGTGTCATTTCCAAGAAATACTTGCCAAATCCAATGTCATTCAACTCTTCCCCTGGTATTCTTCTCAGAGCTTTTATAGGATTAATCCTGTGTTTAGGTCTCTGATGCACTTTGAGTCAATTTTTGTATATGATATAAGGTACATGTCTGGCTTCTTTCTTTCACTGATGGATATTCAGTTTTCCCACCATCAATTTGGTGCAAAGATTCTCCTTTACCCATTGAATGAATGGTCTTTGCACCCTTTCTGAAAATAATTTGACCATATATTGAAGGGTTATCTGGGTTCTCTATATTCAATTTCATTCCATTATCTTTATGCCAGACCCACATTATTTTGACTACTGTAGCTTTCTGGAAAACTTGAAAGCAAGAAGCGTGAGAAGTCCACTTTTGTTCTCCCTTTGAAGTTCCAAATGAATTTTAGCATGGATTTTCCATTGGGATTTTATAAGGTCTGCATAAAAACTATAGATTGCTTTAGATAGTATAGATAGCTTAACAATATTAAATATTCTGATTCATATACAATATTTCTATTTATTTGTATCTTTTAACGTTAATATTTTAGCAATGCCTTGTAATTATCAGTGTACAAGTGAAAGCACCTCCTTAGTTAAGTTTATTCCCAAGTACTTTATTTTCTGGATGCTATGGTAAATGGAATTGTTTTCTTAACTTTTGAATTATTCATTGTTAGGGCATAGAAATGCAGATGATTATGTATAGTGATTTTGTATGCTGCAACCTTGCTGGATTCTAACTTTTTTTTTATAGTATATAGAATTTTTAGAGTTTTCTATATGTAAGATCATGTAATAATGGCATAGAGAAAATGTTACTTCTTGCTTTTCAATTTCTATTATTTCTTTTTCTTGATTAATTGCTCTGGCTAGGACTTCTAGTACTCTGTTGAATAGAATTGGCAAAAGTGAGCATTCTTACCTTGTCCTGATCTTAGAGAAAAAGTTTTTAATCTTTTTCCCATAGCATATTATGTTAGCGGTGGACATTAATTATTTTAAATGTTATTATTTAATGTTTCAACCCCCTTTCATTTGATAACATCCTTTGGTATGTCTATTTCTGTTAAGATACTTTTTTCTGTTCAAGAAGTGACTTATTGGAATGCATTGCCTCCCTTGGTTGGTAGACGTTAGAGAAGACAGTCCCAAAGTGCATCAGAGTCTGCGTGCTTCATTGTTGTTCTCAGTCTTCTTGTTGATATTCCCTACAGCACCTTATCAAAACTAAGGAATCCCTAGATGTCCTTGGTTCACCACTATCTTCTTCTCTTGACTTCAGATGGGTGTCTCATTTTCCTCCTCTGGATTATTTTACTCTTCTAATTTGCCTACACTTCAGACCTAAGTACTAGTTTATATGGCATTAATTTGTCCCCATTGATATGCAATAAAAGGACCTTTGCACTGTTCCTTTAGTTAGATTAAGTTTTGCTAGTGTGGTAAAGTCAGTACTTTGCGAACAATAGGTTCCAGTAAATGTTGACTGACGACTGGCTGAAGCTTTAAAGTAAGTGCATTATCACAGCAATTACATCGCATCGGTCACCAACTAATGCTGCTACTTAGGACAGTAGCATTTCACAGCTGCTAATAAGGTCTCTGAGAAAGTCCAGCTGTCGACTATCATTGAAGATAACAAAAACATTCCAGTCAGAGCAGGAGGCAGGGAAAAGAGCAAGTGCACTAAAAAGAAAATATAGACCTGCTTCTAATTTTAGAAGTATTTTAAAGAAAATATAACTATAGAGCACTTTGGTTTTTTTCTAAAGCAGCAACTGCAACCAAATTGAATTAAAATATAAAAATTGTGTGTTATTTATTTTAATGTCTGAAATGACTTCTGATGTGTTTATTTTAAACCCAAATTATAAAAATATTACATAATGAGTTAATTGAGAACTGAAAGAAAAAACAAAGAATTGAAATAGAATTGAAGTTACATGTTATCTAAACCGGTAGGACCAGAATATCACAAATTCAGCATTTCTTCTAAATTATTCAATTTTTTTTTTACAATTACCCCTGAAAATTTACCCACAACAGTATATACACACTGCAGGCTGGATTTTCCATTGGTAATGCAGTCACTGATATGATGGCTATTTGATTTATTAACAAAGAAAATAAACTAGCACCTATTTTGGGCCAATATATTGTAAGATTCAGTCGCTACATTAACAATGGAAGTTACTCTCTGATATTGTCATTGCATTCAGCAAAGGCTCCAAACATGCAATTCTCAGGAAAATAAGAGGATAAAAAGTCTGCAAATCATAGATGGGGAGAAATTCAGAAGGCTCCCATTTTAAAAATTAACAGCGCATAGCACTAAAGCAATGTTTTTTAATGTATTTATGAAAATATTTGAGAATGTGTTTGATAACATGTTAAGATATAGGACATTTTAAGAGCTTTTTATGTATCTAAAAATAGGAATTTGGAGGTGTAATCACTTTATAGTAACATGGTCATGGATTTCAGCATTTTTAGTATTTGGTAAATGCAGCCATGGTATTAGCTTTGCCCAGATTTAGAAAGGATTTGCCCCATGTGAACCAGATGAGGGAGTGGAAAGGAATAAGAGACCTCTCAATAGGTGGCCACTTAATGGCACCATTGTCCACAGAGAAGGGGAAGTTCTTTCAGCCACATTGCACAGAAAATTCCAAAATTACCTCAATATTTTCTCAGTCTTCCCAGAAAGTAGCTGAACTAGAATTTCATGAGTTGCCCATAGGTGGAGGTCACCCTCTGATGGCTCAGGGGCTGTGGAGCCAGGAAGGGAGGAGCAGGATCAGAACATTCACAGCCAGCACTGACTGCTTCCACACCGGTCCTCCCCGCACCCCGCACAGAAACAGCTACATGATATTTCATTATTCATCACCTTTCTCTTTGTCAGTGAACATGTCAGATGTGCAGAGGCAACTTTGCTACTTTCTGTTCTCAGAACAGAACACAAGTGTTCTAGAAATGACCATAAGGAGTTTTATTTTCCTATATCAGTTTCATGGGGACACTTTCTCTTTGGTCCTTATTTCATTAACTGGAGAAAGTCGAGGTGTCATAGACTTTTTGAGAGGAACCTGGGCTTTGGTTGGTGTTATACATGTTCCTGTAGGGGTTTCCATGGAGAAGTCACATAAACTTCCCTGTCTCATATTTATTACATGTAAAATGAATATCATAACTGCTTATTGTTTGAGAGTTAAAAATGAGAAAACTGTGTAATACCATAAATTAGCATGTAAGTATGTAACTTTTATTAATTTTAAAGGTTGTATTTGGGGGGGGTAGAATGGCATATGAACAATCATACTATTACACCTATGAGTTGGACATGTTACTAGGCAGCATACCAACCACATGAACTGGAACTATTATCTCCATGTTATAGAGACAGAACTAGGGCATAAAAGGCTTGAGGAACTTGCTAGTAAATACCTCCTGTTGCGATATTATGACAATTCTGAGTGCTTAATGATGGGGGGTGGATATTGTGTGGTCTTAGTTTTGGATGAATTAGAAAACATCCAAAGACTTGGCTGAATCAGACAGGCCCATAACATTCACCTGTGTGGTCAGTGAGGGTTTCACTGTGTCCTGTAAGTGGCACAATAAAAATACAGCTTCTGTCTCCCACCAAAATTGCCCACAACGGGGTGTGATAGCCTAATAGTCCAGCCTTCCTCTTGTCTACTCACTCATTATTTGCTGCATCTAGTTTTCTTTTCTTCTCCCAAGAGTACATACTGAACACCTGCATAATGGCTCAGGACTGGACCTGAATGTTTCATTCTGCTGCTAGTCCTCTTCTTCATGGTTTATTGTGGTTTTTCATCTTGCTGTTGTATCTTTTGCAGAGATTTTTGGACTGTGGTTGCCTATGTTGAAAGTTCCATGGAATTTTCTAGACATTTGGGACAAATATCTATATCTATATCTATATCTATATCTATATCTATATATCATCTAAAGATCTATAGATAGATAGATAGATAGATAGATAGATAGATAGTAGATAGATAGATATAGACATGTTAACCAAGGTTATCAAGAAAAATAGGGCTACCTGTCATTACTGAGGCTTAGATACCTGGTAGTGCACCTAAGGCATAGCCAATCCAGGAGAAGGATGGGGAGCTACTGTCTTGGTCCTTGCTTTGCAGCCTTTTCAGCTAATTTTTATTCCACTCAGCTTTCAAAGAGATACCTAATTCCATGCTCTCAATGTCTAGTCATTTTTTCCTTGCAATGACTTCTGCCCTGAATTTCTAACTGCTTGTAGTGAGCTGGGTTAAGTGACAGTAGAATGACAACCTTCCTTTTTTCACTGGTCCACACAGATAGCCCTTCAGAATTTAAAGTGCTTAGAAACTCCCCATGTGACCTCATCTGTCTGCTATGAAAGGGGAGAGAAGGGAAGAGAGACAAGGAAGCAAGATGCCTTTTACTAGGTTTTTCCTGCCACACTTCCCCAGATCACTCACGTCCCAACTTGACCCAGGTGTTGTCTTGATGGGTCTGCCAGATGGCATCCCTCCTTCCTCAGGAGACCGGAGCAAATAGAGCCTTTTCCCAGGGATGTGGGGGTTGCAAATGCCAAAGCCTGCGAGGTGGTAGGCAGTGCATACCCCGGGTGTAAGTACATCTGAAAGCACTAAGTTGATGGAGACCTTCGTGATTAAGGTCAAGTTTGAAGGAAGCAGCAGCAACTATTCTGTCCCCATAGATTTGTGTTAAAGAAATGCAGGCTCAGTTGTAGCAAATCTTTAGGATTTTAATTTTTGTGAGAAACCAGAGAGCCAGGTGTGGTTTTTTTTTTAAGTTATGAAATACACTACTCTTTAAAAGTTGGCTCATGTGTTACATAAAAACACAAGATGTGGCTAAAGAAAATATCTGTGGATTTGATTTGTCTGATGGGCTACAAGTGTGTGGCTTCTGTAATAAAGAAATAACATTATTATCTCTTTGATGACAAGTCAGACACCGTGGTCAGTGGTTTACAAAACTTATTCTTAAAAGTTTTCTGTGTGTGTGTGCGCATGTGCACACATGTGCATACATGCCTGAGGGTGTTATTGTGTATCTCGCTGAAGACTTTTCTTTCAGCTTATGCAATATGAGCAATCTGCATGAACCTGGTTTATTTGTCAGCTGTTCCACACAGACTTCTCTGAACAGTGATGTCACCTATCTAAATTTATTTACTTTTATAAATAAGTAAGTTGCTATTTCACCAATACTAGTTAGTTTTGGAGTCTCTTATAACACCACAAGGTAATCCTATTAAATCTATGCCAAGATATAAGTAGATATTTAACTTCTTAATTCAAATGTGAAAACTATTTATTGGGTTATTATTAGGCCCTTAATTCAAATGTGAAAACTATTGATTGGGTTCTTATCAGGGCTTAACAATCTCAATGGTTAGGTATTATTGGCTGTATTTTATAGAAAAAAAAAAACCCACAACAACCTGAGGTTTTAAAAGTTTAGAATAGTGTCCAAGTCACATATGAGTTACAGCATAATAATAAAAACACTCATAATAGGCATTGACTCAGGTGTGAGATGTGTAACCAAAAAGATAAAAGTGTTCCAAACCAGAGGGTAATTACCCACAACTGCAATAGTAGAATGAAAATAATTTCAGAACCTGTGTTGCAAGTTTGCTTTCTTACATAACTGGATGCTTATTACTCAGAGCACTGATGTCCATTCTGTAGCTGTTCTCAACTTTTATAAGACAACGAGAGGCCCGGTGCATGGATTCATGCTCTGGTGGGGTCCCTTGGCCTGGCCTGTGGGGATCAGGTAGAAACCGGCTCTCTAACATCCCCTGAAAGGTCCCAGATTGCTAAAGGGTGGTTCTTAGGTGATGTACCCCAGAATTAGGCTCCCTCCTCTCTGGTTCCGGGTGTATCACCCAAGAACCGCAGCTGCCAAATCACTGCAGCTTGATAGCTCCTGTGTTGAGCGTCTGCCTCCTGGTGGTCAGTGTGCATCATAGCTACTGGTTGGCTGGTCACTTAGGATTTTATATATATAGATGCTCTGCACTGTCCCATGTACCAAAAAGTCACTAATTCGATTCCGAGTCAGGGCACAGGCCTGGGTTGCAGGCTCAATCCCCGGGGAGGGAGCATGCAGGAGGCAGCCAATTGATGTTTCCCATTAGTGTTTCTATCTCTTCTTCTCACTTCTTGTCTCTCTAAAAAATCAATAAAAACATTCTTTTAAAGAAAATGCTCTGTCTTCTCCAATTACCTATCTTGGAAGAATTAATTTTTTTCAAAAACTAGTAACTTGAGTCATGAAAAACAGAATGTTGAAAGTAGAAGGGATTTGTGAAATGACTTGGTCTAACCTATTCGCTATGAAATGAGAAATATATACAGAGGAATAGAATTGTCCAAGTGCATTCTGTCTGTAAAATAAATACAGAACCAGTCTTGATCTTCCATAGATCAAAAATAACAAGCCTTTTATTCTTAGGAAATAAGAACAATTTCTTTTCAATAGCCTTATGAGAGTGCTGGAACCTCTTCATCTGTTGATTGACAGAGAACAAATGCAAATGAATTGTCAGCAGCTAATTTTTTACCTGGTTGACAATAGTTCTCTACATTGATCTGAGCCAGCTGGATGGAGGACATAGGGAACCTTGTTATTGTTTTTTTATGGTTTTTATAAATAGTTCCAGGATTCATCTATTCACATATTGAATATTTGCCATGTACCTGGTTTTGTATAGATAAAGCTATGGTAGTTGAAGTTGTGACAGATGATGGAATGATGGAGAAACTGTCTAGTTCCTAGACTCTGGCAAATATAACTTAGCTTAAGCGCAACCATACCATCGTGTTCCTTTTGCTACTTTAGGAGACAGCTGCAAATAGGGCAGTTGTTACTGAGACTGGTGAACGCTTTCTTGTTCTAATTCAATTCATAGTTAATCATTGCTTTCTGTATCAAACTGTGCCTTGAGCTTGCAGCTATATTAATCTCGCACAACCCATACTCTAAACAAACAAAAAAAAATGAGATAACTTTATTATTTGACCGAGAAGAACAGGTTTAGAAAGGGTAATTTTCTCAGTACCTACACTTAGTAAAACTGATGCTAAAACCTTGGGGTACAAGTCTAGAACCCTTTGAGCCACACTACTTTTTCTCTCTACTGTCTGTCGAAAACACTTGTATCAGGAGCTGTCTGAGCCAACATCATACCACTGCTCAGACTATTGTGCATTCATTGCTGTGAATACAATGTCATAACTGCTGCGCAAGAGGTGACTGTTTGATGATGTTGATGAACTTAAGAGCTGATATATTTTTTTTGAACAGACACGCTAAACCTAATACCTAAACAATGATTGACCTTCAGTAAGAAGCAGGGCTGTTGAGTCAGGGAAGAGCCATTAGAGTGTTCAAGATAGTAACAAGACAAAACATTGCTCTTTCCTCTAAAAAGCCATAGGTATTTATGAAGCCCTATCCCAGGAGGACAGAGCTATGTAATGTAACAAAAACCCTCAGATCAATGTTGAAGGAAATATTGCAAAAAGAATAATGCGGTTTTCTTGACCTGACCCTGAACTCCCAAACAGCACAAGACCAAGTTTCCTTTATCTCTAAAAATACAGGTATAGGGCAGATGTCCAAAACACTATTGGGTGAATCCTGGAACTAATTGCAAAAACAATAAAAACAGCAAAATTCCTACAGCCTCTCTCTGTGTTCCACAGGCTAAGCTGGTAAAGGTACCTAAGAAATTCAAAGATTTAAAAGAAAACATTTATTGCTGGCTTGTACTTTTCAGATGTAATGCTTATTACGAATGTGTTCTTATTTAAGAGAAGGTCAGATGTAGCCTTTTGAAGACAGAAAGGTGCATGGAAAAGCCTTAGCCACAGCAACCACTATTGTAAGAGTTTGCAGAACACAGGCCAACATTCACTAACGTATGCTGCTGATCTGTTTTGCCACTTGCGTGCTTGTGCTTGCAGCGATTAACACTAGCGAGTGATATCTTTAAATCATCTAGATATTTCAATGACATTTTAATGAAAAATAAAAAATCAGTAGTTGGGTGGCTGTTGGAGCTCTAGACAATGAACTGTGCAGGCCTGACTTTCGAGAGCTGATATAAAAAGCAGCACAAATTGGGTTCATTTAAACTCAAACAAAAGTTCAGCTGGCGAAAAAGTAAAGACCTCTCTGACCTCTTGTTCAAATCCTGGAAGCCATAAATCCCGCTGAACTACTCAGGGTTTATTAAGCAAGCCCAACAAAAGAGAATCAACATTGTAATTATTGTCCAATTATCGGCGGAATACTAAGCCTGGTTTTTATTTGTCAAAGCAACGGGCCTTAAGTCATTTGCAAAACCCTTTTAATGAATAGTGGAAAGCTGTAGGTTACACAAGCAATTAAAGAAAAATCATAAAGCGAAATACGTAAAATTTGTTGAAACCGTAACGGTATCCATCAAGCTTGTGGAAGTTAAGGTTGCAAGGGTAAGGAAAATGCAAAATTCAAGGACAACATCCTTTCAGGTTTCACAATCTCCAGTGTCTCATTTTGATCAAAAAGTTCAGCCAAAAGAGGGGGAAAAAACTGAAAAACCTGTAAGACTCCAAACAGCAAGTTAAGTGACCTTGGGTTTTTTGTGCTTTTTTTCTTGTGAAATGTCTAAAAAATGAGAAGCAGGATGTTCTGAAAACCAAAAGTTTAAAACCTGGGTAACACTTTATGATGTATTTTTTTTTACTACTTAACAAAAATAATTAATTAGTGACTGGAAGAAAATGCTATCCTTAATCATTTTAAGATGCCTTTTTTTTTTTTTTTTTTGCTCCACTGTTCATGCGACACATAAAACAGTGTGCTTTAGAAGGCCCGTTAAAACTGATATTAAATAATTTAAAAGCACTGCATTTTCTGAATGTCTGCTGAGTTATTACTTCTGATCATCGAGTGGAAATGATGTCAAAGACGCATTTTTATTGAGTCCTCCCATGTCATACTTTGCAATGGCTGAGAGTACTTGTTTCTTTTGCAAATAAAATTTAGGGAGGAGTTGCCAGTTAATTTGCCTTGCGTAAGTATTATTTCTGTTGCTGATTAAGACCTTAAATGTGGGAAGATCGAATGGCACCTGTGGAAGGAATGGAGTCCCTCTTGGAATGTAAACTGCTTGTCTGCCTGGGTAGGTATTGTACACTTCACAAGTCTATGTTTTGGGATTTGCCTTGTGAATGGACAGCTTTGCAATGAGCTGTCCCCAAGGTTACCGAAACACGGTACACTTGTCCTTTGGGAAACTGCATAAACACAAAGCACAACTTCCCAGCCTCCAGGAAGGCCCGACAAGACGGAGCTAAGCGAATGGGACTGTTGCGATAAAGGAGCTGAGCGCAGCTGGCCTCCGGGGTCCGGTTCTTTGTGTGTTTACGGAAAGAAAGAGGAAGCTTTCTGTAGTTAATGTGGAACCCACTGCAACCTCCTGGCTTTGGCATTTCAACGAGGAGTCAGACCTCTGGCAAAACACAACATTCTGTTTCTAAGAAAAGAGGTTTACAAAGCTCAGAAAACCTTGGACATCAAATAGCTCTTACAAAACAACAGTTTGATGATTTCAGTGTAAATGAATCAGAAACATATGGATTAAATTTCTCTTAAAATACACATGGGTTTAAAAATTATGGGTGAAAGTGCTTGGCAAAATGAGTTTTTAGTTTTACTCAATCCAAAAGGTTTGAAAAATAGCTCAAGTTGTTTGACAAACCCACGGTCCAGCCGGAGGATCCCGTTTCGCTGGTGGGACCAACCAAGGCTGACCTCAGACAACGTGGGCTTCTGCCCCATTCAAAAGGTGAGTCAGAGGCTGCCTTCCTCCTGCTTGGCTGTCAGGACAAAATGCCATGGACTGGGTTACTTAGAACAGCACACATTTACTCACAGTTCTCAAGTCTGGGAAGTCCAAGTTCCAGCATCTGCAGACTCAGTGTCTGATTAGGGCCTGCTTCCTGGGTTTTTGATATTCATCTTCTCACTGTGTCCTCACAGGGCAGCAGGGGCCAGGTATTTATGCATCATGAGGACTCCACCCTCATGGCCTAATCACTTCCCAAAGCCCCACTTTCAAAACTGTCATGTTGGGCATTAGGGTTGAACTTGAATTTGGAGGGCTGGCTGTGGACATTCAGCCCAGAGCACAGGCATTCTTGACTTTTTGGTATAATTACCAGCAAGGTGGATGCACCTACCACTCAGGTATAAGAGTATGAATCCCAGATGAAAGCAAAGACTGTTCTATTTATAGCCAAGTCATGCAGTCCTTGTTCAACCATTCCAGGAAACCAGAAAGAGCTTCTAGGGACTCGAAGTCAGATCTAGTGTCGTCCCACATTTGCAAAATCAGAAGCGCTGGTTACCTCAAATGCGAATCCTTCCCAAAGTGTGGAGTCTAACTCTCCTGTGTCAGAAATACCTACGTTATTATTAAAAAATACAGACTCCTACTTCCCTTTTCAGATATACCATGTCAAAGCCCCTGGAGCCAGGGCTGGGCATCCCCAGGTTATACAAGGTGCAATTGTTATGCCGTCTAAACACTGAGAATCATGGCTGTAGTACAGGAGGAAGGTGCTATCAGATCTCACAGAGGAAGGCTGTCGTCATCTGGGTCGTTATTTGAATGTCACATTGGTTTGATTTCTAGACTGAAAGATCTCTGTGGGCAGGAACTGTCTGCTCACACTCACCATTACATCCTCAGCCCAGTTCCAATCACAAAGTGAAAACAGACTAACAAAGGGTTTCTAATACAGTCAGTGATCCAAAAGGTATAATATGTTCTTTAAGCCTTTGGCATGCAGGGATATACATTATGATAGTTTGAAGGGGCATGATAGCTATTAAAAAATTGCTCTATTCAACATTTGATATTTTATCCATTTGTACTGTGGGATCTCGCAATGTAAATGAGAGAGACTGTTGAAATAACTTTGCACACCAGAATTAAGAAACATGGCTTAAGAAATAAGCAGCTCTTGCCTGAGTGGCACCAATCCACCTAAATTGATCCTCCTCTGCTAAAACTCATGAATAATTCTGTCAGGGGAGTGAATGTTAAGTCCAGGATATAGTATCTTTACAAAGTTACTTGCTTAATGACTCCCTGTCTGTATCTGGTATCGCAGGAACAAGCAGAAAGTTTATCCCTGTAAGGTGATACTATGAAAGAAAAATAAGTAATGAATCACAACCAGTTAAAATATTTATGCCTGAAGATATAAAAAACTAATGACAAGAAAATAGGTTAATATCTGTGATTATTAAAGGCACTATTTTTAGGAATAATAGTTGTACATGTATTGTTTTTCTCTGGTTATAAAATAAACATTTTATGTGTGTTTATCTTGGGGGGGGGGGGGAAACCTGATGGGTAAGTGAGAAATCATCTCACAACCCAGAATCAATACAAATGCAAGCAGTTTGATCACTATTCCTCCCATTCACCCACCACAGGTTTTTAAATGACTTTGTGTGTACGTACACATATATTTAAAAATATTCTGTGATTTGGACATATAATTACAAACATTTTTCTAATTAATTCAACAGTATTATTTTCCTGCGTTAGCAAGTATTCCTTATTTTAATGATTACAAAAGAGCTCATCTAAGTTATTTTATGGTTTCCCCCTATTCTTATATATCTACATCTCTGGCAGTTTAATATTTACTTTATATTTTATGTTTCTAGTTTAACTTTTATAAATATACTAGAGGCCCAGTGCACGGATCAGGATCAAGGAAGGTTGGCCAGTCACAGGAGGTTGGCTATGGGATTGCACTGAACTTCAGGGGGCAGCTCTTGTGTTGAATATCTGCCCCCTGGTGGTCAGTGAATGTAATAGCAACTGGTAGACTGGTCATTTGGTTTTTCCATCATTCAGTCATAACGGTCGCTTAGGCTTTTTATATATAGATTCCTTGTGGATTACTAAAATGTATTTTAAGGCACCTGCCTGATGATTATCTTAAGATGAACTCCTAAGTTAAGATTGATAGTATAGTGAGTGTTCATTGTTCACCTCCAGTAGGTCTGACTCTGAGCTTGAAATCATTACCTCTCACAAAATAGCTGTCAGGTAGGTATTAATTTCTTACTTTCCATAAGAGCTAAAGTTTGAACACAGGACTGACCTTTCCCAGAGACTGTGCTCTTCAGCTATATAAAATTAATGTGTTAGAGCAGTGATTCTCACCCCTCCTAATGAGGCGACCCTCTAATACAGTTCCTCATGTTGTAGTGACCCCAACCATAAAATCATTTTTGTTGCTACCTCATAACTGTAATTTTGCTACTGTTATGAATCATAATGTAAATAAATATCTGTATTTTCTAATGGTCTTAGGTGACCCTGCTAGAGCCTTAAACCATTGGAAAACACAGATATTTATTTACATTATGATTCATAACAGTAGAAAAATTAGTTATGAAGTAGCAATGAAAATAATTTTATGGTTGGGGGTCACCACAACATGAGGAACTGTATTAAAGGGTAGTGGTGTTAGGAAGGTTGAGAATTAGAACCACTGTGTTAGAAGATGTTTGAATACTTTTAAGGCCAATATAAAATTGCTCTGAAAAAGCTTAAACCAATTTGTATATCCTAGATGAATTACAGTGTTAATTTGACCAAAAAAAAGCACACTCAAATTTTGTTTGACTTCTGTTTTTTCTAATTAATAAAGTTGAATCTTTTTCATATGTTTGTTTTTATTTACATTTCTGTGAAAAGGCAGTTTTGTTTTTGCTCATTTTCTTTTTTAATTTAAATTTACTGAGGGAAAATTACTCAATAAAATTATATAGATTTCAAATGTAAAATTTTATGACACATTATCTGTATATTGCATCGTATGTTTACCAGTCAAAGTTAAATCTTCTTCTATCATCACATATTTGCCCTCTTTACCCTTTAATACAACCCCTTCTTTTCTCACGTAACCAGAGTTGGAAGTGTACAAGATACCACGAGGTACCCTAAGTGTAGTAGATACAGGACTGAGGGGTGGGGGGCATATATTGGCCCTAATAACAAGAAGCTGGGTTTTTTCAGCCACAAACTTTGGCTTGGGTTCTACTCTAAAAGGGGAGTTCATTCAAGATTTGGGTGGGAGGTTGGAGGGGGGGCAGCTATCATAACAAAATACCAGAGACTATGAGGCTTAAAAAAACACAACTTTATTTTCTTAAAATTTTTAAGTCTGGTAGTCTGAACTCTGGGTGCTAGCATGGCTGAGCTCTGATGCCAACTCTGTTGCTGGATTGTAGAAGGCTATTTTTCACTGTGTCCTCACATGAGGGTTGGGGGGAAGGGGAGAGATTGAGGAAATTTCCTTGAGGAAATTTTGCTCCAGAGAAGTATGCTGGAACCCTTCTTATCCAGGATCACTTGTCAGGGCAAGATCAGCTTTCCTATTTATCTTAGTTCCACTCTCCCACAGTGTTGTTGCTATTAGAGGAATCTAGCCTTGGGGTACCTCTCACTCCCGGCTGTCTACTGGTCCAAGCTTCCTGCTGCTCCCATTCCTTGCCTTCCAACCCCTTGTTCAGGTCTAGACTTCCAGCCCCTGAAGTCCTGGATTGAGCTCCTCCAGCCCATTTCGGAGGTAATCTCATTAAAAAAGAAATTATAAAGTTAATTAAAATATCTATGCTGAACTATCCTTTGTGTAGACATTATGTTTATAAAAGTGATCTGGATGATCTGGACTTTCTGAATCATTCCATTAATCTCTCTTTCATATCATGGTGAGCTGAAAGAAAAGAATTAAAAATAGCACAGTGTTCTTTTGCAATTTCATTTTTTAAACTTGCTGTTTGAGGGGAGTAATGGATAAACTATCAGGTAATTCTGACCACATAAGAGAGGAAATGAAGTTTCGAGAGGAAAGGTACTTGGACATGCCTTTCAGGACTACTTGCAGGAGAGAATTCCATGGTCCTGACTTTTTTTTTCTAAACAACAATTTCCCTCTATGAAATATAAGCATATCATGTTTAGTCTGAAGTGAGCTTAGAAATGTGTTCATTATTTGGCACACATGACTGAAAGGGAGAGAATCCAAAGTAATATAGAAAACACAGACTTGGTACAATGGTTCATTTACTGCTTACTTTCAGTACCTTTCCTCTTTAATGAGCTGAAATTAAACAGGAACTTTTTATGTGTCTGCATCATTTTATTTACTTATGGAGATGCAGATTTGTTTTACCTGTACATTCTTTATGCTAACAACAAGATTTTAAAAACAGGAGGGAAATACTGATGACAATTGAATAAATGGGAATATAAAATTGTAAACATATGTAAGATCCTAATATATCTTTCATTTAATTTTCCCCAATGTATTATTTTGAAAAAAAATAAATATAAAAGAATTGAAAGAGTAGTAGAATAAATACAAGTTGCATTTTACCTGAATTCAACAATTGTTATCATTTTGTTCTTCCTTTCGCTCTTTCTGTCTCTCTCTCTCTCTCTCTCTCTCTCTCTACACACACACACACACACACACACACACACACACACACACAGAGGCATGCACACTTATTGATGCAGAACAATTTGAAAATAAGTAGCAGAGATCATGACATTTACTCCTAAAATATGTAATATTCATCTTCTAAACATAAAGGCATTCTCCTAAGAAAATATATAATTCCTTAATAAAATACTAAAATACCTATGTCATTCTTAAATTTTCTAAGTTTCCCCAAAATATCTTTTACTGATTTCTATTTTCTACCCAGGATTCAATCAGAGATCAGGCATTGCATTTGGCAGTATGTCTCCTTAGCCATTGTAGAGCTAGAACAATTCGTCTGCTTCCTTTTTTTATGACACTGATTTTTCGAAGACCCAAGGGAAGTTTTCTTGTAGCTAATAAAACTTCTTTCTCTGCTTGTTTTGTTATGTTATTGTTTAATTGAATCATCCACTTTATCTTTCATAAACTGGAGGCCCAGGGACTCCATTAAATTCAGACCCAGTATGTCTTGCTGCGATACTTCATGGATAAGCTGCCTACTTCATACTGCATCGGGTGGGCGAGAGGAGCTGACTCCATCGTTCACAATGTTAAGTTTGTTCATTTAGTTAAGATGATGATGTCCAGATATCTCCATGCTAAGGGTACATGTTATTTTCTTATAATTTATGTTTTGGGTAGCTATACTCTAGTAATATAGTATACTATTTATTCCCCAGTGATCTTTTCTCTAATAGTTACAACATACATTCATTATCCTTGCCCTAAATCATGAACGAACTCCCCTTTTAGGGCAGGACCAAAGCCAAAGCTCATGTCTTCTTCTGGCTAAAAAATCCCAGCTTCTTGTTATTAGGACAACACACTGAGTGGCCATATTATTATGATCTCTGAATGCATAATAATCTGAATTCGTGCATGGATGGTGGTGGTGGGGGGGGAATCCGGCCAGCCTGGCCAAGGAGCGGGGACATGGGTAGTTGGCCGGCCGGCCTGCCTGCTGGTCGAACTCCTGATCAAAGGGACAATTTGCATATTAGCCTTTTATTATATAGGATATACACTGAGTGGCCATATTATTATGCGTTCAGAGATCATAATAATCTGGCCACTCAGTGTATATGCCTGACCCCCACCTTTTCTCTCAGCCTTGTATCTTCTCTACTTAAGGTATCTCATAGTACCTGGTCTACTTCAAACTCTTAGTTTGTGTGTCCTCACTTTTCCCAGTTTTTCTTTTCCTCCTTTGGGCTCGGTGTTATATATTTATTTTACTCCAATATTCCTATGTGTTTTGAGGCTTGGAGGTCTAATTAAGTTCATTTTGGTCCCAAGGAACAGAAGGGGTGGAGTGGGGAAAGAAGGGGGATGGAAAGGAAAGAAGAAGAAACAAATCAATGCCTATTAGAAGGGATTCTTGGACAACAGCGATTTATTTTTGCAGTATTTATATACCACTTGTTGTTTCTGGCCATAACAAGGACACTCCTTAACTGGGAAGTTCATTTTTTGGATGCAGCATGTATGGATGGATATACTGAACTTAAGCCAGAAGTAGCTGATTGGGTGGTGGGAGAGTTTGAGAGTGACTCTTAAGATTCTGCCTTTGTAAACTGGAGCAACTCATATTGAAGTGATTAGTTCTCTTAATAAAAGTCATGGCTATAAAAAATAAGATTTCTTTCAACAAATTCAGTAGAAATTATTTATATAAATGAGTTTAGATTTCTCTACTGTTTTGAACCTCCTCAGTGTTGAAACATTTGTGTTTTCTGAAGATGAAGTTGACTTTTGAAAACAGTTGGGATTTGTGGACTGAGCCTGCCTGGTAACTAAGGACTGTGAAATAAACAAAACAATGCCAATTTGGTAACATCAAAAATATTGTTACTGAAAGTAGACAAAATACTAAAATGGATAAGTAACCAATTATTGTGCTATAGTTTACACCTATTTATGAATATCACATGTTGATGTTGATTTATTTATAGTTTAATAACTATATAAATACAAGCATTCTATTTTCATTTATGGAAGTAGAAAATTTGGAAAAAATCTTTTTGTCATCATTATCTTGTAATGGAAAGTTAATTAGATCTGTTATTTTCTCAATGTGTTTCTGCTACCCTTCCCCTTGGTACCATTTCTGTTTCTTTCACTGTGAAATTCCTGGTTAAAAAAAAACATTGCATGTCTTGATATGACTGTTGGTTTAAACCCAAGATATAGGACATTGTAGAACAACGTATAATTTAGTCCCATTGTACCAATTTAGTCCATTTCCATACTCTATCTTCCATCAGTCTATCTGATCTTTTCACTTTTCCTTTCTGCATGGAATAGTTATTAATTCATGAATCATGCATATGATAAATGCCGATTATATATTAATTAAGCACTGTGCTAAAATCTGGGAATGTAAAGGTGAATAAAATATCCTTCTTATCTTCAGAGAGCTCACACCACAGTGGGGTTACTAGGAAATCTATAATAATAAAAGCAGAATATGCTGATTAGACAAGGCGGTGAAAGACCTTCCGGATGTCCTTCCGGATGACCTTCTGGATGAAGCCAGGGCTGCAAGGGCCGAGCCCCTTGCACAGATTTCATGCAACAGGCCTCTAGTAAACAATAATTGAACACAGTATGAGAAGAGCAAGCACATTCTGGTTATCAGGCAAGTCTATGATCAGTGGTTTTTCTATCCACTATTTTTTACATCAACGACATTTGTTAAGGGGATGGATGAAGATCTTTTGAGGACTGAAACAGAGATAAATGTCACTTTTTTAGTAGTTTTTCCAGTGCCAGATCTAACCATGACCACTCATATCATTTCACAGGTCACTGTGACAGTTACTCTTGTCCTAGATAATTACTCTAGTGTAAGTGTTTGGCTATGTACACAAAGAAAGCTTTTTATTCAGTGCACTTTGTAGAATAAAGTGGAAAAGAATCATAGTAATTCTCCTTGTAAAAAATAGAATTTTTCTTTATATCTATATATTTTATCCATAATTTGTTTTAAAATATGTATCTTGGGCTCTTTGACTAATGAAGACTGCGGTAATATTTTTCAAATTCAGTAGTCATTTTCATTTTGCTCTAATATCATTTTGCTCAAGGGAGAGAACAGACCAAGGATGTTGCATACAGGGTTAAATAATCTTCACTTACCAATGATTCAACTGAGTGTTCAAGCCCTCAAATATTTCTATGGTCTGGAACTTGTCTTTAACAATTTCTTTACTTGAGGATACAATTTGAGTTAGAAGTCCCGGGGGACCTCCTCTGTTTGTTTCTTGTTTTCCTAGTTTTTGTTGTTGTTGTCCATTTGTTTGGTCTTTTTCATTTGTTATTAGACTGTAGTTTGATACTTCTAACTTGTGGTTTGGGTAGATTCCATGAAATTCAAAGGCATCTGCCCTGTTTTATTCTTTTTCTTGGTAAAAAGTGAAGCAGAATATTTGAAACATCAGGAACATGAATTATATTTGAAACTTCTTTAGAAATTTGGGATGATTCTGGTACTGTGTGCTATTATCTGATGGTCAGTTATCTTTCTGCCTTCCATTTTCTTTGACAGATGTTAAAATGATACAAAAGATATTGGTAATAGCTACATTTTTCAAACTATCCGTTTCATTGAGATCTGAAAATAATCCAACTAAAACAAAAACGTTAGCCGGGACCTTCCCTGGGCTCTGGCTCTCATGTGTGAAACCCTGTATAAACAAAGGGACCAAACTTTGCTAGGCCTCAGGTTATTCATCTATTAAATATAAATATTTACAAATTTAGCATGAGATGATTTCATAGGTCCTTTTAATCTCCACATTTGTGAAGCTATGTATAGGTATTGGCGACTTATGCATTACATATGTTTCAAAAATGGATCTCAAAGTAATTAATGCAGATCCCATTCAATGTAATGAGCAAGACATCCTCAGGCACTCTTTAATACTCTTGCCATTTCCATTCCCAGGATGCAACCTTAGTCATATAAGTTTCAAGACCAATGGATCTTGTGTCCCAAAGGCCCTGGTGATTGAGCCTAGTCCACTAGCTAACACCCTGAAACTATGGGTCTTTAAGTGCCTTTGCTGTGTCTTACAGCAAACATTTATGAGTATTATGCCATGTTACACTATCCATGGTTTGAAAATATTTATTTGTTGCTCTTCCTAGAGTTAGTTTATAGGGCAGAATAAATATACTCTGGGGGTAGGGAAAAAAAATAAAAGAATCATGAAGGGAAGGCAGGGCAGCAATTGCAAGAAATGTTGCCCCTGGTATCTTCAGGCCCAGGAAACTGTCAAGGAAGCAGGGCCATTATCACAATGGAATCACTGATCAAGTCCCCATGGGTATTTAAACCCAATTAGGCAATAGTCACCAGGTGGCGCCAAACTGCAGCTATGATCCAGGTGAATTTGAATCATTTGGTGTTGTGACTCAAGCAGTCCTCTTCCTCATTTCATTAAACTTGCAACAATTGGATACCCATATTCTGCAGCGGTCGGCAAACGCATTAGTCAACAGAGCCAAATATAAACAGTACAACGATTGAAAATTTTTTTTGAGAGCCAAATTTTTTAAACTTAAACTTCTTCTAACGCCATTTCTTCAAAATAGACTTGCCCAGGCCGTAGTATTTTGTGGAAGAGCCACACTCAAGGGGCCAAAGAGCTGCATGTGGCTCATGAGCTGCGTTTTGCCGGCCACTGTTCTAAGGGACCTTCCTTTTATACATTGACAATCCCATTATGAGTAAATGGTGTCAGTGTTGATAACTTTTTCTACCCCTCTATGGGTAAAATTGAAAATCTTTAGCCATTGGTTAATAAGATTATATAGGTTTCAAGTGTTCAATTCTATGACACATCATGTGTAGATTGCATTGTGTTCCCACCATCCAAAGTCAAATCTTCACCCATCACCATATATTTTACTCCCTTCACCCTTTGCTACACTTTGTATGTTTCAAAAAAAAATGGATCTCAAAGTGATTAGTGCAGATCCTACTTGATATAATGAGGAAGACATCCTTAAGCACTTGTTAATACTATCGCCAGTTCCATTGTCAAGATGCAGCTTTAGTCATATAAATATCAAAATGATTGATCTTGTGACACACAGATTCCTGCGCACTCCTTTCCCCCTGGTGACCGCCATACTGTTGAGTGTGTCCATGAGGTCTTGTTTTGTGTTTGTCTTGTTTGTTCCTTTGTTGCTTTCAGCTTTATATCTTACATGTGAATGAAATCATATAGCTCTTGACTTTTTATGTCTGATTTATTTTGCTTAGTATGATATTCTCAAGATCCATACATGTCACCAATGGCAGTATTTCATCATTTCTTATGGCTGAGTAGCGTTCCATGGTATATATGAACCACATCTTTATCCAATCATCTATGGGTTGTTTCCACATCTTGGTTACTCTGAATAATGCCAGGGCATGGAAGAGTATACTTTTAGGGACCATTTCTATAGTTTGCTTTATTTGTCATTCACCTTTTCCTCTTTCCCCTGATCATTCATTGGGTCACATGGAACAACTTTGACTAAATATCCATTTCCCTGTGCCTTTGAAGATGCTGTCCTCCTGTCTCCAATACCTTCTCTGCCACACTCCTGTGTCCTAGATCTAGTGAGTTGCTTTGCTCTGGCAAAGGTCAAACCTGAACTCAAAGATGCCTCTTCAGTACTTCCCTCCTGAATTAATCCCGATTTCCTTGTTCGTGTCCTCCAAAGCACTTTGTTCGTAGGTGATATCATCATCATTTCTCACTTTAGAATAGCATTACTGGTATTTGTCAGCTTGCCACTTTGACTGTAAACTATCCAAACGTAGGGACAAACCAATCTTTTCTTCTTTGTGTCACCAGTGTGTAGCAGCACATGTTGTATGCTATTCCTTTAATACTTGTGTCTTAAGTTAAAAAAAAAAAGCAGTATTTGAATTGTATGTATATCAAGATACGTAAAATGGATTAAGTTTAAACAAATTGGGGCAACGAAGCATTAGAAAGGAGTAATTGGTGAGCTCCCTAAAAAAGCATCTTTTCCCAGCGTGATCTGGATGAATGAGCACTGACTGTGTCCTTGTTTTTTTAGTCCCTTTGCTGTGTCTTACAGCAAATATTCCTGACTATTGCATCATGCTGCACTATCCATAGTCTGAAGATATGTATGAGCTGCTTTCCCCAGAGATAGTTGGTTGACAAGACAGAGTAAATGTACTTGGTGATGGACAGCATTCCTTTCATTGTGGCCCTCTTGTAAGACACACTGGACATTGCTCGTCCAAAGCTTAGTTCCAGTGGTGACTGATAAGGGGTCATTGGCACATGCCTTTTCACTAATACCTAAAATCTCCCACTGATTCCCAGGTCAGAAGGCGGTGTATTTCAAGAATTGGAGGGGATCTTCATCCCTATGTCTCATGTTCACATGTGAGGGAACGGGGACATAGGAAGGTTAGACAGATTTCCTCACAGCTGAATAATGGCAGTAATGGCAGCAACTACCCCCCCCCCCCCACACACACACACACACTCTACCCAGTTGCTTTCCTGTGACCCACACAGGTCATAGATCGTTATGATTTGTGTAGTTTATGACTTGAAGTAATAAACAAATCTGAACAGTGATAGGAGGAAAAAGCTAAGAGTGGCAACTTGCTTACAAACCACAGGCTACAGTCCTTCTCTCCTTCCACCGGAACCTGATCTCAATAGTCATCTCTCTTCCAGCACTTTGGTTGTTAAATCACACCTCTGCTTCTGAGGAGTACTTAGAGAGACCCTCGAATCCTCTCCACGCCTGATCTAGTCTGGAATCTTCCTTTGGCAGTTAGAGGATTGGAGTGTTTTACAAGGGACTATTTGCTTTCTTATCTAATCTTTAATGCATCTAGCAGCAAAACAGCCATTCAATGGTGTCCCTCTGCCAGCAGAAGGTTGTTTAAGGACACACAACTCCTGTGACTTTTATTGTGTGGCCGAGTAAATAATTGGAGGCTTTTCCAGCTCCTGACAATGTCATTTATTTGTAATTTTCTTTTTCAGCTCTAGTTTGCTACCCTTCCTCAGGGCTGGATTCCAACTCTGAAGATCCAGCAAATGCTTTCCGTCTAGGCGTGGCCTTCCTCCGTTTAGGCAACACAGATGAGGAAGCCTAGCAAAAGAAATCTGAGGTTGTTTTCTGAATTCTCTGCTACCTCCTGAGTTGGGAAATATTTGGAACAGCAGTCCACTTGGCCAGAACCTTTCACCTGCTTCTTCTTTTGTCATCTCCTCAGTGAATTGTAAACACAGTTTTAAGGAAAAGGATCCGATTGCTGGGTTGTATTCCTGCCCAGCACACACGAGGTGTTTGGATGAAGCTTTGCCCCCAGAGGGCCCATCCGCCCTGTACGAACATTATGAGGCTCTGTAACACCCATCAGGGCTAATACCAATTTTGGGACCTGGGTCAACCCTGGGGAGAATCCAAGACTGTGAGTCCCTTCTTGGCAGGCCAGGCCACCTGCTAACAAACCAGAAACATGCAAGGAGTTTACAACCAAGTTGTTGATGCCAGAAGCTCCATAAATTACATCATAATCTTAGTCAAAGGGGCGGGGGGAGGGAGGGTAAAAGGTGGTCAACTGAAGGAACACCTGAATCCAATAACAAACTGGAATGTTTTCAACTGGCAGAAAACTTGGACGTGGAAAAGGAATAATTCGGTTTGCCTTTGGCCAATGACGCTACTAGTTGGAGTCAGATCCTGACCTCACCTAAATGCACATCAGGCCCTCTGATTTCTCCCCCCTGCAAGGGCAGAAGGTGCCCCCTGGATGACTGTAGTTGGGTCTCTGAGCCTTTTTTTCTACTTCCACAGTGGTGCCTGGGTGCAGATCCAAGGTTAGGTAACGTTTTATAGTCAGTGGTCAAATGAGAAACCCAATTAGCTTTCATAACATTCTATTTAAAGACTGTCCTTTCTTCTGAGGAATTAACTTTTCTGCTTTTGTTTGCTATTGAAATGTCTACACCTTTATGAAATGATGGAGAGAGTAGAGTAGGCAGTAAATTTTTCAGTTAAATGTCTTGGTTGGCAAAATTACAGGTTAGCCAACCTGAATCCTTCTTTACAGTTTAATGGTTCTTTAAACAAAGATATAAGCCAAGGAACTGATGAAGTTCATTTTAGCAGACACGTTTCAGTTTAGCAGATTTCATCATTGACCAAGGAATTTGTATATTGTAGTCTGTTCACCAGCAGCTTTGGTTTCATCTAAGGGTCTCCAAGGAAGGGAAAATAGATGTCAGTCCCAGCATGTCTATTTGCCTTCACACCTAAAATTTATATTAAGAGAGATGTTCACTGAGCTCCCTTTGTCCGGGCTTGGTGTATGCTCTCCTGTCACATTTATTATCACCAGTGTCTAGGCTGGCTTGGTCTCTCTATGCATAGGCAACACAGATCCAGACTGCCAAAATAAGCTGATGAATGTCAAGGAGGGCCACACTTTCCCTCTCCCTACCTCTTCTTTTCTCCTTTGACTCCCCCTTTCTTTTCCCTCCCTCCTCACCCCCAGCCATTTCTCTTTTATGTTCAGAACTCCAATCTTGACTCTGGTTGTTCAAAATCTTCTGTTGTGAAAGTCCCACACAGCTCTGTCTTGGGAAGCTTACTAAGACCATTTCACTCCCAAATCCACTATAGACTTTCTGTCCAGTCTTTTATCCTGGGAGGCCTAAAACCAGGCTTGCCCATGATAGGTAACATGCTGCAATGTATTAGTGACCAGCTATGACCTCATATGCAAACAGTGTTGTATGTGCTTTTGAATAGATATAGAGCCTTAACCTGAGGACTGACTACCAGGGTATAATTTTTTGTGTGATGGGCTTTAATGTACCATGACTGCCAGCCAACTTTAATGAAATGTAAGTGTATATGCTACCCATGTCTGAGATGAGTAATAGCACACATTTAAAAGAAAACTCTCCTTTTTCTCTTTTTCTATTCCACCAGTAATTCCTGCTAGCTATTTTCTGGTGGCATCTTTCTCTGTAGCCCTCATGTTGATTCTCAGCTGAACCAGTCTGGCACGCTGCTCCCTGCTTACTCTTCTCGCTTGTTGTCCCCAACCAACTCTTCCTTAGTACAACCATCAGTGATTTTTAAGAAATATAAACCTGCAGCTGCTCAGCCTCCGGATTCCGTGGGGCCCATCATGGTCATTCTCCTGACCCCACTGGTCTCGTGACCAGTGAGAACCTCCAAGGATGCAGGCTGTTGAATAATCTCCTGCCCTCCCAAATGCTGTCCCCTCTTCCTGGAGCACTCTGATCTCCAACTTCTCTTCATTTTAGAAGACCCAGTTCAAGCTATGCACCTCTACTTTTTTTAGGTACCCCTTTTACATCCTGTAGAACATAGCATTCTACATTGTCATCATTGACTTAACTGTTCACCTCACTAGATAGACAAGGACCACTGGCAGCTTGGATCTCTGGTTATTTCTCTTTACACTCCCAATGCTTAATTCAGTTCCTGGTGTTGAGAAGTTGTCTTAGAAATTTGTGTTCAACGTCTGCAAGATCTTCAGTGGCTTTCACAATATGGCTTTCTTTTAAATAAAGGCTCTTTCTGTTCAGTGAAGGGTCTATGTTATGAACTCTAATACATCGAAAGGCTTTTAGATACTAGGCACTGGGTAGAACCTTCAAGGAAATTCATTCCATCTCTTATTTACATCTAATGTCCAGAGCACTGATGTACCACATTTTCTTATCCTGTTCCATCTTCCCTTCTGGATTTGTGTTTCAGACTGTACCCACTCCCCTCAACTCCAGGTCTCCAAATTAGGAGGTGTTCAAGATGGAAATTAACCACTGATGTTGGATAAAGGTTGTTTCTTGTTCCTCTGCCCTAGATGGAATATAAAAACAGAAGAACCAGATTCCATAGGGTTATAAAAATAGTAACATTGACTTCAAGACTGAAAAAACACTGGGGATTGAGTCCCAGTTTCTGGTTCCAACTATGTCACTATTAATGTAAGAAGTCACTTAATTTCTCTGGATCTCTTTACTTTATCCATAAAGTGTAAGAGCCCAGTTGCTGAGAAATCATTTGACTCTAAAATTCTATGATTACATCTTGATTTATTTACATAACTAACATATTTATGTGTCTGTCCAGCAAAAATGGAAATGCTTATGAGATAAATCCAAAGATGAGAAGCAGGAAGAAGAAAAAGAGGTCTTAAGATCAAGTGCTGGACTATTGATATAGTAACATTAAAGATTGGGAAACTGAATCTCAGAGATTCTGAACACTTCATCAGTTCCTTGGCTTATATTTTGGTTTAAGATCTCCCTCTTCTGAATCCAATAATCTTTAATATTATATCATGCTGTGGTTGATAAACCAGTACTATTGCAGCAAGATACAGATGAAGCTCTCAGATATAAATTATTTTTTACCTTATTAAGTGGCAGAAGGTGGAAAATACTATCTTTTTATCAAAAGAAAAAGAAAGCAATTACAAAAAATGACAATGACTATTTTTACTAGCTTCTTCCCTCACTGATGCCAGCCCTGATCTCATCCTCTGAGCAGGCAGCAATGTGAGAGGAGACAGAGAAACACACTGAAGTGGAGACAGATAAGAATGACTGGCTCAGATAGATGAGTTCAATGCACAGTTCTTGATAAGTTTCACAAGAAAGCACTCACGGAATTGAACACAGTCATAGCTGAGTCACAAAAGAATGATGTTCAAGAACTTGCAGAGGGCTTAGAGCAGCCCCAAACTGGAATGTATTATATCTGTTCTTTCAGAAGAGGGTTATGGGCCACCTTGAATATTGCTGATTTTCCAGAGGATGAGAAAGAGATTTATTCAAATGTTGGGTTTTCAATGCCTGGGAGATAATAGGGTTGCAACAACTGGACTTGTGGGAATGGAATCCTAAAATGTTGTGCTGGAATGTGGTTTTTGGATTATGTAATATGTAACCTTCATTTATCGAGGAGTCAACTGAGCCCTAGAGAGGTAAAATCAGAAATCCTTAAGAATGCATGATCTCAGTTAAGGGCGATGTGGCAAATCTGGGAAGCTGAGGTGATGAATTAATGAAATAATGATTGACATTGTCTCATCTAAATGAATTTCTTCTTTTTGGGAGTGGGTACTTACTCTTATATAACAGGGAAGGAGGTCATTGCTAGACACGCTGGCACCACACAAATAGGAGAAGGAACCTCTGGGCTACATTGTACAAAATAATTAAGATGTGATCACCCAGAGATGATACTGCAACAGTTACACCTCAGAGAGAGAAAGTACTTATTTAGTCCAATGAATTTATTTCTACTTTTTCATTTTCCTTCTGTAGCCCAAACTTCTTAAACATTGAACTGAGTGAGCAAGTTAATCTTACATCACATAACTTATTTGAAATGATCTTGAGTATAAAAATGTGGTTTTGCAAAGTATTCTTTTCAGATGTGGAGCAGTCCTTGTTAAATCAAAGGAATTTCAGGTGACTAAGGGAATGGCACTGGATTCCTTTGCTTTGACTTCTAATTGATGAACTTCTATCAGGCTTTGAAACTGGCTATAAATTACTGTGGGAGAGGGGGAATAAACTAGGCAACCCAAGAGGTTAGAGTGGATAAACACAGGGAAAATTTAAATCTGGAGAAACTGTGTTGTTTTTTTTTTAAATAAATGAATACCTATTAACTTTTGCTAGAATTCAAAATGCTGGGTTGGTAGGAAATGGATATTTGAGACTAATTTCTCATCTGATTCTTCATTTTTATTTATGCTTAGATGTCTTCAAGGATCTGCAGTTTCAAAGACAGTCAATCTATTTTCTTAATAATCCATAGAGAAATTATACTGTGTCAAAACGATATCCACAATTTTTTACCTATTGCCCTTCCTTTTATCTTCCATATCAACATAGAACAAAATTTGCACATCTCTTGAATAATTACATCTCTTCAAATAGGTACAACTATTGCATTCCCTCCTATTTACTTGACAGAGGTTTCATAAATATTTGATAATTGTTTATCCTGGAAAGTTTTCCTGTATTCTGAAAAGTATACTTGCGATTACTCAGCAGCGATATTCTGATAGGGTAAATATTCCATAGTATTGCGGAGAAGTTAAATTTTCTGTTGTCAACCAATTGTCAATGGCACCAATTCAATACAACAGGATTCCCCAGTATGAGGTGCAGTGAGGAAGAAAACTTTATTCAGTGCCAACAGTGATACAGCATGGCTATGGAGCCACGTGGCTGAGAGGGCCCATCTTCAGTGTTGCCTCTCAGGCTGGAAAATGTGGTCTTTGGTCTTCAGTGCACTCTTCCAGCCAGAGGGGAGCTGGATTATATGGACAGAAGTTTTTTCAATCCTGGCTGAGTTGTTTTCATGCAAATGAGGACAGCAAATCCTCACAGTTTGATTGTTCCAAAAGTCACTGTCCTGATTGGTCAGATTAGAATCACTCCGATTGGTCAGGGCCACACAGCTCCAATTGAATGGCGAAAGCCTCAGACCTATTGGTTGAAATAGGACTCCAGGATCCTGCCTTTTTTTAAAGGCAGGCCCGCAGTTCAGCACAGATGCAGGCTTCTCCTTGATTGCAATTTGCTTGAGAGGCCCTTGTGCAAAAATGGCTGCTAGGTTCTGCTTTTTAAAAAATTTGAACCCAGTTGGCCCTCAGGAGCTCTTCTTAGTCCTCAAGATTCACACCATTAATGTCATATGAATGTAGGAACTAACTTCAGAAGTTTTCTAGTTAGAGATATTGGTTCTTCCAACTCGATATGTGGAAGTATTCACTTACATACACCTGTTTGGAGAGATTGTGGGAAGACCACAGACAAGTGATTAAACGAGGTTTTCAGACGAAACATGCTATTTCTTCTTACTGTAAAAAATAAGGAACATTTCTGAGTCATTGCAGTCTTGGAATGTAATACCAAACAAATGAGAACCAGACCACAAGCAGTGGGCCAAGCACATCATTACTGAGTGACTAATGTGAACGACTTACGTAAACTGTGGCTGAAGCTGAGTTTTTAGCAGAGGACCATAACCTTTTGATTGCATCAAGAACAGTTAAAAGCTCTTTAATCTGCATGTTGTCCTTTAGGAAAGAAAAACTCATCAATCCAATTCCTAATATCTAAGAATTGCAATTTTTCTTTAAAATTTAACCCTATTTTTCTCTGATTCTTCTTTCCCTGGACAGCAGCAGAGGCAGCTAAAGAGAATTGATGGGATCCAAAATCTGTTGCTTCTATTGACCATAACAGGGGATGCATGTTACAGGTTAATAGGATCTTCTTCCACGTAGCATGGCCTGCTCTAAGACTTTATGTATTGCTTTCAAATACCTGGGTTATATATGGAGTTTCTTATCCTTTACGAGATGGATTTTAGTTTGTATTAAAATCATTACTTCTTAATCATTATGACCCACATCTGCCCACATCCCTTGAGGTCTATTTTCCTTAAACAAATAAAGAAAGGCAATACGGCCTTTTACCAGGGACTTTTTTAAAAATGCAAGCAAGGGCTATCAGTAACTACCTTCTGGGAAAGATATTACATTTTTTCCTTTCTGGTTTTACTCCCTAAATGAAATACTAGTGTACAAAGCTCTCTCTCTCTCTCTCCCTCTTTCACCCCCCCCCCCCGCTCTCTCTCTCACTTTCTCATACAACCATTTTTTAAAAATTTTTGTATTGGATACATTAATATATTGTGTAATCTCTCCCACTGAGGAATTTCTCCCATTTCTCTCTTAAGTTTCATACCTTGAAAGTTATTGTCCCATTTTTCTTCTTTCTTTTATAGGAAAACTCCTTGAAGGAGTTATTTGTATTTGCCTCCAATTTATTTCCTCTTCTTTATTAAATCCTCTTCAATCAGGTTTGTCTCTAGCTCTCCAATAAAACTTTGTCAAATATCTTTTCTTTGGTATTTCCAAAGGCAATAGCCAAAACTAAGTTATGTTTATCTACCAGCAGCATTTGACTCAAAAGGAAAATTTCATCTCTCTTGAAATAATTTCTTTACTTGGCTTTCTGGTTATTACACTCTGCTGGTTTTCTTACTTAATTGGCTTTTTTTTAGTCTCAATTTTTCTTCCCAGCTTCTCATTGTTTCTTTGACTTGTAAATATTGGTGTCCAGGACTCACTCCTAGATCCTTTCTTTATTCTCTCTCTCTCTCTCTCTCTCTCTCTCTCTCTCTCTCTCTCTCTCTCGGTGAGATCATTCCTGCCTAATTTTCTGTCTCTAGCCTTGGACCCTTGCCTGATTTTTAAACTCTTATATGCAACTGCCTACTCAAAGTCTCCAATTGGATGCTGAATAAACATGTCATAGTTAACGTGCCCCAAACTGCACTCTCATTTTTTCATCCCCCAAACCTACTTCCACCTACAGTCTCCCACATCTCATTAGATGGCAACTGCATTTGTCCAGTTGCTCAAGTCAAAGACTAAGTCATCTCTGGCTTTTCCCCTAGCAAACAGCATTACCATAAAAATATTTCTTAAATCTGACTGCTTTTTCACTCTGACCTCCTACACCCAAGCCTCCACCACTTCTCACTTGTCATGTGAAGAAGCCTCCTGACCAGTTTGCCTGCTTCTTCTTTTGTCAGCCCACACTCCAGTCTTTTCCTAACACAGCAGCCACAGTGATCCTTTACAATCATGTCAGCTCCTAGCTTCTCTCATCTCAGAACCCTCCAATGTACCTGTGACACTCAGAGAGAAAAGTCAGACTCATTGCATTTCCCCTAATCAGTGGTGGGCAAACTCAGTCAACAGAGCCAAATATCAACAGTACAACAATTGAAATTTCTTTTGAGAGCCAAATTTTTAAAACTTAAACTTCTTCTAACACCACTTCTTCAAAATAGACTCGCCCAGGCCGTGGTACTTTGTAGAAGAGCTACACTCAAGGGGCCAAAGAGCCGCATGTGGCTCGCGAGCCACAGTTTGCCAACCATGGCCCTAAATTATCTACTTCTTGTTTTTCACCTCATTTCTACTGCCCCTTCTCTTTTTCATTCTAATCTAGCCACAGACAGATGTCCCTACCTCCAGGCCTTTACACCTGCTATTTCTTTTGTCGGAAATATTTTCTTTTCCTCAAGTGCTCCCAACCTTTTAGAAGTCCCTATGTTTTAACTCTGCCTAATTTCTCTCCATTGTATTCATCACATGGATATCTATGGATATATTTATATATCTGTTCACATTCATATCAGTAACTATTCTTATTTATTTGCTTAAGATCTGTCTCCACTAACAAAATCCAACCTCCAACAAGGGCAATGATTTGAGAAAATTTTGTTCACTGCTGTCTCCTCAATGCCTTGTTCAATGCCAGACATATATTTGTGTCCTTATGTATTTTCTAATTGACCAAATGAATATTAGAACTATGTATTAGCCCAGTTCTGAAGTACTAAAAGTATTTATTCCCTAGACTGAGTTATCCCAACATTTTTACCTAATAAGAGGCTTACATATTGTTCAAACTTTGTAAATTATCTAATTCAATACCCTCTCCAATGATGGAATGTTTAAAAGGGCTGCTTTTATTTATTTATTTTTTATTTTATTTTTTAAAATATATTTTATTGATTTTTTTATAGAAAGGAAGGGAGAGGGATAGAAAGTCAGAAGCATCGACAAGAGAGAAACGTGGATCAACTGCCTCTTGCACACCCCCTACTGGGGTTGTGCCCTTGACCAGAATCAAACCCATGACCCTTCAGTCCACAGGCCGATGCTCTATCCACTGAGCCAAACCAGTTTCGGCTATTTATTTATTTATCTTATGCTAAACACAGTTGTTCAATGGCTGCTCGCTGGAAACTGCCTCCTCTGCACACAGTCAACATCGATGAGCCACCACGAGCCCTGTTTTTATTCAAGCTCCAATGCCAATTACATATGATTGTGGTTGAAAAATATCTCTATTATTAATAACTTTATAAGTTTTCACAAGAACCTAGTAAAGTCCTGTACACCCTGTGGGCGCTTCATAAATAGTTGAGTAGTGACTGACTACAGTAATTGGATCCACCTGAAATTAATTATTTTATCTTGATCATTTTTCCTCTGGGTTGACAACAAGTCAGGCCGGCTGCAATTTGTCGCTGGTTGTTACAGTATATACATGCACAGTGCCCCCTGGAGATCCCCAATACATGCTAATTGATGATAAAGTGGAGAGTTGCTCTTGCCGGCATCTGTTACGGATTTTCAAAGAAATTTCCCTCGTATATTATCATAGAATATATTCAATCTGAAAAACATTTCCAAAACATATGTTTATAGTTTTATATTTGAACTGTTCCAAGAATGAATTCTCCCCACTGGTGTTCCAGCCTGCCGCCTGCCTCCCTCCAATCCATCCTTGCATCATTGTTGCGTTACATGCCCCAGTCATGGTTCCAATCAAGTCATTTTCCTGCTGGAACAGTGCTGATGGTTCCCTACTGAATGCCAAACAAAGTCCAAATTCATCAACATGTATGTAAAGTGACGAGCCCAGGAGTTACTCCACTGCTTATAGCCAACGTTGCCCAAAGTGTGTTTTGTGAAAGGCTTGAATCATGTGGATGTTAACAGATATTCTGTGAAAAAGGATTAGAAGCCAAGTAAGTTTGGGAAATTCTGGGTTCCTCTGAAGCCCGCTTCTTGACTTCAGGACTTTTCAAAGCCTTTAAAATTCTCAGTGTGTGTTTCTGAAGGGTGATTAATTTGACTACAGAACCATATACTGTATCTATGTTGTTTTTCCCCCCAAGAGAATTGGTTATGTTCTGCAGGATTCTGGTCTTCCCATGCAACACAATTTGGGACATCAGAAATGTAACTTAACTCTCAACTTATCAACATGCAATACGAGACTCTGTTTGCCACCTAATCAGCTGGCCCCAATCCTTGGTGCTTCCTACAGCCTTTTAGTAACTCTCAAAGGCTGACTTCAGAATAGTGCTTTATACCTCTGTCTGAAAGGCATCACTGACAATCATCTGCTTAACCTATACCCACTTTCAAAAATTCAGCCAAGGGTGAGATCATCAAGGAAGCCTTTCTTGAAACCAATATGGGTCATAAAATCTCTTACCAGAGACCTTACCACATTATATTGACGTTATGTGTTTAGATGTTTATTTCCTCCTCTGCCTCCAGTGCACTGGGGTTGTGTCTTAGTAATCTTTAAGGAGATATTGCCTAAAAGAGTATCCAGTAAATAGCAGGAACTAGATAATTTTTTGTTGAGCTAAAGTGAAGATAATAGATGGTGTATATTTGGAAGAGTGGACTATGGAACTACTTGCAAGTTATGTTTTACATACACAAATATATTCTGCAATTCAGATGGTAGCACATGTCCTTGTGAAAATGGAGAGAATCAGGATGAATGAAAACAGTGCTAGCAAATGTCATCCTACTTAAGGCCAGCACACTGGCCAGATTACTATGACCACCCCATCAGTACTTTGTTGGGCCAACTTTTGCCTTCAATACTGTAGCAATTCTTCTTGGCATTGACTCCACAAGATGCTGAAAGGTGATGCGAGGAATCTGACACCATGCCTGATGAATAGCGCTGTCCAGTTCTGTGAGATTTGATGGTTGTAGAACCAGCTGCCTGACGGCTCTTTTAATTTCGTCCCACAACTTCTCAGTTGGATTGAGATCTGGTGATTGTGGGGGCCACCTAAACAAGGTCAAGTCTCCCTCATGTTCTTGAAACCACTCCTGCACAATACGAGTACTGTGGCATGGTGCATTGTCTTGTTGGAAGAAGACATCCCTATTGGGATACACGATCAACATGATTGATGAACTTGATCAGCAACGATACTTTGGTATGTTGTGCTATTCAGACAATGTTCCATATGAATTAAAGGGCCCACATTATGTCAGGAAAACATGCCCCAAACCATAACACTGCCTCCACCAGCTTGAAGGGTTGTACTCATGCATATAGGGTGCATGCTTTCATGCTTTTTTTAATGAAATTCTCACTCTGCCATCTGCATGATGCAACTAGAAACGTGATTCATTGGACCACATGACTTTTTTCCAATGCTCGACTGTCCAATCTTTGTATTCCTGTGTGAATTGGAGATATTTTATCTTGGTAACTGCATACAGCAAAAGTATTTGAACAGGCCTTCAGCTTCCATATCAAGTACAATGTAGTATACAGCTAATTTGCCTACAAACATCAGGTGGTCATAATAATCTGGCCACTCAGTGTATATTTCAGATCGAGGAAGGGATAGGGGAGAGATAGAACCATCAATGATGGGAGAGAATGATCGAATGACTGGCCTCCTGCACTCCCCATACTGGGGATGAAGCCCACAACCTGGGCGTGTGCCCTGAGTGGGAATCAAACCACCACCTCCTAGTTCATAGGTCGATGCTGAACCACTGAGCAACAATGGCTGGGCAGCACACTGTATTTCAGTAATTTACATTTCTTTCTTTTTTATTGATACATTGTGAGTATTGATGGAAGAGCATTTAATGTTATAGAAAATGTTTGAAAATGCTTTAGAAACCATGTCCATGGACTGATGTTGCTAACAGGTTTAGTAGGTCCTGGTTTCCTCAGCACTTTTATAGTAGGGCCTTAAGATGATTTAGCAGATGGTAGTAGAGAGGGAGGCATGTTGGTAGTCAAAGAAATTCTTTCTGTTCCTTCTTGAAGGCCAGCTGAAGCTGAAAATGCAAAGCATGGATGTAGGAGAACTCCGATTGCAACTCTTCTCTCCTCAGTCCGTGATAGAATAACCTCCAATGTCCCCAAAGCAAGGGTCCCTGCTGTGTGCAGGCAGGTCGGTGGTCTCAGAAAATGGAAAAGTAATTTCTCAGCTCTATGCCAGTTGGTTTTGGCTGTTATATTCCTGAGAATTATTAACTTCCATAATGTTTCCTGAATAATCCTGTGTTTAGCGATGTGGGAGATTCAAAGATGGGTTAAATAATTTCTGTTCTCAAAGAACTTACACTATAATTGGGAAAATAGGATATACCTCAAATAAGCATAAATCATTGCAGCATAAAATACCTGCATTTTGACTGATACAAAGTGCTTAGGAATTCAATGCCTGGGAATTACTTCCACATGGGCTTCTCAGGGAGGTCTCTGGGAAGGAAGGGCATGTGTACCAGGTTATAGTTCACGTAAGTTATAGAAATATGAAGACTCAGGAGGGAATCCAGGCATAAGCAGAGATAGGCACAGCGATGGTAAATGATGCAACATGCCTAGGAAGTGTCCTGTAATCCTAGTTAGTGTCAGTGAATTTTGAATAGGAGTAGAGTGGGTTAACATTGATATTGAATGTTAGACCTAAATGCTAGACTAAATGCATGTGTTTTGTTTGTTTGTTTGTTTGTTTGTTTATGAAATAGGAAACCATTAAATGTATAAAGGGAGAACATTTTATATTAACAGTAGATGCCATAGTTTCACGTAAGGCAAAAAAAAAAAATGTCATTGGAAAACACATCATGACTTCTGAAAAAGGATGTAAGGATGAATATATGCAAACAATGTTGCCTCTCAAAATAAAGATGTAAGAATGCTGAATATGGGTGTGGGGGAACTGGGATGGTAGTTTGAATATGCTAAGATATAGAATAGTGCAAAATTCTCCACATTTCTTTTAAGTTAATAAATAAGGATACTGACTTTTGTTTAAAGAAACATACTGTTAATCTTTGTATTAAGAATATGAGTGAAAATCTATTTAGAAATAGATTGGTAGATAAAAATGTGGTTAATTCAATTTAATTTTACTCTAGAAAAAGAGTAAAATATTGAGGTAAGGTAAAGGAATAATACATGAGAATAATAGCACAAGTTAAAAAATAAGCTGAAATGCACCAGTGACCAAAATATATGTAACTTATTCAAGTTACGAACTAAAAAATAAATTGACTTAAAGTTTTTTAAAGCTGCATGCTGTTATTAAAAATCAACCTATGAAGACTTAATGTAGAAGCATTGCAAAGAAACACGTTAGAAATGAAGCAGAGGTTCTTGATTGTTTTTGGTATCAGAACTTGTTTATACTCTTAAAATTACTGAAAACCCCAAGGATCTTTATCTATATAAAAATCCAATATAATGAATAAAGCCAGAAATTATAAGAAATCTCAGAAAAGTTATAAAACCAACATAAATGAAACAGAAGACTAGACTTTGGGTGGTGAGCACACAATGCAAAATATATAAAATTGTACACCTGAAACATAAATAATGTTATTAACCAATGTTACCCCAATAAATTTAATTAAAACCAAATAAAAACCAATAGTGCTTCTATAGAGATATTACAAGTACTCACTGCTTTTCCTTTCCTTCACAAATAAAACAGAGAACTATATTTTCCCAGCTGTCTTATTGATTAAAAAAGGCATAAAACTAGATCTTTCAAATATTATTTCCCCTGCAACATTTCCCAGAAATGGGATTTGTTTTATTTTTGGATGGCAAGTGCCATTCTGTACTCAACATCCATCTACATCCTTGAGGATGAAGGCATTTCACAAGCCAGCCTCATCCTTTTAGGAGCGATTCTCTCTGAGGAGCCTCTTCAGCCCAAATCTATTTGGCAAACCTAATACTGACCCGTTTCAATATTTCAACCTAAATAAAGTGAAAGACTAAATACAAGCAAGTGATCAATAGTTAATATGGGAGTCTCCACTAAGAACCCTTCCAGCAAAAGCACTTATAAATTTGGTTGCAAAAATCTATTGTGAGGTCAGGCATTTGACATACCCTTAAGTGCTGAACAGCCCTTCACCTGCAATAGATACAAATGGCCATGGTGCGAGGTAAACCACAAACAAAAGTTTATCTCAACAGCTCAGCTTCATTCAAGGTCAAAATATTGGTAATATGGTGTTGATACGTTTTGTTTGTCACTTCACTTCTAATTTTAGTTTGCTTTCTTGCTATCTTCTGCAGCTTTTCAAGATGTCTGGTTGTACAAGTTAGCTGAGATTCCTTAGGCGAGCTGAGTGGAGCCCAAGTTATTTTCATTAAAAACTGTGGAGCAGATGACAACTTGTTTGAAAAGATGCTTAGTTTGGCTACATTCGAGCTTCTTGGGATGAGACCACTATGTAGTGTGTGGATAGAACGCTAAAGATGTTCACAAGATTTTGTGAGCATTCAATCAGCATGCGGGTACTATAGTGAGAGCTGGAGATGTAGTTAAGGCTACCAAATAAACTGACTTTAAAATAGAGAGATTACCTTGAATTATCTGGGTGGCCCCAGTGTCTCACAGGAGCCCTTAAAAACAGAAGAGGCAGGCAGTCAGTGAGATATGCAGAAGGGAATTCAGAGAGATTCCAGAATGTTGCTGGCTCTGAGATTAAAGAAGCATATTTTTCTCAGAGCCTCTGAATAAGAGGCCAATGAGTGATTACTTGATGATGTCCTTGTGGGATCTAGAGCAGAGAAAGCAGGGGCATCAACCCAATTTCTGACATAGGGAGCCATGTGACAATTAATGGGTTTTGTTCTTAGCCTAGGTTGGCAGTAATTTGTCAGAGCAGCAGTAGAAAGTTAACAGAACCAGCATGATATCCCTTTGAGGCAGAGTGTGAGTAAAGCACCTAAGTCTTGTGCTGTCACTTCAGAGAAATCTGAATACACCTTCCTTTCACCGAATAAAACTATAACTGAGCATGTGATTAATTTCATAACTATCATTTGACCAAATGCATAAGCATAGCTAAATTTTGCAAAGCAATTTGATAGAGGAAAACCCAGATATAAAAAAGAAAATTTGGAGAAGGATTTTTTTGTAGGTTTATTTATATAAAAATCTATTCACTTTCTCTAAGAATCAAGTTGGAATGACTTATCACTAAATACCCCTTAAAAATTAAAATTAAAATTTGCTCACCGCTTTTAAACACATATCTATTGAATATAATTTGCCAGTTATAGGGTACCTTATTCGAATATTTCATTATTTTTTCAAAGTACTTGACTTTTGAAACTTAGTTGCTTATTCATATCAAGTCCAAATAATAACTTCTATGGGAAAAAGAAAGCAAATCTACTGATCTTAATGATGGCTGAAAATTATGGTACCATGTCTGGAATTATTGGTCAAAATAGAATTTAAATACCTATGTTTTCATTCTTATGTAAATGTGCTTTACCTACATTTAAGAAAACTATGAAATATTTATGATTTGATTCTATGAATAGTTATGATTTGATCATAACACCCTATGGGAATCTCTTCTGATAAAAATACAAATAAGGGGAGGTTATTTGCCAATAGAGCTAGTGACTAATTCTTTCAGCCAGATACCTAAGTCAACTTGACCAAAGCACAGGCTTATGTCACTAATAATTATCTGGGCAGGCTCTTTCAATTGTGCTGAACTACCCTGGGGAGTAATTGGCACAGTTGTTTGTTGGCCTGGGGGGTAAACTGGGCTTTCTGACTTTTCCCCATTTCATATGTCTCTGAAGGAAATGCAACCTGGTGTGCTTGGAGATCTGTCTACCGACTCTGAGCTTGTACAGTGTGTGTATAATGTGGGTTTGCTGGGCCTGCTTTGGAGGGGTGGCCTGACTCTGAGCAGAGCCCTCTGGCTTAAAAAAAAGAAAGCTAATTAGGTACCAAGAAAGGTCCCATTCTTTGGAGACTGAAAGCATTCCATTCGGTTTGTTCACATCGGAGTGGTCTGAATGTCTTAATAGTTTCAAAAGAATGAATGTCTCATTGAAAACTAATAAAGCCTTTGCATTTATTTGGGGTATTATTAGAGGAAATACATTTAAACTCTATATTTCTAGTGCATACTCAAATTTTAGAGCCATCAACTCATCTAGGACAGGTATCTCAACATCAATTACTTTTTAAATAAATGCATCAAGATTTTTTAAATTTAATCATTATTGTTCAGTTTATTAATTACATCAAGATTTTTTTTGAGCTAAAATGTGTATGACTCATTGATTAAGTTAAGCTGTGTGGCTTTGTTTTGCTTTGCATACTAAAATGTTACTTAGACAAAGTAGGTAAAATTCTCTGCCTAAAGGCATACAGGTAGGGAAGTTTTTCAGGACTTATGTTCTACAGCAAATCAACAACAGTCTTTTAAGGTTAATAATGTCTTCTATTTCCTTTTGTTTTCCTTCAAAGGAACTTAACAGATATCACAAGGAAAAAAAGACCATTTGCCTCATTTTCAAACTAGAGAAACATGGGGACCTTTCTGTTATGTAAGCATATATGAGATACTGTTTTGGCCCTCTCTTAGGAGAAAAACTCTGTGTCCGATTGTAAATGTTAGCTCCTTTCTCTAGGAGAGGACCTAATAAAACCTGATCAAAGGCCTCCTGTTTGACCAGTCAGCCTGCCCTCCCTCTGCAGCCCTCTATTTCCTTCCAACTAAAAAGTGGTGCTGAGCCCTCCGTTGCTGATGTCACAGATATGGCTGAGCTTAATCTTCGTGCCTGAAATGGATGAGGATGAAGTTTCTCTTCTGTCCTTGGCCTGTTTCCTTGATCAGCAAGAGACCCTGGTTCTACTTACCATGCAGGTTCCCTACCTTTGTCTGCACCAGAGAGCCAGTGTCTGGAAAGACAAGCAGAGAGAGGCCATTTTCTTCTTTATTTGATTCATTTCCCAACTTTATATAAAAGTTGGTTGTCACTTCCTTTCTTCTTCGTGTTGGAGAATGGAAGCTGTGTGCCAACCCTGTGGGCTTCTGGGACCTAGGATGGGCTGAATGTGAAATAAGAGTCACTTGGAAAACATGCTTCTTTTAGTTCTGGGGACAGAAACTGGCCTGCTTGTGATCACAAAGAGGCACAGCCAGAATGAAGACTCATAATGGATCAAGTCAAGGTGGCCAGGGCCTTAGACTATGGAAAGCTGCTGTGTGTATGTTACCCAAGAAGGTGGGGGCTCACTGTAGCTGATCAAGCGGACTCACGGAATCATGAAGAAGTTTTAGTCCTTCCTTTCCTTCATGTTCAAGTGACATAACCCAGCTCATGCAGACTCCAACTTGACACTGGTTGGTTAGTCTTCTCTGAATATAGACTTTCTCCTGAACTGCATGAAGGACACGATAGCCTTATTCTCCCATGGGCCATAGATCACTGCTCCTGTTTGACAAGAAACATTGCCTCTTCTGGTTCTTCTCTTCCCTCTCCCCTATAGTTCAGTCTTCTTTCATTCTCCCTCCATTGCGTGCATTTTCTGCTCTGTGTAAGTTCAACTACTGGTGGGGGAGTGGGAGATGGGAGGAAATGAGTCCAAAGAGGAGGGTTCAGATTGTGAAGGAAGAAGAGAAGCACAAAGTGTCTAAAAGCAACCTGAACTTTAACACTGGGAAAATTAACATCAAACTCAACCTTATTTTAAAAAAGCATGTCTGTGGGACATCTTTCTTGGCTTTTAGTTAAATAGCAAGAGGGGCTGGGATTGGATACAGGCAGTGAGAGGGTAAAGGGCCATGGTGTCAGAACAACTGCCGGTGGCTGACATAACATGTATTGCTTCTGTTATATATTAATGTAAGTATTTTGAAATAGGCCATATATTTGCATCCTCTTTATACTTCGAATAATTACTAACTTACTAGTTTAACTTTGAAAACATAAAATAAAAAAAGACCAGAGACCTCTGCATTAGCCTGCCAAGGTTGCCACAACAAAACACCATGGATTAAGTGGCTAAAGCACAGAAATTTACTTTATCACTCTTCCTAAGGCTGGAAGTCCAAGATCAGGGAGTCTGCAGGTTTGGTTTCCTCTGCTGCCTCTCTCCCGGGCTTTCAGATGGACTCTTCCTGGCTGTGGCCGCACATGGCCTTTTCTCTAGGCACTTGACTCCTTGGTGGTTCCCTCTCTTCATGTATTGGATTAGGACCCACTTATATGACCTCATTTAACCTTTATTACCGCCTTGAGAGTCTTTGTTTCATTTAAATAGTCGCATTGGAGGTTAGTGGTTCAAGAAATGAATGTTTAGGTGCCCAGTTCAGTTTGTAAGAACTCCTCACTCTCTCTCCATGGCCAGACCACCTGCCTCTATGAAACTCAGGACTTGATTCTTACCTGAACCTTGTTTCCCAAACCTTGACATCTAATCTATGTAAAAGGAACCTTTGATTCCTGCAACTACCACCACTGGAGACAAATTCTTCACACTCTCTGGCGAACTTGGAAGGGACTTCTGCAGCTATTGATCAGAGCTGACTTGGCTCACACTGTAACAAAAATGGAAACTTTCTATTCTTGAAATTTGTAGGCCTCTAAGATGACCAGTTAGTACCTAAATATTTACATGGAACATTTGGTCAGTCAAAAGGGATTTTTTTTTTCATTGAAATTCCTTCCCTCATTATGTGGGAAAGAATTATAAAATAAAAGATAGTGTATGACTTTTGGGATAGAAGTGCTGGTAGACAAAGTCTATTCTTGTAGAAAATACTATTATAATATGATTGCTTCTTATGCCCTCGAACATCACTTTCAGAGACTATAAAAATTTGGCTATATCCAGAATCGGTTAAGATATAAATCACTACAAAGCCATGGTCCATCATTTAGAAGGTGTGAGAACAGATTTGTGTCAGCCACTGTCTAGAGGAATAAGCTGATTGGTTAAAGTCATAGCTCTTTGTTATGCTTTATTAGTATTGAGCCCACCAAGCATATAGTACAAAGGACTAAATGACATTCTCCAGTTGTAAAATTGGTATGGTTATGTAAGAGAGGTCAAGAGGCAGAGTGATGCTACAGCTTTGTTTTATGATGGAAAGTTTCAGTTGAAATTGACAGGGAGTTGAAAGAATAGCAGAAATAGAACTCAGAGCAATTCTTCTTTTTCATCTACAGTCTAGGAAGAGGGAAAGAAAAGTGTCAGACAGGACACAGAAAATGTTTTCTAGAGGCTATTAGGAGAGCCATAGTTGTTTACCATATTACTAAAGTTGTATCAACTTATTATTAAATCTTATGAACTTATTAATTTCTGTTTTAGAAGAAGAAAGAAAAGGGTAGGTATTTATTAGCAACAGTTCAAGTTCCGTATTATCTGTGTCTTTTTTGGAAATCTCTCATATCTTCCTTGAAATTCTGACCTAGATTTTAAAAACAAATTTTTTAAAAGTCAAGTTTTATTTTTAAACCAGAGGTGTCAGTCAAAACACTTAGCCCCTAGGAAGATACAAGCAGCATTTCGTCAGGGTGGGGCGCTGAGCAGTGAAGTGGATGCCAGCCATGGTACCCCTGGGCCAAGCTAAAGCTGACTGGCTGAATACCAGCTTGGCAAGTGGCGCTTCTTTTTTGTTTCACTGTTTTACTCTCTTCCAAGCAAATAAAACAAAAATTAAGGTCAGATTCTGCCTTCAGATGCCTTTTGATAGAAGTCAGGGTTGGGGGAAAGATTTTGTTGATTTCAGTAAAAATTGCCTTTGTTCACACAACAGAGGGTAGAATTTGGCATCCAGAGGCCTGGCTCCCTATGTGTGCACTATCAGCAGCTGCCTGCTACCAATCTTGATGAATATCAATGTAGCAACATTCATAAACAAGGCTTCCTTCCAACAGGCAAAATACTTCTTGTTTCACAAACTCCAAAAATAAATTAAATAAGAAAACTTGAAAAAAATTAAAGTGATGGATAGCAAAGCAGTTTATATTTGAAGCAGAGAATATGATAAAATTCCGTGCCAGCTCTTAATAATAGAAACACACACGTACACACGCACATGCACACACAGGTCTGTCTTTAAGTTTTATGCATTGCATGCATTCTCATTTTTGATTAAGAAAGATACTAATATCTTTCCAAATAATTAATAAACAGATGAAAAGAAAACTTTAATTGTTTAATTTTAATTGTTTTGTAATTGCAAACTAGGATTCTATTAAATACCTCCCATATTGACATCTTCAACTGCATCTATATCTACCTACATATTAAAAATTATGACATATTGTTGCAGCTCTTGCTGACTCCATTCATAGCACATGAAGATGGTTTGTGAAAGCTTATTCTTGCTTTACTCTCTTCCCCCTTGTCTCACAGCCCTGGGGTATGACCCCTGGTCCACCAGAAGATTCGCCTCATTTTTCCATCGTCTCCAGCCAAGAGAATAAAACAAGTGGAGACAGATCAAGTTGGGATAGGTCCTGGTTTGTATTTGCACTGTCCATCTTGGGAGTAAGTCAGATCATGTCACTTCCCTGATCGACCCTCCAAAGGCTTTTCATCTCACTCACAGTCAAAGCCATGCCCTATCATGACTTTGGGCCCTACATGCCCCACACCCCATGTGACCTCACCTCAACTACTTCTGTTCCCCTTGACCTCTGAATGCTCCAGAGTCACTGCCCTGCTTGCTGTTCCTGACACAGGGCATCCTCCCCCCTGGGGCCTCTCTGCTATTCCTTTGGCCTGAAAGGCTTCTGATCTGCATGACTGCATCCTCTCCTCTCTCAGGTCTTTCCTCCAATGCCAGCTCCTCTGAGAAGCCTTTGGTGGTTATTTTTTCAAAATTGGCATCATTCTTCTCATTCCTTTTGCCTGTTCTGTTTTCCTCTTTAGAACTTATCACTAACATCCAATGCATTTTACTTATTTAACTTGTTTTCTATGTCCCCCACTATAATAGAAAGGCTTCGGGAGGGCTTCATGAAAACAATACTGCAATAGGTTGTTCACTGCTATTTTCTTCCTGCCTCAAGCAGTGCCAACCACATAGTCAGTGATCCACAGGGAATTGGGGAATCCTTCGCCCCTCTTGAGTCTGTATTTTCCATAGGGTATTTCCTGCTATGCTGCTAGAGTAACAAAATACCACAATGTTTTAATTTCAAATTTTGGAAACTTGATTTGTTAAAATTAATTTTGATTTTTTAGAATATTGTACCAAAGTGTTATTTCTATTGAACACTGAACTTTTGGTGCACTTTGTGCCTGAGGCCCTAAGTGTCTCACTTGGCCCATTCCTCTACCATAGTCCTTGCCCTTGAAGAAAAAGGGATTCCCTTGTCTAATGCTGGGTTAGACACAGGGAACCAGTCTTCTCTACTGAAGGCCACGCAGCTCCTGCAAAACACTAACTTGCACTCTGACTTCCCAAGCAGGGGAGATGGTATGCAACAAACTTGCTTTGATTTGGAACTCTGCACCTTAAAGCATTTCAAACCAATTGTCTCTTCTATTCTTCTCAAATTCAAGGTCTGTTATAGTCTTTCTAAAAAAAATATACAACTCATTTTTTTAAAAAAAGAGATGACTTATCAAGCTAAAAAAGGACGGATTCAGGAAAATGGAGAAGTTACAGTAGTTTATTGAGAGTTGTGAAACATAATTTTTATTATTACTTTCTCAATATACAAACTCAGGACTAGCTGAGGTAAGCCTCCACCAGCCTGGATTTCAATGCTTTACATGTGAGCACATCTCCAAATCCTCCCAACCCTCCCAATCCAGGAACCATTTTGATACACGCAGAAGAGTCCCTTGTACTCAAATGTAAACAAATTTATACATTTGAAAAACAATTCAAGTTTACAAGAGAGTAATAATAAACAGAGGTAAAACATACGTTTGAAAGGAGATTAGATATACATTGGAAATAAGAGGAGTCAATGTAAACAAGGTAATGTATACATCTACAGGATATTCAGATACACGTCTGAAACAAGGGAATACACATGTGTTCAGAAAAAAAATTTTTTAAAAAGCTTTTCAGGGAGGGAACAAATTATAAAGGTTTATTGACTAAAGTATTAACTTTTGGAATACTTGATCTAAAGTTCTCTTGAAGAGAGAGGGGCTGATTTTGATCCCCATTATTCCCCCCTGGGTGGGTGGACACACTACATTATCATTACTCTGCAAGAGGCACTGAGGGAGGGGATCATGGTGATAACTGGGAAAGAGAACCTTCCTCCTTAGTAGCAGGAAACTGTAGTTGTCAGCAAGGTGAACACTGATGAATCCTACACTGAGTATTTTTTCCTGATTTCCCTGGTCAGACCAGTAATCGTGTGTATCTCCCCAGTTCTTGGAGACCTCATTTTGGTCTTTACCTTGGTCTGGGATGCTACAGATTAGCCTCCATTTTTCTTCTAGTCAAAAGAAGTATCTGCCTTCTTGTTGGGGAAGCTTGGGACGTGGAGAGAATACCCATAATGCAACTAAGCGTGGGAATAGCCCTATGTAGAGTCGATAAATTCAATTCACAGGAGGCTGAAAAACTCAAATCTCTCAATTGTAGCGGGACTTGTTTCTCTCTCTTACAAGAGAGAGGTAGGACACATGCTGATAAGTAACTCTGTTAAAAAACTCAGAGCAGCCTGGCCAGTGGTGCTCAGTGGTTGAGCATGGACATATGGACCAAAAGGTCAGGGTTCAATCCCTGGTCAGGGCACATGCCCAGGGTATGGACTCCATCCGTAGTAGGGGATGTGCAGGAGGCAGGTGATCAATGATTTTCTCTCATCATTGAGGTTTCTAACCTCAGGATTCTCTGAAATCAATAAAAACATATTAAAAATAATAATAAAAAATTCAGGAGCAAAGCCAGTATTTTTAAGTGTGATGTAACCCCTCTTTCTGAATACAGTGTCTGGATTAAGACAGAGAAATAATTTGAGGCCATGGGATGCTAGTCTGGGTATAGCCAAAGTTCGTTTAGATTTAATCTGGTAACAATAGACAGATATTTACAAATCTGTCCTTGACAAGTTTAATAGTTGGTTTGATGACGAGTTAGAGGCAGTCTAAGAAGAGATGGAAAAGCTTATGTTAATGGTAGATATTGTTAAGTAGAAAATGTTCAAGGCTATTTTAATTACTTATGAACACTTTACAGCATTTGTGTTAATATTCTACATCTGCCATAACAAGTCACCATAAATTTAGTGGCTTAAAACAGCACCCATTCATTCGTCATGTCCAAGTTCTTTCTGTAGGCTAGACAGTTTCTCTGCTTCAAATTTCACAAAGCAGAACTCACAGTTGTCCTCTCTCCTGGTGGCTCCAAGTCCCCATTTCCTTGCTGACATGCTGTCCCCAGTTCCTAAAGGCCACCCACCTCCCTTGGCTTGCAGGTCCTCATATTCAAAGGAAGCAGTGGCAGGTGAGTCCCTCTCTTATGTCATTTTTACTACCTCTTCTGTTACATTTTTTAAAAAAAAATTCAGATAGAGAAGGCCCTCTGAGTTGACATTCAGAAAGTTTTTAAAAAATGCTTTAAAATTAATTGATTAAGCTTGCTTGAAAAATCTGAAAAAATATGCTAATCATCAGGCATGCATCCTAGGGAGTTATATATAATTAAATCCTAAATAATGACCAGAATATAACTCTGAAGTGATTTTAAATATTCTAGAAAAACCTAGGAAGTTTATAGTGTTGGCAGTGGGACAAAGATATAATTCCTCAAATTAGAGAACATACATGCTAAATAGCCTCTCTCTTTAACGTACCCTGAAATTACTGGCATGGACCACAAACTTTATAATTCCAGTCTTTGTGACACTAGTAGACTACTTTTTAAAAAAAAAAATAAAATTAAACACTCTCTCTTCCCTGTTTATACTTTTTGAATGGAGAGTCTTTGGGTACAGAATAAACTCTAAACTTCTAAGCAACATTTATGGATGTCTTATGGTTGGTATAATATCTATCTAGACTTACATCCCAAGGTTCTCTAATGTACAACCTAAGTCATAACTGCATCAAGCTTCTTGACATTTATGAAAAGTGTCAGATTTACTGATAACTCGTGCCTTTGCTGATGTTACTTCTTGTGTTCACATAAATAAGGAAGTCTACCATTCTTTCTATTGTTTCAATATTCAACAAACCAACTGTGCATTTACTTGGTGCCAGACATGGAGAACACAGATTGTAGACACACTGTCCTTTAAAAAAAATCAAGGTAAGTTAATAGACAATAGACTGTGAGTGAGGGCTGTGGTAGGGAGAATAATGGTCCCCTAAAGATGACCAAATGTTTCCTTGTGTGACAAAAGGGACTTTGCATATGTGATTAAATTAAGGATATTGAGATGGGAATATCAGCCTAAATTATCCAGGTGGATCCAATATAATCCACCTTGGGTTCTTGAAAATGACAAACCTTTGCTGTCTGTAATCAGAGAAAGGTGAGTGCAGAGGGAATCAGGATCAGAGATGCTGTGGCGTTGGCTTTGAGCATGAAAAAAAGGACCAAAACAAAGCCAAGAGATGTGGACGACCTTGAGGAGCTGGACAAGGCAAAGATGGATTCTCCCTAGAGCTAACAGAGCAGAATGCCGCTACTGAAACTTTGATTTAGCTCAGTGAGACCCTGGTTGGATTTCTGATCTCTATGACTCTCCAAGAACAAGTTTGTGTTGTTTTAAGCACTAAGACTGTGATAGTTTGTTATAGCAACAGTAGGAAAAACTAATACAGAGTGGGTGATAGAGTTTATATTTACTGTATTTCATTGGTTCCAAGATGGACTTTTTTCCCAGCAGTGAATAGCTGTGAAATTGGGTCATGTCTTACAGTGGCAATAATTGAGGAAGCGTTCATGACATGGTGGAAATTGTCATTGCGTATTCATCAAAACTTGCAGAATGGGTGTCTGTGGCTTGGAAGAGAATTCTGAACTGTATTTAAAAGAACTGCCCTTGGTGGAACAGAGAATAGTATTGTGTGAAAAAATACAGTTACTTTAAGTTAGAAACTTTAAGTTAGAACGTGATTTTGTAATGAAGATGAGATCAGACTGAAGTAGAGTGGGCCCCTGGACCAATATGACTGGTGACATTATGACAAGAGGAAATTTTGACAGAGATGCACACACAGAATGCTTCTTCCAATCCATCTGTCCTTCCCAGGGGAGAAGGTGATGCCTTTTACTGATGAGTTTGAGGAAACTGGCAGAGACTTCAGCTCTTTTATCTCTTTATGTCTGCCTTCTTGAAGAGAACATGGATTCCTGTTTGCCCCTGGCTGAGTGGTGAGCTTCTCAGATAGACTCTGTGCCTCTGTCAGCTCAGTGCTGCCTCTATGTTGGATTGGTCCATCTAACAGAGTGGTAAATACTGAAAGACCCAGTTAGATGAAGCAACCCAACACAGGCAGCAGTGTGGTCTGCAACTTCTCTTAGGTTACATCATCCTCCATGTAAAGAGGGTAGACTAGGGCCTGAATGATTCTTAATTCTCTTCCAACTGTAATTTTCTGTTGTTCCATTCATGACCTGTTGCAGAATCAAGACCTTTAAATATAGGCTCAGAATATATTTCTTAAAAACCATTTTTAATTGTGTAAGGAATATATAGAGCTTTTACTCCATAAAAATTATACAGTTCTATTAACTGACCTTCAGATTAGAGGGCTGAGATTAATACATTTTAATTTATGTATAATAAAACAATGTAGTTATTTATGAACATATGATTTTAGGATGCTTAATAAGGCCTTGGTTCTATACGAAACTTGAGAAAATAAACTAAGAAAATTAGTTATTTTTAATAATGTTTGACATATAGTCTGATTTGCCAATACCAATTCACCCACTTAAAGTAAATATATCTACCCTAACAACAGAAACAAAATAAAATAAAGCAACACAATAAATTCTGGGCAAGTGACATGATTCTGCTCCTCTATTCCTCCTTTCTTCCTTTCCTCCCTCCTTCCCTCCCTCCTTCCCTCCTCCCTTTGTTTCTTCTTTACATTGCATTTAGAGTGCAAGATATCAAAGTTATAACAGTGCAACCAATCAATGAAATTTTCATGTAAGCTTACAGTCCAGTGAGGGAAACAGATATAAATCAAATAACCTAATGAATGATTATTATATATGTTATTTTCTTTCATGGAAATGTATAGAGTGCTATGCAAGTAACTGATATGGTAGAGGAGAAAGACTTCTGTTTGAGCTAAGATCCACAGCAAAAATGGAACTAAGTGGAGAAAGGGACACTGGTGGGAATGTACTTGGCAGTAGAAAGAGCAGTTAGAGGACAGACCAAGTTGGGGAGAGAGAGAGAGAGAGAGAGAGGCCAAAGCAGAGGCTGCAGGGATGCAAGGGGCAGTCAGGCAGGCAGGACTGTGGCGGCCATCCTAAAGACAAGGAGAAGTCATTGAACTGGAAGCCAGAGAGGCATCATCAACTTGGCATTATAAAGATGACGTTGTGGTATGAAAATGCGTTTAGACATATCCTGAGAGTGGGTATATTGAGATGAATGAGAACATTCCAGCAATAATTCAGGCTAGATAGAGTGGTGGTTTGTGCTTAGGGAGTGTGTGGTGGTGGGAAGGAAATACATCAAGCTATACAATGAATAAAATACTCATTACATTTAAATATAACAATGACTCATGTACTATTTCAGGAGAATTGACTCAGGAAATAATCATTTAAATAAATATTGACATATTCAACCCAGTCATTCTCTCTCCTTTAGGGAATGTTAACAGAAACTTAGTAAAACATAGAATTGAGACATCATTATATGTAAACAGCCAATATGGCTTATTTAGACCCTAATCCCTACATGTTCCTTTAGCTGCGTAGACAGTCACTGACTGTGGTTTTCAAGTTACGTACTCAGTGTCCCTTGCTTAGACGATGACTCTTCTGGAAACTATTCTAAATTCATTTACTTTAAACATAAGGAACCATTTCCAGAAAATAACAGACTTTTTTTGGCAGGAATTTTTATCACCAGAAACTCAAGACATTTTACAGAATGTAACAAATAAGTAGTATAAATATTGCATACTCAAAGGGAACTTTAATTTTAAGTAAAGTCAACCCCCCCATTTTAACACAAGTCTTGTTAAAAATATCTCCATCTCCTAAGATGGTTGCAACTTTAGGGTAATGTCCTCCAACAAAAGCCAGAAGTATCTGTGATCCAATGTCAATGTAACATCTTTAGTGCAAAAAAGTAAGCCAAACTTCAATGAATAATATTTTAGAGATAAAAATGGTGGGAAGCATTTTAATGAATTGATTTGTTACATTATTTCTGAGAAGTTAGTTGGAAAAGAGTCTCTCTTATTGAATACTCATGGAATTTATCTCTAATCAGAAACAATGTTTAACATAAAGTTCTATTAAGGTGGTAGAAATTAACTCCAAAGCTAAATATCCAGCCATATACATGGATACCTAAAAAAGACTAAAAATTGCAGGCCATCTTTATAAATTTTCTCTCTCTCACTACAATCACTGGTGCATCTTTTCTTTCCAGAATACTATATGAAACATTCATAGGATATACAGGCTTTCTGTTGATTCTAAAACTTATACTGAGTGGGCCTTCATTGTATTCTAAAGCTTTGCTAAGGCCATCTACCCGCACCCTTGACCTTGAAGACAGCCTTCCAGCTCCCCCCTCGAAGACCTATTGTTTCTGCTGTTGTAGGCTCTGCTTTCAGGCTGGAAGCCATGCCTCCTCTTCTCATTTCATTTTCCGGGGATGTGTATTTCACACTGCACACTGTGATTGTTAATTTTTCATGTCCAATGGACTGGGCTAAGGGATATGCCCAGATAGTTGGTAAAACATTATCTCTGGGTTTATCTGTGTTTGGAAGAGATTATCATTTGAGTCAGTAGACTGAGTCAAGAAGATCCACCCTCTCAGGTATAAGCAAGAATCCAGTCCGTGAGGACCCAAATAGAACGAAAAAGGATGGAAGGGCAAATTGTCTGTTCTCTTCTCTTTTGCCATCTGACATCAGAGCCTCCAGACTCAGACGGAATTATGTCATTGGCTTTCCTGGCTCTCCAGCTCACAGAAGGCAGACTTAGGGACATCTCAGCCTTTCTAACCCTGTCCAGTTCTCATCATAAGCTCCCTTACATAAATCTGTGTATCCTATTGGTTCTGTTTCTCTGGAGAACCTAATACATACACTCAGCCTCAACTGTGAATGGCCACACGTATTGTCATCAAGGCTACCCTTTTGGCCCAAACCAGTTTGGCTCAGTGGCTAGAGTGTCAGCCTGCGGACTGAGGGGTCAGAGGAGGTCAGAGGTACGTACCTTGGTTGCGGGCACATCCCTAGTAAGGGGGTGTGCAGGAGGCAGCTGATACATCTATCTCTCTAACTCTCTCTCCCTTCCTCTCTGAAAAATCAATAAAATATTTTTAAAAAGCTACCCTTTTGGATGTTATTAGACACTCTAAGATCTAATCCAAGATGCTGCCCAGCACTCTTGTTTCCTCTTATCATTTTTTAAAATTTTATTTTATTGTCGACAGTATTTTAAGTATCTCCTATTTTCTCACTTTTTTTGTCCCTCTCCACTCCACCCTTGCCTCATCCCAGTCCTTCCCCATGCTATTGTCTGTGTCCATGGGTTATGCATATGTGCATTTATGTTCTTTGGCTAATGTCTTCCTTTCCCCTCCTACCTCTCACTCCCCACTGAGCTTCATCTCTCCCATGAATCCCTACCTCTGGACCTATTTTGTTTCACAGTTTATTTTGTTTACTGGATTCCACATATAAGTGAGATAATGTGATATTTGTGTTTCTCTGACTGGCTTATTTTGCTTAACATCATAGTCTCTAGGTCCATCCATCTGTCTTAGACAGTAAGATCTTCTTTTTTGCACTTGCATAGTATTCCATTATGTAAATGTCCTCTTATCTTTTTTAATGCCTCATAGTTCTCTGACTCTGTTAAATAACAAGGTTGTTAGTACTTTCTCTTCCCATTTTATTCCACTGTGTCTATAGACTTTATTAATTCAGCAATTTCCAAAATGTATGGCACTTTTTATTTTTGTATATTCTAAAATCTTTGACATATTTCAATTCAATCTCCTTTTTTTTTAAACAAGAAAACTTAGACAAAAAATTTACAAATATATATAAGCCAGGAATGATCTTAAAGACACAATGCTAAGAATCAAAAAAACACATAATTACACATAATGCAAAATAATTTACATAAATTAAAAGTTAAGGCATCATTAAAGTGGCAATACACATTAAATAAGGTAAGGCATTTGCCTTCATGAATGAGGGCAGGAAATGGAAGTAGAACATAAGGGAACATGTAATAAGTAAAAACATGAGGAGAGACTTTGCATGGATCCAATATGGTAATGAGCCATGAACTGAGTATAGTTTTCTATTGATTCCTTCCTTTGAGTAGCCTTTTATTACAAAGAATAGGGCTATTCTTCTGTCACTCAGAACCCAAACAATCTTACCAAATGCAACTTATACTTGAAACTTTTGCACAAGTTTGTAACATTAGTTGGTCATCTAAGTCAAATGGAGTATGCAGACCTCATCATGATAGCATGTAGAAAGGAGAGAAAAGTATCAGCGAATACGGAAAGGTCAAGTATCACCATCCTTTAGGCAGAAAACGATACTAGATTTGCCAGTTGGTAAATGACATATAAACACAAACTCCAAGTGCGGAATAGAACAGGATCTCAATCAAAATGATGGGCCATGGTGCTCACTTTAGCAGCACATAGGTTAAAATTGGAACCATACAGAGAAGACTAGCATAACCCCTGTGCAAGGATGATGTGCAAATTTGTGAAGAGCTTCATTTTTTAAAGAGATGTATCATGAACCAATGTACTCACAACCCAGTCATAAGTTATCTTTCTTAAGAAATCAAGGCAAAAATATTTCTACCTCTTCTCACTGTTTTATGATAGTCTTTTCTTGTGTCTTTAAAATAATTTATAATTCATATTATTGAAATTATAGATAATACAAAAATACTATTACAGAACTTTAAACATTAATAGTGAGCATTTACTAAAACAAAATATATAAAATTTAATTAAGGACAAAATATCAATTATATTTAAAGATATGCTCTTGAAGAGTCTTTTGTAAATTTTTAAATAATATTTCATACTCTTTTCCAGCATAGAATAGTTTTGCTTCTGTTTACTTGAAAAATAAAGAAATATATTTTAAATGCAGAAAATCAAATTCATAAATAGAAAAAATTTTAAGTATAATTGATTTTTTTAAAAAAAAGTGATTTATATTGATCTTTCAGGTTCAGTGTTTAAAAGCATGCATTTAAGAGGTATTTTATACAAAATATACCTCAGTAACATTATTTATACATTACAGTTGATCAAATCAACAGGGAAGACTATTAACCCACTTGAGGGTATGTAGTGAATGTAATTGAAACCACAAAATTTCAAAGGTAGTTCTCAAATATCATCTAGAAGTCCATGTTATAGTAAGAAATTAGTTCTGTATTAAAAAGGGAATAAATTTCTAGATTATCTCAGCTAGGCTATGATCCATTACTCTCTTCCTCTGTGCTATAAAGTAATTTATAATTTATATTGGTGAAATATAGAGGCCATACCAAAATCCATCTCTTTTTCTCTCCTGCCTTTCAAATCCATTTCCACTTCTGAGTACATTATCTTTACTCAGAGTAACATTTTTTCCTTAAAAAATACTGCCTCTAAATTTTAAACTGTTCCCTAGTTTACTTATGTAAGTTTACCAAGTAAACTACATTTTTCAATCTGCTCCCAGAAAAACAGCCCTCCAATTTTTTTGGATATCTTCTCAAATATGTTTATGTCATGACTCTGAGTAAAGTTCCAGCACCACCGGTGCTGTCATTTGCACCTGAGACTTAACGTTCCATTTTTTTTCTTTATTGATTAAGGCATTACATATGTGTCCTTATTCCCCCATTGTTCCCCACCCTCTACTCATGCCCTCACCCTCCTGGTGTCTGTGTCCATTGGTTAGGCTTATATGCATGCAAACAAGTCCTTTGGTTGATTCCTCCCCCTTACACCCACCTTCTCCTACCTTCCCTCTGAGATTTGATGGTCTGATAGATGCTTCTCTATCTCTGGATCTATTTTTGTTTATCAGTTTATGTTGTTCATTGTATTCCACAAATGAGTGAGATCATGTGATATTTATCTTTCTCTGACTGGCTTATTTTACTTAACATAACGCTCTCCAGTTCCATCCATTCTGTTGCAAATGGTAAGAATTCCTTTTTTTTTTTTTTACCACAGTATAGTATTCCATTGTGTAGCTGTACCACAGTTTTCTAATCCACTCATTTGCTAATGGGCACTTAGACTGCTTCCAAATCTTAGCTATTGTAAATCGCACTGCTATGAACATAGGGGTGCATATATCCTTTCTGGTTGGTATTTCTAGATTTTTGGGATATAGTCCTAGAAGTGGGATTACTGGGTCAAATAGGAGTTCCATTTTTAGTTTTTTGAGGAAGCTCCATACTGTTCTCCACAGTGGCTGCACCAGTCTGCATTCTCACCAGCAGTGCATGAGGGTTCCTTTTCTCTGCATCCTCACCAGCACTTGTCATTTGTTGACTTGTTGATGATAGCCATTCTGACAGGTGTGAGATGGTACCGCATTGTCATTTTGATTTGCATCTCTTGGATAATTAGTGACTTTGAGCATGTTTTCATATGTCTCTTGGCCTTCTTTATGTATTCTTTTGAAAAGCATCTATTTAGGTTTGTTGCCCAATTTTTGATTGGGTTGTTTATCTTCCTTTTGTTAAGTTGTATGAGTTCCCTGTAAATGTTGGAGATTAAATCCTTATCATTGATAACATTGGCTAATATGTTCTCCCATGCAGTGGGCTTCATTTTTTAAGAGTGATTGAAATACAGGGACAAAAACAACTTTCAATGGCAATAAAGACAAAAATATTATTGGGTCCATTGTGCCATTGAAACCAGGCGAATACTGTGTTATAGTTTATTAAAAGCCCTTTATGTTACTATGTGTGCACATTGTTTCTTTTACTTGTGGTAATTCAAGGGTCTTCCAGGTTCTCTTCAAGGCCAATTATGCTTTGCTTTGTTGGAAGTGTGATTGCTCCAAATTCCTTGCTGCCTCACTTACATATTCACTAACCAGTCTTTGTTAACTATTATTGAAATGTTCATATACTAATATGATACTGTAATATGAAACAGGAAAAAGGCCAAAGGATATTTTTCCCAGAACATGTTGAGACTTTGGCATGTTTTTCTATTTCCCATTGTTATTTCTTTGTTCATAGATTATTATCTTTTAAACATTTGTAGGGCAAATCTTTGGAATTCCATTAGATTTTCTATTTAAATTCATGAGTTTGAATCTGGAAAATCATATGCCAGGACATTCTCTGTAGGACATTCCACATTCAGGAACCTAAGGCAAACTACTTAGCATCTACAAACACCAGTTACTGCATTTGTTAAATGAAGTAAATCCCCCTAATGGGCACATTAGTTTAAAAAAACCATTCATGTAGCTTTTATCTCTGGTCAAAACAGTAAAATTGTGGGTCCATTTGTACCTGTCAAGGTTATCTAATTCAAAACCCCTCGTCTCATGTGAGACGATTGTAACCCTGACATACTAATAATGAGTGTATTATATTCATATTAGAAACTAATGTGATTTCAAGAATATTTGAATCAGTAAGGACCTTTATAGTTAAGCTATGAGAGGTTACCTCACCTTTATGTGGAATTATTCTACGATACTTTATGGAAGCATGTTTTCAATTGTGTCTGACATACTAAATCAAAACTGTTCCCTAAACTATGAAGTAAATAAATGTCACCTTGTGCATTGTGTAACTCTGATATGAGACCCATAAACTCTTTAGAATTTATTAATACTATTATTTTATTTGCTTTATATTGGATTTCCATTCCTGAGTAAAATGTAATCTCCATCGAATTATTAAAGATCATACAGATTTGTGCTGTTTCTACTTTTATGTTTGGTTTGGCAGAAGGTTCTAGTTCACATACTTTAATATAAATTAAATTCAGGTTTCTTTTATTACCTGGGCATGTTCCAAATAGCTTACTCTTCACTTTTGTTCAGGCACCAAAGTGATTACTTGGGGAACCAAGTGGGCTGTTCTAGAGCAATTCTTTGCATTAAGCAGACACAGCAAAAAGCCCAGGGAAAGCCTGTTGAGATGCCACAGGTGATGGCTTATGCGTAGCCTGATTGTAGGAATTCTACGCAGCTCCAGTGGTGGAGGGGAGCAAAAACACACCACGAAGAACTGCCCATGTGCTCTTTTTGTTCTACTAATATGTTATGCTCTTCCTTTGCCCAGATGTTCTGTGATGGGTTACGATGGGATATTACTGAACTTATTCTGACACCACACAGACTGAGAAGGTTATTTACACCTAAATTCAGTGCCTTTCTAACTTTTGATCATGACCCATATAGTAAAGCATTTTGTACCAGAAATGACTCTATATCAACTGGAATATACAGCTGTGTACCTGTGTGTAGGTAAAACAAACAAAATCTTAACAAAATCAACATTTTAACCATGTGCACTACAACTATATGTCCTTTCTTCTATTTCATTCCATTATATTAAAATGGACTGAAATAACTGGTCATACATGTAGTAGTTTGAAATACTGACCCCACCCTGAGAAAAGGGTATAGGAAACTCTTTCCTGTACAATCAGAATAAGGGTTGGACCTGATGGGAAATATGAGATTGGCCCATTTAATGTCTAGCAATCCCCCTTTCCTTTCCTTTATGAACATGTAATCCCCCACCACTCCACCCCAAAGGCTCTAACCATTGGTGAGAGTAAGAGTAATTTTAGGAAGAGTGATTTTAATGGCATAGGAGGAGTGGGATTCGATTACAAGTTAGTTGAAGAGAGAATGGGAGATAACTGCATGAAGGTCAATGTCAGGACTTTCTGATAAAGCGTTTCCTGGGCATAGAAGAAAGATTTAAGGAGGTGAGAGTGAGGGCACTATATTAGGTAAGAAATCCAGGAGAGGAGGAATAGAAGTATGAAGATAGCTTTAGACAGTGAGATGACCTTTTTCAGATCAGAGAAAAAGAGGCAGAATTGTACGGGTGCAGGTAAGTGTGTATGTGGTGGTGAAATTATGGGAAGGATGAAGTCCAATACATTAATGCCGGAAGGCCACTCTTTTTTTTTTTTTTTTATGTAGAACATACCAGAAGTGAAGGTGATCTGGGTGGGGCAAAATGCTTAAGAGAGACACTGCCTTTCTATCAGTTCCCAAAGGTGAGCCCCTTTTCACTCCCTGCTCTCCCTGATCTCTTAGTGAATCTATGTAGTTGCTATCACTCTGCATTTGTATATGTGTCACTCTATAGCTGTGGATGTGTTGCTCCTTTTCCTGTTCACTGCTGCAAATGGTTTAATTTTAATTTTATTACTATAACGATAAAGAATTAAGAAACAAGTCAAAATGAAAACATAAGAGGTTATGTCTAATTTATCTGATATAGTTAAAGAATGCTTATTGATATACATATACAGGGGGTCCCCCCAAAATGTATACAAATCTAACAGCTGATATCTCAATTGGTGTTTCTTTTCTGATTTAACCCATTGGAATGAAATAATTATTCAAAGTGTGTATACATTTTGGGGGACACCCTGTATTTTTCATATAACTAGAACATAACCCAATCTAGGAGAATAGGATTAGAAAATTATGGGGGGAAATCACTTTTGATGGAAAGCTTTAAAAGGGTTTCATAACATTGTCCTCATGTGTCAGTGGTTTGGGGAATGTATCTGAGCTCTTCCCCACTCTCCCTGCTTTCCTAGTAAAAGGTGTCTCAGGCCAGGGGTGGAGCCATGTGAGGACTTGTATGAAGCTGATACACAGAAGTAGTGAGATGGAAACACAATATCTGCTTTCAAGTAAAATTAAACCATCTATAGAATAAACACCAATATACAACTAATAAGTGGATCTAATATGAAGTTCCCATCTTATAAAATGTATCCCCCCCAACTTTATGAATTACTGCACTTACATTAGAGTCTCCTTTTGTCCCTGTCATTTTCCCAGAAAGATTCCTGATAGAATTTAGAATGGTGGTTTTCAAAAGTTAATGTGCTTAGGAATCATTGGAAATCTTGTTAAACGTTGGGATGAATGGGCCCTACTCCCAGAAGTTCTGATATCAGAAAACTGTCCTCGTTAGCAAATCCTCCTGATAATTTGGCTACATGCAGTCCTCACACATCTGGCCTCCTGATAATTTGGCTACATGCAGTCCTCACACAATATTGTCTACGTACTGCTATCAACTATCAACTTAGCTGGAAGCAGGCTAAATATATTTCTTTTAAAAAATCATATATCAGTAGCCTAAGGTTTTTAAAACTAATTGCCAATCTTCCTCATACACAAGTTTGAATTTATCCTCTGTTAAGAGCAAAACCCTGCCTCAGGGTTGTTTTGTTATACATTAAGCATTCTAAATATGTTTTTATAAAAATTGATTTGACAGAGAGAGGAAGAGGAATAGAGAGATAAAAGCATTGATGAGAAACTTAAATCAGCTGCCTCCTGCATGCCCTTGACTGGGGAGCAAGCCCACAACCCTGGCGTGTGTCCTCCTTGGAATCGAACCAGGGACTTCTTGGTTCATGGGTTGATGCTCAACCACTGAGCCATGCCAACCAGGCTACACTAAGCATTCTATAATACCCTTTTGCGATCATTTCACTTTTCACACTGCAACCTTTCATGCATAGCTTTTGTGTAGTCATTTCCAAATGATACAAAATGCACACTAAATTCAAGTTGATTAAAAGTGTGTGATATACTTTCTTACCTTATTAACAAAATAAACATAATTTAAATGATTCATTATTGCATCCATTGTTAAACTATCCAGCAATATAATTTTGGTTTTCTTTTCCATTTTTCTGTTCCATCTCTTAATGTGAGACTGTTAGCTATCACTGTTCTTGCTGGCATGATGTCTGCTTCTATACTGATTTTATATCTCTTCCAGATTTGATAATATCACTTTATATATGTCTTAATTCACCCAATCAATATATGGTAAACTTTTTAAAGAAAAGTAATTCTGAATAAATAATAGTTACATTACTCTTTTACCCAAGCGCCTAGCCCATAGTAAGTCCTCAGTAAATACTTGTAGTATAATCAAATTAAATAATGGTGAATAGGTCATAAATGATAAGTAAATGATAATAAGAATCTAAAAGGCTATAAATGAAGGGCTAGAATTAACATATATGTCTTCAGTGCAGGTGATTTATAACATTCCTTTGGGATCTTTGGTGTTACCAGGTTTCAGAAAATTAGGATTGATGAAAGACTAAATTATTTTGAAGTATTATACTAGTTTTTGTCATTAAAAAATAGGTGTGTTTTCCATCTATACACATTTTTATATAAACACGTTCATTTCATGAGTCAGTTACCTCTTATTTTTTTAAAAAACAAACATTACTTATTTGTAAAATCTATTTGAGTAAGCAAATAAACAGAGCCATTTTTTTAAAAATATAGTTTCTCTGTATAAATATGAATAAAAATAGATCTTCATATCTCTGTAGTACTTTATTATCACATTGCAGAAAATAGCCTTTCATTACTCTATTAACATCATAAATATTTTTCGTGTGAAAATTTAATCCCCAAATTTGACACAGTTAAGTGTCATTTATATTTAGTAATGTAAGGCTCAAGAATATATCTTACATTTATATATTATTTGTTTAAAAAAACTCACATTTATATTGCACTTTAGATGTTATATTTAACACACAACCTTAATTGAAGTCATTTGCATTCCTACTTGGTGAGTCAAATTTTGTAATATGAATATTTTATGCTATAAGTTGAAATTCTTTGAGCCACCAATTTATAAGAATCACATTATTTATATTAATGTGAATCAATTATCTGTGTCTTCTGATTATTTCTTTATTAGAAGAGAAGGAAGATGGCATATAAATAATTATTTTTTTCTCCACACTTGCTTATTCACCTGTAAAGAGCAATAAACTCAAATGAAAAATAATTCAGGTTTTATTGGAAGGTCTGTAAATCAGGAATGAACAGCTACTTTTAGTATAAAGCTATACTCAGATAATTTAATGACTTATTTATATATGTTGTCCATTTCTTATGTAGAAATAAATTCATATTGGAAAATAAAATAAAATTTCAAGAGGTATAGGGGGGATAAATGGTGAAGGAAAAATTAAATTAAATTTAAAAATAAAATTTTACATTATTTATTGTACATGTTGCTTCTTTTTGAAACCTTGAGTCTTTTTTTTAGCTTATTTCTGTTAATTTCAGAAGTAGAAATACTTTTTAAAAACCTTATTCAAGTAACTAGTCATTGAGATTAATATTGAATTGTCTGTATATGTTTTGATAGTCTCTCAGTAAGCATAGACCTTAAGATTTCTCCTTTTTTATTGAGTGGGTACATAGAAGCTTCTGTAATTCTTCAGAACCACACCCTTCATACAAAACACACACTCTGCTGTCCTTAAACAGAGATTATCTAAAGCTCATAGCATTTTGATGTAGATGAGGCAAGGCATTCTCAAGTTATCCAATAGTTTGGGAGGACCATGATAGAAACCTGAGCTAGATTTATGCACCTATAGTCTGCCTCTGCCTGTCCTTTGCTATTACCACCGTGGATTAGGAATGGGTGAACCCAGCCATGTTTTGGGTTCGTCAAACATCTTGAACCACTTTTCCAATGTTCTGGGTTAGGCAAAACCTAAAATATGTTTTGCCAAGCACATTTTCTCTTAATTCATAAACCCAGGAGTATTTTAAGGTAAATTTAATCCATATGCTTCTGATTCATTTACACTAAACTCATCAAAATGGTCTGTCTTAAGAGCTATTTGATGTGAAAGACGATTTTTGAATATTGTATGAGCCTTTGAAAGTCCAATTCATTGGCCTTTTACATTCAGCTAGGCCAAAAGCAAGTGAATCCGACCCCCCAGTCAAGTTGGGTTGCACAGTCGACAAAGTAAAGTGTGCATAGTTTCTAAACTTGAGTACACATATTTCAATCTTTGGTAAAGATATATATTCGTATTATGTTTGCAGAATGCAAATTGTGTAACACAATGAGTAGTGAACAAAATGCAAAATAGGGCATGGAAATATAAAGAAGCCAAGTGACAAATAATTCAAAGCAGATTGAGTGTCTGTTCTTTAGCAAGAACCATGCAAGAGCTAACATAATGGAGGGTGACACTGCATCTGTTTTCAGTTTTCTTTCTTTTGGGAAGACCTTCTTCTTCTTGGACTGTGAGGGATTTGCTGCGAGTTCTCCCCCAGTTCTATCTTTCGGGCAGTCACAGAACTTAGAGCCAAAGTTGGAGCCCCAGCACTACATTGAAGAGAATCATGTTTAATATTATATGAAAGAGTTAATTTTTGTTTTGAAAAAGCTAAAATGGATTATTAACTTTGTTTTTTTTTTTTTTGACATATCATTGGGTTGAGATTCATTATGGGATTCACAAATCAAATTCACTAAATCCCAACTCTTGTAAATTAAGACTGTAGAATACTTATTAAAATTTGTAATAAATGATATCATGTTTGATTATATATAAGTAAATTTATTCTTACCTCTCTCATTATTATTTCTATGTGATTTGGAAGGCCAGACTATATTTAAGAGAGATTTGTACATAATGGTAGTTATGGGCTTTGTTATGTAAATGAGAAAACTAAGTAGTAAGGCAGACTGAGAAAAAGTAGGATGAAAAACTATCACAGAAAAATCATTTATCACATATTAAAGAGATAAAATCTTGTTTTTCTGGTTCAGTTATAAAAATTTCTAAAAAATCAGACCCAGACATTGAATCAAGTTAAATAAAATCAATAATAATTTTAGCATAAGCTTTGACAGTTGCACATGAGGAAAGTTTGTTTTTCCTACTGTTGTTGGCTAAAAAAGCATTTTAGTGGCTTTCAAAATATTCTGCTGTAATAAGACACAAATGATAATAAATATCTTTGTACTCAGTATCGCAACCATCCTATATTCTCTTTCAGCACTTTCTGAGGAATGCTGAGGAGTGACATAGGTGAACGTGTTGATGGAGAGGGGGAAATATACTCCAATTACTTACTAAAATGACACACTTGGACATTTATTTTTCCCCTTTCTTTATATGCCAATTTTTTTAAAAATTAAGGCCAGACTTGGATTATTGTTTTTAAGAATTGGGGCTTTGTCAATAATGTATTTTACTTTTTAACCCTCTCTGGTTGGAGTAACTTCAAAAGTTATTTAATTTTAATTTTTTTAATATATTTTTATTTATCTCGGAGAGGGAGAGGGAGAGGGAGAGAGATAAAAACACGAATGATGAGAGAGAATCATTGATTACCTGCCTCCTGAATGCCCTACATGGGGGATCAAGCTTAAAACCCCGGGCATGTGATTCCCTGACTGGGAATCGAACTGTGACCTCTTAGATCAGAGGTTGATGCTCAACCACTGAGCCATGCTGGCTAGACTAATTTCTCTTTAACCTGAAGTTTCTCCTCTGGAAAATGAGATCAATAGAGACCTTTAAAATTATTAAAAATAATAATTCATGCCAAAGGCTTAGAATCAGAGAGACTTTTAAGCATGTGATAAGTGCTGCAATCTGTAAACCGGTCAGTCTCTCTGTGTTGAAATTCTCAGTGATGGATTATCTGCTACCTGAAAAGGTCCTACAGATTCCATTTGTTCAGGCTTCTTTGCTGTATCAACTCGGTTAGGCTGCAACCCTCAGTTATTCAAGCAAGCACTAATGTAGATGTTTCTATGAGGTATTTTCCAGATGTGATTAAGGTCCATAATCAGTTAGTTGCTTTTAGGGAAGAGAAATTTTGCTATAGAATCTGAGTAGGCCTGATTCAATCAGAGGAAATGCCTGAGAGCAGAGGCTTCCCTGATGAAGAATCAGTTCTGCATGTGGACAGCATGACAAACCCTGGCCATGCACCCCACCTGCCTTTCTGACTCATACCCTATGACCTTGGGACATGCCTAGCCAGTCCCCACAATTGCATAAGCCAATTCTCTGCTTGGATGTGGCTGGGATGAAGTCCATGCATGGATTCATTCAGCAAATACTTAGCAAGGGCTTTCTAGAGACCAAGTATTGTTCTAGATACCAACAACTGTAGAGAACAGATTAGATATTGGCCCCTATCTTGATTGAACTGAGAGGTTATATTTCCTTCCACTAATCTAATATAATAAAAGCCTAATATGCTAAGTGTCAAGTTGACCAGTCAGCCGTTCAACCAAAGCATAATGTGCTGATATGCTAAGGTCATTCAACTGCTCGCACTGACCACCAGGGGTCAAATAGTTGAGTGGTTGACCAATCACTATGATGTGCCATGACCACGAGATGGCAGATGCTCTGACAGGTAGGTTAACTTGCTGCTGGGGTCCATCTGATTGAGACTGAGAGAGATGCGCCGCACACACTCTTGAGCCCTCCACGATCCTTCCCTGGATTGCCAACCTCCCACATCTCTCCCCAGCCCCGATCGTGCACTGGTGGGGTCTCTTGGCCTGGCCTGCATCCTCTGGCAACTCCAGACCCCTCAGAGGATGTTGGAGAGCCAGTTTTGGCCTGATCCCACAGGCCAGACTAAGGGACCCCACTGGTGCACAAATTCGTGCACCAGGCCTCTAGTATTTTAACGAAAATATTAAAATGTGCTCTGAAGTAGAAGTGCAAAGAGGTGGAACTTTATTTTCAGTTTAGCTTTTCTGTTTTCCATACGGAAACAGTTAAAAGATTTCCTAATTAATTTAAATCAGGCTCATATCTTAACTCAGACTGGTCTTTGTTTTGGTGAGTTGTTTTGGTGAGTCTACAGTTTCTATTATTAAAAATGCTAACATAGATTTTCTTCTAAGTGGAAAATACAAAAGTTTAAACTTTCTGTGACCTCACTGAGCCAACATTGACTGTCTCTAGGGACATGAAACTGAGGTGCACCAGGCATAGAAGGTCCATTTATCTGATTCAGGATTTGTTGTGTTGCCCAGTTGATCACATTGTCAATATTTTTTTTATGGTATTGTCATGTAGCTATCATGGTATACTCATCCATGTGACTCCAGAATAAAAAATTAATGCTTTCAGTGGAAGACATTTAATCATTCAATGTGTGCAATGGAAAAAATAAAGGGAGGCTTTAAAAAATACAGGGTTTGGCAAAAATAAGTTTTCAGTTGTGAGTATGCAAAACAGAGTTTATTCTTGTGTCATTATTTGTTAATTATTATATTATTTCCCATAGGAACAACTGTAAAAACCTACTTTTGCTCACCCTGTATTAGAGTTCTCATCATTATATGTTGAAAAGTATTACATTTCTGAGGTTTTCAGTCACCCATTGTACAACTTTTTAAATTTAAATCTTGAAGGAAATAAACATATTGTCTAAGCAAATTTGAAAGAGATGCAGCCCTTCAAATAGACACTATTTTTGTTGACACTATTTTTTTCTGTCAAAGAACATTATTTTTCATTTTCTTCTAAATTATTCCAATATTCTACCCCAATTAGTCTTTAAATCATATATATTGAAATTTATGAAAATTTATTACTGTTTCTCATTGACAAGTAAAAGCTCATGATCCACTGTTTCAAATGCTTCACTGGAGCCCAAATACTAGCAAATAACGTCGGCTCCATCCTCCTCATCCATTAGCCTGTAACTCTATCAAACAAGCCTATTAGCTTGGATGGGGCAGTGTTTCTGGGTGGAGTCAACAGCCTTGGCTTCCAGTCAGCCCCACATCAGGAGGTCACTGGGTCTTAGCTCTGCAGGCAATTGATGCAGGCACCTCTATGAGAAAGGCGCCCTCAAGCCCGCTGCCAGACCGTCCAGTCTCTCCCCCAAGGAATCCGGGATCCCAGACCTTCGCCCTGCACCAGGGCTCAGTGCTGTTGGAGCTCCTTTTTCCCTGCCACCAGACCACACCAGTGGCACAGCCAACAGTTTGCCCTTACTAAGCACACTCCTGAGTGAGCCTCGGGAGCTCCGCCCTTGGTTACTCTCCTGAGATTCCGCCTCACAGCGCCGCCTGGGGCTCTCTGTGCACACCCTCGCACACACCTCCAGAGCTCTGTGCTTGGCTGTTCCCCCCAGATTCCTCCTTACAGCCCAGAGTGCCCCCCACCAGGGCCTGGGTGCCCCGGGTTTGGAGTGCAATCCAAACTGGGATTAGCGCATCTCGGAGCTCCAGTCTTCTTTTCACTTGAGCACCCCTGCCAGGTGTCCAGACACCCCGTCCTCTCTGGCTCTGTGTGCGAGAGTCACAGTACCTTAGGCTTAACAGCAGCTCTGATTATTCATGTGCATTTCTGTTTCCTTCTAGTTTTAGGATTTCCTGTCAGCCACCTCTCCTGTGGTTGTGAATGATATCCCTTTTGTCTTCTAGTTGTATTCTTGAAATTGTTGTGTGGGGCAGCAGCCTAGGTGTTTACCTATGCCACCATCTTGGTTTCTCTGCCTGCAAATGTCTTTTAAATTAACTTTTCACAAAAATAATTTTAATTACTATGAACAGAAATGAAATATAATATGGAAACCCCTAATTTCTCTGACATTAGAAATTGTGAAGGTTCAAATAATTGCTGTATTGTAAATTTCCTTCTTCACTGTTGAAGGAGAAGATATTTGCTATGTAATCAGCAAATATCAGCATATTTCCAGGAGGGACACACCCTGCCACCTCCTCCCACCCCCATACACACACACCAAACTTTTCTACACTTTAGGATTATCCATGTATAATCAAACAATTTCACTATTGGAGCCAATTACTTCTGGTATTTGATATCATTAAAACTATTGCTTATTGCAGATCTTACCATTAATTGCCATGAATGGACTGTTGGTACAATAGAAAATATTACACATTGTGGATTTTAAAAATATTTGTTTTATTTTTTTCGTCACCATTTATCCCTACGCCCCTGCTACTTTTATAACCATTTTTATTACAGGCATTCAAATACCGAGTATTTCTAACAATGTGAACATTTGTATTTAATTATACATCATAAATAAATGTTATAAATGGGTTTTATCATGCCTCATATAGACACCCTGAGATTCTCTCCAGTACTCCTCTCTGCCCTGCAATGTCCGTCGCCTGGCTCAATCCTGATACAGCCTATGGCCTTATTGTGTGAACCGGCTGAGCCACTTCACTCTTCTCCAATGAACTTAGACTCACTTTCTTCTGAAACTGCAAGTAGCCACAAATCAGTAATAAAACTCTCCTTGCCAATTCTCATGGAAGGGCTTTTATGTAAAAGTTTAAAAAAAAAAAACACGTTATGAAGAAAAGCCCAAAGATCCCAAAGCACCTCATTGAAATGCTATGCAATTCGAAAAAGGCAATTAGAATGATTCTACAAGTTACTGTTCATCAGGTTTTCTTCTTGAACACTAAGCACCTTGGTCAATAATAAGCAAACCATCGCAGGCCATGCTAATAGGCTTGTTTGATAGAGTTGCAGGCTAATGGATGAGGAGGATGGAGCCGACGTTATGTGCTAGTATTTGGGCTCCAGTGAAGCATTTGAAACAGTGGATCATGAGCTTTTACTTATAAATTAATTACAATTGCTTTGGATGAGAATAAAGTCACATGGATTGGGAACTAGCTAAAATATCATAAATAAAAATAATAGATAGCAATAAATCCAGAGGGAGGACAGTGCAAGCAGTTTTCACCAGGCTCAAAGTTATATCAAACTGTTTATTGGTTGCTAAAGACTATTTTCCTCGATAATTTTGAAGTGATAATATTTTCAGAGATACCCAATGTAGTAAACCAAAAAAGCAATTATACCTAAATACAGATTTTATATGAATCTATATCTAATTTAGAACTTGTTTGACTTGTCAGTTTGGGGAAATATCATGTAAAAAAATGTAAGTGCAGAATATCCAAACAACAATTAATGTCAATAGGATAGAAGTTTTTCAACAGTACCACTTCCCGTTAAGTATTATTCCTTTTACATCTTACCTGGTTGTTAAAGGGGGCTTGGGAGCACCTGTATTAGAAACACATTAAAGAAATAAATCTAGCCTGGCCAACATGGCTCAGTGGTTGAGCATCGACCTATGAACCAGGAGATCAAAGTTCAATCCCCAGTCAGGGCACATGCCTGGGTTCCAGACTTGACCCTGCTGGGGCTGTTATGCAGAAGGCAGCCAATCATTGGTTCTCTCTTGGCATTAAAGTTTCAATGTCACTCTTCCTTTCTCTCTGAAATCAATAAAAATATTTAAAAAAAAGAAATTAACCCAAGATTTTTATAAATTAGGCTTATAATTTCTCTATGTTTGTTCAAATTAAAAATTTATAGTAATGAGAACAGCAGAAATATAACAAATTTAAAATATAATTTGTATCATATAGATTTTTAACTGAAAGGAGACTCATACATAAAATAGCTCTAATGTGAGAGTCTTTTATGGAAGAAGAAAATTATCTATAGGTTTATGATGGAATATATTAGATCAGTTTTTTCCAAGATGTGAACTACATGATACTTTAGAGGTTATGCAATATTTTAAATTGTTGGCATTTATGTATATTAGAAAAAAAAACAAGTAGTTAAATCTATGACAAATATTACTTTAAAATATAGATTAAAACAAGTCATCTCAAGAAAAATATTGCATGAAAAATGATACAGTAGTAAAAGTATGGCCAAAATTCAGGTAATTGTTATATATGAGACTAATGTTTTACAAATGTTACAGAGAATAGGCCAATATTGTATTAATTATAAACCAGAGGTATTTTTAATTATATAAAAGGGTAACATGTTGAGATGAAACAGGCATGATTCTCAAGAGAAAATAAAGTTAAAGTGATAAACAAATAAATACAAATAAATTTCTTAGCATGCTATGTAATCCAACCTTTCTCAGGTCCAGCAAATAGCTCATTTAACTAAGGATACTCCGTTAAAAATGTTTGCATCCCTTGGAGTTTCCTAAGATTTAATCTATTGAAGTGACAGTGTCTGACTTATTTACCCCTTCTAATTTTTGAACATTTATAGAGTGAAATAAAAGCATTTTAATAAAAACAGATTATTATCACATATTAGGTATACCTTTAAATAGAAAGATTATATTTGCTGCTTATCACTTAACACGTACTGGAATGAAAACTTCTGCTCCAAGATTAAATCACCATTTGTTTTTATTTATAAACCCTGAAAAAGAGAGGCATAAGAGAGGGAGAGTGAAAGGCACACATTGAGGAAAAAGGCAGGTTTAAAAATATTCTGTCCAAGTAGAAGCAATGAACACTTTTGGTTTGCACAACAACCTCCCAATAGGATTCACATCACTGGTTACACTTGACATTCACCCTGTGGAGCACTGAGGCCAACACTGAAAAGAGTGTTCTCACAGGAGAGGTTAGATGACCTGCCATGCCTCTCCCACTTCTCATTTACGCGATTTGCTTGTCCCAATCATCATTCATTTGGAAAGCAGTTTTCTGGCAATTTGGGTGTTTTTTAGTTATCTCCTTGGGAGTTGCTTGGCACTGCTCAGCCAGAGCGGAGCTGTCATCTCCAAACATGGGGAAATTGGGAAATGGCACGCCATGGATCCTCGCCTTCCCTTCAACATTCCTACTTGCTGAGGCAGTGTCAATAATCCTTAGGTTTTTGGAGATGAAGATAAACGCCACAACCTACCGTACAGATGAAATAATAATAATGCCATGAATCCTATCTGCAAGTATCTTTCACTTCACCATAAAGCTTGCCTTAAATTAGATCACAGCCCTTAACTTATTATATGTTTTGCCTAAAACATTAGTATATGTTCACTGATGCACCAAGTCTTTCCTTTAGTGAATGTTTACTAAGTATGCACTCTGTGAGTTGTGCTAGATATTGCAAACACGATAAAATGATACACATTCTTGATGCCACTGGAGGGCATAATCATGGAAGTGAGTATTTATAATCAAAGTAACAAGTGGTCTTATTAGAAGGTAATAGATGCTTTGGGATTATATTGGAGGAACGCCCAATCCAACTTTGTGGTAATCATAGGAAAGATATTTTAGAGCAAATTATGTGTGTGTCTGTGTGCTGCATATCTCTCTCTCTATGTAGCGTACACTGAATGGCCAGATTATTATGATCTCTGAATGCATAATAATCTGGCCACTCAGTGTATATCTTCTTATATAATAAAAGGCTAATATACAAATTGTCCCCTCAACCTGGACTTCGACCAGCAGGCAGGCTGGCCAACCACCCATATCCCCTCCCCCTGGCCAGGCTGGCTGGACTCCACCCATGCACGAATTCATGCAACGGGCCTCTAATATATAACTGACTGGCCAGATTATTATGTGTTCAAAGATCTTAATAATCTGGCCACTCAGTATATATGGTAGATATAATATGGTATAAACTTTATATATAGTATATTCTCCTTATATCACATGCATGTTATATATAGCATTATATATATATATGTGTGTGTATATATATATATATATATACACACACACACATATGCACTATATATATATATATATATATATATATATATATATATATGCCATATACACTAGGAAAAGAGTACAGCCTATCAGAGGCTTCAAGGTAAGAGAGTATGAACCTTTTAAGGAGTTATAAGGTGTTTACTATGCTACAGTTGAGAGTTTAAAGAGAGAAAGATAAGCCATGACTGCAAATGTCTATTCTACAACTCCAGGGACTGTTGTCGCCCAGGGGAGAGAATCAGTGATCTATGTTAGGCTAGAAACAGGATAGAAAGAAGTAAATTGCGCCAAGAAATATTTGGGAGATAAATTAAATAAGACTTAGTGATTGGGTATGGGAAGTAAGAGAGAAAGAAAGAAGATATTTTCCTTGATCAATTGGATGGGTAGATGGTATGGCAATTAATTAAGATGAGAAACAGAAGGAAGAGTCAGTTTCAGGTGAAGAAGGTGTTTTTAGGGTAGTTTGAACTAGTTGACTCTGAAGTATGCTTGGGAACTCTTATGTGATTATTTTCAGTAGTCAGTTGGATATGGAGTTTGCAATTCAGGAGAGGAATCTAGATTAGATATATCTTTTGAAAAGGTGAAATTAAAGCCATGAGAATTGATGAAGATTGCTGAGAGAGAACATAGATCAGAAAGGGACTCAGCATACCCTGTATGTCTGCTAAATTGAACAATAAATACAAGGATAGGAGACTTCTCCACACAACAAGCCAGAAAGAGTTTCTAGAAAACTGATTAATATATTATAAGTTAAAATTAGCATAAAATAACAATAGCTCCTCAAATTAATTTCATAATCTTAAATTAGAAAATAATGAAGGAAAGATTAGTCTTTTCTATTTATATAGAGTTACAGTGATATAATTCTAGATCTATAATTCTAGATCTATAATAATTATTAAGGGATATCTACCAGAGTAGACTTTATCATTTACTTTAATAATCCAGGTTATAGTTTAATATCCATGTAATTTATTAAGACCTCTTTTCCCCAAATAGTATAGAAATACAGAAACCACAAGTAAGCAGAGGGGCCAGGAGCCAGCTGATATATATATATATTCCACAATAGATGTGTAATGCCTGTTATAAGCAAAGACAAGTAAATGTTATTGAAAGTATTTCTAAACAATTTATTTAGGAAAATGGATAACAATTTGGCTCATTTTTGATAGTTGAAACAATATTGATTTTTCAAGAAATTAGAATAAAACAGAGATGACTAAAAAAAACATAGAAACCCACAACTTATTTAATCAAAACATTGGCATTGCCTTTAAACAGCTAGGAGGACAGCCAAAGATATTAATATGAGTTTGTTTTCTTTTTTTCTCAGCCCACTCTATTGTGGAAATAACAATGAATAGTAGAGTAACACACTGCTGACAGAAGGTGGAAATTTAGAGCCAAAATAAGGTGATTGGTGCTCTCCCCGCCCCCGTAAGTGATAATTATTTACCTGTGTTTTGGTGCCTGGGGTAAATGTGAAGAGAGGGTGACTTCGGTGGAAGCATTGTTCATCACTTAGATGATCCTGGATGTTGCTTTGAATTTGAAGATGATGCTTTTTTTTTATCACTGGCATGTGGCTGTGTATATAAAAATCCAAAACAACTGAAGCAATCAGTCCATCAATCGGTTATTTTGTTTATAAGAAATCAAGAGTTAGCTTGACTGATCCTCCCTCCTAGGATGTTGGGGCATTAAATATGCTACCCAGATGTCAGCTTAGGCCACCTCGTCTCCCTGGAGATCTAGATAAGATTGTCTTGAATCTTGATACCCACCTTGTGGATGGAGAAATACTTTAAAATGTCAGTGAAATCCAGGTAGCTTGAACGTTAACGGTTACTCTCCCTCCAGCCTCCTCTGTCTGTGTCTCCTGTATCTTTTTCCACTGTTTCATTTCAGACTTACGCTCGGTACATTTTCCCACCCAGAACAGAAACGTAGTGCCACTCATATGAAACACTCATCATTGCAGAGAATTTCTGGGAAGATTGGCATGAGGAGGGGTTAAGAGTATAAGTGTTTACTGATGTAAGAAGAATGGCTTCACATTTAGTACAAGGCTACCCTGTTCCTTCAGCAATCCTTCTGAATGAGAATCCCCTGGTCCTCAGCCCTCTGCAATTGTGTTTGGAATGGGCTCAGGAATTTCAAGATTTAGATACACACTGAGAGTTAGATACTAAGCATTGTTTGTGATGGCACAAATTAGAATCAAAGTTCCTTATAGAAGAGACTGATACGATGAGTCTACCGTGTGATACTGAGCAGTCACTTGAAAATAATGACAATACATACACCCTGGAAAGGAAAAGTCTCCAAGAGATATTTTAAAAAAGATAAATGTGTAAAATGATGTTTGTGGTATGTTTCCATTTTTGGACATAAATAAAACATTTTTTAATGGGAAAGCTATCCCACAATTATAATAGTTGTTCATTTTAGGGAGAGGTGCTAGGTGCCTGGGGATGGCTTTCCTTTCCGTTTCCTTCATTAGTACTGTTTAAATAGATTTAATTTAAGGAAGTTATTTTAAATTAGTGAACAATGCATGGATTAATTTAAATATTATTATCTCATTTAGATAATGAGTTGCTATTAGAGTAAAATTCAAAGTCCTTCACCTCTCTCTCCTTCATCCCTGAGATCCTACCACCGGGCCTCCCTCCCCACCTCCTCTGCCCCCCGCCCCCTGCTTGCTGACTATGCTTCCAAACCAGAGCCTTTGCACTTGCTCTTCCCTCTGTTTTGATTCTCTTTTCCAGCTGCTTCAGCTCATTTTGGTTTTAGTTCAAATATCATCTCTTCAAGATGCCCTCTATGACCCTTTCTATCTCTCCTGAGCCCCCCAGCTAGCCTGGTCACCCTGTCTTCTTGCTCAGTTAAGTAATTATTTTTTGTTTATTTATTTTTTATCACTTTACTCTTATGGGTGGGTGGGAATGTTTCTTCTGCTTTATAAAAGAGAAAGCAGAGGTACAATACGGCTAAACAGCCACCTGAGGCAGGTTTTGGACAAGAAGGCTGGCACTGACATCCTAAAGGACTTTCTCTTAACTGCCAAGCAGTGCAGCTTCCTAAATATATGTGTCGGCAATTCTCACAGGAAACTACTAGGTGACAAGAAAGGAGATGGCAGTAATTCATCGAGATTCAGCTCTATGGTGATAAAAATTGCTTACATTCATGATATATTTTACTCTGGGAAATTGGTAAATATGTTTTATAACCTTTGAAGTTAACAATGTCATTTTGAAAGAACAGCTTCAGCACATGATAATAAGACTTATTTTATTTCATCATTACCTAAACAGTTTAATGCTTTTTAAAGAAGATGCCTGCGACTTTTACAACAGTATTGGATAATTCCACATAAATTCTTGGTTTATTGGGCACAATTTCAAACTGCAAAATTTTCAGTTTTCTGTAGTCACATTGTCAGTGAGTTTCAGATATTTCCTTTTTCATCCCGATTTTATAAATGCCTTTGGACAAAGTACTGGATTAATGATCTCAAATGAAAAAGTAGCGCACTACCTTGTTTTGTTTTGTTTTGTTTCATTTTGTTTTGTTTTCTGATCAAGTAAATCTTCTACGTAAATACTCTTTAAACAAGGTTGATTCATCTCGCATATCTCACCAATGTTTTTAAAAAGCTGAACAGATTTTATTTAGCAAAGCTTTCCCTACAGCTGCCACATATCAGAAGTGGAATTGAAACATACGAACCTAACATTAAGATAAAGCAGTTTCAGAAATGAAAGGGAAACATGTGAACCTAACATGTGACTGTTTTAAGATATTGCTAATATGAGCCAACACTTTCAAATCACAATATGTATATATATGTATGTTTATATACATACACAGTGAATGGCCAGATTATTATGATCTCTGAATGCATAATAATCTAGCCACACAGTGTGTGTGTGTGTGTGTGTGTGTGTGTGTGTGTGTGTGTGTTTGTGTGTGTGTGTGTATTAGAGGCCCCCTGGTTCATGAATTTGTGCATGGGTGGGGGCTGGCCAGCCTAGCCAGGAGGAGGGGACATGGGTAGTTGGCTGGGCTGCCTGCTGGTCAAACTTCTGGTTGAGGGGACAATTTGCATATTAGGCTTTTATTATATAAGATATATACTGAGTAGCCAGATAATTATGCATTCAGAGATCATAATAATCTGGCCAGTCAGTATATATAAATATAAATATAAATATAAATATAAATATAAATATAAATATAAATATAAATATAAATATATATGTATACACACACACACACACACACACACACCCCATTGGCTATTTCATAGTATCACAAATACATTTAAATTTTATTTTCTGCATAGTAGCAGATATTTTCCCAACGAAGGACAATGTAGCATGATTACTGCTTTGACTCTCTTTACTCACCTACCATCTCCAAATTGGATACTTGCTGGGGAAGTGTGAATGTATATAGTAAACCTGATAATATGCTTCCCAAACAGACTTTCTCCTACTCTTGTAAGCTTCCCAGTCTGTTTAATAGAACAGTGTGTCTGTGTGATTCCAAATTTGCTTGATGTTGTGAAACCAAAGGAAAGCATACAAATGCAGTATTAGATGTTAAGGCTGCAACTGTCACCACCAAGACTCTCACTAACTGGTATGGTAAGGAGTTCATTGTAAAGCTGAAGCTGAACCTCTTGTAAGAGTCTGTTTATAACTTTTATTTTTGTTTCACTGGTGGGCCCTCATCGGCTTCCATAAAGAAATGGCATTGCTTTTCAAACACTAACTGAGAAAATAGAGACCACAGAGGAGATGCAGACCTTTATGGGAGAGATGCATAGGGCAATGGGGGAGGGGTGTAGCAAGGTTGGGGGAGAGAAGGAGAGTGGAAAGGAGAGGAAGCTGGGGTGTCAGAACCTAGAAGTGACACATAACTCTCTCTCTAGGGAATGTTCCCATGTGACTCACTCCCCGCAGCTATTGCTAACTTGTGCTCATTTACCCAGAGAAGATTGGAAAATCACTACAGAGAGTTGCTACATTCATCCCAAGACCCAGTCAGTCATATGTAGGTACATAGAATCCTTTGTCCCATGCTGGGTGGCCGTTTGCAAGTGGGGAGTCACGGAGAGAGAGGAGAATCAGGCTGCTGTTTCTATTCCAGTGACTGAAAGCTGCTCATTTACGGGGGCACGGTGGTGCCTTCACTTCTCTTTGTTGTCAACGAAACCCATTTGTAGGTTTCACAGAGCTAACAGCCCATCTGGCCTCAGAGGAAGGACACTCTTAGTGCCTCACAATGTCAACTAATAACAAACATTCACTCAAAACTTTACAAATGAAGGTGATAAACAAACAAAAAACCCACAACACCATAAATAAAAAAACAGAAAACACTATATATCTTCTTTTGTAGTTTTCTCACTTGTCTCCTCAAAAGCAAGGCAGAAAATCTTGATACTCAAAAACTGGGTGAAAGTGGAAGAAAACCACACCGCCCCGCTCCTGGACGACCTCTGGGCAGATGTGTCGCCTCACCCGCTGCCAGGGTGGCCCCTGGGTCCTCGCCAGGTTCACTTTCCTGCCACAGTCCTGTTGGCTGGCACATGACTCTTGTTTCTGGTTATATTTTAGAACAGTATTTCACGGGCATTCAGATTTGTAATACTATTGCACTGTTTTCCTTCTAAGACAGAAGAGAAATAGCATGCCGAACAAAAAGACAGCTCTGAAGGTTAAAAATGTTGCTAATATGAGCCAACACTTTCAAATCACATGCCCATTGACTATGTACTAGTACAAGCCTTCCCCAGGTGACAGGCTCCTAGCTGAATGTGATGGCCAACTATGAGTGTCTCTCGTATTCCACTTCTTTGATAAAGATGAAATCAAACCATCCGTGCTTGAATCAAGGGGACTGCCTTTATCTTTCCCTTTAGCAATGTCTATGTACAGGATGTGAAGCTGAAAACTGAAGTAGTATATTGATAATATTACATAGACTCTGCTTTGCCTGACTATCCTACATAATAAAGAGGTGATATGCAAATTAACCCTCACACTCTCACAAAGATAGGCTGCCTACGACCAGCATGGCGGTGGGGGGGGAGGGACGTGAGGGGTGACCAGGCTGGCAGGGAGGGGGAAGGACATTTGGGGGCAACCAGGCTGGCGGGAGTGGGGGGCAGTTGGGGGTGACCTGACCAGCAGTGGGGGTGCAGTTAGGGGTGATCACAGAGGCAGTGAGGGGCAATCAGACTAGCGGTGGGGAGGGGGCACGTAGTTAGGGGTGACCAGGCAGGAAGCCTGGTGAGCGATTAGTAGCCAGCGGTCCAGGATTGTGAGAGGGATGTCGGACTGCTAGGATCAGGCCTAAACCAGCAGTCAGACATCCCCTGAGAGGTCCCACATTGGAGAGGGTGCAGGCTGGGCTCAGGAACTACCCCCCCCCCCCATGCACGAATTTCATGCACTGAGTCTCTAGTATCACATAATTAATCAGAGTTTGGGGAAAATTTGGAGCAAGTCAAAGAACAGACCTTCCCAATTTATAGACAATCACTGAGAGTTAACACAGAAATCGTACATAGTTTTATTCCTATTAATGAGTTTAATGAGCTTCTTAGCAAGAGAGTGTAGTTTTTGCCTGACTTAGTGTGTAAGTTATTATTGAGGCAAACCAGCTCAGAGAGCATTTATTTACCAGTTTGGGGGGAGGAGGCAGCTGGGATCGCATCCCTGACTGACGGGGATGGGGTGTGTTGTGCCCTTCCCTTTGCTTCCCGTTACTGGCTGACAAGAAACAGAAGCCTCCAACACAGTGACTGGCGGCGGATGGGTCCAGCCACTGGAGCACTGGGCCCCACACTCTCCTCTGTGCAGCCGAAGCGGTCATTACAAAGGGTGTCCTCTCTCACGCTGCTTCTCCCAAGGCTGCGATTGATGTGTGGTTTAGGAAGTCCTTAGTTTCACTTAGCAAGTTTATTTTAAACACGTGCTCTCTGCCTGGCAGTATGCTGCTTGCTTTCCAAAGGTTAAAAGAGACAGGGACACAACGTGTTAACTTGGTGTGTGTCATTTTTAAAGGCATTCAACAATGTGAATCTAAGAAGACAGATCATTGAAACATGATCACTGTAGATCAACAAACTCTTAGGGATGATTAGCAATCAGTCGTTAGAAAGAGAATTGAACAGGATAAACATGAATAGATATTTAGGGAATGAGAGTAATATATTTTAAAGTCTTCAAATTACTAATATTGAAATTTTAGAAATGGATACTATTATTTACTTTTTGGGTTTGGGTGCAGAATTACGGTGTGTGTGGGGGGGGGGAGACAGTGTTATATAGTTAGTTCCGAGCTTATATTTAGCAACCTTTCTGTCTATCCATCCACCAGTCATCTATCCCTCTGATCACTTATTTTGTATGGAAAGTGTCCTTTGCTTTCCTTAACCATTTATCACATAATCCACAGTTAACTTTTTTATGGAAAGCTGATAATTAAGGAAAGCTGCTCTGCACCCAGCATATTGCCCATAACTTGCGTTCTAAGAAAGCCAGCTGGTAGGCAGTCACTGTCTCAATGGGTGGGTGGCACCAGCATCCAAAATAAGAACAAAGGGATGAAAACCTCTTTCTCCGGTTCGCATGAGCCCAGAAAGGCCTTCCTCTATTTAAAGAGCTTGCTCATTTTTGTGTGTCATCGCCATTTTTCCTTAAGCACTTTGGGCGACATAAGCTGGAAAACATTATCTGAGCACAGAGTGGCCCCGTAGCCCAAAGCAGCAGGAAAAAGCGGGTTCAGCTTCATGGATTTGTTATCCAGATGCGAGTGCATAGGGCTGTCTCATTGCACGTCACTCAACCACGAGTGTTTGAGAGACACCAACAAGAGGACAAATGTGGCGGATACATTAAATAAAGTTTTCTCCATTTCAGATGATTCCCCGAGTCTAAAGACTCGCCAGGCTGCTTCAGAGGAGATTTAATGCAAAATAGATGTCCATGGCATTTATTGGAATATCGGCTTTCCCTTTAATTAACGTGTGAGACCTGCCCCTGTAGAAATCCAGCACATGAGCATGATTTCTCAAACCAGAATGAGCACCGGCAGGCCTGTTTGGTGTGATTGCGCACATTCTCTCCAAGTCAACGCTTTGAAAAAAGAAGCCAAGCAGAAATGCCACTGCAATCCAGATAATGTGTATGAAAGGGGACTTCAGTGAGAAGCATCTCTTTCTTAGAGGATTCGCTGCTTTCGCTCACCTTAACAGTGGTGGGCTGATTCTTGAGGATTCTGTGACATGAGACATTGGCCTGATGAATTTCACTGAACTTGGAAGTAACTGGGTCTCGTTTTTTGACTTACGGACACTGGGAACATTGTTTGATTTCACCCAGGAATTTGGACTCAGTGAGTCTAGGAGAGCCTGGGGATATATACTTTTAGATTTTATAATGTATTTTATTTCTCAGACATGTCTGGAAATCAATCAAACCTTTGCCAGAGTGTATGTGTGATTTGTGACCAGTTTGTGTAGTGAAACATGACTGATTTAATGCGCAGTCACAGTTCCTAATGGTTTTGACTCCTCTGCTGCATTCAAATATTAGTGTCTGTTTAGAAAATGCTGCCTGAAAATAATTCCCATCTTCTCCATACTTCCTACCTCTAAAAACCTATTTATCCTTTTGATGCCAATGCCTCCAGATGGCCTTCTGTGATTATAATAGCTGGAAGTAACCTCTTCCTATACTGATAGGAATTGGTCTTCTACAAAAGCGATTTTACTCTTATGCTTTCTGGTGTGATATATGTCTAGGAACATGTTTTCCAAAGTATCGTGGAGTCTGCTATTAGGATTTTCTCAAGGACATTCCCACCTAGCATCATCAGGAGGATCAGACACGTTTTCTTTTTCTATAGGACTTTTTGTGTTTTCTACAGAAAGCATGACAGAATAGGTAGGGGCATGGACTTTGAAGCCAGACTGCATGTATTAATGTCCCAGCGTCATTACTTTCAAGCCCTGGATCCTGGTCAGGTCACTTAATCTCTGCTTCATTTTCTTCATCTGTAAAATGGGGATAACTATAATGCTCCCTTCATAGGATTGGTCTGGGGATTAAAAGGAGTTGATTTATGTAATGCTTGGAATAACACCTGGCATTTTATAATTTACATCATTTACATGATATTACTACATCAGATATTTGCTATCATTATTTGCCCTAATGCTTGTGATATTATGAATTCTAAGAATGAGTTAATCAGTTTTCTCTCTTCGCATTGACTAAAAGTAGGTTGAAAGTTTGTGAGGTGACCTTAATTAGGAAAGGTGCATCTTTAGCTTTGTCACTAGCCCAACATTTTTTTTTTTACTCTTTTACAGCATTTTTTTTTAATTTCTCACTTCACTTATGCAATCTTGTATAATTTTTATGAACTTAACACATAGAAGCTTCTTAACAATTTTATTTTCTGGAGAAGGGTAGGGTATATAAAACAAACATATATACATTTTCCCCTTTATCTTGTAAATTGAACTGTACAAAAATAGGAAGGAGTTAAGGGATAGACTCATTCTGGGCAAAAGCAAAATATGGAAATCTGACATTTAGACAGAAGAGATTGAGAGGGAGGAACTATGTAGGAAAAGGAGGTTTACTGTTAGTAGACAATTTTCTTTTTTTATAATTATTTTTTATTGTTTAAAGTATTACAAATAGTAAGTAGTACATATGTTTCCTTTTTCCCCTATTGACCTCCCCCTAGCCTCCCCTACTCCTCAATACATCCTACCCCCTAGTACATGCCCTCACCTGCCCCCCTGTAAATCAATCAAGAAGTCCAGATGACATCCTAAACCACAGACATCATGCTCTTGTGAGGAATGCTTGGTTATGCTCATGTGCATGCATACAAATCCTTCAGTTGATCTCTTACAGTGCCTACCCCCCAACCTCCCCTGCCTTCCCGCTGTAGTTTGACAATGTGTTCAATGCTTCTTTGCCTCTGTGTACACATAAGGAACTGTTTGACATTGAAACTGGGACTCAGAACTATTGGACATTGATATTGAGACTCAAACTTTTTTATTATTGTATGTTTATTTCTAGTCTGCAGAGGCAAGATTTTTTAAGGAAAAGGAATGGGGAAGAAATAGATACAGAGGCATAGTAAACGATTTTCTTTTCACTTTGCTTTGCTGTCATTTGGAGAAACATGCAGTTTTGGGCAACTCCTTGGTGTGATCTTCCAGGAAATTGTCGACCAATCCTACTTTCCTGAAAGGGAAAGGGATTCAGCATCTCTGAGTGACAAGATAGTAGAGCTAACCTGGTGGTTTGGAAGCCCAATGCCACAATATCGAATAGCCCCCAGGCATATGCAGCCCAGACATTCATGAGAGTTTGTTTTTTAATTTCTTGAGAAGCATTTTTAAACTGCTGTCTCATGCTGACAATTGTAACCATAAGAACAACAAAACCAATCCTCTTCGCCCCCTTTATAAATAGCACTGGATGACGAGGGCTGGGTTTCCACCCTGAACTCTCTCTCAGAGGCTCTGCATGTTTCTGTAAACCACAGCGTCTCTTCCCCACAAGAGCATGATGTCTGTGGTTTAAGATGTCATCTGGACTTCTTGATTGATTTACAGCCGTTATCCAGCCATCCCAGTTCATTCGCTTAAGTGCTTTTCGCAGCTCAAGTCACGTGCCCTGCCAGATTGAGATTTCTCTTTAGTTCCCAGTAAGGCCCTGTGGCTGGCATCCTGCAAATTCCAGTTTAGGAAGAGGTCTTTCCACACCAGGATTCGTGCCTCTGAATTTCATGAAGCAGAGCTATTTACCCCTATGACTTACACTGTGTGAAAACCGGTGACAGCATGTTGGGTAGGGAGGATGAAGCTACCAGAGACAGGAAAGATCCCTTCGAAGATGGGAACTCTTACCCAGTTCAGTTACAGTTCGCCCAGCCTGGAGTCGGGGCAGGGGGTGGTAGGTCTGGATACCAGGCAGGGAAATGTGAGCTCCACCTGAATTTGACTGCCTGCTGTTTGACTCTACTGATATAATTTTCTTATGTGCTGATCCTATATGTCCTGTCTATTAGTAAGTACTAAAACCAAATAAATTTGTCATTTCAAAACTGTATTCCTGTTACACAGTGCTCACAGGTGAGAGAAGTAATTCCAGAGTTTACTCGTATATGCCGGTGCACCAAGAAGTGGAATTGGGAAATTGTGCATAATGAGCTACATACTGAAGTAAAAACATAACTGCTGGGTGAAATAATTATGCTGGAATAGAAAAGACAGTTGGATAAAGCTGAAAGAATATTTTTGAATATCCATGGTAGGAATTTAGATTATTACGATGTGTGGGGAAAATGATCTGGAAATATTTTAAGAAACTCACTGAATATATAAAAATCTTGGCTACTACGATGTTATTTCATCTCGTATTTTTTTTCAATTGCTTTAATGTTAGGTCAGACCTTTTACATGGTCTATTTGAAATCTGGGAGAGAATTTTTAACTTACAATTGTTAGTGGTCTCATCAAATTCCTTGCTTTACAAATAGACTTCCATCTTCAGCCCTATGTTTGCTGAACAAGAGTATTAAGTTTTGGGGTGTAGAACCTTGCTTTTGGATTTCAGCCTCAAGGAACAATTTTGTCAAAGAGTAAAATTTGGAAAATAATATTTAAAATACTAGCATCTTTACTTTCAGAAATTTCATTGATCTTCTCCCCAAGTATTCGGTTGAAATGATCATTCCAGTGTCCTTTATTTCTAATGATAGCAATTATGTCGATGCTTTTGCTGACTTCTATTTATGTCTTCTATTTTTAAGTGCGATATATTTCTCCTTCTTATACTTTTTAGAAACTAAAGAAGAGGGGGTGAAACAGAGCACAAAGTATAGATTTCAAAAGATAAATGTAGTTCTTTGAAAGGTAATTTATATTTTCAAATGCAAATATCTTTCCAATATAAAATCTTAAGTTGTTCATAGGAAGAAAAGGTCAAATCTGTTTGTGACATCTTAGAATGATGTCTCTAAGATAATTTTAATGAAATAAATATATGTGTTTCCATGTTGATGGAAATTTCATACATTGATTGCTATTTATGAAGATACATTCAGAAAAGAAATTAAATCCACTTTGCAATTTCAAAGAGCAAAATAATTTGGAGCCCAATAAGAGGCACTTATGTTAATTATATTGACAAACATGCATCAACTTTGCAGGTACACTGTTATTCTTAGGAGAATTCCTCGTGAAAATCATGATTATAATTTAGAAAAGAAACGTAATACATCCTGGCCATGAGAATTCTACTTTTGGTTATAACATTTGAGCACCCAGCATAAGCAGTTTACTCTCATGGGACAAATTCACAGTCTGTATTGCACTAGACCTAATAACAGCCCACGGGTTGATGGTTAAACATCTTTGGGTGGAGAGGGAATAAAATTTTATTATTCTTTCTACTCACTTTTTCATCCTAACTGTACCTTAGATCTTGTATTAATAAGAATAGCCTCATTAGATCTTCCCTCAGCACAGCCTGCACCCTCTCCAATGTAAGACCCCTGGAGGGATGTCCAACTGCCCGTTGTTTAGGCCCAAAATTATGGGCAGTCAGGCATACCTCTCACAATCCAGGACTGCTCCCAACTGCTCGCCTGCCTGCCTTCCTGATTGCCCCTAACTGCTTCTGTCTGCCAGCCTGATCACCCCCTAACCACTCCCCTGCTAGCCTAATTGATGCCTCACTGCTCCCCTGCCAGCCTGATTGTCCATAATTGCCCTCCTTTGCAGACCTAGTCACCCCTAACTGTCCTTCCCTGCAGGCCTGGTCACCCCCAACTTCCCTTCTTTGCTGGCCTTCTCACCCCTAACTGCTCTCTCCTGCAGGTTTGATCACCCCCAACTACCTCCCTTGCAGACCTGGTCCCCCCCAACTGCTCTCCCCTGCAGGCCTGGGTCCCTCCCAACTACCCTTCCCTGCTGGCCTGATTGCCCACAACTGCCCTTCCTCACAGGCATGGTCCCTATCAACTGCCCTCCCTGCTGGCCATCTTGTGGCAGCTGTCTTGTGTCTACATGGGGGCAGCCATCTTCTGTGCTGGAGTGACAATCAATTTGCATATTACCTTTTTACTAGAGGCCCAGTGCACAAAATTTGTGCATGGGGAGAGGGGTTGTCCCTCAGCCCAACCTGTACCCTCTTCAATCTGGAACACCTTGAGGGATGTCCAATGGCCAATTTAGGCCCAGTAGGAACGGGCCTAAATGGGCAGTCTGACATCACTCTCACAATCCAGGACTGCTGGCTTCCAACTGCTAAACTGCCTGCCTTCCTGATTACCCCTAACTTCTGCCTACCAGCCTGATCACCCCCTAACCACTCCCCTTCCAGCCTGATTGATGTCTAACTGCTCCCCTGCCAGCCTGTTTGCTCCCAACTTCTCTCCTCTGCTGGCCTGGTCACCCCTAACTGCCCTCCCTACAGGCTTGATCACCCCCAACTGCCCTCTCTTGCAGGCCTGGTCACCCCCAACTGCCCTCCCCTGCTGACCATCTTGTGGTGGCCATCTTGTGTCCACATGGGGCAGGATCTTTGACCACATGGGAGCAGCCATTTTGTGTGTTGAAGTGATTGTCAATCTGAATATTACTCTTTTATTAGATAGGATAGAGGCCTGGTACATGGGTGGGGGCCAGATGATTTGCCCTGAAGAGTGTCCCAGATCAGGGTGGGGGTTTGCTTGGGGTGTTGGATGGGCTGGGCGAGGGGCCTGTGGTGGTTTGCAGGCTGGCCATGCCTCCCAGCAACCCAAGCGGAGGCCCTGGTATCTGGAATTTATTTATGTTCCACAATTGAAACTTTGTAGCCTGGAGCAAGGTCAAGCCTTCTGCTCACTCTGTGGTGGCAGTCATTTCTGTTGGGAAATTTACCTTCTTTAATTGAAACTTTGTAGCCTGGAGTGGAGGCCTAAGCTGGCCAGAGCTGCAGAAGCTTGGCTTCCTCCAACGCTGGGGCAACCCTAGCCTCTGCTATCTCCAGATCTGTGACTGCCACCATTTCTGTTGGGTTTTATGTATATTCTATAATTGAAACTTTGTAGCATTGAGTGGAGGCCTAGGCTGGCAAGCAGGTGGAAAGATTGGCTTCCTCCATCGCTGGGGAAACCCACGCCTCCTTCCTGCTCTCAGTGGCCGCAACCATCTTAGTTGGGGTATATTTGCATATTTGCTCGTGATTGGCTTGTGGGCCTGGCTTGTGGGTTTAGAGGGGGTATGATCAATTTTCATATTACTGTTTTTATTAGATAGGATTAGATAGGACTTGAAGCCTAGTGCACGAAATTCATGCACATGAAGGAGGTTCCTCAGCCTGGCCGACATCCTCTCCAATCTGAGACATCCCCCTCACAATCTGGGGCCACTGACTCCTAACTACTCACCTGCCTGACTGCCTGATTGCCCCAACTCCTCTGCCTGCCAGCCTAATTGCTCTGACCTTGCCGCCCTGCTGGCCTGATTACTCCTACCTTGCCTGCCTGCTGAATTGCTTAACCCTAACTTGCTCCCCTGATGGCCTGATTGCCCCTAACTGCCTCTGCCTTGACCCCCAGTCTGGCCTCCCTCTGTGGGAGGCAACCTGGTAGATCAGGGGAAGGCACCACCCCAATTACCCCACTACTGCTCCCACTGCCAACCTGAGCCTCAGCCCTTTGCAGCTGTCCATGGCTGCCTAAGCCTTGGCCCTCACAGCCTCTGTGGCTTTGTCTGGAAGAATATCTGGAAGATGTCCACTCTAATTAGCATATTACCCTTTTATTAGTATAGATATTATAACTAGAGGCCCAGTACACCGACACTTGCATGGTTGGGGTCCTTCAGCTTGGCCTGCATCCTCTCGCAATCTAGGACCCCTCGGGGAATGTACTAGTGCTGAAGTGACAGGTGGCTGGGGAGGAGCCCCAGCTGGGGCTGGGTTCACCTCTGCTGTCACTCATCTTGGCCCTACTGTGCTCACCAGCCATGAGCCAGGCTTCTGGCTGAGGAGTGCTCCCACTGTGGGAGTGAACTGACCACCAGGGGGCAGCTCCTGTGTTAAGCGTCTTCCCCCTGGTGGCCAGTGCATGTCATAGCAACTGGCCATTCCGGTTGTTCAGTCGTAACAGTTGCTTAGGCTTTTATATATACAGATTGTATGTATCATTTACGATTTCTTTTGTAAATGGTGAGTAAACCAACATTGAAACACAACCAGTCTTTCTTCTTAGCTAAATGTCTTAACAGCAACAATGCCAATAATATCCACTGAAATCTAAAACTGGATCTAGCATTGTGAATTCTAGACAAGCATCTTAACCACTCTAAGTTTCAGTTTCTCCATCTTGCTAATGGGCATAATACCGACCTTATATATTGCTTTTAGTATTAAGTAGGATAAATTATCCTGCCACTGAGACCTGGAGAATAGATATAACTAAATAAATGCTAGATTTTCTCTCTTGATTACTTTCATACTCTCTTTCTTTTTAAACAGCTAGACAAAATGCATGACATTTACAGCTAATGTCACTTTTTGTCCTTGTTATAAGCTATTGTTTACTATTCTCTGCTTTATTTTTATATGTTTTCTTTATTTCTGGGGGGGGGAGGGTGAGAGTAAATACTTGAAGACAGATGTTATATTTCCTTGTGCTCTACTATATCATAGTAACAGAGTGTGTGGTGCATAGTTAATGCTGAACACACCTGCTTACTGATTGGTTGACACAGGCCAAGACTTCTTCAAGGCTAGTACTTTGGACATATAAATGTTCTTAGCTGTACTTCCATTCCCATGGGTAATTAAGAGTTGATCATGAGAATCACATCCCTAACAGTAACAATTTGGTGTACAGAGGAGGAAAGTTGTGATTAGAGAGGAAGAAAGAAACCATAATCTGTTAAAATAAAACACTCTCAGCTGTAAATAGTAATATTTACTAGTAAATATCTTCTAAGCACAAGTTTGAAATGTTGCCATTTCCAGTAACATGTCCCCATCAGAGTAGCTAATTCTATTATACAGAGTTTGATAAGCTGCCAAAGAAGCTGCAATAAAATTCTCACTGGAGGCCTATCTAATCGGAAATAGCTAGAGAAGACTTAAAATTATGTAATTCACTAAACCAATTATATTAGCTGCAAATTTCTCTTGTTTTTATATCACAGAGCTTCAAAGGAGGAAACCTCTAGTCCATATACTAAAACATGAAAATTGTGGGTTGACGATTTCTAGATGTGGCAAATTATGATTTCCAATTATATTGGGAAGAATCATTCATTGCATGGTGGTATTTACCACATTTTGACAAGTGCTCCATCTAATAAATTCCTATCTAATAATTAACATAAGTTGTTTTCAAGTAGGAAATAATATAAACAGAGTTTACCATGAAATATTTGGTCTTCTTCTCTCCACAACCTAGTAATATGGCATGTATGTGAGCATAGTTTCCAATAAGACTGGAGAAGTACATTTATAACACAATTCAGACCCTAACAATACAGGAATTGACAGAAGGCTGCCTCCTTTGTAAACCGGCCTTATGTCTGCCAATCATATTGTTAAAAGTTAATGTAAACTATGGAGTGGGATGGTAAACTTGCCTATGACAGATTGGAAAGAGGATTCTGGAACATTTCAGAGGTAAAAGAAAATAGGACTTGACAGATTCAAGAGCCCTGAGCCGGTCTCACCTTCCTGAAATGGCCCTTTATCAGATGGATTAATGCATTCTTAGCACTGGAAGAGGCAGGCTGCTGCCTATGACAGCAAGCAAAGGGCTCTGGTGTGGCCTGGCATTAGCAGGGGACGCAGGGGGAGTGTTTATTTCCCCTGTCACCATACTGAAGGAGATAGACAGCTGCTGGCCAGCGGCTTATCTTAAAATAGCTTCATTAACACAAAGAAGCAAGTTGCCAAGTAACAATATAGGGACTGGAAAGACTAAATGCCTCAGAAGTGCGACATCTGGCCATTTGCAATTTCGTCTTATTTATCACAGGGAACATATTAAGTCATATTTATTTCTGATTGAATAAAACTTAAAAAAAGTTTCTGGGTTGTTATTTTTTTAAGTTATTGATTAGAACATTTAAAACCATTCCACATTCATTTTTTAGGCATAACGTTCATACAATAAGATATATGTGCATTGTGCACAGCTCCATGAGTTTTGAAACATATGTACCTTTATAAACACCACCCTGATAAATAAATAGCACATGGCCATCATCTCAAAAAGTTTTCTTAATTTCTCTTTTCATTCAATCCCACTCCTTTATCCCTGATGTCAGACAAACACTGATCTATTGGTTACATTCAACTCTCCTAGATGCCATGAAATGAAATCTGCTAGTCTGTTTTCCTTTGTGTCTGGCTTCTTTTATTCAGTACTAGTGGCCAAGTGCATGAAATTTGTGCACAAGGGGAGGGAGTGGGTGGTCCCTCAGCCCATTCTGCCCCCTCTCACATACTGGGAGCCCTTAGGGGATGTCCAACTGATGGCTCACCCCCCGCCTGCTTTAGGTGAGGCTTTAGGCCTTGGGCATTCAGCCATCTCCCTGCTCAGCTCAGCTCCAGCTGCCTGTGACCACCCAGCCCCGGGGGCTGGGTGCTCACCTCTACTCCCGTGCCCCAGCTGCTTGCTCCACCCCCAGGCCTCCTCCCACGCTCGCCGCGCCCCGCCCCCCAGCCACCTCCAAGCTCAAGTCGCCTGGGTGCTCTCGTGCTTGCCATGTCCCGGCTGCCTCCAAGCTTGGGTGGCCCAGGCGCCACTGCGCTCGCCTCTGCTACTGCTTTGTCTCCACCCCCAGGGCCCAGCCCTCGGCCCCGCCCTCTGCTCCTGATTGGCTGGTAGCATAACCAATCAGGAGCCAAGGTACGGTCACATTTGCATGTTACTCTTTTATTGGATAGGATAATGTTTTGAGCCTCATTCCTGCCATGCAAATCAGTAGTGTATTCCATTTGTGCTGCTAAGTACTAATTTCATTGCATGACAATTGCACAACTTGCTACAGACTCTCTTGCTGGTCTACGTTAGCTGTGAGCTATTATAAAAGTAGCCCTTTGGAGTGTGCACTTCTTTTTGTATGCATGTATTTTCACTTCATGGAGTAAAACCTGTTGGTAGGGGTGTTCTCTCCTTCCCACGTCCAGAGTGGAAAGAAGAATAGGGTCCAGTTACTGAGTAGAGGAGCTGGGGATTGAGAAATAATAGAAAAGAATAGACAACACAGAAGTAGAAATAAAGCTGGGGCTGGATGGAATCTCTGCTCTCTGATGGAGAGACAGGGAATTCCAACCCAAATGTAGTGTGTTTATTTCTACTAAAATAGAAAAAGGGGTTTCACATGAAAAGACTTAAAATCAAAGGAGCTTAAGTGGGCCCAGGCCCGACTCATTCTCTCATTCCCAGAGCTTGGCTGAATCTAAATTTCAAGGGCCCTCCCCCTGACACCTGAAGCAAGTTAAAAGTCAGTATTGATAACTCATCCAGCCTTTTTGGTGGATGTGGCTCTGCCTGGCGCTTCAAATTCAGTTGACACTGATTTAAAGAATGCTCAGGTGCCTTCCCTGTGGGCTGGCCCTCTACGAAAGACCTTTAAGAGGAATTGCTGGGCCACATGAGAAGTACATTTTACACAACACAAGAAGCTACTAGATTGTTTTCCAGAGTGGTTATACCACTTTCCATTTCCCAGAAAGCATATATAAAAGTTTAAATTACTCCACATGCTCACTGACACTTGGTATGTTCAGTCTTTAAAATTTTAGTCATTCTAGGAGGTGTGCAGTGGTAACTCATTCTAGTTTGAATTTATGTATTCCCCATGAATAATAATATTGGGCATTTTTTTCATGTACTTTTTTGGTATATCTTCTATAGAGAAGTATCTATGAAAATAACTTGCCCTTTTAATTGGGTTATCACATTATTATTTAGTTAGGAAATCTTTACACATCATAAGATTTATGAATTGTGAATAATTTAATATAGTTTATGTGCTATTTAATTTTGTAATGGTCTTTCAAAGAGAACTTTTAATAGAAGTATAATTTATCTTTTTTAAAAAATCTTAGTGCTTTTGGTCCTATTAAAAGATATTTACCGCCGAGACCGGTTTGGCTCAGTGGATAGAGCGTCGGACTGTGGACTGAGGGGTCCCGGGTTCGATTCCGGCAAGGGCATGTACCTTGGCTGCGGGCACATCCCCAGTGGGGGGCGTGCAAGAGGCAGCTGATCGATGTCTCTCTCTCATCGATGTTTCTGACTTTCTATCCCTCTCCCTTCTGCTCTGTAAAAAATCAATAAAATATATTTAAAAAAAAAAAAGATATTTACCTACTCTGCTCTCGCTGGTTTGGCTCAGTAGATAGAGCATTCGCCCTTGGAGTGAAGGGTCACAGGTTTGATTTCAGTCAAGGGCATGTACCTCGCTGAAAAGCTTGATCCCTTCCTGACGCTGGTTAGGGCATGTGCGGGAAGCAACCAATGTGTCTCTCTCACACTGATGTTCTCTCTATTGGTCTCCTTACTCCCTTCTAATCTCTGAAACAAAAACAAACAAACAAACAAAAAAAAAAACAAAAATAAACTTCAAGATCACGAAGACTTTTTTCTATTACATTTATGTCTAGAAGTTTTATAGTTTCAACTTCAACATTTAAATCTATAATAAATTTTAGGTTAACTTTGTATATGGTGTGATGTAGGGTTGAGTTTTATTATTCTTAATCTATGGATATCTAATTATTTCAGTATCATTTGTTAAAAACATTATTCTTCAAACTTAGAACTATAATTTTAAGCACCTTTGTCAAAAATATCTTGACAATATATTTAAAGGTCTGTTTCTCAGTTTCCTCTTCTGTCTCATTGACCTCTATGTCTGTCTTGTGACTGTTACATTGTTGAGTATCTGTCTTGATTCCTGTACCTTCATGGCATATCCTTTAAAAATATAGTGAAATTTCTTTACATTTGTTCTAATTTTTCCCAAAAAAATCAGCTTTTGGTTTTATTGATTTTTTTTTAAATATGTTTTTGTTGAATTTAGAGAGAAAGGAAGGGAGAATGATGGGGAGACAGAAACATCAATGAAGAGAGAGAGAAAGAGAGTGGGGAGAGAGAGAGAGAGAGAGAGAGAGAGAGAGAGAGAGAGAGAGAGAGAGAGAGAGAGAGAGATTGGCTGCTTCCTCACACCTCCATTGGTGATTCAGCTCAAAACCTGGGCATGTGCTCCGATCCAGAATCAAGCCAGGGACTTCTTGGTTCATGTCTCAATGCTCAACCACTGGGCTCATTAATTTTCTTTTTTATTCATTTATTTAATATGTTTTAAGTTTGTACTTTTACCACTTTGTTCTTTCTACTCATTTTGGATTTAAATTTTTCTTCAGTTTCTTAAGTTAGAAGCTTAAATGAGTACTTTTAATTTTTAAATGTTTAAATATATGCATTTAGATCTATAAAATTTACTCAAAATACTACTTTAGATGCACCCCTTGAATTTTTATCTTTCTTTCATTACAATTGAATTAAAATATTTTATAATTCTCTTGTGCTTTATTTTGACCTATACGTTATTCAGAAGTGTATTTTTAATTTCAAAATATTATAGGATTTTATGATTTCTTTTATTATTTCTGAATAGATTCATTGTAAGAGAACATACTCTGTATTATTTCAATTTTTAAATGTATTGAAATTTGTTATGCTCTACTGTATAGTCTATATTGGTGAGTGTTTCATATGCTCTTGAAAAGGATGCATGTTTTTCTCAAAATTGCTATATGTAGTATTCCACAAATCTCACTTAGGCCAATTGGTTAATAGTATTGTTCAGTTTTCTTACTAATTTATTCATATCTTTATTTCTCTATTTCCTGAAAGAGGAGTATAAAATATTAAACTATAATTGTGGATATGTCTATTTTTCTTTCATTTTTTTATGTCTGAGTAGTTCATACCATGTTAAAAAATAACTCCCATTTATGTCTTCATTATGTTCAAGTTTTCCTTCAAATATTTAGATATATAAAATAGCTGTTTGAAAGACATTTTCAGCCAATTCCATTATCTACACTAATAAAAGAGAAACATACAAATTGACCATCACTCCACTATACTCACAGCCAATCAGGAGCAAGTATGCCAATTAGCCCAACTAAGATAGCAATGGCCATGGAACTGGAGCAAGCAGGAAGCTTGGGTGGCCTCCAGCAATGGAGGAAGCTAAGGTTCCTGCCTGCCCTGGCAGTCCCTGGCCTCTGCTCAAGGCTATAAAGTTTCAATTATAGAAGATAAATAAATCCCAGATACCTGCTTCCAGCTGGCCCTTGTCTCTGCTCAAGGAGGCACTAAAAAAAAAAAGGCAAAAAAGTAGGGACTGGGAGCTTGGGTGACCAGGAGCCATGTCCAGCCTGCAAACAGCCATCAGCCCCAAACCCAGGCTGGGCAGGCACCCCAGCAGGGTTCCCCCAGGGGTGTGGCCAGCCTGAAAACAGCATTCAGTCCCTCATTCTATCAGTGGGAGTCAGTTGGAGGTGATCAGGACAGCTGTTTGGAGTAAGCAGGCCAGCAGCAGGGGGGGGGGGGGCATTTGGAGGCAAGCAGGCCAGTGGGAAGGCAAGATGGGAGCAAGAAGGCCAGCAGGGAGGGTTATTGGGGGCAAGCACACTGGCACAGGGGGGCAGTTGTGGGTGATCAGGCTGGAAGGGGGCATTTGTGGGGGAGCAGGCTAGCATGCAAAGTGTTTAGGGGCAATCAGGCAGGCAGGCAGGTAAGTGATTAAGAGCCAGCAGTCCTAGATGAGAGAGGGATGTTTGACTGCCGGTTTAGGCTCGATCCCTGTAAATCAGCAGTAGGACATCCTTTTAGGGGTCCCAGATTGGAGAGGGTGCAGGCCAGGCTGAGGGACACCCCTTGGCCCTGTGCACAAATTTTGTGCACCAGGCCTCTAGTCTCTAATATTTTTTAATCTGTTTTTTTGACTGATACTTCTACACTTTATAAAAAATATTTTTTCTATTTTTACACATGTATGGCTATATTTTCTGAGATCCTAACAATATGACTGCTATACTGTTGAGTCTCTGGATTTTCTTGTTTTCTTTTAAAGAGTATTAAAGTTTGTTTTGGCAAGCAATTAAGTAAGTTGTAGAGAAGCTTGAGTCTTTTGAAGCTTGCTTTTAAACTTTAGAAGAAGCAAGGGTGTCTGGAATAGCCTTTATTCTAAAACTAGATTAGTTCTACCACTAAAGCTAGACCCTGCAGGGATGACTATTATGTAGCCTGTATCTATAATAATAAAAGTGTAATATGTAAGTCAACCGAACAGCTGAACAGTGGAACGATCAGCTGGATGATCATGCTGTGACACCCACTGGTGCAAGGCCAGCCAAGGTGGGTGCAATGCTACTGGTTGGGGGCCTGGCCATTGTCCCATGATCACCCTGCAGAGGGAAGCCCAGGTCATCTGGCAGGTGAGTGGGAACTCCCTCTGTGGGGGCTGGGGCTATCCATCATGGAGTCCTGGCTGGGTGGGGGGAGGGGTGCTACCTCTTTGGTGCAATTGATCACAGGGCTCCAGACAGTGAGAGGGCACAGGTCAGGCTGAGGGACCACCCACCTCGAGTGCACAAATTTTGCGCACTGGGCATCTAGTGTTTACATATAAGTTTGTTTCACTCTGATTAGATCACAACTGTCTCAGAGCCGGTGTTAGTTATTAGGATTATTTAGCCTGTAGCCACCAGGTAGTTATCATTTCTTTAACCTCATGAAGGTTCAACACACACAAGCACAGCTTAGTATACAGACATAGACTCAAATGGGCAATGCAGGTTTCTAGAACTCTCTGCAGAGTGCTCCCCTTTCTGGCCTTCTGCACTACAAACCTTCATTGCCGTAGACTTACTGATCTCTGTCTGTTAAATCAGTGAGACTATCTTGATGTGCTTGGGTTTTCCCTACTTTCTCACAGCCAAGAAAGCACCTACAGGCAATTATAAGGCTCCCTGTGTGTGCTGGCCTTCTGCCAGGGGAAACAGTCCCGGATGCCCTGTTGTAGAATGCCTGGAAGCAGTTGTTTTGTATATTTTGTGTGGTTTTCTAGTTGTTTACCATAGGAGAAGTTCAATACCAGGTACTCCTTTACATACCAAAAATGGAAATCTACAGGTAAACAAAGAAGAATGGAAAAACATGCAAAGGATGGTTTTAAAAGTTCAAAACCAATAAAAACTAAACTATCTTATTATGAGATCCATGTGTGGGTGGTAAAAATTTAAAGACCAAAGGAAAATAAGAACAATGGTTAATGCAGGGGAAAGGATTGAATGTGGTCAGAGAAGGGCATCCAGTGGGACTGGCACCTGGAAATGGTCTGTATCTTAATATGGGTGGTGATTGCATGAGAGTTCATTTTATATGTATTCCTTGAACTGTACATACTAGTACAGGGTTTATATAGCACTCTACATAAGTGTCTCACAATTTACAAATACTTTATACTCATGTACATATATGCCTGTAATGTTGAAACCGCTGGAAGAAAATCCTGCTTTGGACTTGATCTCCTGCTTTTGAACGGTGACAATAGGGAGGGAACAGCTGGTCTTTGTCATTCCCGGAGAATCATGTGATACCAGTGTTGATACTGAGGTGACACCAAGCTTAATAAAAGCCCCGGAGTTCAGAAGCATTTGCCATTTCTTCATTATTTTTATACTGCATTTCCCTTGATAGTGCTCCCCTTAGAACAATGAAATGCCCTGCAAGGGGAGTGATCAGAAAGTTGTGATGAACTTTGACAATCTTTATTTTCTGAATGCAGCATTGCAGAACTTCACAGCTGAATATCAGAATTCACTCCGGAGGGACCTGCTCAATCTCTACTGGGCAGCACTTCATCTCACTTTGTGTGTGTCATTTTGTATATCCAGTGTGACCTCTTATGAGGGAAACCCAAGAACCCAGAGAGGGGTTGCTTCAGAGCCCAAATCACTGTCAATTACATTGGAGAAATAAATGTGAAATATCATCATTACTTAATGAAAAGCCTCTTGTAATGTAGAAAATGTCCAGTATTTTACTTAGTATTCAAGACTTTAATGATTAATTAACACCTAAGTATAAAAAGGACCTTTGGGCCTGGCCAGTGTGACTCAGTGGATGAACGTCGACCTATGAACCAGGAGGTCACAGTTCAATTCCCATTTAGGTCACATGCCTAGGTTTTGGGTTCAATCCCCAGTAGGGGGCATGCAGAAGGCAGCAGATCAATGATTTTCTCTCATCATTAATGTTTCTGTCTCTCCCTCTACTTTCCTATCTGAAGTATAAATATATGAAACTTTGCTGCCTCAGTTGGTATGACTTAATTGGTCGAGTGGTGTCTCTTGCATCAAATGGTTGCTGGACCCTATTGTTGAATTGACGTGGTCCTAGATCATAAGGGCAATGATCACTTGGTTGAGTACATTGCTTATCCAGTCCCTCTACATTAGTGGTTCTCAACCTTTCTAATGCTGTGATCCTTTAATACAGTTCCTCATGTTGTGGTGACCCCCAACCATAAAATTATTTTCATTGCTACTTCATACTGTAATTTTGCTACTGTTATAAATCATAATGTAAATATCTGTGTTTTCTGATGGTCTTAGGTGACCCTGCTAGTGGTTCTCATCCTGTGGGTCCCGACCTACAGGTTGAGAACTGCTGCTGTAGAGCCTAAGACCATGGGAAAACACAGACATTTACATTACTATTCATTAACAGTAGCAAAATTACAGTTATGAAGTAGCAATGAAAATAATTTTATAGTTGGGCATTACCACAACATGAGGAACTGTATTAAAGGGTTGCGGCATTAAAAAGGTTGAGAACAACTGCCTATATGAATCCAAATAGGAGACTGATAAGATTCTGGCAAGTGCTTCCACACTTCTTGCCCTTGACCATCTGGATGAAAACTCTGGGTGCAAATAGAAGATGACTGGGAGGAATGAAATAGGATGGGACACAATAATTTGGTGGGGTGGGAAGAGCCACATCCCCTGTACAAGGAGATGGAATAACTTAAACTCCAGGTTGGGTGGATGGATGAGGAGTGATAAGAATGATCTTGTCTTTCATCTCCTGCCAGATAACTCTGATCACAATTTTGTACCATTCCCCTTGACCTTACTGAGTGGTCTGTTGGGAACTGCTGGGGATGGCTCCAGCTCTTGGACTTCCTGTGCAAAACCCCTGTCACCTCCAGATGTCTTCCTATCCATTGCTGTAGCAGATGCTCCATCATTCTGTGGTATAGATGAATATCCCCAGGCTGGAGATTTGGCCAAACAGGGCATGTTGGACCTACTTGGCTCTCAGGTAATCCTTCTAAGAATAAGTATTAGACATGATGTTTCTAACTGAACCAAGAACCCTTAGCTTGCCAGTCATCCAGAAGCTCGTGTTGTAAGCAATGTCATCTTGTGCCCCCTCCACCCCAACTAATGGAGTTGTCACCTGGGTATCCCAATAATTGTAAATGCTTTCTTTTCTGGGGTCCCATCTGTGACTTGGGACAGTCCTTCTTGTGTGGAGGCCAGATATTAAGTTGTTGTTACTAGGATAGCAGCTATAGTCTACTAGTAGTTATCCCCCAAATCAGAAAGAAAGTGAGGAATTACATGCTGTTAGCCAGATTATAAGAATTATAATTTTCTTTAATTAGGAAAGGCTCCAAAAGCCATGGGATAGTTTATGTATTTTCCTGAAAATCATTTTTTTCACCACTCTTTCTTCTCTTAGCACATTTGTTGTTCTGGCTTTCATTTTTTTCATCACATAAGTCACCCCACTCCCTTACATAATATCAGATCAGACTAAATGAAATTGCTCATTGGTTACATATTCACCACTTAGAGATGTCCACTAAGCACATGTGGTCATTTAAAATTAAATTAGATGAAATTAAATAACATTTAAAATTCAGTTATTTAGCTGCACTAGCCATATTCCAAGTGCTTAATAGCTACTGTATTGATCACCTCAGAGATCAAGCCTTTCCATCACTACAGAAAGTTTTATTGGTCACTGATGGTCTAGAGCAGTGGTTGGCAAACTGCGGCTCTTGAGCCGCAGTTTGCCACTCTATTGACTAATGAGTTTGCCGACCACTGTTCTAGAGCAACAATCATCCCTGTGGACTCAAATGTACCATGTGAAATGTCCTACTATTCTTCAAACCGAGACAATGCTCCATGATAACATTAACTTCCCAGAAATTAAAATGTTATAGAATTCTACTGATGTGATATGTCATAAGGGAAATTGTTAAGAGTCATATGTAAATATTTCTGTAATCCTATTTTAATTTAGGTTTGAAACTTAAATATAATAATTTACAGTATTTTATTATTACAAAATATCTTTAAGTGTGTTTAGACTTTGTTTTAAGGGGGACATTTGACACATTTGTCTCCTCTTCCACCCACCACACACACACACACACACACACACACACACACGGCCAATAAATAGATTCCCAGATTTGAGCAGACTGAATAGTGGTGTCTCTATGTTCGCATAGCTCTTCATTATTCATGTAGTACAGTATTGTTATGGACATAAATATCTGAGGTTACTCCAACTCCCCCCGCCATCTCCCCATTAAAGGGAGGATTTGGGCAACACTGATTTTGATTAGATGTGTATTCTTCTGTTTCACCCATTGAATGGGAATGGCTTGGAGACAAGCAACTACAAACAAACACACAAGTAAATATTTTCTGGACACTCACAGAGTGGTGTTAACTCTTTTCTTCTGTGAAGATAAAACTATGAACAAACAAACAAGCATACAAGTACACACTTTCTATACAGTGTCAGCCTAGTAGTGACTATTTTTCTTATTAACTTAATTTCACACTGCTCTTGGCAGTGAATTAGCTTCTTCCAATTGATTACATAAATTGACTGGAGGGCAAAGATCATCCCTCTATGTAGACAAATGGTTCTCAAATGGAGTGGCTTTGCCTCCCAGGGGAAATATCACAATATCTGGAGATGTTTTGGTTCTTACATCTGGAGGGAATGGTACTGGGCAGGGGCCAAGGATCCTGTTAAACCTCATACAGTGCACAGGACAGCCTGTCAAAGCATTAACTGGTCCAACATTTCAGTTGTATCAAGATTAAGAAACCGATGTAGAACAAAGATTCTTAATCCAGGGTTAGTGGATTCCCATGGGGCTAAAAAGACTTTAAAATAACCTAATAATTTTCATAGATTGTATACACACGATGTGTATTCAAATGCACGCTTGTATTCTAGGGGAAGTCCTTACTGTCAGTAAACTCAATGGGATTAAGAACCAATGGCACGGATAATGTAGAAACTCTATCTTCTAGACTTTTAATATCTTTCAGTGAATGTTAAGTTTTCACTTACCTTGTCTGAGAAAACAGTTTCATTCCATATATAGTAAGCCCTTACTTAATATCACTTATAGGTTCTTGGAACTTCAGGAAAAGGATGTATAGCAAAACCAATTTTACCATTGATATGAACAAGCGTTAAGTTCCTACAGTATCTGATCAAAGTTATAACAAGATGACATTGAAAAAAAAAAAAATATATATATATATATATATATATATATATATATATATATATATATTTAACTTATTGGTCTAATCTGTAATTCCTAGGAGGAGGGAGTACTGGGCATAGAAAAGGTTAAGAAGCTGTGTGAAGGGTGGAATGTAACTAGGAGTATAGGACCAGTTAAAACAACTAGGAGGAGTTCTTAAAGAGAGGTGTTGTGGGTTGAAGTGGAATGAGGACAGTGATCCAGGCAAAGAGCTGCACTACTCTGCTCTGCTCCCTGTGGCCTTGGGCATTAAAGGTGTTGGGAGTGATGAACACAGGAGGACACTAAATTCCATCCTTGCCGCAGGTCCTTACCTTGGTCTAGGTTGTCAGTTTTGTTGGCCTGAGGCCTCAGCTTCTCACCATCATTTGTCACAAAACCGCCTTCAGGTATATCTGCCTTCCTATCTCACTTTCCTGTTGATTCTCAAATCCAGCACATCCCTGCTTTCTGGATGTGCTGCCCTGGAGCACTTTGGAAGACCACAATTTCTCAACATTATTATTATTTTTTTCTTTATTGATTAAGGTATTTACATATATGTCCTTATCGCCCCATTGTCTCCCACCCCTACCCCCACTCATGCCCTCACTCCCCTGGTGTCTGTGTCCATTGGTTAGGCTTATATGCATGCAATACAAATCCTTTGGTTGATCTCCTCCCCTTACCCCCACCCTTCCTTACCTTCCCTCTGAGGTTTGATGGTCTAATCAATGCTTCCCTGACTCTGGATCTGTTTTTGTTCATCAGTTTATGTTGTTCATTATATTCCACAAATTATTTTAAGGCCAGGTTAGTGTCTCACTTACTCATAGGAAAGAAACAATGTTTAAAATTCCTGAGAGAGTTTCAGGTAAATGTTTTATTCACATTCTGAAAGAAAAAACATCACTACTGTTTAAATATACCTCCTGAATCTAAAGAAATCTTTGGTATTTGAAGATGAAATTTGGGGCTCCAATATCTTAAAATATTAGAATCACAATTTTTTCATGTACTAAAAAAATACCTGGATAAAAAGAAAGCAAATATAAACATGTTTGGTGATTTTTAGTGGCACCCTAAAATACATATCAGTGAATCTAAGTTAGAATTTTCACCTGTATGGTAAAGAATCAATGCAGCAATTTTACAAACGTATGGGGAAAATTAAAATTATAGTATTTGAAATTTATTATATAAAACTTATTCTAATTTTATTACCCATTTTCTCAAGTAATGACATATGTAAATTCAATTAGAAGAATTTTACTAAAAAAAAATAGGCTACATAACTGGCCTGATTAACTATATACTAATATGTGTAGTTAATAATGTGTGGGTGGGTGCGCACACATGCCCATTTGTATGTCTATGTTAGCGGACTATTTAATTCAGTAAAAACCAGTGCATAGACTATAGAATTCTACCCAGCTCAGATACCTAATCTTAACACTTAGAGACTAAGTCCCAGGAGTATTAGTACAAATTGCCAAAAGCTGAAAAGAGGCATAATATCTCATTTCTTTTTTTTAAATAAAGAGATTAATGCGAAGTAGAGAAGTCATAATATGACTTAGTGCAACTATGTTTATGTCCTCATTCTCAACTAGTTTTATCATTCTAATTCAATCAATTTGTCAATTTACAATTAAATAATGAACTAGTGTTTTAAAAATTCAATCCAGTTGTCTTGTTAGAATTGACATATGACAATTTACTTTTTTGTGTGTGTGATATCTCCTATCTCTCCCCGCTCCCACACACACACCCCTCACTGAACTACAGTTCATTCTTAAATATGGCATCATTTTTTTCTGTTTATCAGGCACCCCTAAGTTTGCAAACACCGAGTCACTCCTCCCTTATATTCTCAGAGCTGCTTTTCATATTTTAACACCCAGTTCAAATGTCACCATTTTCATGATTTGCTGTCGGTTTATGTTTGTTGCTAATTGAGATGAAGAGACCTTCCCATCCTATACTGAAATAAACAAAAGAGATATTGCTGAATATAGAGATGTGTAATTTTCTGGAGAGTTCATGTGAGTCAACCATTTGTCATGAAATTCCTTGCTGTTTTCAAGTCACAGCCTCGATGAAAATGTTTTTTTACCTGTGTTCTGTGCCACCAAAGGGAAGTTGTACAGTTTTTGAGATAGGATGTCTGATCTAATATCAGATGAGTAAAAAGATATCTGCATTAGACTGAAAGATGAGCCTGAGCTATGACTAGAAGATGCAGTGATTACTGACTGTGCAATTCTTCCTAGCAATGTCCATTGCTGTTCAGAGATTTAAATTTCCAGAAAGGAATCAATAGTCTTGGGAGGGCATTACCCATGAAATTGTAGAGATAGCCAATTTCAAACCTACATAATTCACATGGCATCGACGTATTAAATCACCTTTCAGGGTGACTTAATAAAAGTCCTCTTTGAGAGTATCATTTCTCCATTAGACTTTTTGAGGAGAAAAGTTTGTCACAGTGGTGTCATTTGGAAAAAGAAAACAAATTAAGATAAAAATATAAAGCAGGATCTAAACCTTGACTAAATTAAAACAAATTATCTCTAGCCCAGGGGAGTGGCTCAGAGGTTGAGCATTGACCTTTGAGTCAGGGGGTCACAGTTCTATTTCCCTTCAGGGCACATGCCCTGGTTGCTGGCTAGATCCCCAGTCAGGGGCATGTAGGAGGTAGCTGATCAATGGAGGACTCTCTCTCTCATCATTGATGTTTCTCTCTTTTCCTCTCCTTCTCTCTTCCTCTCTGAAATAAATAAAATATATTTTAAAAATACTGTTGTTTTTTTATTATCTCTGTTCTATGAAAGATGGGAATGGGTTTAACATTTTTCGTAAAGGGTGACACATAAAAGAAAATATTTTAAATCTAATTTGTTTTCCAGTGATATGCTTGATTCACCACTGTTAATTCTGCAATATGTAATATAAAATTGGCATGGCCTAAGATCTTCAATATCCAGAACTCCTGGAGATAGCAGCAGCCAGGTCCTCAACATCATGGGATAACATTTTCTTGATTCCTCTCCATCTTCTAAGAGCACATCAGAACTAACACACCGCATGTTATCTCTTGATTTCTCCTGTGGTGGCACAAGAATCTCAAACCTTGAATTTGCACTGACTTGTGGTTTCTTAATCTAATGCTGCCATCATCATCATCTTTGTATCCGACAATCCGCCAGGCCTTCACTCCCTACCACACCTTGTCCTGTGCTTCCTAAAATACTCCATCTGTGACCAACACAGTCTCCCATATCCTGGTTCCTACAAACCTTTATTTCTTCTTTTTGTCTTGACTAAAACTAGACTGAGCCATTTCCCTCAGGGCCTCTCAAATGGAGGCTGTTCAGCTTTTTTCCTTCTGATCTATCCCAGGACTGGTATTGTGTTGAGTACTCATGCCCAATGTGGTTTTGAAACCAATGCATTTTCTTCCTGCCTCCTTCCAAACCCCAGACCTTTTAACCTTCATATCATCCAACTCTCTCCCTCGTATGACCTTATCGAGACCTCCTGGTCACTCTCCCTCATCCATGGAGGGATCCAGCCCTGCCATATTCCCAATGACTTCCAGATCTAAGGGAGTGATATGTACAACACTAATCTATCCCTCCCTTCCCTGCCTCGTATGCCGCCATCTTTAATTTCAAGTAGCCTTAGCCACTCACTTCCCAACCATGCCCTGGATCCCTTTATCACTAGTAACTGCACATGTTTGAAATCCTGACTTCAATATTTCCCAATCTGATCATGACTTCTCTACTTTCAGCTTTTGCAACAATTCTTCCATCACATCCAGACCTCTTATCCAATCCACTCACTTCATTAATTAGCCATCATCCCCTTCTATTTTCATTTTTATCTGATTCCATGATCCATTAAGTAATATTTACTAGTGAGCACAGTAAGTTCCCTTACCTGAAGCATTCTCACTGTTTGGATCTCATTTTATGCCTTCTTTATCTTGGAAATAATCTATAATAATAAAAGGGTAATATATTAATTAGACTGGACATCCTTCCAGAAGTCATTCTGGATATCGTTGCTGACAAAGCTGGGGCTGAAGGAAAGCCATCCCGGGTCTCGGGTGCCTGCTGGTGGCGGAGGAGGGAAGCAGCCTGCATTCTGGGTGCCAGAGGGAAGCTGAGGCCAGCAGCTGGGGAAAGGAAGTTCTACTCTTGCACAAACTTTCATGCATCGGGGCTCTAGTGTGGAATCTCTCTCTTTTAAAAGAACCAACTTCATAAATTCTTCTTTCTTTTTCAAACTCCTCCCAACTCCCCTCACCATACCCCCACTTCCATACTGCACTAGTAATCTCTATCTTCCTGTTGTTTACTGAAAAACTAGAAAGCATGCTTTATTTTAAATGAATTCAACAAATTTTGTCAGAAGGAAACTATCTTATTCTCAAAACACCAAATTTACCTTCTTGTACCAAATTTACCTTTTCTGCTGCTCCTAGTCAACAGAAGACATATCCCTGCACTTGTCAAATACATTTCTTTCACTGGTGCTGTGGATCTTATCCCTTTTTATCCTATCAAGAGTTTTGCTTCTATAATCATCTCATATTTTCTGCATTGTTAATACTGCTTTTCTTTCTATTGGATTATTCCCATCAGTATTTAAAATGTGTATTATACTCTATCCTTAAAAAATAAACTTATTTTAATGCAATTTTCCCCATAGCTACTGTTTGTTACTATGCTTAGCATCACAACAAAAAAAAGTCTTAAATAAATGATCTACACTTGTCACATATATATCCTTACCTCCAATTCATATTCTGGCCCATGTTAATTCCACTTTCACATTCATACCTCCTTCCCCCCACTGGAACTTCTTTTTTTAATGTCACTAAAATCATCCAATTACCAATTTCAATGGACATATCTCTCAGTCTTCTTCCTCTCTCTCTCTCTCTCTCTCTCTCTCTCTCTCTCTCTCTCTCTCTCTCTCAATATATTTTATTGATTTTTTCACAGAGAGGAAGGGAGAGGGATAGAGAGTTAGAAACATCGATGAGAAAGAAACATCAATCAGCTTGCTCCTGCACACTCTCTACTCGGTATGTGCCCCCAACAAAGATACGTGCCATTGACCAGAATCAAACCTGGGACCCTTGAATCCGCAGGCCAAAGCTCTGCCCACTGAGGCAGTCTTCATCTCTCCTGATTTTTCAGTGATATTACACATGTCAACTACTTAAAGTCAATTTCTTAAAACACTCTGTTATTCCTGACACCACTGACTTCTGTTTTTTGTTTTTTTTTTAATTTTCTTCTATTCCAGGCTTCTTTTCCTCTCTTTTACAATTCATCTTATTTCTGCTATATCAACTTCAACCTTAACTTTTTATATTGGAGTTTCTCAACTTTCTTTCCAGAGTTCTATTCTTTTTTTATTCTATATTCTCTCTGTGGATGATATCATCCAGCCAGCAGACTTTAAATATAATCAAATACTGATGATTTTCCTCTTTTGTGCTGCTATCCACTGTGTTCCATATTTGTATATACAACTGTCTGTTTGATGGATGACTCACAGTTATCAAGTCAAAAATGTACTAGACCTACAAAATCTGTTTCTCATCTAATGGGCCTCATCTCAGTCAATGCCATCACCATCTCTTCAAAGTGAATAAGCCAGGGAGCTAAGAGTCCTCCTGTTCTCTCACTCTCTTTCATCAAAGCCTCTAGTTTTCTCAATAAGACTTTTAAAATCTATATCCAAAATATATCTCAAACCCATGAACTTTTCTCTACTTATTTCTCTTGCCACCATTCTAGTATAAGCCATTGTCTCTCATCTGGACAACTGGTATGCATATCTTTATGCTTAAGTACATGCCTCCTCCTCACCCTAACTTGTTTTCTACACAATAAACATACTCAATTGAAATTGTAGGACATATCATGTTAGTCTCCTGTGTAATAGAATTATGAATTTAACTTAATTGGAATGAAACTAAAATGTCCTATTGTGATCATTTGACTCCAGTCTACATTTTTGGTGTCATTTCATAAATCCTTACTCTAATGCTGTCACACTGAATAAACTTCTCATTCCTTTTGTTAATTATGGGGATCTAGCATTGCTATATAATTTAACCTTTGCTCTCAGTTTCCTGAATTGATATTCCTCTTTTATACACTGGATTTGGCCTAGGTATTCCTATAGGAAATAATCTACCTGAGCTGTGTGCATCATATCAGTTCATTTCTACCTCCCTAATTATGGACTTGCCACTATTTCTACCTCCCATAACCATAGATATTAGAGTCACATAATTGATCCTGATTGTTAATTGCCTGTCTGGGCCTTTCTTTAGCCTGCTTGTGTTGGGAACTAGATTTAATCATTACAGACAAGAGTAAAATCTCATTAATTAAAATCTATTAATTAACAACAATGGTGAGTTTAAATTAGTTTAGCTCAAGTGATTTCCTTAAGTAAAAGTGCATGTTGAAATTTTAATTTGGAGTGGTCTTTGTTAGAGAATATAACAGATCTACAAAGCCTAGTCAGTAACCTTTTGTGGGATGCTGAACCTAAAGCTTTATGGAACAATTTTAAAATTTCTGTATACTAACTTTGAGTACTCTATTGATTTTAGCCTCAAGAATTTGTAAGACCTTGAATTTATAGTAGGAAAATATTTGGAAATTCACTATTGATCATTTTCATATATACTTAACCCTTGACAGTTGTACTAGAATATATCGAAACTCAATTTGTGTAATATATATATTTTAAATATATTTTATTGATTTTTTACAGAGCGGAAGGGAGAGGGATAGAAAGTCAGAAACATCGATGAGAGAGAGACATCGATCAGCTGCCTCTTGCACGCCCTCTACTGGGGATGTGCCCACAGCCACGGTACATGCCCTTGCGGGAATCGAACCCGGGACCCTTCAGTCCGCAATCCAATGCTCTATCCACTGAGCCAAACCAGTCTTGGCTCAACTTGTGTAATATATTCAAGTGCTTTTGAGGGTGACCTAAAACCCAAGATCACCTGCAAAAACTAAGTTTGGCTTTTTCTGTTGAAAGGCACCATATAATCTAATCAGGTTCTTATGGAGTGCTCTAGAGGGAGGGAGAATGTAACCATTTAAGGAAAAGTATCCATCTAACCTTCTGAGTTATGGTAAGGTATTCTATTGAGGCAATAAAGGCAAAAAAAGTGGTAATCTTTGCAAGACCTTTCACTATTTCATGGAAAGCGGTAGAGTGTACTGAAAGAGCTAGAACTGGCTTGTCCAACAAGGACTCCAAAACTTCCCTTCTGGTAGCACCAAGGAAGACTGGCAAGTTCTCTGTTAGGTACAGAGAAGGCAGTTAGTAGAACACACATTGCCCTTTGCTAGGCATTATCAGTGTCTGAATACCATAGGCAATATGTGGGCAGACCACTCATAAATGACATATGATTAATGAGGGAGGGGTGGGCAGGGAAGAGGGGCAGTTATCAGCATTATGAGAAATCAGTCTTTGCTGAGAAATTGCTTACAGAGGAAGAGAGCATTATAGTGAGCAACAGATTATTTACTGATATTCAAAAAATCTTGGAACGTCAAAATGAAGTCATGGGTGTGTTCCTTTTTTGATATTAGGCAGCCCCACTTGTTTATTATTCTTGCAATTTTCTCTTTGTTATCTTGTCACTTGGAGAAATGATCAACTATTGGTTGATGGATTTTTTTTCAGATTTGGCGATTGGGATCAGATGACTAACTCCTTCCTTTTTCAGGTGCTCCTCTGACTAAGGCTTACCTGTGGGGTGATTTCCAAACTAGTACAAGTTAGCAATGGAATTCAATTGAATTAATGAAGTTTAACTTTTTGAAGGTGTTATTTGAAAGTTACATTGCAATTCATTGTCATTCAGAAAAATATAATGATCTTTGAGGTTCTGTTAGAAATCAGAGACTATCCAGAGTCTTTATAAATAAAATAAACTATAAAGGGAGTCAGTTTATGTTAAATTTAGAGTATTTTTAGTTTCTAGGGAAATAGAACATATAGAAATTTAAAGCAGATGTTAAAATTGATGCTCTGGAAATGCCTCAAGAGGCTTAATCCTCCACAGGATAGCATTGCTCGCCCCACAACTTGATTTGCCAATTTTTCTACAGTGTGAATTTTGACAACTACACTATTCCCAGAATAAACATATATATTATTACAATATCCTAATTCCTTGGTTATTATTCTCAGGGTTAGACTGGCTGCCTAGCCCTGCCTCAATGCTGATATAAGATGCATATCCACTGTTTCTTCCATAAAAAATGAGACCAGATTTAATACCTGGCAATTTAACACATAACTTTGTGGCTCAATCAGCTCCTTAGACTCTGAATTCCACAGTGAAATGTGAATCATGGAGATGGTGACTAATCTGTTCTAACTGCTTTCCTGAGACTATTGAGCATCATTTTCTACAGGCTCGACTTACTCCCCGGTGGGGTAGTCATGGAGATACATTGATTCCTTCCTGCCATAGTGATATCATTTCATATATAACAAACATTGTTAAAACCCATAATGTGTGTGTTTAATGTGTGGTTACCAGGAGTCTCATTGGTGTAGATGCAACATGGAGACTGGCGGCCTTGTCTGTGCTTTGCCTGGGGTGTGGCAGTGCCTCCTGGGTACCGCATGAGCTTGTCCCGAGGTCAAGGCCAGGGCAGCAGCCCTATTGTTTCACAGCCTCACAGATGGGCGGCTGGCCAGCTATAGTGAGTGTTTATCACCATAGTCTCCACATTCCTGGGGAGCTTGTTTCCTAGGCATGCATTGGTGGTTGGCATGATCACTCGTGCATTACAGAGCAGAGTTTCTCAGCATTGGCAACACTGACACTTTGGACCTGGTCATACTTTGCAGTGGGGAGATATCCTCTGAATTGCAGGATGTTTACCAACATCCCTGAGTTCTGTCCCCCAGGGGCCAGTAGCAACATCCCCAAGTCCAGCCGTGACCATCTCTCTCTTCCTCTCTGTAAAAAATTAATAAAATATATTTAAAAAAAAGAAAAGAAATGTCTTCAGATAGTTCCAAGTGACTCCTAGGAGCAAAACCCTCCCCGTCTGAGAAGACCGGCTATAGATAAAGGGAAACGAGAGGGGCTCTGCGGCAGGGACGTGTCCTTGAGCAGGAAGGTCTGGTGACATCAGAGAATATCCCAAAGGGAGGCAGGTGAACCAAGGAACAGGTTTGGAAAGAGGAGCAGTCACAAGAGGAACATAGTGACCAACTGGGAAAGTGACTTGTCTTTGGCTCTATTGCAGGAAATGTTTATTAAGTTATTACTATGTGCTAAGCACAGTGTTTATTGCTGTGGATTTTCACACCAGTGTTGCATTTAAATTACTTGCAGTCTGGCGGAGCAATTGGAAAAGGAATCAATTATCATCACATAGTAGGGAGTGCCGAGGCGGAACTTAACCCAGTTGATTCAAAAAGGGAGAGAAGTCTACAAGAAAGGTTTCCTGGAAGATTAAAGTATGTGTTAAAGGTCAAAGAAGAGCTAATCACATTTAGAAGGGTATGAGAAGGATATTGTACTTAGAGTGGACAACAGGTGCAGAAATGTGTAGTGGGTGTATCTGTGTGTGTGTGTGTGTGTGTGTGAGAGAGAGAGAGAGAGAGAGAGAGAGAGAGAGAGAGAGAGAGAGAGAGAAACAGTAGTCAATAATGCTATATAATAAAAGCCCACTGGCCATAACAGCATAATGATGAGAATGACCATACGACCAGTTGCTTTGAGGTCCATTAATCACCTCTTAGTCCCTCTCTGCCCCACCCCCCTTGGCCCTCAGGCTCTGATTGCCAGATGGCAGATGGATAACCGGGGTGGATGGTGGCAGGGTGGGACTGGGGACTGGTGAGCAGGCAGAAGGCAGACCTCTTGGTCCCTCCACCTGGCTTGCATGTTCTGATGGATCTACCGGATGGCAAAATGGAGAACCTGGATGGGTGGCCGTGGTGGGGAGGGACTGGGAACTGGTAAGGGGAACTGGGGTGGGTGGTGGCAGTGGAGCAGAACTGGGGACTGGCAAGCAGGTGGAAGATGGCCCTGATGACAGGCTAGGCCTAGGGACCCTACCCATGCACGATTTTGTGCGCTGGGACTCTAATCCTATCTAATAAAAGAGTAATATGCAAATTGACCATACCACCTATCAAGCAATGCCCACAGTTATGCCCATCAGTCAACAGGAGCAAATTATGCAAATAAACCCCAACCAAGATGGCTGCAGCCACTGAGACCAGGAGGGAGGCTTGGGTTTCCCTGGCAATGAAGGAAGCCAAGCTTTCCGTCTGCCTTGCTGGCGTAGGCCTCCACTCTGCTACAAAGTTTTAATTGTAGAAGATACATAATCCCAACAGAAATGGCGACAGCCACAGAGAGGGAGAAAGCAGAGGCTAGGGTTGCCCAGGCAATGGAGGAAGCTAAGCTTCAGCAGCTCTGACTGGCCTAGGCCTCCACTACAGGCTACAATGTTTCAGTTATAGGATGTAAATGTCCCAACAGAAATGGCTGCCACCCCTGAGCAAGCAGAGGCTTGGCTCTACTCCAAACTACAAAGTTTCAATAGTAGAACATAAATTAATCCCAGATCCCAGGGCCTCCACTTTGGTCTCTGGGGGGTATGGCCAGCCTGCAAACCACCATAGGCCCCTCACTCGGGCTGCCCTACGCTCCAAGGGAATCCCCACCTTGATCCAGTACACCCTTCAGGGCAAACCAGCTGGTCCCCACCCATGCACCAGGCTTCTATCCTATCTAATAAAAAGAGTAATGGGCAGATTGACCATCCCTCCAATACACAAGAGGGCTGCTCACATGTGGTCAAAGATCCTGTCCCCATGTGGACACAATATGGCTACCACAAGATGGCCAGCAGGGGAGGGCTGTTGGGAGGTTCCAGGCCTGTAAGCATGGGCAGTTGTAGGCAATCAGGCCAGCAGGGGAGGGCAGGCAGTTGGGAGGGACCAGGCCGGCAAGGGAGGGCAGTTGGGGGCGATCAAGCTTGCAGGGGAGGGCAGTTAGGGGTAACCAGGCCAGCGGAGGAGGAAAGTTGGGGGCAAGCAGGCTGGCAGGGGAGAAATTAGACATCAATTAGGCTGGCAGGTTAGGGGGCGATGAGGTTGGCAGGCAGAAGCAGTTAGGGGCACTCAGGGAGGCAGGCAGGTGAGCAGTTTGGAGCCAGAAGTTCTGGATTGTGAGAAGAATGTCTGACATCCCTTGAGGGGTCCCAGATTAGAGAGGATGCAGACTAGGCTGAGGGACACCCCCCCACCCCAAACCCCCCGGCCCTGTGCACGAATTTTGTGCACCAGGCCTCTAGTATTGTAATAACTATGTGTTGTGTCTTATTGGACTTAATATGTGATCATTTTTTAAGTTATATAAATATCTAACCACACGGTTATATACCTAAAACTAACATAATATTGACTGTCAACTGTAATTGAAAAATAAAAAAAGAAGGAGAGGGAGGACTTGAGTTGACATATGTATGTAAGTGGGACATACTTCAGTGATGAGTCTGGGGTACTGCAGACCTGTCACTTCTTTCTGTGATGCTGATCAAGCCAGGCCAGGGCAGTTCATAAGTGGCATGAAACTGGTACCTTCAGATAAATGTAAGTAATACTATCTTGCTGGAGCAAAGATGTGTAATGGAAGAGTAATAATGAGATGAAGCTGGAAACGAGGTCAGGGGCAAAATTATAATGAGTCTTGGAGTGTAGTTTACATTTCATCTGCAAGGACATGGGAAGGGTTGTGAGCTGGAGCGACACGCTGAAGCTGGTGTTTTAGAAAGGGAACTCTGGAAGTGGTAGAGAGCATATCTTAGCGTGGAGGATAGACTGGAGGTAGAAAACTCGGAGGCTGTTGTGGATATCCACACAAGGTAACAAAGAAAACTTGAGAAGTCAAAAAAAAGTAGAGGAATAGTGGAGGATATTAAAATAGCCCATTCCTGCATTCTATGCACTCCCGATCTCGTCCAAAAAATTAAAAGTCTCTACTCTGGTGTAAGTGGTAAGAAAGAAGAGTGTGCATATTAGACAAACGAATGTCAATTAAAACCCAGAGAAAAGAGCTGTGGTGAGAGATGAAGAAGGAGAATTCCTGGAATGATCTCAGGTCTCCTGCTTAAGTGATTGGTTATGCAGCAGACTCATCCATCAAGTGAGGGACAGAAAGAAGGAAAGGAAGAAAAAATAATTGTGTTGCTGGGAATGATGATAAATTTAGTTTTGGATATATTAATCTTAAATTCCCTATAGGACATTTCAGTGGAAATGGGCAATGGGAAATGGTAGTTGTATTTATGGTGCAGAGTTCAGCAAAGGAATCTTGGTTGGAGATGGAGATTTGTAAATCATTTGCAAGTGCATGATCCTTGAAACCAGGGTTATAAAAAACATTGTTCTGGAAGAATGAGTGACAACAGAGCAGAGATGGAAAGACATCATCCAGCTAGGAAGCATATCAAAACCAAGTGTTGAATCAAGGTTCTTGGATCCTTTGTCTGAGCTCTGATCTACTGCACATTTTCATTCTCACTCTCAATACCTGCCTACAACTCATTTTTAAAAATTGCAGCTTAAGCACTGTGTGTGTGGGGTCTTCCCCCCATCTCCCTAACAGGACCAAGAGTACTCTTGGGGACACCACTGTCCTCTGAATATACCTTTATTGTAGAACTCAACATGCAGATTGTACTTTGTTTTATATCAGATATTGGTTCTTATAAAGAGAGATCTTTTTCATGATCAGTCTATATTTCCTGTACAGGACAATGATTGTATGCACTAGGTGCTTGGTAACATTTTGTTAAAAGAAATATAAATAAAGTGGGTCTATAAATTGAACAAAAGGGAGTACATTTTTAATCCTCTCTCCAGGATATGTTGCTTCTGATATTAGAGAGATGAAGGGAAAGTGAGAAACATTGATGTGAGAGAGAAACATTGATGGATTGCCTTCCAGATGCACCCAAATTGGGGATCAAACCTGCAGCCCAGTTATGTGCCCTGCCCAAGAGAGCAAACCTACAACCTTTTTGGTGTATGGATAAATTAAAGCATTGTCCCACTACATAGAGCATACACACTTCCTTAGATGATGTTCCAACCATTTGAACCACACAGCCAGGCCAAAGGGAATACATTTTGATAAGCTCTGTTTTATGTCTGTTTGCCATGACATCAAAGTTTTATTTGTGTTAAAATATTTTGTACTCATGCTATTTTAAAGTTATATGCTCAGTCAAAAACTTATTATTCACCCCATATTCTCATTTTTCAGTTTAGTGTTCCTAACACTTATCCCATTGAAACCAAACTACAAAGCTTAGTAGAGAGACAATTTGGAAAGCAGGCATAATAACAAACAGGCTGCCTAATTGGATTTCCTCATCTTGTACAAATGAAATTCTCGGACATGGCAAAAGAAATAAGATCCAAATCCTTTTACTGCTAATGTCCATAACCAGGTCATTATCTGCTAATTGAGAATTATGGGTAATAATAATTCAATCTCCTATTGTTGGTGCTGCATATTTTAGTGTGGAAATTTGCAAAGGTAATCGAAAACTTTACATAACAAAAAACATAAAGCATAGCTTTTTCACTCAATTTTAGGAGTTTAATTCAACTCATCATAAATATTATTTCTTAAATTATGTCAGAAATAGGTGTGTGTGTGTGTGTGTGTGTGTGTGTGTGTGTGTGTGTGTGTCTGTGCATGTTTGTTTGTTTATTGATGTTCTTTAGAAATCAGTATGGACTACATCTGGGGATAATGTCTTAAATTTGCCTGCTTATTCTTCCTCACTGGGAATAAACCAGACTATTCCATCTGAAGTGCTGATCATGTGATTTGTATGATATGAAAATGTACATATTAAATGGCCTTTATAATAATACCAGGAAACCTATGTAAATGAATGCCCCAAGCGCTAACCAATTATTTACCAATATGTAACTTGCTTTGTGAGGTTTCCTTGCCTGATATAAAAGTTGAATTGCTCCAGAAGATGACTAAACAAATTGCTAACTTGCAAAGTGAAGAGGATCCTATAGAAACGGTGAAGGAAGAAGGACCACAACCAAATCTTGGTTCAAGGAGAGAAATCCTTGAGTTTTCCAGTGGGAACAGTTGAAGGCTCACTTGTAGAAGGTGGTCTGAGAACCGTGTAATGTCAATAGCTAAACAAAAAGAAGAAAAGAGCGAGTAAGATGGAATGTCTACCAATCCTCTGCTCCCTTAAAGTGTGTTTTCAGTGAGATTTGCTACATAATGACCACTACTCTCATGATCATATTCTAAAAGCATTGCCTGGCCAGTGTGGATCAGTGGTTGAGAGTTGACTTATGAACCAGGAGGTGACAATTTGATCCCTGGTTGGAGGCTTTATCCCCAGTAGGGAGCATACAGGTGGCAGCCAATTGATGATTCTCTCTCATCATTAATCTCTCTCTCTCTCTCTCTCTCTCTCTCTCTCTCTCTCTCTCTCTCTCTCTCTCCCTTGCCCTTCCTCTCAGAAATATATATATATATATATATATATATATATATATTTTAATAAAAATAAATTAAAACATGGTCCCAATGCATAGAGCATACACACTTCCTTAGACGCTGATGTGGAAAGTGGTATTGCGGTATTGCCTTCGCTCAATGTCCTGAAAGGTCCACCCTCACCTGACGGCCGAGCCTCATGCCTGAGGATAATGCTGTGAACCCATAGTCAGTGGGGCACGTGCACTGAGTTGTTTTTCTAGTTGTGCTAATGGACTTGAACTGATTCATCTGTATTTTTGTCACCCTGTCTGCTTTGTGACGCAGGGCACATATTTTGGTGACAGCTGGCTGAGGCTAGTGGTAAGGTCTGTGGCCCAACCCACAGCCGTGGCCTCCTTACTACTGTGTGCTCCACAGACCTATCTGGGGCTGCTGCACATTCTGAGAACCGTCTAAAGTGGCTGATACGATACCAGCCGGGCACAAGCGAGTCCTTGTTGTTCGTATTGAGGCCAGAGAAAGCGTGGTTTGGCTGTTCTGAAGCATCCATCAGAACTGCCTGTCATTTCCCATGTTCCTGGCTAAATGAGGCTCAAGTCATCAGGCTGCACTTGGGACATGAGGTTTTTATCAGTGGAAAATGGAAGCAGATGATCCCATCATCTTTTAAAGTAGTGACAGAGGTGATGCTGACATCATGGGAACTCTGTGTGGGAACCACCTGACTACCAACCCATCCTTTCTTGAAAAATAAATAATGCCTTTAGAGTTTTACCTACACTTTTCTGAAAGGCCTGATTCTAAAATGTTTCATCAGGGCTTTTCTCCTCTTGTAACGTGCTTTACCTTGGTTTCTCACAAATTTCAGCCTCATGTGCTTAGCATAAAACAGGTTGGAGTTAAAAAAAATAATAATAATAATAGGAACTAAAAGGCCCTAAAACAGAGATTCTCAGCCTTGGACACACATTGGAATTATCTGGAACTTGAATGTCATGGATGCCTGCTCCAAGCGATCTAGGGTGCGGTCCGGGTGTGGGAGGTTCCAGCACTTTCCAGGTGACCCTGAAGTTCAAGTCCCTGGAGACTGCTGCTTTAAAATTCAGGGCAATCGGAAGACATTGCACCATTGCTCAGTGTTTTGCATTTGCCAAGCGCTTTCTGAACCCCCGTGATTTTAGCTAGTTAACAGTGCTTCCCTGTGTACATTCTATATAAAATTCTATCAGTCCTAGAATCTATGTGAGGTTTCTGCAAACATTTTTTTCTTCTCCTTAGAGGAAAGGGCAAGTGTTTACTAAAGAAATACAAACTCCTGTGAAATGTGTTAGGCTTTAAATTTCAGGCCTGTGACGCCACTGAGATCCAAATAGTATAAGTATGAGGCAAGATACTGTATTTAGAATAATGTGTTGCAATGGCTTCCTGCTACTATTCTGTAATTTTTTAGGGAGTAGTGAACTGAATTTTCTAGGTGAAACCTGATGCTTTATTCTTAGCATTACGCACTGGACAGGTTGATACTTAAGCCTCTTATCGTCTATTTCAGGAAGATAGGCAGGTTTATATCTCATTTTTAAGGGATCTGCTCATTTTTTTAAAATAAAAAATAATTAAAATGTCATGTTGACTATTGAAGGGTGGCATTTTGAGTAAGGATGATGTCAAGAACCACATTAAGCATTTCTATTTTTTAATTCGTATTTTTTAATTCAAAGTCCCAATAATTCATGAGGATTTAGCATTCTTATTCTGACCTCATAGGTGAATAAAATGAGAGTCAGAAAGGTTGATTCATTTGTGCCGATCACACAGCTAATGCAGAGCCAAGGGAGTTTCAATCCATGTCTGCCTGGTTCTAAAACCAAATCCAGAAATCAAATCACCAAGACAACACCTGGTGCAGGAGAATGGCTAGTGTTCTGGTGAGAGGTGAGCTGGTTCAGAACATACGCTCCGAGAGGCTTTGGTTTAGCTTCCTCGCTGTCTCTTTATCGAGCAGGTGAGATTGGCCATTCAGAAAGAACAGGAAGACATCTACTTATGGAAAAGTGCTTGCTGTTGCTGATTATATTTTAGTTCATTTCTCTAATATCACTCGTTACACTCTGAAAGTGCTAGTATCGTAGTACAAATTTACTCTAGTAACAAGGAAGCAAAATCTATGGCCATGTTTCATTAGCTTAACCCCCTGACCAGAAAGCAGCACAGGGGCCGGAGCAGCTAGGATTGGGAAGTCATTTTCGGTTTATGGAGTGCTTTTGACAGGTGCTTTTTTAACTCACCAGGAACTTTAAAAAAAAAAACACACACACAAACCCCACAAAAATATAAGAAAACACAACTGATACTGAGTTGTGTGATTTCTCATCTCATGAAGGACTGCTTATAAAGGTTTACTTAATACTTTTAAGAGGTCTTTGAACATTCAAAAGTTTCCCAGGGCAAGCTGGTAGAAAGAAGTCACCCTTCACCTCCATCCTCTATGTTCAAGGGTTTCCAGGACTTGCCTGCTACTGCACAAGCAGCAAGAAAGGCCAAGGCATTGAAAATGGGTTTTCTTACCTGGAACTTTATATTCTTCATCTACCATATCCAGGCTCTGCCATTTTGTGGTAGTGTGAATTCAGCCAGCTATTTAAATTCTGTGTGTCTCAACATTTGTATGTGTAAAACATGGGACTGTAATCGTAGTTTCTGTGTGGAAATGTGGTTAGGATGGAATGGGAATAGATGCATTAATGCTCAGAACAGTGCTTGAGCAGTCAGCAATGAGAGAGGGTGATCCATATTGGTGCCCATTATTGCACTGTCTCCAATGACGTCAGCACTTTACAGAATGTAAATACTGCACCGAGATTGGATCCAGCTGAATCCTTAGACGAGAGGTGGAGTCTGTAAACTTGGTGGCATCTTCAGATATTTAAGTCCCTCCAAGAGTTGAGTCCTTTGGCCACAGCTGTCAATACAGGTTTATTACTGGTTATTTTATGGCCCAGTAAAGTTCCTGGGACACTCAATCCTGTAGATTATGGACACATTTACAGTGGGATATGGCAGGTATAATTATACCCCACTAGCAAATAAATCTTGGACAAAATAGGCAAGAATCTGATGCTATTTGAGTTCTTATTCTTCTCTTATTTATTAGGTCGCAAATTAAATAAGCATTATACATCTCAGGTAACCAGTGACAAAAGTTACCTTGTATCACAAAATTATGATTGTAATTATATAGCTACTTACAAAACTTATTGGTTTAATGGAGGGTTTCTGAAGTAGGAGCTATATCTCTTTAGAGTTAAATCCCTGAATCTTAGCACAATACCTACCATATAAGTTGTACTCAACATATATTTTTTTACTACAATAAATGATATGTGCTTGATTATATCTTTGTTTCCACATATTTCATTGTCCTTGCTGAGGGAAGGTTTTATACCCCCTGTTACCACTTGACTGAGTCCCTCCTGTGACAGACTTATTTATCCCTGTCCATTGACCTGGGTCCTGGGCCTTATCTGAGCAGAGGCTCAGTAGGCTTTGCATAGTTCCATCTACTCTCTAGCTCTTTCTCTCTGTCGCAGACGGGCATGTCCCAGAAGGGGCTGCCCACCCTTTTCTTTGGATTCTAAAGACCTGTAGCAGATCCCAGACCCATTGCATATATACAGAACATAGGTAGCATATGTATGCACAATAAAACGAATGGGAACCAATCTTCTAACATAATGCCTTGCTTCAGTAGCAAATTATTTGACTTCCAATTAAAATAAGTTAAAAATCTCTCACTCTTTGACAATGAGGATGATGTTTATTCATTTCCTGTTTTCCATGATCTCACCACAAGTTTTCCAAACTAATAGATACTTATTTAGCTATCTATTTTGCAATTCTCAAAGCACCTTGAGAGTTTGCCCCCATTAAATGGTAGATAATTATCACAGAACTACTAAACTTATAACACTCTCTACACCAAAGTTTTCAGTATGTAGAAAACTGTCCTCCAGAGGTCATTGAAGCAGAAAAGAGAATAAATTTACTTTCTTTCTATTATTCTTTAACTCTAGACTATCTAAATATATCCAGGACCTGGGGAGGACTCACATGCTAAGCCTCCATAACTTCCTAGGGCTTTCCTCTGCAAACACTCCACACAAGAAAATACTCAAAGAAGGAGGATGTAATTCATGTTATACATAATAAAATGTAGGGAAATAAAAATACAAGGAGAAATGAACATAAAGCCATGGAATATGAAAATAGTTAAGGAACATTAACTGGGTGAAGTTGGAGTCCTATGATTACACGTAACCACGTATTAAACCACTGTGAATGCATTTGAAAATCCCAGTAAAATCCACGTGTCACAAGTCACTACACTAGGAAGATTGACACTCTAGCCTTAAGGCTGTTGCTTGCAGCATTGCCCAGGCCACTTGCTTTTGCGAAGACTCTTTCTGAAAGCCCAGGTCTCAAGGAGCCCTCTATTGTCTGACTCATTTCTGTGCCCTCATTGCCTGGCCGAGCAGACCAAATCCGCTGAATGGAAATGGGAGGTCCCTGTGGATTTGAAGAGTGTCCAGTGTTTTGCCCTGCCCTTGGAGAGGATGGAGTGAGGCTGCTGTCACAGTCATTGCTTCTGTGGGTGGAAGGGGACTCGCACTGACCTCCCCACTCCCAGTTCCTCCCAGACCCCTGGGAACTGCCTCCCTCACAGCTGTCAGCAAGGTTAGGAAACAGGCCTCTCAGTCAACAAGCTGCGACTTCCCAACTTCCCCGGGATGCCCTGTGATGAACACAGACCAAACCTGAGGGTTTCCTGCTTTATCTGTTGCCTTGCCTGGCTTGGGTGCTTGTTTGGATCGAGCTCATGATATTTCCCACGAAGGCAGCTGGGCATCGAATGAGTGCCTGCTTCCCTCTGCAGTCCTCCCAGCTGGCCCTGGTGTTGCTCCAACTCTGCTCCATGTCTGAGGCTCAGGGCCATTCCCAGGTCAGGTCCTCCTGAAGGCACTGGGAGAGCAGCGAAGGCATTTTTTGTTGGAACCCAGGCTCCAGGTCATGGAATAAGTGATCCTGAAAGAAAGTGCTCTTCCTTGTGGTCTTGGTTCAATGCCTCTTGCACATGACCTCGATGTCTCTTGGTTCTTGAATTTGGCCACTGCCTTCGCTCAGTGGTGAGCATCTGGGCTTTCAGGCTTTCCAGAGCTGTAGACTTTCCGAAGGTCAGCGCTTTGTAACGATTTCCCAAAGAAAACAGTCTTTGTTGCCATAACCCTCTTGTATAACCAAGTTCACAGAGCCTGGAAGCAGTTGTGTAATTGTGTTGAAACATCAAGGAAGGCCCTGGGGGACCACCCAAGGGACAGGGATAAACGGATTGCCTCCATTAAGTGATCTTTAAGCATCAAATTTTAGTAGAAGTGTTGGGGAGTCGGTGACCCCTTAAAAAAGAGGTTGGCTGAGGTCTGAGAGTGCAAGTTGGCCTAAGTTTAATAATAGCGAGGTCACTGTGTGAGTGAAATCAGTGGGAGGAACCAGAGAGCCGTGGGTGTCTGATCTCCCTACTATGGATAGTCTGTGATGTCAGCAAACTTGCAACAGGGAATGATGGCCTTTAACATATCATATCACCTTGTTCACCGGGAGGGAGATCAAAGCATTGACTGCAGTACTCTATAGTCATGACACTATACTTTAAAAGTGCTTTGCAAGGATTCCCATCCCAGGATCTCAAATTGCTTTTCTTAATTAATCTCATTCACTGAAACTGCTTGAAGGGTCAGAGAGTTTTGTGGCTCTTCTGCAGAGAAGTCGGATCACATGCAGGGAATTCTCCATTCTGTAGGCTAATAGTGTAGAAGATCGGGAGTAGAGATTATCCCAAAGAGAGGATAATCCCCAAATCCTCGCTGTTGCCCTTTGGAAAGTATGGCTTTATTATTACTAGTTGTTGCTGCAGTTTGATTGTTGTTTTTGGTTTGAGTTGTGGGGAGGATTGCCATGGGCAGTACATTGAGTAACGGAAGGGACCCCAAAGCCAAATTCACCAAATGCTGGTGGGAGAAGAGATCGTGAATAACAGCAGAAATGGGACTTTATATAAAGTAATAGATTGAAGGGAGATAAACACGTATACATCTGAAGCTTGTGTTATCCGAGAGAAAAGCAATTCTTCCATTGCTTCTCCACTATATTAACAACCTGGCTATTCAGCCCTCTTCAATAAAAGGGACCAAATAAAACTGAAATGAATATAAATGTCTGTGGTAAATTTGAAATGCTGAATTTTAAATTATTTTTCTTTATTTATAAGGTAAATAATCATAGATATTGCTGGTCAGGGAAAACCTGGTTGATTTATTATTGAGGGAATTATGTTTACTGATAGCTTTCATTGGTTGAGCAGCTCATTCATGGGGGAATAGAGTGTGAAGTGAGAGTGTTAAGACATAGACTTGGTATTTGGTTCAAAATATCCCAAAGCTTCGGAGTCATTCCTTTACCCTGGGGTCCCCACAGGAAGCATTTTAATCTTTGTCTTGTGGATCCTAAACACAGTTCATCTTTATAGCCCTGCTTCTAAAATGAATGCAGTAACTATTGTGCATAGAGTGCCTTTCACAGTGAAATCACAGGATGGAGATCGAGACTGAGAGCGTTCATTCATTTATCCATTCACCTATTTACTCACGTATTTGCCTCCTGCACACAAACACCTTGTGAGACAGGTGAAGGATGATGCATATGTGAGCAACTCAGATTATCCCGGAGCACTCAGCCCTCCTGGGATACAAGCTAGTTGTTTAGGATGCAACTAAACCAATTGGCAAGTAAGATGCACATGATATGTAAGTCCTGATGCCCACTTGAGGAGCATGAGGAGCGAGTTTCTAATCACACCTTCTACATTCTCCCTGGGAGGTGTTCTTTCATCCTCACAACAGCCCTTGGAAGTAGGATTATTGCTCACACACACACCCCAAGGGCAGAGACTGGTGTGAGGTGAGGGGCTATCACCAGGACAATGCAGATCTGGCCTCCAGGTAATAAGAGTAGGGAGATAACAAAGGACCTGTGGGTGGAAATGTACAAAAAGAATTACCCCCGGTTGTGGGGAGGGGAAGTCATCATGTCAGTGGAGCTAAATACTGAGAAAGAGAAGTCCCAAATCACAACCTTCTGAGGGGAAATAAGCAACTAAACTGGGCGGAAATTAAAGCATAGAGAAACAGTGAGTGCTGCCCTCTCTCTTCCTAGACTCCTGATCTTGCAATGCTGAGTCTAGATTTCCTCATCCATTGGCCAGGTTACCTCATGGATAATTGAAAAGTTCATGTTATGTACTCAATGTTAAGAGGTTTTAAAACTGGCACAATTAATTGGTCTTAAATAAATGAGCAAGTGCTTGCAGTGAACATCTTTCTTTTTAACCATATCTAAATCCACTAAGCCAGATAGCACTAAATTAGGATCCACCAAAATTATTTCATAACTAGAGACCCAGTGCATGAAATTCATGCACAGGTAGGGTCTGTAGGCCTGGCCAGAGATCAGGGCCTATCTGTGGGGCGACTGACACCTACTTTGGTCAGCCTAGTGCACCACTTGCCAGCCCTGCCCCCCGTGGCCATTGCCAGTCGTCTCCCTCTGGGGGGGTGATGCAGGGCAATGGGGGGAGGGGGCAAGGAGGCCTGCTGGTACCTGCCTTGGCTGGCCTGGGGTCTCAGGGATAGAGGGAGTCCATGCATTGAGCACCTGCCCCTTAGTGGTCAGTGCACATCATAGTGCTAGGTTGTTCTACCAGTGATTCTGGCGTTTGGTCGATTTGCATATTATGCTTTTATTATGTAGGGTGTCCTTATGCAGGGTGCACTGAGAAGTATTAGACCATCACTTACAGCATTGGAATCAAAATGGCCTCTGCTAAATCTGTTGGTCCCTAGTTTTGATGCAGGTATTGAGTTATAGTTGCATATTCCTATGTTGTATCATAAGCCTGGGTCCCAAACCTCTGCTGTCTTATAAGCAAATTCTTTGCACCTATTGAACTCAATGTCTTAATAAATGAAGACAGAAGAGTTAAGCTATTATTGCTCTATCAGCATTAGATAAAGAAATCGGACATTTTATTTAAAAATACCAACAATAGTTACAAAATGATTCCCTTGTTCTTCTAGGCTTAGTGATCTCAGTACAAAATTCGGCATCCAATTGTCTTTTCCAGTCACAAAAATGTTAAGAATTTTCTTCATATGTCTCACCTTTGCTATCTACCCTTTATATGATGCAGCATCAATGGGATTCCTTTGGGAAAAACCAGATAATCAGGTTTGTTAGGGAAGAACTCTCACATGTCCTCATCCATCATGACTTCCCCAACTACGGTGAAGTGTGATTCTGTTCGAAAGGAAGGATCAAAACAGATATGACAAAAACCCTCTTTAGCCGGGCTCTTAAAACGGATCCAGGCAACCTTAGATTTTTATCTCCCATGACAAATCAGGTGTCAAGGTGAATTTGGGCACCACTCCATTGAATGCACTTCTCAATTAGATGACAACCGAGGGATATGCTCAAGCTGCGATAATTTAACAATATAGAAATAAAGGCCTTTAATCTCTCTTATTTTCTGCCACAATCCTCCATCCATTTTAGCTTTGGAGAGAGGAGGCACCTTGTCATGAATGCCTTTGAGAGCAACACTTCAGCCTTTTTATTAGAGACTGGGAGTTGGGGTTGTTTATACATACCTCAGTGTCAGGTACACCAATGTCTAACCTTTTTTGCTCTTTCATTCCTGTAAAACTTTGATGCTTACAATAGAATGTCATCATGAAACACCGAGATTACCACAGGTGCCAAACTGGTTGGAATAGAACTTGATCTCTGCTGCGTGAGGATGCTTTTTAGAGAAGGGGACACGTTTGTCTTTCAGACTGGAGGGTGATTATCACCCAAGTGTTAAATGCTGGGCATGGACAAATACTCCACACTACTCTGACTTAAGGACAAACAGATCATCTGTAAATGTGAAGGTAGTTTTCACTTCTGTATAGGAATGACCTGCTTTTTATTTTTTGTAGTTTTAAAAGCATGCCCAACTATGTTATATTTTTCAATGCTCACAACAGTCTGGTGGTATAGTTGGGTATGCTTCAAACAAAACAAAACAAAACAAAACAAAACAAAACAAAACAAAAGGAACAAACAGATCATGAAAGTTTTAGAGCCTGTCCCTAAATCTTTGTGCAGTGAAGGTGGCACCATCAAAACAGATTTCACAGTGTCTGGACATTTGTCTAGAATATTTATTGTCACCTGTATTTCACCACTTCCTTGAATAACAACGAAAATATTTAGCATAAGGATCAGCAGCTATAGAAATGAATAGGGTTGAAGCTTTTTGATTAATCAGACCTTATCTTTCAGTGGCCACCATTTTAACATGCATGTCATTTTCAGTGGTTATCCCTAGTGAGATGCAAATCACAGAAAAGATAAAATTCTCACATATCTTGCTGGCAATGCCAAGAGGCCACCGGGGTTTATGTTTCCTTATTAAACTTTCAGGCAAGTATGATGAAGTAGAATCTCAACAAATGCGTGAGTGTGGGTCAGGATACAAAGACACTGGGACTAGGAATAATGAACAGAAGAAGTAAAATAAGGGCCATGCAAGGTACTCTTAGAAAAGTTTGGTACATTTGGGGTAGGGAGAGCCAATGTTGTCCAGGAATAACAAGGAACTTACCTTGAGGTAACTGGTGGTCAGAAGATATTGCCTCCTTCCTACTTAATGAGAAAAAAAAACCCATCTTGTGTATGGCAATGGATGGTCTCCCTCCAATTCTTCCTTCATTGCTCCTGAGGGGACTTCTTATAGTTATTCAAAACTAGGAATGAGACATTGTCAAAATTGGCACTACTTGGTACTCGTGAAGGGTAGACTGGCCAGTGAGCTGTGGTTACTTAAAAGTGTGGCCAACTGAGAGGGACTGTCATGGAGTTTGGGTGGGCAGGAAAAGAATAAGGGAGATATGCTGAGTACCCTGACAATCCAGAGAACAATAGAAGTCACACGGGACACTGGGGGAGACAAAATGATCAAAGATGTCTTCATAAAATGAAGCTACCTGAATGCAATACCTATACTACTAAAGATGTGTAAACAAAGGAAACTTTTGGGAGCTTGAATACCCAACAATTATTATAAAATAGAGGTTTTCTCAGTGTCTAGATGATGAATTGAAAAACTAAAATGCTGAAAATTGTTATGTGTCATTTGGGTGACACTAAACTGTCATCTTTAAAAATCCAGGATTCCTTGCTAAAGCACTATGTTATTCTTGCCTATGCTTAGCCCACTCAGAATTTCACTTAGAGTGAGTGATTACAAACATGGGATGAAAAATGCAGATATGAGTCTGAATCTGACTGTGACCTTTATTACCTCTTCTGACCATGGTCTTCTCTTTTGTTGTAGTTAAGATAATACGACACTCCTCGTAGGGTTGTTACACAGCTTCTATTACATGGTGTGCACAACTTTTAGCACAACGTTTACTGATAGAGCCAACTCACTGGCTGGTAGCACTAGATAAATGCAAATAAAAAAAAAGCAAAGACGTTAACATCACAAAATGATAACTTTTAGCAGCATTCCAGGCAGATGATGGATATGCTCTGTTCCCTGTGAAATGATTTCTTCTCCTGGCTTACTTCACCCTCTGGCTTTCTCCCTGTTTTCTCTCCTCCAAGAAGCATCCACAGTAATGATTGAAAAATACAAAATTGATCATGCTCACCTCCAGAAAAGTCTCTCCCTGGGTCTCCTCCTTGCACTCAAGATATACCCAACTCTTTCCTGTGAGTCCTGTCTACTGTTTCTCCATCTCTCCATCTGTATTCTCAGGAGAGCTCTCTTCCCACCCCCACAAACCCCCAAATGCACTAGGCACGTTCTCCTGGTAGGGCTGTAGCTACCTACCTCTTCTGCAGAGGATGCTCTTCCAGAAGGCAACTCCAAGTTGATTAATGTTTGCCATATCAATTTTAACTTCATTCAGGATTGCTCAGTCTCTGCTCTATTAACGTTTGGTCTGGATAATTTTTTGTTGTGGGGGAAGAGTCCTGTGTTTTATGAGATATTCAGGAGTATCCCTGGGCTCTATCCACTACATGCCCCTTCATTCCTCCAAGTTGGAACAAGGAAAATGTTACCAGACATGCTAAATGTCCCTTAGGGGATAATAATAATAATAATAATAATAATAATATAATGACATGGATATGGTAACGATAATTAATTATTGCATATTGATTTAGTTTGGTTACAATTTTCACTATTATACTTTCATGTGTAAGTATTTCTGCAGAATCTATACCAGGAAGTTGAATTATTAAATTAGAGGATGAACACTTACATTTTAATGCGACTCCAGATGCTCTTCTTAGCAGTTGATGAACTTTTGTCTGTTCTGAGTTAATAAATGTGTGTGTTGTATTATAAATTCCCTGTTTCCCTGAAAGTAAGGCATCCCCCGAAAATAAGACCTACTTCCAGTTTTGCCTCTCGCTGTAATATAAGGCATCCCCTCAAAAATAAGACCTCCCCAATAATATTTTTATTCTTGAAACTGAAAAAGCCTGGGCCACACAAGCAGTTATAAGAAAGTGGGTTGATTTAATGCTGCCGCTTGTTATGCGAGGGAGCCAAAGAGGTCTGCTAGTCTGGGATCCAGCCAGCACTCACTGCACTAAAGACATGAAGAAATTTCTTCACGAAAGAAAAATAGATCAGCCAATACTGGTTTGGCTCAGTGGATAGAGCGTTGGACTGTGGACTGAAGGGTCCCGGGTTCGATTCTGGTCAAGGGCATGTACCTTGGCTGCGGGCACATCCCCGGTGGGGGGCGTGCAGGAGGCAGCTGATCGATGTTCTCTCTCATCTCTCATCGGTATTTCTGACTTTCTATCCCTCTCCCTTCTGCTCTGTAAAAAATCAATAACATATAAAAAAAAAGAAAAATAGATCAAATAATGATTCCTACAGGAATTACAGCCTATCTCCAGACTCTTGATATTGCAATAAATAAGCCATTCAAGGACAATTTGCGTATAGAAATTAATGACTACATTGAAAATAGGATGGAGAGAAATCAGCATGGAAACTTTGTGAAACCTAAACTGCAAGAGGTTGTGACTTGGGAGAAGAATTCATGGGAGAAAATCACTGACAGTTGCATTGCAAATGCACTACGAGCTGGCTACCTTGACAAGAAGTACTCATTTAAGGACAGTGCTATTGCTAAACATGAGAGATTTCGTCCACTGATTCTGAAAGAAATGGAGTCACAAGAAATTCACCAGGAAATTCAGGGTTTGGATTGTTATGATGATGTTCCAGAAGATGATGACATGACTGTCATTGAATAAATCTTACTTTGTGTTCTTACTGGTAAATATCAGTATCAGTAAATGTGCCATAGATTGTTGTACATGGAAATAATGGTGGTAACAAGAAATTTTTGATACTGTAGGATTCATAGTTTGTCTGGTTATGCTGGTTTGTGATGACAATTACTACCGTACCGTATACAGGTAATAAATTTCCTTTTTTTTTTTTTGTTCAACAATAAGTGTGTACCATATTCTTCTTCATGGAAAATAAGACATCCCCTGAAAATAAGACCTAGCGCATCTTTGAGAGCAAAAATTAATATAAGACACTGTCTTATTTTTGAGGAAACAGGGTAGGTCTCAAATAAATTCTCACTGTTACTCTTTGGTAAAACTCCACGTGTGATTATTTTCCCATATAGAAGTTTTATTTCCAAATTTAGACAAAACTGTTAGTCTATTTCTTTAAGATACTTTTGTTTTATGTTTTGCTAATTAGTGAAGTAGGCCTACACCAATCCAAAAAAATTATAATTATTTTAAGATACTCCTTTAGATTTTTTTTAATGTATAAGCAGTTAATCCTCTGGAATTTGTTTCTTGTATATGATATGAAATGAGAATTTAACTTTTTTTAAATTGCTGGCTAATTACTATTCAGAGGATAGTGCAGTTTCCACACAAAGTTTAAATGCCACATATAATATATACAAAATTGTCAAGATTACATAGGTCTATATTATTTTTCAAAAGTCTTATATTTAATGCATTTGTTTAATTATTTGGCAAAACTCCCCTTTTATTAACCATAGCTTTATAGTATGTTTTGACATTTGGTAAAATTCTCTGGCTACCTATATCCTAGTTATTTATTTTATTTTAGCTAATTAATTGTGTTTTTTCTCTTTTAGATGATTTTTAGAATCAATTTATCAAATTTTATTTTAAAAATTGTGTCAGTATTGTATTTCTTTTAAAATAAAAACACACTTTTCTTATTAATGGTGATTAAAGTTAAAAACTAAAATAGATAATAATTTTTAATATTGAAAAATTCTATTAAACCTCATAAGCTGAGATATTACTTGTATTAATTTGCATTTGTGGCCACTTGCACAAAACTTTTGAAATCAATTTTACAATAAACAAACATATGTATATTTTTGGTATGTTTCTTTAGGAAAAAATATAAAAAGAGAATAAATTTATATGCACATAAATATATATAGGAATTTTTTATAATAAAGAAAAGACTTGAAAATAAATTTACTACTCAATGGCAGTATAAAGTCTCAGCAAACTTTTTCTGAAAGGCAAGTTAATAAATCTGTTAGGTTGCAGGCCATATGGTCTGTGTAATATTCAAATATTCAACTGTTCTGTTGTATCACAAAAGCAGCTCCAGACAATACAGAAACCAATGGGTATGGCTGTGTGCCAGTAAAACCTTTTTATTTATGTTTTACTAAAACAGGTGATTGGCTTAGGTTATAGAACCATAATAGTGCACATGAACATAATTGCAGTAATTTAAACAATATCTGTGATAGAGAATAAATGAGTAAAGACAGAGTAAAAATGTATCCACATTGGAGGAACTAAATAAAATATAAAATTCTCAGCTAGAAGGTAGATTTACGGATTAATTGTTTTATTTTGTTTTATTTATTTGTGCTAAACAATATTGTTCAAGTAAAACACACACACATATCTACACAAACAAAGAACAATGTTTGGTCTCTAACAGATTACATTGCAGTGTGTTTAACCTTGCTTTTCTTGTATGGGTCTGAATTGAGCCATTTCATTTGTGACTGGATTTTCATTTATTTAAGCCCAGTATTTCTTTGGCATATCTTTCACTTTCTCTTTTACTCTCCTTTTCCTTTAATCTGCTTATACTATTAACCTATTAACAAATCTGGGCCTTCATTTCTGAAAAGACTGTTAAAAGAAAACCTCAAAAGATTTGAAATTTGTCAGAAATTCTTCCAAAGAATTTTTAATGTCCTTGAATATATTTAAAATTATTTCGTTCCAAACTTACAACAAATCTGATCAACTCTCTGTATTTGATAGCCTGAGCTGTCACTTGGGGGAAATGCTAAAAGTGCTCATGTCACATTAGAAAGTGAACTGTCGGCAATCTCCTGTTATCAAATCTAAATTGAACTTTCTCTTAATGGACTATCATAACCCTAACCTTATGTCTAACCCCAACCCTAACCCAAACTCTAAGCCTAACCAAAAGATAGTTAAAACTGGCTGATATGATTAAAAGTATGGTGGTGTGGACCATAGTGTCATGAACCAAGGTACCAACGTTTCCTAAATGCCTCATGACACTTTGTGACATGCATTTGTAATAATTCTTTATTGTACTCCCCCTATGTAGAGGTGATCTCACATAGCACATGAACTTTCCACAGAGATAAGCACATTTCTATAAATAAGTAGGTCCCGTCTCTGCTGCTGTGGATCAGTCTGTTCCATTACATGTTGTGTGAGAATGCAACCGGCACAACTGGAAAGGCCTGGCTACCTGGCTGCGGTGCTGTGAAGCTCTCAGGAGGACATGCCAAAGGTATTCACAAAGCGCTTCCATTGGCAGCAGCAACTGACATAGAAATACAACTTTGAGGGCCATCTGTTGGAAAAAAGCAAAACATCTGGGCGAATGTAGACCCGAAAGCTCCCTCAGATTGGCAAAAACGATTCTCTCATGAACAGGTCTTGGGTTTAGAGAGGATGATTTCATTTGACGAGGAATAAGAAACTAATATGGGACATATGTTAACCATTCTTCATGTCATTGCCTCACTTCTCAGGTGCGCAACATTTGGGGTCACTGTGTCCAGCCTCCATAGCAGGTCTCTAGAGGGTGACAGTGGCAATACCAAACTTACTTTCCTGGGGGAAAGCCTGAATATTTTCATTTAGTGAATACTTAATAAATTGTTTCTCTAAATATTTTTTTTCAAAAATTTTTCTGTTTCTTATATATTCTTCCTTCTACTTTTATGATCAGAAACCAGAATTTGATAGGCAAAGATGAATTCATACATTTAAGGCAAATATCTCTACAATAATGCGTTATTTAAAAGTCTGTCTGTCTTTGGAGATTTTTCATCCTTTATTTCCTATTTATATTGAGTGCTATCTTTAGAAGTATGTTCTTATATTTCTTTAAAGAAATGTTTGCTTGCCTATTGCTAGGTGGCCACACAGGAATGTTTGCAAATGAAAAGTGATCCCACCCATGGATGGAAGAGTTCCTAACAAGGACTATCTGAATAGCAAAGCATATTGTTTATAACAAATACACTCTTCTCATTCTGGTTAGAACAGTATCCGGTCTTAATTATCTCCCTGCATCATCCTAAGTAAATCCTCAGAGTTCAAGGTCACTTAGCATTGTTTTGAGTGAGTTAGGTCACTGCTTCTTCTAGGCTTCAATCTCAGAAACATCCACGGCAGCATTTTACAAAGCACTCAGAAGACATTCCCTTGTTGTTGAGAACTGCTTGACCTGAAAGCCAAATAACGCAGATGGAGAGCCAGAGAGAGAAAGAAATGAGCGGTGGAATGCTCTGTGAAAGCCTTAGGCGCATCCTTACAGGAGTCTTCCAAAGCATGGGCTCCCTGACTGGCTGACCCAGAACAGTGTATCCTCAGGCCCCGGGTGCTGCACAAAACCTTAGTTCCATCGGGGGTGCCTCTTTGGAATTTGAAATGACTTTAAAAGGGAATATAGACCATCTTCAACTACCTTTCCCTCGTTTCCCATCCCATGCAATCCCCTCAAAACACAATTGTAATCCAAAAATCAGAGGAAGTAGATACCATACCTGAGCACACTTCATCCTTAACATATTTTCTTTCTCTTTTTCCTTATAAAAATCTGTATTACAAAGATAAAAAAGGAAAAGAATAGTTTATAAATGCTAAATTATGAGTGGAATATTAAGATGCATATATGCAAAAATGTTAATGATCACAACTTGAAGAAAATTAATCTAAATTATTACAGTTTAAGTTATGGCAATTTTTTAAAAAGCTATATTGTAATCATAGTTTCAAGGACATTGCATTTAAAAGGAAGTTTTTAATGTAGTAAAGTTCTTTAAGGCTCTTACTGGGTAAGCAATATTTCAAAGCAAAGCCCTGCCAGGTCACAGGTGCACAGCATGGCCAGGCCTGGCCCCAGGTGGGTCCGGCTGCTTTGTGTGCCCGGCCCCCAGAGTCCCCGAGTCCCCGCAGCTCCCCAGCCACCCAGGGCCAGCCCAAGGCACAGGCAAACCTCAGATGGTGGCTGCCCAGCCACCCAAAGCTGCCTGAGGCTCAGGTAACCAGGGCCAGCTGAGGCTTGCGCTGCCAGCAGTGGCAGCAGCAGACGTGTTATGGGGGCATTGCCTTCCCCTGATCACTGGGTTGCCTCCCACCCCTGAGGGCTCCTGGACTGTGAGAGGGGGCAGGCCAGGCTGAAGGACACTGCTTTCGGTGTATAAATTTTCATGCACTGGACCTCTAGATATAAAATAATTTTACATATATTTAGAGGAGCATATATGTGCATATACATTGACTAAAAAAGCTCACATAGCAAAAATCGATACCTATATTTCTGAGGAAGAAGACAGAGTACTAACATTGAAAATCATGTTCACAAAATGTACTCAAGCTTTTTCATTAATGTCTACTTTTTTTTCAGATAGCTTGCATTTGTGTACAATTAGTGTAATCAATAATTAATTTTCAAAAGTTATTTTCCTAATAGGTTCCTCTACATCAGATTTATCCAATGACTTCTGTAAAGGGAGGTTCAGATTCCTCTATCCCTCTTCTCACTCAATGTCTCTCCACCAGATCTTGCAAAAAAAAAAAAAAATACTCAAACCACCTGGGTATGCCTCGAGTGTTTCCTTGACAAATATAAAGTGGAAGCCCTGATAAGTGCACTGAAGTTTGCCCAAAAGGCTGCCCTTCCATCGAGTGTAACTTGATCTTCCAATAACAAAAAGTCGCAGCCCACAGATACTGTGTCACACTCACTCTTACTCGGCTATGGATTCTATTAGGAGGGCTGTTCTACCTTACGAGAGAGACAGAGAGTTGTTGCCATGATGCCTGGTTTACCTTTCCCTTTCCCTTTCCCTTTCCCACTCTTCTCACCATCCCCACTCAAACCCAAAGAACAATTGGCAGCTAAAATATCTAACTCTTATGTTGAGTTAGCAAGAATTAAACAAAAATAACAATTTGAACTCATTTTGATGTATAAAAGGTATGCTCCATAATGTGAGATATGCCTGACAAACCTAAAACATTAAAGAACTTAATGTGAAAAGTCTGGAAGAACATAAACTACTCAACTCAGCGACAAAGTAAATTTTACTTTTGTAAATATACAAAAGAAGTTTCAGTTTAATGACTATATTAAGATTATACTGGGCATTTTTTCCATAGCTTATAGAACACCCAGACCACACTTCAAATACTTTCCTTCTCTCAGTTAAGCACAGAGGAGTTTAATTTATAACATCTTGAATTTCCAAATTAAAATCACCTCTAATTAAAAATTTCAGCCAGCCATAGGAACAAAGAGTGTTATATTTTCTAAACATAAGTGATTATAATATTTATCAAAGTTATATGTGTATTTAAATAGAAAAGTCTAAAAATAATAATAAGGGACTTTGTGGCCAGAAAGCAATTAGACTCAGGTGTTTCCTGTTAATAAATTAGGATAGACTTAGAGCCAGACCTGTGAAATGAGTTCCATTAATTTAAAAAATCAAGGGCTTAATGTTTATTCTCTTTTCCCAAAGGTGAACTGGAAAGCTATGTTCTTAGCTAAACAAGAGAATATAATTTCATTTTTCCCTTAAAGCTTTGAGGTACCACTTTATTTTTCCAATGATAAGGTGGGATATTAAAATAATGTGAATGACATGGAAATCTGAGAAATCAAGCATTTTCAATCAGCTATTAATTATTGACCACCTATTTTATTAACATTGATCTAGGAGCCAGGGTCAGATACACCTATTTATTAACTTCTGTCCTCAGAGGATTCCAATCTAAACTGAAATAATTGAAACCATATGATTTAGTATTAGCTAGTTGAATAGACACTCTATCGCTTATTAAATTTGGAACAATTTCAGAGAAGGTCATATGTATACAGGACTACTGTCATAGGAAAGTGGGACTTGGAAAGTAGGTGGGTGATGCAGAGGTAAAGGTAAAGGTAGGCCAGCCATCCATCAAAGCAATGACACAGCTCAGAATGAGAGTAGGTGCGCACAGGAACAACAGAGACTTTCCTGATGAAAGAGAAAGGTGTACAAAAGAGAGTGAAAGTAGGGAGGGCAGACAGGATAGGAGCAGGTCCTAAACTTCAAACCAGGTCAAGTAAGCTAAACCCTACTTCGGTAAGAAATAGGGAACTATCACAGGTTTCAGAGGAGAAGAGAAACTTGACCAACATACGAGGTCAAGATCAGGCTGGCGTGGATTTTGCAAGAGGAAAAGCCACAGCAGTGGTTCGTGACCCACTGGTTAAGAACCACTAGCAGGGTCGCCTAAGACCATCAGAAAACACAGATATTTACATTATTATTCATAACAGTAGCAACAAAAATAATTTTATCGTTGGGGGTTACCACAACATGAGAAACTATATTAAAGGGTCGCAGCATTAGAAGGGTTGAGAATCACTGATCTAGGTGGAAGTAAAATTGGGTTAAAAATTCTAATAAAATATGAAGTTTTGTTGACTCCTGACCAATTACATATGTCAAAGAAAGGTATGAATGAAAGATTACTTATTCCCTTCAGTCCCAGGTAAGAACTGATAGAGAGATGTGAGGTGGAAAGGATCATGGTTCACCTTTGCACTCACCAAGTTTGCAGTTACAGCTGAGAAACCCATTTTAAAATATGAGGAGGCATGCCAGCTGCACTGGCTCAGTGGTTGAACTTCAACCTATGAACCAGGAGGAAGAAATTCGATTCCCAGTCAGGAGACATGCCCAGGTTGTAGGTTCAGTCCTCAGTAAGGGGCATGCAGGAGGCAGCCAATCAATGATTCTCTCTCATCATTTATTTCTCTCTCTCTCTCTCCCTCGCCTTCTCTGAAATCAATAAAAATCTTTTTTAAATAAAATAAAATATCATGAAGCCCTAGCAGAGATCCAAAGATCAGATGAGAAAGTTCTAGAAATGCAAGTGTAAAAGTCATCAACAGAGTTGAAAAACAAATACATATATAGAAGGTCCCCAAATGGAAACTTGGAGGTGTCAGTAGTTAAAGAGGAGCCAGCAAAGGAAACAACGGTCAATCAGAGAAGCAGGAAGCTAAGTGGGTGCTCATTTCACAGAAGCCAGTGTAGCAGACAGTTCAGGAAGGGAGAGCCACCAATTTCAAAACTCCAGAATCATCAAAGAGTTTGAGAACAAAGGAAAGGCCCCTGGGATTTGCAATCACACACGCGCGCGCACACACACACACACACACACACACACACACACACACACATATTATTGGTGACCCAAAAAGAATATGCATGGTGAATTTTTAAAAACTAAACACTAAAAAAATACCCCAAACTTAATATACACTAACATTGTTTCTATTTCTCCCTGATGGAGAAAAAACATTTTAATCTGGAATTTGTATGATTACCCCATGCCTAGGCACATCTGCTGGACACAGTGCTGTAAAACTGCATTGATGACTATAGTACTAAGATACTTAAAGGTGATTTTATATCACCAAAAAAAGAAAAACTCAGTGGACTATTATAGCACTACTAGAGGTCGTGCAGAGGAGGGTTCCCTCAGCCTGGCCTGTGGGTATTGGGCTGAAACCGCCTCTCTGACATCCCCAGAGGGGTCCCAGATAGTGAGAGGTTGGTACTCAGGTAACGCACCCTGGAACTGGGCTCCTCCTCTCTGGTACCAGGTGCATCATCCAAGAACCACAGCTGTTAAGTCACCACAGCTCGGCAGTTCCTGTGTTGAGCGTCTGTCCCTGGTGGTCATTGCACATCATAGCTACCAGTCAGACTGTCGAATGGTCAGATGGCCCCTTAGGCTTTTATATATATAAATACACAAGTGCTTCTTTACCAAGCTAATGCAGATTATATGAAAGAGCACCTAATAGAACTACAAATTCCATGTAATATAACTTGAAGCTCACTCATAAGCAACCAAAAGTATCAAAAATCTGTAAATGTCCAAATCAACTATACCATTTTAGATTCAGTGTATTTCATTTTGTCAGTTAAGTACACTATATTAAAGGGGTATTTGATTAATCAAAACACAGTCCCCCAAAGAGCTAACTGACCTTGGAAAGGGGTGGAGAGTGCATCAGAAATCTGACAGTCACCTTAATTACACAATGGCCTGTAATTTTCCTACTTTTCCTGACAATGCTAAATTGCATTATCTCCAACACCACAATAATATCATTATAGTTACAAATGAAATTAGGAATATTCCTGGAAAATGGCTTTTTTTCTAGGCCATAATAATGATGTTTTAATTTTTTTAAGCAAGAAAATGTAGTCCTGTGTCAAAGTGTTTTCTTGGGAGAAAACCCTGGCTTCCCTCACCAGCTTGTCCATATCACCAGCTGGATTCCTTAACCATCTCAGCCCAATGCGCCTGTCTTTCAAAAAAAAGAATAATGATTCCAGCCTTGTTTACCTCACAGGATTTATTATGATGAAAAATCTCTTTAAAAATCTTTGACATGTTAAATGGAATTAGCCCTTGATTCAATTAGCCATTTCCAGCCTAAGGATCATTGTTGCTTTAAAATATTAACATGTAATTCATATGTAAGTTTTGTGAAAACAGCTCTACTGTGGGTTTTCACATACCTGAAGCCTTAGACCAATTAATTATTAAAAGGGTAATACAGGTTTGAATTTTTAGCAGTAACCACATAGTCAGAGCTTCTAATTCCTCTGTGGATTATTGCATCTGGAAGGCTGATGGAAAATGTGCCTTCCCCATTGGGACTTCCCTTTCCCCTGATTTTGGGTTTGATCACCTTTAAGCTTGCCTTGCTTCTGAATTCTCTCTCTTTCTGTCACTGCATTAGCATGTTTACATTCACTGTCCAAGTGGAGACGCCCCAGAGCCACGAGCAACTGGCCAGCTCAAGGGGGCCATGGCAGGGCCCCTATAGAGGGTTTATATTATTGGACCGGAGCAGCTACCCAGAATCTTGCCTTAAAACTCCCTGTGACTAAAGAGTTTGTTTTGTGTTTCTCTGCACTCTGGGCAGTCTTCTTATTTATTACTCCTCAATGCATATGGCCCATTAACATTTGACCACTGTCCATAGGTAAAGCTGTGAAATCCCAAGGCACAGGCAAGAGGTTGTAGAAAGACTGGAGGGAGTTCTAGGGTCAATAGAGCCTCCCAACTGACTTAATCGGTACTAATTAACCATTATGAACTGTCTCATTCTGATCAACATTTACTAAACAATTTGGCTGAGTCCTTAGGGCTTTTGCATGAAGTAACTACTCTTTCTGGACACCACTTTCTTCTCCTCTAACCTGACTTTTTTAAAAATCACCCTGGGATATTTCAGAGAACTACTTCTTAATTATCTTCATTCCTCCTGGTCATTTTCCCTGTAGTAGTGTTTCAAAATGTCCGTGCTCTTATCACTATGGATGCTCATTGCATGCATCTAATAGTATTTTTCTTACATCATATTATGCTTTACTTCACCCTAGATCAAGTCAAAGGTTTCTTATAATGGTTAGCTGATCTCTAGCAACTCCTCATTCTTTTTCCACCTGTGTTTTATTTTCCCAAGCAGTTATTAGACATAGAAATTGCTAAGATCCACAGGTCTTACACAGAAATCTCAGAAGAACCCAGTCTTGTTTTAATTTTCAAAGCCTGGAAGCATCTAAGCTGTTTTATCATTGCCATATACATCTAAATTCTCTAGCAATTTATTTTAAGGAGATGCTATTTCAAATGTCCATAAAATAACTGCTTAGCAATCATTAAATCTTCTGTTAACCTATTTTTATCATTGCTATCAGATTTTGATTAGTGATATATTGAGCTTAATTTAGAGATAAGCTTTTTTTTTCTTTTATGTAAGACTGAGCACAAAGAAACTGTTTAGCTATAATTTTGCCTTAAACACCCCTCTATTTTTTTAATTGTAGTGTAACAAATTATTAAAACAGCACCCATTTATTGCTTCAGAGTTCTTTAAGCTTAATGGCTGGCCACAATTGAACTGGGTTCTCTTATAAAGCTGAAGTCAATGGATGGGCTATACTCTCACTTGGAGTCTTGACTAGGTAAGAATCCATTTCCAAGCTCATTCAAGTTGTTGACAAAATTCAGCTACTTGTGCATGTACGACTGAGGTCCCTATCTTCTTTCTGGCCTTTGGCTAGTAGTTGCTCTCATCTCCAATGAGTCACCTCTATGTTCAAAATACTTGGTCCTTTCCACAACATGACAAATTGTGGATACTATCCGAGTCTTTTAAAAAGAGATTGCCTGATTAGGTGAGGCCCACCCAGGATTATCTTCCTTTTGATTATGTTAACCTCCCCTGATTACAGTCTTAATTGCATCTGTAAATCTTTTCACTTTTGCCTTCCATGTGACATAACCTAATCACAGGAGTGATGTCTGTCAACCTCATAGACCCCGCCCACATTCCAATGGAAGCGATCATCCTGAAAATGACTGCGGGCAGGAATCTTAGGACCATCTTAGCATTCTGTCTGAGACAACCCTCATTAAAAAGACTCTAATAATTAAGACAACACTGATATTGTTTTTGATGTTACTGCTGTTCTTTTACTGGAGTGTACAGGACAATTACCTCAATTCCTCGGGGCACTGCAGGAGAATATAACTTGAGTCTTTCCCTGCCAACATTTAATTGTCATGATTGTAAGCAATAACATTCCTGAAGATTGCCTGATTGCTATAGGTATTCTACACGTCATCCTGGGATGACGCCAGACCTGCAGGGGGTTGAGACGCACTCAGCACACTGTTTGATGCCTCAAAGATTAGGATGTACTCATCTCGGTTTTCCTATTACCTCTGAGCCCTACATTCAAACTTAGAATAAACATCGCTAAGTATCTCATCATCATATTTATGATATGGTTGATGCTTGCTAAATATTATGGTCTCATTTTCATGGAAGAAATGTCCCTTAGGTTTCAGTACAAGGATTAACTATATGTCTTCAGATAAATTGGCTTTTATTTTATGACTGTTGATCATATAACTGCTCAAGATTCTAGTTTTTTTTTTATCTTAGCTACCATGAACCATAAAAGAAAATTCATAACATACCCCTAGGGAATATATAAGACATTTGGGGTATAATTTTTGCCCAAATTTTAGTTGAACCTTTTTACCTGTATTTTGTCTCTCTCTTTTTTTTTTACTGTAAGCTTCTTCATTTATTTTTTTTTAATTCTGTGGTTGCACATGTATCTTTATAAGTTGCCTTAAAACCTTTGTGAAATAAATCAGTTAATATTTATTGAGAGTTCTAAATTGAGCAGTTTTAATCAGGAACCTAAAATACATTCTTTAATTTTCCTTTCTCTCAAAAGAAGACCAACTGATGGTTAGGAAGGCACATAACAGAAGTAGAAATGTGTTAAAGGTAATATAAAAATGAGCATATATAGTATCTATTGGAACACCCAACAATATTACACTTTATGGTATAAATGCTCATTGCTTTGTTTCGATCAGATAGAGTATCATCAGTCTTTACCTGTGCTACAAATTAAATCATATTCTTATTCATTCCCAAAAACTACATCCTTCTCATCTTGTTTTTGTTAAGAATTAATTCCACTGACAAAGCACACACCAACTATTTTGAAGAGTTACCCAAAGGTGGCCTCATGTTCAACCCAGACTGTCAACCACAGCCACCTGTGACATGTATGTTCTTCTACTTCTGTCCTGGTTCCTATTCTTCACCAACGTCTGTTCATTGTCTCTGGAAGGAACGGCATTTATACATTTCTTGTGAAACGTGGGATATCTACATAAACAGTGCTTTCTTCCAGGCCTCCCATTCTGCCTGTGATGGTTAATTTTATGTGTCAACCTGACAGAGTCACAGATATTTAGCTAAACATTACTTCTGGGTGTGCTGGTAAGGGTGCTTCTGGATGAGACTAGCATTTGAATGGCTAGAGACTAAGTGAAGCTTTTGTCCTGTCCCACGTGGGTGGGCCCCATCCAATCCATGGAGGGCCTGCAGAGAACCAAAGGATGGAAGAAGAGGACTTTGCTCTCTCTGCCTAGTGACTGCACTGGAGCATCCATCTTCTCCTGTCCTTGAACTGGGACTTTGATGAGAAGAACTGATGGTTTGAATACAGACTGGAACATTCTCAGGCCTTTAGACTCAGGCTAGAATTACATCACTGATTTTTCTGGGTCTCCACTTAGAGGTGACAAATCCTGGGACTTCTCAGCCTCCATAATCCTATGAACCAATCCCATGTAATAATTTATTATTATATGTCACATGTGTGTGCTCATACATACAGATATATCTCCCATTTTTGTGTTATCAAATTTCTTCTGAGTTCATAAAGAAGAAAGGAAAATGCCTCTTTCTCAAACCCTGGTCCATGCCTTCTCACTTGGATAAGCCAGGACTAATTTTTTTTTTCAGGACTAATTTTATTTAGAGTCTACAATGAGGTCATTAATGGATTACCAAGACCAACATCAATATGCTTCTTACCTGTCTTCTTCTAGTTTTCTGGTATTGGGTGTTATGTTTAAGTCATTGATCCATTTTGAGTTAATTTTGTAAGTCATGTGAGATAGGGGTCTAATTTCATCATTCTACATGTGTTTCTCCAGTTTTCCAAGCATAATTATTTTGAGGAGACTATCTATTCCTTACTGGGTGTCCTTGGCCCCCTTGTCAAATATTAATCGATTGTATATCCTGGAATTTAATTATGGGCTTTCCTTTCTGTTCCATTGGACTACTATGTGTCTGTTTTTATGCCAGTGCCATTTTTTTAATTACCATGGATTTATAACATAGTTTGAAATCGGAAAGTGTGATGATACCTGCAGCTTTGATCTTTATTCTCAGGATTGCTTGGGATGTTTGGGATCTTTTGTGGTTCCCCACAAATTTTAGGATTTAGAAAAGATTTCTTGATTCATGTCCTCAAATGAATAATATAAAGTGTAGAAAAGATAGGAATTGTACTATTATATGGGTAAAACAACATGTAACAAAGTAATAGAGAAACGTGTATCAATAAGTAGGGATGTTAAAAATATTTGATTGACTAAGGTCCAATCTGAGTTGACTTACTAAGAATTACGTGTTAAAGAAAATAAGGACCAGTTGATAGAAGCCTAGGTGATTTGTCTAGTTCTACTTTTAAACTTTTAAAAAAGGGTTGGAAAATTTTGAAAACAATATTATTTTACTGAGTACTTCCAGAAAATGAGTGCAGAAAATGTCATAAAACCAAACATTAAAAAAAAGGTGTTAAAACTTCTATTATGTTATAAGCCTTCCATTAGGGAGTAATGACATGTTTTTAAGTATGGAAGGTACATGATTTAAAAACATAAAAAATAAATGCCAAAATCCTGCTTTATGTGCATAGAAAAGATCTTAGAGTTTATTTAGAGAATTAGCAATTCACCACTATTGATTTCATCTTAAAAACGAGTTGTTCATAATCTTATGAGAAATCCTTAGTTTAGAGTTGCTTAAACTCTGTAGTTTGATATCTGTTAGCCCATCAGTCTTTTCAACAGCCCCAGTTTTTTCAGGGGATTTTGCCCCCCCCCCCCCACTTAATGTACATACTAAGATACTCTAAACCACATTTTTCTTCCAATGTGTTTGAATGACACAGTTAGTGATCAATAGGATTCTAAGTTGCAAGCCAAAGAAACCAACTCTGAACATATTCTACAGAAAGTGGTTTATGATAAAAACATTGGATAGTTCACCGACACTCCAGGATGAGCAAAGAGAGGCTACCCAGCCAGGAAAACTCAAAGAGAATGCTATCAGCATGGACAGGAATTGGCCCTGCCCAAAACAGTGACGTAAGACACTTGGCCCTGTTTGATTTCTGCTGCCTATGGAGATAAGGGAAGAATTTTCATCATTTCATCTACTGTCACCTTCAGAAGGAATTCTGTAACATTTCTGCATTGGGGTGACATTCTAATTCAAAGCTGTGGCATCTCTGGCAGAGTCTACAACATATCTCCATTAAGGGTCCTCACAGCAGTTGGCTTCTCGGGGCTTACTGCTGGTCCATATGCCAGCCAGAAACACTTTATGAATCACTGGTTCCACTGGATCTTAAGGGCCACATGGCAGGAGTTTTATTCTTCAGATATCACTCAAAACTAGCCTTTAAGGTCATAATGCAAACAAATTTGTTTGTTGCCTCTAAATCCAGGTGGAAAGGTTCTGGGGTTTCTCTTTTGCATCTCCCATTATGATAAACCTTTTTCTATGAGTAAGCGTGGGGATTCTGCCAGTTGCTTAGCATATTAATTTTATTTGAAAACCAGAAGGAAAACATAAATTAGTTTGGGAGCTTCACAGAGCCTAACATAAAATGGGCATGGGTGAAATTGCCTCTTAGCTCCTCAGTTCTGTAGGCCCCTTTACAGCAAATACAACACTAGTCTCACTTCCCAAGATCTACCTTGAACCTCATGTCCAAAAACCTTGAATGTCATGGATCATTGTCTTCCCTAAAGGTAGTTATTCTGATAAATGGACATAAATCCCTTTGGGGAAACATTAAGAGGGAGAGTCAAAGTACATATTTATAATGTTATAACGAGTCCAAAGTCAAAATTACCTATCAACTTTTTGATTGAAGGAATTGGAATATGTGAAAAATTATTTGACATGCCCTGATAGTGAATTTCTAACTAATTTAATTTCCACAAAGTAACATTGGATGGTAATATAGTCATAACTTAATGAAGTACCTCACTATAACACGTCAATAGTCTGATATCAAGAACAGTGTTTGAAAATGTTTCTCTCTGCAGAAGTTTCTGTATTTTCTTACATGTGTAGCCATATTTTAAGCTGTAGTGCTGAGTTTCTATTTCTACATCAGTGTAAGATAAAAAGGGCCAGCCATGTTCAAAAACAAAATAGATCATTCTAATAAAGTAGACCAGATGCTACATCCAGGGAACCTCAATTAGAAATAGATGGGAAGATTAATTTTGTTGAGTGACTTAATGGGCATCGATATCCAAAATATCAACTATACTTAAAAAAATTTCACATAGTTTTTTTTCCAGAGGTTACAGTAGGATTATTTGAAATTTTGTACTTTCTTCTATGCTAAATTAAGTTTATGTGTTTTTTTCCCCATGTCAAGACTGACTATATGCCATAGCACAAGTAATCATTTCCATAGATTCTTAGTGGATGAACATCTGGCCCATATTTGCTAATGTTGATCATGTTTATATGTTACCACCAGACTGGACCTGGCATGCTAGTATAGCAATTTTAGTTATTTTGATGGCTGCTACCACCAAATGGAATATGTGATTCTTTAGTTCAATTGTTAACATCAAGTGATATCATTGGAAACATCAGATGATAACCTGGTCCAGTCTGTGATGTTTGGAAATATTCATTAATGACAAGGTTCTTATAACAGCATATATGGTGTTTTCCATGAATAATAACACTCAAACATCTAAAGTGGTTTAGCCTTATAGAATTATTGGAAGAATTTTCTCATACTTGCTGGTAGATGTTCGTTTAGCTATATAAAAAGGATACCAAATTCCTCTAAATACTCTAAACTTGATCATTAGCCTAAAAGAGATAAAATGCCCCACATACACCTTCCTCTGACAATTTGATCCAAATGTAACATTCTACTTTTATGAAGGATTAACCCTATATAAAATGATTTACTAGGATTTAAAGCATATCAGGTAACAGAAAGGAAATTTTATTTACTAAATGGGTACAGTATGCCAAGAATTATATAGTATATGGTATAGAGTAATGAGAATTACTAATGAAATATTGACTTTAAAAGTTGTCTTAAAGGTAAGAGCTAGGATTTTCAAAATAATTGTGAATTTATTATATGGAAAATGATACAATATCTTAATACCACTGAGTTTTCAGTTCCCAATTTCTATAAAAATCATCTTATGCAACATAAATTTTATAACAAAACTGAAATGATTTTGTGGAAAATCTTAAGCTGTTTAAAAGAAAATTAGTGTAAACTCACTTACAAAGGCAACAAATACTGGCAAGGAATAGCAAAAATAAAATGTCCTAAGTGGAACAAAGACAAAATTGAGTAAGTGACAAAAAAGGGTATGAAGTGTAAATTCCAGCAATAAAATTTGAAGATATTGGAAAGAAATTAAAGGAAGCTTAATATTAAAACTTAAAAGAAAGACTAGCAAAATAAGATTAGAATTCATTGAACACAAAACCACAAATAATTAAAAGAAGAAAATTGTGATGACTATAAGTAAAAATTATCCCATTAACTAACTTTTTTAAAGTACTGCTATGCATCTGGTATTGATTTTGACGGAAAGAAAATCACTGATTTGACAAAGGACGTTTAAAAGTCCCTAAGATTTCTCCCATCACTTTATATGTTTGTCCTACTACAAATTAGGATGTAATATGCCTAGTAAAACTTTTAAAGTATTATATTATGCACAAATTCTCTAAGACATGCTACAGAAATGTGTTTAAGAATTGTCTACAAAACACATTCCGCCTGACAGCTCCAAGAGGCCACACATCACCAGGATTGGTAACTCACCCTTTGTGTTCATTGAACTTATTCCTATAAACTTCAATCCCTCCCACCCAATTAATGGGACAAAATGCCTAAATAAACAAGAAAGGGAAGACCTTTAAAAGCCCTCCAACCTCAATGAAAGGACTTCATTTTGAATGATTGCACCTCAAAGTTGACACTTTACTATGACTGGCAGTATAGGCCTCCCTCTCCTTTTACGTGCCCTCAGTAATGACACTCACCTCGCCAAGCTTTGGGAGGTTTCATACATTTGGCACTTAAAATCCTTTGGCCTTTGGCCTTGTGGGGTCAGAGGCATTGATTTAGGAGGAAAGATTAAATTAACCATAGCTTGACCAAGAATAACTACACAAAATAAAAAAGCAATAAGATGGAGGAATGAGGAAGCACATTAGAAGGTAAAACGAGGAAGTCATTAAGCAAATGAAACCTTAGATTGAATAATTGGCAAAATTTCCGGAAACAAAAGAACTCGTGAACTCTAAAGTACTGTCGTCCTGTGACCAAAGTGATTGAGCTATCACTTGGGTCAGGTAACACGAGATGGCCAGTCCATGGCAAGCACAGTGAGCTCGCCACCCAAGTCAGACCAGGGAAATCCCTTTGATGCTTAACACTCAGCTGTGCTTGTGGGAATATCAGATCAGTGTTATTTCTTTCTCATTCTCAAGGGGGGGAAAGCAAAATAGTTAAGGTAACTATACCACCTATCAATCTTTATAGTCTGCTGAGTAAGATGATTTTTTTAATGTTTCAGACTCATCTAGACCAAAGCATCTGTAAGGCAGCATTCTTTTATCCTCAGTGTCTGGTATAGTGCCTGATACTGTGAATGTGAATGGACGAATGAATACATCTGATAAGTTAGCCTAAAAAATATGCCAGGGCAAATCATTTTAAAGTAACAGCAAAGCATTTTCTAAATTCTGATGGCAGACCCTCCTGATTGCATTGCCTGTGTTTCTGAAAGAATGATTCAAAGGGGATTGTGATCATTCGTAAACATTTATTGCTCATCAGTTACTACAGTTTCACTGTATCTCACCATGCATAATGGTTTCTAGGTTGTGCAAAATTTAATAAGATGCAGGGATGTTCATTTTCATCGTCTAAGTCCATTGAGGTGCCACTTTTCAAGTTCTGTGTTGAACACTAAAGGGCTCTTAATAAATGAGTCCAGATGGAGTATGTATGTGAGACGGGTTGGGTAAGTGCATGAGATGTAGACCACAAATAGCATGATACTCAATCACTCCATAGGATGCCACATGGCCTGGGGTAATTTTCCATAGCAGAATCTAAATAACATTGTTCATTTACTAATGGTCTAAATATCATAATTAGGACATGTTGCTGCTATAGAACTCTAATTACTGATAAAAAGCAACTTTCATCATGACCTTCTCCCATTTAAGGGAAATGATCATTATACTTAACTCCAGCCTTTCAACCCCTTGATCAGGCCAATAAAGCATTTCTGAAAATGCCAAACACATTGCCTAGTTTAGAATTGCTCTTCTAACTGGGAACTAATGATTTATGATTTTTTTTCAAATGTCATGCATTTAGTATCATTACCTGGTGAGAAGCAAAACAGCAACAAGTGAGTGTCTTGGCCTTTATACATGACTAATGTGGAAATTTGGAATTCATATTTTGTTATCGAGAAAAGAATGGCATATTTGAGGAACCCCTTTCAGAGCTGCTGAATCATTTTAATGACAGTTTTACTCTGTTTGGCATGCTCGGTGCTGTCTCTTTCACATTTTTATAACTACTTTATAATGAACATCTTTAAATACTTTCTTAATCCTTGCTAGCTTAACCAGAAAAATAGTGCTTTTCTAAAAGTGTGAAATCAGGCACTTGTGTGGGAGCTGCAGTTTAATGAACACTTCCTTTTGGCACATCCAAACAGTGCTGGCCTGAGGAATCACGTGATGCCTTCGTCTTTCAATTGAAGAGCAGGCATTAAAGATAGCATCAATGGCATTTTCTGATTTTCTAAAAATGTTTTGTGCATGCTACCTGTATCAATTTAATTTAATAAGACAGTATACCATAAAGTAGGTCCATACCACCTTTGGATTTTTAAAATATTTTTTGTTGTTCTTTGGGCAGCTAAAGACACAAACATAAGGTCATGTTAAGTTTCTTCATTTTCTCAACTATATGTTTAAAAATTATAAAAACTATGAATCTACATTTCTTGGATGACTTTTAATGACAAACTATTTTTTTAGCATTTATATATTAAGAATTAGTAACTGTGTTATATGTTTTAGTGTCTTTATTCATCTGGATGTGTGTTTCTGAAAGTGGTCTGCATGGTAAGTTAAAACAATAGTCGGTAAATGAGGTACCCTTCACTTTGTTTTCTTTTTGCTTTTATTATCATTAATAACATTACTATTACCTTGAAGTTTGATGGCAAGAAACAACTTTCCATTGGTTGAAATTGGTTTAATAACAGTGCAGAAGTTACTTAAAATGTTGTTTTATATATGGTTTGCTCTCTCTCTTTTTTTTCCAAAAGGAATCATACTTGAATAATAATCTTCAGAACTATTAATATGTATGACTTTTCATTAGAGAGTTAATTTTAATGATCTATTATCATAAATAGATTTTAAATAAACATACATATGCATTTACTTACTTCAAATCACTCACAGATTTGGGTTTAAAAATTGAATTCATTTGTAAAATTATTGCTTAAGAATTCACAGTGTGATAACAAAATAAAACCAAAATGGTACAGAAACTATACAATAAAAAGATCCTTGACATTGGTCTTGGCATGATTTTTTGGATTTGTTACCAAAAGCAAAAGCAACAAAAGCGAAAATAAACTAGTGGGACTATATCAAACGCAGAAGTTTCTATACGGCATAGGAACCATCAATAAAATGAAAAGGCCACCTTTAAAGGTTTATTTCAGCATTTTAACTTGACAGCATAATATATAAATCTAATGATTTGGGCACATGCAAATGATCACAGAGTCTGTGGCACAGTCCCTGAGAGGTGAATGCTCAGACAAACATTCCTATGGCACAATAGCTGCCAGTCCACACTGGAGACTCTTCCTAAGCACATATATGTTTCATGTTCCCTCCCAAAATCAGGTGCAAAGAAAACATGGATTAAACATAATGCCAATGTTGCAACCACAGGGAACTAAAAACTGGCAGAGTTGACATTATTCAACTTGAAAAAGGATTTTGCTAAGAAAAATAAAATCATTTAAGGAAATTAGACAAAAATTTTAAAAAAAAGATTTGAATGTGGACTTATAACAAAAGCTGATGACAATGAACGTTTCCTTAATTACAATTGTACCTTGAAATATTAACCATTAAGAGATGTACATATAAAAACATTTATGAGTGAAAATATCCATAATGGGGTACATGTCAGAAATTTATTTTTAATATGCTTTTATTGATTTTAGAGGGAGAGGAATGAAGAGGGATAGAAAGATAGAAACATCAATGAGAGAGAGAGAAACATTGATGCCCCCCACTGGGGATCGATCCCACAACCCAGGTATGTGCCCTGACTGAGAATTGAAATGGTGACGTATTAGTTGGTGGATTGATGCTCAACTACAGAGCCATACCCATCTGGGCTCTTACAGTTTTTTGCTGATGAATTGTGTAAGTGCAAATGTTTGGAGAAGAGGTCATAACGAACTGTGACTTCTGGTTTACTGTCGGCCTTCTCTCCGGCAACATTGACCTCTCTAATATAGGGACTTCCTAGTCTGTGAACAATATCCACTACATTTGAGAAAGTCTCCAGGTTTTTTATAGATAACTCAATAAACTTAGATCCTGCCCTCAAGATCTAAAGGAAGTTACAGTTTGTTGATAACTAATTTAGAAGTGTTACCAATGCATTCAGGATGGGGCAAAAGTAGATTTATAGTTGTGACAAACACAGTTTATTCTTATATTATTGTTTATTAGTTATTGTATTATTTTCTATATGAGGCCTGGTGCACAAAATTTGTGCACAGGGAGGGGTGTCCCTCAGCCAAGTCTGCACCCTCTCCAATCTGGGACCCCTTGAGGGATGTCCGACTGCCCGTTTAGGCCCGATCCTACCCAGATCGGGCCTAAACGGGCAGTCGGACATCCTTTTCACAATCCAGGACTGCTGGCACCCAACTGCTCACCTGCCTGCCTCCCTGATTGCCCATAACTGCTTCTGTCTGCCAGCCTGATTACCCCCTAACCACTCCCCTGCCAGCCTGATTGATGCCTAACTGCTCCCCTGCCAGTCTGTTTACCACTAACTGTTCTCCCTTGCAGGCCTGGTCACCCCTAACTGCCCTTCCTGGCAGGCCTGGTAACCCCAACTGCCCTCCCCTGCAGGTCTGGGTCCCCCCCAACTGGCCTTTCCTGCAGGCCTGATCACCCCAAACTTCCCTCCTCTGTCCGCCTGGTCACCCCTAACTGCCCTCCTGTGCAGGCTTGATCACTCCCAGCTGCTTTCCCTTTCAGGCCTGGTCCCTCCCAACTGCCCTCCTCTGCTGGTCATCTTGTGGTGGCCATCTTTGTTCACATGGGGGCAGCCATCTTTGACCACATGGGAGCAGCCATCTTTGATCACATGGGGCAGCCATCTTGTTTGTTGGATTGATAGTCAATTTGCATATTACTCTTTCATTAGATAGGTAGGGGCCAGATGGTTTGCCCTGATGGGTGTCTTGGATCAGGGTGGGTGTTCCCTTGAGGTGTGGGGCAGCCTGGGTGAGGGTCCTTTGTTATTTTGCAGCTTGGCCATGCTCCCTGGTGACCCAAGCAGAGGCCCTAGTATCTGGAATTTATTTATCTTCTATAATTGAAACTTTGTAGCCTTGAGCAAAGCCAACCCTTTTGCTTGCACTGTGGCCCCAGCCATTTTTGTTGAAATTCATTTATCTTCTATAATTGGAACTTTGTAGCCTTGAGTGGATGCCTAGACAGGCCAGGGTGTGTGGAAAGTTTGGCTTTCTCCATCACTGAGGGCAATTCAAGCCTCCTGCTCTCTCCAGCTCTGTGGCTGCCACCATTTTTGTTGGGATTTATTTATCTTCTGTAATTTATTTATCATCTATAAAAAAAACTTTGTAGCATTGAGTGGAGGCTGTGTGGAAACTCTGGTTTCCTCCATTACCTGCTTGCTCCCTGGCTGCAGCCATCATGGTTTGATTAATTTGCATACTCACTCCCAGTTGGCTGGTAAGCGTGGCTTGTGTGCAGCAGAGTGATGGTTAATTTGTATATTACTCTTTTGTTAGATAGTATGAACAACTGTAATTCTACTTTTGCCACAATCTGTATAATGCCCTGCCATAAATATATATATATATATATATATATATATATATATATGTAAACTTTGTTGCCGGTAAGGACTCAAACATTGATCAGTATTCAGCAGCCACTTTATAAAAATCAAACGATAGTCTGGCTGAACAAGAACTGGTTTCTCACATATGGTTTTGCATTTTAGTCTTATTTCTAGTCCCCTCAGTTCAACTTTTGATCTGCTCTCTGTAAATTCATTGTGGGCTATCTGCCACTGGGGTATGCTTGCCTTGCATGCTCTTGGGAGTCCCTTTCCATTATTTGTGAACCCCCAAATACATGCAGCAGCACAATGAAGTGTCAATGCAGCAGTGAAATGGATCAAAGCTGGCAGACTATATATTCTTACATATAGACTCTTCTAGAAAAAAAGAAATAATGTTGCCATTTTAAAAGAAAATAAACAGAAAAAATATAACAGCTAAAAAAGACCTCATTATATTTTTTCATTGGTAGGATAAGTTAGATGTGATATATAGCAGCATATAAAATCAATTTTTTAAAAGTTAGATATCTAGAAATATAAGGGAACACTAGGTCATATCAGATTAGAACTTAGATTCAAAGACGTAATATCTGAAAACATCTTGACCTCATATTCCAAAGAACATGAAGGAAACATGTAAAGAATAAAGAAATAAAAATGGCAAGTCCTTTTACAAAAGGAAAAATGATGTGTAACAACAAAGAACAAATTAAATAATAACTCAAAAGTATGCTATTTGTTTATCTCATGCCTTTTATAACCCAAATGGGATTAAAACTCAGATGAGTAAAGACATTTATCCTGTTCCATAGAAATATATAAATAATGCATATCTTTGAACTATACAGCGATAAAAGTTTAAAGAGTGGGAGAGACAGGACATAAACAGATAACATTACTAGAATATGTATCTGAAAGATAATGATGTCATTGTTCATGGAGCTGACTTTCTGATTTTTGGTGGATAGCTGAAGAATTCTCTTAGTTCCCTGAATCATTTCCATTATCCTCTCAACTGCCAAAAAATAGCAACTAAGTTACTATGCTTCATTTTGATAACTAGATAATTGCCTTTTGGAATAATATCTAACTGATATATTTTAAGCTCCACTGTGAAGTTACTTCCAGTCATTTCAAAAGCACAAACTCTTGCTCACTTGTAAACTGCTTCAAAGCTTGGGCAAGAACATCAAACCAAAATTCTCATTTCGCCCTATCGCTGACACCAAAAAGATGAAGAAAGATGGGAATGAATACAATTCCACATGAGGAGCGTGACAGTCAGCCTCTGACTCAGTTGATGCAGTAAGCCTAAGAGTTCAAAGTCCTAACCCAGTCATTTCTAGTTCTATCACACTTCATACTACTGCTTCAGCTCTTCACATAATTACCTCATGTGTTATTTTGTATTTGTTTTCTAAACAGAACATATTCTCTGGCACCCTAGACCTCACGAAGACTCTTGCCTAAATAAGTATATTTTCTATTTAGTGCACACCCTGGGGACACTCTCTTTAAGGGCAAAGGGCCAAAGAGGAGGCACAAAAACATTAAGACATATAATAATATAACACTCACACCCCAGAAAAGACAAGATCACCTGATTTAAGGACTATACATAGACTGTGCTAGTACAAAATGGTCATTACTATTCTGGGTTGGTCTGTGTTTCTGGGGCAAGTTCATTGAGTGAGAGCATGAGTACAAATGCTAGAATCCTATGAGACTGGGAGGCAGAGATAGATGACATCAAAACCAGAGGAAGGAACAGAACCCAGAAGAGTGTGTAGAACCTGAGTCCAAGAGGTTTAGAAAGGGACATTCATCAAGCCAAATGGGTGAGAAACTGAAACAGACGCTGAACTGAGGTGCCAAAAATCCAGGAAATCAGAAAATGGGAGTAATTGCAAGCAGGTCCAGAGGGAAGAGAAGTTTCTGGTGTAAAGTGGCATATGGTTTGCAGCCCTGATCCATCTGGTCTCACCTCTGCACAAAAATATTAGTGAAGGCAGAGGCAACTCACGAAAGTCAGAACACTATGAATAGATATTGACAATCAACCCATGGCCAAGATCTATGAGGGATTTTCGTAAACTACAATGCTGAGAAAATTGGATTGAAAATTGCAATAGATATTCCAACCTTCTTTTGCCCAATGAAAAGTAGATAAAAATGTCCCTCTCTGCTATTTTCCCTGCTTCAAAAATAAATCTTCATCATCGGAAAACCAGTCAACCAAGTATTACATGGGTATCATATTTGAGATTCATCTTCCCTCCTCACAACCCAATGACTATTACCACCATGACTGTCTCTACTAGTGCATCTCTCTGGAGTCTACGTACAAATACATAATGCCTGGTCAGGAATCTCGTGTGTAAGTGTGTATTGGTGTTGGGGAGGGGTTCTCCAGTGAAGGTGTAAATCCTAGAAGATATAATCCCCACAAATACAGTGTTATGAACAGATAAGAAAGAACTGAGAACAATTAATTATTTAGGTTTTGAAAGTACTTTCCTTATTCAGAAAACTTAGGCGCTGAGGTACGGATGATCCTAGGTGTCAGATCTGCAGCACCTCCCTAGCACTGAGTCAGTAGATACCTGCTAAGAATTTTGTGCATTGATCTGCTTTCAGTTTGTAGTTCTGGGGAAGATTGCTGCTAGAGTTCAAACTCACAGAGGGTCAATGGCAGTCCAATCAATGGAATTGAGACATCCAAGCTAAGATGATGGGAAGTGTGTGTGTGTGTGTGTGTGTGTGTGTGTGTGTGTGTGTGTGTGTGTTTTGTTTTATTTTGTTTTGTTTTGTTTTGTTTTTTCAGTAGAAAATTTGCTGGGCCTCCTTAGTCACATCAATGAGACACAGTCCTACATAAACTTTTGTAACTATTGCCCACTTTATGACAGTCTCAAGAGGCACTATTAGTGATCTGATGATGTAAACTGAAGAGGGCACTATTCTGAATTTTCATTTTCAAATGTCTCCAGACAGTAGGTGATAGCTAATTCATTCTTTTCTTTTTTACTTTGAAATTCTGGTGAAGGTAGGGGTGAGATTTTGGAAGCCAAGTGGCTGAGCTCAAGCATACACATAAATTCTGTTTGCTTTCTTTGTGGATAATCTCATTGATCTCACTGTGGCCTGTGAGAGCAATTTTAACAGAGGGCTTTCAAAACGGAGATTATTGGCAGCAGCAGCAATGGATTAAGGATTAACTTGTTTTGTGATTCATTCCCAGGACAATACATATCTGGATGCAAGCACTTTAAGATGTTTGCTAAAACAAAGCCTTTTTTTGAGACTTTGCTCTGCATCAACTTTTCTTTTTCCTGGTCCCTCAAGGCTTCATGCCCAGTTACCTTCTTGTTGCTCAGATCCACTGATTTGGGTCCCTGTTTCTTTGGTCGCTTATGTAGCCTTGGTCCTCAAACCCAGTTGCCCAGTCTCCTTACTGACCTTGTCATACAGCATGTGCCAGCCTTTCTCTCTCAGTTGAACTTTGGATGAGACTATGACACAAATATTAGTCTCTTTTCCTGTTTTACCAACTCTATCCCCTCACCTGCCTATGGCTGCTCAAACCATAACATGATCTCTTTCTTCTCTCAATTGAAATGAGACTATTGTTTAAATTTTCAAATTTATTTGGGATGTTATATAGGCAAAGCCACAAAGACAACACAAATTGATAAAAATCCTAACTTTGCAGTTTTTGTTTGGTGAGTTTTGCTTGCTTTCCACAAGGAGAAACCTGGTGTCAATGGGAACCAGGACCGGAGTGAAGACAGCGCCGAGCGTTCTTTTGGGGGCAGATAAAAATGTAAACAGATGTAATTAAAAGATTGTATTAGTTCTGTAAGAAGTGTAAGCAGGCAGTGGGTCATGTGAATAATTATTATCAGGTTCTTCTATTGCCTGAGATATTCAAAGCTGATTTATTTGGGGATACTTGTGCTGGTTTTCTTTTTAAATAAGAACATGTTTATCATCGGAAAGCTGTCTATTCTGGAAAGCTTTGCGCATTTCTTCTCTTTTGATGGAGAAGCTTTTCCACAGGTGCGTTCCTGCCTCTGAGATTTAATGCTCACCCTTAAATCTTCACATCTGGAGAGGCTGAAGTTGAGAAGACCTGTCTTTCACTGCTCTGCACCCAAAATCATGGCACAATGCCTTTCCCTCTACTTCTGGCTTTCCTCTTTCCCCATCAGTGCACATGGCTCAGGTAAAAGAGTAGGTGTGGCTTGGCTGGCCTGGTTCGGTGGTTGAGGATCAACTTATGAAGTAGGAGGTCATGGTTCGATTCCTGGTCAGGGCATATGCCAGGGTTGCAGGCTCAATCCCTAGTAGGGGGTGTGCAAGAGGCAGCCGATCAATGATTCTCTCCCTTCATTGATGTTTCTATCTCTCTTTCCCTCTCTCTTCCTCTGAAATCAGTATCCTGTATAATAAAAGGGTAATATGCAAATTGATCCTAACAGTGAAGCAACGAGGAATGACTGGTTACTATGATGCACACTAACCACCAGGGGGCAGATGCTCAATGCAGGAGTTGCCCCCTGGTGGTCAGTGCCCTTCCATAGGGGGAGCATCACTCAGCCAGAAGCTGGCTCATGGCTAGCCAGAGCAGCAGCAGTGGTAGGAGCCTTACCCACTTCTGCATCAGCACTAAGGATGTCTGACTAATGGCTTAGGCCCACTCTCCCTGAGGAGAGTGGGCCTAAGCCACCAGTCAGACATCCCCCAAGGGCTCCTGGGCTGTTAGAGAGATGTCTGACTGCTATCTTTTGCCCGATCTCGCAGGGAACGGGCCTGAGCCAGCAGGTGGACATCCCCAAAGGGTTCCCAGGCTGCCAGAGGGACACTGACTGCCAACATAGGCCCACTTCCCTGGGGAGCGGGCCTAAGCCATCAGTAAGACATCCCCTGAAGGGTCTCAGACTGTGAGAGGGTGCAGGCAAGGCTAAGGATCCCCCTCCCAAGTGCACAAATTTTCGTGCACCAGGACTGTACTCTACTGTATACATACACTGCGTGGCCAGATTATTATGATCTCTGAATGCATAATAATCTGGTCACTCAGTGTATATAAATATATATTAGAGAGCTGGTGCATGAATTCATGCATGAATTCTGGCCAGCATGGCCAGGGTAAGAGAACATGAGTGCTTGGCTGCTCTGCCTGCTAGTCGAACTCCTGGTTGAAGGGACAATTTTCATATTAGCCTTTTGTTATATAGTATATACACTGAGTGGCCAGATTATTATGTGTTCAGAGATTATAATAATCTGGCCACTCAGTATCCTATCTAATAAAAGTAATATGCAAATTAACCATCACTGCACTATACCCACAAGCCATACCCACCAGCCAATCAGGAGAGAGTATGCAAATTAACCCCAACCTAGATGGCTGCAGCCAAGGAAGTGAGCAGGAGGGAGGCTTGGATTTCCCCAGAGATGGAAGAAACCAAGATTTTCTCATACCCTGGTGGGCCCAGACTTCCACTCAAGGCTACAAAGTTTCAATTATAGAAGATAAATAAATCCCAATAAAAATGGCACAGCCACAGAGCTGGAGAGAGCAGGAGGCTGTTGCCTCCTGCGATGGAGGAAGCCAAGCTTCTGCAGCCCTAGCCTGTCTTGGCCTCTGCTTAAGGCTACAAAGTTTCAATTATAGAAGATACATAAATCCCAGACACAAAGGCCTATGCTTGGGTCGCCGGGAGGTGTGGCTGGTCTGCAAACCACCACAGGCCCCTCACCCAGGCTGCCCCAAGCCCCAAGGAAACCCCCACCCTGATCCGGGACATCCTTCAGGGCAAACCAGCAGGTTTCCACCCATGCACCAGGCCTCTATCCTATCTAATAAAAGAGTAATTTGCAGATTGACCATCACTCCAACACACAAGATGGCTGCCCCCATGTGGACACAAGATGGCCAACACCACAAGATGGCCAGCAGGGGAGGGCAATTGGGAGGGACCAGGCCTGCAAGGGAGGGCAGTTGGGGATGATCAAGCCTGCAGGGGAGGGAAGTTAGGGGTGACCAGGCTGGAAGAGGAGGGAAGTTGAGGGTGACTGGGCCTGCAGGGAAGGGCAGTTGGGTGGGACTCAGGCCTTCAGGGGAGAGTAGTTAGGGGGAGTGGGGGGCTAGGCATGGAGGAGAGGGCAGTTATGGGTGACCAGGCCTGCAGGGGAGGGGCAAAGAGGCTGGCAGGGGAGCAGTTAGGCATCAATTAGGCTGGCAGGGGAGTGGTTAGGGGGTGATCGGGCTGACAGGCAGAAGCAGTTAGGAGCAATCAGGAAGGCAGGCAGGCAAGCAGTTGGAAGCCAGAAATTCTGGATTGTGAGAGGAATCCCAGATTGGAGAGGGTGCAGGCTTGCATGAATTTCATGCACTGGGCCTCTAGTACACACACACACACACACACACACACACACACACACACACACACACATAAAGAGCATATGTGAAAACATATGAATAGGCTTGGGGAATTTTTTGACCTCTCAAACTCTCTTAACATTTGCAGGCCTCTGTTTCCACTGAGTTTCTGAGCTTGTGTACAGTTAAATGTACTGTTCTATATGTTTTGATGCTGAACTGATTTTTTGTTTGTTTTATGTGAGTGATCGTCTTAATCCCAAGTGGAAACAGCGTTTACAAATGTAAACCCATTTTACTCTGATTTAGAGCTTTTGCAAGAGCTGGCTTCACAAATCAAGGCCCCAGCTCTGACAGCAAGAATCGTTCAAAAGGTGTTTTTTCTCTCACCTTGAAGAGAAAGGGACTAGGACCTTTTCTAAGGGGTTCCTTCTTTTCCTCCTCTAAAGATAAACACAGTGTGTGTGTGTGTGTGTGTGTGGTGTGTGTGTGTGTCTCAGGGGGAGGTTGAGAGGATCAGGGACTTGGCAGATTCTTTTTGATCAGAAGTAACTGTTGAGCCTGCAAACCGAAGGTTCTGCAGGTGTAATGCAATCTGTGGGATCATTCCTGTGGTTGCTCTGTTGTTAAATCAATCCCCTGCCTTTGAAGGGAGAATTAACTGGGGATCTCTGGGAGGCTCTGAGGATGATATTTGGGACGATGAGTCAGAGGTCCTGGGGCAAGACCAGAATCACTTTGAAGCTCACATCTCAGGTGCTCAGACTAATATATACAATGGTTCCCATGCGTTCAGCAGTCAGAATATGTTAGATCCTCCTCATTTCTATTTCTATCCCCCACAGGAGTCCACCTGAGCTTCTGAAAATATTAAATTAGTGAAATGTACATGAAGATGCCTGCCATGCTACCTTATGAAAATCAAATGGGATTGTTTATATAAAAACCATCAGCAAATTGAGGTTATTATCCTCACTGGGAAAGACTCTTGGCTAACATTGTTTGTAAGTCTTACGAGGCGATATTTAACACTCAGAAGATAGAGTTGTACATTTTCTCCCCTGAATAACAACTTGGAAAAGTAAATGTAATACTTTTGATAGATATTATTAACAGGAAATTGTGGAATTAAGAAATTTAAAATCTGGGTGAGAAATTTTGACATTTGTCTCTGGAACTCAATAAACACATCACTGTTTATCAGAACAAAAACAAAAATACACTAGTTGACATGGACAATAAAGAGCACTAGTCAATGAGTGGGTGACAAGTGTATTTCTAAGGGTATGTTTATGCTTGTGTTCTAAAATTTATTACACCAAAGTTATAATATTTTTTTATATATAGCATTAAAGTAATGGCAATTTTGCATATATTGGAAATAATGAGAGAAAGAGCAGTGATGAAACTTTTGGGCTCAAACTCAGATACCTGAGAACTAACTTTGTTTATTTTGTAATTTTTTACAACTTACTTTCAAACTCTCAAACTCCATTTTCTCTGCTGGTTAAAAAAAAAAATCAATTGTCACCATTTTTGGGTTTCCCCGTGACCTGGACACCAGGCTGTTTTCCAGAGCCAGGGCCTTAGGCGACATTCATTGACATCATTCTGTCACCTTTTGCCTGTTTGCAAAACCACCTCAGGCCTGTTGCTTCTATGCCAGGTTTGAAAGAGCAATGTTTTCTGATTTGTAAACACACCCATCTCTCATTCACATCTGGCATTTTGCTGTTTGCCTGGTGAGGCTATAACACACAGACTTCATCCTCCCATACCAGCTCAGGGGACCTCAGTTCTGGAGGGAAGTTTTGCCACCTTCAACAGACACCCCGTCCATTTGCCTCTCTAAGGCACATTGTCCTAATATGTGAATCTTCTTTAAAAACACTTGCTTTTAATCTCAGACATATGCCAAAACAATTTCTTCACTGATACAGCTCCTAGGGCAGTGGTCGGCAAACTCATTAGTCAACAGAGCCAGCTATCAACAGTATAATGATTGAAATTTCTTTTGAGAGCCAAATTTTTTAAACTTAAACTTTTTCTGATGACTCACCCAGGCTGTGGTATTTTGTGGAAGAGCCACACTCAAGGGGCCAAAGAGCCACACGTGGCTCGTAAGCCGCGGTTTGCTGACCACTGTCCTAGGGCAATGGAAACTAAAGAGAAAATAAACAAATGGGACTATATCAAAACAAAAAGCTTTTGCACAACAAAACAAACCATCAATAAAACAATAAGAAAGCTCACTGCGTGGGAGAACATATTTGCCAATGTTATCACCGATAAGGGTTTAATTTCCAACATTTACAGGGAACTCATTCAACTTAACAAAAGGAAGATAAATGATCCAATAAAAAAAAATGGGCGATAGACCTCAATAGATACTTTTCAAAAGAAGACATAAAGAAGGCCAAGAGACATATAAAAGCATGCTCAAAGTCACTAATTTTGACTATTTTCTTTCTTTCCCGAATCTAGCACGGCTAGAAAGTGGGTCCAATTCCTGAGTAGAGGCAGCTGGGGATTGAGAAATGAAATAAAGAGACAAGACACAGGGATAGAAAGAAAAGCTGGGGGAGAGAACCAAGATGGCGGCATAGGAAAAACACCTATCTTGCTGTCATACTCAACAATTTTAATACTACAACTTAACAAAAGAACAAACACCTTCCAGAATCACCAGAAAGCTGGCCGAATGAAAACTCCACAAATAAAAGTGAAGATAAAACACTGTGACTCGGAGGAGCGGCAGCGGACAGTGTGGAAAGATTTGCACGGAGAGAGGATTGGAGCGCGCACCAGCGGAGAGGGCGGGCGGCTGAAAACCGGCCAGTTTTCTCGAACAGGGAGACAAAGACGTCCCACTGGACTGACTCTCCAGCTCTGGGCAAAGTCCAGGGAACCCACTATCACACGGGGTGAAAACTGGACAGTGGGAGGGCACGCTGAAGCTCGGGTGCTGCTGGGTCTCCCAGCTTGTGGAGAAGGCAGCTTGCGTGAACAGCTCGGCTGCGTGACCATGCAGAGAGCACTCTGCAACTTGCTCGTTCATTCGGGAAACCGTCAGACTGCGCTTTGTTTTACGACCCTGGGTGAGACATTGCGCATGCAGACTCATTTGGGGAGAGTCTGAATTCCCTGGCAGCCGGTAGAGCTCGGCAGCGGCTCTCTCTCAGAAGTGCTGGCAGCCATTGCCCCAGGCACAGAGTCACTGGGGCCGCATAGGGCGGAGCTAACGCTGTCTGCTTGGCCCGGAGACTCCACCCATCCAACCTGAGCACAGCTGAGCTTCACAGAAAATTGGCCTGGAGGTCAACCCCTCCAAGTGCTAACAACGATTAACCTGAGCTTAACTTCAGCAAAACTGTGCAGCCCATATCCACCTCAGGTAACTGGGGAGGTTGAGCCACTGTCCCTAGTAGGAAGTCTACCACACAAAGCTAATTGACCAACTCAGGGAAGCAGCCACCATGCAGAGACATGGAAAGAAATCAGATGTGAAAGAAATGGAGGAAAACAAAACAAAACAAAACAAAACGACTGGACATGGAATTCAAAACCACGGTTATAGGGCTTCTCAAGAGGCTCCAACAAAAGGTCGAGGCCTATAAGGAAATAAGGGAGACCGCAAAGGAAATGAATGAGTCCTACAAGGAAATGAATGAGACCCTCAAGGATATGAATGATACCTGCAAGGAAATGATCAAGACCAATGTGGAAATGAAGGAGACCCTCAAGGATATAAAGGAGACTCTCAAGGATATGAAAAAGGACCAACCAGAAATTAAGCATACACTGACTGAAATAAAAAATATTATACAAAGACCTAAAAGTGCTCTGGAGCACCCCAAGAACCAAGTTCAAGATTTGAAATACAAAGAGGGAAAATCCACTCAGCTGAAAAAGCAAGAAACCGAAAGAATCCAAAAAGTTGAAGATAGTGTAAGGGGCTTCTGGGACAACCTCAAGCATACCAACATCCGAATTATAGGGTTGCCAGAAAAAGAGAGAGAGCAAGACAATGAAAACCTATTTGAAGAAATAGTGACCGAAAACTTCCCACACCTGGTGAAAGAAATTGACTTAGGAGTCCAAGAAGCGCACCGAACCCCAATATATAGGAACCCTAAGATGACCACACGAAGGCACATCATAATTAAAATGCCAAGAGCAAAAGACAAAGAGAGAATATTAAAAGCAGCAAGAGAAAAACAGTTGGTTACCTATAAGGGAGCACCCATACGATTGTCAGCGGATTTCTCAACAGAAACGATGCAGGCCAGACGGAAGTGGCCAGAAATATTCAAAGTGATGAGTAGCAAGAATCTACAACCAAGATTACTCTATCCAGCAAAGCTATCATTCAGAATTGAAGGTCAGATAAAGTGCTTTGCAGATAAGAAAAAGCTAAAGGAGTTCATCACCACCAAACCAATATTATATGAAATGCTGAAAGATATTCTTTAAGAGAGGAAGAAGAAAAAGATAAAAGTGTAAATTAGGAACAAAAAATACATATCTATCAACAAATGAATCTAAAAATCAAGTGAATTAATAAGCTGATGAACAGGATAAACTGGTGAATGTAACAGAATCATGGACATAGAGAGGGAATGGACTGACAACTCTTGGGGAGAAAGGGTATGTGGGAAGTGCAGCAAGAGACTGGACAAAAATCATGCAACTATGGGAGAGGACAGTGGAGGGGGGTGAGGGCGGAGGGTGGGATGGGTACCAGGTGGAGGGGAACTATAGGGGGGGGAAGGGAACAATGTAATTAATAAACTGAACAATAAAGATTTAAAAATTTTTAAAAATTAAAAAAAAAGAAAAGTTAAAAAAAAAAGAAAAGCTGGGAATTGGGTGGACAGCTGCCCTCTTCTGATGGAGGGACAGTGACCCAGAGCCAATCATCATGTTTATTTTATACCCCAAATACTAGGAAGTTTCACCAAAAGGTCAAGACAAAAGGAGATTATTTGCATTCTTGAGTAGGCTCTGAGCATTCCTGGTGCTAGGTAGGATTTAGATATCAAAACCCACTTCCTCTCACCATGTACTGAAATGAAGGTCAAGCTGACAACACCCTTGCCCTTTTGGCAAGGTGTGTTCCCAGGTGTGGCTTTGCCAACACCACTGGGTTCAGCTGCCAATAATTAAAAAATACCCATGTGACTTCCCAGAGGGCCCTATACAACTAATCATCTGAGAGATGCAAATCAAAATGACAATGAAGTACCATCTCCTACCTGTCATAATGGCTATTATCAACAAATCAACATATGACAAGTGCTGGCAAGGGTATGGAAAAAAAGGGACCTCGTTCATGCCTGGTGGAAATGCAGACTGGTGCAGCCACTGTGGCGAACAGTATGAAATTTCCTTGAAAAACTAAAAATGGAACTCCCATTTGACCCAGTAATCCCACTTCTAGGACTATATCCCAAGAAGCAAGAAATACCAATCAGAAAGGATATATGCACCCTTATGTTCATAGCAGCACAATTTATAATAGCTAAGATTTGGAAACAGCCTAAGCTCCCATCAGCAGATGAGTGGGTTAAAAAACTGTGGTACATCTACCCAATGGAATATTATGCTTCTGAGAGAAAAGGAGTTCTTACCATTTGCAACAGCATGGATGGAACTGGAGAGCATTATGCTAAGTGAAATAAGCCAGTCAGAGAAAGATAAATATCACATGATCTCACTTATTGATGGAATATAATGAACAACATAAACTGATGAACAAAAACAGATCCAGATACAGAGAAGCATCAATCAGAGCATCAAACCTCAGAAGGAAGGTAGAGGAGGGTGGGGGTCAGGGGAGGGATCAACCACAGGAGTTGAATGTATGCATATAAGCCTAACCAATGGACACAGACAACAGAGGGGTGAGGGCATGAGTAGGGGGGTGGGGGTAATGGGGTGATAAGGACACATATGTAATATCTTAATCAATAAAGAAAAATAATTAAAACACTTGGTTTAAATTCACTTAAGATTTAGATTCTCAGAAAACAAAATTAAAAAAAATCTGTAGTTTATTTCTGTTTTCTGTCCCTGCTACCATCTCTAAAACTGTCCAAACTTAAATTCTTCTGAAAATTGAGCAGGAGAGAGAAAAAAAAATGTATAATTTAGTATAGTGTGTATACTTTCAGTTTAATATGAATCCTTTAGTATCTTGATGTGGTAAATTAACTAGTAACACCAGATATGTCCAAATCCTAATCCAGAACTTGTACTTGCGTGTCAACCCATGAACCAAGACGTTACCTTATAAGGCTAAAGGCATTTTGCAGGTGTGATGAAGTAAAGGGTTTTGAGACTGAGGTTATCCAGGCTGCCTGATGTGATCACAGAGGTCTCTATGAGGGGCCGGAAAGAATCATACCTGGATATATCCATGACATGAGGATAGAGGGCTGGGATCACAGGTCAAAGGTGAGGCATACCAGAAGCCGAAAAGGGCAAGCGCAGTGAGCCTACCCTGAGACTCTGAAAGCTCAGAGAAACTGACTTTGGATGTCTGCCCTCCAGAGCTATAAAGAGAGTAATGGATGATGGTTTTGCTCACTGACTTTGTGATAGTTTGTTACAGTAGCAGTAGGAAACTACTCAGAATCGCCATTATTATAGCCTGAGCTTTCACCAAAAAATCAAAGTTTTTCCTGATAAGGAAGTTGTTTTCTCTTATCTGGGAGAATAAGGTATAATAAATAATTTTCTTTACATGTGATAAATCAATTTATTTCACTGGAATTACTGCTTAACGTAGTGGTCCTTATCACGGGCAGTAAGCCTGCTTGACGTTGCTCTGGAAAGAGACGTTAACTGTATTATTCCAGGCTTTTCCTCCAGAGGGAGATATACCGTTTACCTTTCAAGATTATTTATTATACAGCTATTCTTTTTTTTTTAAAGGCAAAACAGCAACTTTAATTTACAGTGCTGTCAAATATAAACAAATGTGTACACCATATAACTGGAGACAAGCAGGTTAAACATTAAAAAGAAATAAAGCTATGTCATCACTTAACCCCTATGAATATAAATGTAACCAAAATAGCCCTAGTGGTTTGGCTCAGTGGATAGAGCATCAGCCTGCGAACTGAAGAGTCCCAGGTTTGATACCTGTCAAGGGCACATACTTTGGTTGCAGGCTCCTGATCCTGGTCGGGGGCATGCAGGAAGCAACCAATTGATGTGTCTCTATCACATCGGTGTTTCTCTCTATCTCTCCCTCTCCCTTCCACTTTCTCTATAAATCAATGGAAAACAATATCTTCAGGTGAGTATAAAAAAATTTAATGTAACCCAAATAAACCTAGCCAGCTTCAATGTCCATCTAAGTATCATATCACATTCTAAAAACCATCAACGGAGCATCTCACCAAGTTGAAGAGTGATTTACCAGTAAATCTTTACCAGAGGCACTGGCATGGGTAAACCAGGTGACTACATTCATACCACACAATGAAATGTTCCTTTTTTTCCCTTTTTATTTCTGCAGTTGGAGATGTTCTGTCTCTCCTATTGCTTGCCTCTGACGTTCACACAGCAATGACACTCTTCTTGCTTCCAATGAGAGCCTTCCCAGATCTATCTTCTGAAACAGTAGGTTCCTGGCCTTTAAATTTAAACTGTTTTTATTCATACTTTGTTCATAATGAGAAAAGTTGATGAGCGTAGTGAAGTGCTGTGTGTGTTTGCGTGTGTGTGTGTGTGTTTGTGTGCGCATGAACCCATGTGTGAACATTTGCTCTTTCTTCTGTTGCATAGACAAAGACACATCCTGTATAGCTTTATCATATTGAAAAAGCCTCACTAAATGAAGCGTCCTACTCCATTACCTGCCAACCATTTCCTATCTCCAGTGTTTGCCACTCATTAAACAGCTTCACCAACTCTTCAGTCCAAAATGTTTTAGGATACAAAGGATGGTAGACCTGCACTGTCCGATCGTAGGAGCATATGGCTATGGAATACTTCAGATATGGCCACTTCACATATTGACATTAGTTTTACCTGTTTCCTTTTACTTTTAAAAAGAGACTCCCAGAAAAATTAAAATTGAATCTGTGGCTCACATTTGTGATTCAAACTACTGTCGGAATCAGATGTGCATTCAGGTCCTGGTTCTAATAATTATTGTAACTTTATTTTTTAAGGAAATAGGTCATTGGTAACATCTAGCACGAATTAACTGTGTACATGTCTTAAATATGATAAGTTGAGGTGTCAAACTTTTCTGCAAAGGGCGAGATTATAAATATTTTAAGCTTTTCAGTAAATATCACAGCAGGCAATATGGTCCCAATCACAACTACACAACTCTACTGTGGTCAAATAAAAGCAGCCATAGGCAACAAGTAAGCACATGAACACTGGCTGTGTTTCAATAAAGCTTTATTTACTAAGTTAGGGGGTGGGCCAGATGTGGTCCAGGCAGTGTGGTTTATACATGAAAGTGAGACCCTCGAATTTATAAATGTGTAAGTTGTGAAACATAATTGGACAACCAACTTTAAAATTGTAAATAATATTTTCTACAAGATAAAAATTGCAAAAAAGATTTGATTATAGGGTCATAGTATGGAGAAATTAACTCCCGTTGGGTCAGAGTTTGCATCTCTACTTGCTATATCTTAATGATACAGTGATAGCTATTTTTAAAGGAGATTTGTGGTGGAGTGGATTACTCTTCGTTTCTTTTCAACTTCCACAGCCATTGAACTATAAATCCATCCATGGCACGTAACCTTCAGTGCTTCCCTCTAGCTGGCAGAGCAGACTTTCCCAACCCTTAGCTGGCAGGTTAAAAGGCCAGGGGTGTTTTCATGTGACTGTCTTTGGTCAGTGGGATGTGACATAAAAAGAAGTTGTAACAGGGTTGTGTGCCATGCCTGCACAGCCAAGGGTTTGGCGAGCCTGAGGGTGGGCTGGCAAAGGATGAAGAAAAGACAGACAAAGAGAATAAGCTGGGTCTAGGTGGATCTTCTCTGTCTGGGTGAGACCACAGAACAGATCCAGACGGCAAGCTGAGCCTTTATTTCATAGTCAGAGGTAAACAAGGTAGTGGTCACCATAGTTACAATGTTATTAGGAGTTTAAGTTGTTTTGGCAGCACTTGCTACACCTCCCACAGCACATTAGTTACCCAGGAAGGATCTAGCGAGCGTCATAAGGTCAAGCTTAATTATGCTAAGAGCTTTGTGGCCTCTAAGCTGGGACTTGTTTGCAGCTTGGCCAGCAGATCAGTCCGAAGCTTAATCCTATAACCGCTCCCTACAGGATTGGTCCTGTACTGTTGAAGTTCTGTCAGCACAATGAGAAGGACATGCTCAGGCCAGCCTCTGTTTCCACCAGGAAGTTACTAAGCTGGTGGGGCAGACCACCCCTGCTTGATCCCAGCTGGCTTCAGAAGCATGAGTGAGCCCAGTTATAACCAGTAGGGCCATCCAAAAAAGCCAGGCTTACACAGCCTTCAGCCAACGTGTAGATGTCTAAGAATAAATGATTCCATGTTTTAAACCATTTTTATTCCAAAAATACGCTTTAATTTTTTTTTACATTGTTCTGATGTAAGTGATACAGTGGGCCCTCTATTTTCACTCCCATTCAGTTTTGGAATGGTTTTTAATGCAATACTATTTTGGTCAGAGTTAACTGATGAAGGAGTCTCTCTCTCTCTCTCTCTCTCTCTCTCTCTCTCTCTCTCCTATTTCTTTGACTACTTTTTTTTCTAGTTTCTATTGCTGGCTTCAGGAAATGATGCTAGAGGAATAGGCAAGAACCGAATTAAATAGTATGTGCCAAGTTATAATTTGGTAGCCAGAAAAAGCCACTGAGGATCTTAAGCAAAGATAAAGATATATCTTGTTTACATTGTGGTTTAGAATTGTCATATTGTCAATCAGATTTACAGAAGTGAAATTTTATTTTCCTTAAAACATTGTTGCTCGTAGCCCAATATCTGCTATTGAAGGGAAAAAAAACAAACAGAAATTTCAGTTTAGAATTTGGTCTCTTTCAGGTTAGTTAGGCCAAAGCAAGGATACCCTCAACCTATTTCTCAGAGGGACACCCACACCACCCCCTTATTCAACTCCCCTAGAACATATAGAGCATAAGGAGAAACTTGTAAGAGTAGAACAGGAGGAGCCTCTCTTCCAACAACTATCTTCCAAGTCCTTTGGTCTCTACTGTTGGTGGGTCCATTTCTCTCTAGTCCTGCCATCTGTTGCTATTGCCATGGCATGCCACCGACCCCACTCAAAGGCCCATGTACCCAATGCTTTCCCAGAATGATTCCTATGTGTGTGCAGACTTCTGCGTCTCCTCGTATCACATTTACATGCCCGTGACTACAGGAAACTTGTGAACTTGTTCTTCCATTCACATGCAGGCCACGGGGAACGGAGTCAGTAGTTATCTTGAGCCCATTCTATCTGCGTAGAGTAACTACATTGCATGGCTGGAGGAAAAGACATAATCTAAAGTACTGCTTCTCAAACTATGAATATGCTTCTGCATCACTACCAATCTCTTTAAAATGCAAATCCTCATTTAGTAGGTTTGAGTTGGGAGTCCCAAAATTCTATAAATGAACAAGCATCCAGGTTATGCCAGTATTGCCATGGATCACAGTCTGAGAAACAAGGAGTTTATTAAATTCCAGAGCATTTGGAGACTGACTAGAAGGCAGAATGAAGGCAGAGGACAAAGTTGGGGATAGCTCACCAATCTCTAAGCTGCCAACTGTCCGTGACTTTCTTCCCCACGGATCCCAAAGCTCTGCCAATTTTCTTTTATGGCAATGCTATTGAAATTACTTTGTGTTCCTCTCAATTACTCAACACAACTCTCTATTTGTGTCTAATTGTTTTGGTAGTGCTTTTGCCAGATAAAGTGGTGCACAGAATTCTATCTAATAAAAGAGTAATATGCAAATTGACTGTACCTCAGCTATATACAAGCCACACCCACCAATCAATTAGTAGCAAGGATGAAAATTAACCCAACCAAGATGGCTACAGCCACGGAGTGAGCTGGAGGCTTGGGTTTCTCCAGCAATGGAGGAAACCAAGCTTTCCACACACCCTGGAAGTCTCAGGCATCCACTCAAGGTTACAAAGTTTCAATGATTGAAGATAAATAAATCCCAACAAAAATGGCAGCAGCCACAGAGCTGGAGAGAGCAGGAGGCTTGAGTTGCCCCAAGTGAGGAAGCCAAATTTTCCGCAGCCCTCGCCTGCCTTGGCCTTTGCTCAGGATACAAAGTTTCAATTATAGAAGATAAAATAATCCCAATAGAAATGGCTGCAGCCACAGAGCAATCAGGAGGCTTGGCTCTGCTCAAAGCTACAGAGTTTCAGTTATAGAAGATAAAGTCCAGATACTAGGACCTCCACTTGGGTCATTGGGGGGTGTGTGGCCATCCTGCAAACCAACACAGGCCCCTTGCCCAGGCTGCCCCAGCCCTAAGGGAACCCCCACCCTAATCCAGGACATCCTTCAGGGCAAACCAGCTGGCCCCTACCCATGCACCAGGCCTCTATCTTATCTAATAAAAGAGTAATAAGCAGATTGACCATCACTCCAACATATAAGATGGCTGCCCCCATGTAGACATAAGATGGCTGCTACAAGATGGCCAGCAGGGGAGGGCAGTTGGGGGTGATCAAGCCTGCAGGTAAGGGCAGTTATGGGTGACTAGGCTAGCAGGGGAGGGAAGTTGGGGTTGACCAGACCTGCAGGCAAGGGCAGTTAGGGGTGACCAGGCCTGCAGGGCAGGGCAGTTAGAGGTGACCAGGCTGGCAGGCAGAAGCAGTTAGAGGTAATTAGGAAGGCAATCAAGTGAGCAATTGGGAGCCAGTAGTCCTGGATTGTGAAAGGTATGTCTGAGGGGTCAGGCCTAAACGCGTAGTCGGACATCCCTCAAGTGGTCCCAGATTGGAGAGAGTGACAGCTGGACTGAGGGACATACCTGCCCCCCTTGTGCACAAATTTTGTGCACCAGGCCTCTAGTACTCTTAATAAATGGATAAGGAATGGCCTGTGCTCTCAAATTAGATGTATGAAATATGCCAGTATCTTTATCAAAACTCTGAGCTACAAGTAAATAAAAAATTAATAAAACAAAGAAAAACACCCAAAAAATCACCAAATCTTCATCCGTTTGTTTCATTTATAATGCAGTATCAACAGCCTAGGCCATTGCACTTTCTGATTCCTGGGTTTATGCAAATTTAAAGAAATATATATATAATGTAAAACAAAAGATTATCAAGACCTCACCTTCTTTGTCTCCACCCTAATCCTGTATCCCTTGTGCCATAAATTTATCAGCTAAGTATTGGAAAGCTAAAACTAAAATATAATTAATTTATGATTAAATTTTGTTATAGAATACATTTATAAAATAGTAACTCATCTCAGAAGTGTATATACTATTTCTCTTAAATATTAAAGGTAAGTATGATATTGAAAAAATTTTGGAATATACACTGCTTCTATAAATATGACTTTTTATAATTTATAAAATCATTATATTCTAAGCTTTGTACACAGCATTCAAACAATCAATGGATAAAGCAATTAGTCAAATGAGAGGAGGACTCAAGTTACAAGAATACATTTTCAATGTAAAATTTGCAATATAATAATTTTAGATCATGCCTTTAATGTATGAATGACATTGTTAGCATTTAACTATTATTTCCCCACTCCCCACAGCTCTTTTGGGTTCCTTGTATGCTACATTTGATTTTAAGCTCTAATCCAAAATAAACTATAGTATTCTCTTTGCTTGATGTTGAAACATCAGTGACTTTCAAATTATCCAAGAAGAGACAAATGACCAAAATCAAACTTGTTTGAATACATTCTAAGTGATTCCAGGATGTCCATATTTACTGATATGTCAAATGTGGAAAGTTTCAGCTTCAAATTATAAACTTGCAAAATATTTTAAAGGACCGAATAGAAGGGGGCTTATGGAAACTATTTAGTCACCTTAATCATAGGTTTAAATGCCACAAACGCTATAATAATACTCCTTACTTCACTTTTTTTTTATTTCTAAGCAAGCAAACCACTACAAACATTAAACACAATATCTCTTTAAAGTAGGACTTCTCCCCCTCACTGCCCACATTGTTTACAGATTGACAAAAACAGGGTGAAAAGCAAATGTTTTCCTGGAGGCAGGTGAGGCACCCCTACGCCAGAGCAGTTCTGAAAATGGTACCATAGTCCCTCCCAAACGTCTGCTTTTTCCTCTTACTGTGAGTTATAGTAAAACACACTAAAATAGTTTCCTTCAGCGATATCCCTGGTCTGCTGTTGTTTTTATTATTATTACTACTTAGTTCATTTATTATGATCAGGATAAAGCAATTGGGGGTTCTCTTCCCCACCACCCCATGCTATTTCCAGCAACAGGTTGTTTTCTGTTATTTGACAATATTCTGGAAACCACCAGCTCATTCAGGTTTGATGTGGTCAGACCACTGTGGTGAACTAAAGACCATCATTACTGTTGGTTCAGTGTTTACATTTCCTTTAGCAGGGGTTTCATATTAGTGGCTGCTCTGAGAGATGGCCTTCTGGTAATTATGGCAAAGAAATGGTGAAGGGCCATCTGAATGAGGTTGGCGAGGCTGCAAATCCCAATGCTGCCTTCCAATCAAGAAATACATTTTCACTACACTGACATCTTTCTCCACACTATCTCTTTTTTAAAAAATAAATATATATATTTCATTGATTTTTTTTTTTTTTTTACAAAGAGGAAGGGAAAGAGAGAGTTAGAAACAGATGAGAGAGAAACATCAATCAGCTGCCTCCTGCACACCTCCTACTGGGGATGTGCCCGCAATCAAGGTACATGCCCTTGACCGGAATGGAACCTGGCACCCTTCAGTCCGCAGGTCGACGCTCTATCCACTGAGCCAAACTGGCCAGGGCTCCACACTATCTCTTAAGGCAGAAATATTGTTTTCATCTTGTAGCATAAATATCCACACCTGAAAACCTAGATGTGCATATTGACCAGTGTCACCCCAATACATTAAAAAAAAGAAAAGAAAGAAATATTGTTTTCATGGTAGACCACACAAAAAATTTACGCATTTAGTCTTTACAGATTTTACTTGTATTGATTTCACAGGTTGTGGAAATATTTTGCTTAAAGACAGTTAAATTGTTTGTTGATTTTGCTGGCTTGCACCTCCCATTAGTTTATTGATTTTTAAATGTTTTATGCAGGCAGAAGTGCTGATGTGCGGAGGCCCTTAGGCAGTGCTCCCAGTAAAGCTATCTCCTCTGCTTGTTAGGCGAGGCCAGAGCAGAACACAGTAGGCCGCTAGGAAAATAAGCAAATTCTTATCTGGAAGTCATTAACTAGAATCACTCATTCTCTTTCCCTTCTTGTCTGGAAGTTGGTTCTTTTCTCATCTTGGAAAAATATTTTGATAGAGAATTAAGTGCTGGTGAAAGGTGAACATGTGGCAGATGCCCAGGAATGAGGAGGGACTGGAGTTCTGGGCTGTGTGATCGCTGGGGGTGCTAACACAGGCAAGATCAGGGACTAGCTGCAGCTGCCATTGTCGGAGCCATTGATATAGAAACAGCAAGTCCACAGCCGATCCATCCCACCTTACTACAAGGGCTGCCCATCCATGCCGGGGGTAGGCGGCTTTAGGTGACAGTTTTATCACACAGTTCTTCATAGTGGTCCATGGAAATTATCTGGAGGTGCAGATTTGAACTATCAGCCCTTGGAAATCCAATGGGTCATCTAAACTCAAAACATTGGCTGATGATTGGGTTCCCAGCTCCAATTTCAATTTCAAGGTAATATCCTGATTTGAAAGCATGAATAGCAGAGTGAGGGAAAGGCTGGAGCAGACTTCCCCAGTCTGATTCCCCCTGGGACCCTTGGGCATACATGAGCAGAGCCTGAGCTATCTGCTCAGCAGGAAGAAAAATATACTTTCCTTAGAAAATTATGTCATTTTTCAACATTACAGAGACATGTGCACGAGGGGAAATTCATCAGCATAACCCTTCATCTTCCCACAGATTTGTCATTCATAATTAGGTTGTGATGCAAATACCCATTTCATATTCACGTGTCAACGTTTGTGGTTCTTTTGTTTAGCTATCTTCTACCGTGCAAACGTGAAGCAAAACTAGATCTGCCTCTCAGTTCTAAGTCAGCACACCACTCCTGGTATTCATTACTCCAGTTTGGAAACTGAGTTAACATCATAATATAAATTGTTTAGTGATTTATTGGATTGCAAAGGCATCATGTTTTAGAACTCATATTATTTCATTTATGTCAAGGAGCCCTGATGGGGAGTCTGGGGCCATGTAGTCAGTAGGGCCCGTGCTCTGGGATGCTTTCCTGGCACGTTTACAGTCTATGAGCACACTATTGAGTGGTGGGCTCCCACCAGCCCCCACAGAGATCCTGTCCCAATGCCCAGATGTTGTTGAGCTCCAGGGAGACCATACAGACACACTGGGAGCCAGCAGCCATGCTGGCTGACAGCTCCCCCCACGTGTCCAAGATAAGTAAAGACAAGTAAAGGGGAAGCATTTTGGGGACCTTTGATTCTCCCTCCTGACCATGACCTGGAACACCCATCATTATTGACCTTGACTGTTCTCTGAGAATTGAGGCAAGGGAGTGGGGGTTTACAGTCATTTCTGCTCAGCCTCGAGGATCAGGAAAATAAAGAATAATGTGTCTTCCAGATAAAATCGATATCATTGAAATTAAATTACAGAAAATGTAATAAGATTGAGCTTGTTATTCACAAAGGCACTGGAGGTATTGCTTCTCAAGATAATGTATAGCTTCCTTTTAAAGTTGAAATTGTGAGTCCAAGTTTGAGATTCCCTGATGATAGACTTGTGGAGATTGAACTAATTCAAACAATTGCTGGAAGAACCCACATATTTTCTAAAATTGCCCCAATTCAAAGGTGGGAGGCTCAATCTGCTTTCTTGATAACTCAGTAATAGACCCCATTTATCATAGTTTATCTGTGTTGTAATTACAAGGTATTTTAGGATCCTTATTTTGACAGAGCTCAATGGGAATAGATCATTAGATTCTCAATGAAGAGAAAGCTGCCACTGTGCCTCAGCCAAATTGTGTGGCGGCAAAATATTGTAAGACCTGGCCAGGATGATGACTTTTTGTGGAAAGATGGATAGCAGTGGGTCCTGAGCATGGGAGGCAAGTCAGTGGATCTTTCATTTATTATACAGTAATGAGAAAGTCGTCATCTGACTTCCTGCCCAACTGGCTACTTAAAAGCACCCATGAGATGGGAATGAGGTAATGGTGAAAGCCTTTGGAAGTCTCCCAAACTTGCCTCATTTAGAATAACAAATGCGGAGACCCTGATTTCAGTATAATCGTTTTCTAAAATTCCGAGGGAATAAGTGTGGTCTATCATATGGAGTTTTGCCTCAGGTTTTGGAGAGCCCCAGTTGAAAAGGAAATCCGGAGTTGAGTTTATAAGGGTAGTAAGGAGAGACACAAAAGAGATTTAGTGACCCTCTCCTTTATAATCCTACGCAGATTACAATATGGTGGTCCAAGGAAACAAGGCTAAATAGGAGCATTGCTGCACTAAAGAAAGGAGGTTGATTCATTGGTTGGATTCCTGATTAAATCTCTGTTAGACATCAATCCTATTATGGATAATTCTGTCCCATAAGCACGGATTGTGTGTGGATCACACAAAGGGCCAGGTACTCTGGTATCAACTGTCAATCCATCAACATGTTTCTTTAATTACATGTCAATTCTGTATTCACTAAAAGTACACACATATTTGAGAATTGTTTGTGAAATAGCTATATTTTATGGAGTGTGCCTTCTGGACCAGGATCTATGCTAAGAGACTATATACCTCATCTCAGTTAGCCTTTACACTAATATTGGAAGTAGGTATCAAGTCAAATATGTGAGAGGCTTAGAGGGTCATAGCTAGTAAGTGGAGGACACAAGATTTGAGCCAGCCTATCCCTTTCTTATTCTACGTGACTTCATTACACTGCTCTTCTGTTGTTTTCTGTGTCTAGCTGATATATCCCAAGCGAGTTTGTTAATTCACAGGTTAATTTAGGTTGTAGGTTTTAAATTTAGATAATTCAGGCATTTGGGATTTCCAGTCTAGTGATAGCTGGCCAGCTTTCACGAAATTCACCAAATGTAACTATCCTGTTTCTGTGCTATTGATAATTCTATGGAAAGATTCCTCATAAATGAAATAAGAACTCATTGAATAAGTAGTATCCTATCGAATAAAAGAGTAATTTGCAGATTGATCATCACTCCAACACAAAAGAGGGCTGCCCCCATGTGGCCAAAGATCCTGCCCCCACGTGGACACAAGATGGCCACTACAATATGGCCAGTAGGGGAGGGCCGTTGGAAGGTTCTAGGCCTGTAAGGGAGGGCAATTGTGGGAGATCAGGCCAGCAGGGGAGGGCATTTGGGAGGGACCAGGCCAGCAGAGGAGGGAAGTTGGGAGCAAAGAGGCTGGCAGGGGAGCAGTTAGATATCAATTAGGCTGGCAGGGTAGTGGTTAGGGGGTGATCAGGTTGGCAAGCAGAAGCAGTTAGGGGCAATCAGGGAGGCAGGCAGGTGAGCAGTTTGGAGCCAGCAGTCCTGAATTGTGAGAAGGATGTCCAACTGCCCATTTAAGCCCGATCCTCAGATTGGAGAGAGTGCAGGCTGGGCTGAGGGACATCCCTTGCCTCTTGTGCACAAATTTCATGCACTGGGCCTCTAGTATATTCATAAAATTATATTTCAAACAGATACATCTTAGTCTGTGTTATTAAAAGAAGAAATGAAATTGAAAGGATGAACCTCTTTTTCTGTTTAATCATCTGTAGCCTAGATTCAGGGTAAGGCTGGAGAGGCAGGTAGGGATCACACACACACACACTCACACGCTCGTCAGACCAGCAGGAACTGTGGTAGCCATATATCCTGGTCAGAAGATATACAGAAGGTTGACTAATTAATAAAGTGAGTAATGAATGGCATTAGGCCACCAAAATAATTTGGGAAGCAATGGTTCCAATGTATTTTTGGCCCTTCCAACTATAGCCCATGTATTGAATTTCAGTTCTGGGCATCCCATTTGAAGAGGAGTATTACAAGTCTATTACCTCAAAGAAGAGCATCAAGATGATGGCTATTTAAGAGAAGTACTAATATTAAAATAACCAGAAGACTTGGACTAGTTTAGGAAAATGAAAGAGAAGCTTAGGGAATTAAATGACCATTGTCAGCAATATTGGAAAGGCTGTTGTGGAGAATCCGGAAAGGACTTAGCTCTGTGTGGCTCCCAAGGATAGAATCGGAACCAAAGGGGGAAAACTGCAGAGAAGTCAATACCTGGTTCAACCAGGAAGAACTTTCTAGTCATTATTACTACAAAACAATAAAAGAGGTTTCCCTACATTCACAAAAAAATGGGGGAGACCTGAAATGTACGGTCAGGACAGGAGAAGAAAACTGAGGGGGAAGATAAAAACCAGAAAAAAAACAGAATGAGTAAAATGGCAAAACTGTAACAGCGTCAAAGCCATGGGATTCACTTTGGAAATCCAAGTTGTTACATCCACGAAGGTTTCATTAAGATATGCTGGACAGCGGGATGGGGGGTGGGGGTGGGGGGTATGTGTGTAACAATACATTTCTTTCTATTTTACCTGGAAAGTAATTTTTAAAATTATTTAGTAAAACCAAATTTAAGAGGTACAAATTTAATCCCTCCCTTTCTAAGCTCTTATTGGGAATAAGACCCATCCTAGTCATGTACAGCATCTCAGAGGAAGCTCTGTTTTCCACCTTCTATTAAATATTTTCTGGCAGAAATGTTCATTAGTTCAAATAAAGCTATTTTTTCCGGTTAAGAGAATTATATAAACTCAGAGCAATTTCTGTGGATTTGTGTTCTATTTAACTACACATTCAATGTCATTAGCAAGTGATGTCGAATATCCAAATATATATGCTTGGGTGTGTGTGAATTCAAGGGAAATTATTTTGTAAAACTCAAAGAAAGTATTTTAACAACCTAAACCCTACACAGTCTAGTTCTTTGTAAAAATGAAACGTATGGGAGGCTTGTTGTTGCCAAGGTTTTTAAATAAAGGTTTCTAACCACATATGCCCAGAAAAACCTGCTTTTGGAGGTAATCTTCCTGCCCATACATAAGTTAACAGTGACATCTTGTGGTCAGTTTTTACTTTTAGAGAAGCATTTTCGTGTGTGTATATATGCAAAGTACAAAAATATAGCCTTCTGTTTTATGGCAGAAATATCCAAACCCTCTTTACACTTTCAAATATTTCTGTGTTGCTTATAGACTACACAGATCTACTTTAATTAATGTTAAATTAGTTGCTTAAAATCATAAAAACGCAAGTTGTGTTGCTAGCATGTGTGCTCAACAGGGTGTAATGAGAAAGGTATTTGACTTCTGTGTTCTTCTTCCCCGAAACCTATCATCCCGGAACAACCATGGGGAAAATATCAAACAAACCCAACTGGAAAGGCAGTTTCCAAACAATCTCACTGTGGACATGATGTTTTCTGATGAACTCAACATGCAAATCATTTAAGTCTTTGAGTAGACAGATTCTCATAGATTTCTAAGTGCTATAGATTCTAAGGATCTTTGACGTCTATTTTATGAACTATTCTCTTTTTTAATAGACTACAGTTCAAAATTCATTGCACAAAAGTCAATTTGAATATATTAATACTTGCTTAATAATGTACAAAAACTGGACATGAGAGTTTGAGGGTTGCCACTGTGTGTCCATACATATGTATGCTCACCTGGGCATCTGTGAATAGACTTTCCTGCTATCCGAACTGGACCCCAGGGTGAATTATTCTAATCACTGAATGTATAAATCTTAGTACTTCAACTCCTCTTGACTTTTTACTACCCTCCGAGTGATCTCCAATTGTCGTCTTATTCCATTGCTGAAAAGAATTAGAATCATCTAGATTGCTGCCAGAAATTTCAAATTTCCAAGTTTGCTATTCTCTCAACAATATTGTAACAGTCATAGTTCAGCCTAGAAATTTAGAGCCGAAAGAGTTTTAATGCAGGAAATAGAGGAGGAAGAAAATCCAGAAATTCAGATATGACAGGAATGCTACCACCATTGGTATCAGCTGTTGTAGTAGAGAAGAAAATGGCTTATTAGTCACAGAAAAAAATTGTTCCCTAATCTCACACCTTACATAGGAATCTATCCCACATGTGTTACAAACAAAAATGTAAAATCACAAATACAAAATTTAGAATATGACATTAGATAATATATGTATATCAATAAGGTTGAGCAGTATCTATTCAACCAGATTTTTTAAAACTAGTGGAACATAAATATGACCATATTAGATTTATTAAAAATTACGTTTATTGAATGATACAATAAAAGCCACAAACTGGAAAATGTTCTTGTACACTAAAAAAATATATTCAAAAAACTCCTGAATAGATATTTCATAGCAGAGGAAATGCAAATGACCAATAAACATATTCAAACATGCTTAAGTTTACATTAGTAGTCAGAAAATGCAAATTTAAAACACGCAAAAGTATTCTATACACACCAATTTAGCAAAATTTAAGTCTAACAATATCAAGTGTTGTTACTGATAAATTCCAAGTAAGTAGAAACAATTTTTTGAAAAAAAATATTTGGCCCCCTGCTAAAATTAAAGATAATCCAGCCATTCCACTTCTAGCATATATCACAGGAAAGGTAACTCAAGGAGGATTATTTGAAATAGCCAGAAATGTGAAACAATGCAATGTTCAATGGCAGGAGGATTATCCTATTGAAGTCTATCTATAAAAAGCAATAGTATGTAACTAAAGTGAACAAACTACAACCATAAAATTCAATGTAGAGAAATCTCAGCATCTTAAAGTTGAATAATTAAGCCCAAAACAGAGGAAAATACATAACATGATTCATTTTGTACTTGTAAAAGTTAAAAACAAAACAAAACATGGAACACTAGGCAAAATATAGTCAGGATAGAGAGTTGGCCTGCAGACTGAAGGGTCCTGGGTTCCATTCTGGTCAAGGGCATGTACCTTGGTTGCAGGCACATCCCCAGTAGCAGGTGTGCAGGAGGCAGCTGATCCATGTTTATCTCTCATCGATGTTTCTAACTCTCTATCCCTTGCCCTTCCTCTCTGTAAAAAATCAACAAAATATATTAATATATATATATATATATATCATCAGGACAGCCTTGAATGGTCACATAGTTTTTTCACTGCACAACTCCAGGGCTGCCACTCAGAGAATACATATTTAAGAATATCCACTGACGGTAAAACTGTACAGACAAAGAAAAAAATTAAAAATTTCAAGATAGAGACTATCGCTGGTGGAGAAAAAGATTGAGACCAGCAATTCTTCAAAGCTATTGGTAATGTTCTACTTGTTGAGCTGAGTGACAGGTAGATGACTGTTTACTCTGTTTTAGTCTTTAAATTTTACAACACATTATCAAAATCATCTCACATGTAGTCAATATTAAATTATAATTTTTGAAAGACCCATGGGCTCTACTTCATCACCTGTACAACCAGAGCAAACTAGTCCTCAATTTACCCCAAAATTACATTCTCACTAATGTCACCAATAGCTTCTTTCTAAAATCAACAGAAATTGTTTCTTATTTAAGTTCTCTTCCAGTTCAAAACTAGTTGTGATTCTCTAGTATTACTTCTATAAAATTACTCCCCTCTAGCCTTCTCCCTGCCTCTGAAGATGTTTCTTCTCTTTTACTTTGGCAAAAGACACTGGTGCCCATCAAGGTCACCAAACCCCTTTCTCCACAGTCTCAGTAATGTCTCAATGCAAAATCACTTATACCCATGGCTTCAACCTGCCACATGTTCGTTGAGTCCCACATCTATTATTTCCAGTCTGTACTTTGGTCCCTGTTCCATTGGCATGTATCTAATGGTTGGTAACAAGATATCCAAAACCAGACCCATCAACTTCCCCCACCAAAACGTACCTTTGGGAAATGATTCCTCTGTCCATATTGTTTCTCGCAGAGTTTTTCTGTACTATTTTGCACTTTCCTTTATTCCTAACATACAAGTTCAGTGGATTATATGTTCAAATTGTCTCTCTCCCCTGTACACTCTCTCCTCACCACTTCAGCCAACCGGGTTCGGACCCTCATAATGTTCTCTTGACAATAGCAGTAGCTATATGAATGCTTTCTATACCTCCATTCTGACCCATTTAACGCATTTATCTTTGCTGCCATCAGAGCTACCTTCCGCATATGCAATCATTTCACTGGTCATAGTTTCACTATGGTTACCTGTCCCCTCCAGGACCCAGATGCAACATTGATACAGCATACAAGGCTCTACAGAGAGACACAGTAATTACAATATAAAAGTCAAACCGAGGTCCAAAATCTTCAGTGCACATTAGACTGTATAATCTGATGAACAGTGAAATGTGCCAATCCAAGTTGCTGGGCTCAGAGAATCATGGAGGTACAGCTGTAAAGAATGAGACTTTTTGTGTGTGTCCAGGACATCACTTTCTCTCTAGCGCAGAATGACACATCCTGGTGTTTCGTTTCCCATCAATGCAGAGCAGACTGTCCTGGACATGATGCCTTTTAGCCTGGTCCTTTGCCCATCACCAGTCTTCCCAGGGAATCCTCTGCAGCCATTTTGTTTATTTATTTTATTGTTTGTTTGTTTGTTTGTTTGTTCGGTCAGCTCAAATTGTAGGCCATTGAAACTACAATTACATTAACAGTGAGCTTCTTCCAAGCTCGCTGGTCTGATCCCACATGGCTTCTTTCAGTATGGTCTTTACATGTTGATCTTTACATTAATTTAGGTATCTGATAGTTTCTTCTAATTCTGAGCTCTTGAATTTTCTATTTTTAGCCTCTCCAGATTTTTTTTTTAAATAGACGTTTATTGATTTCAGAGAGGAAGGGAGAGGGAGAGAGAGAGAGAGAGAGAGAGAGAAGAAACATCAATGATGAGAGAGAATCATTGGCTGGCTGCCTCCTGTATGCCCCACACTAGGGATTGAGACCACAACCTGGGCATGCGCCCTTGACTGGAATTGAACTTGGGCCCCTCCTTCAGTCTGCATACTGCTCTTCTGTCCACTGACCCAAACCAGTGAGGACTCCTCTCCAGATCTGAATTTGCATGAGCAAACTGTTAGATTTTGACATAGAATATCCATATAATATAAAGCAGAAGTCACTTTGAGTTAGAATTCTACTGTACGATCAGATATATTCAGCAAGTAATTGGTTGAAATAACATAATCTGCTGAAATAACATAAAATGTATCTATTCAGCTTCTGGTGATGCTACTTTCCTTCCTAACCTCATGCTTTTAAGTATTGTCCTGCCTGGTAAAAGAAAGAAACAATCTGTATACGTTAAGGATAAGTTATAAATTATATGGAGGGAAAATGTCAATAATTCCAGCACTGACTTTCAATTTTTGATAACATTTTATTATACTCTTTCCTGTTTTTTTTTCCTAGTGTCGATATATATATATATATTTCTTAATCAAGCATACAATTAATTCAGATTATTTTTAATCTGTGTTTTTTAATTTATGTTTATTTCAAAAACATTTTAGTGTTTTATACATTTTGTTTTAATAATGTTATACTCATTTTTAATATAAGGTTTTAAATTTGTTTTTAATTTAAATCTACCATAATTTATTTAAACAATCCTCTACTATGAGATATTTGTGTATGCTTTTTGCTATTATCAATGTTTGCTGTTAACTAATACATATTTTCTGTTATGAATGGGACAAGATTATACCACCAGGCCTTACGTGAGTTATTCTCAATGTCTTTTTTTTCCCCTCTCTCTCTCACTTTTACCTAATGCCATTTTCCCTACCTCATACACTGCGGAGTGAACAGTGACTCATAGAACCCTAAAAATATTTTCAAGCTCTTTACTCTCCCACAAGATGACTAATAAGATAAGATTGAGCCCAAAGTAAAGAGGTGACATGAGATATGGCCAAATGGTGACTCAAATGCATGGGAGAAAGAAGAGACAAGAGTACACTAACTTTTAAAACTTTTAAATATTTTAACCTTTAAGCAATTTAAATTTTTTTTATTTTAATTATTTTTAAGTGTTTGTCTTTATAGTTGGCATACAATCTTATATTGGTCATATTAGTTGCAGCTCTATGATATAGTGATTTGACATTTCTATGCTTTATGATGTGATCACCCCACTTACTCTAGTAGTCATTTGTCACCATGCAAACCCATCACTATCTATCTATCCTATCTAATAAAAGAGTGATATGCAAATTTGACTGTACCTTCACTACACTTACAAGCCATGCCCACAGCCACGCCCACCATCCACTCAGGAGCAGATTATACAAATAAACCCCAACCAAGATGGCTGCTGCTACTGAGAGCAGAAGGAAGGCTTGGGTTTCCCTGGCAACAGAGGAAGCCAAGCTTTCCACCTGCCATTGCTGGATGAGGCCTCCACTCTAGGCTACAAAGTTTCAAACAGAAATGGCTTCTGCCATAGAGCAAGCAGAAGGCTTGGCTCCACTCTAGGTTACAAAGTTTCAATTGTAGACATAAGTTAACCCCAGATCCCAGGGCCTCTGCTTGGGTCACTGGGGGACATGGCCTGCCTGCAAACCACCATAGGCCCCTCGCCCAGGCCACCCCTCACCCCAAGGGAACCCCCACCCTTATCTGGGACACTCTTCAGGGCAAACCAGCTGGCCCCCACCCATGCACCAGGCCTCTATTCTATCTAATAAAAAAGTAATTTGCAGATTGACCATCACTCCAACCACAAGAGGGCTGCCCCCATGTGGTCAAAGATCCTGCCCCCATGGGGACACAAGATGGCCACCATAAGATGGCCAGCAAGAGAGGGCCATTAGGAGGTTTCAGCCCCTGCAAGGGAGGGCAGTTGTGGACGATCAGCCCAGCAGGGCAGTTGGGACGTACCAGACCTGTAAAGGAAGGCAGTTGGGGGTGATCAAGCCTACTTCGGAGGGCAGTTGGGGGTGATCGGCAGAGGAGGGAAGTTGGGGGCAAACAGGCTGGCAGGGGAGCAGTTAGATATCAATTAGGCTGGCAGGGTAGTGGTTAGCAGGTGATCAGGCTGGCAGGCTGAAGCAGTTAGGGGCAATCAGGGAGGCAGGCAGGTGAGCAGTTTGAAGCTAGCAGTCCTGGATTGTGAGAGGGATGTCCGACTGCCTGTTTAGGCCTCGATCCTATTGGGATCGGACCTAAATGGGCAGTCAAACATCCCTCAAGAGATCCCAGATTGGAGAGGGTTCAGGCTGGGCTAAGGGACATCCCCTGCCACCCGTGCATGAATTTTGTGCACTGTGCCTCTAGTATAAAAGCCTAATATGCAAAGTGTCCCCTTGAGAGTTCGACCAACTGGGAGTTCAATTGCTTGCTATGATGTTCACTGACCATCAAGGGGTGGCACAAAATGAAGGAAGGCCCCGGCCAGTAGCTGGCAGATGCTAGGGACCATACCTGTGCACAAGTTTTGTGTACTGGGCCTCTGGTATTATTATATTCTCCTTCACCTCTTCAGCCATCCTTCCACCCCCTCCCATCTGGTAACCAACTATTCACTCTCTGTTTCTCTTAGTCGGTTCTTGTTCTGACCAGGAAAAGGACCAGGAATCTCTGTGGAAGAATCCCAGACAAGCAGTCCTAGAAGGAAGGTTTCCCCTCGGCAATCTTCAGTCCTGGGACCCTGAAGCATCGCTGATTGGAGGTCAGGACTTAGGTCTGCTGGGTGATGGTTTCATGGAAGCCAAGCCATTCACCCTGACCTGGGTGAACCGAAACTATGTTCCTGGGACAGTGGTAGCAATTGACTCATTGTCAGGATTACAAATTGTTTACCTCTTTCTTATTTTCTAAAATTACATTGAATCACTTTCTCTGAATGAACATGAGTTATTTCCTCAGGGATAGGTGTCATAGGTATTTTAGAAGGCTGAACTATGTCACGAAAGCACTCCAGAAAGGTGGTAACAATTTATTCTCTTTGTGAATATCATATTTTGATGCCTATTTATAAGTCATTTGAGGCTATTTTAACTACTTGAGTTATTTTGGAAAAAAATAACTTTGAGGCCAACTTATATTGATGTGAATTAAAGGAAATCTAATGAATATTGAGAGGAAAATTGTTGTTTTTCTCCTATGTCATATTGCAGACAAGTTTCCATAAACCTAGGATGATGATTTCACTTGCAAAAGACATTTAAAATATCAAATGCGCTAGCCATATGTTCTAAATAGAATAGATTACTGCCATGTGCATAAGTTAAGGAACACGGTGCTGTGTAAGTTGAAAGAGCATTTGAAATATATGCTTGAATTTCAGATACTTCATATCACATACATGTTCATATTTTAATGACAAAGAAATAAGAAAATATATAGCCCCGTGTTTGGAGTATAATCATTTAGGCGGGACACTAAGCTATATTGAAATCTGGTCCTATATCCAAAAGATATATTTGATTCATCAATATCCCTCAAAGTCCTTACTGAGGAGAAAGGACCAGAGATGATGCCCAGAAAGAGTAAAAGGTGGGGAGCAATTCACCAGTCATATTTAAGGAGGAATCCTGTACATAGGGGGTTGGGGGTGTTTCGCACTTCTGAACTATGAGTAGATTGTGAGTACATCTGTGCTTCTGCTGATTCTGCCTTTATTTAATTTTGATATTTTACATCCTTGTGACTATTTTATAACTACTAGTTTGTTCTTCTTAATCTCTTCACCTTTTTCACCTAGTCTCCTCCCAACATTCCTCCCATCTGGAACCTCTGTATCTATAAGTCTGTTTCTATTTTGCTTGCCTTTCTATTTTGTCTTTAGATTCCACATATAACTGAAATCATATGGTATTTGTCTTTCTCTGGCTGACTTACCTCACTGAGCATAATACCTTCTAGGTCCACTCATGTTGTCACAAATGATAAGATTCAATTCTTTTTTATGGTTGAGTAATATTCTATTATATATATGTACCACAATTCTTTTATTCAATTGTCTATTCTTGTGCTGGGGAAAGGGGTAGCTTTAAATAAAACAGACAAGATTCCTGGTATCATGGAACAAGCATTATAAGAGATGCATAGATGTGATCAAGAATGTACTTGATCATATACTTTGACAAACACTAAGGAAGAAATAGTAGCAAAAATTCTGGACACAGAATCAGGACCTAAAAAAAGATCACGAAAAGATAGAATTGTTTGACTTGAATAAGATGACATCAAATGCGGTAAATGTCAAGGACTGACTTTGTGTTTCAATGGTAGTAAACAGAGAGTAGGGGCTATAGATTAGTCTTGGTTCAAGTGAGAAGACATAAGAGTTAGTTTGATAGAACATTAATACAAATTGGCAGTTTGAAATGTCTGCCAAGTTTCCTTGGCCCATCCCTAATTTAGATCAGTAAGGCAGAGGTGAATGTTTCCAGGGTTGTAGCCTTGGGCATTTCTAAGACCAGCTTTATTAGGTTTGATGTTTTGCCAGGACTCACAAAACTAAAAAAAAAAAAAAAAAGCAGTTATGTTTGTGGTTATGTGTTTGTTTGTTTTTATAGTAAAATGATAGAGATTAGAGTCCAGGAGAAAACAGGTATAAGCTTCTAGTTGTCCTCTCCCAATGAAGTCCTTCAGTCGATGCTTAGTTTTCCCAGCAATGATATGTGATGAAGGGTAGCCAGTACTCAGGGAAGCTTATCTGAGTCTTGATGTCTGGGGTTGTTATTGGAGGTCAGTCACTTGGACACAGAGTGCCTGTTTGACTGTCCTTAGTTACTCAGTCTCCAGCCTCTCCAGAGGCCATGCTGATGTTGCATGGCCCAAGCCCCCAGTGACACAAAGAACACATTCCTCAAGGACATTCCCAGGGCTTAGAAGTTATGTCCCTGGTACACCCAGGGCCATTTTTTTTTTTTTTGAGTATTCATGGTTTGAACACTCCAAGCCTGGTCAATTAACCCTTTATTACATGTTAATTCAATAACATGATAATATCATCAAAGGAGCTAATGCCATCTTTCCATTCTGTCATCCTTAGCATTTCTGTAATGTCTCCACTCATGGTTCCAAATGGCTAAAGCAATGTCAAGCATCATATAGAGACAATAACTATAACTTCTGGGGAAGATGGTGTCTCCTTTTATTAAAAACAAACAAAGAAGAAAAGAAAAACAACTTTTCCTGAAGCCGGAGGGGAAATTCCCCTTTAGCCTTCATTAACCAGGATTGGGTTATGGGGCTGTTTCTGAATCATCATTGAGAAGTGGCTAGAAGCACTGCAATTGGCTCAAGCTAATTATGACTTCCTCCCTTTGGACTGGGAGAAGTGTCATGTCATCTTTACAGATTGTACTAAAGGGTAAATCCCTGAACACAATTAAGGCTCTTGATGGTAGGAAGAAAAGGAAGGATGGGATGATCATTGGGATCCAAGAGTATTTGCCATAATCAATCCATGTTCTTCAAAGGAATAAAAATTGAATAGATGAGAAGCTATCGGAATGTTAATCTCAAGTGTAACTAAAAACACTATTTTACACAGTATTTGTATGCATTCCTAAGGTAACACCTACTATGTTGCATTCCAATGACTTCTTTATGAATCTGTTTCACAGTGTTTTGAACTCCTCAAGAATAGGCACAAGTTGTATGCATTTATTTCTATGCCTGAAATTTAACATGCAGTAAACATTTAATAAATCTTTCATGAGAACATAAATGAATGCAGTAGTTCGAACAATACAGAGGGACATCCTGGCAGATGACGAATTCTTCATCATTCACTCAATAATAATTCTTCAAGATAGAAGCCAAATGTTAAATGAGTGCTGATAGCAAATAAACTTTACATGCTCTTTCAGTTGTTGGTATTTTAAAAATGAAATTGCTATATCCTGAAAAGTAATTAGTTTCTAGGGGTAACAATGTACATCCTCTTCTTATAAAAATATTAACAAAAATGTAATGCTTAAAGTACATTTTATTCGATTTTTATCTTATAGTGACCTTGTGAGAAAACAGAACAGGTAATAATAATTTCCGTATTACAGAGAAGGAGGGTGAAGTAAGGAGGAGGGTCTAAGGAACTTCATGAGTCACGGAATGTAGTTAAATGGTTGTTCTGGGAATACAACCTAGATAACCTGACTCCAGAGTTCGTGTTCTTAACCACTACACTTCGCAGTATTGATCACGCTTTCCCCAAACCAGCATGACATATTTCCTGAAATCTTGCAAGTCTTATCTCCACTGTTAATAGATAAGTATTTAAAACATAATCTCTCAAAAATTTCCTTCACTTAACTGAAGACTAACTCAGACTATTATACTGCAAGATGTACAGCATTGTGTAGAACAAACTCAAAATACCTCTGCTTCCAATGCTTATCAATTTGTTTGCAGACCTGTTCATACCACTTTTATTTACTATTGTGGCTATATAATTTAAATAAAATTGCTTAAAATGAAAAGGATGAGCATGAAAAGAAAGGTAAGTTTTAAAATGGTGAAAGTTAAGCTTTATAAAAAACACACACCTTTGTGAGTTGTTCCAAATCGTGCTGTTGAATTAATTGCATCTGAGACTGGTAAAATATGGGGGAAGGAGGAAAGGGAAATATAAAAACCAGGGAAGAATCTACATTCATATTGCTTTGTAAATGTATGTTCCAACCACAATGGAAATCATAAATGATATAGTATGAATGTTGTTTACACAAAAAAAATGAAAGCATCTATAAATTCAGATTTATAGAGAAGGGCTTGGCACTGCATCAAAAACTGGCAGAAGTCTCTGTAATTTTTATTTGTGATTCAAGATCATTTTAAGTTATTTATGTAATTATCTTTAAAACAAATAGCCATTACTAAATCCAATAGTTGGCAGTATAGGTACTTCTGGTCTAGAAATATTTGTACTTTCAGAGACATCGGTATTTCAATCAGAATTTCCAGAGACAGAAATGCAAGGAATTTCTCAGAGAATTATAATCCTTGAGAAAAGGAATAAGATAAATGTAGGCTTTGGAGCTTTGTGTCATACTGAAGCACAAAGAGAAGTGGTCATCCCTTGCAGGTGGCCAGCCTGGCTATCTCAGAGTGCCAGGAAACTGGTGCTGAGTTGTGATTAGCACAGTTGGTCCTGGCAACTAGAGGTTAGGAGATTTCTGGACAGACAGCTTACTATGTGAAAATGACACCCTTTTCTGTGTTTTTCTTTTGGATTCAATCTTTTAAACTGAAAATAACAGTTTATTTTGTGTATACTTTAATAATAACAATTTCTCATTAAAAAATATCCAAATGTAATATTCACAAATAAATATGCTCTGAAGAATTAGTGTACCCATATTGATTGGTTACTGAGGATTAAAAAATGAAAGTTCTTACTTCAAAGTGTTCACAGATTAGTAGAGATCAATTTATGTCAAAATAACAGTGCATTTTAACACAGCAAAATTTGAACACAAATCTTTTGTAGTTCATTTCCGTTTTTTTTCGGTTAAATGCAAGTAAAAGCATAGTCCTCTCTTTGTAAATTCTATCATTAAACAAATTGTCTTTAAAACAAATTAGCATAGAGCTATGTGAAAGTATTTTCTCCAAGATATAGCAGTGGTCATGAAAGATGCTTGCATCATTAAAAAATAAGCATATATTACCAAAAATCATGCAAGAATGGTATCTATAATAAAAGTATAATATGCTAATTAGACCAGACAGCCAAACAACCTTTCGGATGTCCTTCTGATGACCTTCTGGACGAAGCTGGGGCTGTGAGGGCTGAGCCCCTTGCACGAATTTTGTACATGGGTATATATAAAAGCCTAAACAACTGTTCGACCTTTGACCTATAGCTATGACATGCACTGACTACCAGGGGGCAGATGCTCAACCCATAGGTATGGAAACATGGAACAGACTGATGAATTTGAGAGGGTGGGGGGAGGGTGAGAAGAGATTAACCAAAGATCTTATAGGCATACTAGAGGCTCCTGGTGCACCAGTGGGGTCCCTCAGCCTAGCCTGCAGGGGTCTGGCCGAAACCGAGGGGTCTTGGATTGCGAGAGGGCACAGGCCAATTAGAGGGACCCCACCGGTGCTTGGGGCCCCTAGTTTTTAATAATAAGTTCCAAGCCTGAGAACAAAAACAGAAAAGCAGGATGTGTCACACAGAAATGAAATCACACAAGCTCCAGATTAGAAAAAGTAGAAATTAATGACAAGAAAGAGTAAATGATTCCAACTTTAATTACCTAAATTGCCAGAATGTGACTGTTTATTGAAGGACAAAGGGAACTAAAATAGGTTTTAATGAAAGAATAACAAGAGGGACACAGTTAATATTGTGTCTTTGGAGAAAGTAGTTTTATGGCTCCTAAACCTATGATTCACATTAAGATTGTTATCTTATGTTTCATTGACAGTTTTAGAGAATAAACTATTTTTCCCTCTATAGGAATTCTGTATCATGCAAAACATAATAAATTGCTGTATATTTAAGGAAGGAAGGAAGGAAGGAAGGAAGGAAGGAAGGAAGGAAGGAAGAAAGAAAGAAAGAAAGAAAGAAAGAAAGAAAGAAAGAAAGAAAGAAAGAAAGAAAGAAAGAAAGGAAGAAATTAGTAGAGTTAGCCAAGCGCTAGAAGCTTCTGTGCAGTGAAATATAGTAGCATTCATCTCGGGGAAAACTGCTGATCCTACTATTCTGACCGCTATTCACACTTGCTTGCTTAAAACAAAAGGGTGGTCTTCAGCTAGCTGCTTTTGCTAGATAGGACTATGTTCCCACGTCTAGCCAGATATGTGGTTAGAGACAAGGAGCAGGCAACAGCGTCAATCATAGTCCGCTGTAACTTCCAGTCTCAGATGCGATCCTGAGAGCTGTTCTCGGAATTTAACACAATGGACGCTTACAGTTAAGACCCCATAAAAGGACTGCCTGCACCCAAGGCAGTGCGGTGGTAAGTGATTGATTGATCGATTGGTCTCCACACATGTGGTGCCCTGTGACAGTCCCGGCCAGTTCAATAAACCCTTGCTGGCTTACTACCAATTTAACTGCCTCCTTGGTCATTTGCAACTGGTCATCGGGACACCCCACAACAACGTTCCTTTCTGGTTTCTGGCAAGAAGCTTGTCTGGCTTGGAGAAGCGACACAGGCGGCCAGGTCTCCGGTTTAAAGTTTTAATTCCCACCCGCCAGACCACGGGAGAAGCTTCAGCCTCTCGGTCACCCAGGCTTTGGGTCTCTAGAAACCTTAAGTTGGAGACGTGACCTGATTGGCTAAGAAAGAGGTGACGCACATTCCTCAAGCCCAATGAGAGCCAGCGCCTCTAAGACAGACTCAGATCCTGCTCTCCGATTGGTCCTCAGTTGTGGAAACCCTCCTCGGCCGGGACCCCCGGGCAAAAGATGGCGGCGGCCAGGTGGTGGCGGCTGGCGCCCCGCGCTCCGGGGCGGTCACTACACTCCGCGGCCCAGGCCGCAGCCGTGGGGGTCCCGGCTGTCGCCGGCGCCGAGCGGGCGGCGGCCCCCGTGGCGCGCTACCCGCCGATCGTGGCCTCCATGACGGCCGACAGCAAGGCGGCCCGGCAGCGGCGCGTGGAGCGCTGGCAGGCGGCGGTGCACGCGGCCCCGACGGCGGACGAGAAGATCCGCGTCCTCACCAAGATGCAGTTCAAGAAGTACGTGGTCAACCCGCAGGCCTTCGCGCTCCACGCCGACCGCTGGTACCAGGGCTTCACCAAAACCGTGTTCCTGTCGGGCCTCCCGCCGCCGGCCGAGCCCCCGCCGCCGGCCGGGTCCCCGCTGCTCCCGGACCTGGCGACCCTGCGCGCAGCCGCGCTGGACTGCCTCCTGCAGGAGCACTTCTACCTGCGGCGCCTGCACCGGGCCCCCGTCTACCAGCAAGTGGAGGCCTTCGCCTCGCCCTTCCTCGACCAGCTGGTGGCCGCCCTCGTGGGCCTGCTGAGCGCGCACAACCCGGTCCTGGCCACCGCCTCCCTCGGTGAGCCCGGGCCTGCCACGCGGGGCGGGGGACGGGCGATGTCAGGGACCCCTCTCCGCCTCTGATTGCCCCCTCTTCGTTTCTCTTGTCAGTGTCGTCCCAGTCCTGGGACGCCTAGCGGGCACAGCGGGGTGTAGCAGCTGTCACTGCGCTGGGGATGGGGACACTGGGCGCTGCCACCTGATTGCCCAGCCCTAGGCCGGTGCTGCCTCCTGATTGCCCAGCCGTAGGCCGGGTGCTGCCACCTGATTGTCCAGCCCTAGGCCGGACGCTGCCACCTGATTGTCCAGCCCTAGGCCGGGCGCTGCCACCTGATTGCCCAGCCCTAGGCTGGTGCTGCCACCTGATTGCCCAGCTCTAGGCCGGGTGCTGCCACCTGATTGCCCAGCCCTAGGCCGGTGCTGCCTCCTGATTGCCCAGCCGTAGGCCGGGTGCTGCCACCTGATTGTCCAGCCCTAGGCCGGACGCTGCCACCTGATTGTCCAGCCCTAGGCCAGGCGCTGCCACCTGATTGCCCAGCCCTAGGCTGGTGCTGCCACCTGATTGCCCAGCTCTAGGTCGGGCGCTGCCACCTGATTGTCCAGCTCTAGGCCGGGCGCTGCCACCTGATTGCCCAGCCCTAGGCTGGTGCTGCCACCTGATTGCCCAGCTCTAGGCCGTGTGCTGCCACCTGATTGTCCAGCCCTAGGCCGGGTGCTGCCTCCTGATTGCCCAGCCCTAGGCCGGGCTCTGCCACCTGATTGCCCAGCCCTAGGCCGGGCGCTGCCACCTGATTGCCCAGCCCTAGGCCGGGCGCTGCCACCTGATTGTCCAGCCCTAGGCCGGGTGCTGCCTCCTGATTGCCCAGCCCTAGGCCGGGCTCTGCCACCTGATTGCCCAGCCCTAGGCCGGGCGCTGCCACCTGATTGCCCAGCTCTAGGCCGTGTGCTGCCACCTGATTGTCCAGCCCTAGGCCGGGTGCTGCCTCCTGATTGCCCAGCCCTAGGCCGGGCTCTGCCACCTGATTGCCCAGCCCTAGGCCGGGCGCTGCCACCTGATTGCCCAGCCCTAGGCCGGGCTCTGCCACCTGATTGCCCAGCCCTAGGCCAGGCGCTGCCACCTGATTGCCCAGCCCTAGGCCGGGCGCTGCCACCTGATTGGCCAGCCCTAAGCCGGGTGCTGCCACCTGATTGTCCAGCCCTAGGCCGGGTACTGCCACCTGATTGGCCAGCCCTAGGCCGGGCGCTGCCACCTGATTGTCCAGCTCTAGGCTGGGCGCTTCGGGTCTTTGGATCTCGTCCTTGCGGGGCCTGGCGAGGGTCCCTCCTGGTGACCGTCCCACCGCGTGGAAGAGCTGTGCTGCCACCAGATTGTCCAGCTCTAGTCTCCCACCAAAAAGTTACCTGAGTCTATGGCAGCTTATGCACCACTTTTAGCGTAATCTTTCTCATTTCCAAAATGAGAGCTGGGGTCAGAGTCCTTTGTCCTGGGGTCGAAAAGATGGAAGGCAGTATTGATTAAAATGCCTACCGTGTACGTTTACTCAGTATGCATTGTGTGCCTGGCCCTCTTCTACATGTGATACGCGCCGACTAATTGATCCTCGCCGTAACTGTTTGCAGTAGGGAGCATGGTTTTATAAATCAAAACTAGAGCAGGTGCAGAATTGTAAAACCTCCCCGCTCAAAAGAGCCGGTAGCTGCTAGGCTGGGTTGGGCGGTCAGGAGTCAACGCCAGCCGTTCTGGGCTTCCAGTGGACAGTCAGCAACTTCTCCGCCCAGAGCTGAGAAGTAATCAATGGGGAGACAATTTAAAAATTATAGTGTTTCTGACGTGCCCAGTCGTGTTGTCTCTATCACACAGTAGGCATCTTACTTAGTAATCGATGATTGAGTTGATGTTATCCCTGGAGGTGTGTGCCCCCTGAATCTTGTTGAGTGCCTTAGCTCCCCTCCCGCTGGGAAGGAAGTGATATTGGATGAAGCATCATGGACTTAGGCTCCTGATTCATGGCCCTAGGACAGTGGTCAGCAAACCACACTCGCGAGCCACATGCGGCTCTTTGGCCCCTTGAGTGTGGCTCTTCCACAAAATACCACAGCTTAGGTGAGTCTATTTGGAAGAAGTTTAAGTTAAAAATTTGGCTCTCAAAAGAAATTTCAATTGTTGTCCTGTTGATATTTGGCTCTGTTGACTAGTGAGTTTGCAGACCACTGGTCTAGGAAAACAACCTTCTCAAGACTCAGGTTCCTCTTCTCTAAAACCGTGATACCCGCTGTGCATACCTCTCCTCGTTCATGTGAAGATTGAATCAGTCTTTCACGAGGCAGCTCATACCCCTGTTACACTTGCCGGTGTGCGCTACTCCTGTTCTTGCAGCGGAGAAAACTCTTGGGTACCGTGTGTAGCGTAGTGATGGCAGAGGTAGACAACACTTCGTCTTACATTTAAGTCACGGCCGTTAAATTACCGCATAATCCAGGCTGTCTTAAAGAGTAATTTTGATATATGTATTTTTAACTAGCACACTTGTTTTTGACTCTGCATTGCTGAGTTTAGTCTTGTAGTAATAACCCAGTGTATCTAAGTTGTGAATATCGTTCGGTAGACTGTAAACGCCCGGTGGACTTTTACTGGTGGCGTGGTGAAGAAATCATTGCACACGGTCATCGGAAAGGCCGAGTTGACGCCGTGAGATACCAAATAAATGACAGACCGCACAACCAGATTCGGATATCCAGACAACTCCCAGAGGTGAGCATCTGCCGCGTGTGGACCTGTTGCTCATCTGATGTGGCGATGTCAGGCAGGCTAGGTGAAGATAGGGTACAAAGGTTTGGGTGGATCCTGTGCCTTTTCGAGTTTCACTGAGATACATCTCTGACATTCTTTTCCAGCTTTTTAACCTGCTGTCATATGTGTAGTCCCCAAAGGTCAGATAATCATTTTAAGTGAGGTTAAGGCAGTGGTCGGCAAACTGCAGCTCGAAAGCCACATGCAGCTTGTGAGCCGCCGTTTGCGGCTCTGTTGGCTAGTGAGTTTGCTGACGGCTGGGATAGGGGCTTGATCACAAGGAACAACAACCTGTAATTATTGGAATCCAGAGTCTAGGTCAGTGGTCGGCAAACTCATTAGTCAACAGAGTGGCAAACTGCGGCTCGCAAGTTGCATGTGGCTTGCGAGCCGCAGTTTGCCGACCACTGGTTAAGGCATCAGTTTTCAGGAACATGCCAGTCTTTATTTTTTTTTTTTCTTAATATAAAAATATGGAAAATGGGTAATAGTTTATGATTATAATTGACAGTGCCTACACTACCTAATCACAAATCAAGGTACTGATTGCAGTTATAAACTGGTCATTTTATGTCCTTACCAGTTCTTTTGGAGAAAAGCGTACTTTAGTGTTGTCTGTGTGTTCATACCAGGTTGATACATATTTTCCTTAAAAAATACAGATAGTAAAGATTTTAGACTTTGGGGCCATAAGACTGTTATACCTGGTCATCTCTCTTCTTATAGCCATGCACCATATGAAAATGAATGTGCATGGCCGTGTTCCGATAAAACTTTATTTGTAAGAACCGGTGGCTGGTTGGATTTGGCCTGTCATTTTGCTAATCATCTCATTTTCAGATTTTTAAGACTGTTGTAAATGTGAGTAAAATATATACTAGTGTTGCTATGAATTCACTTATGACTTTTTCTTTTAAGTTTGTGCCGCTGGATTATTCTGTGCCTGTAGAAATTCCTGTTATGAATTGTAAGCCAGACAAACTTCCATTATTCAAACGACAATATGAAAATACCATATTTATTGGTAAGTTTCTCTTCTGATGGATTGTGCCATAAATGTATCCTAGGTGTCTTGTACAAATATGCATAATTCTTGATAACCCAAGATTTAGATAGTCTATCAACAATGTAATTCATAGTTTCAGGTTATTGCAATATGCCTGAAAATTGTAAAGAAAATATTCGTTCAGCTCACCATTTAAAATTTTACTTGTTTCTACTGAATTATACTTGTTGGGTTTTATTGATGTGTTTTATAGTAAAAGTAATTTGTTTGTGTTTTTTTTTTTTTTTTTTTTTTTTTACCAAAAATAAAAAGTGTAGAACTGGGCTTGAGGCAGTGAATTTTTTATTTTTTTATTTTTTTACAAAAGTCTGCTGTTTGTTTCACAGAGTGATACCACTAGAAACATAAAAATTAATAAGGTCTGACATCTGCCCTTATGCAATTTATTATTTTTTTGCTGATTTTTTTTTCCTTCAGCTATTAATTCCTAGCTGACTTGTGGAACATTTTAAGAAAGCAGCTTAAACTAATTCTCCAAATCTATTTTATCAGCCTGTTCTCTGTCACTGAGTCTTAGAGAGAGAACAATTGGGCACTTTTGACTTCACCACTGAAGTCAAGAATGTCAGCATTTTATAAAATATTAGTAAAGGGCATGATAGGGTAAAAAGGTTTTTTAATTTTATTTAAAATGCAGTATAAGAATCAATTATATTTTTAAAGTTAGGAACAAGCTATAGAATTATTATATTAAAATAATGAAGTAAGTTTTTGCCCTGACGAGGGGGCTCAGTTGATTTTAGTGTTGTTCGGTACATGAAGAGGTTACAGGTCCTGTTCCCAGTCGGGGGACATACCGAGATTTCAGGTTTGATCCCTGATCAGGGAAGGTGTGGGGGGCAGCCCATCAATGTCTTTTTCTCACATTGATGTTTCTCTCTCTCCCCTTTCCTCTCTCTAAAAATCAATAATAATAAAAAAAACGCCCATAATATCCTCAGGTGAGGCTTAAAAAGTAATAGTAATAATAAAATAAAATAAATTTTTAAAGTCATGAAGTATTTATCTCCTTTGCTAAATATGATAAGAATAATAATAAAGCCTCTTAATTATGACTTAAAGTGTTTGAAAAACTGAAATAATAGGAGTTTTTAGTCCATTTTACATATAATTTTTTTACCTATCCTGTTCATAGTGATCGACTTAATGACAGGTAGCAGGCTGTGCTTTCATGTGAAATGTAACTTTATTACAATAAATACTAAACTGACCTTCCCGTGTGTATGCTGAATACCGATCACGTGATGGGCAGAGGAGGGCTGGGTTTAGAGAAATACTGACGAGCACATGGCGTTTCGTGTCGCATGTTTCCCTGTTGCTCTTCAGGCTCAAGGACCGCAGATCCGTACTGTTACGGCCACACCCAGTTCCACCTGTTACCGGAGAAAGTGAAGAGGGAGAGGCTGCTGAAGCACAACTGTGCTGACCAGATCGAGGCTGTTTTCAGAGCTAATGCCATGGCCAGCCTTTTTGCTTGGACCGGAGCACAAGCTGTGTATCAAGGTAAAATGATGGTATTGTTGGGAGCTGTCTGACATTTTAAAAATGTAATCGCTCATTTCCTCGCTTTAGTCCTAACCAAGTTTATGGTTAAGAAGCTTGCATTGCCACAAAGCGTGTTTGGTTTGAAACCCTTAAGGAAATATTTCACATGTGCAGTTGTCAAGTGGCAGTTGGGTAGTGATGTCATCTGTTACGTTGGCCACCTGGCGTGACTGTATTTTTTCTGACGGTGGCGTCGAGCATTTCAAGGACGACAGAGCCCGCTGGTCAGCTCTGTAGACGACAGCGGCTTTCTGAAGCCCAGGCAGGAAATGCCGTGGTGGGTAAAGTGTTAGGTGAAGTCCTGGCTATTCTTTACCGTTTATTCGGAGGCCGTATCTAGGATGCGGACTAGGGGGTTGCTCACTCAGTCAGTAGAGGAGGTCTTCTATGTGTCAAGCACTGTTGGCCTTGGAGATCGAGTGCTGGATAAGACAGGCCGATCCTGCTCTTCTGGAGCGGATGGTGAGGAGCATAAAGGATGATAAGCAGGCACGAGTTGTAGGCGGTGGTAACACTGCCAAGAACGTTAGCAGACAGGTAAGGGCTAGAATGGTTTGAGCGGCACAGGTCTGAATGAGGCATGGGGCAGAATCTCTAAACGGGACAGCTCAGGGGAGCACGCGAGAAGGACGACTGGACAGCAACCGGATGGAGAGGGGCTGCTGCCCCCGTTAAGCTCTGAGTTGACACTGGGAGGCAGAACGGCGAGTCAGAGCCGAGGCCGGACAGACTGGAGGCGGGTAAGGACCGTGAAGGCTGGTGAAGAGAGGGAGAGGCCATTTCACACGGGGCTTTTCGAGCCCCTTGGAGGCATTTGGATTCCATTGTAAAACCTGAAGTGAAGTGATATATAACGAGTTCAATCCTATGTGCATACCCAGGAGGAATTTTAATACAGATTTCATTATTGCCAAGCCCACCTTTTCCCTCTAGGTATAGATCTGAACCTTACATTCACAATTGTTGACTTGCGTTTCTATAATAGAAACGGGAGAGGAATCTTTGTTGAAGATCTGTTTATTCATGGAAGATAAGCACTTTTTGCAGTATAATTCCATATTTTAGCAACATTATTTGTTGACCATCTCCATTGCGGCTGGAATAAAGTAAGTGAGGGGAAATAGCTAAGCCTGGTCCTGGCGTTAGGGTTTTAAGGGGTTAAAGCCAGTCAGCCCGGATAAGAAGCAGTTGGGAAATTGGATCCTTGTCACATAAGGCTCACTCAGTGAAATGACAGCAACTCATAAAGCCGATTTTGAGATACATAAAGGAAGACACAGAATTTGTATGAGGACCTAGTTGAAGTTCTTAGGAAGGTGAGATTTTTTAAGTTTTTTTTTTTGTAGATGTGAAATAAATGGCCTTCCTGGTTATTGGATGGTAGATGTTACTGGCATGGTGAGCAGTGACGTAGTTAATAGCAGATGCAGGGAAACCTACATAGATACAGCTGCTCTTATGAGAAGTGAATTAAGGTTGAAAGCTGTTGAAGACAGAAGTTGTTGAAAGATGTATCCTGAGTTAGGGATATTTGATGTGACGAAATAATTTTTGATGCGATCTTTAGGAAATTCGCAGGTAAAATACCTGGTATTTGATGCTCCTCTCACACATGTATTTTGTTTGCGTTAAATAAATGTTAGTGTACATTTCAGTATAACTTTCTCCCCTAGGATTCTGGAGTGAAGCGGATGTCACTCGACCTTTTGTCTCTCAGGCTGTGATCACAGATGGAAAATACTTTTCTTTTTTCTGCTACCAGTTAAACACTTTGGCACTGACTGCACAAGCTGATCAGAATAACAGTCGTAAAAATATATGTTGGGGGACGCAAAGTAAGCCTCTCTATGAAGCGATCGAAGATAATGATGTGAAAGGTTTTAACGATGATGTTCTGCTCCAGATAGTGCACTTGCTACTGAACAGACCGAAAGAGGACAAATCACCGCTGTTGGAAAAATAAGAAGAAACATGTGACTCAGGACTGTGGGAACCCTCACATTTTACTGAAGCAACAATAAAAAGTATTTTAATTATAAGACTTGTGTCTGCCACCTATTAAATGCACTGATTTTGAGACAAATATTTCTTATGTTATCCTGTAATTAGATCTCTCATTCTATTCAAAACATGGTGAAAGATTTAATTTTAGATGTAGCGTGCTGATGTAAAAGTAATTTTATATATGACTCAATGATGGGATTGATTAAGCTTTCTTCAGTCCTGGTATTGCAAGTGATTGTAAAGATAATATCAGGGTACTAATTCAAATGCTCATGAATATATAGATATTTTGTTAATATTTTTCCTTTTTAAAATGTATTTTGTTAACATGATAATAGAATTTTCAGAGTATTCAAGCTCCTTTAAAACATACACATCATTTTGCAAATACAGGAAACTCAGTCCCAGGGAAGTTGAATGACCTTTCTAAAATTGACATGATTAACCGCGGAACGGATGAATTATATGCAATTAGGTGCTAGCACTTAGCAGTAATGTTCACATTTTTCAGTTAGTGTTATTTACTCTTAAGATTAGGATGTGTCTGCTATGTTCCCAAATCACTTATCAGTTGTTAATCACACTGAGAATTAAGGTTAATTCAAAACATTTTTAGTGAGAAAATAAAAGCATGCTAATACTTCTCACTTTATGTAACCTGCTACTTTGAATATTTACCCCAGTTAGTACTCTAGTCACATAACAAATAATTACTGCTTTTTCTTCCTCTTCTCCCTTTCTCCCTGGCTTTCTTTCTTGCAAGACAAAGGTCAAGGTTAACATTGATTGAAGCTTTAGAAGCCTAGGGGTAACTGTCACCAGTGATTGCTAAACTCAAGGAGCAGTATTTGAGTTTACTCTGCAAGGTGTTGTGCTGTGTTTCATCTTTTACCCACTACTTCAGTTACCCAGGATGCTTTGTAATGCATTTCATTCCTTTGCTTAAGTTGTTTTCAAAGCTCGGGCTACAGTTCTCTACCCTTTTTTCCTGTCTGATCCGACCTGCCTGTTGCATTCCCGTTAGTCCTTAATAGAAAAAATGCTGCATAGAGCGCAACCTTACCAAGTCCCAAGTAAAATTATATCTCATAAGCTTTATCACTTTCTAACTTACTGAACTTTGAGCAATTCGAATTACCAGCCTTGATTTTTGGCTTTCATAAAAAAAAAAATCTCATAAAGTTGTAAGGATTAAATGAACTAGTACATGTGAAAGTGCTTTTAAAATGCTAAGTAATTAAAATATTTGGGATTCATTTCAAAGGTACTTGCTGTCCCTAATGAAAAACTTTCTAAGACACCTCCTCCAAGGGTCCAGAGCAATACAATTAACCCATGAATTCTTGAAAATGTCCATGAAACAAACTTCAAGTTTGGAATGCTTTCCAAATCATTTTATAAGCTTGTTTAAATTTTTTAATCACTAAAAAACAATGGGTTAAAATACATTTCAATATAGAATGCAGAAATCCCAAATAAAATCATAATATGCCAAAATTCAACAGTAATGAAAAGAATCTACCTTAATAGGGTAGAGTTAGTCATGGAAATTTAATAATGGATTGGTATTAATAGTTTGTCCATAAGTCTGAGGTTTAATATATAGGTTGTGATTTTGACCTTTTGCATTTTTAAAAGGTTATAGTTAGAAGATAATTTGTTTTTTAAAATATGTAAAGGAACTGCCATTGGATTTAAAATGCAAATGTAACATTCTTTAGAAATGAATTGATGGGACACCAAAGTTGATAAATTCAAATAGGATCTCATTTGTGTATTTTTACCTTTTTAATTTTTGAACAAAAGAAATGAAGTTTTACCTTAGTGCTTGCTTAGGGATATATAGACTTAATCAGCAAAAATTCATACATCAGCCAGTTTAGGAAGACAGGAGAAAGTAACCATCCTTAAAGAAATAAATCAGTGTGTAATGATTGTAAATCTGAGGCTTTAATATTTTAATTGAAGCATGAATCCTCAGCATATTTTTTAATGAAAATTGTATTGATATAAAGGTTCTCAAATCTAGCATCTCTTAGCTGCGATGCATATATATAAACGGAATCACTCATTTTGCTGTGGACTTAGGAACATACATTCATCAGGTGTGTAATACAGCAATATGTATCTCAAAGAGCTTTATAAGTGAGCAAGCTGTACTTTGATTATCATTGTAATTCTAGGTCTGAATGACAGAAACCATCCTGAAAGCTCGCGTGATGTTTAGCCACTTGGAAAGGATTTCTTTGGATCATCAGTCCGGGTGAAACTTCTAGTTGTAAATTAAATATATTGATGCTGTAAGCACTTTGTAAGGATCTGCAACAGACTTTCAACAAGTTTTCTCTTCCTCGTGAAAAGCGCTGATAATGAAGGCGGTGGGATTTAGAGCTGGAAGGGGCATGCGGGCCGTTTAGTGTAGCAACTGATGTTTGCTTGTGCCTTTCACCTGACCCCCCCCAGTGTGGGTTTTTGGTTTAAGTGTTAACATGAAAAGAGAGACTATAAAACATCCACATTTCAGATTCTTTTGAAAAATTGTAAGATCTGGTGACTCCAGGTTTACATTCTTGCAACTTAACATGGACAGAACTGGAAATTGTACTGGGTCCCTACAGTTTATCACAGTCCTCTCACTTCTTATTTCTCTTTGCTTGGTGAGCATCGTCAGACGCACTTCACTAATTTCTGTGAAATGTTTTATTCTGAGGCCTTGAGTTTATGACTCGAGGTCCAGCTTGTGATTAAGAACTTGTAATACCAGTGCCAAAACTCAACCTTCACAGTTACTTTTTAGGCTTTAGAAATCTGTTTTCCAGCAACAAATATAGCAATGATAAATTCAAAAGATTTCAGTTTCATTTGTGATAATTAAACCAGATGAGACTTGACTTTGGGCCTGGAGGATGCTATATAAAGTTGTCTGGCAAAATAATGAATGTCTGCTCTCTTCTGCTGCTGCATGAAGGGCAACATGAATCCTGACTTTTGTTTTGACAGTTTACTTAGGAGGTTGGGAGGAATTTTGCCCATTTTTAAAGAACTAAAATTGGCAACGAGAATATTTGAAACAACACTGGGTATTTGGTTTCCCTTCCTACCCTAAGTCAGATGGTCTCCGGCACCACACTCCCCAGCTGTGGAAGCTCACGATGCTTTAGGTTGCACTCTCTTACAAGTTGAGTTCATCAGACTTAAAAAGGGGCCCAACTGGTGATCCAAAACCAGACTGGCCAGAAAGCTGCAAGGTACCTTTGGAAACAAAAGCAAATAAAGGGGAAAACAAAAAACAGAAACTTTTGACTTCTTCCTTAAATGATGGACTAGGGGCCATATTTGGAAACATCAACTTGGAGGCATTAGAGAGCTAACAATATAGAGGCTAATTGGCAGGCTGATGGCTGAAAGGAAAGACAAATCCAGAATGGTGAGCCTAGTGTTGGGCCTGCTTTTGCTCCAAAGAGGGGTTCTGTTAACTGAGAGAACAAATAGCATTTAACAGCCACGTGTGAATATAGGCCCATGGAGGATGAAGGTGGGAATATAGGCCCACAGGAGGACGGAGGTGAGAATATAGGCCCACCTAGGGAGGACGAAGGTGAGGATATAGGCCCACAGGAGGATGAAGGTGAGGATATAGGCCCACAGGAGGACGAAGGTGGGAATATAGGCCCACAGGAGGACGAAGGTGGGAATATAGGCCCACGGGAGGACGAAGGTGGGAATATAGGCCCACAGGAGGACGAAGGTGGGAATATAGGCCCACAGGAGGACGAAGGTGGGAATATAGGCCCACAGGAGGACGAAGGTGGGAATATAGGCCCACAGGAGGACGAAGGTGGGAATATAGGTCCACAGGAGGACGAAGGTGAGGATATAGGCCCACAGGAGGACGAAGGTGGTAATATAGGCCCACAGGAGGACGAAGGTGGGAATATAGGCCCACAGGAGGACGAAGGTGGGAATATAGGCCCACAGGAGGACGAAGGTGGGAATATAGGCCCACAGGAGGACGAAGGTGGGAATATAGGCCCACAGGAGGATCAAGGTGGGAATATAGGCCCACAGGAGGACGAAGGTGGGAATATAGGTCCACAGGAGGACGAAGGTGAGGATATAGGCCCACAGGAGGACGAAGGTGGTAATATAGGCCCACAGGAGGATGAAGGTGGGAATATAGGCCCACAGGAGGACGAAGGTGGGAATATAGGCCCATGGAGGACGAAGGTGAGGATATAGGCCCACAGGAGGACGAAGGTGGGAATATAGGCCCACAGGAGGACGAAGGTGAGGATATAGGCCCACAGGAGGATGAAGGTGGGAATATAGGCCCACAGGAGGACGAAGGTGGGAATATAGGCCCACAGGAGGACGAAGGTGGGAATATAGGCCCACAGGAGGACGAAGGTGAGGATATAGGCCCACAGGAGGAGGAAGGTGGGAATATAGGCCCACAGGAGGACGAAGGTGAGGATATAGGCCCGCGGGAGGACGAAGGTGGGAATATAGGCCCACAGGAGGACGAAGATGGGAATATAGGCCCACAGGAGGACAAAGGTGGGAATATAGGTCCACAGGAGGACGAAGGTGGGAATATAGGCCCACAGGAGGACGAAGGTGGGAATATAGGCCGACAGGAGGACGAAGGTGGGAATATAGGCCCACAGGAGGACGAAGGTGGGAATATAGGCCCACAGGAGGACGAAGGTGAGGATATAGGCCCACAGGAGGACAAAGGTGGGAATATAGGCCCACAGGAGGACGAAGGTGAGGATATAGGCCCGCGGGAGGACGAAGGTGGGGATATAGGCCCACAGGAGGACGAAGATGGGAATATAGGCCCACAGGAGGACGAAGGTGGGAATATAGGCCCACAGGAGGACGAAGATGGGAATATAGGCCCACAGGAGGACGAAGGTGGGAATATAGGCCCACAGGAGGACGAAGGTGGGAATATAGGCCCACAGGAAGACGAAGGTGGGAATATAGGCCCACAGGAGGACGAAGGTGAGGATATAGGCCCACAGGAGGACGAAGGTGGGAATATAGGCCGACAGGAGGACGAAGGTGGGAATATAGGCCGACAGGAGGATGAAGGTGGGAATATAGGCCCACAGGAGGACGAAGGTGAGGATATAGGCCCACAGGAGGACGAAGGTGGGAATATAGGCCCACAGGAGGACGAAGGTGGGAATATAGGCCCACAGGAGGACGAAGATGGGAATATAGGCCCACAGGAGGACGAAGGTGGGAATATAGGCCCACAGGAGGACGAAGATGGGAATATAGGCCCACAGGAGGACGAAGGTGGGAATATAGGCCCACAGGAGGACGAAGGTGGGAATATAGGCCCACAGGAGGACGAAGGTGGGAATATAGGCCCACAGGAGGATGAAGGTGGGAATATAGGCCCACAGGAGGACGAAGGTGGGAATATAGGCCCACAGGAGGATGAAGGTGGGAATATAGGCCCACAGGAGGACGAAGATGGGAATATAGGCCCACAGGAGGACGAAGGTGGGACTATAGGCCCACAGGAGGATGGAGGTGAGAATATAGGCCCACCTAGGGAGGACGAAGGTGAGAATATAGGCCCACGGGAGGACGAAGGTGGGAATATAGCACCACCAAGGTTGGGGCTCTCGTAGAACAGCTTGGTTTGAGACCCTAAAGGACCACAACCTTGGGCTCAGGGTGAACCAAAGTGAAGCATTTACACAGAATATAGCTTAGACTTGAGTCAGCCGGAGAGCCCAGAAAAACCTGAACTTTTCAATGTGGATTATTCTGCATCAGGGATCTGAAAGGTGCAAATCTTGAAAAAGATTGTTTTTCTAGGCCTCATTTCTACAAACAGCCTTTCTAATACAGTATCCTATATAATAACAGAGTAATATGCTAATGTGACTGTACCTTTGCTACGCTACCAGCCAATCAGGAGCGGGGCGTGGGGGCATGTGCTGCGCAGCCCCGCCCCTCACGCCTCAGTCGCTGCTCCGTGGGGTGTTGCAGGCTGGCCAGTACCGCCGGTGTCCGGCGTCTGCTCCTCAGGCTGCTCCGCAATGGAACGGGTGGTGCAAGGTGTGGCGGCACAAGGAACAGGGGGGCGGCGCAAGTGGCAGCGTTGCAAGGTGTGGGGCAGCGGCTCGAGGGGCGGGGGCCCTTTCCGGCCCTGGGGTTAGGCCACATGCCCTGAGGTCCTGGGTGCCTGAGGCTGCCTGTGGCTGGGGCTGGTCTGAGTGAAGCTGGCCCAAGTCCTGGGTGCCTATAGCTGGCCAGAGGAAGGGAAGCCTGGGTCCCAGGTGTGGGGCAAGGCAGAGGCAGTTAGGGGCAATCAGGCCATCAGGGGTGATCTTAGGGGTGATCAGGCAGGCAGGCAGGTGGTTAGGCGTGATCAGGCAGACAGAGGTGGTTAGGGGCGATCATGCATGCAGGCAGAGGGGTTAGGGTGATCAGTCAGACAGGCCAGTGAGCAGTTAGGAGCCAGTGTTGACTGTTGGCTGTCGGACATCCCTGAAGGGGTCCCTGATTGGAGAGAGTGCAGGCTGGGCTCAGGGAACCCCCCACCCCCTCCATGCACACATTTCGTGCACCGGGCCACTAGTCTTCCTATAATAACAGAACAAGAGGAGAAAGTAAGCAAGCATGAAAACTGGCAGAAACAATACAAATAGAAACACCCAAAATGGCAACAAATATTTGGATTGTGAGACAGATTTTGTTTAAAGTACATTATATTCAAGGAGATAAAGAATGTTGAGAATTTCAGCGTAGTATTGGATACTAAATGTGGAGAGAAGATACGGAAGTATATTAATTAAATGTAGGAGCTTAGAAATAAGGAAACTTGGGAAAAAGAGAAAAAGGATCAAACTAGATTTTAGGAATTCCGTTTGTTCTTGAACCAGAAGTCATGGATACCAATCTGTAGCACTCTTTGTACAAAGCTCTACGCAATTTGTTCCTTAGTTGATATTTTCCATGTTGATTACTAACATTATGCCAGAGAATAATCAGTGGAAATATGTGTCTATAAACTAATAGCTAGTTCATGTTATTTTATCTTGCATATTTTCTGTTCAGGATTTTCATCGTACACTCATCATATTTATTTCTGAGAATTGAACAGTTTTCTTAAACAGGTATTCATTTAAAAATTGACCATTACCTCACAAGAGGGCAATATTTGTCACTGTATTTCAAGTTAGCATGCATTTCAGTAAATCGATAGTTTAAATGTCCTATAAACAACAGGACACAATGCAGGTCAAGAGCCGGTTTTAATTTATCTCACAGGTGATCTGTCTTTGTTCTGTTTAGCTAGAATGGAAAATCCCCTTAACGTTGACAGGATTTCTTTATAATAAACCATTACTGTGTCTGAAACACCCTTTTCCATGGGCAGAGTTGAACAGGAAACAGCAAATTGTGAAACCAAGTTGCCTGTAACCATGGTAAGCAAAATCCTATATAATCTGACACTATAATATCTCCCTATTTTAAGAATTTGCAAATTTAATGTTCATATCTGTTGCATATTACTTTGAAAATGATCTCCAGCTGGATTCATGATGAGTACGATTCAGGAACTGTCCTTATAATTTGAATAGATGTACAGCAAGCTAGGGAGGAAAGGGAAAGTACATGAGGGAGTCATTGGGTGGTGCCAGGTACTGCATTAGCATTGCAGCACTCAACATTCAGCATTCAGACTTACTCATTGAGGTGCAGTTACTTTTTATGGACTACCCAAAAAAACACATAGATAAATAATATTTATAACCACCCTCTGTAGGAGCATCCAATAAGGTTTATGAATTTATTTGTATATATCAAGGCATATTCTATGTATTAATGAATTTTTATCCACTCTGGTGAAGAATGGATAAGCTTTAAATTTAGTTTAGAAAATCAGAATTTCATATTGCTTTGTTTTTCAGTTTCATTTTGATCTGCAGAATATCAATTATTTTTGTTGTTGCTATAAAATACATGATTATTATAGAAAATTTGCAAAGCAGAGGAAGGTAATATGCTGCTAACATTTTGGTTTATCACCTTATAATTGTGCATTTTTAGTTAGTATTTTATGTTTTGAGATTATACCATAGTTACATGTTTTTACATTTTTATTTCATAACCATTTCCCCAAAATATTATTTTCTTAGATAGTTTTTTACTGGGGTATTCAGACGGTGGTTGAGAAATAACAGTAATACACACTAAAAGAGAAATACATTAACATGAAATTTGCATAATAAGTTTGCATTATTTATAGGGGAAAAAGAATCACAACATGTTCAATTATAAAAGAAACTCAAACATGATAATTATTTAAGATTAGCTAATGAAGGCATAAATATATTTAATGTTGGACTAGTTAGTTCATAAGTAACAGATAATTACATCTTGACTTTAAATATATTTTTAAGATTTTCATATCTCACCACCTGGGTATGATTCATAATTGCAAATATAAATGGTCTGTGTATTTGGAAAGGCTGAAATGTAGTAAAAATATATGTATAACTATCCTCTAGTAAAGTGTAATTTGTTGCCAACTTCAGAACCTAGAGTTTTAAATGTCTGTTGAAAGAACAAGGCCCAAAAAAATTCCTTCAGTCAAATTCATGTTACGTGAAAATGTAAACCAGTATGAAAATCAGTTTTACAGTTGCACCTGGATTGATGTCTTGCTTCTGTCATTACCAGCTAGTGACTTAGGACCAATCACTTTTCCTTAAACTTCTGAGATGAAGGGACTGGGTAAGAAGACCTTTAGAATCCCTTCTAACTCTAATGTATGATGAATTATTTCTTCTAAGTCTGTGGAGGCAGATGTCTTTTGCCATTAACATTATTTTTTTGTAAAACTGTTTCCAAATGACAAAATGCTGAAGTTCTTAAGAGCTGGAGAGATGTGTGGGTTTAGGTTGTCCTTTCTCTGTATTTTCTCACTTGTGATATTTCTCTTTCATACATTTTTCCTCTTGGCAATATCCCCTGAGGCTAGCCTCATAATCTTGGAGAATAAAGGACATGTAATGCTCATCAAGTTTACCTCTGAAACACTTGCACAAATTCTCAGTTCTCTCTGTTCCCAATGGAGGAAGCTGATTACCTCCCAAGGTGGCCACATTACAGAAATGCACCGTACTGATGCTAGGCAGTATTTGAGTTCCAGTCTGTTTTTTGGTATCATCTTTATACTTCCTTAGATACAACTCTTAAGATTATTTGGGTATCTTCTCCAGTTCTTCTCATCGCTTTCAAGTACATTTCAACGATCTTCCTGTGGGCTTGTATGATTTCTTTTCCTCGCAGCGAAGGTCCAATGCTGTGGGCTGTGTTGTGAGCATTTTAATATTCTCTTGTGAACACAGCTACAGATGAGTCTAGAGACAACTGCTCAGCCCCTAGCTACACTTACAGTCAGTCAAGTTCAAGGGACAGCTCTCTCCATAGAAGGAACTAGAAGAAAGTCAGTTCTCAGAGAATGAGGTCATGTGCCAAAAAGTGTGAGACAAGCTATAAAAACCCTTCACCTTCGTATCAGTATACAGAATGCAAATGAAATAATTAATTACTAATTCATTCTCGCTGGATTGGGAAGAAATTAGAATATCTAAATACCACGTATCGTTTCGGATGTGGGGAAAAGGGAGTTCTCACACTCTGCAGGCCAACACTAACATAGGCGCAACCCCACCCAGCCGCAGTGGCTCCGTGGTGGAGTGTTGACCTATGAACCAGGAGGTCACGATCTGATTCCCAGTCGAGGCACATACCTGGATTGCGAGATCCCTCCCCGTTGGGAAACATGTAGGAGGTAGCCAATCGATTCTCTCTCATCATTGATGTTTCTATCTATCTCTCTCCCTTTCCCTTCTTTTCTGAAATCAATAAAAATATATTTTTAAAAATAGGTGCAACCCCTGTGGGTTGCTGCTTTCTGTGGTATCTTGTGCAGTTGAAGATCAACACACCCTGAGACAGCAGTGGCCCTTGCAGATCAGCACCATGAATGTACTTTCTCTCAGGTGCACAGGCACCCGTCTGCAGGAGCTGAGCAGGGCCACTGAGGACAGGACCATGTGGGCGTCACTCATCCCAGGGTCTCCAGGAGTCAGAGCCAACTCAACAGTAAAAGCATTCACATCATTGGCAATAAAATGTTCAGCGAATGTGTTAGAATACAGATGGTCTGATCATTTCTTGACATGCTCATGTGAGAGGTCCTGCCAATGAAACGTTAGTAAGGAGGCCTCCAGAAACAAGAATGAGCAACCCCAAGAAGTGTCTAAAGCAGCACTTGGAGAGCCGGTGGCAAGCACAGTAATGAGAGCCACAGACTTTCCACAGGAGCCTGTTGCAGTTTCTCTCATCATCCTTTTCCTTCAGTTGTCCTCTTCTCTGATTCTGGTGGCCTTCAACCCACGTAGCCTGATACATGACTCCAAAATTCTTTTGATATCCTTGCCATCAAGAGGTGGGGTGCATGCCAGCTTCTTTTGAACCTTGGTGGACTTCTAACTGCCTTGACTGATTGATTAGGTGGAGGTGATGCTATGGGGCTGCCGAGACTGTCAGAAAAGGCCGCAGCCTCCACTAGTTCTTTCTAGGCACTGTCTTCTGGACACTGGGCCCATCATGGAAAAGCCCAACTAACCTAAGAACATCACGCTGTGAGGAGGCCCAGGCTACGTCAGGAGCCCGAGGATACATGCTCAGGTCAACCAGACGCAGTTGAGATCCCAGGGAACAGCCAGCAGCAATTGCCAGACGTGTGAATGCAGATGATCTCAATGCTCAAGTGTTGTCTCCCCTGTCAGTTGAGTCATACCCAGTGAACGCTCCCACATCATGGAGCAAAAATAAACCATTCCGCAGTAGGCCTGTGCAAGCTCCATAGAACTACACACGAGCACTCATTGTGCCTCCCTGGGCAAGACCGATGCTGATTCCAACTCCACAGATGCCAGCTCTCACTCACATGTCTAGTCACTTCCTCCCGTGTCCAATGTCCCTCTGTTGCCAGTGTTTCACTAGTTTCAAATGGTCAAAATTAATATTGAAGACTAGTCAACGAGTCTTTTTAATAAGGATTAGTTAATAAATTCTCACCATCACTGGATCATTTAGCATTAAAATCCATTTTCAGGTGGCGAAATGACACACACCAAGTTACGTAACAATGCAGATAGAATAGCAAGAATCTAGTTCCTAACACCCAGCACAGTGCTCCACCCCCAGGGAATGCTTAGTGACTATGAGGACCAAGAAGATGGGTGCAGTGAATGACCTCCATCCCGTGTCACTTCTTTCAATGCTTCCATGCTCAGTGTTTTTCCCAGAGGAAACAATTTCTTTACTAAAAATATAATGCTGTGTCCACAAAATCTATGTGGTTCTCCAAGATACTTGACAACTCTGGAAATGTTCCATGTGAAAAGGTCTCTGTGACTTGCTAGAAGGGAATAGCAAAAAGTGCGGCTTCCTGCTTTCATGACAGATGTATGAAAAGATGTTTCAGATGTCAATGCTGTTTTCAGCCAAATTTCAGGGATTGCCTTCCTTAAGGTAGGTCTCCTCAATATAATACTGTCTTTGTGGAGTGCTTATTACCTATCATTACTCCACCACTCACCCTTGGCTTCAGGACCCCAGACATAATTACTCTTTCCATGAAACCTCAAAAAGAACTGGCTTTAGGATTCCAGATGCAGGTCCAATGTCCTCTCAGATTCATGAGGCAAGATGTTTTTGTCAAGAAGACTATCAGGCACGAACACTTCCTCAGGTCTCCCCATGGAGCGGACTCCACAGTGCTTCCAAACTGTTGTCTATGTAATGGAGTGCAAGGCAATTTATACTTACTCAGCACACTGTTATAAATGGGAGGGGGCTATTTTGGATCAGCAGCAACTGGCTATGATTCCTCCCATCGCAGGCTCCGTCTGGTTGTGCAAAGAAATCAGTATTTCCATACCTTTAGCCCTTTCTGGACATGCTGATTGGGAAACTCTGGTAGAGGAAATAACTCTGGATGAGGGTTGTGGAGATCTGAATTCCAGTCCAGTCTACTGCTGTGCTAGTTCTGTGGTCTTGGGCAAGTAATTGCCCTTCTGTGTAGTCCTTCGTTTGTCTCACTCTCTTTTCTTCACTTATTTGTGTGGGGTTTTTTTTTCCCTCTACTACTTTTTCCCTATGAAATAGTTCTTTATATTTTTTCATGAATAGTGCTGACCTTGGTGTCCCTTTTATGTCAGTGAAACAGATCTTTGAGAAATGATCTCTTCTTGCTTACAAGATGCCTGTCTATTCTAAGTGAGAAGTTAGGCAATTTCTGTTTCTACTAGGAACCTCCCCCCTCCCCCTTTTTTTTCTTGGCCATTGTAGGAGACATGTCAGTCATTTGGAAATTTTCATGGGTTGAAATGTGAACCTAAATAAGGAGATGGCAGCTGCTCAACTGGCACCCCAAATCCTACAGTTCTCTGGGAAGGAAGTAGGACGAAAAACTTTTCTTTTTCAGCAGATGTGGGACACAAGTGTGACATATTTTGACTTTGGTTTTCCCTCTCCCTCAGCCCCATAGCTGAATGTATTCTTTTTCTTTGGGTGGCAAAGTTGAGGGATCAGCAAACAAAGACTAAAGAAGTCCTTAGGATTCTCATAAGGTATGAAAAGCAATGATGTGGCTGCATGTGGAGCTCAGTGTAGGGGTTGTGGTGAGTTTCAGGGGGGTCACAGTGAGTGTGGGGGTCACGATGAATCAGTGGAATCGTGGAGGAAATTGAAGCAATTCTCTGAATATGGCATTCAAAGCAGAGCAAGAGCTTTGCAAAAACTCCCCTGGCTAAATATACTCTGTGTGATTTGCTAATTCATAGAAAGAAAGAAAGAAAGAAAGAAAGAAAGAAAGAAAGAAAGAAAGAAAGGAAGGAAGGAAGGAAGGAAGGAAGGAAGGAAGGAAGGAAGGAAGGAAGGAAGGAAGAAAGAAAGAAAAGAAAAGAAAAGAAAAGAAAGGAGGGAGGGAGGGAGGGAGGGAGGGAGGGAGGAAGGAAAGAAAGAAAGAAAGAAAGAAAGAAAGAAAGAAAGAAAGAAAGAAAGAAAGAAAGAGAGAAAGAAAGAAACAGAGAAAGAAAGGAGGGAGGGAGGGAGGGAGGAAGGAAGGAAGGAAGGAAGGAAGGAAGGAAGGAAGGAAGGAAGGAAAGAAAGAAGAAAAAGAAAGAAAGACAAAAAGAAAGAAGAAAGAAAAGAAAGAAAGAAAGAAAGAAAGAAAGGGAAGGAAGGAAGGAAGGAAGGAAGGAAGGAAGGAAGGAGAAAAAGAAAGAAAGAAAAAAGAAAGAAAAGAAAGAAAAAAAAGTTTCTCCTAGTTTTAGAAAAGAACGTAACAGAAGGAAACCAGACACAGAGGCAGGCGGACTGGACCATGGGTTTGACAGGGCGTCTTGGCTGACAGCAAAGTCCACCCTTGACAGATCACCACATGCATGGTCTCTGCTGAAGAGGCACATTGCTGGAGCCAACAGCCCTGGGAAAGGGGCCAGTCTGGCTGCTGTGGTTGTGAGACAGGAAAAGACAGAATGAAAAAGGACCAGAAAACTACAAGGGAAAGGAACAAGACAGGCCCTGAGGATTAGAGGTGCAGAGCCTGGGACTAGGGAGTCCATGGGTTAGCTTCCCTTGGCCCTGAGCTCCATTGCTAAGTGTCATGAAGAGGACACATGGGTTCTCTAAGAAGAGATTTGGGACAACAGTAGGGAGACAGTTTGCATGTTTGTTTGCTTATGCACGGACTCTTATTGCATGGAATGTGTATTAGTGGGTGTGGTAGGCTAAAAAATAGCCCCCAAAAGATATGCATGTCCTAACTCCTGGAACATGTATGTTTGAAAAACAAAACAACAACAACAAAAAATAGTCTTTCCTGACACCTAGATTTGGGCCTAGTTAAACTGATTTTGGACTCTTGTGTTCTGATCTGTGAGAGAGTAGATTATTGGTATTTTAATCCATGAAGTTTATGACTTCATGGGTTGGTGTGGGGACAGAAATGGTGTGGGGAATGTCCTGTAAAGCCGTGAATAGTCTTGTTGCTCTTACTTATTTTGATAATCACCGTGTTCTGCTCAGGTATGTTTAGGCATATGTGTTTAAACTATATGTGTATCTAAACATTCTTCTTCTCTTTTCCTCTCTTCCCTTCCTCTTTTTTTCCTCCCCCTCTTATTACACACCAACATGCGCACACATGCATGATGTACACGTAAGTAAAAATGAGGCAATATTGGTGCAATAAAACAAAATGCCTTGGTGATTTGTCTAAATCAAGACAACTATTTATTTATATTATAGTGAGCTCCAAAGTCCTGCTTTGAAACATATGCCTCTTCAAGTACTTGGGTTTGGGAACAAAGTGTTGAAAAATATGGCAAGATGGCGACTTGATTGTATTTATAGTATCTTTGCCACGTCCTCCACTTTTGAATTTTGACACCAGGAAAAATTGGAGGCAAATGCTAAACAAGTACCAAATAACAGTAAGTGATGTAAATAAAAAGCTGATGTGTTAGCAACAACCCTTGTAACAGTCATATGTAACAATTGGATTGATACCAATAGCCAGTCTATTCAAAATCAATTATGTCCTGAAGAGACATTATTTAAATTGCTATCTGTGAATCCACAGATAAAAGTCAAAGTGTTTCTGTTGATTGCTGTAACAGTAACACTGGATGGAGTTAGTTGCACAATCATGAAGCACTTCCAAAAAAGTTCAGCAACAATTTCATGCAGATTATCAGAACAGATGTTGGTTTCTGCATTACAAATTAAGGTGCCAAAAGTGGGAGTCTCTTAACATTCTGCATGGCCACTCTAATAATCTTTCGTCAACTGTGATTCTTTAGTGTCAGAAACAATGCCAGTGGCCAGTTCAAGTTTTGGCAGGGAGAGCCATGAACTAAGGATAGCATATGAGCATCTGGGAAAAGGAAAGAAGTCAAATAAAGCAAGGATTCAGGTTCTAAGTACAGCCTTCTAGCATTGTCAATGTGGCTTCTGAGTGAATGTGGGATGAAGATTTTGGAGATATCTAGCACCAAGGAAATATGGGATGTGATTGAAATCACTAAGAGTCAAAAATAATCTAAGAAAGATGCTAATAATTCCCTGCGTGTCTCCAGAATCACTAATGAACCTTTCCTCAAAGAATCCTGCTAGTCCTGGTCTGAGAATATCACACCATCACTATGTTTTCCACACAATCCCTGCATCTTTTAAAGTATTCACTTCATTTAGCAATCCTCAATTCCCAATATAAGTGTGCACCTGTTTTTTTCTGGACCCTTGTAGATTCATGCTTAGAATATGCAACAGACAGAGAACATGGTCTTCTGGTCCCTTTCATGCTTTATTGTGAGGCTTTTCTTTGGCATGTAGTTTATATTTAAACCAGAGGCTCAGTGCACAAAATTCATGCATAGGTGGGGTCCTTAGGCCTAGCTGGCAATCAGGACTGATCAGATTCCCCACCTCGCCATCTCCCTGCCTCCTCCTTCCCTCTCTCCCTCAGTGCCCCACCGCCTCTGTCTCCCACCATTTTCCGTGCTGCCCATTGATGGTCAACACACATCATAACGAGATATTGAACTCCTTGTCTGCCAGTGGGACTCTCAAGGGGACAATTTGCATATTAGCCTTTTATTATATAAAAGGATTCCAAGATGAATTACCCCCAAATATAAAAGTTTTCCTCCATTATCACCATAAAATCTTTCAAATTAGCAATTCAACAGTAATATGACACTATCTTACAATTCATAAATCTCATTTGAATTTTACCAAACATCATATTAATATCTTCTTCCTTCCTGGGTCAGGATCCAATCTGGACGACATGCGGCATTCAGTAGTTAGGTGCCAAGGGTCTTCTTCAGTCTGAAGTTGCTCGTCACTTTTCTTGTCTCCTATTCCCTTATGGTCTTCTTGTCTTTGTTTATTGATTTTACAGAGAGTAAGGGAGAAAGAGAGGGGGGGGGGAGAGAGAGAGAGAGAGAGAGAGAGAGAGAGAGAGAGAGAGAGAGAGAGTCAGACACATCAATGAGAAACATTGATCAGAACAGACGATGGTTTCTGCATTACAAATTAAGGTGCCATCAGTTGGGATCTCTTAACATTCTGCATGCCTCCTGCTCGCCTCCTACTGGGGATTAAGTCAGCAACCAAGATACATGCCCTTGATCAAAATCAAACCTGGGACCCTTAAATATGTGAGCTGATGCTCTATCTACTGACCAAACCGGTTAGGGCCCCTATGGTCTTAAAGAGAACAAGCCTTTCATTATATGGCATGATCTTCAATCTGCCTCTAACTTAATGCAGGAAGACGGAAGGAAGGAAGGAAGAAAGGAAGGAGGGAAGGAAGGAAGGAAGGAAGGAAGGAAGGAAGGAAGGAAGGAAGGAAGGGAGGAAGGAAGAAAAGTCTATGTTCTTATTTTCAGTGTATCACATCAGAGTGCCCACAATTTTCAGGTGATTTCATCTACTTGCTCAGTTTAGTGTTTGCCAAGTTCCTTCCATTTAGAATTATGATTTTTGTCTCTGAATTAGAATCCTGTTTTGTGACAAGTTATTCTGATACTACCCCAAAACACTGAGCTCATCAAATCTTAAAAGTCTTAGAATCTATTGATATCTTTCATCTTATCAACAATGACTCTTAATAGTTGCCAAATACTGATTACTCATTTATGTCATTCCTTCTTATCTATTTATTTATATCAGTATGGAATAATAGGTTTCCAAAAATATTTCCCTTATCTACCAATATAACCTACAAGGCTTTTGTGGTCAAGAAAGTCTGAAGTTTATTATAAGGGATCATATTTTCTGAGACCTGGGTTATAGACCTTCTTGCTAGGGGGACAACTTTTGCCAAAATATAAGTTAGCAATTTTGATGAAAAATCTTTATGCCATTTATATTTAAACTAGAGGTCTGGTGCACAAATCCATGCATGGGTGGGGTCCCTCAGTCTGGCCAGTGATTGGAGCCGATCAGGGCTGGCCCAATGGGGCTCATTGGGGCTAGCCAGTCAGGGGGAGGGAGTGCAGGAGGTAAGGCTGGGCCAGGGGAGGAAATATAGGAGGTCAACCAGTTGTTTGATTGACCCATCATAACAGTTGCTTAAGCTTTTATACATATAGATGTTATGAAAATTCAGTTTCTTAATTTTCTGCATTTGAATAAAGAACATACACAAAACAACAAAACAGTAAGGTATCATGGAATTTTCTTTTGGTAAAATATTTAAGTAGCCTTGTGCACAAGGATATGACTTGCTTTTTAATCAGTGCTAATCCATGGATGGGGAGGTCAGTTATCGGGGGTGCCTTTGTGTCTCCCCAGAGTTCTGAGCTGCAACATCACTGATATTGTAAGATTGAACATCCTGCTGGGTTGAGCTCCTGGTACCTGGAAAGAGAGTTTCACATTTCCCTGATGGTTTAGAGCAGGAAATAAACGTTTGTAAACCACTCCCTCTTTTCAACAAACTTTTAATATGTGAATATAGTGATGAAGATAGCAGTCAAATAGGACATAATAGCTTCCCCTCTTCTCCTAAGGCTTCCATGGCCATGTGCACCTGAAAAACCCTCAACCTCTTTCTTCACTAAAGCTAAGGACCAAACCCACATCTCCAGACATCACCACCTGGATGTTCAAATATGCTCAAGCTCAACATGCCACTAACTGGAATAATCAGCTTCTTATTCTGTTTAATATTCCCAAACCCATGGGTTGGCCCTGCTGATTGAACATTTCCATCTGGAAAGTCATTTTTTTTACGTTCATCCTTACGCCCTGGTGTCCAATCAGTTACCAAGTCTTGCAAAATCCTAAAAGATGTTTCCTGCTCACCATTTGTCTGCCTCCCCCTTCCAATTCTGTCCTATTTTAGATCCCATAACTCATTCCCAGGACAATTGCAAGGATTTTCCACAGTTCCTTGTCTCCAGTCTCACCACCCTCCAATCAGCCTCACAACACGATCAGGATACAAATCTTTCCCCCAAAATGAAATTCATGCTTCATAGCAAGGCATGTAAGACCACTGGTTTCTCTTCTAGCCTGAAGTATTATCATTCTTTACTTCTTAAGGTTTAGCAATCCTAAAAAAATTTCCTTTCATTAAATGCATGTGTTGGCCCTGAGCTCCTTGTCTCTATATTCAATTGTTTTGTTTGTTTGTTTGTTTGTTTGTTTTCATCTGCATAGAAAATTGGTTCATGATGTAGCTCCAGGTTTACTAATATCTGTGAACGCTTCCCTGGCTCCTCCACACAGCCTGAGCTCTCCACCCATTTATCCCATATGCAGTAACATTATATGCTCATTGTATTTCATTGTTCCTAGGTTCCTTGAAGATATGGATTATATCCGTCCTTTGTTCAGTCTCTATTACATTGCACAGTGTCTGAGGCTAATAGTGCTTAACTATCTGGTTAATGAATGAATGCATCACTTTAATTAGAATCCTCGACAAAGGCAATTAAAATATAATTGACTATGGAGTAGAATTTGACTTACTAATTTTGTAGTTTCAAATATATGGAATTTCCTTCTGCTCTACTTATAATCACTCAGAATATTTTAAGAATGTAACTATCTGATTTGAGTATCTCAATGTTGAGAAACATACCGTTTGCAACTATGGAAGATTATCTCATATATGCAGGAAATTAGAGCCTTCAGTACTATCCATTTTGTGTCTTTTATCCTCTACGGTCAGAAGAACACTTTGTGTATCATATTCATTCTCTTTTGCAAGGCACTGAATGTGGGTGCTCTGATGTGTAATTTGTCCATGCAAAAAAAAGTAAGCTGTTGCTGGAGAATAATGTATATAGTGTTGTTCCTGCTTTTGTGGAAAAAAAATGTCACATCACTGACTTTAAACTTTGAAATAATTTATGTTAAGACTTTTTTTTTCTCTATGTTGCTGTGACTGAAGTAGGTACAAGACCTCTAGCATTATGTTCATTCACTCAGTAGATGTTCATTGAAAACCTGATACTTCCAGATACTGTCTTAGATGATGGGAATACAAAATGATTAAATCATCATCCCTATCCTCATAGGAATTACAGTATAATAAGAAAGGCCACTAAAGAGATAGTAGTAAGATGATAAGTATCATAGTAGGTACCTTGAATCAAGATGAACTACCACATGGCCATTTCAACAGGATATTGTTACATAGGGGTATAGCATGCATGAGAAACGCAATCTAAAAACTGAAAATCAACTTTACTTATTTTTGTATGTTTTCCAAAAAATGCCAGGGGTGATTATCACATGAAACTACTAAAAATTTGCTGTACCCACCATGCCCCAGTCAATCGTAAGGTCCCTGCCCTTAGTCTTCTCCAGCTCACACCCAGCATTGTCTTGCCATCTCCAAAAACTCTCTCTGAAAATTGTTGGTCTTCTTCTCTTTTTCTATTTCTTTCTTCTTTTTATTTTTCCCCAAATTTATTTTTTCTTGGTATTCTTCTTTTCTTGATATTTTTTTCTTTCCCCCCAAATCTATTCTTTACTCACAAGAATAGATTTTGCCTTTCTTAATGCAAGTGTTCTAATTTTTTGTCTCTGCCAATTGATACTACACCATATCTTGACCAACATTAAGGGCCAATCTAATGAGCTCAAAAGCCAGAGAAGGATGGGAGAGTGAAAGGGGTTGTGACCATTCATGCATTAATATTTCCCCTGCCAGAATAAGTAGTTGTGACAGCTTAGCATTCCTTTCCTACAGAGTTGGGATTCCAGGAACAGATAAACAACTTTCCAGTTTACATAAAATAAAATGGCCCCATGATTGTTAAGCTCCCTAGAATTAGACATTAAAAGTTATGAAAAACACATTTTGCTGCTAAAATGGAATGCATATTAAAAATCAAAAGGAGAAGGAGAAACTAAGATGGTGGCATAGGTAAACACGTAAACTGCTGCCTCACACAACAATTTCAACAATACAACTAAAAGACAAAATTGACATCATCAAGAACCACCGGAAAGCGGGCTGACTAGAAATTCTACTAGAAGGAAAGAGAAAATCACATGGAAAATCAGAGGAGCTGCAAAGCCTGAGGTACGGAGGACCGGACCAGAGAGGATAGGGTGGCTGAGTGCCTGGCTGGTGTGCTCTAGTGGGAAGGAGACAAAAGCTCCAGGCTGTGCTAAACCCCAGTTCTGATTGCACTGAACCCCAATTCCAGGTGAGATCATGGGGACCCAGGCTCATATAGGAGGAATCTAGAGTGTAAGGCAGAAACTCAGGGGAACGGTGAAAGACAGAGGTCTAGAGGCACGCTCACAAATGCATGCAGAGAGGACAGACTGTTGAGTGTGCCACTGGCTTGATCTAGCGGGAAAGAGACAAAAGCTCTGAACTGCACTGAACCCCAGTTCCAACTGCACTGAATCCCAGTACTGGGTGAGAATCTGGGAGTCCGGATTCATTGGGGGAGAGACTGGACTGTTTGGCAGCAGGCAAAACTCAAGGACGCCTTCCTCTCAGAGGTGCTTGCAGTGATTGCCTGGGTCACTGAGATCCCGTAAATTTGTGGGGCGGAGCTGACAGGAAGCCAAGGCTGTCTGCTCAGCCCTGAAACTCCACCCCATCCAAGCAGAGCACAGAGGCTTTTGCAATTTTGCAAGTCTTGTTGCATAAGACTGTCTCCCAGCATTGACACAGCTGATCCTCACAGCCAATTAGCTTGGAGGTCAATTCCTCCCAGTGATATCAACAACAATCAAGACTTAACTACAACAAGGCTGTACACACAGTCCACAAAGGGGTGCGCCAAGAGTGTCCAGGTAACAGGAAGCCAAGACACCTAGCACACAAAGTTACCTACCAACTCAGGGAAGCAGCAAAAAATGCAGAGACAAAGAAACAGATCACAAATGAAAGAAATGGAGGCAAACAAATGACTGGATATAGAGTTCAAAACCACTGTTACAAGGTTTTTCAAGAGGTTCCTAGAAAAGGTTAATAAATTAATGAGACCCTCAAGGATATGGAAAAGGACCAACTAGAAATTAAACATACACTGACTGATATAAAAAAAAAATTATACAGAGACCCAACAGCAGACTAGAGGAACACAGGAATCAAGTCAAAGATTTGAAATACCAAGAGGCAAAAAACACTCAACCAGAAAAGCAAAAAGAAAAAAGAATCCAAAAATTTGAGGATAGTGTAAGAAGCCTCTGGGACAACTTCAAGTGTACCAACATCAGAATTATGGGGGTGCCAGAAGAAGAGAGAGAGAAAGATACTGAAAACCTATTTGAAGAATTAGTGATCAAAAATGTCCCCCACCTGGTGAAAGAAATAGACTTACAAGTCCAGGAAGCTCACAGAACCCCAAACAAAAGGAATCCAAAGAGGACCACACCAAGACACATCATGATTAAAATGCCAAGAGCAAAAGACAAAGAAAGAATATTAAAAGCAGCAAGAGAAAAACACTTAATTACTTGCAAGGGAGCACCCATATGATTGTCAGCTGGTTTCTCAACAGAAACTATGCAGGCCAGATGCGAGTGGCAAGAAATTTTCAAAGTGATGAATAGCAAGAACCTACAACCAATATTACTCTACCCAGCAAAGCTATCATTCGGAATTGAAGGTCAGATAAAGAGCTTCACAGATAAGAAAAAGCTAAAGGAGTTCACCAACACCAAACCAGTATTATATGAAATGCTGAAAGGTATTCGTTAAGAAGAGGAAGAAGAAGAAAAAGGAGGAAAAGATGGCTGCATTACACTAGAGCATGGATGGAATTGGAGAGCATTATGCTAAATGAAATAAGCCAGTCAAAGAAAGATAAGTATTACATGATCTCACTCATTTATGGAATATAATGAACAACATAAACTGATGAATAAAAACAGATCCAGAGACAGAAGTATTGACTGTCAAACCTCAGAGGGAAGATAGATTGGGGAGGGTGGGAGAAGGGGAAGAGATCAACCAAAGGACTTGTATGCATGCATATAAGTCTAACTAATGGACACAGACATGGGGGTGAGGAGGGGGACATTTGAGGACACATATATAATACCTTAATCAATAAAGAAATTTTAAAAAATCAAAAGGAGAAATATCTAGATAACTTTTTAGAATAAGTTGTTTTGGGATTTTCTGAAATGAAAATTTTGGGTCCCAATTAGGAAGTGGCTGTCACTTTGGAAATATAATAACTTCAAAATAGGCCAAAATGTAACTGCTATGTGGCTTGAGGTCAGTACACAAGTCAGAATTATGCTGAGCATTTGCTCCTTTTAAGCTGGGAAGCATTTTGTTGATTCTATCACAAAGGGCCTTTGAAATGATCTAGTCTAACTTTTAGCCTTATGAAGAAATCTCTTTCATAAAGTGTTCAATAGGTAAGCCATTGACCTTCCACATGATTAATCTAGAGAAATGGGTTGAAGTGAGAAATCTAGGAGAAAGCATTTGAACCATGTATTATAAATGGGCTAAAATGCCAGTAGATGAAGAAGGGAAGGAAGGACATGTCTGGTTAGAGGAATAACATGAATAAATTAGAGATTGACTTGTAGATTTTGTTTTCAGGAAATTCAGTAACTTTACATTGTTAGGATATAAGAGTTTAGAAACAGGATATAATTGGAAATAAAGGTTAGAAATATATTTTTGGAAAAGTGATGAATTTTCTAAATGCCACTGCAAGAAGTTTGGAATTTTTCTTGGAAGCAATTAAGAATCAATCCAACTAATTGTGGGAAGCCTTCTACAATTTTTCAAGTTGCAATAAATGATTTTTCCCTGGAGAGATATAAAATAATGAATGAATAACTAAATGAATAGCCTCTGAAAGAAAATAGAATTTTATTGTTTATATTTGGTCCATTTGTTTACATAGGCTCCAGAATGAGGAAGGCTTTTGAGGGTGACCTTTCTACCCAGCCCAATGGGGGCCAGCAGGCCTTTGGGGGTTGAAGAGCTGGTTGCCCAGAGGTGGCTCCTTCCCTCCAGGGCCACATCTTTGAGGTGGAAATGGAAGCCCATGGAGTCGTAGGTGTAGGAGTCCTGTATTTGCAGGTGTACAAGACTGTTGACAGTGCCTATATCTTGGCCAATAATTGTGGTAGATGTGGCAGCTCATGATTGGTGGCTACCAGGAGTTAACCATAAAAATGGTATTAGTCGATCTTTAATGCTAGGGACCTGCTGAAAATTGGTCCTGGAGGTTGGACTGGAAAGGAGGTGGAGGGGTGTTCAGAGTTCCTGGGTCTGTTGCAACCACACACTGGTGAAATGGGCTGGGGGCAGCAGGTGCTCTGTGTCCCAGCAAGCTTCTTCATTCTGTGCAAATAAGATAATTATGCCTTTAAATACAGTGTGAGTGTGATGCTTTTTACTCTATCAGGGTCATTGGCTAAGCATTTAGTGGGAACGAGTTTTCAAACAGCTGAGACTTCCAATGGGATGACCACCAACTCACATTTTATTTATTACTTGAAAAAACTTCTTATTTCTAAGACTACATTTAGAGATAAAATAAAGTACATCAGGATCAGCGATAGTATAATAATACCATATATTTACTTTTTAAAAATAACATGTACCTAGGTTTTCCAGACATTTTATGTGATAATTATGACCGGGATCATTTTAGAGAAGAAGAACCTAAATCTAAGAGTGATTAAAAGATGTGTGGAAGGCCACATAATGTGAGAAATCCCAGGATGCAAAGCCAAAGGTTTCTCGTCCTAAGGCTACTGCTTTTCCTAAAACCATACACATGTTAAAACATACAGAGGTGAGCTGCATGAGGAGGACCCAGTGTGAGGTTCATAGAACATAAAAGAATGGTGTGTACACAGAGTCTTTTCCACACCTATATTGGTAAATTAGTCAAATGCATGTGTGAGATGAAGCAACCGACAGGGGTAAGCCAAGGTGAGCAGAGGTTAACTAATGAGGCTGGAAAAGTTATTTTCCTCAGAAGCATTCTTCCTCTCTATTTGACTTTGGAGATGTAGCACAGAAAATTTGCCCGAGGAACAGTTCTGAGAAACAACAACAACAAAAAAATGCAGACAAATTTTAAGGAGCTCATGAGGAGTGATAGGAAAGAAAAACACCCCAGGAAATGTTAATAGAACAAAAATATTTCATCTGGGAATGGTTATTTATATGAAAGTTTTCCTTAAAAGATTTAACTATTTTTAAGTTTTTAGAAGCTCACCTTGATTATTTGTAATGATGGAGCACATTTCTTTAATTTGCCCCACCTGGGTGTGAGGTTCAGTCACCCACATCCTTAGCAATATTATTCCTTGGTTCAGTCTCCAGCCCCCCTGCACACACCCAACCCGCCTGCAGGAACATTCACAGTGCCATGAATGTAAATTGCTAAATATATGCTATTGTTCTATATTGCTGCTCTTCAATCTGACTTAGCTTTTAGTTTCCTGACAGCAACTGCATGTATCATAAAATAGAGAGGAAAAGCAATAAAATTTCCAGATGAGAAATAGGCTTCATAATTTGGCATTGAATGATTGAGAAGTGTTTGCAATTACATGCTAAGAATATTCAGCTAATTGCTTACATATTTTTATAACATCCAGAATTATTAAACACAGGCTAACACAAGTACTCTCTGTCACCCAATCTTTAAAAAATTGTCTTTATTGTTAAAAGTATTATAGATGTCCCTCTCCTGCATTGACCCCTTCAACCTCACTCTCCCCCTCCCCCCGCCCAGGCCTTCACTGCACTATTGACTGTGTCCATGGGTTGTGCATATCCTATATCATAAAAGCCTAATATGCTAAGTGTCTGGTCGTCCATTCAACCAATTAAAGCGTAATATACTAATGATATGCTAAGGCCACTCAACTGCTCACTATTACGTGCACTGACCACCAGAGGGCAGACAGCCCACCGGTGGACCAGTTGTTGTGACGTGCACTGACCATCAGGGGCAGGCACTCTAACTGGTAGGTTAGCTTGCTGTTGTGGTCCAGTGATCTGGACTGAGCGAAATGAGCCAGACACGTCCTGGAGCCCTCTCAAGGTCCCTCCTTGGCTGGCTAACCTCCTGTGTCCCCAGCCCCTATTGTGCACTGGTGGCATCCCTCGGATTAGCCTGCACCCTCTTACAATCCTGGACCCCTTGGGTGATGTCAGAGAGCCAGTTTCAACCCAAATTCGTGCAGCAGGCCTCTAGTATAGTACATATAAGTTCTTTGGTTAATCTCTCCCCACTCCAGTCTCCCCCATTCTCTCTGAGATTCCTTAGTCTGTTCTTTACTATTCTTTTCGTTTTAAGAAGCTTGATCATCTTTCCCTCCCTCCTTTCTCTCTTTTTTTAGCATAATATAATCTAGAATAATAAAAGCATATTTGCTAATTAAACTGGACATCCTTCCTGATGAAGCTAGGGCTGCAAGGAAAGCCCAGGTCCCGAGTGCCAGAGACAGGCCGCTGCCAGCAGCCGTGGGAAGGAAGGCCTACTCTTGCACGACTACATCTAGTCCACATCTAAAATGTTTAAAATGAGGATAATAATAGGACCTACTTTTAGTGTTACAATGAAGATTAAATGAGTTCATCCATGGAAGATGCTTAGCATGTTGTCAGCAAAGTCAGTTTATGTTGTGACAGGTTGTTTGTTTACACTGAGCCCCTGATTTTGCCAGGCCTTGGGCTCAGTGCCTGGAGTTTGCTCTTTATATCTTACCATTCTCATTTTGAAGATGGGGTCCCTGGACCCAGAGCTAGAGCATAATAATGTCGTTACTTGACTCTAGTTAGTTTCCTTCTATCTTCCCAATCCTTAGGCACAGTGCTTCTCTGTTTGGGATCCCCGGCTTCTTTTTCCTCCACGTGCAGTGAGCACAGCTGCCCTGTGTCTCAGCAGTGTTTGTTTCCTGGTGTAGCAAAAGCTTAGGTCCTGTGAGTCACTTGAGTGATGTCCTTTTGCAGTAAATCAGCAAAGCAGAGAGTTTACATTTTTATCAAAAACCACTGAGAGCTCCAAATTAAAATTAAAATTATGTTTTCATTTAAGTTATCAATGATCAAAAACTTGCAGGTATTTAAATCAATAGCTATCCAACACCCACAGGAAAATAGAAGAAACATAAAAGTCTCACTAAGTAGTGTAACCGTGTCCAAGAAAGATTTATGCCTAAGGAGACAATTGTCTCATTGAGAAGACGGTCTTAACTTAAAGGGAGCATGTGACTCTATTGAATCACGTACGACAACATACATCCTGGATCTGGCATCAAGCACTCCACCCACCTAGTTAACACAGTGTCTAGCACATAGGAGGATCTCAATAAACGTGTGCTGGATGGATAAACTCTGCTTAATGGAAATACTGTGTGTGTGTGTGGTTTTGGCATGAAAGAGATTTATTCGTGCTTTATCAAGTGGAGAAAAGTTTTTAATACAAAGATTTAAAAGGGCTTTGAAATTAAAAGGTTATTAGAAATTCAAATAGGAGTCAAATACATATGGTGATGGAAGATTTGACTTTGGGTAGTGGGCACACAATGAGATATACAGATCATGTGCCAGAAATTTACACTTGAAATCTGGGTAATCTTAGTAACCAATGGCACCCCAATACATTTTATTAAAAACAAAAGAAATTCAGCCCTCAGTCTTGGGTATGAAAGGTCATTAATGTGAACCATAACTTCATATAGATAACTATCTTTTGGGATAGTTGGTTTCATAGACATTGTTACCTGTCAAGATAAGTTTGGAGAAATATGACTGAATGAAAAAGAGGAAAATCTAAACAACGCTGTTGCATTTTCAGACAGGTTAGAACTGGAAAGTCTACAAGGACACATGTTCCCCCTTGAAAGGTCACAGATCTGCGATTTTGCTGCTTCTGTAGGAAACGTCATCTTGCATGAGGAAAGAAGGTATTTTAAACCACATAGACAATTCCATGTAGTTATAAATAGGCCGTGTTTTAGAAGTTCATTTGAAAGTTATTTTGGGGGGGAGTTATAACCTATTTTCCTCTGGAAGCGATGTGAGAAAGAGGACTTAGATTCCCAAGGTCCCAGGAGGTGTCAGGGCTTGTCCAAGCAGTTTAATGTCCATGCAAGTGCTCTGGGGTAAGAAGAGCTGGATTCGGATTTCGGCTCTCTGAGTGTCAGTTTCGTCTTCTGGAGAGTGCTAATGATAGCGCTCACTGCACTGAGTCCTGTGGATAAATGAGGTTCTCACACACTGAGTGCTGGGCTTGTGCCCAAGCAGGTACCGCACAATACAAAGGAGCCATTGTTATATCCCACTGAGTAAGTTTACTAAAACCCAGGCTCTCACTCCAGTTAAAGTGTCTCTATTGCACCCCATTCCCTATGGGCCCCCAGGAGCTGGCCCTGTCTAAACATTTTTCAAGTGACTCTGCTCCGCCTCATCAGGGCAGACCTGCACACCTGTCCTCGTGTTTTTTTCTGTGCTGGAAATGAACTCAAACACTTTTCTTCATTCCAAGTCCTACTCAACGCTACTTTTTCTCCAAAGACATCTTTCTTCCCTGAGCCAGAAGGAATAATGAAAAACTCAGATGTTGAAGGAGCTGCTAAATGCTAAATGGAACTAGTTGCAGAATCAGAACAGGCTGATAGATTTTGGTGGGTTGCCTATTTTTTTTTGGGGGGGGTAGGGGGTGGAGAGGGAATGCAGGATAACACCCTGGGTTAAGATAAGGCTCTTTGTCAGAAGGTGGACTAGGTGAGAGGTTTAATCTGCCAAGATAAACCCTAAAGGAGTGAAGTAGCACAGACATCTAGCTGGAGCTGGACTGGATGAACTTGGCGTTGCCTCCTACACAAGCAGACATACTGTTGAGGGCATGGCTAGAATCCTACTGTGTAACCCAGGGTTTATTAGTTCACTAACTGACTTGATTATATGATCAGAACAAAGAGATGAAAAGAATGGAGAATATGCAAAGCTAAGCGGTATGATCGTTAAAAAGCCAATGTTAAACTACATTCACTAAAATAAAATGTCTTTAAATGTAGTTCTATATAAATTACAACAGCCTGCTGCTTTAATTTTTTTCAATAGCTTTTTGTATTTTATTTTCATTTTTTAAATTATCTTTATTGTTGAAAGTAATACAGATATACCCTTTTCCCCCATTGACACCCTCCCATACACACACACACCATGCCTCCTCCACACTATTGTCTGTACCCATGGACTATGCATATATGCATGTGAATTCTTTGGGTAATCTCTGCCCACCCATCCCTGCCTTTCCACTGAGATCCATCAGTCTGTTCCACGTTTCTATGATTCTGCTTTTAAATTTTATTTAAATTCTTAATCCTTGCCATATTCACAAATCCCATTTAAGAAATAATTCTGGATTCACTTCTAACCACTATTATAAAATCCACTACAGGCCCGGTGCATGAAATTCATGCACAGGGGACAAGGGATGTCCCTTAGCCCAGCCTGCACCTTCTCCAATCTGGGACCCCTCCAGGGATGTCCAACTGCCCGTTTAGGCCTGGACCTAAATGGGCAGTCGGGGATCCTTCTTACAATCCAGGACTGCTGGATCCAAAGTGCTCACCTGCCTGCCTCCCTGATTGCTTCTGCTTCTGCCTGCCAGCCTGATCACCCCTAACCACTACCCTGCCAGCCTAATTGATGTCTATCTGCTCCCCTGCCAGCCTGTTTGCCCACAACTTCCCTCCTCTGCTGGCCTGGTCACCCCTAATTGCCATCACCTGCAGGCTTGATTGCCCCCAACTGCCCTCCCCTGATGGCCTGATTGCCCACAACTGCCCTCCCTTAAAGGGCCTGGAACCTCCCAATAGCCCTCTCCTGCTGGACATCTTGTGGTGGCCATCTTGTGTCCACATGGGGGCAGGATCTTTGACCACATGGAGGCAGCCCTCTTGTGTGTTGGAGTGATGGTCATCTGCAAATTACTCTTTTATTAGATAGGATAGAGGCCTGGTGCATGGGTGCAGCCAGCTGGTTTACCCTGAAGAATGTCCAGATCAGGGTGCGGGTTTCCTTGGGGCAAGGGGTACCCTGGGCAAAGGGTTTGTGGAGGTTTGCAGGCCAGCTACACCACTCAGTGACACAAGCAGAGGCCCTGGGATCTGGGATTAATCTATGTCTGCAATTGAAACTTTGTAGCCTGGAGCAGAGCCAACCCTTCTGCTTGCTCCGGGGCAGCAACCATTTCTGTTTGAAACTTTGTAGCCTAGAGTGGAGGCCTAAACCAGCAATGGCAGGTGGAAAGCTTGGCTTCCTCCATTACCAGGGAAACCCAAACCTCTGTTCTCTCCAGCTCAGTGGCTGCCGCCATTTCTGTACCTTTCATAATTGAAACTTTGTAGCATTGAGTGGAGGCTTAGGGCAGCAACAGCAGGCAGGAAGCTTAGCTTCCTTTGTTGCCAGGGAAACCCAAGCCTTCCTCCTGCTTTCAGTGGTGGCAGCCATCTTGGTTGGGGTTTATTTGCATAATCTGCTCCTGATTGGCTAGTGGGCATGACTGTGGGCAGGGCTTGTGAGTATATCAAAGGTGCGGTCAAATTTGCATATTACTCTTTTATTAAATAAGATACTTTTTATATAGTGGATAGAGTAAAAGAGGGTTTTGGAGGTGAGGCACAGGCCTTTTAACATTAAAAGAATGCTTTAATCATGGGGCCTAAACATTTGCACATACTTATTGAACATGTTACCTTTGTAACTTTCACAGCTCAAATGTATGTAGTTATAGAAAAAGAAGACTCCTTTGGGAGGTGGGCAACAAATAGACATTAACAGGCTGAATGAAAACTTGTATTACCTTATTTTCTATTTTTCTAGCCCACCAAATTATATGGATAATTCTGACTTTACTAAGGAAAGAATTTCACATTTTCCGGTAAATGTCAGTTTTGTTTTGTTTCCTTACAGAATAGCAGTTATGAAAGGCTGTGATATATTGGTACCCACTATATTCAGAAGGTAGTAGCTTCTGGCCTTATTCCAACTCCTCCATCCAGCGCACCGCTTTGCCAACGGAACTGTTCTATTTTACATCATGCTGTCGGGCTTTAGCAGGTGTCCTGGAAATTTTTCATTCTTTTAGCAAGAGCTGCACCTGCCACCCCCTCATGCACAAGTTTCTATATGTGTATCTATCCGTGCCAATATCCCTGTGCTCTTTCGGAGTTTGTCCTCTGACCTTCCTGTCTTCTCATTCTGCTGATGCTCCCTGGCTTATTTCCTTTCTTCCTCTGACCTCTGGCATTATCTCTGTAGGCACCAAGGATGCCAGGCTACACTTTTAACCCATATCTGTCTGAATACTCAGATCCCTTAGATCTAAATGCCCCCCAAACCTCTCAACTTCTCTAGAAAAGAGGCCTGAGGAGTTAGATATATACCATTTAATGAACTTCCTACCATTGGAGAAATTTGGGACTTACAGGCCTCATGTAAATATTTAGAAATGTTCTCATCAATCCCTGATAATTCCAAGATCCACCAGTTTGAAAAACACTGATTTAGGAGATAAAGGATTATACTTTTAAAATATCTTGCATAGGATAATTATCATTGAAAAAAGTAGTTTTTGCCTTTAATTCTATCAAAATTAGTTTTAGGGCTTCCCTTAAAAATGAGAAAGTACACTTTTAAAGTTCTTAGAGGATTCATAAACCCCTGAGGTAATGTAGTACAATTCTCAAGTTTGAGAAACTCAATTTTGTTACATAGCCAATTGTGATAACAGATCTATGGTTGCTTCATTACTTTCTAGCTTTTCCTTATTCAATATCTTAATATCACATTGGAAAGGCCATCTGAGTTGTCCTAATGCACACAAAATTCTTGTTTGGAATACTAATATACAGATGTCAGTAAGATATTTAGGTCTAGCTTCATATGTGTGATCATATGTGTCTAATAAAATTATTTCAATTAACATTTTATATTATTATAAAATTCTCACAGATGTATTTTTAAATATCTGCAAAGTATTTTAATGAGTCAATGTCCCATAATTCATTTAATCATTCCTCTATGGTTTAATAATCCCTAGTCTTTCATTATTTTTATAGCTTTATTATTTCTATTATTAGCATGTTTCATTTCTATATGACTCTATAAGCCATATAAGATGGTTCAAATTCTTAGAAAAATAGAACCTATTAATAAAGTTTAAAACAAATTTTTCTTAAATAAAACCAAGTGGAATTTCCCAGAGAAAGTAATGGGAATTGACAAAATTTCTTTTTTTAAATCTTTATTATTGATTTTATATGACCCCCTTTTCCCCCATATGACCCTTTCTAGTCCCGCCCCTACCCCCACCCCTGCTGCCCAGGCCTTCACCGCCCTATTGTCTGTATCCATGGGTTAAGCATATAACTTCTTTGATTGATCACTTATCACCCACCTACCCTCCCTCACTTTCCCTCTGATATTCTGAAGTCTAAAAATTCTTATTATAGAGTGTAGGGTTATATGATTTAGAGAAATATTATAGCTTCTAGAGGCCTGTTGCAGGAAGATTCCTGTAAGAATGGGGCCTCTTGTGGCAGTCTCTGCCGCCCTACCTGCTTCCCTCCCTTCTCCAGCATCCCTCTTGCTTTCTTCTTTGCAGTTTTGTTCCCTTCTGCAGGGCGTGGCTTCCTTCTATGCTGTCTTCACTCTTCACTCTGTGCCTATATATGCAAATTAACCACCATCTGCATACTCACTCCTGATTGGCTGGTGGGCTTGGCTTCTGTGCATAGCAGAGGTACAGCAATTTGCATGTTTCTCTCTTATTAGATAGGATAATTGATTTAGTACTTTAAAGTTAATATTTATCAATAGCCAATATGAAAATAATTATCTGGAAAGTTATAGATAAAGCCATTGACCCCTAACTAAGCAAACATGATATAAAAACAGCAGATTTATTAATTTGAAATACATATAATTTGCTAAATGCCTGAGGCGGAATACTCTCAGGTGAGGTATAAAGTAAGTTCCAGCAGAAGTGTGGCCATCACTGTGTACATCCCAGCTTGCCAGTCTGTCCACAGAGGGACTGGGCTGAGACACAATGTCCGGAGAGGTAGGCTGATGAACTGCTCTTCCTTGTGTCTGGGGCACTGAATTCAGGCGAGGTCATGCTGTTATTTGCAGAAATAATAGCTGGAAACTGAAAAGGGCTATTGGCCCTTTCTGCAATAAATCATGAGTAAACAAGGCAAGCTCCTTGGACAGCTGGGGTCAGTTACGGCATTTCATTTCCCATCAGCCTACTGGAGCAGAGCGGGACCAGTCCCTCAATATGCAAAAGGGAGGTTGACTTCTAACACCTTTTTCTAAGAAAATTCTTTGTAAGTTCACCTCTAAAGACAGCCTCTCCTATAACTCTTGCTTTTAATTCTCCTTTTCTTGTTCTTCCTCTTCCTCTTCCTCCTCCTCTGCCTCATTCCCTCGCTCCTTCCCCTTTACTGGACCCATCTTGCTGTGGGAGAATGCAATGAGATTTCCTAAAAATAAAAGCCAGCTCATAAAAGGCAGAGTTTTCTCTCCTGTGCTGTATTCTTTGACAAGAGTAGAGGTTTGCTGACTATGTCAGCACTGGGTCTGAGCTGGCATTGGGGTCCCCAGGCCTGGCAGGGAGAAGAATTACCTTAGCAGGGGGCGGTACAGGGCAGATGTTAGTAGTAACCAATGAGAGGACAGATAGATGCTGTAGGTCGCTGAGGAGGGTCAGCTTGTTCCTATATAACAGGTGATTCAGGCAATAGCACCTGAGTCAGCACCTGAGTGTTTGCCCTGGTCTGAAGATTTTCCACAGGATAAGCCATAGGTTTTGACATGTTAGCAAGGCACGGAGCAAGGGAACTTAAGAGCAATAAAGGGAGCCAACACATGGGGACTCAGGTGCAGCCAGGAGGCTCCTGCACAGAGGAAGAATAGAGTGAGGGCAAGGCACATCCAATTCCAGAAGAAAATCCTTAGAAAAGAATACATTTTTGGATATATTTATTGCCCAGCATTGTTATGCTAATTGTGCTGTACTTACATAATGTTCTGCTGCCTATTTAGAATTTGCAGCATATTTTGGGTTGGGGCCTCAATATGATTAACAATAAAATGCAATTAGGAATAAATGTGTGCACGCTGACTTGGCAAAATATTTTTATTACAAGTACAATCAACAGGTCACAGTTCGTTTCGGTTCTATGTATGTCCCTCTGTACCGAAGTAATAAGAGAAAAAGTGAGTTAAGAAGGGAGCAAACTTCAGATAAATTATTTTATATTGCTGCTTGGTCAATTAATTTCAAAAAGTGATTATATTAGCAAATGGAAATTGCCATCAGAGAGTTACTAGATTAAATGTAGTTATGAACCTTTTGGTTATTCAGGAACTGAACTGTGAAAGGGTAGAGAACTTGAATGGTGTCCCAAAAATTTTATTTTAGTTCCAGTCTAATGTGCCAACAAATTATGTCCCCAAAATGACTTGTTATCTTTGGGAAAAGATAACAACAACCAACTAACCAACTCAACAGAGTCAGCACTATTGTACCTCTCAATCACAGCGAGTCATTTTCCAAAGAAGATGGGTATTGGTGATTGCGCACACAAGTTTAGGTGATAATGAAACACCTTGATTACTTTGCAACAATACTTTCTTTTATTCAATCAGATACTAACGATAGGGAGGAGTCTAAGTATCCTTGGGAAAACTGAGATAAATGTATCAGTAGCTAGAAGAGGCTGGATAGTTCTTACCTTCAGAATTTATCTTTGTCCTTTATTTTTAAGAATAGAAATGAGAATAGAGATGAAATAGTACGAATATTTTAGACTAGGGATTCAGAGTAGATGTTAAAATAGCACCTAGTTTGTAATGATAATTTCCTCCTTGTAAGATATTTTCCCCCTCCACATTTCAAAATAGAGCAAATTCCTGTTAATATTCAAAAGTCACTATTTTCTAGTGGAGGAAAATAAAAATTACCAGTATTTGTCTGAATAGTTTTATTTATGGACTCCCTGGAACTCCCAGACTAGAACGAGATCTTGTATTTAAGTTCAGGTCTCCAGTTTCTCAGAGATTCTGACATGATGGGAAGTCTAGTCACTAAGTCCATCCTATATAATAAGAGCATAATATGCAAATCGACTGAATGGTAGAATGACCAGTCATTGGGGGGAGAGGCCTGTGAGCAGGCTGCGCCAGGCCAGCCAAGCGCTTGCCAGCAGGCAGAGGGAGGGAATGGCAATGGAGGAGTGGAGGCGGTGGTGATCAGCCATGGTGGAGAGGCGATTGGGAGGCCTGCCTGGTTGCCTCCCACAGAGGGAGGCCACTAGCATGGTCACAGTGGGATGATGGGGGCAGCGGCGGACCAATCCCACAGAAAAGGCCAGGCGGAGGCCACAGTGGGATGTTGGGTGCCAGGCTAGTCCCATCCTGCAGAGAAAGGCCAGCGATGGCAGGATGATGAGGGTGGTGCCCTGATCCCTCAGAGAAAGGCTGGGCAGATGCCGAAGTGGGGTGACCCTCATCCTGATCAACCCACCAGGTTGCCTCCTGCAGAGGGAGGCCAGACTGTGGCTTAGGACATTCCCTGGTGACTCCTGGAATGTGAGAGGGTGCAGGCTGGGCTGAGGGATCTCCTACCCCCCTATTCCCAGGGCATGAATTTTCATGCACTGGGCCTCTAGTTTATATATATATATAAAAGGCTAATATGTAAAGTGTCCCCTCTGGAGTTCAACCGGAAGATTGGGAATTTGACTGCTCACTATGACATGTGCTGACCACCAGGGGGTGGCATGAAACAAAGGGAGGTTCTGGCCAGCAGCCAGAAGGCCCTGATCAGCCCTGATCGCCAGCCAGGCCTAAGGAGCCTCCCGTGCATGAATTTCGTGCATCAAGCTTTTAATTGATTATATGGCTCATGTCCCGGCCTCTAGGCTACGCTTGCTTGCCTCTGGTTTTCTCCTTTTTACTAGAGGTGGGGTTTGGCTACAGATTGTGAGGACAGACCAACTAAGCCTCGGGTCTGATAAACTTTGTCTTATTGCTCAGTCTGGCGTAGGTCACCTTTAGTTTCTCTTGCTTTATGAATTGGAAATTCCCAGCCAACCCTGCCTAATCTAATACATTAAATACACAGCACTTAGCCATGCTTAGCACCCATTAGAGAATGTGACTCATTTTCATTAGACATCATCAGATAAACCATGATGCTGGGAGGTAAAGCTGTAAATGAGATTTGACACTAAGACCTACATCTGTCTCCATAAACCAAAGAGAAATCCTTATGTGTGTGCAGTTTAGGTTTTTGTTTTGTTTTTTTAGACACATTTTTATTCAGACATTTTAGTTTTAAAATAATGAAGTTTTCAACATTGTGACCTATGTAATAATAGCAACATTTCTAATATTAACTTCTGAATCATTACATTTGCTTATTGGAAAGGCAATATCTATTTGTACAATAACATGCTAATTTTGAAGGAGTATAAGCAATTAGATGATGGTAATTTTTGAACAGTGCTCTGTTCTACTTTTGAAAAAATTATTTTTTAAATAATTGTTGTGTCATGAAATAATATTTATTTCCCGTATATGAGATGGAGATGTGCACTCTTCAAAGATTTATCATTTGTAGCCAGTTTTGTAAATGGCATTTACCCAACCAAGTGCTAATAGTCATGATGTTTGGTGATTTGTTTATAGAACTGGCTCTTGTAAGCATTATACATTGTGGTGACAAAAGTTTGGTTTTGGTGTTTGTGTTTTTTTTTTATGATTCTGAGTATAACTATCTTGAAAAAAAATGAGAGTAAAATAAAATATTACTTGTAAAATATACTTATAATTTGGAAAATGAAAGGAAAATGGCATCTACCGAGATGTTAACATACAGGAAGGAAAACACACACACACATTTAGCATGTTTAAACCCAATGTTTAAACACTGTGTATATTATTAAGGTGCATCGCACAAGGTGTTTACTTCTTACCATTTCTGGTGCCAGTCGCCATCATGTCTGGCAGTGAGTGTTGGAATTGCCTTTCACTTTAAAAATAATCTCCCTTCTTCTGCTCTTGTACGATGTGGTGTTGGAGGCACGGAGAAAGTCTGCACGACCAGCATGTCTTCTACAGGTGTAAGGGTGGGAGGGAGGCGGGTGCCTGGACTTATGACCGGTTCCCTGCCTGTGTCTGCAGGTGTCCCCCGGGCCTTTCTAGAGGAATCATTGGTGGTCATATGTGTCATTGGTGATCCTTGTAAATGCGATTAGATCCCTGAGGTCACCCCTGACAAGTATTATCCAGTAGAGGATTCAGGGAATATTCACGTTTAATGAGGTCCCCAGGTGATCCTAATCATCAATTAAGGCTGGGAAACACTACTCCAGGGGCTGTGGGCGAAGAGATGACCTGGATTAGGGCAGGGACGCTAAAATGGAAACCTTTGAGGTTCCAGAGGCTCACTGCCACTTTCTGAGGAGCAGTACCTGAGGCCTGGACACTGTGTAGTCAAGGCCGGGCCAGCCGCCCTCCAGTAAGAACAGATGGCGGAGCCCCGTGATATGTAAACATCCCTCCAGGATGCTTCCGGTGCAGTGAGTATACGTCATATCCAGTTCTCATGCTCAGGAAGTTAGCCGACCACCCCCTCTTCATTTTTGTATACGAGATAACTGAAGAAAGGAGTTCACCTAAATTTACATGCAAAACTGGTTTTGTAACTGTTGTGGCTCATATAAATGACATGCTATTAATATGAATCATTTTTTATTTTTTAAAATATATTTTATTGATTTTTTACAGAGAAGAAGAGAGAGAGAGAGATAAACAGAAACATCGATGAGAGAGAAACATCGATCAGCTGCCTCCTGCACACTCCCTACTGGGGATGTGCCCGCCACCAAGGTACATGCCCTTGACCGGAATCGAACCTGGGATCCCTTAGTCCACAGGCTGACACTCTATCCACCGAGCCAAACCGGTTTCGGCTTAATATGATTTTTTTTACAAGGTTGGGTTGCATTGCAGATGGAAAGTTTTGGAATACTGAGGGGAAGGAGCCTGCAGAGGTGACATGATTTGCACCAACTCTGTCCTCAGCTCCCTTAGCCCACAGTGATCCAGTGAGAGCTGAAAAGTCCCAGCTGGTGAACGTTCCTTTCTGCATTGGCAGATAACGTTGTTAAACCGAGCTACAATTTCCTGGCCCATCTCCTCCACTTAGCAGTGATGTGGAATCAGTGTGCCTCCGCTTTCTAGGCTAAGTCTTCAAACGTGGGGGTCGCCTCGGTTTTAGAGAATTCTCACTCTGAGCGCTTGGGTTTCTTTGTTGGGCTTGTTTAGGGCAGCTTGCTTTAGAGTCGAAAAGGCTAGGACTAAAGTCATTATTGGGGCAGAAGCACATATGTTGGGAAGCTTTATTAGTTAGTGGCCTATTTCTAGGCGAAATAGAAATGCAAGCTCAGAATGAAGAGCATCCAGGAAAATTGACTTTCATGAATTGTGTGTTGAGTGAGCAATGCTTCCTCTGGCCACCAGAGGTCGTCCAGGAGCCGCCAGAGCTGCCTGTCTGCCCCTGAGCAGAAACGACCTCCAGGAAGCTGACAAATTCCCAGCAAGCAATTCACATAACAACGTAGGCGATTACTTGTGGTCTGTCTTCTGAAGGCTAAACCTTTCCGCTAGGCAGGCTTCAGACCAAGAGAACAAAAACAACTATAACCAAACCCTCAAAGGCAGACCAGTTACAATGTTATCGTTTATATTTTAGATAAATTCGTTGTACTCTGTGTTGGGGAGCTTCTGATGATAATTGCAATGATTAGAAACGACTTAGCATTATTACATAAAAGTGAAAATTCACTATCATTTACGTTTATTTACATGTATACAAATGTAATATACTACATAATATATGTTTTTAAAAATCCCAATTCTGTCTTTAAAAAGGTTAAGAGACAGTCTGGGCTAATTTCTTTTATGTATTCTAACCCATTGGGAAGCAAAGATAGGCAGAGGTTTCATATCAATTTTAAAAAACACAGCTCCCTGTTTGAGTTTTTAAAAGAAAGAAAAGGACTTCAAACTAATGGGTCCTACTGTCTGCATAATAAGTTAAGAAAAGATTGTCTATTTCCTTGATAGTGTGTACTTTTATGTTAATTACTTATTTAGTATTTATTTAGGGGCTACTATTCACCTGCTGTTTCTCAGTGTTGGCACGCAAAAAAAATTGCAATCATGTGTTTAGATTGCATGGTCACTGTTTAGAAAATCACAAAGTAGTGCAGGAAAAAAGGTGAAGAATTACAGTTTGATTTTATACACTCTATCTTTAAAAGGTGGTAATAAGAGCAATGGGAACTCAGACATGATACCTAATTTAGGGAGAATCAGAGATTTCACACACACACACACACACACACACACACACACACACACAAAACAAAAAACAAAAAACAAAAACAAAAACAAAATGCAGGTAAATAAACAGATGTTGGGATGTTGGGGGAAGGAGAGCTGTGTCTCCTGGAGGAGAAAGGCATGAAAAGCAAGCAGAGCACAGTCACGTAAGAGTAAAATGTTAACATATCAAGAATGATGGGCCGGCCGAGACCGGTTTGGCTCAGTGGATAGAGTGTCAGCCTGTGGACTGAATGGTCCTGGATTTGATTCCAGTCAAGAGCATGTACCTTGGTTGCGGGCATATCCCCAGTTGGGGGTGTACAGGAGGCAGCTGATGGATGTTTCTCTCACATCGATGTTTCTGGCTTTCTATCCCTCTCCCTTCCTCTCTGTAAAAAAAAAAATTAATAAACTATATTAAAAGAAAAAGAATGATGGGCAGTGGGTGCAGAAACGTGCAGGCCTGTGACATAGACAAGACTTTGGTTTGCTATATGTAAAGTGAAATTGCCAAATACATCTTTGATTGTTGTATACTGAGGGTCAAGAAAGGGCTAAGGTTGAAATGTTCTTAATTCTTACTAGTATTTGTTATTTTTAACCACTAGCCACATTGAAATAGTTTCCAAAATCAGGGTTCAAACAAAGTTTAAAACAACAAACTCACACAATGGCCTGGAAAACAATTTGAAATGTTTCTTTTTGTTAGCCAGTCCCCCATTCTATTTTCTGACTGTCAGGGCAGCGAAAGCACAGCTGCTGTGAGCCCACATATTCCTGTCAATTCTGCTCCAATACGCCAGCCGGCAGGGCAGGATCTCGTTCTGGGAGTGCTCACTCCTAAGTCCTGCTCACAGCACTCCTTGTGAGAGCACTCACTGCTCCATCTTGCCCCCTGGTCCAGGTGTGGGAGGGGTAGTCCTGCTCCTGCCCTACTACACTAACTGTAGGGTCCGAGGCCCTCTGCCAGGGGCTGGACCTTCTTGGACGCCTGGTGGTAGACGGAGAAGCCAGGAGAAGCTGTGAGTGTATAAGAATGAGTCTTTATTGCAGGAGCCAGTGGCCATATAGCCATCAGACAAAGCAGTTCTTCAGAGCAAAGTCCCATACAAGCAGTCACACACTGGCTGGTGAACAAATACGTATCTTTCCCACAAAGTAGCATCAGTCTCTATGCCCACAGTTATTATCTGAGCAGCCATCCTCTGCCCCTCACACAGCAGTGAAGCATCCATCTTATATAAACACTGCTGTTTGAAATTTTAATCCTGCTGTTTGGCTTCTGTAAATGCTTGCTTGCTTAAATAATAAGGAAAACAAGACTACTCCCACTTCAGAGAGGCCATTAAACCTTCCCCAGATGAAGTTATCAGTGCTGACACCAGGCCAGGCCTTTGGTTGAGGTTTCAAGGCCCAAGCACCTAGGGGCTCTTTAAGAACTTGCAAAGGGGGCTGGAAACATTCAATATTTGGGAGACAAAGAAGGTAAAAACATATAAATAGGGAAAATTCCTCCATGTTGGGGCCCAGAATTTGAGAGACATTTTCCTTTGGACCTGCCACGTAATAAATGTAACTGCATCTCTCTAAATATTGCTTGGTTCTTTTCTGGTTTTCTGTAACGGAAGCAGCACCTGAGCTCTTCACTCTTGCCTCTCTGGCCTCTCCCCTCTCTCCTTTCCTGCACTCTTAGCACACAGGCTGGTCAGTCATGTGCTATACCACTTAGACAAAAGAGGCCTCTTGCCAACAGTGACATCAATCCTTTGGGTTAAAGAAGGGCACCATGTACTGTGAGATTGCTGTGACCTGATAGCTGTGTAGTCTTTGGACATTCTGATTAAGATTCCCATGTTCAGAATGGTCTTGACCATCCAGCATTTTAAGAACAAGGACTTGACTATCTGGCATCTCTGACGTGGTTCCCACACTGATGAACTTTTTTATCTCCCCCTCCCTTCTTGCCTTAGATTGCATCTTTCATCTTTTGAATCTAAAGAGAAGGGGGAGTGTAGAACAATGGTTAATATGGGTGTGATCAATGAAATTTATGTTTGTTTAATGTTTGTGGAAGGTATGAAACAGGGAAGCATTGTAAAAACCATTTAAAATAGACAGTAATACAATACATCTGAATTATATTTTACTAGAAGCCCAGTACACGAATTCGTGCACAGGTGGGGTCTGGCCAGCCCAGCCCCAATCAGTGGATCAGGGCCAGGCCTTTCAGGAGGAAGAGACAGTGGGAAGTTGGCCAGCTGGCCCACTTTGGATGGGAAGAGAGGCCGTGGGCAATTGGCCAGTGGGCCCCACACTCGTACAGAGGGGGCTGATCAAGGGCAGAGCTGGATGGGGGGAGGGTCTGTGGGCCAATCAGGGTGGTGAGGGCCCATTAGGGATGGAGCCAGCCAAGGGGAGGGGCTGCAGAAGGTTGTCTGGCCGGCTCTGCCTCCTATTGGAGTTGGGGGGATGATCAGGGGCAGAGCCAGCCTAGGGGAGGGGCTGTGGGCTGATCAAGGTGGGTCTGGCCAATCAGAGGCAAGGCTAGCCAAGGGGGAAGGGCCACAGGTGGTTGGCCAGTCCATCCTGTCCCTGATTGGGGTGGTGGGGGCCCATCTGGGATGGGGCCAAATGGGAGGAGGTGCTGTAGGAGGTTGGACAGCCGCCCCTACCCCTAATTGGGCAAGTTCACTGGCCATAGTGGGCGTCATAGCAACTGGTTGTTCTGGTCGTTCTAGGATTCTGGTCACTGGCTTTTTATATATATAGACTAGAGGCCCGGTGCATGAAATTCATGCATGGGGGGGGTCCCTCAACTTGGCCTGCACCTCTCCAATCAGGGACCCCTTGGGGATGTCCAACTGCACCCTCTCCAATTGGGGCCCTTATGTTTTGACTTAGCACCATGACAGATGTCCATGCGTAGTAGATATTGAATAGAGTCATGTTGATTGAATAAAGAAAGAGTGTAGGAAAAAAGAGTGTAAATGGATATTGAAATAATCATATAAGTGATGGGACTGTTTGGCTCAAATTATTTTAGACTTATGGAGGATAGGTTAACTTTTCATCAAGGTGTTTTAATTTTGTGATATGTTTTATACTTTGTGATACCAAAACAGATTTCTCATTTCTTTAAAGTTGTCTGTTGAAACAGAATTTAAATAAAAATCTTCACTATAAATTATTTAAGACAATTGGTTTCATCTTTGTACTCTCACTTAAAATTTCTTTATCAAAGGGCAATGCTATTTTTTATTTATTACTAGGCTAGAGGCCCGATGCACAAAATTTGTGCAAGAAGTTTGGCTCTCACAGCCACGTCAGCTTGCATTGGCCCTTGCAGCCCCAGCTTTGTCCAGAAGATCATCCAGAAAGTTGTTCAGCTGTCTGGTCTAATTAGCATATTATGCTTTTATTATTTTAGACTAGGGACCCAGTGCATGAATTCCTGCACCTTGAAAGAAACTGTGGGTTGCGAGGCAGCGGTGGGCACAGGGGTGGGTCTCAGATCATCCTCCATGCTCCCACCTGGCCCCTCCTGCCATGGCCTCCAGTCCCTGTCTGCTGGCAGCCCTGCTCCCACCACTGCTGCCGCTCCTACACGCTGACAGTGCCAGCCCCTACTTGCACCGGTTGATGGCGCAGAGCAATTGGGACCAATGCAGGCAATGGGTGCGAGCAGGGCCAGCACCATCAGTAGGTGTGAGTGATGGCTGATGCCCTGATTACCCCTCAGGAGCAGGTTGGGGGTGGAGAAGCCCTCAGGGGCGATTGGAGCCTGCAGCTGCTGCTTGCACCCACTGATGGCACCGAGCGATAAGGACCAGGACCGAGCGCTAACAGCAAGTGCAAGTGCTGGGCAGGACCATGGCATGCAGGAGCAAAGAATTTTCGGTAACCACCAGAGGCTCACCCCAATGACAACCACCAGCACCCCGCCTTGGTCTGGCACCCCCGCTTACCTGGTCCACCATCACACCAAGGCTGATGCCTGCCATGTTCCATGCTCTGCTGCCTGCTGCAGAACCCACCATTTCCCATACATTCCCTGATGATCAGTGCATATCACAGTGACCGGTTATTTGGTTGTTTGCTTCTTCCACCTTTCAGTCTGTTTGCATATTAGGGTTTTATATATATAGTTTAGAGGCCCAGTGCACGAAATTCATGCACAGGGGGCTATGTCCCTCAGCCCAGCCTGCACCCTTTCCAATCTGGAAGCCCTCAAGGAATATCCAACTGCCTGTTTAGGCCCGATCCCAGTAGGGCTTAAATGGGCAGTCGGACACCCCTCTCACAATCCAGGACTGGTGGCTCCCAACTGCTTGCCTGCCTGCCTTCCTGATTGCCCCAACTACTTCTGCCTGCCAGCCTAATCACCCCCTAACCACTCCCCTGCCAGCCTGATTGATGCCTAACTTCTCCCTGCCAGCCTGATTGCCCCTAATTGCCCTCCCCTGCAGGCCTGGTCCCTCCCAACTGCCTCTCCTACTGGCCATCTTGTGTCCACATGGGGGCAGCTATCTTTGACCACATGGGGGCAGCCATCTTGTGTGTTGGAGTGATGGCCAATTTGCATATTACTCTTTTATTAGATAGGATTAACCTTCTGTTTAAAGGAGAATAACAGCTATCTCCAGATGGCTCCTGAGCCTTGCTTATGCTTAAGATGGGAAGCAGAGGAAAATATCCATTTCTCCCAATACATTTCCAGCCATGAAAATGAAAACACACATTTAACACATTTGACCTCTTCCATCAGAGCCTCTTTTGGAGGAAGCCAGCCTGTGCACTGTGTTTCAGAGGTGGAGCCTTGGTGTGCACTTGGACTGAATATTTCACAGAGAGTAATGCAGAGCTCCCAGGTGTTCAGTCTCGCTTGCACCTTTGAACTAGACTTGCTTGCTTTCTAGTGTCCCCTTTCTTGCTAATCAGAGTTTTGGAAGAAGCCTTTCATAGACTTGATGCATTTGGGATGCCGATGTTGAATAAGGAGACTGCAGCTTTTACTGTATATTGGCTGGAAAGGAAGCTGGTGTGGTGTCAGTCCCCTCTGCGTCTTCCCTGGCTCCTAACATGACATCGAGTGGGGACACACTTCAACATGTTGAAGAAGCATTTGCAGCTTAGTAAGGTTTTCTTCTTCACAATAACAGCAAGAAAATTAGCCAGTACTCCACTGAGCTTTGTTGAGAGGGCTGAAGAAAACCTTTCCATTGCACTCTGTTCCTTGTGCTCACAGCAAGATTCTATTTCTCAGGGACCTTTCTATCTGCAGCTGATGACTATGCTGGGGATAGACAGACTTCTACTGGCACCAGCAAAGCCAGTCTGCCCCCTGGTTTTGTCACTACATTTTATTAGATTACAGACCAGCCATGTATTGTCTGTGGCTGCACTTTGGTGCTACAACAGAATTTAATCATAATGATTCAATTTCTGATGTTGAGTAGTCCAGAAAAAGCTTGCCAACCCCTTGTTGTAAGTGATACCACCTATTACAGTTTCTTTTGGCCTATATAGTGTCATTATTAATCTGTTCTTTTGGAAAATGCGGTAACAAGTTATATGTTACAATTAAACCTTTAAAAATATTTTAAAAAATGAAATAGAAATGGAGAGAGAAAATTTAAGTGTGCATTGAATAAAAGAGGTCAAGCTATAGAGGGATTTTTATAAGATAAAGTCAGAATTTATTAAAATAGATGAAATAAGGAAAATAATAAGTACAAAGAATATAAAATATCAGTATAAATAACTCTGTCAAATAACCTGTTTTTAGGTTTTTATTTTTAAATTTATTATGACATGTGCACTATCAGTTTCCTATGGGAACAATTCTAATTAGAACACAGTTAATACTGACTGTGTAAATTGATATATGTCATCTATTTTAAGACAGAAATTCTACCAACTCAACTATCGGTTTTCCCCTTTTTAAGCTATAACTTTGTTATTTGTGTCATTTGTAAGGCAATTCCCAGTAATTAAAGCAGTAGGTTACAGATGGATTATTTCGGCATGACCACACTCATTTTCCTACTCTCAGGTTAACTGGCCATTGTTTCATGTGGGCACTGCCCACTGTCCCTGGCCAAACCCCCTTAGATTGCCCTTGGGGGAGGAGATTAGCCTGAACAGAGCTCTTTTGTTAGCCTCCGAAGTCTTTGGACCAAACTGTGTTAGTGCTGGCTGAGGACTTGCTGCAAACAGGCAAAACAATTCAATAATCTTATGATTTGAATGTCAACCTGACATAAAGTTAAAAAGGAAAAGATTCTCTTGTCCAAGAGATTTTAAAAGAGTTTCTTTGAAGTGCATACTTATTTGTAAACTTTTTTTTTAAGATTAACTGAAAGAAACCACGCTGCTCTTAAAATTCGCTAGTTAATGTACTTTAGAGCATGACCTGCTTAAGGAGTAGAAGTTGGAGAAATTTAGGGGAGAAAGAGAAAAGATGAGGAAGTTTCAAAACAAAAAGCTCATTTGTGTTTGGAACAGGATCGTGTGTTTGTGACAGAGGATCAGATCCCTGTTTATCCATTTATTTAAGGTTATGCAGAATTTGTAGGAAGACCTTAGGTAATCCGATGTGTCTGTTCTTCACCTGAGCAGAAAACCACGTCGTTTCCCCCCGAGCCCGTGGATAAAATACTCAGACAAGATTTTCAGTGCATGATTGAGTGTTGCTATTTTTAATATAAAAGCCATGGAAAATTGAAAGATGGAGTAAATGTTACTATACTTCAATATAGACTTGTCCCAAGTAGATCCTGGGAAAGCATTTGGGGTGTTTATCTAAGGCGTTCTTTGAGATAAACTTGATCTGTGCAGGTGTGGGGCATTAAGTAGTTGCTAACAAAGAGGCTGCTCTACACGGTTAGTTGAATCATTTTGTGTACGCTTAAAATTTAAATTAAAGTTTCTGGTCTTTTTGGTCCTAGGCCTAGCCCAGAAGCTTTAATTTAAATTTTAAGTGTACAAAAATGATTCAACTAACTGCCGGAGGAATTACACCACATGAAACATATGCAGTTGCAAATCACACAGCACTTTATTGCTCACAAAAGTTCCTGATGCTGAGGGTACAGGCTTGATGGGATCCCGGTGGTGCTGTCCTCTGGGGTCCGGCAGCTGGGCTGATCCGGTCTGGGTGCAGGGGGCCGGCGTTCCTCACCCAAGAGCTCTGTGGCATCTGGATTGGGAGGTACTAGCCATTCTTCTGTCGTGCTGGGCAGGACCAGGGCAGGGATTAATGCAGGTCCTGAGTGTGGAGCGGTGTAGCTTGCTGGACTGACAAGAGGATGTGCCTTTGTGGTGGCCTCAACAGGCGAGCACTGTTGGCTGGCCAGGACCTATTTTTGAAGCCTGTTTCGTACCCACAGCCAATCCAGGTGACTATCAATGAATTATGTCAATGCACACATGTTAATCTCAATCAGGGCGAGGGGCTACATGTGGTTATCTAGGGAGAGTACAGGACTCACTCATATGGTTCACTTAGTCACTCTAAGTCAGTAACTGAAGTTCAAATACTTATCTATGGGATGTACATGCTTCAGAGCAGTGGGGAGTGTGTCCTTAATGTCCTTAATATCACACTTTCAATTTCAGGAAAGTTAACTCAAAACATTTTAAAACCTTTTAAACATTTTTAGACATTTTTAAAGCATTTTTAAACATTTCTCTATTTTACTGCAACAAGACTTCAAAGCTACTTTTCCAGCTTCATCTTTCACCAACTGTCCCCAGGTTAATTCTAGAATTTGCCATACACTTCATGCCTCCATGATTTAGCCCCAAGTGCTCCTTTTCTGGAATCCCCTTCCATCTCTTGACCATCTGTAAATTCTACTTATTCTCCCTTTCATGTATCTTAACCTGAGTCACACCTTCCCTTGACCTGTAGAATTAATTTCCCCTTGTCATAGCATTTGTTCTTATTTTATTGCCCTTATTTATTGAATTATCTTTGTTCCTCCAGAAAAAACTCCCCAAGGACAAGATTTTATCTTAATCATCTTAATATCCCCATAATAACATAATGCTAGGCACATAGCAAGAACTGAAACACATCCCTCTTGAATGAATTACTTGCAAATCATGATCTTCCAAAGGCAATGCCCTAAAAAGAAGTCAAGTCTGACAATTAGTGCTATAAGTGAGATCACATGATTCTATAATTATCAAATAATATTCTGTCATTCTTACTAGATAAATTTTGTCTAGCACTAAGTTTGATTTTCAGTGGTCTGTGTTTGATATTCCTTTTTTAGTAATATATATTTATATGCCCCCAATCATAGCTCCTGCTGGTTGTCATTATAGCTAACAACATTAGTTTAGCTATCTGCTGACTTAAGAATAATTGATTCTGTGATTGCGCCTTCTAATTTGATATAAGAAATAATGTCAATGACAAGTATAAGTTACAGGCCTTTGCATCACTTCAATTTTGATAGATCAGAGGTTACTACACACATACATAGAACAGATAAATTAGAAGTAAAATGTAACTGCCCATATATATAGAATGAATTCTTATACAAATGCTTTTCATCAAGCTATATGTTTTTTCTTTACTAACTATAAGAATGAAAGTAAGGCAAGCTTCTGCTGTAGGATGCTAATTCAGTAGATTATATTTGTTTATCAGCATAAATGCATTTCTCAGTACACCCCTAGACCTTAAGTGTAATTAATGAGATGCTGGGCTTCTAGAGATGGTGTCTTCTGGTTCATAGACAGAGTTGCATAAGGCACAGCTGTTGGCAATTAATCACAGATTCTAATGGATAGTGTGTTTGTTCTGTACTCCTCAGAAGAGCAAAGCTGCAATGATTTTTGTGTGTGTGATCTGATAAACACATTCTGAACACATGTAATGCTGATTTATCAGTTTCTAACTTACTAGGAGGGAGCTCTTGCTTTCCCACTGACTAAAAGCAGTGCAATCAGAGGGAATATGCAAATTGACTGTCATGTCATCACAAAGATGGTGGCACCTATAGCCACAAAATGGCAGCACCCAGTCCCCTCAGCCTTGTCAGAGTCCCCCAGTCCTTTCAGCCTCACAGGGAGCGGGAGCAGAAGGGGGTGGCAGCTGGTGCACAGTGCAACCAGACCCATCCTCAGGCAGGTCCTGCCACTCCTTGCACCTGCTGCCAGAGGCCCACAGTCCTTTCAGCCTAGCTAGGGAGGTGGGGGCATGGCAGGTACACAGTCCAGTCACTGTGTGGCCAGATCCGTCCTCAGCCCCCCAGCTGCCCAGGCATAGGCAAGCCTCAGATGTTGGCTACCCAACTGCCTAGGGCCGGCTCAAGGTGCAGGCAAGCTTCGGATGGCTGCTGCCCAGCCGCCCAGAGCCACCTGACACTCAAGTAACCAGGGCCGGTCAAAGCTTGAGTTGTCAGCAGTGGCAGCAGCAGAGGTGTGATGGGGTGGTGCCTTCTCCTGATCACTGGAGGCTCCTGGACTGAAGGCTCCTGGACTGTGAGAGGGGGCAAGCCAGGCTGAGGGACCGCCCCCTCCAGTGCATGAATTTTCATGCACTGGACCTCTAGTCTGTATATATGTTTATCCTGGGCTTGGTGGACCTCATTTATGTAACAAATTGCAGTTGCATAATCTATGACTAAAGCAATGCTTAGGTGGTATAAATAAGCTCTCCTTAGGGATTCCCAAATTGGGCAGGAGGCAGGTGCTGAGGTGTCCCAGAATCCAGGATTCTTTAAATGGAATTTCTAATAAATCTGCTATTTTTCTTTGCCATTTCAGCAAGTACAAAAATGATCTAATATTTCAACAGCCCTGGTGGAGACCCAATTGTCATGCAGTGAACCTAGATTTGATTTAACTCTCTTTATCTTTACCTTAGTTCACTGCTAGAGCCCAAGTTGTTTGTATTTGTGGATTCCTATATAGCTGTTATCCTACCTTGAGTGTTTCAATTACCGTTCTGCATATGGTATTTCTTCCCTCCCTTTTTGTCAGTCATGAAGTATTTATCTGATAAGTCATCATTATTCAGAGGAAGTGCATATCCTATAGTGAATTAAAAGCTACTGCAAAATTCACCATTTTCATTTTCAGTTGTTCTGAAGTATTGCCCCATTCCTTAGTAGAAATGTCATCCTCTGTATTGACAAAACAACTTTCTGTGAATGCTTCTAAAACAAATTCCTGCTGACAAATGAAAATGTGACCAAGTAGCCCTAGTGGGCCAGGTTATGGTCTTTAGGTCATTCTGTTCTTTCCCCCAGCTCCTTCTGTTCACTTGAAGACCTTTAGGTCAGGAGATGTTAAATTGCTTCCTCTGAACACCACGAAAGTCAGGGAAATTAGTGCCAGAGGACAGGTTCCCTGAGAAACAGACCCTGAGACTCTGAGGTTGCCATGCAGGAAGTGTGTTTTGGGAACAATTCAGAAAGTGGTGGAGACCATACTGAGAAAGGAAGAAGGTGAGTTAGGAGCAGTTGCGACGGCCTCAGACTCTCCTGAAGGAAGCTCTCGATCATGGATGTCTCTCCTGAGTTTTTGTATTTAGGCAAGGAGCCAGGCTTCTGTCCTCCTCCATCGCAGGTCTTTGAATACAGACTGCGCTTGGGGAGAGGCTGAACCTTGGGCCAGTCTGCTCTTTGCTGAGGCCAGTTTCTGGAGAGAGACTAATGAGAAAGCTGCTGGCCATCAGCATTCACAGCAATGAAAGAAATGAGTGTTTTAGTTCTTGAGGAGAAGTTCTGAGCAGCACATATATAAAAGGCTGTGACTGGCCAATTGGCTGACCAGCCAGTACCTATGATGTGCACTGACCACCAGGGGAAAGACGCTCACGCAGGAGCTGCCAAGCTGTAGTGACTTGGCAGCGACAGTTCTCAGGTAATGCACCCCAGAACCAGAGAGAGGGAGCCTTATTCCTCACTGGGCCATGAAATTCCATCTTCGGCTGTGGGTTATATTGTTCCTGGGGCACTGTCGGCCCTGAATCTAGTTCACTGCACATTTGCATTTGTGTTCCACACCCTGTGCAACAGCAACTTTGCAGAGTGCCCTCTCACAATCCGGGACCTTACTGCCCCCGACCCCGGGTGGGGGAATGTCAGAGAGCTTGTTTCAGCCCAATTCCCACAGACCAGGCCAAGGGACCCTACCTGCCTGAGGCACCCTGCTCACTTCATAGATGCCCTTCTAGCTGTGGCACCGCCCTAGATGCAGCTGGCCTGGAGAGGGGCTGCAGAAGGTTGGCTCCAGGGTCTGTCTAGCCCATCTCGCCCAGTCCCAGCCCACTGGCCACCACCCGGGACTACCTTCATTAGTCCCTGCACTATAGCCAGCACCATGAGGCAGAAGACTGGAGCATGAGTTTTCTTCCTTTTTCTCTTCTCCCTAGCGCTCCCCCCTAAGCCCTTCTAGCTGAGGCACTGCCCCAGGAATTCTAATTAATTGCCTTTCAATGTATATGAATCTGTGCACCAGGCCACTAGTTCACCATAATGAGATCCCTGACTTTTGTAAAGCCAGTAGTGAGTGGTGATTAACTTGTATGGTGTATAGAGCCTTACGACCATTTAAGTTAACAATGGCTCGTAAGTGGCAGATAGTGTTGTTGTCTTTATCATTAGATAACTTCAGAAACACCAGCCTTTAATTTACCACTGAGACTCCAAGGAAGTTTAGAGTAAAAATTATCATTAGCGTTAATGAGAATAATTTGTACAGAATCCCAGGTTTTAGTGAAAGAATAAAAACATTTCTACATGTTAAGTTTGGAACTATCCTTTATTTCAGCCTTTAAATGAATACACAGAGCTTTTATCGAAATGACATTGAAGAGTTTTCATATTTTTATTGTTTTATTCCTAATAGAGTTCCAACTCTATGAGTACCAAATTTGGGTATTTAAAATATTTTTGTTAATTGGGTTATAAATTTAAGTAAGAAAGAGTTCATCTGACTATTAAACAATATATGGCTAAATTCTAAGGGTCAAATGAATGTATTTTGAAGGTGTGTTTAAAGTGAAGAGGAGGATGATAATTGGATGATATAAAATTGTATGTTTATTAACATAATTCCTGCAATGGCAAAAATAAGTGCAGGTGTGTGGTGAGTATAAAAGAGTAGCAAAGTGGCAAAATTAACTCAAATGTGAAATTTACTAGTTGAATGAACAGGTCAATTTGCATTTAATACTAAGGGGTCAGCTGGTTTTTAGGAATGAATGTTTATGACAGATGGCATAGCTACTTAGTTCCATTTCAGTAAATTAATAAGTAATTTATAGAAATACTCATGGTATTGAGCAATTATTTGAATAAAATGTTTAGGATTTGTTTTATAAAATTCAAGATTTACCAAATGTGGTTATAGTTAATTCTTTACATAAATTGCACTAAAGAAATTACATTTTTTCACTAATTTAAAATGCCAGTAATAATTACTTATCACTCTAGTTTGTTTGCTTACTGAAACAATCCATTTGATCTTAATGTATTCTAATATTGGTTTTTAGTTCATCAAAAGGATGACCCTAACAAAATAAAGACTTCTATAAAGTTATCATCAATTTTATAAAATAAGAGTCTCACCTAAAAAAGATAGGATAAAGAGAAATGACAAAATAATAATACTCATCTTAAACTTTTGATTATAAGTGGACACTACCCGTGGAGAATTTTTACTAACTTGATTGGTTAATTTATTCTTTAAGCTCAAGGTTGTGCTGTTTTGTTGTTTTGTTTTGTTTTTGCTTGATTTTGTCTTAAATAAAAGTGATTTCTGGCCCATATATTATACTCCTATACTCATGTTAGGGCTCTTATGAGAAAATATGGATGACTGATAAAAAAGAAAAATATCTTAAAAAGTTTGTGGGGTAATTTTTGTGAAATTTAGTGGATTGCTGAACTCACAAAATACATAGAAAAGTTGAATAAATTATATGAACATTAGGACAATTAAATTCAAAAGTACCATGTGGCAGGAATGTTGGGAGTACTTACAGCTGAAGAAATGAGTTTTAGACAAATTGTTTCAGCCCCTGGGGACATTTAAGGCATTTATGCTTAAGTGATGGTTGGTATTTAAATGCCAGTGAGCAGTGATTGCTGTCAGGGCCACAAGCTGAATCCTCTAGAAAGGAAAGTGTACAAAAAAGAAAAGACAGAAATTCTAAAAATCATGTGTTCATGAGTAAATAAAAACCTCATGTGGATTAAATAATACACAACTGAACAAAACACTAGTAAGACAAATCTGAGGAAATCATCCTTAAGAAAGGAACCATACTATATTAGAGGCCGGGTGCACAAATTGTGCACCAGTGGGGTCCATTGGCCTGACCTATGGGATTGGGCTGAAACTAGTTCTGCAATATCCCCCAAGGGGTTCTGGACTGCAAGAGGGTGCAAGCCAGGCCAAGAGACCCCACCAGTGCACAATTGGGGCCAGGGAGGGACACAGGAGGTCGGCCAGCTGGGGAGGGACCACGGGAGGGCTCCAGGGCATGTCTGGCCTATTTTACTCAGTCCCAATCACCTGGACCCCAGGAGCAAGCTAACCTACTGCTTGGACATATGCCCCCTGGTAGTCAGTGCATGTCATAGCGAGTGGTTGTCGGCCATAGCATATCATTAGCATATTACACTTTGATTGAACGGCTGACCAGATGACCAGACACTTAGCATATTAGACTTTTATTATATAGGATTATCCATCATTCCTCAACTCAAACTCAGACAAAATGGAGAATGTTTCAGATTTGAAGAGATGCAGACTTTCAGATTGGAAAAAACATAGCAAGTTCTTCTAAATAGACACAGTGTTCTGAAACTATAGGATATCAAAAGTAAAAGAAGATGTGAAGACACCAGAGAGAAAAGACATATTAATGACAAAGAGACATAATTGGGTAGATATTACATTTCTCATTAGGAATAATATGTACATGAAGACAATGAAACATTTTCATATTGCTGAGGAATAAAACTTTAGATAAACTTGTTCAAAATAAGGATTAAAGACATAGATATTCATGCACATTAAAAAACAACCCTCCACTGAAAGACACTAAAGGATATAGTTTAGCAGGAAAGAAAGTGAGTTGATAAGAAAAGTTTGAAAATTGAGAGGAAATAGTGAACAAAGCAATTGACCTAACAAACTTATAAAATACTAAAATTACTAATATTCTTAATAAAAACTACTTTTATATGGCTTTAAAACAAGGTGGAACTTAAATACTGAAGAGTAATTAAAATCACTAGAGAGGAGTAATTGAAGGAAATATTATTTGTTACATGTCTTTAAATCATTTGAAAAAAGATAGTGGTATTGATTTACTTTAGACTTTATTAGATAGAAATAAAGTTAAATGTGTATGTTAAAAAATTTAAAGGAAACAGAACTATTGAAACAATAGAAATACAGCATTTAATTTCTAAACCAGGAAGAAAATTTATATCAAGTCAGCAGGAGGCAGGAAAAGAAAAAAAACAGGATAAATTAAGAAAAGGATAGTAAATTTTAAAAAATGGAAGAAGATGTAGAAATAAATCTAGATATATTAGTAATCAGAATAAATGTAATCAATTAATCACTTTTTTGGAATGCTGAAACTATCAGATTTGATTTAAAAGTAAACAAATAGCCATATGTTGTTTGTGAATGATTATGCCTTACAAAATAAATTATAAAAATTAAGAAATAATGAAAGTTATTTTATATGAATACTAACCAAAAGAAGCTAGGAATCGTTTTATCAAATATATACAGAATTAATTCTACGTCTTCCTTTTTTATGTGGATAACTTTTTTTATTTTCTGCCTAATTTTATTTAAGTGGTAATAAAATATACCTAAATATTATAGTTATATCTTATATTTATTTAATATTGTCAAGTTTAGAAAACAGTGTCCTTTAAGTCTTATATTTTGGTGTGTACTGGATATATGTTACAAGGCAGACCTTATGCTAGTCCCAGGAGACAGCAAAGTTATGTCAGTCCCTGTTTTAAAGAGCTCAATCTATTCAATGACACAGAAACATAAATTTTAAGAAATCTATAGGTTGGAAGAACAGGAGGACTAAGAAATGAATTGAAAATGAAGAGAATTTCAGGCATCTTTGAAGAAGCCATTTGAGTTTCCTTAAGAAGGGAGTGACAGTATAGTGATTTTGAGCAAAGAAACTGGTGATGGCAGACTTTCTAATGAAATTTTCACATTATCCTAATGTATAAAAACCCAGGGTCTGTAATGTCCGAAGGCTCAACCAAATGCCAGGCTGCGCGCGCAGTAGGCTCTTGTGGACAGGGACTGGTGAGCGGGCTGAACTGCTGACCTCTTGGGGAGAGAGAGAGGCAGGGATGATCAGAAGGTATAGTGGCTGCTGGTGAGGCAGAGGGAGAGAGAGAGAGAGAGAGAGAGAGAGAGAGAGAGAGAGAGAGAGAGAGAGAGAGAGAGAGAGAAGCAAGGTCTGATCTGCAGCCTCAAGGGATGGGGCCTAAACTGGAAGCCGGACATCTCCCTCTGTCCCACATATGCCATGATTTTAACTCACTTCTGTAGTTTATTTTAACTTTGTATTAACATGAAGTCTAGCCACAGAGCGGTCACAGTCTTGGGAGGACAGGCCCGGTGTCTGTCCTTTATTGTAACATGCTTCACTCACCAATAAAGTTCTAAAAGCTGGGGAAAAAAAAACACCAAGGGGTTCCTGATTGGAGAGGGTGCAGGTTGGGCTGAGGGCCCCTCCCACATCCTCCCATGCATGAATTTCATGCACCTGGCCATTACTAGTTAAATAAACTCTAGGGAATTTAACTTATTTCATGTAACCATGATGAAACATGATTATTTTAGTGCCTGTAAAACCTTAAAATGCCTTACAAGGACATTTTAGGAACCAACAGCAAATATAGGTGGTGATATATTAAAGTGTTTCTCATTAAAACTAGGAACCAGGTAAAATTCTATTGACCGCTGTGCTTATTCTACATTGTTTTGGTGGTGCTAGGTTATGGAATGCAAGCACTGTGTGAAATTAATATAGTAAAGAGAGTTTCATCTTCAGATCATAGCCTTGAATACTTAACAACAAGAAATTCAACTAAAAGGAAAAATTGTTAAGATTACTAGGTATGACAAAAATCAAGAGTTTTCTTTTTCTAGTGTAACAGGATGTTTAAGTTAGGAGCTTTGACTAAGCGCTCAGTGACAATGTGCTGTGAATCGGTCACGAATGGAAATTTCAAAGGTGTCTGGGTACCTGCTGGATGGGTCTTGCGTAGCAAGGATCTGAAATGCCCAGGTGGCTGGCGGCTCTGCAGGAGTCAGTGAGCCTGCTTCGGAAACCCGTGCACTGGTCAGACCGCTCAGCCCAGACCTGTCTTTAATTGATAGATGCCATTTTGGAGTGTATTTGGAATAAACTAAAAGCTAGGGTTAAATTCTAAAGTAATTTCTTACTGGATAGTTGGGATTTTTAAACTCCCAATGCAGTAGCTGCTAAACTACGAAAGAGGAATTGCGAAGAAACCTGGAAACGTAGTGGCTTGCCAATGCATTTTATTCCTTGGTGTAAAACATGCAGTCACTTGTTTTAGAATATTATTTTTGTTATTGCATTCATAACTTGTTCTGAGTGAACCCTACAAACACATTATCAATGCAAGTCATGTACACGCTGGCCGCTCCTTTGTGATTACCTTTGTATGTGAGGGTTCAGTTCCTATATGTCCAGATGAACAGAATAATGGACACAGTGGGGCATTTTTTGTAGAAGTTAATTATAGTAATATTGAACTTCCTCTCATGGCCATAAAGTCCAACTATTTCAATAACTACTTTTCTTAAATTATCCACAATTTGTCAGTATATGCTTATTGCTTGTACTTTTTCTTCCTCTTTTCCTTGATTTTCCACCTTAAACCCTGTTTCATTTTAGAATAGATTTGAAATAGCATAGGATATTCCACAAAAGTTAAATGTATAAAGAATAAATTATAGCCAAATGCCTGTGGAAATGTAAATTAGAATGGAAAATCATGAATTCAGATGGACAAACTTCAGAATTCTAGAAATTTACTCGACTTGTGTTGTATATTTTATTGTGAGAGTTGTAGTCATTAAGGTTAAAATGACAACATAACCATTAATATAAATTTCACAGTTCATGAGAAAGCATACCATATTCTCAAAGAAAGTAAATTTTCCAGGCATTTATTTTCCACATATAATTTTTATAGAAGTTGTCAAAGGATATAATAGACAACATAGTAGTAAACACCATAGCATATTTTATTGAAGCTCATAATTAATTTCAGATAAAGTACCCACTACGTGTGATCTTTGGTTTTATTTCTGTGGCCAGAAATGGGTATTTTGAAGGCCACTTTGAAATATGAATCTCTATTTCTACAGGACAAAAGATTAAAATTGTCAAATGTTTTAGAAGTGCTACAACTTTTTACAGGAATCATTCATTTTTCTTCATTAACTCACAGGTACTTGGTTATTGCCAATCATGGTAACATTATTGCCTAATGAAATCTGAACTTTCTCTGTAGAGTAAATGAAACCATCCATGGTCAGAACATTTGAGAACTCTGTTCATAAGAGAGAAATTTATGTGTATCATAAGCTGCAAATTGTGTTTATTTGGTCAGCTGTCCCTGATACCTGATATCAGATATGGTTTTATAAGCCCAGCCAGCATGGCTCAGTGGTTGATCATCAACCTATGAACCAGAAGGTCAGAATTCAATTTTCCATCAAGCACATGCCCAAGTTGTGGGCTCTTTCCCCAAGTGTGTGTGTGTGTGTGGGGGGGGGGGTAATAGAAGGCAGCCAATCAGTGATTCTCTCTCACCATTGATGTTTCTGTCTTTCTCTTCTTCTCCTTTCCTCTCTGAAATCAACAAAAATATATTTTTTAAAAATGTGTTTTACCAAAAAACAAACAAACAAACAAACAAATAAACAAAAAACCTCCTAGTCTTTTTATTCTATATCAGGCCACTTCACTAACCATCCCATAAATCTGGGAATAAGAGGGGAAGAATTCTCTGTCCTGTAACCCTTCATTGAAACCAAGGCCATGTTCTACTGTTGCTTTCTGTGTCATACCTTTGAAAGCTTTGTGCAAATAATGAGTTTGAACAACTGCAACAGCTTTTATAGGGACTTCCATCTTCAGCCATGCCACCTCCCTCAATAATCCAGTCTTCAGGGATGGTTAGAGAGGCACATCACTGCTGGCTGATGATGACATGAAATACAATGGTGAGAATGCCAGAGAGGTGCAAGAGATTTCCTAATGATAAAAATGATCGTCCTCAGAGTGTGATATTCCTTCAACGAGGATTTATTGAGCGCCTGCCATGTGCCAAGTAGCACTCTAGGTTATATGTACTTAACGAGCTACCAAAACTTCAAAATCATGGAATTAGAAGGGAAGATAAACATTACTTTACACTATGAAAATGTGCACTGGGCAGACAAATTTGTAACCTTATTATTGGAGGCTGGGGCGTGCTATTTAAATAAGATAAAGATTAAAAGATAGGAAAAGTAATTTGGATGTGACATAAAGTTATGACTGCCTGTTCTAAGGAAATTAGTTGGTGATTACACAATCACAAAACTGTTTTAATATGAATTATAGACATGACATAGAAACCTCAATGATCTATTCATTTCTGGAAGTCTATTCTACACAAGCAAACAAGTGAAACATTTTTGCCTGATCTTCCTGACATTTTCATGCCCTGAAGGGTAAAGGAAGCGATTATAAGAACTAACATTTTTGGCCTAATTTGACCAGCAGGGACAGTTTAGTTCACAAAGCACCAATGACAGGAGACTTTGGAAAAACTGACCATGTCATTTTAGACTTTGGAATATCTTTGGGATGGTATTCGTTGGACAGGGACTTTTGACTTTAAGAGGGAAGGTTGCGACAATTTCAGACAGATACTAAGAAGTTCTGAAATGCAGCAAAAGTGCTAATGATATAAGTGACAATACAAATCCCAAACTATTTCAATGAGGAAGAAAAGAAGGTTCTTAATGGAAGAAAATGGCATAGCTATCCAGAGAACCTTAACACGTGTTCCGATTGTAAAAATGTATGCACAGAATAGGAAAAGGAAGAAAGGCGAAGAAAAGGAAGGCAAATATCTCTAAATATAGAAATGGAGCATGATCAGTAAGAATAGTGCAGGAAGGTCAACACCTATAACGAGCTGAGTTTTGCAAAATTTGTTGGAAATGAACAGGGCTATTTTAGGTGTAAAGTCAGAACCGCTCTGGTTAATTCCTCTCCCCCATTGTTCTCTTGTACTGCGTTCCTTTGCTATGAAATGGAGACATTAACTCATATTAAAATAAGATTCCTTTACCCAGTACTTCCAGTATCTCCCCCCAGGCTTTTTTAGTTCACATGCAGAAACCATAGCCTAAAAAAGTCATTTTCCAAACTACCCATGCTGGAAAACAAGGGGCCCAAGCCAACACCCTTAAGCAGAGTGTGTTCGAAAGCCACAAGGGCAGAAGGAGTGGTTAAAAAGGGACTTGATACACATCTTTAAATGAAGGGCAAACATAATACTCATAAGATTACCCCTGCTTCTCATAATATTCTCCTGACAAGGTAGGATTAAGATATTCAGTGTATGTAAAAGCTGGGGGTAGAAGTGGGAGATGAACTTTGTTCAATTTGGTTCCTGAAACTAACCTGGATATCTCAAACCTACCAGTGTGCTGTTCAGACCCGCAGGAGGCCAGAGCTAGCCTGGGTTAGGATCCTGAGGGGCCCCAGGGACTCCAGAGATTAATGGAAGAGATTATAGCATCATAGAGAAGACAAAACAAAAAAGAATTTAAATTTTATATTACAGTTGGAAAAATAAGAAAAATTCTATATAATTAAAAGCTGATATGCAAAATGACCAAACGGTGGAATGACCAATCTCTATGACACCCATTGGCCACTAACGGGCAGACAATCTAAGCAGGAGCTGCCCCCTGGTGGTCAGTGTGCTCCCACAGGGGGACCTCCGCTCAGCTACAAGCCTGGCTGACGGCTGGTGAGCGCAGCAGTGGTGGTGGACCCTCTCCCACCTCTACGGTGGCAGCGCTAAGGATGTCCAACTGTGCCTTAGACCTGCTCCCTGCAGGGAGTGGCCCTAAGCTGTCAGTCAGACATCCCCTGAGAGCTCCCAGACTTCTAAAGTGTGCAGGCTAGGCTGAGGGACACCCCCCCCCACACACACACACACTTGACAAGTGCACGAATGTCATGCTCTTGGCCTCTAGTATATAATAATTTAAGAAAAGTTAAAATTGTTGATGGTTAGATAGCTATTTCTTTAATAGTTTTTATTGATTTTTTTTTTCAGAAAGGAAGGGAGAGGGATAGAGAGTTAGAAACATCAATGAGAGAGAAACATTAATCAGCTGCTTCCTGCATACTCCCTACTGGGATGTGCCTGCAACCAAGGTACATGCCCTTGACTGGAATCGAACCTGGGACTCTTCAGTCCTCAGGCTGATGCTCTATCCACTGAGCAAAACTGGTTAGGACTAGGTAGCTGTTTTTTTTTTTTTTTGGTCTGGTAAAATAATCTTTAGGATCATTACAAGAGAATAATTAAATCAAAGATATTTCATAAAACAAATATCAAAAGAAATCACTCTCTTGCTTAGAAAACTTTATGGCTGCTCATTGTGCTTAGGGTAATTTTCCTTCTAACCACATCTTCCATCAAAATTTCTTTATTCTCTCTTCGTTTCTCTTGACAACATTTATGACTTTCAAAACTCCTTTGAGATCATTGTAAATTCACATGCAGATGGAAAAATAATACAATAATAGTAAAAGGTACAGTCATCCAAAAAATCAATATTGTTAATAATAGGAAATGCCACAAATGTTCAGATAAGCTAAAAATAAACTTTTCTTAAAAAAGTAAAAAACAGGTAAAATAATCTAACTTTCATTTTTAGATTGTGCTACGTATTTGAGGACTAATTGCTTGTATGCTGAATATCCTGTTGAGGCAAATTAAAATGGAAATGAAATTATTATGCTGGGAAATTGCCTGTTTCACACATTCAGCCATTTGGATTTCAGACATAATGACCTCAGCAGTTCTCTTACTAAACCCTTTGGCCCCCATACTCTTCATTCATATTCTGTTTTCAGTCTTTTACCCTGAATAGCTGGCTGAAAACTGTTTGGCCTTAGACCAAGGATTTTGAATCTGTGTGCCATAAAGATTTATAAAACATGCAATACCTGACTATTTAGTCAGGGGCACTGACCTCTTTTCCCTTAGATTGTCATATGAAAAATAACAATAGCCAACACACAGCAATAGCCTTCTGGTATAAATGAATGAAAATTATACCTATCTTTTGTCAGGCTGGCAAAAAACATATAGTTTGTGTGCCATAGAATTCCAGTAATTAGGTCATGTGTCTCAGAGATGAAAAGGTTGGAAATCACTGCCTTGGACTGTGGACAGCCACCCTACTCATCCCCAAGACCATGTAATGAAGTGAAAGGGGCAGAGACCGAGTAGACAGAATAGCACGGCAGCTTGGAACCCAGCCCTTCCTTGTCACTGGTCCTCATTCCATGACTTAAATTATAATTTTAAATAATTTAATTTTTAAAAAATACGTTTGTTTTTTTTCAGAGAAGAAGGGAGAGGTAGAGAGAGATGGAAAATCAATGATGAGAGAATCATTGGTCAGCTGCCCCTTGCACGCCCCCTACTGGGGATGGAGCCTGCAACCTGGGTATGTGCCCTGACCAGGAATCGAACCATGACCTCCTGGTTCATAGGTCAATACTCAACCACTGAGCCACATCAGCCAGGTGTAGATGATTTAATTTTTAATTTTCACAGCCTGAGGCCATCTCTGTGGGTGACATTAGTGCCCTCGGGAAATAGTCTCTCCTTTCATTTTAAGAAATATCAAGTAGCCAGGAATTTAGAATACACCAAATTATTGTGTACCTTAGTCTCAATGTAAAAAACAATGTTATGTAGAGTAATGTTAGTTTTTGAAAAATAGCTTCTTTATTTCACATTTAAATTTTTCATAACTAACACTGGAACTGATTGTTTATAGAATTAAAGACAGGCATCTACATGTGACAGGAAAATAGCAACAATCTTAATTCCAATACCAAACTACCCAACGTGGGTTATATATAAAACCGATTAGCAATTGGATATTTAAAGTGTATTTTAATTTACAAAACTGGAAATTTCTGTATGTCTCATGTGATTACTTTGCTTTAAAAAATAACCACAACTTGGAGAATTGGAAAATAACAGGTAAAGACATCACTAGTGTGTAGCTACTTCACTTCAATTTTTTATAACACCTCAGACACCAGGTTTTATAACTTGCTGAAACTGAGTTCAGAACCCATAACATGTATTTTAGTAACATTCAACCCTTTACTACCTGCTGAGAAAGTTTTAGTTTAAAGCCTTAACAGGACTGTAGGAACATATATGATTACATATTTTTATGAGCAATAACAATTGATATTTAATAGCAACCTGATTGATTTTTATCTTCAAGATTTAATTTATATTTTTACTTGAAAAACTCAGAAACACTTAACCTAAAGTTTTCTATAAAAAATATGATGTATTACTGCTGCTGCCTATGTTTGTATATGCTTGGAGAATTGAGAAAATCAGTAGGACATTTTAAAAACTAATGAAAATATTGAATGTAGAGTATAGTTTGATTTCAAAAGGAATTAATAATAATAGTTTTTCTTTAGGCAAATTACTTTCCAATTTCCTGGAATTTCTAGCTTTGGACTGGTGTCCTTAACTGGTCTGATTCTGTTCATGTGTGACTTGACAATGATGGTATTTTGGTAACTCCAGCTTTTATTAAAAAAAAAAAAACTATTATTGCAGGGTTTGTGAATTTTAAGAATTTAATACTTTAATGGGACAATAATTTTATAAGTTCCAAAGTTCCTGGGTAATACCAGATTTCAAAATTTCCCAGGCATATTTACTAAAGAATAAACACACACACAGCCAAGTGTAATATTGGAAACAATTGTTTCTGAAGCCATCTGGAAAAGTGAAAAGGTGGGGGGGGGGGGGAGAGAGAGAGAGAGAGAAAGGAAGAAAGAGAGAGAGAGAGAAACATCAGTGGTCAGAGAGAATCATTGATAGGCTGCCTCTTGCACACCCCTCACTGGGGACTGAGCCAGCAATCTAGGCCTGAGCCCTGACTGGGAATCGGACCGTGACCTCCTGGTTCATAGGTTATGCTCAACCACTGAGCCACACTGGCTGGGCTGCTTCTATTATTTTTTAATATTACTTTTGTTTACTTGATTTTTCTTTCTATTTTATTGGTTTTGAAAGGTGATTATCTTTAACCTAATCAAGAAAGGCCTTTTGTAAAGGGTAACTTTTAAAAGAGGAGAAACAATTCATTGGGAAGGTACCTTTATTATTGCAATAAAACATCACTGACTTTCAAGAAGATGTGAAAAATTCTGGTATTTCTACATTAGTTTTTAGGGACATTGTCATTGAAATGAAAATGATGATGTTGCTGCTGTTAAGGAGGAGGAGGAGGAGGAAAAGGAGGAGGAGGAGGAGGAGAAAAAGGAGGAGGAGGAGGAGGAGGAGGAGGAGGAGGAGGAGGAGGAGGAGGAGGAGTGGTGGGTGGGAGGGGGAGGGGGTGAGAAGGAGAGGATGGCACCTGTGAATCAACAAAGCACATCTCCAGGGGAGCTTGCTATTTGCTGGAAGCATATTATTGTACTATCTGGAAGCACATTAACAAAAAGAAACAAAAAACATAGCCAGTTGTTTTTAAGGCATTGTGTTTGCTATCTTAACTCAAAATGGGGTGCATGTATAATACTTTGTAAACCAAAGTAATTTGCAGGGTAAATATTCTTATTTTTACCACTGTTATTGGTATCAGTATGATGATACTTGTTTGAGCAATGAATATTCATGTCACCATTTGTCTTTCCCTATTTATGCGAGTGAGCTGAATATTCTGATGAAAGGCATCCTGCCCAAGGCTGAGATAAGGGATGAATCCAAAATTTAGTCTATGACTCAAATGTCTGCATTTCAGGTTCATGATACAGAGCTTCCTTGTCACATGGCTCATAAGTGACTTTGATGTTGCCATTATCCTGTCGGAAATAATCATAGCATACAAGCTTATCTGAAATTGGGATCGTTTTGGCAAACTAGGGTTCTGACTGCATTTGGCTCTTGCTTCTCTGTGGCTGTTTCACTCCTTTGAAAGAGAAAGGCAAAACAGGAAAAATGTATTTTGCCTTAAAAGATTTTGGCCATCTGCAACATTTCTTGATGATCCATTTCCTATGTTCTAGTCTTCAGCAGGTGAAATTCAGGACTCTGTGGAGTAAACTTCCCCAGAGAGGAGAGCTACCTACAAGGATACTCAACCTGCCCAAATAATTCACTGGAGAGTATTGTCCCATAGCCAGAGCACCTGTGTTCCCAGAGAGCCCCACCAAGGGCTGCACATTCACAGACGGGGTGCATGTATCCGCACTATCCACATGTACAGTTTTCTGATGAATCGTTGTGTAGAGTCTTGCACTCTCCAATGGGTAGCTACCAGTCAAATATGTGGTGCTATAAATTTAGTTGAAATTTTATAAAATACAAATTCCCAGTCACAGTGGCCAGCCACTCTTCAGGCGCTCAGAGCCGTCTGCGATATAGAACCCTCCCATCATCCTAGGAATTGCAGATGGATGTGCTGGAAAGCACCGCTGGTCCAGGTGTGGCACAGGACCACAGCACTAAGAGAGGCAACAGGTGTGGGGGCCTTAGAAAGACAGAATCGCAGCCCCTGGGTGCCTACTGAGGGAGAATCTGCATTTCAGTAAGCATCCCTCTCAGCTGACCACTGTGGATAGTCAAATAGGATAATTCACTATGTTTCAGAACATAAAAGTAATTTTGGCCTGCAATAATTCAACAAAGCTTATAATTTTGGTAGTTCTCTGGCCTATATCTTTCTTGGCATAAGACTTTTATTAAAATTTCTCCTTATACATCCGAAATTTTTTTTTCTAGTCATGAAGGGAATCTCCCTAATATTCATTAAGGAGAGTTAATATAAATAATAATTTAAGCTATAATATTACTTTATTAAGCATGCATTTAATTCAGCTAGTTGATAATTTAATTTTAAATATTTTTAATCTGAAATCCATATAATGTGATAATAAAAGGCATAAAATTACAGTATTTGTATTATTCTTTTTTTCTCTGAGGGTGAAGTTTTCATTTAAAAATGCTATCTTCCCATTTATTATCATATTGTTTCATTTTGGTTTCATTTTTAGTTTTCAAAATTATAAGTCTCTTTGTTTGGATAAGTACTTATAACTCAATATCGTCCATTCTCATGATATTTCCCTGCCTATTGACAGATTTCTAATAATATATCGAGAAATATCCTGGGTGTAGGGGTTTTCTCTCTTTTCCACATCTGGCATGGAGAGAGAGTGGGTCCAGTTTCTGAGTAGAGGAGCTGGGGATTGAGAAATAAAAGAAAAAATAGAGGACACAGAAATATAAATAAAAGCTGGGGCTGGGTGGAAACTCTGTTCTCTCTGATGGAGAGACAGGATCCAAACCCATCAGCAGTGTGTTTATTTATATTCTAAAATATAAAGGGGGAAAAAAAAGCCATAGAATCAAAGGAGCTTGAGTGGGCCCAAGTCCCATTCATTTCCTCATTCCCGGGGCTAGGCTAGATTTACATGTCAAGGCCCTCTCCCTGACATCTGGAGCAAAGTTAAGAGTCAGTGCTGATAACACATCCAGACTTCTTAGTGAATGTGTTTCCAAGACGTGGCTCTTCCTGGTGCCTCAGATTCAGATGACAATGATTTAAAGAATGCTCAGGTGCCTTCCCTAGGGGCTCTCTACACCTGGGCACCTCTGCTCTTGATAAACATGAATCAATACATTTATTTATTTAAATTCCAAAGCTCCCTTTTAACCCTATATTGATCACTATTTATTTGTTAAAACAAAACATGCCTCAACTTCATAGTTCAAATAGGACATGGAAAATTGAATACAACAAAATGTTAAATTTTGGTCATATGACAAGAAAAAATAGACTACCAGAGGATAGTGCTCAGTTTCTCCTTTCTACAGCTCCCCACGCACCTCGCACACAGTTATTTGCAACCAGATGTCTCTCCTCCACCACATTCTGAGGGAAGGAAAGTTCTCAGTACAGTTTCTCAGTTTAGGAAAGCAGATGTTCTGCAGAGGTGGAAGGCTTGGGCTGGCTGTAGTGTGATTGGCCAAAACGTGTCCACTGGAATTGTGTACTAAGAGCCTGAAGAGGGGAAAGGAAACTTACTCCTATTTCAGTTGTAAGAGGTTACCAGCCACTGCTGCTGGATAAGCAGAATTCGACAGTGAAAACAGGGGTCTTGCAAGTGGTCATGTGTGGTTTTGGTTGGGTGTGGAGGACTCTGTATGATGCACCGTTTTCTTATTTATGGTACTGAACTGTGCGTCTTAAATTTGACTCTATAATGAGAAGGATTCATAAGACACTTTCAAATATCATTAGCATTACTTACATATGTTTAAAATGTGAAATGACTGCATGACCTGCTGTATCCTATCTTAGTATTGACTAGGCCAGGATTAATTAAAATTCAAGATTTTAATGAGAATTAACAAGTAAACATTCAATGTCCTTCATTCAACAAAATTAATCACATCAGGTGACCAAACAGTCACTACAGTTAGTCCTTGATCTCTAAGAATCACAAATAACTCTTTTCATTCTATCTTCTGTAGCTTCTGAATCATTTTCATATTGAAGTATACATTGTATTTGTAATAGGAAAATAAATTATCTCTGGGGACTCAAATTTCTATTTCTCTCATACTAGTGTTCTCTATTTCCAGATTTATTTTACAATCAACATATATTTCTTTGTAATCCAAAAATGTAATTAAAGTGGCATTCAATTCACCATTGCTACTATTTCTAGCATTGAACTGTTTCATCCCTGTTTATTCACAAATGCCATATTTTGGAAATCCTGCGTGGAAATAGTTACCATGGAACAAACCTTAGTTCAGCTACTCTTCTGATCAAAGACTCGATGAGAGGAACTGTCTCCATGCCTCTTCCAGTACTAAACCGGGCTCCAGCTCTCACTTCTAGACTCACTGACCAACGCCACTGAGCATGTAAGGCAAACCAACCAACCAAACACCCCCCCTCCCAACACACACACACACACACACACACACACACACACACATACACACACACACACACACATACACACACACACATACACACACATATACACATATACACACACATACACACATACACATATACACACACATACACACACACATACACACACATATACACATATACACACACACATATACCCCTACACCTACACACACACACACACACACACACACAAAACCCCGCTGGTTATTTAATTTACTGGGACTCCTGACTTTCACATGTCACTCTAGTTCACTAGGCGCCTTTTCCCATTTACAATAGGATTACTCAGCAATAGGAGACAAAGCTGTTTAGTAAATCAGACTGCCTGAATGTGCTTAAGAAATGTTTTCCCCCAAAATACCATTCCTGCATAAAATTGGGGTTTCAGTAGGTCAAACTCTGTGTGAGTCATCGTCCCCGTGGTTTTGATTCTAATATCGCCGATGCCTAGTCATGTGGAAATGCTTTGCGTGCTTGTCTTTACACTTTGGCCACGTGCCCTCATTCAGAAATAGCTGCACATTTGTTTGTGGAGTGGAGACTCTGTGTGGTTAATATATGTTGCATTATGTCACTTGGTATGTGTCTCTCTCTGTGATGGTGTAAGGTATCCATACATGATTACCTCTATTGGTGTAATGATTTGTATTTTAGAAAAAGGTTCAGAGAATGAAAGAACAGCAAAAGGAAAGGGACCAATTCAAAATCATAGAAAAAACTGAGGGATACATTTAGAAAAGCAAAAAGCCAAAAGTCAAAGAAAACATGATAATAATTCAAGGTGAAGCAGAATGGGTGTTTTCTATGAACAGAGCTGCAACATCCCTGGCCATTGATCCCTCTTTGACCATTAGCACCTTAGAGAATTAGAGGTTTGGGTTGATTTATAGGTATAAGTGTTGATGAGAAGTTACCTGTTTATTCTTGAGTCTCTATTTTTACTTGGCGTTAAGGACTCTAGGGTTACTGAACATCTCTTCCTCTTCTAAAAAGTTAAAGGAAAAAAAATAATAAAAGAACCAGAAAGAAGCCTACTGATTATATTCTATCCAGGCCTGTTAGTGCTGATGTGAGCTGATAATAGACAGGTGTTGACCTGGCTGGTTTGGCTCAATGGATAGAGGGTTGCCCTGCAGAGTGAAGGGTCCTGAGTTCGATTCCAATCAAGAGCACATGGCTGGGTTGCAGGCTTGATTCCCAGTAGGGTCCCTACAGGAGGCAGCTGGTCAATGACTCTCTCTCTTTCTCTCTCTCTCTCTTTCTCTCTCCCGCTTCCTCTCTGAAATCAATAAAAATATATTTTTAAAAAGAAAATAAGATAGGTCTAAAAGTCAGTCAGTGAACTGGAGGATGGAAAAGATGTGGCAGTGTGATGACTGAACAATCAGGCTTTGATTGTTGTCCATGTAAAGCTCAGCTGAAGATATATCATTAGCTTCCTGGGTCAAGATGGAAATCCAAATCTAAATAAAGGCAACGGGAAGGCCAAGGACAAAACAAAAAAAACCCAAGCAAAATAAGTAACAAGATGTAGGAGGCAGCAAGTTCAAGTTAAACCATTTAAAAGTTAAACCCCGGCCATCGTGGCTCAGTAGTTAAGCATTGACCTATGAACCAGGAGGTCACAGTGTGATTCCCAGTCAGGACACTTGCTGGGTTGTGAGCTTCATCCCCATTGGGGAGCATGCAGGAGGTACCAAGCAATGATTATCTCTAATCATTGACGTTTCTATCTCTCTCTCCCTCTCCCTTCCTCTCTAAAAATCAATAAAAATATCCTATCTAACAAAAGAATAATATGCAAATTTGACCATACCTTCACCATACCCACAAGTCATGCCCACAGCCACGCCCACCAGCCAATCAGGAACAGATTATGCAAATAAACCCCAACCAAGATGGCTGCCACCACAGAGAGCAGGAGGAAGGCTTGGGTTTCCCAGCAACAGAAGAAGCCAAGCTTTCTGCCTGCCATTACCTGCCTAGGCCTCAACTCAATGTGACAAAGTTTCAATTATAAAAGATAAAGAAATGGTGGCAGCCACTGCCAGCCTAGGCCTCCACTCTAGGCGACAAAGTTTCAAACAGAAAGGACTGCCGCCCCAGAGCAAGCAGAAGGCTGGGATCTGCTCCAGGCTACAAAGTTTCAGTTGTAGACATAGATTAATCCCAGATCCCAGGGCCTCAGCTTGGGTCACTGGGGGGCGTGGCCTGCCTGCAAACCTCCACAGGCCCCTTGCCCAGGCCACCCCTCACCCCAAGGGAACCCCCACCCTGATCTGGGACACACTTCAGGGCAAACCAACTGGCCTCCATCCATGCACCAGGCCTCTATCCTATCTAATAAAAGAGTAATTTGCTGATTGACCATCACTCTAACACACAAGAGGGCTGCCCCCATGTGGACATGAGATGGCTACCACAAGATGGCCTGCAAGGGAGGGCAGTTGGGGGCAATCAAGCCTGCAGGGGAGGGCAGTTAGGGGTGACCAGGCCGGCAGAGGAGGGAAATTGGGGGCACATAGGCTGGCAGGGGAGCAGTTAGATATCAATTAGGCTGGCAGGATAGTGGTTAGTGGATGATCAGGCTGGCAGGCAGAAGTGGTTAGTGGCAATCAGGGAGGCAGGCAGGTGAGCAATTTGGAGCCAGCAGTCCTGGATTGTGAGAAGGATGTTTGACTGCCCATTTAGGCCCAATGCCAATAGGATCAGGCCTAAATGGGCAGTCGGACATCCCTCGAGGGGTCCCAGATTAGACAGGGTGCAGGCTGGGCTAAGGGACATTCCCACCCCCTGTGTACAAATTTTGTGCACTGGGGCCTCTAGTATTAAATAAATAAGTATAAGTTAAAGATCCTGATCATACATAAACTTTTGTGTCATTAAAGAGGTCTCTATCTAAGGAGAGCTACAAAACAATCATAAAATCCAACCCCTGGTTTTCTGGATGTGAATCTAAGGATCAAAGAAATTATGGGGATTTGTCTAATTAAGCTAATACTAGATACATTAATAGATACAAGAATATGACTGACATATTCTGACTCCAAATGTAGTGATTTTCTCTCTCAATATGATTTAAACTATATTTTCAAGTAAATAGAAAGCTAGTTCTCCTTCTTCTTGATAAAAAGTGAAGGGAATATTTGAGAAGTATATGATGAACTTACGTTGAACAAAATTTGTAATTCAGTTTCTCTTCCACTACTTCTCAGCTTTGCTCTATAACTATCCCTTCAAAAATCGATTCCACTCTCAGATCTAAATGCTTGCCTGTTCTCTACCATTAATGAAGCATAGTATTAGGCTTAGATTCCACTTAGTCTTTGGTCTAAGGTAAATAAAATACTCTATAAATTCTGTGTTATACAATGGATTAGGTAATAATTCTGTAACTGATTGGTACTCTAATATAATCCTCCAATTTGATTATTAAAACACACAAAATTACATGTAAACTTGACTAATTTAACCCATCTAAGTGGTATTCCTTTACTGCAGAACTAAATAATATAAAGCAAAATCAATCCAAATCAAATAAACAAAATAAATTGTCTTGAAAAGTTAACTATCAACAAAAAAAAAGACATTGAACAAAGCTTGTTAATTAAATTATAAATTTAGAAAACTTGCTGCCTTTTCTTTTTTTTTTCATTTAAAAAAAAATGTACATCCTAGTGTGTATATGCCAGAAACAGTTCTGGCTTACTTGGAGGATTAAATGTTAAATTTCTGAATCAATAATAACCTCTCTCTATTTCTAAGATATTTATAAATCTTTCCTCCTTTTGAGGGTCTTCTGGGACTTTAGACTGCCAGGAAACTAAGGAATCACATAAAAGGCATTTGAACACTACAGCCAGACTTAGTGAATATTTGTTAGTAATGAGGTTGATGATAAATTACCATTTATTCATTATCTCTCAGGGTTGTTTATCTGCACCAGAGTGTTTCTTGTTAAAAATGATGCTTTCTTTCCGCCTACGCTGTGGTGTGTAGCACGCCTTGATGACTGCCTTCACGGAGAGTGATGTGAGGCAGTTGTCACCCCATTCTCCACATCCCAGGGGCAATCACAAAGAGTTTGCAGAGCTGGAATGAATTCTCTTTAAGCCTCTGTTTAAATAGACTTTCAGCGTTTGTCAACTTACAAAAGGTTATTGAGCAAACCAAAAATGTGTAAATGTAGTTTTCCAAAGATCTAGAAGATATTTTCACAGAACTAGAGTTTTACAGTCATAATTTTAAAACGACTTAGCTGGTATTTATCCTAAGTACAGAATTGGCTCTGCTGGGGAACACACCCTGAATGACCATTCTGTATAAAGAGTTGGGTCCCAGAAGAGGGTCAGAGAGGAGAGGATACAGTTGAAGATGGACTAGATTCCTCTGTATAAGAGAATGGTCTAGAGATGTTGAAGCATAGATATGTTTAATATTCATATTTGTTTTGTGCATAACTGCAAGTGTAAGCCTTTTATGTTCTCTTATAGCCTTCCTTCAACACTTTTTCTGGAATGAGTGTTTTGGGTAAGAAAGAAATTGGTAGAGTTTTCTGGAATGAGTGTTTTGGGTAAGAAAGAAATTGCTAGAGCATTACCATCTGAAGAGTGGGGTACATACACAGGATGACAGCTACAGGATGATAACTAGTTGAAGTGTAAATTCAGAGCCAGAATTGAGTGGAAAAGTTGCCTCTTCCCCCTAGTTTTTAAATTAAATGTATTGGGGTGAGACATTGATTAATAAAATTATGTAAGTTTCAAGTGTACAGTTCTATAATACATCATCTCTCAATTGCATTGTGTGCTCACTACCCAAGTCACATCTTCCTTCACCACGTATTTGACCCTGTTGACTTGCTGCTGGCTCCCACCCCTCTTCCTCTTCCCTTTTTAAGCACTTCCTTTTCACAGGCATCCCTTGAATCCCTGGAGACCTTGGGAGGAACAAAGATGATCACCCTCTGTGGGATGGGGTAGAAACGTCTGCACTGAATGTTAGTTCTAGGACATTGGATCATATCACTGCCATTTATATCTCACAACCACCTTGCTTCGGCATTCTTTATTTTAGAAAACAAATTTATGCTAGACCTATCATAAGATCAGAACACTACTTGATATAACCATCTTAATTTTCACCACAACCATTTATTTAATATAATTGCTCAGGGGACTTAAAGAAAAAATATACCTATGGTCTCCTCCCTCAAGAAATGTACTTTCTAGTTGACATCCTTTTGAACACATAAATTACTCATTTTAATTATTTACTTGCAAATCTGGCTCCCTCCCTGGACTATGATAAGGACCAAATTTTATTCCTCTTGCATCTTCATTACCTAGAATAGTTCCTGGAATATACTTAATATTCACTAAATATGTGTTGGTTAAGGGAATAAAAGGTGAAGGAGCTATGGGAATATATGTAAATATGTAACTGAATTTTGTTTTGTTGAGTCAGAAGTACAGTAAAAATATGGAGAAATGGGCATGTGTTAATTTATTGTTTTTATAAAACCCTGAATATAGATAATTTTTTAATGCCTGAGAGTTCATCCATTATGGGCATGGAGAGCTAGATGAACAATGAAAAGCAGCAGAAAAAAAAGGATGCCTTGAAAGAAACACTGGCTAAATAATCAAACACTGTGAGTCACTGTATCATGGCTACAGTCATCATCATTGTCTTAAAGGTATCTTGGTCTTCGCTGATTTCAGGTTTCTAAATTCCCATCCTCTTGCATATGGCTCTGGCTTCAAGTTTTATGCTTCTAACTTTCGATTTTTAACCTCTAGTCTCAATCCTTAGTCTGAGCAACTAACCATGATGATAGTTTAGAAATCAAATAAAAATGTTAATCATACTAAACTATCACAAATAAGCATTGGCCACCTTGGTGATGCAAACAAGTTTCTGGGCGGCAAAGTGCACAGGAAGAGATGAGCTCTTCAGTGCTCCTGACCATCGGAGAGCATACCTGCAGAAAACTGAAGTGATTTGTGGGCGTGAGCGTGTGTGCACGTGTATTTGAGGGAAGCAGAAGGAAAAAAAATGTCAAGACCATTTTAAAGTAACCAACCTGTAGGTTGCAGAGATGCGCCAGGAATCACACTCACACAGGCTCCTTGGCTAAACAGGCAGGGGCTGGCTGCCGGGACCACTGATGAGTTCATCATGACGAGTTCTAAGAACAGTATCCCATCCACTGCACTGTGAATGACAACAGCACCGTAGCTGTGAGTTCTCTGATAAAACGCACACACAATCATCCATCTACCACACACAAGAGAATCACTCTGTGTGTCAACATCTTTACTTTTGGAGTTACAAAGAAGTAATAAAAAAGAGAAAACACCATACGTGTTATTCTCTGGAGTTTGCTTCTTTATACCTGTGTGAAAAAAATTAAGAGCACAGGCATTAAAAGACAAATACAAAAACAACAATAATAACTAATTCCTCCCATTTTCTCTGGTGGTTTTGCATATGTGCTGTGTCCTCTGTCTGTGCATGGGTTTCAGTGTGAGAAATATGCTGCACTGCATGTTTCCCGTTCACTTTGAGGTGGGCTCACACTCTTCAGTCCACTTCTTCTTTCCTTTTTTCATTTAGACATCAAGTCATCCAGCGCACCATGCCCCACCAAGTATTAGGCTCCTGAGATAGATGGATGAAACCTATTCCTTATCTTTAATGAACTTACAAGCTGGAACGGGGGGGGGGGGGATGCATAGCTACTTGTGATTTAGATAGTAAATGCAATAATATGTATGAGCATAAGGAAGGTTATAAAGTCATAAAGGAAGTCATTTCTTAAAAAGGTGAAGCAAATCTTCCAGGAGCAGGTGATTTTATGGTTGAGCTTTCTTTGTGAATAGGCATTGGGTGAGTCCCTGTGTAGTCAGCAGCAAGGGCAATGGAACTGAAGTGATGACATACAGGGTTGGGAAGGAATTACAGGCACTGTGCTAGAACACTGAGAAGAGTGAATGGGCAGCTATGACTGAATTGCATCCCCTGAAATTCATATTTTTGTAGCCCTAACCCTCCGTGTGATGGGTTTTATGGATGCAGTCTTAGAAGGTAATTCGGTTTATGATGAGAATATGAAGGTGGATCCTTTATTCAGGGATTAGTATTCTCACAAGAACAGTGCTTGCCTGCTCTTTCTACCATGTGAGACACTGAATAGGTGGCTTTCTGTAAGCCAGGAAGAGAGCTCACCCCAGAAATTGGACCCTTCCGGACCTGGGTTTGGACCTTCCAGCCTCCAGAATGATGAGAAATAAATTCTGTTGTTTAAGCCACCCACCCAATGGTATTTTGTTTTAAAAGCCTAAGCAAACTCCTGGAATGTGAGGAAGTGAAGCTGTAGGGGTGAATGGGGCTGAGATTGGCAGGGCCTCCTGGTTGATGCATTTTGATTCTCCTTAGAGAAGCTGTTTCCCCCCAGGTACTTTCTCAATTCTTCATGCCATTTTTGGTTCACCAATAGTTCACCCAAATATGCTTAGTCCTAACTGAAAATAACTAAAGTCCTTGGGTTGAAACAGATATCTTCCTTCCAACAATGAAATGTGGAAAAGTGAGTTACAGTTATGAGGGATTATTGAATGTACCCGAAGGGTCATTTTCTGAAACAAAAGTGAAATAAAAAGCAAGGCATAATAAATTCACAATGGCAGGTTAAAGTGACACACTCCTACTGTTACTGTTTATTAATGGAAATTCTCTTTGATTTGTAGGCAGTGGGAGTGAATAAGCATCGTCAGAGGATTTGAAATAGTGTGAATAATTATGTCTTTAAAAATCTTATACCTACTGCTGATTTCTTCTAAATGTTTAAAAATATTAATTATTGATGTAATTTTTCTTCTAGTGGCTATACAAATGGGAAGAATGAAAATAATAAAATAAACAAATGCAAGTCTTAAAAATAAGATTTGGTTAAGTGATTCTCAACTGAGAATTCTTATTCCTTAATAAAAGTTTCTCTTTTGAGTGTACTATATATTAATAGCATGAGCAGTTAATATATGTGCCTCTATGTACTAATTTTGGTAAAATAATCTGTATCTACAAAGATTATCTGTTTCATTTGATTGTCTTTATATGCAAATTAAAATCAATCCTTCAGTTGATTTTACTGCAGAACACAGAACTTTAAGGTATTTCGTGACTGACACTACACCACAATCATCCCCCTTCTCTGAAAAACCTCAAGACATTTAAAACATAACGAAACAATTGCTAGTACCATTATAGTTTGCAAGGAAGCATGTTATCTAGCTTGATCCTCATCAGAGGTCAAGGAAATGTACATTATTGAGAACAGCACACATTTACAGAATAAGAAACTGTAGTTGAGTCAGCCCACTCTCTTTGGAAGGTAAACCGCCCCCAACTCCTGGTTCTCCCCAGAGCAGGAAAGTTGGGAACCACATAGCTGCAGTCATTCTTAAGGGGAGCTATTAGCTCTGCATCTGCTAGGTCACATTTATCCCAAATGAATAAACAGGGAAACCGGGGATCAGAAGGTAAAGATTTAAGATATTTGATGCCATCATTTGCTTATTTTTCCATATTTCTCCATCCCTTTATTTTTAGTTGTAAGTCTTGAATGTTGAATTGGTTTGACACATGGGAATGGTCTAGGAATAATGGAAATAGGGGCTGTTTTTTAGTCCACAAGCCATTCGGTAATAGAATAGGAATAAAATATTTTCTTGATATACTTCATCTAGAGCCATTTAGATGACAAGTCTAATAATTGGCAGTCATGGCCACATACTTGAGTCATTGGAAATCAAGTGACCTGGTTATTGTTTCTTTGGTGCCTATTTCAGCTTCTGTTGGCCATGACTTAAAATTTAAGGATAGCTTAGTTCTTTTAGGTATATACATTCACAAAAATCCTGAAAGAGTATAAAGCTTGTGAACTGGAAGCACGCATAAACTTGAAATTGTATTGTCATTCACCAATGACTTATTAGGGCAGAATCCCTCACTCAAACAAATAATTAATTTTTACAATAGAAAGTTAAACAAAACTCTAAATTAGGATTAGATAAATGTTCTTCCCTGCTGAGACAAATTAGCCAGCACTTATTTTTTAGCTGTGAAACATAGGTGTTATAAAATAGAGTTTTGTGAATAAATTTGGTAAAAAATAATTAAAAGTGTTTGTATATTGCACTGTTTTCTCATGATATGTATGGGTGTTGTAATCTGGTGCTTTAATTGGCATCTTGGTCATTTTTTCTTTCTCTGTTAGAAATAAAAGAAATCAAGATGAGGATTAAATGCTCTTAATGGAAAAGGGAAAATAAATACACTTAAGGAATATATATATATATATATATATATATATATATATACACACACACACACACACACACACACACACACACACACACACACACACATTTTTATTGATTTCAGATGGAAAGGGAGAGGGAGACAGGTAGAAACATCAATGATGAGAGGAAATTACTGATCAGCTGCCTCCTTCACACCCCACACAGGGATCCAGCCCACAACCCCAGCACGTGCCCTTGACTGGAAGTGAATCTGGGACCCTTCAGTCTGCAGGTGGACACTGAGCCAAACCAGCTAGGGCAAGGAACCCTTCTTTTGACAATATTTTCTAATTAGAAGTTCCTATGACGATGCCAGATTTTTCTCAATCATTTATTTACATTAAAATCTTGTCACTTAAATGCATACATTTAGAGCAGTCACATGTCTACATTAAAAAACAGAGTTCCTTTGGCTTTATTTTTCCAAATTAGTGTTCTTTAAGAATGAAATCTTATATTAGCTCAGGCTACACAGACCAAGTGGCTTTACAGAATTCCAAAAAATGTTGTGGTGATTTCTTTCATAAATAGTGAGAGAAAAAGAGATAAGTGTTGGGCCTGAAATATATCCGTGATTCCTAGGCATGTGTTATTGTGTAATATGAACTCAGAGAAATGATTTAATGTAATCTTTATAACCCTGTAGTACTTCATTATCAGTATTTTCAAATTAGATAATTATGGCTTAGGTTAATTATTAACATCCAAAAGCATACAGTTAGTAAGTGTGAGAGAAGGTATTTAGTCCAAGTATATCTAACTCCAAAACTTGCATTTTTTCAGTAAAATACTTCTCTTAATTCCTTGCTAAATAACCTTTAACAATGAGAACAGTCTTTGTGTGATAAATCTATTTTGTAAATTTTTAAATGAAAAAGTGACCGAAGATTATTAGCTGAAATGGAAACCATAAATATCACCTATCATTTTGCTTAAAAGGAAATAGGCTCAACTGCTAAAATGTCAATCCATGGTTTTACAGCTTGCTATTGGAAAAGGTAATACAAAAATTCATTATAAAGTAGATTTCAATTTTCAATTGTTTTAAAAAGTGTGTAATCAGTGTCTCACATCTGTAGGTATTACTTGCATATGTATTGTTGTTCTCAGCTCCTGGGGAATTAGGATCTTCCTATGACCTCAGCATTATGTAGATTACCCTAATAAGAAAGACTTAGAGGTACCAGCTTGGTGTGGAGCTCTGGAGGCTGTTTTCTTATTTGAAATTTCTATCAGGCAGGTGGTCATTGTCTAGAGATTTTTCCTTGGCTAGGATGTCTTTAATCCCTGTATGAAAGCTCAGGGGAAGATCTTATACTAATGAAAAGAACTACAATTTTAGATAAATTATTAATTAGCATTTGGAGAAGGATCCAAATTGATGCTCAGTCCTTTGGACCTGACCCACCCAGGGACAGTGGATAGGAGAGATGCATCTTTAGAGTGAGTAGCTTCTGGGCTTGATTCAGAGCATGGGAATCTCAGAATAGTGGTGGTGGTAGGGGAGAGGCAGTATCAAACGTTGTTGCTGATAAACTGGATTCCATGTTAGGGATTTCGAGACAATACCAGGGTAGAAGCCCAAATTGTTCCTTGAATCAAAACAGGATTGAGTTTAAATCTGGGAGTCTAAAAATAAAGAAAGAAAATAAAAAATAATGAGTAAGGAAACTGGGAAAGAGTAAAAATAATGAAGGATACTCTGACAAAGCCTCTTCTCTGAGGGTCTATTTCACTTTGGCATTGCATTGAAGGGTCCAACGAAAGAACTGCAAAATGTCATAAAGCCATGATCGATGACCTTGACACAAGTATGTGCAGTTTGACCTATGGCCATTTTTTTCCATGAATTTTTTTGTTGTTAACGAGAAAAAATTGAAAAGTTATTTTTAATCGGAAGTAGTATTTTATGAAACAGTAGAAGTTGACAGGGCTAAGGAACATAATGGATGAACTCTCAGGCATTAAAAATTTATCTATGCTCAGGGTTTAAAAAGAACCAACAAATTAATACATCTTGGTAGTGTTATTAGATTATTTTCCTGGAGTATAAATCAAGCATTTAAATACAGAGCTGAGAAACTGACATAATCAGATCAACAAAAAAAGGAAATTTGAAAAATTTGCATCCATAGCATAAATTAATAATGTTTAAATACAGTTACTCAGAATAGTAACTTCCCAGAGAACAGTACACGTGACTGGATGAAGCCCTCTTAATTATGAAATGTGTCTGCATAGTCAAAAACAGAAATGAGATAGATGTTGATAAAGTTATAGCCCTAATTTACTGTCAATTTTATCTGGTCACTATTAAGATAAATACCTTACATATTTACTTCACTCGTAAGTGTAGACAGAGGCAAAAAAAAATGTTTTTAAAACCCTCATATATTTAATGTACAACCAAGAAGCTGAAGTATGGAGATAGAAAAGAATGATTAGATTTTAAATACCAGGATGTTATAAGACAATCAATGAGGGAGAGAAGAAAAACAAAGAAGTTACAAAGATAAAGGCTTTAAACATTGAGGCAATTGAGTTTCCACAGTAATAGGGAAAATGATGAGTAAGAACTTGATAGTGGAGAAAAAGGTGGAATTTGTAACCTGACTTTTGGAAAGGAATATTATATAGGAGGATATAGAGAATATAAAATATATTTTAAATTCCTTTTCTGATAATATTGATGTGTTTCACATATATAATTGATATAGGAAAAGAACAAATAACTACAAATCAGTAATTCCAAGACTCAAAGGTAGCGACTAGAAGATTTTTAAATAATTCCTTTCAGTTTTGTGTGCATTTTTATTAGCAAGAAATTATGGATCAGTAGAATACAAGTGTGTTTGTGTATTCAGAATATGTATTTGTTGTGAGATTTCATATATGTATAATATATGTGTCTCTATCCCCAGTTCCTGGCACAGGGTTCCTAAAAACCCTTAGTGATAAGAGCCCTAGGAACATGTTTTATTCTAATATTTGGGCCTTGATTCCAGTCCTGTACACATAATTCCGAGCATTTCCTGGGTGATAGCAGTGGCTTTTGTTCTAATGAGCTCACTTTGGGTGGGCTCCAGGATGGGATTGCTCACCACAACGAATAAGCCAATATGGAAAGCTTGAACGTTTCAGTGCCACTCCTGGTTTTCCTGGTTTTCCAGAAAGGCGAGAGGGCACTAGTCAGGAATTTCAGATCAATACCGAAGATTGCCCATGAAAATGCGATTTCTGCTCTGCAAGACTGGGAAGCATTGTTTTAAAAAACTCTGCTTCTATGCTCTGCTCCTTGGTGCTTGTTTAGCATGGTGGGCTTGATTGATAGTGATTATTTTTGAATTTCCAATATATAATGACTACTCCTCACTAATTTATTTCCCAGCATTTCAGCACTTTGATTAAATTCCCACTACTTTCCTACAAATGTGTTCTTCTAATTTAATTAAGATCTCAACAGCCTGGTTATTTCCAAGCATTCCACGTTATAGTAGCCGCCGGGCATTCTAACTAGAATATGAAAAGAGTTTCAAATTTTAAGCTAGAAGCAATTCTACAGATGAGAGACAACTATTCATAAAGTTATCCCTGGAAAACTAAAGATAACACATGTTTAAGATTTCTGACACGCATGGAGCTCTGAGTGTTATATTTTCCATTACTTTTAGATTTGATTTATAAAATCCTACCTCCAGTCTTCATTTCAAATGCCTCCTGGTGATCAAATGATTGTGAGCCACCATCTTAGCAGCTAGACCCTTCTAGATGTGAAGCTAATGGTTTGTTCCTTTCAGTTACTGAAAAGCAAATGATCATAATTACCTGAAGTTACTCTCTGGCACATACTTTAGACCAAGATAAACACAATGCAACTTTTGAGGATTATTCAAGTACCTTACCCATCAATTCTTAATGTTGCTTCTGTAATGGTTAACCTAAGCCATAAATCACATTCAACAAGTGAGTCTGAGAAGCACAATCGCCCCGCTCCCCTTTCTCCTTTTCTCTCACAATACTGCCACACTCGCAACCTATCTGACACCCCCAGATTGTGGGGGTTTTCCCCGGGAAACGATTTATGACACCTGCTGGGGAACCAACAATTTAAATCAATTTTGACACCATCTTCCTGGAAATAGCATCAGATACCAAGGAGACCCACCCCCACATCAGATGCCAATCACAAATAGTCAGCCTGAGGTGACCCACAACTTCATGTGACTTGGCTACAGATCAGAGGTTCCCATAACCCCCTCCTCCAGTTTGATGACTTTGCTACAGTGGCTCACAGAACTCAGGGAAGCACCTCTTTACATTAACCAGTTTTTCGAAGAATATGGGAAAGGATACAGATGAACAGCCAGGTGAAGAGATGCACATGGTGAGGTCTGGGAGGGGCCTGAGCACCACTTCCTCTCTCTCTCTCTATTCCCAGCACCAGGGCGTCACTCTCTGCCACGTGATTTACAACAATCACTTTCTTTCTAAATGGTCTTTCTGCTTCTATTCTTAACCCTCACCCTCTCTTCTCCATACAGCACACAGTGATCATCTACAGATTTGAATTGTGTCCCTCTGGCACATCATCTTTCAGTGGTTTCTTATTAAGCTTATAATAATATTTAGAAACCTTATCGTGGCTTAGAAAGGCCTATTTGATCTGCCCCCCCCCCCTTCTCATGCACCTCAATATCCCGTCTCCAACCCCCAGTCCAGTTTATGCTGCTGCAGACTCTCAGGCACTTGTTCTGCTGCTGCAAGAAGCCAAACCTGTCATTTCTAACCCACTCTGGGCTCGGCCTGGGTGCTCTTTCTTTGGAGTTTTAAGCTAATTTCTCTTTCAAGTCATGAATCCTTGCCCTCATTGTCTCACCTCCTACCCTTGAAGCTGCTTTACTTCTTTCAAGGCCCTTATTACTATATGAAAGTATACTGTTGTTTGTTTGTTTGTTTTGACGACTGGATTAGTATGGTCTCTATTAATTAAAAATAAATATGCTCTCCATATAGTGTCAGAACTGCTAGACTTTTATGTTCATTGTTATATCCAGCTTCCTAAAGTACCTAGCGATATTTATTAAATAAATGAATAAAGCCTAACTGGTTTCCTCTATCAGTGGATAGAGGGTTGGCCTGCAGACCAAAAGGCCCCAGATTCAGTTCAGGTCAAGGGCATGTATGTACCTTGGTTGCAGGCTCCTTACCCGCCCAGGCCCTGGTCAGTCCTCCTGCAGGAGGCAACCAACGAATGTGTTTCTCTCACATCGATATTTCTCTCTGTCTTTCCCTCTCTCTTCAACTCTCCTAAAAAAAAAAAAAGAAAAGAAAAAAAATCAATGGAAAAATATCCTCCAGTGGGGATTAACAACAATAAATAATTAATTTTTAAATGAATGAAGAATGAATAAATTTCAGTGAAACATCTAGGCAAAAAGAAAGAATAATTGGTCTAGGAAATAATTCTAATGAAGTCAATGCAAGAATCAAATATATTCAAAAGTACTGGGATGGAAAAAAAAAAGAACTAAAAATAATCAAAATTGTGTTACTGGTGCTTGCCAGTACTCCTCCACAGAGTATATTTACTGTGACAGGAATTAAGAGTAGCTTTAATCACATTTTAAAAATTTAATTTCTTTAAGAAGGGAGAAAATGTATGTGTCTTTTTGCTTTTTAAAAAACCTTTTAATCACAAAACTTTAGCTGAATACATGCCCTTTGTGAACTTGTCTAGGAAGTCATTAATCTTTCCTCCCCAGCTCATCTTCCCTCACTGCAGTTCACCATTGTGTGGATCTCTCCAGAGCTTATTTTTATGGTATTTTACTTGTTTTATAATTAGTGTACCAAATCCAAGTGCTATAACTTCTTTTTTTTAAATTGGAATAACTTTGGCTTCAGGAATAAACAGAGGCTTAAAAATATATGTTTATTATCTCACACATCAGGTCCAGAGACGAGGCAAGAACTCCACCATCAACCCAAGAGTTTGATGATATCAGCAAGCACATGTGCTCCACCCATGGTTCCATGTTCCCACCCTCTCCTTGCCTTTGGTTACAAATTGGTTAGAGCTGGTTTATATGTCAGGTTTTCGTTAACATTTAAAGGCAGAAATGGAAGTTTCCTGAACCTATCTCCTTATAAGGCATTTCCCAGAAGCCCAGAGACTTCCACTAATTTCGCATTGACCAGAGTGACAATTCATGATATGCCTAAACAAATTACTTATAAGAAGAATAAAATTACTATAAGTGAGTTAGACAACAACATTCATCCTCATAGTCACTGCAAATATAGGGAGGGTAAATGTAAGCAAATCAAAGTCTCTGAAGCAAGATAGAAATGGGTCAAGGATGGGGGTGTTGGGTTGGGAACACCAGAAACATACATCATATGAAAACTGTGTTTCATAATGACAACAAATTTATTTTGACAAAAATAATAGAAATCAATGTTTCTGATCATCCTTCAAATCTCAGCTCACCTTTTGCTTCCTCTAGCAAGCATTTTCTTGACTTCCCAAACTAGGTCAGGTCACTGTTTTACATCATCAGAGAACTGTTGGCAATGCAGAGCTAGCTAGCACAAATACTTTGTGGGATAATTGGATTCATGTGTGACTTGTAGCATAGACTATAAAATCTATGAGAACAAATCTAGAGTTACTCTGCTCACTTTTCTTTATAGCCTTCATGCTTCGGACAGTGCTTGGCACATAATAGGTGCATAAAATATTTATATAGAATACCATAATGAACGCTTGAAAAGAGGGTCATTTTTTTACTATTGCTGAAATAATAAAATATAGGGGAGAGATGAAATTATAGCAGAGAAAAATTAAGTAAAATTTTTTAATTTTACTTAAATTTGCATGACTATACAAATTTTATACTATAGAATTTGTATAGTCATGCAAATTTTAAAATGTAGCATATACAGAACCTGCCTAAACATTAAAAATTTAAAATGCTATCTGTGCAGCAGGAGATAGTGTTTTGAATTTCTTAGTTTTATTGTAAGAAAGTTATGAAACAGACACTGACTGTCTAATGTGAACATTTCAACAGCTAAAAGCCCTTCAGTTGGCATTAATCTAACACTGCTCCTTATAAGTAAGTGGCGACACTCTTACTCTCATATAGAACTGTTTTGAACATGTGTATATTGGGTTAGGAAATCATGTACTTTATAGATTGGTTCCCCTGATACTTCAAGTATTCACCTGGCCCCATGCATAGTTATCATGATATTGTTGACTATATTCATTATGCTGTAATCTACATCTCTGTCACTATTCTGTAGCTTCCAGTTTGCACTGCTTAATCTCTTCACCTTTTTCACCCAGCCCCCTACTTTCTAACCACGTTGCTGCACATCTGAAACTAATACAGAATATTGAATGTAAATTGTAATTGAAAAAATTTAAAAAGATGAAAATTAAACAGGAATATATATATATATATATATATATATATATATATATATATATATATATAGTGAAAGGATAAATATATTTTTTCCTGTTAATTTATCTTTTCATATGATAAGATAAATTAACAGAAAAAACTGATAGGAAAGTAGTATTCTTTTTAGTAGAGCCTACAAATAGACAATGGGAAAGCAACACTTTGAAGTTGGTGGGGAGAGAGAGAGAGAGAGAAAGAGAAAAGAATTTCTGTGTATTTTATTTAAAGATTCTCAAGAGGCAGGGGATTCTTCCAAAGAATGGGCACAATCCATCTGCTTGGTTTTAGGCGGTGTCTCTGAAGTATGTCACACTGTCACTAGCCTGCTCGTAGCCATTCTAGTTATGGAAATGAATATCAGAGAAACAGAGCAGTGGGAAATCAAGAGCAGAGCAGCCCTATCAATCTCTCTAGACAGATGTGTCTGACACATAGCAGCCTTGAAAGGCCGTGATGTATGACCTGCTCTTGGAATCGTTCTGCCACAAGAAAACTCCATGAGCCTTTCTAGCCACAGGATGATGAAATCCTAATACTTCAGTGTTCTGAAAGTTTGCTATAGTTCATAAACTTGACTTCTGGATCGGGTATTTTTCTGGGGTGGTTATATCCCTATAACCACGTAGTTAATTTTGTCCCCTTATAAATGGAAAAATATCAATCTTTCCCCCGAGGTCATCCCTAGAGATATCCTGGTATGTGCTCAACAGATATACATACATATTATTTAAAAACACTGTGGCCCTTGCTGGTTTAGATCAGTGGATAGCGTGTTGGCCTGAAGGATCCTGGGTTAGATTCCAGTCAAAGGCACATGCCCAGGTTGTGGGTTTAATCCCCAGTAGGGGGCATGCAGGAGGCAGCTGATCAATGATTCTCTTTCATTATTGATGTTTCTCTCTTTCCCTCTCCCTTCCTCTCTGAAATCAATAACAATATATTTTTAAAAAGAAATAAAAACACTGTGGCATGGTGAAATAAATAAAGCAAAAAGATTCAGTAACTTTATTTCAACTCTACTCACCAGTATATTTTAAAGTCATAAGTTGGCTGTTGGTGTCAAAATACTTTTCTGTGAATATTGAAGTGTCTTGACTACTTAGTTTATTTCTAGAACACATGTGAGATGCCTTCTTAAAGCCAAGAAATAGTCTTTCTCAGTCTTCACTAACTCCTGATATTATTACAGTTCTTCAATAAGTTCAGATTTTGTTGGCTACTCAACTTTATAATACAAAAGAGAGTCCTTTGGACTGAGGGCAGCACTTTCAATGCTCCTCTAGTTGGTAAGGAATGTCAAGGTCAGAGGAAATGGGGACCTTGTGGGAAGCCAATGTGGGATGTATGTTCAAATGCTGATGGGAATGTATTTGAAACTGCCGAGTTTCTTATGGATTGGTATAGTTACAAGGTTTCATGAAAAATACTCTGACTTCTTTAGAAACTTCTGACTTCACAAAATGGGAACTATTTTTCTCCAGAAATTGGGATCCAGAAGGCCTCTCTCGTCACTTTTCCTCTCGGAAATTCTCAGTTTCTATTTTTCCCCCTGTTACATGTATATGAACAAAAGTGGATACCACTGATAGTGAGCCCAGGACACTTGGAGTATGAACCAGCAAAAACTCCAAAACTGCAATTGTGGCTGAGGCTGTTGCAATGTTGACTCATAATCTTTCTTTAATTTTAGTTAAAAAAAATGTAACATCAACTATTATAACATAATAAGAGAGAGCACAAAATTATATCACAAAATTCTATATATTAAATTAAGCTCGGTTTAAAATTAATGTATAAGGTGGCTTATTCTTACTAAATTTATCTATGCTATAACAACATAAAATGTTTGATTAAAAATTAAACACACTATAAAATTTAAATAGAGGTTATGTAAATGATAGAACTAATGTAAATATTTGTTTTGTTTCTGCCTTGATTAAATTGATACAATCAAGCAATCAAGCCGACACAATCAAGCAATCAAGCCAAAGTTCTGCCAAATTAGATTTCAGTCCTTCAAAATAAGTCATTCAACTGAAACTAATTTTCTCATCCTTTGCCTCCTCTGTATGCTGTCTGATTACTTTATAGTCAAAACCAAGGGCTAGGAATACAGTGCTATAACTCATTTCTTTCTTCAGGAGGTTATTTGCTTCCTTCTGGGGGAGTCTTTCAATTGTATTGTTGATGTAGAAAATTATACAAAATCACTGAATTTGGGCCTAAATCAAACTTCCATAAAATAAGAGCTTAATGAGTAACAATTCAGGAAGATGATCCATAAAATTAAAAAAACACCCACAATAATACAATGAAAAGATGTCTGAATTGCATTTTTTTTCTCTTTCATCTCTTTACTATATCACACTGTGAATTCTATTCAAGTACTTAAATTTTCTTTTTGGTGGTTAAAAAAATAGCACAGATGCAAAAAAGAAAATAAGACAAGTCTAAACTGATATCCAAAGTGGCCAAACAAAGTAGATAAATGGAAAAATATTTTTTCTTGATAAAGTCCTGAAAATTTTTTACATTAAGCAAGAAAGACCAAAATACATCTGATTAATTTAAAATTTTCTAATAGTCATATTAAAATTGAAAAAAGGAATAGGTGAAATTTATCTCAATATATTTAATTTAATTCAGTGTATCTGTAATATTATAGTTTCAACGTGTAATCAATATAAAAATATTAAGGTATTATTTTTATGAGCCCTCAAAATCTAGCATATAGTTTATGTTCCAAGCATGACAATTGCTTTATTTCAGAAACTCAATAGCCCCCTTGACTATGGCTACTATCTCAGACAATACTTTCCTACATCACTGACTCTTATAGTCATTTGGGGAATTTGTTTAAAGTATAGATTCCAGTATAGATTCTCACATAAATAGTCTAATTCAGTAGGTCAATGTGGCGTCCAAGAATTTACACTTTAACAGATATCCTCATAATTTTTATATTGGAGGTCAGGAGATCACTGATAGAAAGGCTACTATTTAGAATCTCTAGGGTCTCTTCAACACCAATTATATAGTTTCTAAGATTTTTCAGCACCTACAGTTTTAATGTCTTCTGCTTGTAGTGTTTATTATAGCATATCATTTTGTGGAAATTTTGTTTAAGGGAGTATAATGAATTCAAATTTTTGGAGACTTTGAACAAAGCCACAAAGCAAGGTAGAGTTGATTGGGGCCATCTTTGTTCTAACTCACACTTCTTCCCTGCTTAATGAAGGGACAGATGGCTAGGAGTCACCTTCACAGTGTCCCTGAGAAAAACACTCTCTTATCAGATTTGAAAAAAAAATCCATTTTGATCATCACAGTAAGCTTTGAATTTCAGAAAACAAATTAAATTCATGTGTAATATAACTCAACTTTAAAAAAAATGCTTCTCACATTCTAAATCATTAGCAACATAAGATTTATTTTTACTGTTTTATTATGCTTCTCTGTTCTGAATTTCCCCTAGATCCTCAAACTTTTATGCTTTCTTATAGACTACCAGATGTCTCATTTGTCTGATACTGTACTTATCTGCATACAAATGACTGCTAAGTAGAAAATTCAACATCTCTATGTACAAATGATTTGTATAGATGAAAATCTTTACTGAAATACTTTAAAGTACCAAGGATTTCAAAATGTTACATGTATAGTAGCAGCTGCTTCTGCTTTAGAAATAAATGACAGGTTTTCATTATTTTCTAATTTTAAAGTATTGCATTCACTCAAATCTGTGAATCACTCTTCTCTAAAATCAAGCAGACCAAGGATATCTTAGAGTTTACATCTTGTCTTTACAAGAACTAAAGGACCAGAAAAATTACATTTTTCTCCAAGGATGCTTTGTTGACATGAATCCAATTTAATCCTCTCCATGATCAATCATGGCCCAACATATGTCTCCAACCTATTTTCTTTCCAAAGATATGCAGTTTAAGTGAGGTATGAAATGTCTTTAGGTCTATCAGAAAAGATAGAAATTATATGCTGTTGGTCTTCCTGGGTTGCTCAAAACTTCTGTGAAATTTCTTGATAACTTTGTGGGGGGAAAGGTCTATCTTTCACTTATCCCTTCAATTTACTTAAAAAGTAAAGCTTTTTTGAAATTTTAGTCCTAATAACTTATTAAATCAAAGTTTTCTATGTAAATTGAGCATATTCTAGATGCAAGGGAGTACCACACATAATACTAAGACTACACTAAACTTTAATACATAATCTATAGTTCCAGGAAGATTCAAGTTGTGTTTGTATGCATGCATTTCATTTAGTTATTCCATAAAACCTATAAAGTAGTAGTATTATTTCAACTTTGCTGGTTGAGAATCTTGGACACAATGTGCCGTAGCTCCTAAGTGTTAAATTAAGGACTACACAAAGAACAGATGAGCATAACCCATAGATACAGACAACAGTGTGGTGATGGCCAGAGGGAAGGTGAGGCAGGAGCTGGGTGGAGATAGACAGGGGTTGGGGGTGGGAGGGAAGAGTACTGTAATAGTATCAACAATAAAATTAAATTAAAAAAAATAAACTGAAGAATAAAAAGTATGAACACCACACTTTAGCTCCATATCCGAAGCTCTTTCTGTTATATGTGGTAAATATAGGAGAAGAAGCAAAACAAAATGTACTCAATTTCAATAAACATTATTTATATGACTTATTTTAATTTCTCCCATTATGTAGCACACATAATGTCCCAGATGGTGTTCATAATATTATAAAAATCATTTGTTTGCACAGTGATGGAGAAAATAATACTACTAAAGATTATAAAGAATAGAACCAAACTAATCATTATTTTTCTTTTTAAAAATACATGATAGATTACTTATTGTTAGATCACCATATAGTCATCTATTATACTTGAAAGATATTTAATGTTATATTGTTATGCCATCACATACTGTCTGGTGAAAATTGGTGTAATTTAGTCATGTAGAAACCTTAGAATAAGAATCTTTTTAAATATAATTCTTCCTGTAATATTAAAAATATCAATTGTTCTATAGTCTAACAAATCAGAGTTAAATATACTTAATAACATGCTTTTAACCTAGAAAAGACACAAAGTACTGTACACTCTTTTCTTAGTTACCTTTTCATGTTGGTGGGAACAATTTTCCCACTCCTTTCAGGCTCCACCCACCAAAAAAAAAGAGCAGAAAGGAGATATAAAAATCAACAATATTTATTAAGCTATATAACTGGATCATAGAGAATACTATTGCAGACACAGATTTTATATGTTTAAAATATTTTCAGACATTGTAATGGTTTGCAGTAGCTGAGCTTTATGTGGATGCTGCAATCTTACATAACTAGCCTTCCTCCTGTCTCTTTTCATGAAATAGTCTAAGACTAAAGTTGAATAAATTATTATTTTAATAATAATGACTAGAGTGTTGAGTAGATAGTAAGGTCAAGATAAAAATGAGCAATAACCGAATTCCTCTCTTTTTTCCTATTTTCTCATGTTCTCCAGGTGATTACAGTCCACGTTCGCTGTATGCTGGGCAGTAGGTGTTTGAGCTTTTTGTCTCTTCTAGGAAATGTTTCCTCATCCCCTCCTTCGCCTTAGTCACAGCTGATTGATCTCTGAGAGGCCATTTCTAACCTCCGGTCAATTCTCTTGGGTATATCCTTTACAGAGCCATATGCCCCTCCCCAGGAGAATTTATCAGGGGTTATGTTCTTAATAATTTCATGATTACTTAATTTGTCTCTATTTTCTGTAATAACCATATATACATCGTTATGAGAGCAGGGTTGATGTCTGTCTGCATACTCAGTGTTTCCCCAGTATCCATTGAAGTGCCTGGCAAAAATCTAAGTTGAGATGATACTTATTTACTGCCCTGTAGCCCATAATATTTCTTTTCAGTTGATAATTTATTTTTATTATTTAGTTTTGTCACAGCCAAAAGCGGTCTTTGCATCAGATCCATACTTCTAGCACCATTTGATTATGAAAAGATTTGATGAAAAGGATCTAATTTGTGTTTTATCATTTGATAATTTTAGGAAAGCTGCAAAGTTTAAACACACAGATTCAGACACTGTGAGGCTTAAAGAATGAATAAAAAACATCTAATAAAATGTTTTCTAATATTGCTTTACTAGGAAATTTACTGCTTTAAAATGAAGCACTATTAAATAACTAACTTATAAAACTAAATAATGTCAAACATAATAATACAACCTTTTAAACACCCAACACTCACCTAAAAAATAATACAATTTTGTCATTTCAGCTGACACCCTCTATGAAATTGCCAAGATTACCTTCCCCAATAAGACCCAAATAGTCACTATCCCTAATTTATTTATTTGACACTTTACATATATGTATTACACACACACACACACACACACACACACACACACACACACACACACTAGGGGCCCGGTGCACAAAATTCATGCAGAGGGGGGAGGGCGGGGGATGTCCCTCAGCCCATCCCAGCCTGCACACTCTCCAATCTGGGACTCCTTGAGGGATTTCCAACTGCTAGTTTAGGCCCAATCCTATTGGGCCTAAATGGGCAGTCAGACATTCTTCTCACAATCCAGGACTGCTGGCTCCAAACTGCTCACCTGCCTGCCTCCCTGATTGCTCCTAACTGCTTCTGCCTGCCAGCCTGATCACCCCCTAACCACTACTCTGCCAGCCTAATTGATGTCTAACTGCTCCCCTGACAGCCTGTTTGCCCCCAACTTCCCTCCTCTGCTGGCTTGGTCACCCCTAACGGCCCTCCCCTGCAGGCTTGATCACCCCCAACTGCCCTCCCTTGCAGGCCTGGTCCCTCCCAACTCATGGAATGAGCAGAGTACTAGCTGCTCCACTCAGGTTCCCAGGGATTAAGCCACGGTTCAATGAACAGAGACATGATGACTTCCTCCCCTCCCCAAAGAAAAAAAAAGGCAAAGCAGTTTGCGTCTTTGTTTCAGTAATCCCAGAGGATACCTAATTGTTCACCAAAAGAGCCTTTCTCCAGTGAAGACTGAAACAAAGACACAAACTGCTTTGCCTTTTTTGTCCTTTAATTCGGAGCCAATGTGCCTCTTCTAGAAGTGAAGTGCAGGAGCCCGTGGACCGATTTCTCACACGCCCGTCCCCTCTGGGATGCGCAGTGTGACGCGTTCTCCACAAGCAGTAAACTTGTCCTGGAAATCCACTTTTCAGGGCACCTGGGCGCAGGAAGACTCCAGCACACGCCCCAGGAAAGAATACCATGCCCCTCAAGTCTCTGTGCAACCTCTCCCAGACCGCTGGCCTGACCCGGAGCTGTTTCTTTCCTGGGTTGTCAGAGGGGGATTTCCTGCTCGCCTCCTGCTGGCGATGGGGCTGTGATGGGGACCCTGCCTCGCTTGCGCTGCAGCCCTGCCCTCCTGCCCCGGCCACCTCAGTCCAGTCCCCTGGCTCTGGCCTTAGCCCCCGCGGCGACCGCCCAGCCCCGGAGGCACCCCGCACTGGTGGCCTCTCAAGCACCGCCTCAGCCCCACCCCCCGACCTGGCACTGCTCAGCCCTGCCCCTTGTGCCACTCAGCCCTGCCCCCCACTCCTGATTGGCTGGTAGTATAGAGAAGGTACGGTCACATTTGCATGTTTCTCTTTTATTATATAGGATATGTATATGTATATATATGACTGAATTTTAGATATACAGTATAGCTTTGTATCAGTTAAAACTTTATATATTCAATTATTATTTACTAGAGGCCTGATGCACAAAAATTCGTGCAAGTAGGCCTTCCTCCCCTCTGCTGCCAGCACCAGCTTTCCTCTGGCACCCGGGACCCAGGCTTCCCTCCTCCATCGCCAGAATGCACCCAGGACTTGGCTGGCTTCCCTCTGGCCCCAGCTTCATCAGGAAGGACATCAGGAATGATGTCCAAAAGACATCTGGTCTAATTAGTATATTATCATTTTATTATTATAGATATGTCATATTCATTCTTCAGCACTTTGCTTTTTCACTCAACGTTATAATTTAGGTTCATCCATATGTTCATAAAGCTTTAGTTCACTGATTCTTTCTCTGCTATAGAGAGAAATGTAAGCTATTTACAGTTTTTAGTATCTAATACAATGGTTTCTGTTAATATTCTTGTGAATGTCTTTTTGTGTCTATGTCAGAGTTTCCTTAGACTCCATACCCTGGTTCCCTTCCCCTCCTGCCTTGTACCCTGTCATTCTTCTCAGTTGTCTACTTAATGACCATGGAAATCTATTTTTAGAATGACTTCTGGGTACTTTCTATTTTTATCATTCTTAACATTTTAAAAATATCCACCAGGTTTGCTACACTTTCATTCATACTAATAATTAGTTTATATACAGTTTGGGTTTGTTGTAGACTGAATTGTGTTCCCCCAAATTTATGTATTGAAGTCCTTTCCCCACTACTTGTGTTTGGATAAGGTCTTCAAATAAATTCATTAACGTGAGGTCATTCAAGGGACTCTTAATCTTATATGCCTGATATACTCATAAGAAGAAATTCGGGCAGACAGACACATAGATGAGACCATGTGAAGACATGGGGAAAAGATGGCTATGGACAGGCTAAGAAAAAATCTGAAAAGATACTAATCCTGTCAACACTTTGGTCTCACTTCTCGCCTCCAGAATGTGAGAAAATAAATTTCTATTGTTTAAGCCACCCAGTCAGTAGCACTTGACACAGCCCTAGTAAAACAAACACAGATCTCAAATTGTGCTTCCTAGATTTCGTCAGCTCATAACCTGTTAGGCTGCATGTGCAGTCTTTAGACAACCATATCATTTTTGAACAGGATACTTTATTTCTATAACATTAGGATTATACTAAAGGCCTGATGCATGAAATTTGTGCACTGGTAGGGTCCCTAGGTCTGGCTATTTGATCTGTGTGGTGACCAGTGGGTGATCTTGGCAGGCTGGGGTCAGCTCCTGTGTTGAGTGTCTGCCTCTGGTGGTCAGTGCATGTCATAGTGACTGGTCGTTCTACCAGTCGTTCTGCTATTTGGTTGATTTGTATATTAGGCTTTTATTATATAGTATTTTAGTTCTTTTTCTTACTGTAATATTTAAAACTTACAGTATAATGTTGAAAAGGATCAGTGAGAATGAGTACTGAATAAAATGCTTCTATGTTTTCATCTGTATGATGATGTTTGTTATAGATTTTTGATAGATAACCTCTATTAGGTTAATAACTTCAATTCTTATTCAAAGAATATTTTTAAAAAAGTATGAATCAGTATTTAACTTTATCTAATATTTCCTTTTTTATTCTATGTTCTTTTTGAAATTTAATAACTGGATAGATAGATATAGGTATTATTTATATGATGTAAAAAGAGGGAAAAAGTATGATGACTATTTATGATCTCCTTTGGGATTTAACAATGTCGGATGAGTATAGACTATGGCAATATCACTCTTGTTAGCTCTCTGCAGCCACAATCTTCATTCATTTCATGGGTGACAATTTTCAAGCCACATAATCCAAATAGCATACTAAGTAAGCACTTTAGATGTAAAAAATAGAGACAAAGCGAATTTACTCTTCCAAGAGTATGGTGTAATGTTGGGAATTAATTCTCTGTGAAATCTAATAAGGAGGCAAAAAAAATCATAGATTCTCATTAAAAATGAGCAATTATTCTCATTTTTTCAGCTTCACAAAAAAGTGTAAAGATTATCTTATTTCACCCTTTTTAAGACGAATTTCCCAAGTACAGGAAGCTGGTCTTTTATGTATATAAAATTTTACTTTTACGTGCAGGTGATCATATATTCTAGTCATTGATCAGCAGTACGTTTTTATGGGTTTATGTTGGTACTACCACAATTTTCCCTGGGAATTTAATATCAAATATAATTGATCTTGGTTAGTGCTGGCCCGGTTCTTCACCTCAGTACCTGAGTTTGTTCTTCACTTTCAGTTCTATGAATCAATCCTTTCCGAAGAATACTCCCGGGAGAAACTTACAGGTTTTCTGTAAGAGCTTTAAGCTGATGCATCTGCTAGATATTTTAGCTGGTTTTGTTTATCTTAAAACTCTGGCATCAAATCAATCACAGACAATAAAAAGAGGCCACTCTGAGGAGAAAGATAAAAGAACTGTAATTTCCCCTTAAATTATCCAACACACATTTTTAGTGTACTTTAAAGGAGGCAGGCCACTGAGATCTCTTGGGTAGCAATTCCCCATTTCTCCTGGATGCTAGGAAAAGAATTCTGCAAAGTTCACCCACCAGTCACAAGCACTGGCTGTCATCTCTGTGATTGAACTTCTTCTGATTGATGGCAGACATCAAGCTCAGTAAGTCTTTCTGAGTCCTATCACTGTGGAACAGGAAAGCTATTGGCTGATACATGACTTAGTAAAAGCTCCTATTCTATTACCACAACTAGAAACATTTTCATTTTAGCATTTTGTGATTCACCTAAAACAGATGGTTAGCCGGGTAGGGTGGCCACGCCCTGATCGATCGCCCCACAGGCAATATGGTGGAGCAGGTGAGGGGACGGCGCCAGGCCAAGATGGGGTGCCAGATGGGGGTGCAGGGCAGTGAGGCTGGGAGCATGAGCTGGGGCCTGATCTCCACAGGCCACCCCAAGGGAACCCACCAGTGCAGGAATTTGTACATGGACCTCTAGTAAGCACATAAAGCCAATTTTAAGGAAAAAGATTTTAAAATGCCAGGTAAGGAAAAGTGCTATGAAGGAAATAAAGCATCAGAAGTGAGTAGTAGCAAGTGGTAGAAACTACTTTTTTATATATGGATATGACAAATGCTCTTTCTGCATCTATTGAGATCAGGTGGCTTTGATCTTTTCATTCTGTTAATATGCTAGGTAAATCACATTAATTGATTTAGTTATGTTAAACCAACCTTGCATCCTAGGGATAAATTCCACTTGGTCATCTTGTACAATCTTTTGATGTTGTTAAATCAGTTTATTACTCTTTTATGGATGATTTTTACTCTGATGGTTATCAGAAATATTGGCCTGTAGTTTTCCTATGGCATTTTTGTCTGGACTTTATATCAGAGTAATGCTGGCCTCATGAAATTAGTTTGGAAGTATTCCCTGTATTTTTAGGAAGATTTTTAAAAGATTGGTATTAATTCTTCTTGTGTATTTGATAGAACCCAGTCTTGGAGATAACTGGTGCTGGACTTTGCTTCATTGGTAGATTTTTTATTCAATCTCCTTATTTAAGATATTGATCTGTCTAGACTTTCTATCTTTTCTTAACTTATTTTGATAAGTTGTATGTTTTTAGGAATTTATCCATTTCTTCTAGGTTATCAAAATTGTTGATATAAATTGTTCATAACAGTCCCTAATAATCATCTACCTGTCTGTCTATCTATCTATCTATCATCTATCTCTATTTCTGAGGCATTTGCTGAAAAGTCTCCTCTTACATTTCTGATTTTATTTATTTTAGCCTCTCAGTAGTTAGTCAAGTTAGCCTAGCTAAGAGTTTGTTGTTTTTACTTATATTTTTTCCAAAAAACCAACTTTTAGTTTTGTTTATTATTCTTCTGTGGTTTTCTATACTCTATTTGATTTATTTCTGCTCTGGCCTTTATTATTTTCTTCCTTCTGCTTACTTTGGGTTCAATTTTTTTTCTAGTTCTTTGAGGTATGGTAAGATTGTTTATCTGAGATCTTTTTTTTTTATTGTAGGTATTCATCACTATACACTTCCTCTGTTAAGTATGATTGAAGGCCATTGAAACGTTTTGAGTAGATTGAAGAGGTTGACGCTGGTACTTTGTGGGTGAGGACTGTAAGCTGGAAAGAACACAAGCGTGGCCCCCCAAGGGCTGCTGCTCATCAAAAGCACTCATTGTACTAACATAACACTGAGATCTTCCAGAAATAGACTTTGGATGAGTATTAGCCTGCTTTGTGTTTATCTGCTCTGCTTCCCAGCCTTCTTTTTGTGTTTATTTCCCCTCCCCCATAGAACCACACATAAACTACTTTTCTAGTGACTCTGGAAAAGAAAGATATGCCAATGAAACATTTCCTTTGTCAGGTCTTCAGAATAGGCTTCTTAATCTTGACATTTGGGTTAGACAATTTTTTGTTGTGAGGAACTGCTCTTCACTTTTTAGGATATTTAGAAACATCCCTGGGTTCTGTCTACCAGATGTTGGCAGCACCCCTTAAATGGTGACAAAATTGTTTCACATATTGCTGACTATGCCTCTTTGGGGTGCAAACCTCACCCCGGTTCATATGTCCTATGTCTCACAAAGAAAAAAAATATATATATATATATGCCAAAATGTTGGTTAATGTCTTACATTAATGATTTTAAGTGCACAGGGCCCTAATAATTTCTGAAGTGCCACATAAATTATGCCTTCACTCTACCTGTTAAACAAGTTTCCTTGACATGTTTATTTGATATTTGGATGGAGAAAAACACACCCCCTTAGATATACATTTAATGTAATAGCTGCTCCTATTTAGGTGATACGACGCTCTTTTGATGGGATGTTTGTGTTTCTATGGAATGCCTTTTTTTTTCAATTTCTTTATCGATTAAGGTATTAAATATGTGTCCTCATCACCCATTTCCCCTTCCAATCCCCCTCTCCCCCTGCCACCACTTATGCCCTCACCCCCCTGGTGTCCGTGTCCATTGATTAGGCTTATATGTCCTTTGGTTGATCTCTTTCTCTTACTCCCGCCCTCCCCTACCATTCCTCTGAGGTTTGACAGTCAATGCTTCTCTGTCTCTGGATCTGTTTTTGATCATCAGTTTATGTTGTTCATTATATTCCATAAATGAGTGAGTTCATGTGATATTTATCTTTTTTTGACTGGCTTATTTCATTTAGCATAATGTTCTCTAGTTCCATCCATGCTCTAGTTTGAAGCAGCCACCTTTTTCTCCTTTTTCTTCTTCTTAAAGAATACCTTTCAGCATTTTATATAATACTGGTTTGGTGTTGGTGAACTCCTTTAGCTTCTTCTTATCTGTGAAGCTCTTTATCTGACCTTCAATTCTGAATGATACCTTTGCTGGGTAGAGTAATCTTGGTTGTAGGTTCTTGCTATTCATCACTTTGAAAATTTCTTGCCACTCCCGTCTGGCCTGCATAGTTTCTGTTGAGAAATCAGCTGACAAGTGTATGGATGCTTCCTTGTAGGTATTTAAGTATTTTTCTCTAGCTGCTTTTAATATTCTCTCTTTGTCTTTTGCTCTTGGCATTTTAATTATGATGTGTCTTGGTGTGGTCCTCTTTGGATTGCTTTTGTTTGGGGTTCTGTGCACCTCCTGGACTTCTAAGTATTTCTTTCACCAGGTGGGGGAACTTTTCAGTCATTATTTCTTTAAATATGTTTTCAATATCTTGCTCTCTCTCTTCTTCTGGCACCATCATAATTCTTATGTTGGTACGTTTGAAGTTGTCCCAGAGGCTTCTTACACTATCCTCAAATTTTTGGATTCTTTTTTCTTTTTGCTTTTCTGGTTGAGTGTTTTTTGCCTCTTGATATTTCAAATCTTTGACTTGATTCCTGTGTTCCTCTAGTCTGCTGTTGGGTCTCTGTAAGATACTTTTTATTTCAGTCAGTGTATGTTTAGTTTGTAGTTGGTCCTTTTTCATATCCATGAGGGTCTCGCTCATCTCCTCGAGGGTCTTGCTCATATCCTTGAGGTTCTCGCTAAGCTTATCGGCCTTTTCTAGGAGCCTCTTGAAATACCTTATAACCGTGGTTTTGAACTCTATATCCAGTCATTGGTTTTCCTCCATTACTTTCGTTTGCAATCTGTTTCTTTCTCTCCCCATTTTCACTGCTTCCCTGAGTTGGTTGGGTGCTAGGTGTCTTGGCTCCCTTGTTACCTGAAGTGTACACTCTTGGTGCACCCCTTTGTGGATGTGTATACAGCCTTGTTACAGATAATTCTTGTTTGTTGTTGGTATCATTGGTAGGAATTAACCTCCAGGTCAACTGGTTGTGAGGATCAGCTGTGTCTATCCTAGGAGACAGCCTTCTGTACCTGGACTTGCAAACTTGCCAAAGTCTCTGTGCTCAGTTTGGATGGGGCAAAGTTTCTGGGTGGGGAGGAGTTTCCAGGTGGAGCTGACAACCTTGGCTTCCAGTCAGCCCTGGCCCATGAAGTCACTGGGTCCTAGTATCCACAAGCAATCGCCTCAAGCACCTCTGTGAGAAAGGTGCCCTCAAGTTGCGCCTGCCGCCAGACTGTCCAGTCCCCAGTGAACCCAGAATCTCAGATGTTTGCCTGGCACCTGGGCTCAGTGCAATCAGAATTCCTTTTCCCTTCTGCCAGATGCCAGCCACATAGTCAACAGAACACCCTCACCTTGAGCACTTGTGCATGCCCCCAGAACTCTGCCTCTGGCTAGAGCTCCTTTCTCCGACAAGACACCACCAGAGGTCCCATTCATCCTCTCTGCAAGCACTCTTGCACATGCCTCCAGAGCTCTGCCTTTGGCTCTTCCCCTGGGATTTTGCCCGCAATCCAGATTCTCCCCACAAGAGCCTGGTTCCCCCAGGTTTTGAGTGAAAACCAAACTGTGTTCAGCACAGCCTGGAGTTTCCATCTCCTTTCCGCTAGAGCACCTCTGCCAGACTTTCAGACACCCTGTCCTCTTACGCATGCGAATCTCCTACCTTACTTGGGCTTTGCAGAGGCTCTGATTATCCGTGTGCACTTCTGTGTCCCTCTAGTTTCAGATCTCCCAGTCAGCCAGCCCTCCTGTGGTTCTGGACAATGTCCGCTTTGTTCTTCAGTTGTATTTTTGAAATTGTTGTGTGGGGCAAAAGCCTAGGTGTTTGCCTATGCCGCCATCTTGGTTCTCTCCTCTGTAATGTCTTTTAAATAAATGCAAGGAAACAGGGTATGGTGAAGGTTTTTTATTTTTTTATTTACTCTTTCTTCTTTAAGTTCATTGAAACTGAAGACATTTATCAAGCAGTATAGAAACAAAACTTCTACAACGTGTGTCCTAAAATTATAATTGAGGGGCTCTCTATGCCAGACACCCAAAACTCATCCAGTCAGCATTGTTTGTCTTTCTGGGAGGCAAAAGTACTGTGTTCGAGGCTGGTCTGAGGAATAATGGAAAAGCTAAGAAAGACTTGAGCTAAATGTTAAAGGATGGACAGAGAGTGAGGAAAGAGTAAAATTATGGCAGAGGTGGGGCAAGGCAAGGTTTGGTTTATAAATAGTCAAGATACCTTTTTTGGAAACTAGAACATCTGTCACTGGTTGTCCTGTGTGTAGTAGGTGGCTTAACCAAGGAAGCATCTTTGTGTGTGTGAAGTGGGACAGCCATTGAAAAGTTTGGTTAATACAAATTAGAAACTGCAATATTAAAAGCAGCTATTTTGTTATAGCACTATCGCTGACCTGCAGAAGGGAAAATGCATATGTTAACATACTTATTAGCATCATTATCACTAGGTTGGGGTATTTTTCCCCATTCCTTTGGATTAAGAAGTCAGGGAACTCTTGATGGAGTTGGGGGTACATTCTCAATAGAGCATAGTATGGGCAAGGGGGACACACATTCATAAAGTTGAATCCTGGCAGCTCCGAACAGGGAGTGAGCAGAATAAGGACATTTGACAACTAGATGAGGAAAGCCCCTGTTCCTGAAGTGGGTAGAGAATGAAACATATAGTGCCAACAACATTTTCAGAGCAGTCTGTTTTTAGGCAATAGAGATCTTCAAGTTGGATAAAGTATTTCTATAATAAATGTCATTACAGGAATGAAAAAAGCAGAGTGAGTTCATATCATAAATTATCTCAGTTTCCAACCTGAAACCCACTTCCTGAGGTATTGAGAAATGAAAAATAATGGCAGGTGCTGAGGTCACATTCAAATCAATCTCGTAAGCCCTTCATGAAAAATGCCTATGCCTGTTAAATGCCTTCAATTCTTTTAACACCTTTCAGTGTTGATAGAGATGATGATTTTATGACTGAGTACTAACATCAAAACCTTAGAAATATTGGGCCAATGGTATGATTATCTTTTCATTTTTACTATATTGCAATTTTAATTTATTTTAAACCAGTGCATCCGGAATTTATGTATTGTTCATCAATCCTATGAATCTTCAAGTTGTAGTCATTTTTAATCATTTTAATTTTTGAAATTTAAGAGAAATAAAATGTTATTTTAATGAACTTTAAGTACTATAACAAAAATTGGAACTCTAAATTTTATCAGCTAAGTAGAGAAGTTCATTGTAAAGAAATTAATTTATTTCAATGTGGTTCAACAGAGTATATTTATATAAACAAAATATCTTGAAAAAGAGCTATTGATCATTCGAATCTAGTATTGATCAAGTGTAGCAATGATGCATGCTTGCAATTGTTTGTGCTTGCAACTAATTTCACTAATTTGTTGATTAATGTGAAGCAGGAATGACTTTTAACAAAGACTTGCAGTCACAAACTGTCCTGAATGAATATAATATAAACTGAGTCTGCCTACTTTCTTTGAGATTAATTATTCTAATATAACTGAGAAAAAAATCTGTTTTAAACTGTAGCTAAGCCTTTCTAACTGATGACCAGTGTGGAGTGAATTGGTAGTAAAATATACTATGCGTCAGAAAAAAAAAATTTCTCAATGGCTAATGCTGAGATGGAATTTGTGACCTATTCTAAATATCAATATGAGGTTGCTATTTCAATAAGTCATATTTAATATCAAACTGCTTAAGCTACTTGCACTGTTTTATTTATTTTTAAAATATATTTTTATTGATTTCAGATAGGAAGGGAGAGGGAGAGATAGAAACATCAATGATGAGAGAGTCATTGATTGACTGCCTCCTGCACCTGCTCCCCTCTCCCCTACACACACACTGGGGATTGAGCCTGAAAACTGGGCATGTGCGCTGACGGGGAATCTAGCGATGACCTCCTGGTTCATAGGTCGATGCTCAACCACTGAGCTACACTAGCCTGGTTATTGCATTGTTTTAAATTAACAAAGGAGTTGGGAAATGTCATTCTTTACAGAGCAATACAACTGAAGACACTGCTACCAATCCATCCCAGCATTCTAGGTGTAATGGCCACACGTTTGGAAAACAGATGCATTATAAAAGCGCTAATGCCCTCCCACAGGTAAATCAAGTGAGAAGCTGTGGAGCTGAAGTTTGATCACCTCTGTTTTTAAAAAGTCCCCAGTAGCTTGTTGTGCCTAGAGGGAACTGATTGACAGGGAAGGGCTATTTTATGGATCCTTTCTGATTGCTTATAACTTGCAAATTTCAAACTCCCCAAATTTACATCCAAGTTAATTCAATGGTACTTTGACATCTCATCTGCAGAGATACTCATCAATTTTCCTTCGGGGAAAAGTATATTTTTTGGTTCATTTTAAATTCAGAGAATCATAATAGTATTCTGTGATTAAGCATCAGGAAATGTTAAACAGATTCTAAAACATAACCTTGACCCTATTAAATGTCCTACCAAGTGTAAAATTAAGAAAAAAAAATATTCTTCACACTGGTTGCCAACTACCAGGAACTCTCATTGTATTACTTTTTCTTAAATCCTGATAGGTTTGAACTTGAACTTGAAAGCAACTTAATGATTAAAATATTTAAGATTGGTGGATAAAAAATGAATACGTTAGTGCAAAACATGAATTAAATTGTTATACTTAAATTTTAAAAGTTGGAAAATGTTCCAAGAAATAAATTTGACACTTAATAAAACAGAAATTTTGGAGAAGGTTTTCCAACTTGGATTTCAAAAGGTGATTTGTTCTCTTAGCTGACATTTTGACCAGCTGGCTTTATTTTCTCTTATCACTGTGAAATGCTATTGACTTGGCTTCATCCATTTGTATCATTTCTCTGTCTACTTGCCTGGCATTTCCTTCTTCTGTAGTAGTTTATTTCATACTTAAATGGAAAACTAATACTTGAAATTGATATTGTAGTAGGTTATAGTATAGAGGACATCTTTAATGCAAAAGTTATATAGTAGGTGCTTTACTAGGGCCCCAAAATTACAAGGAGCTCAGAAGATACTAGGGAATATAGATACAGCTATGCCTAATCAAAAAATAAATGCACAGCCTTCACTTGTTTGGCTTGGTAGACAGAGAATCAGCCTGAAGAATGAAGGGTTCTGAGTTCAGTTCTGGTCAAGGTCATGTACCTCAGTTGCAGGCTCCTCCCTGGCCTGGGCCCTGCTAGGAGCTCATGCAGGAGGCAACCAATCCATGTATTTCTTTCACATTGATGTTTCTCTCTGTCTTTCCCTCTCTCTTACACTCTCCCTTAAAATCAATGGAAAGATATCAATGGAGGATTAACAACAAGAAAAATAACAAAAAGAAAATTTAATACACACACACACACACACACACACACACACACACACACACACCTTCTGATAAATGGATAAGTGTAGTTTTTTTTTGTGAGTGAGAAAGGAGAACAGGGAAGAATTGGTTTTACCTAAATTTAAAAGGACCTGGTTTTTTAATGTCCATGAAAATTTTACCATGTGGTTAAATTAGAATATTATTTTGGGGAGCTGTAGATAAGAGGAGAAATCCCAGCAGAGGAAATCCCAATCCAAAGTCATGCCAAAAAATGTATTTAAGATAAGTAATTAAACACGGCTAGAAGAGTAAATACACCAGAGGAGAGCTGAGTGGTTGATTTTCCTCCTTTCTCTCTTTCCATCCTTTCCTTCCATCCTTCACTCTCTCCTTTTCCTTTTCCTTTCAATATGATAACTTACTTTTGAAATATTTTAGTATAATATGGTGGCAGACATGTGTGCTTAGAATGTGAGAGAGAGTTCCCAGTCTATTCTTTTAAGGGCAGTGATTTAGTATTTGAAATATTCTAATTAAGATTCTACACTTTGAAAATATTTAAATAGAAATATCAAAATTTACATCAAGGGGGATTAATTAACATTAGATATATTAAAAACATTTTATTTTCTTTGATAAAAATGAGTGGTGTCTATGACCTGTGGTTGCCCAGCAAGATTCTGTAGATGCCTTCCTTGCATAAGTAAGGTTTACAAGGCAGACAAATCCTGGGGCTCATGGAGGACTCTGGCCTGACTCAGGTAAAATGGTGCCTACTCGAGAATATTTCTGTGTCTGTCTCAGCATGCACATCTGAGGCAAGGTGCTTGTCTGAGGGCAAAGTGGAGTTTTCCAGACCTTACTGGAGCAGATTATAGTGTTGGCATTTTATTTTATTTTGCATGGTTGTTAATAAATTTTAGTGATCCAACAGTATTTGTTCTAACCCTCCCTTTCATTTGTTCATATCCTTTGGGAGGCATTTTGTGGATAAGGGCTATATGTGGCCTATGATCCCTGCTTATCAAACTTGTATGTGGCCTATGACCCTTGCATATGTTACTTGCTGATTTTCCTGTTTAACTTAGGGTGGTCACAACAACACCTTCCTTCCTACTTTTTTCATTTCTTTTCCTCCTTCCCTCGCTTTTCCCTCCATTGTTTATATTTATTTATTGAGGGCTTGCTCTCTTCCCAGCCTTGTGCAAAGCCTGAAGTACAACTCATTCTATATAATAAAAGGGTAATATGCAAATTGTTCTCAGGACTGGGAGTTCCACTGAAGTTTGGCCAGGGGGCGGGGCCAGCCCACCAATCACCTGCAGCCCCTCCCCCTGGCCAGCCTCACCCCCAATCGCCCCCCTTCACTCTGATTGGGGCAGGCCAGCCAGACCCCACCTGTGCATGAATTAATGCACTAGGCCTCTAGTCATTTATATCTCCACCAAGTACACAGAAGAAAAGAACTCTGCATGGCCACATAGTTCTCCATAGTCACCAACATTGTGCCTCTTTCACTGTTTTCAGTGCAAGATGTGGAGCCCTTATGGCTACCCTTCTGAATTTTGACCCTGACACAGTGTAGATTTCTGTCATTTTGGTTTGACCTCTATCCTATCTAATAAAAGAGTAATTTGCAGATTGACCATCACACCAACACACAAGGGGGCTGCCCCATGTGGTCAAAGATTCTGCCCCCATGTGGATACAAGATGGCCACTACAAAATGGCAAGCAGGGGATGGCCGTTGGGAGGGACCAGGCCTGCAAGGGAGGACAGTTGGGGGCAGCGATCAAGTCTGCTGGGGTGGGCAGTTAGGGGTGACCAGGCCAGCAGAGGAGGGAAGTTGGGGGCAAACAGGCTGGCAGGGGAACAGTTAGACATCAATAAGGCTGGCAGGGTAGTGGTTAGGGAGTGATTAGGCTGGGAACCAGAAGCAGTTAGGGGCAATCAGGGAGGCAGGCAGGTGAGCAGTTTGGAGCCAGCAGTCCTGGCTGTGAGAAGGATGTCCGATTGCCCTACTGGAATCGGGCCTAAATTGGCAGTCAGACATCCCTCGAGGGGTCCCAGATTGGAGAGGGTGCAGGCTGGGCTGAGGGACATCCCCTGCCTCCTGTGCACAAATTTCATGCACTGGGCCTCTAGTATGATATAATTAATTATTGCATACATCCTTTAGAGTGAGATGTTTAGATCTCCCCTGTCAATGTTAATTTGGAGGAGGCACACTAGGAGAATGACCTAGAAAGGCAGGTCAGTAAGTGATATTAACCAGGACTAAGGTAGCAAGAACTTTTATTGAAGCAAGGTAGGCAAACTATTGGAATAGGCAATCATGGGTCAAGAAAAGTGGGACAATCAGAGTGGAAGGACCAAGACTGGGAAATATGTAAGGTGACCAAAATGTGATGAGTCCAACACAGGATTCTAGTGCACTGGAAACTGAGCCCTCCTCCAGGCCTGGAGCTTATCCTAAGCCCTTGAGCCACCTGTTGAGTAGGAGCCACCTGCCTCTAAGCAGGAGGCTCCCAGTGTATTTTCTATTTATAGCTTGGATGGTGTCTGGCTTGGGCTATCCTATCTAATAAGAATAATATGCAAATTGACCATACCTTCACTATACCCACCAGCCATGCCCACCAGCCATTCCCACCAGCCAATCAGGATTGGGGGTGGAGCCAAAGCAGACAGGGTCAAAGGGCAGGGCCAAGGCAGCCTGGGCCATGGGGAGGGGGGAGCGGGGCCAAGGCACCAGGGCTGTGGGGGCTGGGGTATAGGTGGCCAGGGCTGTGGGGTTGGGACCAAGGTGGCCAGGGCCATGGGGATGACAGGGTCTAGGCGGCCAGTGCACGTTAGCCAGGAAGAAGGCCTGGGCTGGGGAGGCAGGCCCGAGGCCCATGCTATCTGGGCTTGAGCTGGCTGGGGCGAAGGCTCGGGCCAAGAGTGGGGGGTATGTGGCTGGGATGGAGCCAGCCATCATTAGCCCCATTGCAGGGCAGTGGCTGGGTGCCCAAGGCCTAAAGCCTTGCCAGAGGCTTTGGGCAAGCTGGGGTGAGTGGTTAGTAGGACATTCCCTGAGGGCTCCCAGTATGTGTGAGGGGGCAAGTTGGGTTGAAGGATAATCCACTCCCAGTGCATGAATTTCATGCACCGGGCACCGAGTAACTCTATAAAGGACAGAAACTACCTACTCATTATTTTCCAGTGAACCCCAAAGATATACACATATATTTGTTAATAGTTGTGGAAAATGGTGAAAGAGTCTCCAAATCTTAAATCAAAGATATTCTTTTTTGGGAGTGTGATTATTTTTTTTAAAAAAACTTATATTTTCTTACTGCTGTGGACTTTGTAAGCATGTGTTGCTTATGTCATTGTGTGATGAGTTCACTTCATAGACCCGATTAGGTACTTCAGGCCCCATTTGTGTGATAGTGCTTGTGTGTCGCTTTAGCAGTTCAAATGCTCATTTCATTGATTTGGCCCATTGTGCTCTCTAGGAAAGGATTGGAGGAAAAGCAAAAGAACAAAAACCTGGGACTTTGTACCAGGATTCAAAATCCAGACTCCCTCCTATTCTATGGGCACCTCTAATTCTCGCATTGTGTTTAAACTAAATGCTCTGTGCCTGCTAAGGGCTCTGCTTTCCAGATTAATTGCTATGACTTCGATCTACTAAAAAGTCTCATCTATATTCACTTTCTTTAAAAATGTAAAATACCCTTAAAAATAAGTCTAAGTAGGTCCCATTGATGTGAAACTATTTTATATCTTATTCCAGAGGTTATCATATACAATCATGTGAATGACATGCATAGCGAAACTTCATGGTACCCGTTTGATTCTGTAAGCAAAAACATTGAATATATAAGCCACCTGTTGAAAATATAATTGGACCTTTACTTTCAAGAATCTAAGCATCTATTTTTGATAAAACTTTCAGGTATGTATGTCGACATTCTTACCAAGGATGTTTTCGGGTATACCAATTACTTCAGTATCTGTTCTTGGGGAAAAAAAAAAAACACAACTGTCAGTCTTTACTAATGAAACTCACCACCCAGGAGATGCTCATCAGATATAGCATGACCTTAAACTCTTTGTACTTGCGTTAAGCGGCATAGAAGGACCAGGCTGAAAAGACATTAGATGTCTTGTGAGAATGATTTGGGGAGGAGTCAGAAAGCAGGATGAGTACAGTGTACAAGGAAGTAACTGTGCTGGGTAGTTATGGGGAAGAAATACACTGAATAATTCTAGCTGTCAACACTGATGACAGCTCACCACCCCCCTCCCCAAATTGTAGAGGTATAATTTAAAAATAAAACTCGAGAATTATTTTTTATCAGAGCAGCACTAAGATATAAAAACAGTCTTTAAAATCAGTACAAGAATTCTTCCCAGGATTTTGGAGGAGCTGTATAAAATAAAGATAAAAATGTCTAAATAAACTCAAGGTTTATTAAGACCAGCTTTACATCCAATGTAGTTTTCTTTTTAAAGAAGAAAAATCATTTCTAATATAATCACATTGGCAGAAACATTAGTCAGACTGAAATTGAGTCGATGAAATATTTCTTCATGATGACCTCTTTTGGTTTATTTAGCTAGTTATACCTGTTCTCAAATAGTTTAAATTCTTACCTGCCCCCTTTAATAACAGAATTTGAAGATGAAGTTTAATCAGCAAATATAACAAATGTATTTTGACTAAATTGTAAAAGTAATTTTAAATTTCTATAACTTTGAGAGGCCTTCAATGCTCTTAACTATAAAATAAAATTAGTCATTTAATTTAGTGATTACCTATAATCATTTAGAACATTTGAAGGTCATGCATTTAATATCCTGCTCTTGTGAAATAAAAGCCCCAAACCTGAGAAGTTAAGTCAGCATATTTTAGTGAGACTTGTCTGCAGGCTGCATATACTATTAGAAGTGTTCAGATCTCTGTATTAAGGATGTCAGCACTTCCATTAAAAAATAGCCTAGGTAAGGAGTTTAACCAGCGTCCATCATTATACTGCCTCAGCTAGAGTTCCTGAGGCTTAAATACTAAACTCAAATATGCATATTCTGATTATCTGATTGCTTCAGTTAATGAACATATTTAAATACAGAATTTATTTCCTCTGCTAAATATATGTCTCTCTCATTTGTGTTGTGGCTTCAGTTTGGTGAAATACCATAGCGTGCATCTGTAGAGCTTACCGCCTTTCTGTCTTAGAAAAATTGTGTGTATGTGCATTTTGAAATAGTGTAATATGAAGGGAACCTTTGAGCAAAGCCTAGCTGCTTCAAATCTTTTGGTAAAACACCTATTAAAATATAATCTAGAGGAGACTGAACACTAGGGGGCACTAGAGCCTCTTCTAAACTCTTCTGCCCCTTCTGCTCAAGCTGTCTCCAGGTTCTCATTTCCACTTAATGGTAATCTTTAGGGGGTAATATCCTTCTTTATATTTGGTTAGTAGATCTGTCTGTCAAAAGGCCACGTATTGAGTGGGGAAATGGCATGTCAACTTGCATTTTCAGGACTGGACAGAATGTACTGGAAGAGAAGCTTTTGAGCTCCCACAATGGGGACAGCTGTTTGGCATTTTACTTGTTAGTAAAAGGCATGAATCCTTCAATACGACACTTGCAGAGATGACCAACGGACTCTACCAATGGCAAGTTTAAATGATCATCTTCTGATATTCATGTATAAAAGCAGCTTACGGTAAAGACCTACCTTTAACGTGGATGATTAGGTCCCACCACTGCTCAGTGATAATGAAGGCAGAAACTAACTTCCCACTTGCTTTGTACTCAGACCGATGCAAAGTCTCTGCCTTTAGCAGGATTTTCTCCTTTTATTTTTTTCGACAATCCTGTGATGTTACATCAGTTATTTTCTACTTATAGATGAGGAACATGACACCCTGCAAGATTAAGTAACTTGCTCAAAGATAAAATAGTCAATAAGGGTGAGAACAAGTCCAGAAGCCAGGTCTCCGGGCCACCTCAGCTCCCTTAACTTTGATTTATTGTACATGGGACATTTGGCTCATGTCCATTTACTCCCAATTTAAAATAGCCTCTCTCTTCTACATGTCACACCATGGGTCCTGCTTTTGTTAAAAATAGAGTTGGCATTGTTAAAAGGAATCGATAAAGCTAGAAAATATAATGTGCAAGCAACACATTTTGTAATGCTATTATTTGGATTAAAAATGTGTTACTTCTAAGAGCCTTAGTGTACATGAAAGATGTTTGCCACATGCAAATTATTTCTCCATATTTCTTATCTAATCAGTCACTGAACCTGATAAGCACTAGGATAGGACAACCACTCAGACGGATATAATAACATAGAGTATCACATCCAATGTCCTCAAGAGATAATAAGAAATATACATGCAAAAAATACACACACACACATACACACACACACACACACACACTGGGACAAAAGTAAGTTTACAGCTGTGTGTATGCAAAATAGTTTATTCTTGTACTATTATTTATTAATTATTGCATTATTTTCCATACAAACAACTGATTGATCAAATGTGTGATGCGTAGTTACCTTGTTTGAAATCTTTCTTTCCTCATTCTTTAAGATGTAATCCAACCACCATTGCTTTGTGATTCTTTCTTTGGCCATCTCAGACCCCCAGCATCTGCTCTCTTACTGAAATCTTAATATTACTGAGTTATAAGAATCCTTTATGTATTCTGGACACTAGATCTTTCTCAGATATATTAATTGCAGATATTGTCTCTCATTTTTTGGTTTGTTTATTTCATTTTATTGATGCTGTTCTTTGATTGACAGGTTTTTTTATTTAATGCAATCTAACTTATCTATGTTTTTGACCTTGTGTGTTTAGTGTCATATTTAACAATCCATTGCCTAATTCAAGATCATGAATATTTTGCCTATGTTTTCTTCTAAAAAAGCCCACAATCCATCTTGTTGCATTATGTATATGGCCTGAGGTAGATATCCAACTTCATTCTAGTGCAAGTGGACATCCAGTTGTCCCAGCAGCACTGTGGTAGAATTTTCTTGGCACTGTTGTGGAAAATAAACTTACCATAAATGCAAGAGTTTATTTTGCAAGACTCTCAATTTTGCATTAATCAATATTTGTATCTTTATGATAAGACTAGAAGCCCCGGGCCTGGGTCCCCCCGACTGTCCTCCCCTGCAGGCCTGGTTGCCCCTAACTGCCCTTCCCTACAGTCCTGATCGCCCCCCCCCCCCAACTATCCTCTCCTGCAGGCCTGGGTCTCCCCAACTGTCCTCCCCTGCAGGCCTGGTTGCCCCTAACTGCCCTTCCCTACAGTCCTGATCGCCCCCCCCCCCAACTATCCTCTCCTGCAGGCCTGGGTCTCCCCAACTGTCCTCTCCTGCAGGCCTGGTTGCCCCTAACTGCTCTCCCCTTCAGGCCTGATCCCTGCCAACAGCCCTCCCTTGCAGACCTGGTCCCTCTTAACTTCCCTCCCCTGATGGCCTGATTGCCTACAACTGCCCTCCCCTACAGGCCTGGTCCCTCCTAACAGCCGTCCCCTGCTGGCCATCTTGTAGTGGCCATCTTATGTCCACATGGGGCAGCCATATTTGACCATATGGGGGTGGCTATCTTGTGTGTTGGAGTGATGGTCAAGTTGCATATTATCTCTTTATTATATAGGACTATTTTGTCCAGGAAGATTTGAGTGTGACCAGTCTTTTTATGAAGTGATGACTAATGAACTCCTGAGCTTTTTATATCTATTATCATTAGTTAGTCTTATAAAAATTCTGGTAGGGTAGGTGCTATTTATTTTATAAATGAGTACTTGAGAATTGTCTGATTTGGAACTTAAGAGCACAGATCTAAAATGGGACATAATCACAATCCAACCTAGGTCTGTGTTATGTACTTATTTCTCAGCACCCATCCACCTCAATTCTTACTGAATGAAAGACAGGCACCCAGGCCTAGTGATGCCAGCTGTCCCCTGCATTGTTGGTTCAACTTAAACTCTCAGAAGAATAAACTTTTATAGGTTTTGATTCTAAGCAGCAATGTGTATTTCATATAATTTTAGCAAATTTTAGTTATAATCTTAATTACTAAGTATTATATTACTAAGTTATCTCCAAATAGCTTTTACTTATGAATATGTACTGTTGATTGAACAAGGATAGATATACATTGGTATCACACAAATAAATTTAGGATAAATTAGACATAAGTAGTGTTTTTAAAGATCTTTAAATTCTCATTCTGTGACTTGGAGAAGTTAGTACACTAAGGCACAAAAGTGAGTCTGTTTCAGAACTATAGTGACACCCTAATAAGTCACTCAATATAAAATAAGTATTAGATATGATCTAAACTCCTGTCACCAGTTGTAAAATTCTGTGTGCCCCAGTATTAGTAGACTGTCTTCTCTTATCTCTGCTGATCTGTAGTCAGCATAATTGATAGGAAGCTGTTGTACAATTATTTCAAAGCTATGAATCACAGGTCACAACAGAAATAGAACTCAAAAATTACTGATGGACTATTTTCTCTCGCTCACAAGCAGACCAACATATTTCTGATCATTTCAATATCTTCTTCAGGATGTGATTTTTATTTGTTTGTTTGTTCGTTTGTTTTCTTCTAGATTGTCTTTCACCCTCCTCTCAAAGTACAAGAGCTTTAATTACTTGGACATCCACAAATTTGACCATAAAATAGCTATTTAGTTTATCATGTCTTCCTGCATCATTTGGAAAACAAGGCATTTCTGACTTAAAACAAAAAAAAAAAAACATGAAAAACTAGCATGGATGATGCTTTCCACTCTGCCCATTAAGAAGGAGAGTGTGTCACCCTCGGAGATTTGCTTTTATAAATATTCATGGGAGAGAATATTGGGGTCAGAATGTTTTGGATCTTTTAATGTGAACTTTGACTGGATTTGTTTACACTAGTTTTGGAGGTGGGTGTTTTCTGTAACAGATTCCTTCAAGATAAAGAAAACTATAGTGTTGTTTCTATAATGGATTTGCACTGAGCATGATTTGCATGTCACTGTTTAATTCTTTACACTACTACATGTCTTTAGCACAGACCATGGATGATGTTATTGCTTGAAATCCTTTGAAGGTGAGGGATGAGAGGTTTTTGAAAATGCTAATGAGGGAGAAAGTTGAAATTGTGTAAATAATGACCTCTAAGCCAGTACAAAAATATTAGCAAAAGGATATAACAAAAAGAAAAAAAAATCAAGTTCAAAGTAAACTACAAATAGTTGTTAAGAACAAAATAAAAATCTTATAAAACATTTTATATAGTGCCCAATATATGGATGTTCATTGAAATAGAAATAAATGCAGTATTCAAATGTTATCTTATATGGTGGTAAATGAATTTTTATGCATCTGAGGCTTATAATAATTTAGTTAGAAATTGATTTAGATTTAATTATAAATTTCAATTTCTGACCAAATTCCTTAGTTACTATTGAATATATCTTAGAGGTCCACTTCTCTTTTCTCTATGGTTAATTTCTCTGTGTAGCACATAACCAGTTAGTGTTCTTCACAAGGTGCTTATAATAAAAACATTTCAAAATATACTCCCCAAATACAGTTTAAGTAGTAGAATGAATAAATATATCAAGCATATATGCACTTTGAAGAGATAAAAAAAAAAACAACCCTCCCATTGGGTCAAAAATAATGGCAGGGAGTTTGCTAAAACAAAATGCCTCATCTTAAAATTTTCCAAGATGGTAAGAAATAGGTATTATAGTTTAAGTACACATGTTCATTCACTGGCTCAATTATGTTCATTTTCAAAATGTATTCTTACCTCTTAGTTGGTAGGCCAAGCAAGGAGAAACAATTTCTGGCTAATCAGCCCTTGGGAGGCTTAGATGTTGCAGTGTGCAAATGAATTGCTATCTGTTGCTTTCTACCCTCCATATACAATCCCGATTACCTATGCAACAAGGACCCCAGAGGGCATGGCATAGCATTATGAAATCAGTTACGCAACATGCGTTCAGACAGAAGCAGCTCTGCCCAGATAACCTAGGAGGAAGCGAAGGACATCCCCGCAAGGGCAGGGCTCAGCATCGCTGCGAGCGCAGAGAACTCAGTACTACACTCTGAGTTAGCATCGTTATTTTAATGAGCTGGCTGTAATGTTTTAAAGCACTTGCTTTTGTAGGCAGATTCATACACTCTGTCCTAATGGGGTCATTTATTAATTTGCCTGAAGATCATTTCTCATGACAAAATCCTAACACATTTAATAGAATGCATCTTTAAGTAACAGGGTCTGAAAGTGTGTTATTTTTTAATTTCCCAAATGTTTCCATTGTGGATTGTGCCAAATGGTTTCCCGTTAATCATCTTCTCTTTATGTTCAGATTCTTAGAATGGTAACTTCAATAACGTTTTCTCTCACTACTGTTTTGGTTCCTGAGGATGTACTGGTTTTATATATACCGTCTTCAGTTTTTTTCTTTCTTTACATTGATGTTCTAATCTTGCTACCTGTAGAAGCTTTGCCTGAAAACCTCATTTGAAATGTCCCAGCTCCAAGCTTATTACTCTCTTTTTTGTCTTACTTATTTTATTTTTCTTTAGTGTACTTATTACCTTCTTTATTTTTTAATCTCTTCCCCCTCAGTAGAGATTAAGCTTAACAAGGACAGAGTACTAGTTCGGGGTTGTGTCCCTGGAGCCTAGACTAGTGGCCGACATTGTGGGTGCTCAGTAAATATTTGCTGGGGGATGAATGAGAAGATGAAAGTTGAACCCATTGAATTCATGTCCATTCACCTGGTCACTTTCCATGACCTAACCTTCAACATTAGTGCACATCCACTTGTGAGTTATCCCCATGACTACTCTCTCCCATTATTCTGTAGTGTCCTAGCTCAGGCCTTTATTTTTATCATTCTCTGACTCTTCAACCTTTCTTCGTGATTCTTTTTGGCTTCAGTCTGTCTTAATTTTAGTTCCTCTCTTCAATATTCCTGGCCATCTTTCAAGATGAAAAATGGACGTGTCACTACTGTAAGCTCACCTCCCACCAAAATGGTGCGTAAGACTTCAACTCTAGCCAATGCCTGGACTCTGGAATGGTAGCATAAATTCCTATTATTATTTTGAAACCATTAAGTGCTATCCATTAAGATGTAAACCACAAATATACCCTGTCTCATCAGTACATTTTTGGAAGGTAATTTTTATTAATGTGGAAAGACCAATGCTGTACTGATATTGATACACAAGAATTACTGCTTTGCTTATAACTGTAACACACTGGAAAAAATCTGAGGCTAAATGCCCATCAAAAAGGACAATACCACCACCTAGTCAGCATGACTAAGTGGTTGAGCACTGACCTGTGAACCAGGAGGTCACTGTTCAATTAAGTTTCGATTCCAGGCAGGGCACATGCCTGGGTAGTGGGCTCAGTTTCCAGTGCAGAGCATGCAGGAGGCAGAAATTCTATGTGGGGCGTGCAGCAGACAGCTGATAAATGATTCTCTATATCATTCATGTTTCTATCTCTATCTCTCTCTCCTTCTCTCTTCCTCTCTGAAATAAATAAAAATGTATTTTAAAAAAATTTAAAAAAGAAGCAGCCCTAGCCGGTTTGGCTCAGTGGATAAAGCATCAGCCTGCGGTCAGAGGGGTCCTAGGTTTGATTCTGGACAAGGGCACATGCCTGGGTTGCAGGCTCCATCCCTGATGAGGGGAAGTAGGGGAGCATGCAGGAGGCAGCTGATCAATGATTCTCTCTCATCATTGATATTTCTCTTTCCCTCTTCCTTCCTCTCTGAAATCAATAAAAAAAAAAAGCAGCACAATGCTATCAATCATATATCCAGATCACAAAGAATGTAGTATATATTTATGTACTAAACAGAAGGACTATTTATGATACATACTTAACTGGTAGGAAAATTAAGTTCCAGAGTAATGTCTTTAATAAAATATCATTTTCTCAAGGAGAAAGAAAAACAATGAGAGACAAAGAGAGGGGAAGGGAGAATGCATGTTATGAAGGTATATTTTAGCTTTAAACATGACTTCCTACTTAAATAATAAAAAAGTACAATACTTATATTTGACCAATATCTCAAGTTAAATCTATAACCTTTTGCTCTATTGTAATAATATCAGTATCCCAAAAAATGTATATACACAACTTGAATAATTATAAAGGCAGTGTTTATTAAAATATATCTCATTTTCAAAATTGAACTATCAGTTCTCACAGTGTGTATACATTTTTTTGGTGTATATAAGCTTTAAAAATGCAGGGAATGTAGAATTTGAGCTGTTGAAAGGACTTCAAAGTATATAATTTTTTCTTTGTACTGGTGGGAAATCAGAGGTTGTAGAGAAATTAAATTGCTTAATAAAAGTCACATAATATTACAAAGGTGGAATTAGGAACAAATTCCTCTTGACACTTCTTGGACTGGTAGTCTCTACAGTGGACTTACTACCTATCTAGGAGCAAATCTACTTCTTATTTGGGCTTGATTTTCCTAAATTATTATTGATTGCCAGGCCATTTATATGCAGAGAATACTATCCTTTCTCAAAAATAAAAATGGTACCATAAAAGCCAAAATAATTAGATTTATATTGATTGAATTTGAAGAAGACATTATAATTTTTATTAAAGTATACTTAAAATTTACAATTAGTTAAGAAAATATATTTTAATAAACTTTAACACATCGATCACATAAAAAGTATTGCAAAGTTAAACAAGTTCACAGTGAGAAAACTGAGAGTGCTTAAGCTGATATTTTAAATTAAACAAGATTTTATTATGACTATCAGGTAATTCAATATGCCAACTGATTTGTCTGATCAATTATCACATGGTAATACAGCTGAGATTTCCGATTCACCTATAAAGCATACTGTCTAGACACGAGCTCAACTTCCCTTTTTTGTTTTTATTTTTGTACTTGGGACCTGGACAAAGCCCAAGCCAATGAAATGCTTCAATATCTACATGCTCTTCTGGACTCTTCTCTGCCGTGCATTAATGGCTGCATTTAGCATAGTTTCTGATTTATTCAGAGCTTTGCAACTGCATTTTTTATCAGGTAAAATATATGACTTCTCATATAGTAGGAAATCTTGATGATAGAATAGTGAAAAATAAAGCCATCTTTGTTGCCTTGGAAAAAATAAGGAAAGGAAAACACAAGCCTTTTTTTTCTTTTTGCTGAATCTGTTGCAGACCAGTGTTGCTCACCATGTCTTCTCTAGAGCACTAGTTGTTCAGAATTGGTAAAGGTGTTATTAAGACATAAGCTGAGAAGGAGGTTTTATAGTCAAATATGTTTGGAAGAGCCAGATTTCTCCTGGCATTTGGATTGCATATTCTAACAGAATAGCTTATACAATTATTGTTAATATGATGCCATATCTAAATTGTTTTGTTTATTTATCAGAGAATCCCTCAACTAGTGTGTTCTGTGGATTAAGCATTGGAAAGTACTGATATGATACATTTATTTGATATGCTACATGAAATTAGGGGTCTGGCCAATAGGCAATAGTAAAACCTATTGTTAAGAGGAGGACTGCAGGAAGTGAAACCACAGACTTGGCATTCTACTTAAGCAAGTCCTTGGGGACTGCCTATGCAAGGTCAACTTTCCACATAGAAATTTTACAGATACTGACAATAAATAGGTTACAGTATAGCAAAAAATATTACATAAAGTGCATTCCATGATGTACTTATTGTTGAATTTAAGATTATGCTTTGAATAGTTTATCAGCTTTTATAATCATGAATAAAAGAGATATAGTAGAATAATTGAACTAAGAGGTGAATAGAACTCATATAGTTAATGTTGGCAAAGTACCTTGAACAGTGTCGATCACATAGAAAGTGTCATATAAATGGTTGTTAAATAACATACAGGGAGGAGGAAAGAAAGATCAAAATAGCTTTGAAATATATACACACAGAGATGTATGGCTGAATCCAAATTGCATATATATTAAACTATTTAAATATCTTTTCCTTCATTTGAAGTTTTAAGTAGTTTATTATTGACATTTCCACTATGATTTACTTTCTCCTGTAATTGAAAATATTATATTCAGCCGAGACCGGTTTGGCTCAGTGGATAGAGCGTCGGACTGCGGACTGGAGGGTCCCGGGTTCGATTCCGGCAAGGGCATGTACCGTGGCTGTGGGCACATCCCCAGTAGGGGGCGTGCAAGAGGCAGCTGATCGATGTCTCTCTCTCATCGATGTTTCTGACTTTCTATCCCTCTCCCTTCTGCTCTGTAAAAAATCAATAAAATATATTTTAAAAAAAGAAAATATTATATTCAAATACTCATCTCAGAACATTTTTATTTCTGGATAAATAATATAGCTGAGATAAATGCCTATAAACTTACAATATTTTGAGCATGCTGGTTGCTTGGCAACAAAGTAGCAGGTTCAGACTTTATGAACACTTACTGCTATCAATAGTTTATTAAATAATGTGGAGATACATCTTTATGTAAGTGTTTAGTAGATATCTACAAAGAACCAATTTTTGTCTTGCTTTGAAACCACTAGGTTGACCATAAGACACTGAGCTTTCTCTCATGAGCTCAGTGAAGCAAACTCTGTGGTATATTTAAATATGCCTTTAACTTTCTAAATTGTAGTTAATTTTTTTGGTATCAAATTTCTAGAACTTTGTGTATTCTCATTCACTAGTTTTGCAAATTATACAACTGAAGCTTTGGTTAAGTATTGTATTAAATTTTATTCTAAGATTCTCAATATCTATTCACTTTGCCATATATATATCAAATTATTCCAAGGGAGTAAAAATTTCTATTGTCTTAAAAGTATGGACTACAGTTAGCTATTTGTTGAACTACTGTCTTATGTTTACTCTAATAGTCACAGACACTGATCTGAAATATTAAGTATAGTCTGTTCTCAATTCAAAAATAATTTTTTGAAATAATTAAAAGTAAAAATAATAATTAAAAGTAAAAATAATAATAACAAGAATCTTACACCTATGGATGAAGACAGTGGCAAGGGGTAAGGGCATGGGTGGGGGGATCGGGTGGAGGGGAATTATGGGGGGGGAAGAGGAACATCTGTAATTGAACAATAAAGATTTTTTTAATGGAAAAATAAGCATCATTTAAAAACTCTAATAACTGGATTAATTTATGGGTTCTATACTAGGAACTTAATCCATAAATAACAGTTATTTAATTTAATCCTTTTTGATTTCTCATTTTGTTGCAACAATATCTAACTTTCTGGAGTAGGATATTTTACATTAATAATATCTTTTGAAGATTTCAAGTTAATTTGCTCCCAGAATGCATCATTTACATAAGAGAATCTTGTATTAGAAATTTAAGGCCAACATTGTTTTTTATTTACTTTTATTATTGTTTATTTTCTTTATTGGTTAAGGTATTACATATGTTTCCTTTTCCCCCTACTGTCTCCCTACCTACATCCCTATTGTCTGTGTCCATTGGTTATGCTTACATGCATGCATACAACTCCTTTGGTTGACCTCTCTCCCCAGCATTGTTTTTTAAAGAAAAGGTCATTTTTTTCACACTTGAATATAAAGTAACTCAGCTCTACTAATGAAATCTATGAGTATAAATAGTGTCCAATTAACTTACACTTGAAAACACAGTAATTGTCCTCAGCATCTTCAGCTAGGGAGATCTGATTTCTCTCTTAACTCAGTTTATGCCTCTCCATACCCATGATCTTCTTGTAAGAGCCAGACAGATGTATTCTCACTGCCTTGCATATTAAGGATCTCTGCTTGATTAATGTACCCACCTTGACTCTGGACTTTCCTTTTGCACCTGTTTCTCTAATTAGCTTATTCTTTTCATTTCTCATTCCCTCTCCCAGCTTCTTGTGCCTCATATATACATGCATTATGCCTGTGTTTTTCCGAATTTGTGAAAAAACATCTTAAAAATTCTGTTTGTAATTACTACTTAGTATTTGGCATGACATTTTTTAGATATTTTAATTCTACCAAGTTGAAGAAGGTCGTTTAGAATGGGTTCAGAAAGATATTACTCTCAGAATAATACAATCTGCAAATAATGGCCCCCAAACAAGTAAATAACTCAACCCCAGAGGTGACAGTATAAGACTACAGATGATCAGAAAAACTTGGACAATACAAGAGTAAAAGACTGGGCAAAAAACACATTTATCTTGGCCAACTGGTTTAACAATTTCTCACTGGTGTCTGAGTGAAGAAGATATGAACATTTATGTTGGAACACACTGTACATTCATTGCAGTTTGATGTATATGTCCATGCTTAAATTCATGTGTAGTGAAATAATATTACAAAATGTTGGCTCAGTCATCCTCGCTTAAGACAGGCCAGGCTTCAGCCCCGTTGTAAGACACATGGTCCTGGTCGATTCAACTTCACTTCTACTATTTTATCACTCTGGTGTCTAAAGCACACGAAACACAGAGTACTAAGGCAAAAGTGCTTACTTCAGTTCGTAAATGCTATATATTGTCTTTAGCAATATATGACCCAGCTTATTGGGTAAGTTTGCCAGCAGTATTACATTAAAGATAAACTTATATTAAAAAAAACACACATTTGTTGTTAGAGTACACCTATATCCTCCAAGTTAAAAAACAAAACAAAACAAAACAAAACCTAGTAGTAGTATTGTGGTAGAAAATCTTGGATTTTCTTATTTATAAATTGCTTTCACACAGGAGATCAATACCTTTGAAAGCACAATCATTCTTTCTGGGAATGATGCGTGCCCAATAGTGATTATCTGAATAATATTACTTTCAAATCCCCATTTGAACAAATAAAAATAAATAGCTAGGTTGAAATATAGTTTGTTTTATGTGATTTCTCAGAGTGAAGCAATTTACATATGATAATAGCATATAAAACATCTGAAAATAGCCTTCAATAAATCATAGTTTATTACCTTTGGATTCTTCCCAATCTTATTTTTGAGTGGGAACATTTTTTAGGATGTAACAACAATTTTGACTAAAGTGTGGAATACATATATATCACAACACTGTTATAGTAGTCACAAGAGCACTCTTTAGGACAAGTAGAAGATATTTTATATATATATATATATATTTAAATATATTTAAATATATTTTATTGATTTTTTTACAGAGAGGAAGGGAGAGGGAGAGAGTTAGAAACATGACCTGGAGAGAAACATCGCTCAGCCGCCTCCTGCACACCTTCCACAGGGGATGTGCCCGCAGCCAAGGCACCTGCCCTTGACTGAAATCAAACCTGGGACTCTTCAGTCCACAGGCCGACACTCTATCCACTGAGCCAAACCAGCTAGGGCTATAAAAATATATTTTACAATTAATTTTTACCAATTGACATAGAAATTCATTCATTTGAAAATGCAGAGTAATAACAATATTCAACTCTCATGAAAAACTCTATTTCAAGTACAGTTTTTCACAGATCAGAGGGTGGCACATTCAAAAGAGGGTTTCCTAGTGTGTGACAAGGTCCTCATTTTCTCTCTTCTCTCTCTCTCTCTCTCTCTCTCTCTCTCTCTCTCTCTCTCTCTCTCTCATTGAAATTACTGGGAGACACCGGTTCATAAAACCATATGGGTTTTAAAATAAAATAAAAAGTCAATTCCACAGAATTATTAGTCTATCATCTATCTATCTATGATCTATCTATCTATGATCTATCTATGATCTATCTATCTATCTATCTATCTATCTATCTATCTATCTATCATCTATTATCTATCTATCTATCTATCTATCTATCCATCCTATCATCTATTATCTATCTGTCTATCTGTCATCATCATCTAAGGTGTATGAGTTAGCCTTTAATAGCCCTATCTACATTGGGACTTTCAAAAAAATGCTACAGGCACAATTTCTCTGATTTATCTCACTTTTAAAATTCAGAGACATCTTCCCCATGTTTTTTTTTTTTTTATCAGAGCTTTACATGGGACTTGTGTTTACTGAAACCATAAATACTGAACTAGACCTTGACAACTAGGACCTTGAGAGAGATGATTGATTCCACTTTGTGATGCTTAAGAAATTGCTTACATTGCCTATTGGTGAAAACCAAAAATTCCATTTGATTTAATGGCACCAAGAGAGAACAGCCTCAGTTTGTGTGATGAAAGTTCAACTGTAACAAGATAAAAAATAATGGAGGAAATGTTGGCAGGTCATATAAATTTTTGTTGTCCTTTGAATATATTCAAGTGGCCCAGCACACTCCTCCTTCTCCCTCAAATTGTTATAAATGGTGTAATTGCCTTTTTAGAAATATGCAAGGGATGTGCCCACAACCAAGGTACATACCCTTTACCAGAATCGAACCTGGGACCCTTCAGCCCACAGCCGATGCTCTATCCACTGAGCCAAACCAGTTAAGGCCAGACCGTAGATTTTTGCAGAGGTTGAAGTTTGGTCTTCTCCACCCCAGTAAGGTCAACTCAATCTCAAAAAAGCAGTGATGTTCTTTTGTGGACTGTGACAAACTGCAGTCATCTCAAGGTGGAAACAGTAGAGGAATCCAGCTCCTTATTTTGTTTAACTCCATTTTCCCCTAAGGTAATGAACATAATGACAGAGAAGGCATTCAAAATTCTAGTTCCTACATCCTGGCTATTATTAATTTGCTTTCTTTATCTTTGTATTTTATGTCTGACTGGGTTGAAGCAATAATGCTTGCTAAATAAAGATTTAACATTTAATATCATCTGAAATACTCTGAGTAGTTTTCTATGAAAAGCAAAATGTTTAGACACCATTGCCAATAAATACTCCTGGAAGCAAAACTTTATCAATAATCGTGCCCACATCAGCATTTATTGAGGCCAATACTTCTCTGGGGTCTAGGTTTTTCCAAATCTAATGATTCATTACAGAGTAAAAAGCATGTAAGCCCTCAGAGGGTGCTTAGAAAGTTGGATACATATATATAAATGCTATATTAACAGTATATTTTGAAGTCCTGGGTGTTGCTTTACAACCTCTCGTTCTGTCCTGTTCAGCTCAATGCTACGGAATGCTCTCTGTGTTTCACCTGGGAAAAGTGGTGGACTTGGTTCTACTCTCCCTTAGCTTGAGGGTGAGTTCCTTGGAGTCACAATTTAAGGGGGAGGCATTCACAGCTAAGGTCTCATCTTGGGCAAATTCTGGGCTGGGATAGTTCCAGACCTCTCTCGCTCTCACTCCTGACAACAAACACTTGTAAAATGTTGTAACAATGAATGGAAATACCATAAATTATTTAAGTCCTTTCCGCTAAAGAATAAAAAGAGTTCAGGAACATAATCATGAGCCTGGTCGACGTGGCTCAAAGGTTGAGCATTGGCCTATGAACCAGGAGATCATGGTTTAATCCCCGGATTGTGGGCTAGATCCCCTATACGGGGCATGCAGGGGGTAGCTGATCAATGATGCTCTCTCATCATTGATGTTTCTCTCTCTCTCCCTCTCCCTTCCTCTCTGAAATCAATAAAACTATATATAAATATATTTTTTAAAAGGAACATAATCTTAAAGTTTCCTAAAGGAGTTTATATCAATGCTGTGGAAAGGTAATCAAGAAACTGAGTAATATCAGAGGCAATACTTTGAAATAGAGGGAGGAAATCAATCCACAATTGGCTCAATAGTTCTTTTTCATTCTGTCCAAAAGACCTTCAACTGCCAAATACTGAAAATAAGATTTTTTAAAAATTTGAGATGGGAGGTAGTGGCTGAAGATAAGAGATTGATTGATTCCTAGCCCATTTAAACACTTTTTCTTGGCTGAAAATATCAGAGATTGGGAATAGAGATGAATTACCTATGCATTTATTGGCAAAATTGGCCCATGTCCACTAGCACTTTTCTGAGTGCTTCATTCTTGATGAATAGTGTCATGTGTTAAATTGAGTTTGAGTATTCATGGATGACTGAGCTAAATTTATTTTAAGCATATAAGCTTTCTAATTGTCTGCATCACCTTATAGCATACTTGATGCTGTATGTTAAAAATAACCAACTTGAACACATTAAGTGGTTTTACCCTCTAGTAGCATAAAGCCACCTCAGTATCTAGGAAAACAAACTCAAATAGCTGTATATGTGATCATTAAGAAGATAATAGCTATGTTTTTATTATATGACTTCAATGACTCAGTCACTGCATTAGTTCCAAGTGGTGCAATGTCAATGAGAGCACTTGAAGAAATATAATATGTATGACTCCGTCACCTTTCACAGGCCAATTCTTGGATTTTTTACTACATCCCCCCGTTCATCACCCCGCTCTGTAGTATCATCATGAGAAATAGAAACTCTATGAACCCATAAGCACCATCTTCTACACAAAAACTTTCCCGGTAAAACTCATCTTTCTTCCAAACTTTTCTTATGACTTATTTTAGCACCAGTCATATAACACATGCTACTAGTATATCTTGTTTACATCACCAGCTATATACATAGTCATGTCCCTTTGTTTGTACTTTTCAAATGAAACGCACTTTTATAAAATAATAACTAGAATTTTATAGCATATTCATTAGAATTAAAGACATAAATTTTATGTTATGAAAAAACTATTTTAGGTATCTTTGCATTTACCAGTTGTGACAGGGCTGTGACCATATGAGGTATTAACAAAGAATCTGTTGAATAAGTGAATTAATGAACTTTAACACTTAATTAATAAAATGAATCCTAAAATAATAAAAGAGGAATGCATTACTTTGAACCAACATAAGTAAGAGGCTTTTTTTAGGATGTTGAACCAAACTACTTATTGACTGGGCCTGCAAATTCAATAAGAAATGCCGTCAAACAAGTGAAAATGGGGCTTTTCTGGAAAAATATGAAATTCATTAAATGAGATTTTAGTAAACTTATCACTAATGAATGCTGAATAGCAAAACTGTGCCACTTTTCACTATGCGAGTTGCAAAATTTAATTGTACAAATAATCCATGTTGTATTCTCTGTGTTACCTTTATTCATAGTTTATAAATCAAGAAAAGCATCTAACTTGGCTACTTATAAGCCAAACTATTCAAATGATATAGCCACAGCTTAGCTTTCCATTTCATTTTAGCAAGATTCTGGAGAGCATGCTGCTCCTGTGTTAAAAATTTATGGCAACAACACTTTTCTTTTCTTTTTTTATGTTTGGGAAAAAAATAGAATCACCTTGAGAGAGGTCAGCAAAACTGTTCAATGTATTTGACATTTATTGGCTTTACGTAATTGAAGGTCGAGATGATCACATACAAGATTGCATAAAGGTATATCGTTCAGGGTCCATTGCCAAGACACACTTTTCATTCAAAATCTTCTTTATATTATTTTAAATCAGTACACATTTTACTGATTTATTGGTAGGTTTGGAAACATTTAAAACAACTAGAAATGTAAGAGGCTTTTGAAAAGTAAGGGAAATCATGAGGCAAGAAAGAAGATTGTACCGGTAACCTACAATACACACATAGTACACATACCACCTAGACAGAAGCCCAGCATTCAATGTTGAAGGCACCTGAAAGGTCATTTCTCTGGAAGTAGTACCTAGTGACCCACTGTAAAATAAAACAATAACACCCAATTTGAAAAGTTATGTCTGATTTGTTCTATGGTAACAGCAGCTGTGGTGATAATAGTAATGGTTGTAGTAGTAGTAGCCAAAGAAGTACTTAAAGGAGCCTTACTTAGTAGCAGCAACTATAGAGGGTGTTTCTCTCTCTCTCTCTCTCTCTCTCTCTCTCTCTCTCTCTCTCTCTCTCTCCCACGTCCAGCTTGAAGAGAGACTGGGTTCAGTTTCTGAGTGGAGAAGCTGAGGATTAAGAAAAATAAAGAATAAAGGAGAAAGACACAGGAGTAGGAATAAAAATCTGGGGCCAGGTGGGCGTCTGTTCTCCCTCTCATGGAGACACAGCTATGCACTGAGGCAAAGAAGCTACATTTATTTATATTCCACAATACAAAGGTGCCGAAATCCAATTACCATCTCACCAATAGAAAGATGTGGATAGGAAGCCCAGAAGGTTGGTAAACAATCTTAATTGGCTCTGAAAGGTCAGAGCTAAAACATTGTTAATTAAAGCAACTTCCCCATTAAACAATCATGTAAATCCTTATTGATAAGATAGATAATCTTCCTGTTGCTGAAATTGCCTGCCCAAGGGCAATGGGTACATCCCAAACCTGAACAAAAGGGATAGCCAGACACTTTGGATTTAGCCCATAAACAGTTAAGGAATGCTCAAGGTGTCTTGCCTGGGGCCGCCCCCCACAAGCAACAAAAGTAGGATGTGGAGGTAAAGAAGGAAAAAGAGCATGACCATGTTCTAGGTGCTATACCAATGGACTAAGCACTTTATAAATTGGCTTATTTAATGCTCAGTACTAAAAATAAAACTTTAAGGTATCGAGAAAATAGAAGTGTAGAACCCCCAAAGTATATTGTTTATTTTACCTGCCAAATTTTGAGCCAACTGAGAAATAAGACAGATAAAGCATAAAAGCAGTTTTTTATTGAGAAAGGTGTTATTTTTATCTGTGAGCAACTGAGCTCCTCAATAGTGACCTCTCCATGTGACAGGTTGACCTCCCCTGTAGCAGAGTGTGTGCTCCCTCCCAGAGGAAGAGAACATGCTCGGACTGAGTCGTGAGGGCCAGGCTTCTCCTTCCACTAGTCAGCCAGGTCAGTCATCCCACTCACTTGGGGCAGAGAGAATGTGGGAATGGAGACAGATCAGGAGTGCAACACTAGTGAGTTTCAAGAATGGGAAAGAAAGGTGCTGCATGACCTAAGTTTTTACATATGTTGTGTTGTGTTGTTGCTTGTTTAACCACAAGGCTTGACCATTCGGTTAATGGTCAAAATGTGTGAAACGCTTCCTCGAAGCATGATGTTGACAATGTATCTAGGAATGTTGTTTCCCTTCCAATATATTATTCCCTCAACGTACATCTCCCAGGTTTGGAGCATTCCCATGAGGTCACTGGTTGACTGTAAAGATTTTGACCCCACAAGGCTTTCTTTTAAAAAGTTTGGGTCCATTCTCAGAGGATTAGGTACTATACCACCTGGTATATATTTTTAAAGTTTATTTCATTATTTTATATTATTATCCTATCTAATAAAAGAGTAATATGCAAATTTGACCATACCATCACTACACCCACAAGCCAAGCCCACAGCCACGCCCACCAGCCAATCAGGAGCAGATTATGCAAATAAACCCCAACCATGATGGCTGCCGCCACTGAGAGCAGGAGGAAGGCTTGGGTTTCCCTGGCAACAGAGGAAGCCAAGCTCTCCACCTGCTGTTGCCAGCCTAAGCCTCCACTCAATTCTATAAAGTTTCAATTATAAAAGATACAGAAATGGCAGCAGCCACTGAGCTGGAGAGAACAGAGGCTTGGGTTTCCCTAGAAATGGAGGAAGCCAAGCTTTCCACCTGCCGTTGCCAGCCTAGGCCTCCACTCTAGGCTACAAAGTTTCAAATAGAAATGGCTTCCGCCACAGAGTGAGCAGAAGACTTGGCTCTGCTCCAAGCTACAAAGTTCCAATTGTAGACATAACTTAATCCCAGATCCCAGGGCCTCCACTTGGGTCACTGCGGGGCATGGCCAGCCTGCAAACCTCCACAGGCCCCTTGCCCAGGCCGCCCCTCTCCATCCTGATCTGGGACACCCTTCAGGGCAAACCAGCTGGCACCCACCCATGCACCAGGCCTCTATCCTATCTAATAAAAGAGTAATTTGCAGATTGACCATCACTCCAACACACAAAAGGGCTGCCCCCATTTGGTCAAAGATCCTGCCACCAGATGGACACAAGATGGCCACCACAAGATGGTCAGCAGGGGAAGGCCATTGGGAGGTTCCAGGCCCTGCAAGGGAGGGCAGTTGTGGGCAATCAGGCCAGCAGGGGAGGGCAGTTAGGGGTGACCATGCTGGCAGAAGAGGGGAGTTGGGGTCAAACAGGCTGACAGGGGAGCAATTAGACATGAATTAGGCTGGCAGGGTAATGGTTAGGAGGTGATCAGGCTGGCAGGCAGAAGCAGTTAGGGGCAATCAGGGAGGCAGGCAGGTGAGCAGTTTGGAGCCAGCAGTCCTGAATTGTGAGAAGGATGTCCGACTGTCCATAAATGGGCAGTCGGACATCCCTTGAGGAGTCCCAGATTGGAGAGGGTGCAGGCTGGCTAAGGGACATCCCCCTGCCCCCCATGCATGAATTTCATTCACGAGGCCTCTAGTAATACTATATTCTTCCAATAAGGCAGGGCTTTCCCTTAGCCTTTGAATCTTAGTCTATTCCTGTCCCTTATATCAGATATCTCAGGAGCAAATCTGCCTATAAATATTGGGAAAGTATTAACCTAAATGAGAGGAGAGAATATCTTTTCAAAATAGCAGAGAAGCAGCCCTGAAGAAGTGGAGGGCATTGGGGAAGAGACAAATGAGTAGGAAATATCTGAAACTAGCTATTGTATCAGATATTTTTTTAATGAAATCGTGAATAGAAACACTGGCCAGAACAAACGTGATATCACTTCCACTGTCTAATGAATTATCTTTGAAGGACAAAATCAGATTGGTCATTAAAGTGTTCAATGGTTTGACTACTGTCACACTTTAATCTATTCCTTTCTTTTGATTTTTTAAAAATTTATTGATTGGAGGGGAGAAAGAGAAACATGGATTTGTTGTTCCACTTATTTACACATTTATTGGTTGCTTTTTGTATGTGCTTTGATGGGGGATAGAACCCATAACCTTGGTATATCTGGACAATGCTCTAAGCAACTAAGCCACCTGGCTAAGGCTGTTCCTTTATTTTGGAGAGTCATAATTTGGTCCTTTTTTAAGATCACATTTTATTTGTGTACCTTTTTCAAGATGTAGAATGTAATATGTCATGAAATCAGATTTAGTTTAACTTCAACTTTGCTTCCATAATTAACATAAAGAGAAGATGAATTCTCTTACATCACCTATAAATACATATTTCATAAGTAGAGCATTTATAAGAGTGCTGAGTATATGCAATGAAGTCTATGTAAAATTGAAGTTAAAAGATGTTTATTCATTGACTCATCTGAGGCAATGTCTTCAATGTCTATTAATAACAAACTATCCTATGGAACAATCTTATAATTGACCTGATTTTTCTTAGAAAGATATACAAAATTATTTTCTTAGTGCAGAGGACAGATCTTCCTTTTATACCAAGTCTTTCAACTTCTTCCTAACTTATTCTAATGAAATTGGTGGTTCCATTAATGGGTCATTTCATTATCAGTAGTCAAGAAAACAGATATCAAAGTATTAATTTAAAATTAATTTCCTTTTCTCCTTTTGAGGCAGAATATGAAGCATCTGGATTTGACCTTCCCATAACACTAAAAATTTCTAAGTAAGGTAGATTTTGTTAAAATACTATTTACCAATTTTTATCTATGTGTCTGAGACAATGCTAAATGTTGAGACTATCTTAAGGGACATAACTCAGTATTCCAGGATTGTAGAGTCTAGTTGTAATATGTGATCGAAATTGTATTTCAGGAAAATAATATAAGCAAAATTAGGAAACATTATATATAGACATGGAAGGATTAGGAATTAGGAAATCTATACATGGATGATGGAGTATAGTTACTGATATAGGTCATTTGTATAATACTTATTTTTATTAGGTGGTCAACTCAAATTATTTAATTCTACACATAATTTGTAATGTTCCTTGAACATCATTGTGGAAATTTCCCATGAGCAGTTTAAAATTTTAATCCTAGGCTCAGTAAAGAATATCAGAATAGAACAATGGATTCGCGATACATGCCTTTCTTGTGATATTTGAAGAATGATTAGTGGGGGTCACCATACCTATTGATGGTATATGATCTGTAGAGAATATAAAATAAGATGATAGGCATGGAAAGTGGTAAAATAAGAAAGATTTTAGAAACAGCAATGTCTGAAGAATTCTGTAGAGAGATCAGGGTAACTGTAGGGATAACATTCATTCTATAGACTACATATAATATCAGACATATTCTTGTTAGTGTTTATATTAAACTAGGGGCCCAGTGCATGAAATTCGTGCATGAGGTGAAGGGGGGTGGGGGGAGTGGTCCCTCAGCCTGCCCTGCACCCTCTCCAATCTGGGATTGGGCCTAAACCAACAATCTGACATTACTGTTGCAATCTGGGACTGCTGGCTCCTAAACATTCACCTGACTGCCTGCCTAATCACCCCTAACCACTCACCTGCCTGCCTTCCTGATCAGCCTTAACTGCCTCTGGCTGTCTGCCTGATCGCCCCTAACCATCTCTGTCTCAACCCTTACCACTGCATCTTCATCCAGAAGGACATCTGGAATAATGTCCAGAAGGTGGTACGGCTGTCTGGTCTAATTAGCATATTACATTTTTATTATTATAGATCAGATAAAGTTTTATATTACTATTCTAAGACAAAAGGAGATAAGAACATCTACCTGGAAATGGATCTATTTTGTTGGACATTGATTGTAACTTGGGCTTAGGTAATATTTCAGAAGTCAAGGTTCTCAATGTTTTCTACATTAGTTCTCATATATCTGTTTTCTGTCTTATGTAGGTTACATTTGGAGGCTTTGATTAAAAATTATTAGCCAACAGGATGACTCAAACAGCTGCCTATGAGTCAGCACTCTCTGTACATCGCTAGTTTTATCTCTTGCCCATAGGTGTGAATTATTTTATGCACAAGGGACATAATGACTCACTTTGTTTCTCTCTGGTTTCTTATCCACTTTCAACCATAAATCCATTTTGAAAGTCCCAATTGACAACTAGGCCAGCTCTGAATAAATCTAGATACTGTGAATTTAGAGTAAATTAACCATTGTCTATTTATCAAAAGAATAGGGGCTTCAGTTCCATTATTGTAACAGATTATTCTCAGGAAAACAATTCTAATTTCATACATCAAATATGTTTACTTACCTTTAATATATGTTTTTTTATTATTGATTTCAGAGAGGAAGGGAGAGAGAAAGAGATAGGACCATCAATGATAAGGATCATGGATTGGCTTTGTCCTGCATGTCCCACACTGGGGATCGAGCCCACAACTAGGCATGTGCCCTGAATAGGAATTGAACTATGACCTTCTGGTTCATAGGTTGATGCTCACCCACTGAGCCATGCCAGCTAGGCTGTTTAATTACCTTTAAACAAACAAACAAAAAAAAACAACCAACTCTTGTAAATTTACCTACTTTGGATTTGAAGTTATATTTTGTGATACCATTAAAAATAATTTTTTCTTTCCAATGCATGTGCCAAATGTTAACTTGTTAAAAACAGAGGTAAATTATTTTATACAACTCAAAACTTTGGAGAAAGAAGTTATATGTTGAGTGTGCATGTGTGTGCACTCACATGTTTATGTGAATACATCTTATTTCACCACATTTAATATAGTAAAGGTAGCTAACATCCTTATTACTAGGGGAAAGGAAATAATATCTCACATTACAGATTAGAACACCGAGGCTTGATAAGTTTAAGTAAGCTCTAATTACAGAGTACCTCCTTGACTAACTTGACTTTGTACTGCACTCAGCATAGTGACAGTCTATCAGCAAACCCAGCAGGAAGTTTGCTGGGACTGAATGAATGACCATTGTGAATCATCACATTATATGAATCATGAGTTACAAAATGAGAATTGAACTCCATTTATCTAGTCCCATTTTTTTCAACGCACTGTAAAGAAAATAAAAGCATACTTATCTTTCCTGAAGAGTATAAATCTTATTCCCTACATTTTTGTGAATCATATTATTCTGCATGGATCATCATAGCTTGAACCATAAAAATCAATGAGGACGCTAAACGCTATTTTTCATCACTGTACCTACTACAAAATGCAAGTGAGCCTGTTAGATCACTAATGTCTTCTCTACATATATTGAAATTAAGCGACTGCACTGGTCAGTTTGTTTGTGTTGGCATAAATTTGCATAATTTGAAAATGAAAAGGTTGATTAAGTGCCATTATGGCAAAGAAGACAGCTATTTATTTTAGTCTTACACAACACAAATTCATGTTTCATGACATGAACTCTAACAATTATGTTGTTACAAAAAATGGATTCTGGTATAGCGGTATAGTATTGTTGTTCCGACATCTGTTGGTTGGACAGACGGTAATGGTGGAGCAATCAATTATCTGTGTTCTCAGAAGAATTAGAACAGCTCAAAGGTTGTCTGCTGAGTCTTTTTCAGATTTTAGTGCTTCCAAAAATGGAAGCCTTTTGGCACCAATGTTCCTGGAATTTAATGCAGCCATGCATTTTTATTCTGATAATACAAAATGTCAAAAACTTCTTCTAATGCCATTTTAAAAAGCTTAATAATTTAATTATTATTTAATACTTAAATATAAAATTTAATCTCAAGATTTAGATATGTAACCAATTATAGAAGTTTGTATCAAGAATTTTCATCTCCATTTGAAAATAGGCTTTGAGACTATTTTATTACTGTTTTAAGAATGACCATAATGTCAACCCTTTCAGCTTGCTGAGAAAATATATAAGGGTGATTATTTTAGTTACAAAATCCAATAGTAAAATATACTACTTTGTTGAAGAAAATGGCTGGATACCTGAATTCCTGGCCTCATGCATTTTCACAAACACTAGTTTTTCAGTGACACAATGGATTTGACTAAACTCCTCTAGCCTTTCAGCAAAATAAATGTTCTCAAAGCCTATTGTCCACAACAAGAAAAATTGTTCAGATCCTGATTTTATTCTGAGAACAGAATGCACTTTTATCCTTTCCCTGTAAACAGTATACTTTGGTATTTTGACAACGGAAAGAAATGAATTGCATTATATTATGACCAACGTCATTCCAGAAATGTTACTCTTAGCATAATATGTACTTTCTCCCCCTAGAATATAAAAAGCTCTCCATGACGTAAGTATATGCTTGGAACTAATTTAGAGTTACTGAGGCAATGGCTGAGAAAACAACAGCAGAAGCCCATTTTATACAATAGTTAGGTAAAAGGTATTCTCAGTCTATAAACATAGCCAGAAAGGTCCAGTGATAAGTTTTCTGCTACTCACCACTAATTAAAGTAACTCTTAGGAGTTCTCATTTATTTTGAACATCTCGTCATATTTTTCTGCATCTCAGACTCTCAAGGGCATATGGAAATATAAAGTATATGTCTGAAATAGTCAAAGGAACTTGTCACATCTTCAGGGGATCTCTCATTTGAGTCAAATATTTGCATCAAAAACTAGTTTGATATTAAGTCAAAATGGTAATTTTAGGTAGAAGAATTCAAATATCACATAATTTTTTAAAGATGATGGAAGAATCTTACAAAGAAATCCTCCTACTGCTTGCTCAGAATCATTTCCACTAATCCCCCTAACAGCTACCCATGCCTCAATCATATCAGAGGATGTCTCAAGACCTAAATATGCCTTTTTCTTTTCTCATAAATCCAAGTCCTTACCTTGTGAGTCCTTAGTCCTGAGTATCATTCTTCTGAATCTTTTTCTGGCCAACTTGTAGTCCTGTAAGATTCACAATCAGCTTCATCTCTTCTCAAACACTTCCCCTGACCTGCTAGATGGAGCCATAATTATTCTCTGGGTTACCACAGCTTCCTATGCACTTTCCTTTTAAAGCTTTTTGTATATGTCTCTGGGTCTATTTGTGTTCACCAGTTTGTGTTGGTCATTAGATTCCACATATGAGTGAGATCATGTGATACTTATCTTTCTTTGACTGGCTTTACTTCACTTAGCATAATGCTCTTTTGGCCCTTCCATGCTGTTACACAATAATTAAATATATTTTACCTTTCCATTTTTAAATTCATGCCAAATACGCATAGATTCAGTAACCTTACAATATTTAGGACACAGAGTGCATTTGAGCACCTGATTTCTAATCTGCCTAACAGGATGGTTTGTGGCAGTGCCAAGTGACGCCGTAACCTCTGTGAAGTTAACTGTACTCAGCTGAAAGAAACACTTGTGAGTTCTTTTGATATGGCCCTTGTGCTAGAGAAGAAAATAAAGGGAAGTTTGTCAGTATGAGATTCACACAGCGATGTGTTATTCCCAAGACATTTTACTTTAACTTAGACATCACATTCTCTAGTTATTGCAAGTTGAGATTCAACTTACAATAGAATCTCTGAAGAAGTTAGAATAACCTACTATTTAGATTGTAAAGCATTATCTGAGTAGATTTCAGCAGAAAAATAGGATAACCTTATATAAAAAAAGAGTGGTATATGTTCTAGGTTTAATTGTTTTCTTGTCTCCTAATATATAACAACTAGAGACCCAGTGCACAAAATTTGTGCACTGGAGGGGGATGGGGTATTCCTAAACCCAGCCTGAATCCTCTTCAATCTGGATCCCCTCAGAAGATGTCTGACTGCTGGTTTAGGCCTACACCCTGTCAGATGGAGCCTAAACTGGTAGTCAGACATCCCTCTCACAACCCAGGACTGTTGGTTTGCCTGCTTGCCTGCCTGATTGCCCCTAATTGCTTCTGCCTGCAAGCCTGATCACCTCCTAACCACTCCCCTGCTGGCCAGGTTGCACCCAACTACCATCTCCTGCCATCCCTATCACCCCCAACTGCTCTTCCCTGTGGGCCCGGTCACCCCCAACTGCCCTCCCCTGCCAGCCCAGTCGCCCCCAACTCCTCTCCCCTGCTGGCCTGGTCGCCCCCAACTGCACTCCCCTGCAGGCATGGTCACCCCTAACTGCCCTCCCCTGCCAGCCATGTCACCTATAACTGTCCTCCCCTGCAGGCTTGGTCACCCTCAACTGCCATCCCCTGCCAGTCTGGTCACCCCTAACTGCCCTCCCCTGCTGGCCTGGTCACCCACAACTCCCCTCCCCTGTTGGCTTGTCCCCCCAACTGCCTTCCCCTGCAGGTCTGGTTGTCCCCAACTGCCCTCTCCTGCTGGCCATCTTGTAAAGGCCATCTTGTGACCACATGGGGGAGTCATCTTTTGACCACATGGGGTATGATGGTCAATTTGCATATTAAATCTTTATTCTATAGAATTAGAATTTCTTAAAAAAAACACAATAGTTTCAATATTCAAATTTTTAATAAAAATTATTTTTAAAAAAACAAAAATAAGAACAGTATTCCAAATATAAAAAACAATAATAGGTTTTTTTTAAGTCAGAAACAAGGCAAAGATGAATATTACCACCATTATTATTTAACTAGAGGCCCATTGCATGGAGATTCCTGCAAGAATAGGGCTTCCTCAGGCCTATTCCTGAAAGAATAGGGCTTCCTGTGGCTGAAGTGAAGCAGAGAAGGGAGTGAAGACTGTCTCCACCACCCCACATACTTCCCTCCTATCTCCACCACCCCACTTGCTTCTCTGCAGCTTTGCTCCCTTCTGCAGCACTTGACTTTCTTCTATGCTGTCGCTCACACCTGCATATGCAAATTAACCGCCATCTTTGTTGGGTTAATTTAAATACTTGCTTTGACTGGCTGGTGGGTGTAATAGAGGGGCAGTCAATTTGCATGTTTCTCTTTTATTAATGTAGATATTTTTCTGGAAGTGCTACTTAATAGAATTTGACTAAAAAATACATAACATGTAAATATACTGAAGACAAAAATCATCAGTATTTTCAGATGATGATGATACTTAGACAAAGAAAAGTGACTGAAAATATTAGAAACTATAATTAAAAATATTTTAAACTCAATTAAAAACAACCAGTTAGAAAATAATTAGGAAATAAAACATTGGATTTAAAATTGACAAAAGATTAAACACTCCAAAATCAATTAATCTGTAATAGACAGGAGCTATAAAAACAAAATGAACATAATTTTTTGGTTAAAGTCACTTACTCTGAAACCAAACTATACTTATTTAAAACATGGCTCTACTATTTTTGGATGTATAACTTTCAAAATCATGGCCATTAAAATTACAATTTTACTATAACCTATACAAATACCTATCAATGACAGTTATAATACCAATCAGCAAAGATAATGTACATACTGATATGGACCTGACATTTCAATTAGGAGGCAGATTCCTATGTAACACATGCTGCCATTTATGTAGAAAGAAGAAAAGTTATGCGGATGTGTATATGGGTAGCTTGTTGGAATAGGTACAGCAAGTTCAGCTGGAAGACACAAGAGTATTGCCTTTACACATGTAAAGATAAATTATTATAAAAAAACTTGTGCTAAGAAAACTCAGGCAAAAATGGCTTAATTTTGTATTTCCCACAGTGGACAGCAGAATGGCTTTGAAATTATTCTACCTATGTCTATGGATCTTTCTAGAAAGGAACACATCCATCCACTAACATAAGGATGTTCTTCAACTGGAATCATCCAAAGTGCCCTGATTTCTGGGGTCAGGTGAGGCCATTTACTTGTTGGAGTAGGTTGGATTTTCTTCAACCAAATTGCTAGGCCATTTAACCCCTGGAAAATAATTAGAGCTCTGGGATTTGTAGTCACTTTACTTTTTCCACTGTTCATATTTGTACAACAGGGGATGAGGGGTTATTCTTGAAAACACTATCATATCAAAACCAACCTTTTGTAGATGCTATAGTCAAGTGTGAATTGCTAAAGGCAGGCCTGCTAATTGCAAATTCTCAGATTCTAAAACAGTTTTCAGAAAACCCTAATTCCTGGGGTGAAGCATTTGATTTTTAAAACATCTGTTCCAAAGAAGAAAAGTCATCTTCATTTTAACTGGATTAAGTATTTAGTCAAGAGGAGGAAACAGAAATGTAACAAGTGCTCCCAACATGTCAGTCATGGTCTGAGTGACTTTGCCTGGGTTCTCTCAGCAACGCTGAGTGCACATGAGAAAACAGACAACTCAGAGTAAAGTACGTAGACCAAGGTCAACTCTTACCGGAAAGGTCAGGGCCAACCTTCCAGTTTTCCTTCATCTCAAAGAAATCCTGTCCTCTTCATTATAGTATCCGTCTCAATACTCTGACCAGTATGTAGCTTTCTTACAGAGTTTCTTTGAGATACTATAATAGCAGAATTTCATTTCTGCACCCTCAACCCATCAATAAATTTGGCAACATCAAGAAGAACCAGTTCTGCCTGCAAACAATGCCTGTGCATTTGTCATCATCAATGTGAAGATATTACCTGCAGAGCAGTTGTGTTAGAAGGGTAGTGAATTCACTGCTTTAAGTCTGAACTCCTCCAGAAAATTCTGGCAACTTTATTTTCAGGATTGCCTCTACTGTTGATCACAAGTTCCACAAAAGGAAGGAACCCCATCATTAGATCTGTGTTGGTGAGCAAGAGAGTGCATGTCTGTGGGGCTGGGCATGTCTGGACACAATTTTTGTCTGTTCCTAACAGCTAATAGTTCTATAAGTTCATTAGATAATTTGTTTTGAGTGGAGATGGCAGGGTAGAGCATGTCATTAATCACTTTGAAGAGAGAAGTACAGAAATATGAGGTTTAGACTTTATTGGTGCCAAATACTTATAATAATACGCATAGAGACATTTTGAGGCAAGATCACATTATTTACAAAGAATCAATTTTTATTTGGACAATAAGCAACTTATCAATGTCTGAAGATTAATATAGCATCTATTATTGAGGAAATGTGATAATCTAGATGAGCATAGTAGCTAGATTTTACCCAATAATCCTTTTATGAAGTAATAAAAAAAAAGCAAAAATTTCAGAAGTATCTTGACTTCTTTGCTGTGTCCCAAATATTCATTTGAGAATTAGCAAGATGGCCCAAACAGGACATGGTTAGAAATTAAATGTCACCTAGATCTAAGAGCATTTTTTCAGGAACAGACAATTATGCTCCTGGTATTGAAGGTGTAGAAACAATTCTAGCTCAGATTTCAGTTGATATTTTCAACAGTAAATTTAGCACACATAACTTTACATGTGAAGATAGCTGAACGTTAAACAAAGGCTGGTGAGTCAAGCCAGATATTAGCACAATTAAGAACTTGGTAGTGACCCTGAGGCTGGAGGGACTGAGGAAGAAGGGCAGCCCAGGAGGTGGTCTACCTGGTGAACTTGAAGCCATTGCAGGTCTATAAGGCAGGAGCTCTAGCCACAAAGGGGGCTCAGAAGCTTCCAGAGCATCTTCCAAAACAGAAGCACTCCAACTCATCTCCTTATTCTGTTCTCCAGACTTCTGCCAGTGCCTCCCATTGGGCAAACTTAGCTGAGAGCCAGAGGACAATGAAGTCTGGGAAGTCTATTGTACAACACAGAGTAGAGTAGATAAGGGTGGGGAGTAGATGTGAAAGGACAATATTGAACAAAAGACAGGGTTTTAATGGTTCTCTTATATTTGACTTCTATTTGTTCACCACCTGCCTGGCTTGGGGTCGGACGCTATTAGGAATGTGCTGCTCCACAGTGCTGAGCCAGTCATTGTCTATGCTTTCTGTACATCCTGACCTTAATCCATACAGACAACGATGACAATGGAACTTGCCAGAGTTCACATATCCAGTTTCTGGATGAATTAACATCAAAAGACAAAAGTAAAGGCCCCCTAATAATGAGGTCATGCGAAGCAACCAGTCTCCTGGCTTCAAAGCAACGCCCAACAGAGTTCTGCTTCCCAGGGAGCAAGATCAGAGGGAGGACCAGGGATTGCACACCTACCTGTGGGTGTCTGGGCAGATGGAAGTCAGGCAGGCAGAACAAAGGCTCAGGGAAGTTGCGGGGTGGCAATCCAGCACAGACTTGAGGTTAGTTACAAGAGCACACCTGCGGGGATTCAGGGGTGGGGTAAAGACGGGGCTGTGTCAGCTCACCTGAATTTACAGGGTATATCACATCTGTGTTACTGGAGCTCTACAAGCTGTGTGGTTGAGTTTTAATTTGCAGAGATGACTGCCTCTACAGAATTGAGGATAAATGGGTATCATTAGGATTCACCGCTGGGGTCTCAGTCAACTCAACCATAGAGAGTAACTGCTCACACTATTAAATGAATTATGTATGCAAAGATTACTGAAGAGTTAACCAAGGAGCAGTGATCCTGTGTGGTACCGGAACCAAATCAGGTATCCTGCTCTTGCTTCCAGAGGCCCTTAGAATGATGTTACATTACAATGAAGTACCACCCCTTAAACAGTGATGAAACACTTCCTTAAAGGTCTATTTAGGATGCTGAGGGTGGAGTTTACAGAAATATTTTAAACTTTCTAGAATATTATGGGTATTTCTTCTTCTTCTGCTTGTCCTTCCTGCTGCTTAAAGTGTTGTCTTCTCATGCACGTCCTACTCCATCCTCTCTCTGCAGCGTCGGCTTCTCTGGTCCACTGGGTCCTTTCTCCGGAAGCTCTAGCTGCTTCTCTCACTTGCAGTCCCACCCACCAGTGCTCCCTAAAGCAGCAAGTGGAGTTCTCAGAATCTGCATTTCTTTGAAAGCTGAGAAGAAGGGAATTGTAAACACTTTTTATTCCTATGTTTCTGTTACACATTAAAGGAGCTGCTCATAATATGCAGACTATTCTGGTATCAATGTTCAAGTTTTCCTCATTAAAAGAGAATACATTCATTGGCTACAAGAAGCTAAAGAAAACACCTCAGGCCCAGCCACAGTGGCTGAGTGGTTGAGCATTGACCTATGAGGGGGTCAGGGTTCAATTTCCGATCAGGGTACAGTCTCTAGTATAGAGCGTGCAGGAGGCAGCCTACCAATGACTCTCTCTCTCTCATCATTGATGTTTTTATTTTTCTCTCCCTCTCCATTCCTCAATACAAATATATTTGGGGGAAAAATACCTTGGCAAATTTCTGCTTGGATCTTCTTGACTAGGCATTGTACACTTTTATTAAGTCAAGAAATATGAGAAAATATAGCTATTCTCGGGTCTCATGGGACCTCACTTAAAATGTAAATGGAACCTCTAAATCTAAGAACAGTCCACTAGAAGATAAAGAGCAAGCCATTTACCTGATGGCTCTTTCTGGTTTCCTATCTCTCATTGGTCCAAGTTTACTCCACGGTTCTCCTACACTGTCTATGCCTCCAGGCAGCCAATGGAGAAACAAGAGCCTCTATAGGTCAAGTGAGTTTGGATTTCAAAGATGAAATTTCTGTGCCATTGAGTGACAGCAATGTAGGCATTTTAAAGCCCAGCTCTCAGTCCCAGAGGCTGAGACCGTCAGTGGCATCAGGAGATAAGGGAAGAGATGTCTGGGCAGAATGGTAGTACTATAGGCAGTTAGACAGACAGGAGCAGAGCAAGGATGATGGGCCAGGCATAGAAAGTCACCAGGATGGGAAGCCCCATGTGCTTAGCAATGAACAATCAATTGTTGAGTGGGACCTTGCTTCCAGGGAGACTTTTCCTCCCCTAGAATATTGCTGGTCTTACTGTTTGGACTCCCTAACCTTTCCTCCCTAAAGATAACATCTAGGCCTCAGTTGTATTTGAACTGTAGGATGAGATAAGCAATAAAACTAGCTATGTCTGTTATCAGGACCAGCTGCATTGAATAATGGCTGCCTGTCCTGGTGCCAGTCAATCAATCAGTGGAGAATACAACCCTGAAATGACACACCTGGAAAACTGCTGAATATTCTACCAAGATCTTTCCCTGGGAGCTCCCCTAAAATCTCCATCCTTAAAATCCCTAGGATGGAGGACCCAGCGTGCTCTCCCTCCAGGGAAAATGCCCATGCCTTTTCTTTTCCCTTTCTCATTCCCCAACTCTAATCTGTCTTTGTAGCTACCATTGAAGTGATATTGATGACACAGATCTCATCACCTCTGTGCATAAAATAGTAATAATTATTTATGGAATATAAGACCACAGTCTTAAATCCTTTAGTCCTGCATTTGAGTTCCTTGACATTCTTCATTCAACAAACTGCATCACCATCTTCTCTCACACCTACTCTCAAACAACATCTCCAGGACTGATGAGACTCCCAGAGCTGCTGCCTCCTCTGGGATCCCCTCCCCGAAGCCTTGGAATACAGACACCGAGAGCATGAAGACCCTTCGAGGAGAGTCACCTTGAGCATGTTCTAATGAAGACCTGGAATCATTATAGCTGAATCCCCAAGAAACACTCCTGACCCTGAGGAAATATCCATTCCCACCCAGCTTTCTCCTGCTGGCTTTGCAATTACACAAAGCCTTTGGTTTCATGGTTTCTGATGCCCTCTCTCAACGCCTCTGCATTCTGAACTTCTCCAGTGCTGAATACAGCAGGAGGTCAGTACAAAAGCAAAACAAGCCCTGACCAGTTTGGCTTAGTGGAGAGAGCGACAGCCTGCAGACTCAAGGGTCTGTGATTCAATTCCGGTCAAGGGCATGCACCTTGGTTGCTGGCACATCCCCAGTTGGAGGTGTGCAGGAGGCGGCTGATTAATGTTTCTTTCTCATTGATATTTCTGACTCTCTCTCTCTCTCTCTCTTTCTCTCTCTCTCTCTCTCTCTCTCTCTCTCTCTCTCTCTCTCTCTCTCTTTTCTTGTCTGTAAAAAAAATATTTAAAAAAACTAAAGCAAAACAATGTTGATATCGCAAAAATAAATACAATGTAAGAGGAGAATAGTAAGTAAAGGCATCCCCTCTGAACACTGTAATCAGACTAACATCTCCTCCACCATCCTTCAGACCCCAACCCCCATTGTTGCTTGCTGGCCGCTCCTCACTCAGCAGGGTAATAAAATAAGAATTTGTTCCTTAGCCTTACTTTCTTTCTAACTTGCTTATGTTCACAGCAGCCAACTTGGTGTCTCCTAACATATCTCACTATGCCTTCAGCTCAGAAATATTTCCCCCAGCAATTTAAAAAAAAGGGGAGCCTTGGCTTCGTGAGATCGAGTGCTGCATTTCCATCAGCACAGATAGCTAATATCTCCACATCCCACTGGGTGATAGACTCTACATGCACTCTTTAATCCCCGATTTTAACTTAAGAGCCAGGGACATTTTCCATGTAATATAACACCTTACCTACACCCCTGGGCTGAATAGTTCAGGTCAATAGTGTTGTGAGACATAGTATATCATCTCCAGAACTCATCATTGCACAGGATGTACATTTTCACACCACCTTGTTGGTTTGTTTTCTGTTGAATGTCTATTTTTTGAATTTTATGTTATTTGTTGTTTTTTAAAATCTATCTATTGGTAGATAGATGTTGTTATACTTGACTCTGAATTCTTTTAAAAATAGGAAGAAATGAGGAAACATTTAGTTATTCCTCAGGATCCAGGCCAACTGTTATCCCCTTCATGAAGACCTTCTCATTCTTTTTATATATATGTATATACATATAATATATTTTATTGATTTTTTACAGAGAGGAAGGGAGAGGGATAGAAAGTCAGAAACATTGATGAGAGAGAAACATCGATCAGCTGCCTCTTGCACACTCCCTACTGGGACTGTGCCTGCAGCCAAGGTACATGCCCTTGACCAGAATCAAACCTGGGACCTTCCAGTCCGCAGGCTGATGCTCTATCCACTGAGCCAAACCAGTCTCGGCCAAGACCTTCTCATTCTATTTGCCACCAAAAAGAATGATCCTGAAGGATCCATCCTGTCTAATAAGAGTAATATGCAAATAGATCATCATTTCAACACACAAGATGGCCACCCCCATGTGGACACAAGATGGCTGCCACAAGATGGCTGGCAGGGCAGAGCAGTTGGGAGGGATTAGGCCTGCAGGGGAGGGTATTTGGGGGGGACCAGGCCTGTAGGGGAGGGCAGTTGGGTGTGAGCAGGCTGGCAAGGGAGGGCAGTTAGGGGCAACCAGGCTGGCAAGGGAGGGCAGTTAGGGGCAACCAGGCTGGCAAGGGAGGGCAGTTAGGGATGATCAGGCCAGCAGGGCAGAGCAGAAGGAGGGGCCGGGCCTATAGGGGAGGGAAGTTAGGGGAACCAGGCCAGCAGGGAAGGGCAATTAGGGGTGACCAAGCCAGCAGAGGAAGGTAGTTAGGGCAATTGGGCCAGCAAGGGAGCAGTTAGGCATTGATCAAGCTGGCAGGGGAGTGGTTAGGGGGTGATCAGGATGGCAGGCAGAAGTGGTTAGAGACAATCAGGCAGGTAGGCAGGCAAGTGTTTGGAAGTCAGCAGTCCTAGATTGTGAGAGGGATGTCCGACTGCTCATTTAGGCCCTACCCTAGGGGCATTTGGACATCCCTCAAGGGGTCCCAGATTATAGAGGGTGCAGGCTTGGCTGAGGGACACTTCCTCCCATGCACTAATTTCATGCTCCAGGCCTCTAGTCTTACATAAAAACTGCCATTTGAAATTTTAATCTTGCTATTTTGGCTTCTATAAACACTTTCTTGCTTAAATAATAAGGAAAATAAGACTACTCCCATTCCAGAGAGGCCGTGGTCTATGCCCCAGACAGAATTATCAGTGCTGACACCAGGCCAGGCCTTGAGATATGGTCTCATGGCCCCTTCTTTGCATGCAGGCCTTCTTTCCCAGAAGGCCCGGAAGTCACATTCCAAATTTGGGACACAAAAGAGCTGGAAAAGATATAAATAGAAAAAGTTTCCTCCATATTGGGGGGCCCAGAATTTGAAAGACACATTTTTCTCTGGGCTTGTGCATAATTAAATGTAAATCCCTTTCTCTAAGTGTGGCTGTTTTTTTCTTCAATCTTCTGTAATAAGCCTGCTCACCTGAAGTTTTAACATAAGCTTGTCTCTTGTTTCTGCACATAGTACATTAGTTCTTTATAATATTACTAGAAATTCATGCATGAGTAGGGTCCCTAGCGGCTGCCAGCTGCTGGCTGGGGCTTCCCTTCTCCAGGCTGCCTGCCTGCTGCCCCCTGGTCAAACTTCCAGTGGAGGAGACAATTTGCATATTAGGCTTTTATTATATAGGACTTCTCTGATTAATTTGTAATCTTAAGGCATCTATGTTCATCTTTTTATTCTTCTGACACTAGCAAGTAATGAAACCCACATACACATGGTTTTTCATCTTGTCTTTTATTTCACACTTTATCTGCAGAAAAAGTCAACACAGTGCAGTTTTAAGAAAATATTTTCTCACTTAAGTTGAATTGTCTTCCCAAATGTTAAGTCCATTTCACTGCACAACTTGATGTTAACATGTATTTGTAACGTTCAATGTGAGAGTTACCTACATGCTGGGCAGAGTTAGAAAGATCCTATTTCCAATAAATCCAATGCAACTGTTGTCCTTTAGAATTCCTGCCCAGCTTCAATTAAACACAGTGGTGGTTTTCACCACCAATTTTTTCTTCTTTTGCCTGAAGAATATTTTCTATAATTACTACTGAAACAGAGATACTCTAGTTCAAAAAGTGTAGCTACAGCTCACAACTTGCCTTTTAAATATATGAGGATTAAACTACATCCCTAAAGATTTCTTAAAGATGGCCATAAATAGCAATCTTTCTTCAACGCATGTAGTTTCACGTAGGCACTCTACAGACACTGGTGGCTATAGGTCATTCATAAGATTTGAGAGAAAAAGTATAGAGTCAAAGAGTAGAACACAGGTCACAACTTTTTTTTTTAAAGCTGCTCCAAAGCAATCATTATTTCAGCTCACACATAAATCTATCATTGGAAGAACTAACCTGAATTTCCAAATACTTCTTCCTTTCTGGGATTGACAAGGAGATGAGCATTGTGTCCTTAATACCCTGGGGGGATTAAAACCATTGAATGGTGTTATGGATGGTTTTGATTAGCTTCACTGTGTTAACATTACTTAGCTGGATCTTTTAAAAGTGAATATAGTTCCCAGTTGTAACCTGGAGATAAGTATTGGATTAGAGCACCTGTTCCAAACACACCAGGAGTCTGACACACTTCGGGAGTCTAAGAAATGTTTTAGATTTATTGGCTGAACTACAGACGTTTTCTTTAGTTGACCACCCCACATGGTGACTCAAGATTAGAATTCTAAGGAAGTCTTTTGTAAACAAAAAATCCGGATGAACTCATTAGGGCATAATTTTTTGAACAGTTTCATGTATATTTTAAATATATGAAAACAGAGACTAAAATAATTTCATATTATTGCTATATTAATACTTGGGGAATTACTTTGGGTGAGTGTAGATTAATGATGAAGCACCTGCATCCTAAATGGTCCATCTTGTTTATGGCTTAGAGCAGAGGGAAAAGCATTAAGCAGCTCTGCAGTCAGATGACATCATTCCCTCCCCAATTGGTAATACATTTGTCTGATACACTGAACAAGGCCAGCTATATGCTGGCTACAAGAACAGAGAGCTACGTGACTTACCTTCAACTTCCATAAATATGAACCTATGTAGCCTTTTAGTCTGGTCACATACTGGTGTTTTCCTATCATGTTCACTATGGTGATGTCCAAAAATACCCGAATTATAGGAGCCCTTGTAAAAGCTGCAAAGTCTACAGTGTCCTGTGATAGTAAAGAATTTATTGATAATGTGAAACCTCTACTCAGGCAAAATTTTGGAAACTCGATACAGATGAAGCCATGGTAGTGCTTGGCAACGCATCAAGTTTTATTGTGTTCTATGTTAGTATGCATTGGCATTAGTGCCACAGCCAAAATATCTGAAAGAAATGTCATCAACTGTCATGAAATATATCAAATTCATCAGCACTGTTTTTTTTTAAATAGGTTCATCAAAAAACAATTCAGCATATGAAGCTCTTATTGACTAACCATCTCAAGATTTTAGTTTACTTTCATTCTCTAGGACAAGTCTTAAAAGACAATATTGAACTTCAACTAGATTTCTCACATTCTTGAAGGCCTCCATTAAAACAATTTAAAACAGAGAATTTGGCAAACTTTCATCTGTTTTAATGAGACAAATATTTTGGTCAACACCTGTCAGCCACCGTAAAATACAGCTGAAAAACTAGGTCTTTGGCCAAACTCCTGGGATAAAGAGGATTGAGGTGAGCACTGTGAACAGATTGTCCACAGGTTCCAATGCTGGGGCAGTTCCAGAGTGAATGAGAATCCAAAAATTATAAAGCCTTTCACTCTCCCAACAGATAAGAATATTCAGACACCTAGATAATAACTCTTTATTTTTGCTTTCATTGAGAGGTCAACATAAAAATACACACTTCATATTCAAATCTGTATTAGTCTATTCAGGCTGCTATAGGAGAATGCCTTAAATAAAATAAATTTGCATTAAAGCAAAAGGAAAAGAACAAAAGTAAAACTCATAGAAACAGAATAGAAGAGGAGTTGCCAGTGGCTAGGAAGGGGGGTTGATGTTGCTGATATTGGGGAATGATGTGGGTATCAACTTTTAGTGTTAAGATGAATAAATTCTGGGGATATAGTGTACAGTTTAACAATACTGTTTGAATTTTACTTGAAAAGTAAACCTTAATGTTCTCACCACCCACACAAAAGAAGGCAACCATGAGAGGTGATGGATGCAATAACTAACCTGATTGTGGTAATTAACTGAAAACATGTATGTCTATCTTCCATCATCTTGTACACCTTGAATTAGCACAATTGATAATTAGTAAAATTTGTCAATTACACCTCAATAAAGCTGGGGAAACAAGATTATTACTTTGGAAAGATTATTTTTTACATTCAGTCTTACAAAGGGATGCAATTCTACAATACAATCAATTGCATGCAAATTTGATGTATCTGCAGTCCTCACCTACCAATGGCTGCCTGTGGCTGCTGCGATTGCTGTTCTTACAGGCATTCTAACGTAACGGCAGCTCTCTTCGTTTCTGAACCTCATAGACACAATTTCCCTTGCTTCTAATTAGCAAATAATCTTTTGGCAAAATCACTCAGAAGCCTTCTCATTAGTAATCAAAGAGAAATCTCCCATTTGATCCAGAGCTGTGCTATTCTAGAAGTTTAAGTGGATTCCTCAGGTTCATCTCACGAGCACTGTGCTTTTCTCTAGCAGACGCCCATATCTCCCTAACATGATTACAGTCTTATCTTTTCCTCCGCCATGATTTGCTTTCAAAAGGGTCTGGAATCGCAGTAATTCCAAGAAATCAAATATACAGCTTTGATCACTGTTCACATGATTTCACAGTCATCGAAGCGTCTGTGTTTTGTGCCTTTACCACTTTCGGACTTACAAAGGTAATTTAATTGGCTAACCCAGTTCTTTTTTAGCTTATTAAACAGTTCAGGCATACAAAAGAGCATAAAAAACAGAAGTATAATAAAGCACATGTAACTACCACCTAGTTTAAGGAAGAAAAATTGCTAAGCATTTTTCATCCTAATTTAGAGGGAAGATAAATAAACTTGTTTACTGCATGTCAGGCACACACACAGATTCTAAAGTGGAAGCTATTATTTGCTTTACAAAGTCGATGCTCACAAAGCAGGAATACACATCAACAGCGGGTAAGGTGCAGCTTGCTATTTGCAGCCTCTAGAAGTAATATGCACTAGAGCGTCTTTCGTTTCTTAAACTGTCATCAAACTGTACGTAACCACTGAAGCTATCACCTAATGTATTGATTTATTTTGTTAGTCCACCAGTTTTCACACGCAGTCTATGATATTCACTTGTTCCTCTGGAGTTCTAGCTTTTCATATTTCAATCATTCTTTCCAGAGACAAGAAGGAAGGTCTTTGCTTAGAAAGTTCACTAAACTGAATTCATCTCAAGATTTTGGTGAACAGAAACAAAAAGGAAAGAGATTAGAAAAATCATTGGGGAAACTATTAAGAGAGTGAGTAACTGCTACAAATGAAGAAGAAATAAAAGGTGAAAAACTGGGGGGGGGGGGGAAAGACATTGCAAAAAGTATAAGATATCATTGAACAAATATACAATGAATGCAACTTTAAAAGAATGCAACCCAAATTAAGTAAGAATTTTTTCTTGAAAATACCACAGCTGTATAATAATCCAATCTCTAGCTAAATTATATGATCAATTAAATAGAGATATTACTTTGTTGATGTATGAGTCTTTATAAAATAAATTGGGGATACTACTTAACAGAGTTAGTTCTGTTTATTTTACTTTTTTTCTAAAGCCCAGAATAGTGAATTAAATATGATGAAAGCCACCAACCCTGCATATTTAGGCCTATCATTATGGTCTTATAACTCATTCAAATAAGTCATTGCAAATGGTACTATAAAGGACATGGCATTTCAGGAGAGATCTGAAGGTTAAGTAAGAGTTAACTAAATAAGGGAAAGGGCTTTTTGAACATAGAGAAGCAGATATGAAATGACTCTCAGGATAGAAAAGCACTTGCTCTCTAAGGAACTGAAAGGTCAGCATGTCTGTACTTGCCCATGTCACACAATGGCCTGGTTTGGCAGAGCAGGTAAATGTGATCTAGCCGTAATGCTCCTAGGTACTAACACAACTAATTTAAAAACTTATGTTCACACAAAAACCTGAACACAAATATTTATAGCAGCGCTATTCAAATTGAGGGAAATTGGAAGCAACCAAGTGGCTGTTCAATAGGTGAATGAATGAACCAACTGTTATGCATCTGTATAATGGATTTCTCTTCAGTACAAAGTAATGAGCTATTGGTTCACACAAAACCAATAATGAATTGTAAATGCATATGGTTAAGTAGAAGAAGCCGATCTGAATAGGCTGTGCACTGTGTGATTCCATTTATGTGACATTCTAGAAAAGACAAAACTATAGATATAGTAGATGTATCAGTGGTTGCCAAGACTTTAGGGAAGAAGGTCATTGAATATGTAAAACACAGGGGATTTTGCAGTAATGATTTATTATATAACTAGAGGCCCAGTGTACAAAATTCATGCACTGGGGGTAGGGGTGTCCCTCAGCCCAGATTCCAAGAGGGTGCAGGCCAGGCCAAGGGACCCCACCGATGTATGATGAGGGCCAAGAAGGAACATGGGAGGTTGGCCAGCTCAAGATATGTAAAGGATATGGCATTTCAGAAGAGATCTGAAGGTTAAGTAAGAGTTAACTAAATAAGGGGAAAGGGCTTTTCAAACACAGAGAAGCATACATAAAATGACTCTCGGGATGAAATAAGCTCTTGCTCTCTAAGGAACTGAAAGGTAAACATGTCTGTACTTGCTAATTCAAAGTGTACAAGATGATGAAAGATAGACTTACATGATTTGGGTTGCTTACCACAATAAGGTTAGTTATTTCATCCATCACCTCACATGATGGCCTTCTTTTGTGCAGGTGGTGAGAACATTTAAGGTTTACTTTACAAAAAAATTCAAACAATTTATACCTAACTGTATACTATAGCCCCAGAGCTTATTTATCTTATAACTAAAAGTTTGTACCCACATCATCCCCCAATATCAGAGCAACATCCCCCACCTCCTAGCCACTGACAACTCCCATTCTATTCTGTTTCTATGAGTTTTAATTTTGTTCTTTCCTTTTTCTTTAATGGAAATTTATGTTATTTAAGGCATTCTCTATGGCAGCCTGCAAACCACCACAGACCCCTTGCCCCGGCTGCCCCATGCCCCAAGGGAACCCCCACCCTGATCCAAGATATCCTTCAAGGCAAACCAGCTGGCCCCCACCCATGCACCAGGCCTCTATCCTATCTAATAAAATAGTAATATGCAGATTGACCATCACTCCAACACACAAGATGGCTGCCCCCATTTGGTCAAAGATCCTGCCTCCATATGGACACAAGATGGCCACCACAAGATGGCCAGCAGAGGAGGGCAGTTGGAAGGGACCAGGCCTACAGGGGAGGGCAGTTGGGGCAATCAAGCCCATAGGGAAGGGCAGTTAGGGGTGACCAGGCTGGCAGATAAGGGAAGTTGGGGGTGACTGGGTCTGCAGGAAAGGACAGTTGGGGGGGACCCAGGCCTGCAGGGGAGGGAAGTTCGGGGCAAACAGGCTGGCAGGGAAGCAATTAGGCATCAATCAGGCTAGCAGAGGAGTGGTTAGGCAGTGATTAGATTGGCAGGCAGAAGCAGTTAGGGGCAATCAGCAAGGCAGGCAGGCAGACGAGCAGTTGGGAGCCAGCAGTCCTGGATTATGAGAGGGAAGCCTGACTGACCCTTTAAGCCCAGTCCTACAGGGATTGGGCCCAACTGGGCAGTCGGACATCCCTCAAGAAGTCCGAGATTAGAGAGGGTGCAGGCTGGGCTGAGGGACATTCCCCCTGTTCCCCTGTGCATGAATATTGTGCACTGGGCCTCTAGTCTGATAATAAATTGTAGAGGGAAACATCAGTATGAACTCACCTTGAGCTTAACAAAGCTTTAAATGAATACATACAGAAAAAATTATATACATGGGTTGGTATTCACACACATATATTTTTTGTTCTACCATCTGAGGGGTCTAGAAACCACAACTTCAGTAGTAATGAGCACATCTAGCATCCAATTTTTTCTTAATATTCTCCAAAAAATATACCAGGATTCCTTGAGTAAATTACTGATTCTAGACCTGGAACAAGTCACATGCAAAATGAACCTGGAGCATTACATAGTATCTGAAGGTAAGGAGGTGCTTAGAAAACTACAGTGGTTTGATGTGTCAAAGGAACACAGGAGCCAACCAAAGAGCCCTCATTGGCCAAAGGTGAAACAATTTGAGAAATAAAATAAATATAGAAGTAATAAATTATAACCCAGTGTACAACATAAGTACAAGTGATTGAATAAATAAATAATTTGGGAAAATAAACAAAATTCCCATGCAGAAGAATTATAATTGTGTAGATTATTTGTTTTCATAGGGTGGATCATAACCACCCTTAGTTGTGGGCAATATATAATGACTTCCTTCCGAAGATGGCTACAGGAAGGGAAACCTAAGCAGCCTCAGGATCAACAATGTCAACATCAATAGTGATGTCATGCTACTAATATGCAACCTTAATGTTGCAGGATGAGCATAACACTTTAATAGTGTAGGATGATTATCCACACAAAATCATGTAATTCATTCTAATTATGGGAAAACATGAGAGACAGTCTAACTAAGGGATATTCTATAAAATACCTGATCTACACTTCAACTGTCAAGTTCATAAAAAACTAAAAATCCTTAAAAACTGTCAGAGTCAAGAAAAGTAAAAAAGGTTTTGGATTTTATTCCGGGTCAGAGCACATGACTCGGTTCAGATTCTATCCTGGTAGTGGCACCTATGGTGGGCAACCAATCAATGTCTCTCTCTCTCTCTCTCTCTCTCTCTCTCTCTCTATCAAGAATGTCTCTCTCTCTCTCTCTCTCAATATGGAGTGAGGGTTAAAAACAAACAAACAACAAAAACCTAAGGGAGATTGATTATTATCCTGAATGGGATCCTAAACTGAAAAATGTCATTAAGTCAAAAATAAGAAAATTGAATGAAAACATGGGCTTTAGTTAATAATAATAATAATGTATCACTATCACTTCTTTAGTTATGACAAATATACCATAATAATATGCGATGTTTGTAATGGGGAAAACTGGATTTGAATTATAAAGGTTGTCTCTGCACATCATTGTAATTTTCTGTAGCCCTAAAATTATAGTTAAATTTTAAAAATGTATCTACACTAATAAAAAGAGAAACATGCAAATTGACCATCATTCCACTACACCCACCAGCCAATCAGTAGCAAATATGCAAATTAACCCAACAAAGATGACAGTGGCCACAGAGCTGGAGAAAGCAGGAGGCTTGGGTTGCCCTGGTGATGGAGGAAGCCAGGCTTCCTGCTCTGGCCAGCCCTGGCCTCTGCTCAAGGCTACAAAGTTTAATTATAGGAGATAAATAAATCCCAGATACCTGCTTCCAGCTGGCCCTGGCCTCTGCTCAAGGAGGTGCTGAAAAAAAAAAAAAAGAAGAAGAAAAGAAAGAAAGAAAGGAGGGGCTGGGAGCTTGGATCACCAGGAGGTCTTGCCAGCCTGCAAACAGCCCTCAGCCTCTCACCCAGGCTGGCCACATCCTCATGGCCTAGTCCGTGTAAATGGGCAGTCAAGTATCCCTCAAGGGGTCCCAGATTGGAGAGGGTGCAAGCTGGGCTGAGGGACACCTCCCACCCTGTGTACAAATTTCATTCACTGGGCCTCTAGTTAGTAAATAAAACTGATCAATTATGCCTCAGTAAAGCTGTTAAAAAAAAAACCTACAAAAATCACAAAATAAAATTCAAGAAGTACTAAAAATAGCATTTCCAATCCATTGACTATCCAGGAATTTCTGAAAAAGAATATTTACTATATAAAAACAGACATCTGCTATACATAACAAGGTGTCTCAATTATTTTTGAGGTCATAGAATGCACTGAGAATCACAGAGAATCAAATTTTTTTCAGGATTACTAAATAAAGAATGACATTTCCACATCTCTAGTCATGCATATTCATAATTATTTCTTCATTCTAACCTGTGAGGGTAAAATTGCAATGCAAATGCCATGACCTCCTGATTAAAGTATATACAGTTCAAGCTCTTTTCTTATTAGATAAGTACATTCCATCTCTGATCAGTACTAAACATGTTGTACCAAATCATTTTTAGACACTGAAAATGATGAATCTGGGAAGCATTTAATTAGTAAAGAATCCCATAATCGAGTCAAGGAAGTATTTTTTCACTATGAGTAAAAGAAAAATGCTTACTTGTCCTTTACCCAGGGAAAATAAACTGAGATACAGAGATTGATATATAATAATTCAATTTTCATCCAGTTTCCTACCTGTGTTGACAGGGTTGAAGAGGTCAAATTACTTGTCACATCACAATGGTCCAGTTGGGATTTCATCTAATGAAGGGTGAAGGCCTCTCAAAGATTTCTGAGCAACTGTAAAATAGTAGTGAAAAGGCTGAAAAATTATTTTTTTTTCATTTATGGTATGTTTTATAGCCCTCTTACCTACAAAGCATGTCTACTGGAAGTGTTCCCTGCAAGTCCACTTGGCTCACTGCATTCTAAATAAGTTTTTGATTACTTAAATATGTAAAGACTTAAATATTTAGAACAGGTCCTCAGTGAATTGTAACTGCCTTACACACTGAGAAATCACATATGAGATGGGTTCTACAGTGTTTGCAGCCAAATCCAATTACTTAACAAATATTCACCAACCACGTTCTAATGAAAGATCTGTTGCTAGGCAGGAAATATTCAATGCATGAACTAAGAAAAAATATAGACTATATAAAGATAGAAAATGAGCACATGAAAGGATTCTTCACATTATATTTCATCAGGGAAATGCAATTTAAAACAACAATCAGACAACACTATATGCCTATTAGAATGGTCAAAATCCAGAACACTGACAACAAATGATGCGTGAAAATGTATGACACCAAATGATGCTGAGAATGTAGAGCAAGTTTTATTCATTGCTGATGGGAAAATATCTATGATGTAAGGGGAGCTGTCAGCTGACAGACTATGATAGGAGCCTAACCACTGTGATAAGATCCAATTAAAAAGTTTTAAACTGATGCACAGTTCTAAACATTTAGACAAAGCCAATAAGAAGTCCTTGGGCCAAGGTTGCCAGTCAAAGGAGTCAAATTGGTAGTTATGGAAAATCACAGAGATAAATTAGAGCGTAGGGAACATAGTTAATAACACTGTAATAATATTGTCTGGGGCCAGGTGGGTACTGGAAAAAGCCAATGTTTCCATTGCAGTCCAAAGGCAGGGAAAGACCAATATCTCAGCCAACCAGTCAGGCCTTCCATTGATTGTATGGTACCTACTCACATCAGGGAGGGAAGTCTGTTTTACTCAGTTATTATTATTAAATGTTCAAATACTCATCTCAGCCAGAATCATCTTTACATATACACCAGCAATAATGTTGAAATAAGTTCTGGGTGCTGATGGCTCAGTCAATTTGACATAAACCCACCATCACACAAATCTTGATTCAACTTGAAATTCTGCCTCTAGAGAATCTAGATTAATCCAGGAGAGTGACTATAGACTAGAGTAGCCTTAACTAAGTAGAAGCTTGGTCGCATCCATTATGCCAAAGGTGGTGTTGTTGCTAGAGTATAAAACTTTTGAGAGACAGCTTGTAGTATGTACCTGGGCCTAAGAGAGAAGGAACACTTGACCATGGGCCCTAATGGGCACCATAAATTCCTTTATCACCCGGCCCCTATAAGCCCTTACTCCAAGAGGGCGGTCTTAAGGATGCTTTGATGCTCTGGTTATCAATTCAGACACTATGTCCAATAGTCTGTGCTATGTCTATGCATTCTTTCCTCAGAGTAACATCACCTAAGTGAATAGATCAGTGGTCGGCAATCCGCTGCTCTGTTGACTAATGAGTTTGCCGACCACTGTCAAATACTACCCTTTACCATTTTGCACACAATACGCCAAAATTGCCTAATCCTCACAGCTTCCAACTACACGGTAACATTTAGTCTAGCCCAGTGGTCAGCAAACTCATTAGTCAATGAGCAGCAAACCATGGCTTGCGAGCCACATGTGGCTCGCGAGCCATGGTTTGTAGACAACTGTTATAGGTGATTTGGGGACGAGCTAGAGGAATAGTCACAGTATATCCTTGCCATGGTATTTCATGTTGCTTCCTCTGACTGAACCAACCAGTTCTGTCAATGAGTTCTGGATTTCAAAATGGGCTTAAGTCTGGGATATGAGCAAGTGATTGTGACTTTTTATCACCCTCAGTCTCCTGTTCCTCTATTCTTGCATCCTTTTTGTTGTTGATGTTAACCAAAATCAAAACAAACAAAAGTCCCTACATTTCTATAGGGATGTCATGTTCTATTAGCTATCTCCACAAGTCTATGTCCAAGAGACATCAAGGCCCCTGTGGTCTCTTCAGCTTTGATGGCCATTATAAAAATTGTTTGGCAGTTGAGTACCACCACTTTGCCTCTATTACCTCAGGGCCTTATAATTGCCATGGATTTTAATGAGTCCAAGTCTGTAACTGCTTCCCCTACCATTACCTCCAATGTGCAGAAAGCCACTCCAGAACTTCTTAGTGATGCCGCTGTCCCTCTTACCAGATTACTTCTGATAGAAATGGTAAAGAGTATTCTTTGAGTCCTTCCATGGCACACAATCCTCTGGGGGATTTTCTTAATCTGCATAAATTGTCCATCCCAACATACCTACTTCCCTTAAACTAGTTTATTCCTTTTTCTGTCATCTTCCAGAACAACTCAGCCATTCTGCTTTGCTCAGCATTGGTCAAGTCCTCTTTAGATCTCTAAAAAGTATTTTAGCAGAGACTTTGCCATATTCCCAAAGGTCTCTGCCAGAATTTCAAGTATTGAAACCGGAGAACGTGCCCCAAGATGATGAATTATTATTAATCCAGTCTTATATTTTGCCCCTTTCACCTAAATACATCCCCAGGGGTATTCTCTAAGCTTATGTGAAACAAGCACAGGCTACTGCCATAGTTATATAGGGTTCAAATCCTAGTTCCACTACCCTTGGGCAAGCTGCTCTCTATATCTCCATTTCCTCACATGCAAAATGTGGATAATATTACTACCTGTCTCAGAGATTAATTATGTATTAAATGTAGCAACATATGCAAAGTACTTAGCACTGTACCTACACACAGTAAATACTCAAGAAACTTTAGATCCTGGCAGTGTTTAAGCCTCCTCCTCCTCCTCCTCCTCCTCCTCCTCCTCCTCCTCCTCCTCCTCCTTCTTCTTCTTCTTCTTCTTCTTCCTCTTCTTCCTCTTCTTCCTCTTCTTCTTTCTTCTTCTTCTTCTTCCTCTCCCCTTCTTCTTCCTCTCCCCCTTCTTCTTCTCCTCCTCCTTCTTCTTCTCCTCCTCCTCCTTCTTCTCCTCCTCCTCCTCCTCCTCCTCCTTCTTCTCCTCCTCCTCCTCCTCCTCCTCCTCCTCCTCCTCCTCCTCCTCCTCCTCTTCCTCCTCCTCCTCCTCCTCCTCCTCCTTCTTCTTCTTCTTCTTCTTCTTCTTCTTCTTCTTCTTCTTCTTCTTCTTCTTCTTCTTCTTCTTCTTCTTCTTCTTCTTGTTTTCTTCTTTTCTTCTCCACAAGAAACGTTAGATCCTGGCAGTGTTTAAGCCTTATTATTATTATTATTATTATCATCATCATCATCATCATCATCATCATCATCATCACTATTATTATTATTTTAATCCTCATCGAAGAATATGTTTCCATTGATTTTTCAGAGAGAGTGAAAGAGAGAGGGAAAGGAAGATAGAGAAATATGATGTTATTGGTTGCCTCCTGCATGTACCCTCACCAGACCCGGGCTGGGGAGGAGCCTGCAACCGAGTTCTGTGCCCGTGACCAGAATCAAACCCAGGATCCTTTCAGCCTGTAATCCAATGCTCTATGCATTGAGCCAAACCAGATAGGTCGGCCTTCATGTTATTGATGGGCTTGGACACTTACTCTCTTTAGGCTACTTTAAAGATGTGTGGTTTGAAGTGACCCTGGATAGTTCAACCACTAACCTAAAATATAGAACTACAAAATATGCTATAGGTGGCTCCACTCTAAGAACTCTGATAGTTATAGGAAAATGAATGCTAATATTTTTAATTTGTATCAACTTTTTGAAACATTACAAAATGTGACAATGTCACAGTGGTATATCTGAGCTCCTAACCTTTATAGCCAACTCTCATGCTGATGGGACGTGAAGCATTTTAGAAGCTTCTGTCATCTTCCCTTGGGAACTAGCTGTTTTCACTTGGGTCTAGGGCTGCAAACCATAAACTGTGTATGTATTTTAGCTCATGATGAGCTGACCTTCCCCATGCAACAGGGTTGTGTGTCTTTGAAGTTCAGAATGGGAACTTGGGCAAGATGTTTTCGTCAGGAAAAAGGTACAGATTGTGTGTAAATTGTCATAGCCCAAGAGCAGGGAATGTCAGGGGAAAATTTACGTACATCTTCACAACACAGATGAGGGCATAGATATAAATAGGATTTAACTAATTAGTATGAATTAAAGTGCAAGGGAGATGACCAGGACACATGCAAACATCCCCCAGAGCACACCTTCGAGCCAGTCCCACAGGACCTTCCATGGCTAAATGCAAAATGGTACCAGCCCAAACTGGCCTGGGGTGCAGTCACCAGACAAAAGGGTGGTAAATGGCACAATACCCACAAATCAATAAGTATAATACATCACATAAACAAATTAACAGATTAAAAATCACATAATCATACCAATTGATGCAGTAAAAGCATTTGACAAAAACCAACACCCTTTCTTGATAAAAACTCTCAGCAAAGTGGGAATGGAAGAATCATACCTCAACATAATAAAAGCCTTTTATGACAAACCTACAGCCAATATCGTACTCAATGGGTAAAAACTAAAAACCATTTCCTCTAAGAACAGTAATAATATAGGGATGCCCACTCACACCACTCCTGTTTGACATAGTACTGGAAGTACTAGCTTCAGACAAGAAAAATAAATAAAAGGCATCCAAATTGGAAAAGAAGGAGTAAAACTGTCATTATTTGCAGATGACATGATATCGTACGTAGAAAACCCTAAAGACTCCATAAAAAAAAAACTACTAAATTTATTAAATAAATTCAGCAATGTAGCAGGATCCAAAATTAACACCCAGAAATCTATGGCTTTTTAATACACCAATAATGAACTCACAGAAAGAAAAACAAACAAAATACCAATACAACAACAATAAAAACAGCCCCATTTACCATTGCACACAAAAAAATTAAGATACCTAGGAATAAACTTAACTAAGGACATAAAAGACCTGTACTCAGAAAACTACAGGACATTGAAAAAAGAGATAGAGGAATACATAAACAAATGGAAGAGTATATTATGTTCATGGATTGGTAGAATCAATATCATTAAAATGTCCAAACTACCCAAAGTTCTATATAGATTTAATGCAATCCCCATTAAAATACCAGTTGCATATTTCACAGACCTAGAACAACCTCCACACATATTCATATGGAATAAAAAAAAGACCCAGAATAGCCACAGCAATCTTTTGAGAAAGAAGAACAAAGTTGGAGGGATCACAATAACAGATATCAAGCTATATTACTAAGACACTATTCTCAAAACTGCCTGATACTGTCACAAGAACAGATATAAAGACCAATGGAACAGAACAGAGAACCCAGAAAGTGACCCAAGCCATTATGCTCAATTAATATTTGACAGAGGAGGCAAGAGCATACAATGGAGTAAAGAGAGTCTCTTTAATAAATAGTGTTGGGAAAATTGGACAGATAAATGCCAAAAAAAATGAAACTAGACCACAAACTTACACCATACACAAAAATAAACTCAAAATGAATAAGGAACTTAAATAAGATGGAAAACCATAAAATATTGTAAGAATCCATAGGCAGAAAAATATCAGATATATGTCATAACAGTATCTTTATTGATATAGTTCTTAGGACAATGGAAACTAAAGAGAAATAATCAAATGGGACTACATCAAAATAAAAAGCCCTGACAGCGAAAGAAACCATAAAAACAACAACAAAAAAGCCCACTGTATGGGAGAACATATTTCCCAATGTTATATCTGATAAGAGCTGAATCTCCAAAATTTATAGGAAACCCATACATCGTAACAAAAGGAAGATAAACCATCCAATAAAAAAATGGGCAAAGGACCTAAATAGATACTTTTCAAAAGTGGACATATGGAAGGCCAAGAGACATGAAAACATACTCAAAGTCACTAATCATCTGAGAGATGCAAATCAAAAGACAATGAAGTACCATCTTACACCTATCATCAACAAATCAATAAATGGCAAGTGTTGGCAAGGATGTGGAGAAAAAGGAACCCTCGTGCACTGCTGGTGGTAACGCAGACTGGTGCAGCCACTGTGGAAAACAGTATGGAGTTTCCTCAAAAAATTTAAAATGGAGCCGAGACCGGTTTGGCTCAGTGGATAGAGCATCTGACTGCGGACTGGAGGGTCCCGGATTCGATTCTGGTCGGGGGCATGTACCTTGGCTGCAGGTACATCCCCAGTAGGGGGCGTGCAAGAGGCAGCTGGTTGATGTTTCTCTCTCATCGATGTTTCTGACTTTCTATCCCTCTCCCTTCTGCTCTGTAAAAAGTCAATAATATATATATTTTTTTTAAAAAAAATTTTAATGGAACTCCCAAGAAATCAGAAACACCAATCAGAAAGGATATATGCACCCCTGTTGCCAGAAGCCGCCCATTGTCCTCACTAATAGAGAGATGGAGACAGGGAACTCGGAAGGCTGGTTAACCTTAAATGCTCTGAAAGGTCAGAGCTAATCACTCACTGTTGAGACATTGGTAGCTAAAGCAGCCTCCACCTGTTAGTCTTGGGTAAATTCTTGCTGATTAGCTATTATTGGAATTGCCTGCCTAAAGGCTATAGGTGTATCCCATAATCTTAATTAGGCCAGAGCTCCTGGTAGTCCTCCCCCTAGAGGTGGGCTCCCACCTCGCCCCCAATATCCCCAAATTAATACTTTTCTAGACTCTTTCATTTGTGTGCGGCCTTCTCCAGGACCCGAACCCTGAACCTAAACTCTGACCAGGCAGGATGTAAAAGAGGTTTCCACACCCTGTGTTCATAGCAGCACAATTTACAATAGCTAAGATTTGGAAACAGCCTAAGTACCCAACAGCAGATGAGAGGATTAAACAACTGTGGTACATTTACACAGTGGAATACTACATTGCTGTAAAAAATACCATTTGCAACAGCATAGATGGTCATGGAGAGCATTATGCTAAGCGAAATAAGCCAGTCGAGAAAGATAAATATCACATGAACTAACTCATTTGTGGAATATAATGGACAACATAAAGTGATGAACAAAAATAGATCCAGAGATAGAAGCATTGAAAAATAGATCCAGAGATAGGAGCATTGAACAGACCATCAAACCTCAGAGGAAAGGCAGGGGAGGATGGGGGTGGAGGGTAAGAAATTAACCAAAGGACTTGCATGCATGCATATAAGTATAACCAATGGGCACAGACACTGGTATGGTGAATGCATGTACTGAGAGGTGGGGATGGCTGGGGAGAGGTCAATGAGGTGGGGGATGACATATGTAATACTTTAAACAATAAAGAAAAATTTAAAAAATGTTGGTAAAGACACTGAAATTTCTAGGAGATCACTGGGGCAGGCTGGCATTGGAAATACCAATTTGACAAACTGTGGGTGTTTTCAGAATTATTTTGGAAGGCACATGATCTTGTTGGCTATACTAAGTCTCCTAAAAGCTCTATAATCAACACGTAAATATCTGTTCATTCAGCAGATATTAGAGGGCCAGTGATACATGCTGTAGATGAGAGTATCTGGTGACATTTACATGTTTTTGACTCTCCAATCCAGTGTTCTAGGCACATGATATAACTTCTCTATGATTTGGCTCCTTCACCCATCCTATCTAATTAAAGAATAATATGCAAATTGACCATACCTCTGGTCAATCCATGCCAACAGCCACACCCACCAGCCAATCAGGAGCAAATTATGCAAATAAACCCCAAGCAAGATGGCTGTGACCTCTGAGAGCAGGAGGGAAGCTTGGATTTCCCCGGCAATGGAGGAAGCTGAGCTTTCCATCTGCCCTTGCCAGCCTAGGCCTTCATTCAATGCTACAAAGTTTCAATTATAGAAGATATATCCCAACAGAAATGGCAGCAGCCACAAAGCTGGAGAAAGCAGAGGCTAGGGTTGCCTGGGTGATGAAGGAAGCCAAGATTCTGGAGCCCTAGCACCTAGGCCTCCACTTTATGCTACAAAGTTTCAATTATAGAATTTAAATAAATGCAAATGGAAATGGCTGTCACCACGAAGTGATCAGAAGGCTTGGTTCCGCTACAGGCTACAAGTTTCAATTGTAGAACATAAATTAATCCCAGATTTCAGGGCCTTCACTTGGGTCACTGGGGGGCGTGGCCAGCATATAAACCACAACAGGCCTCTAGCCCAGGCTGCCCCAGGCCCCAAGGAAACCCCCACCCTGATCTGAGACACTCTTCAGGGCAAACCAGCCAGCCGCCACCCATGCACCAGGCCTCTATCCTATCTAATAAAATAGTAATATGCAGATTGACCATCACTCCAACACACAAGAGGACTGCCCCCATGTGGTCAAAGATCTTGCCCCCATGTGGACACAATATGGCCACCACAAAATGGCCAGCAGGGGAGGGCCTTTGGAAGGTTCCAGGCCTGCAAGGGAGGGCAGTTGGGGGCAAACAGGCTTGCAGGGGAGCAGTTAGACATCAATTAGGCTGGCAGGGTAGTGGTTAGGAGGTGATCAGGCTGGCAGGTAGAAGCGGTTAGGGGCAATCAGGGAGGCAGGCAGGTGAGCAGTTTGGAACCAGCAGTCCTGGATTGTGAGGATGTCCGACTGCCCGTTTAAGCCTGATCCTACCAGAATCTGGCCTAAACGGGCAGTCGGACTTCCCTCGAAGGGTCCCAGATCGGAGAGGGTGCAGGATGGGCTGAGGGACATCCCCTTCCCCCCATGCACAAATTTCTTGCACTGTGCCTCTGGTAGGAACATACTAATCCCTCACAGAATTGTTGGGAAGACTAAATGACCTGAAGCATGTAAATAAAGCATCTGAAATTGTACCTGGCCTATAATAAACTCTCCATTAATACAGTAATTCCTTTTATTATGACTGCTCCTTTGATACTGAGCTCTGAATAAAACATGGTCTATGACAGTTGGGGGCTTGTAATCCACCAAAACTAATGATGAACCAATAGTGCACCAAGTGTTCTGGTCTGATGGAACTCTTTGTGACTGTATGCCAAGGTCAATGGATGGCTTTATGGGTCTGCTTTATGAGCAAGAATAATAGAAAAAAGTAAAGGTACAATTTTTTAAAAACAAAAGAAGTTAACATTTTTCTTGTAAAGGAAGAAAATTATTGTTGGAGACTATTCACAGAGAGCTGTCAGAAATTGGAGTGGTTTCTTTCAAGAGACCCATATAGAGGCAGAACATTGCAAATATATAGAATTTTTTTGCTGTTTTTTTAAAAATAGCATTCTACAATATAGTTTTTCATATGTTTTTATTTAAAAACTTTAATGTGGACATTATTGCATGGAGTACCCCTAAACCCCCTTTGCCCATCTCCACCTTCCTCCTCCTCCCTTGACCTTCACCAAACCATTGTCCATGTCCATAGGAATTGCATATACTGCTATGTCCTTCAGCTAATTCCTTCACCTTCTTTACCCAATCACCCTCATTCCCCTCCCCTCTGGGCACCCACCAGTCTGTTCCCTGTATTCATGCTTCAGTTTCATTTTGTTCAACAATTACTTTGTCCATTAGATTCTACATATGAGCGAGATCATTTGGTGTTTGTCTTTCTCTAACTGGCTTATTTCACTTAGCATAATATTATCAGGTGTGAGGGGAAGTCTTCCCCAAACTGCACTGGCTGTAATTTAGGAACTGAGAAATGGCTATAGAGGAGCCTCGTACTGACACTAAAGACACATTAAGCAAGCTAAAGAGCCTCCAAGCATCTCATAACTCAGTCTGGCCATGGCCAGTGGTTTTTAATGGCAGAAAAAGAACATAACACTTTTTCCTGCCTGGGCTCCATGCCAGGCTGCTGAGAGAATTATATGTTTACACGTGTGCCCAGTCAAGAGGCCTCTCTCGGGAGCTGGAAGGCCTGGTGCCACCAGGCCCTTGAGATCATAAAAGCAGATCCTTTGTCCCAGGACCTCCTTGTGGTCCGGATGATACACAGCAAGCCGGAAGTATCCTGGAACCAACTCTCTCAGTCTTTAAATGGCAGGTCAAGTCCATGTTTATTAATGAACTGAAATGTCTATGTCTGTTGGAGCCTGCTCAGGGCTCTGCTAACACAGTTCCCATATCTTTAAAGGAGACAGGAAGTTATTATTGAATCGCACCTTGAGATGGAAGGCACTATCAGATGGAAGGCGTAGCTGCTTCCTTTACCTGTGCCTTTTTTTTTAAAAAAAAATTTTTTTTATTGATTTTTTTTGCAGTATAACTTACATTTAATAGTAGTACATAAGTTTTCCTTTTTCCACCCCAATATCCCCCCCAGCCTCCCTTACCCCCCAGCACATCTCCCCACCTGCCCCCCTCCCCGCCCCAGTGTCTTTCATTCATTGGTTATGCTCACATGCATGCATACAAGTCCTTCGGTTGATCTCCCCCAGCATCCACTTCCCATCCTCCCCAGCCTTCCCCCTGTAGCTTGACAGCCTGTTCAATGCCTCCCTGCCTTTATATCAATCACTCTCCCCTGTTTCTTTTCTTCAAAAATATCTTGCCTCTGCATACTAGAAATGAATGTATAAGAACAAAAAATGTTTGAGTGTCAGTTTCAATGTCCAACTGTTCTGAGTCCCAGTTTCAATATCAAATAGTTCTTTATGTGTACATGTCACCAATGGTATCCAGATAGTGGACATATCGTGGCAATGCAAGATCCATCCTCGCCGGTTTGGTCCTGGGCCGCTTGCAGCCATGCACAGCTGCCGACTGCTAGCATGGCAATGTGTCATCAGTGTCCCTTATCTCTGGACCGTCCTCGTGACTGGAACAGGCCCGTCAGTTCCTCACTGTCGCAGAAACCCTCATGGTCTTGGAGTTGTTCTCTGAAAACACACAAACACATTCTCGACCAAAAGTTAGCAAAGGGATCCTCTCTGCAAAATAGACTTGGGATTCTTTTTAATTTTTGCCTAAATGATTTTCCTTTGGCTTATTTTGACACCATGTGTGTTTTTTCATGGGTGTCCTGCTGTTGGCTTTACAAATGGAAGTTACTTTTCTGGAGTAAGAATTTTCTAGATGTATTTTACTTACAGGATATTTTTCCTTACATGATATTACTCCACTATTCCCCCCCCCCCCTTTTTTTTGATTAATGGGGACTTTTGGGATTTACCTGTGCCTTTTTGATGGGAAATTTCCATCACCTCTGTCAAAACAGGTAAAATTTTGTCTCCAGTGCAATGAGGAGCAAATCGAAGACTTTATTGCTAACTTTTTTATTAAATTCCAACTTACTTACCAGCCAATGGGTCACATTGGCTTCCTATTTTATTTGGACAAGTAGGGGTTTCTCATAAAATCACTATTAGCAATTAGAAGTGAAAGCTTAGAGCCTTTCTCAGAACATCCCACCCTTACGTTAGAAAGTGCAATAAGGTTGTTTCGCTTGTTCATTTCTCCTTTTCTTCCTGGATTATTTTTTCCATGCTCTACTTGGGGAGGGTGAAATAAGGTCATAAGAACATTTACTGGAGTAAAACTGCTGTTTGAAACTTTGGCCACTGTTCACCCCTGCTTGCTTAAAACAAAGGAATTATTGCTTTAGTTTCCAGCTTGTGACCTTGAAGACTAGAACCAGAGGAGTAACGGTCCGACGCCAATTATGTAGGCACACCACCTGTTTTTCCAAAGATAGGACCACTTTCCCCTGTCGAGCACAAAGCATAGTTAGAAGATAAAGAGTGAGCAATAGGGTCATTCATAGTCTATTGGCAGCTCTTCCCCAGATGCGGCCTTGAGGGCTGTTCGCCAAACGCAGGGCAATAACATTCATGGTTCAGACCCCTTTAAAAGGCCTGCCTGCACTCAGGGCGGGGTGGCCGTGGGTGTTTGCATGGTGCCCCTGCGACCGTCCTGGCCAATATTCAATAAATCCTTGCCTGCTTATTACCAACTTAATCGCCTCCATGGTCGTTTGCAACTGGTCGTGGAGGACACCCCACAACAGAGGGAAGTGGGAGCAGGATGCATGGGGTCAATGACGGAAAAAAGGGGAACATCTGTAATGCTTTCAACAATAAATTAAAAGCAACAACAACATGGTTTGACTCATTGCCAAACTAATGTTTTAATGAACTCATTTAATGGATTAATAAAATCAATTCATCAAAAATATTTAATGAGTATACATCCTTTATCACACAGTAGGATGATGCTATCAGCCACTCTAGATTTCTGTGCATATATCTATTTGTGGCGGGGGGGGGGGGGGGATCAAGTCTTATGACACAGCAAACCATCACATCTTCAGCTGTTTCTGTAATCCATCTCCCCAGCACGGTTATTTATCATTTCAACCAATATTACTGAACATCTGTGACGGTCTGGGCACTGTTTTTTGGCACTGGGGCTGCAGTAATAGACAAAAGCAAAGTGCCTGTTCTCAGGGTGTTTACCTTCCATGGGATACAAACAAAAACGGAATGACAAAAGGTGTAATACTAGTAGGTCAGACGCTGAAAGGATTAAGAACATTAACGCAGGATAATGGGGGAAAGGATGGTCAAAGAGATTCCGTTGTAGAAGGCTGACTAGGGAAGCTGACATGGCCCGGAGGACTGGACGCCCTGAGACTCTGTCCTGATATCCAGGAATGGCTCCTAAGGACGCGTGCAGCAAGGTCATGCATGGCTTAGCTACGTTCCTCAGTCTTCAGGGAATCCCTAGGAGTAACGGACCGAACTGCTATGTAGCAATGTTTGGCACAAGGTTTGCCGCATATGTCCAAGGAGGAAAGGCAAACTCTGGGGAAGAAGCAATGATGCTGGTCAGAGGACACACCAGCCTTGGGCAGCCAGCAGAGCCAGGTGGGGGCAGAGCTCAGCTGCGCAAGCTCCACAGAGCACAGTCATTCTTGAGAATTTCTCGTCTCTTCCAAACACAACCTAAACTCATTTATTATCTCAGTCTGCCGAATCAAAGCTGTGAGAAGGGAACATGTCAAGATAGCAATGGAACAAGATAATGGGTGTAAAAGGACAAAAAGCAGAAAACCTCCTCCTGAATGATTCCCGGTATTGTCACCAAGAAGAGAGAGTGTTCAGCAAAGAACCTGTAGTTCAGCATCTAAGAAATGACTTGTTAGCTCTGCCTGCGTGGGGATCCTGATGCTTTCCTGGCAAAAGGCACACGCAGTTAACAAATGAGTACCTTCGGAGTGGACCCGGGAACTGAAGCCATGAGAGTTGTAAGTGTTTGGTTAACGATTGGCCGGGAGGAGCCTCTGCTTACAGAATCATCACCTTTATTTTAAACTAACCAAAAATAGGCACTTACCACGCTAACCAAAAATAGGCACTTACCCCGGCGCATCCAAGTTCTGTTATAAATTATCAAGTATTTTATAAAGGATATGTTTTATACAGAATTCTTGACTGATCTTAAGAGAGCACAAAATTATAGTTTTTATTACTTAGTAATAATGAGGGACAGTAATCACCAATTACATGATAATCAGGAATAAAGTAATTCTCAGCCCAACGGGGTATACCCCATCCTGATAGGACAAGATGATAAGGGTAGCCACACTTGTTGTGGGAGTTCTCAAATCCCCCTGTCATTTTTGTTTACTTCCCTGATTTCTTGAATTCATCTTCTCATTTGTTCTCAAATTCAATGAGAACTGAGTATCAGAACTAAATAATTTGAGAGGGCCCTAACAATGAAATAAAATATAATAAGTAATGTTTACTCAGTGGTGTCCAGGGCCAAAGTTTTTTGCATCCTTGGGATTGCATGAAATTATTTTCCTTTCAATGTCTGTTGATTTTTCAAAATTTCTAGAAATATCTATTGATTTAATTATTTCAAAACTTAAAATTTAAAAAAAATGACTTCACATAGTGAATCAAATCTGTTTTTAAAAATATTTTTTAAAGGACAGTTGACACACAACATTAGGTTAATTTCAGGCCTACAACATGATTCGATGTTTGTACACATGACAAAATGATCTACAATAAGGCCAATTAACATCCAATTCTAGCCTGTTTTCAACTCGATTTTTTTCTGCTGATTTAGGCTTACACTCTTAGATATACAACTAATTCTTTCTAACTGACAGGTCAGACACAAATGTTTGAAGATAATTTTCTTTCTAGTTTCCTCTGTTTTCTCTTCTTGAGTCTTAGCATTTCCATTTTCTTCTACAATGATTCCATGTTCTTCTGCATCCTGACATTCTCCTTTGATGAGAAACAGCTTATCTATGGTACTCAAATCTTAATGAAGAGCTACAACATTATTTACTTAGAAAGAAGAAATCTACTGTAGCCTATAATAATGATTTCATAATACCTGAAAGTTGATGGTATATTAATGATATGATCATGGTCACAACTTCTTTTATATTAATAAAGGGGAAATTGTAAAGGGGTATTTGTATTTAATATATATCCCTTAGACCATGAGTCATGAGAATATTGGGGTCACAAACAAAACCCCAGCAATAAAATAATGCATCTCTGGGCCATCACCGTCCTGTAGCATTGCTGGTTGTCAAGCTCTATGCAAATTCTCCACTCTGTCGTGTGGAAATGAGGAGAGAAAGAAGAAAGACCCTAGAGTGTGTCACCCAATAACTTATTATTTCATATTCCCACAGGATGCCAGGCTTCTGGCTTCCAGAGGCAGTGAATGGGCTTGCACAGACTACCAACTAGCCAGAAGTCCCTGCTGTTGTCTGAACACTAGCTACCCAGCCCGCCATTTGGACAATCTCTATGAGAAGCAATAATATGGAGCTGGCACAACAGCTCACTTCTTCCCTCTCATGCACAAGCTTCTGACTCCTTCCTTCACCCACTCGACTTCACAGGCTCCATCATCCCCCAGGGATGGTGGTGAGATCCATATGGGTCTTAACATTTCTTGGGTCTATTTATCTTATTTATTACAAACATGTCTATTGCCTATGAGGAAGAGAAAGCCTCTGTCCCCTCCACCTAACATTGTGCAGTAGACTAGGAAGACTCCACTCCTTTACTCAGGATGGAATCACAGTCTCTGTTCTTCGTATATCATTTTAAGGAATTAATTCTCAAATTCATCCACAGGTGTGTGTGTTTTTTCTTCTTTGGGGAGCTTTTGCTATATTCAAAACAGTGAACAAATAATAAAAATATGATCCTAAAGCAAAGATAATTCTATTAAGATAGTTTTGAATAGCAGTATCCTGAAGACCAAATAGTTCATGTTAATGTGGGACTTTGAAAATTATAAAAAATGTTCTTTATTCTGATTTCACTGGATTGTCTATTTCTTGGATACATTAATTCAAACAAAGCACCATGGAAACAAATACACAGTGATCATTATATTTATGCTTCGTTTCCCCATTAGTTAGTGTGATGAGAAAAGTGTCTCCTTTTCCCACATACAGTATGTGATTTTATCATTTCAGACTAAACTAATGATTTCCTTTAAGGCCCACAAACAATTTCTTTTACCATTCTTGATTAAACTAATGATTTCCCTTAAGATTCACAAATAGTTTATTTTCCTTTTTATCAACCTACCTAAATAGGATGGCGTTTTCCCATGCATGAGAATGCATGAGACTTTTCCTCTCTTAGCAGGTTATACCTCACAATTATCATTCTTTTAGTTGTGTGTGTGTGTGTCCGTGTGTTTAAAGGCCCAAGAGGACACAGTTAACAGTAAGAAATTAAAAACAAAAAGTGTCAAAATAAATGTTTTCACTTCTGCAAACATTTCCCCCCACACACACTGCACAGTCATATAACTTGACATAAAGAGAAAAAAAGAAAAGTTGCCACTACTGAATCCCAGCACAAGTTAACTTGGAAATGTCCTATCATTAAGCCACTGACACACTTTCCACTTTCCTTGCCGTGGTGGAAAGAAAGAATTGCGTTTGGTTCTAACATAAAAGATGTCAAGTGTCTTAATAATATGTTAAATTATTACCCCATTTTCTTTGTAATAGTGTAATAGATAATCTCCAATTTTCTTGGAGTTTAGGAAATAAAGGAGAAGCATCAGCACACCTGTGTAATTTCTCGCCCCTCCCCCACCTCTCTTTGCCCATTGCGCAATAATAAAACGATACAGGTTCAGGAGAGGATGTAAAACACAGTTTTCAATTTATCTCCAAGGAAAAGGGCCCTGGGGTTATTGGTAGCCTGAGCATCTCAAGTTAAGGGAAAGAGAGGATGTTCGTGGAATTCTAACCTAAAAGTATGCAAATGTTTCGGAAGCCAAGGTAATTGAGTACCTCCCCCATTCCTCTGCTTCAAACAGACACACTGGGGCATGTGGAGTGATTACCGGGTACTCTGCAGATTACTGAAGGTTTTTGTATCATGCAGCAGCTTGTGGTTTGGGAGGGGCTGACCCGATCACAAGCACTAGTGATAGATATGTTCAGTGGTCTTGAAGCAACTACTGCATGCAATCATCTGCCTCTATTGTCCCACTGAGTGTGGAATCATCTAGGCTAGGTGGTTAGGATGCTCTCTCTCCTACTGGAGGGGAACAAGGAAGAACAAGGGGAAGAGTGAGTCATGTTTGCTGCTGAAAGGCGTCTTGCAAACATCTTGGTAAAAAACTGACGTTACTGACAGAAAAAAAAAAGAAAAGAAAGAAATCCAGGTTTTGGTGACACAGTTACTAATTCCATTGAGTCGAGTCTTTCCCTAAAATGGAAATTCCTGACTAAAGTTATTTCTGCCAAAGTTTTCTTTTTTTGTTTGTTTTGTGTAATCTGATTTGTGTTGTGTGTTTTATTACTTGCAGATGGACCCATCCTTCTACTGAGACTAGATTACTCCTAACTTGAGGACATTTATCCAGAGCAGAGGTCATCTTGTCCTGTTTCTATCTGTTTATGTGGTCACCCATCCTACAAAGTTCTCCTTACTTACGCACCCCTTTTATTGAGAGACGATTTTTTAAATCTGATAATACAGCTAATGTGATTCATCTTCATTTTAATGAATGGTTTTAGCTAGTATGCTTTCCTCACTCTATTTTAGTACTTTGTGGAAGCATATATGTACTATAAAAATATGATGTGCATATATAATTACTATAAGATATAGCATATAAAATATATAATGTATAACATATAATACCTATACATGCTTTCTGCCTATTTCTACCCCTGTCTCTGCCTACGTGTTAGGACATTTGAAATCAGCTTTTATTACCAAATATTATTTAAGCAATGCTGATTTTTTCATCACTCGCCTCTCAGAATCCATAAACGGAATATTGAGATTATGGCCCCTGACCTTCTGCTAACTCACTTTCTGTTCTGCCAGCATCCTGAATTTAGAACATTAGTCTCATTCATGTAAGTGCCACCTTCCTAAGCCAAGACTTCCATTAGGTCAAGATTAATGTAACTAATGAGCATTCTGTGCCTGTGTTTAAACCACCACCACCGCCCTGGCTCATGGTCCCCCCGCCCCCCTGCAATCTGTCATTATGACACAGTCACCTTTGAGATAATGGATGCGGAGCCAAGTTTAGAAATCCTGTCACAAGCTTGATTCTCCTTTCTCTTCTCCATCTCACCCCATGAGCCCCCACCCTCAGGAGAGCATTGTGCCTGTGGCTTTTGATTATATTAACAAATATTCCTTTAATGATGTCTCAGGAAAAGATACACCACTTACTTGAAAGTTGCAAGCATTGACCTTAATTCACCTTAATTGACCTGGTTATTATCAAATTCTTCCTGTTTTACAGTTGGACACACTAATGAGAAGAACACTTATTATTTCCTCCCAAAATAAGTCTGACTAATTGGGAGGTTTACAAGATTAATTGCAAGGAGTTTTGCAAAAAGAGCTTGTCCAAGAAACGATCAAGAATTTGGCAGTATACATGCATTATTTTGAATTATAATCCAGTGAGAGCTTAAAGCTACTTTGTCATCCACTTCTCTACTTCAGTATCCATGGGCATAAAATTCCCTTTAAAAATCAGTAAATTCGACAGCTGTTGTACATTGTTGGATCTAATTCTTTGACCTGATTTGATACAGTAAGAATGAGCAGTTTTTGAAAATGGCAGGTGAATGTATAGGAAATGCATAAACAAAGTTGTACAAACTAGCTTGCAAATACATATGACAATCATTCCTGGAAATAAATAAGCAACCTTAGACCTCTGATTTTTCTTTCAGGCTTATTCACATAATCCCCATTTGTTTATGTGTTGAAAGGTTAAGATAGAAATTTGACTGCTGTATTCAAAATGGGACAGTCTAGACCAGGCCATCAGTCCTCACAGAATGCTCCACAAGCTCCTGGTTCAGTGTCTAGCCATTTCTCCTGAAGAACTCAAATGCAGAGATACACCGTGTTATATTTTCTCAGTTCACTATGTTTTCCTCAAGGTGTCATGAATGAGGAAGCCTCAGCTTTGCAGAAAAAAGAATTTCATGGTAGCCAGGTTTTCAGCAAAGCCACAGCTGAAGTTAATTCTCTCACCTCTTGGGACTCGGCATCTTTAATTTACCATACATCGAGACCTACCTCCTATCATGCTTCAGAGAGCCTTTTGTCTTCTAGCTATCTAAGGACTGCTCATTGTATAACTAAGAGGGGAACTGACAGTAGAACAAAGATAGTCATGTGTCTGTCCCTGCACATTTCTTCCCATTTCTCACTTATTCTTCTCTCACTTTAAGAGTTCCTGGAGCTGAAGCTTACCTGAAAGGCTTCCCTATGATAAATTCAGAGTGAACGGGAGGAAACTCAATAATTAGCATAAAGCATGATATTCTGGTAGGTATCTACTCCCACAGGTCCTTAGCATTCTAATTCCCAATCTCCTTCTCTGTTCTTTTTCCCCACTTACTTGAAATCTGATATGAACTGAGATACAAGATACACTTAAACAAATACCATTTTGGGTAGTTACCTAATTAATTCATTGTTAAACATATCATTGCTCCATTTGAGCTACAGGTGATTGAGAGGAGGCCATATTGTCCCTAGTGCTAATGCAGTATAGTTAGCAGATTTATGTGTTTAAGTGATGGATTTAACAATATTGACCTGTCAGAGGGAAAGATGTATTTCCAATTTTTTTCATCTTTGGTCCTTAGAAGTTTTACTTGGTCTTTCTGAAGTAAGAAGTTAGAGCAGGAAGTCACAGTGTGCCATCAGAAGAAAACAAAATGTAAGGAGCTCCTTTGTGGGCTCTAGATCATCAAAATAGCAAAAGGATAGAAGGGGAAATAGGCATGGTGGTGGGAGGTAAATCAAGTTCACTGGCCTCTCTGTTTCATTCAATGTCTCCTATGGTTTCACTTTATATATCAAATATATTAGTCTCAAGGTTACTCTAACCTTTCGCATAGAAACCAGTGAAATGAAGGGTCACTGGTTTGAAATTGCCCCTTGGTCCGCTGAAGGTAAAAGCACACCCTTGATATCAGGATGTGGACACTGCAACCTGACTGTGCACATGCAAGTCTTATCACCCAACCTTCTAGGCCTCTGACCAGATGTTCTTAATGACATCTATTTGCAGATCAATTAAATGAACTGCTCAGAAGACCTTATGAACATGCAGCAGCCCTGTAATGAACACCTAATAATAAATACTCCTTAAAAACACTATTTTTAGACCCTAACCCATTAATAATTACTATAATATTAGGGGATCTTCTCTTTCAGCTAAAACTATCAGTAAAGCAGGTCCACAGACGATGTATATTTTCATCTGGAATTGGAGAGGATACAACCATTAAAAAATAGCCATTCAGCATTTATTATGCGATAACAACTTATACTTCAGTGAAGACCTTCATCAATCCTCATGTGTATACCTTCACACTGGTTTGATTTTTTCGAGAAATTTTATATTTGTCCCAAGCTTCCTGCATGGATGTCAAATTATATATTCCTTCTGATAAAAGATGGATGATGCCTATCTAAACTATTTGCCTGCTTAGAGCAGGTTACCTCCAGCTTTCTGCTTCCAGTAGTTTGTTGGGCTCACAGAGTTGCCTTATGAAAGTAGCCCAACACAGTTCCTAATATTTCAAAGGGAAAATTTTCCATCAACCCCAGAATGAGAGTCTAAAACACATTTTGATTTTTCTATGGCCCCATGAAATGCTGGATCAAACTGACACACCACTGTTCCAAGGAAGAGGCATTTCTGTCATTTCCTCAGTCCATTATCTAGGCTTCTCTTTCTCCTTAAACAGTTGGAATGCATTGGCATGAATATTTCGTTCTCTTTTGATATCACACTCAAGATAGAGGTCCTCAGTTTTATAGCTCAGTCTCAGGAAACCAGTCCCTAGTCTAGAATCTTCATATGTGTGCATATCCCACATATTGTCACAAATAATTGATTACTCGTTTGTAAAGATTTTCTGATTTGGGGCATTTGTTCTCATTTTTGAGTCCTAGTGGTGGGATCTTTGTATCCAGACTCACTGGTCAGGCAGTGAGCAATGGCAGGAGACTGAGATGGGAGAATCTTGTCTCATTTAGCCTCAGTCTCATGCTTTTTAATTTTACTCTTGGTATACTCCAGTTCAACAATCCAAACAGCTGATTATCAGTATCACCGATAAGGTTTCAAAATACACATTTCTCAGCTCTCTTCCTGGAATTTCTGGCTCAGTGAGTATGAAATGATGCTTAAAATTGTCTATTTAAGAAATAATCCTGATCTGAGCACTAAAACTGTATTGGCACAGTGGTTCTTCAAAACAATTATGAAAAATCACTCAATAGTTTTATGTCTGTGATTCTTCAAAAACAATTATGAAAAATCACTCAGTAGTTTTATGTCTTTGATTTCTCAAATGCTTGGAAAACTGAGTGGAGGTCAAGAAGAAATGAGACTAGTCTCTTGATCTTAAGGAGCTATCTACATTAAATGACTACTCCTCAACTAGAGGCAAACACCTGGTTACTTCTCAAAATATTGAGTGAAAGTGTTAAAAAATTTAGAAAATCAGAGGATGAAAAGTTACACTCATTCATTAGCACCTACTATTTGTGAGGCTAGTGTTGGAAATCAGAAATGAATAAAACAGTTTCTGAGATCCAGAAATTCTTAAGTAGGTGTAAGATAAACACTTAAAGGAGTCAATAACACAATGACATCAACAAACTTCTATAGGAACTCAAAAAAGGGACCAATTATTTGTGTGTGAGATGCTGGTGGGTAATGATATTATAGAGATGAATCATGACATTTTTATAGTCACAAGGTCACTGTGCTTCAGGATTGCTAAATAAAGAAATTATCCAGTATCTCCTGGATAACTTTGCATGCAAACAGTCTCCCCCTTCTATAACATTTGGGGGACCCCAGAAGGAGTTAGGTCACTTAAGCATCTTTCCTACCTTGATAGGTTTAGAAATGTCAGGTGTAAGGGCCCAGTATTACAAATTCTTATAGGTCAGTAGGCTATTGCCTCACCTCTAAAAACCATTTGAAATATGGTTTCAAGTCTACTGGTATTGTAAATAAGATCATTCTATTTTGAAAGGAATTCATGATGCTAATATTAAGGTTGTATGTTAACATAATCCCTTGCTAATTGAGAAAGGTCATCAATTATACTTTTCAAATTATGTGGCAATAAATAATTCTTAGGTGAAGACATGTATTCCAGGACAAGATTGATATAACCAGGTAGGCCTGGAAGAAGTCAAGGAAGATAAATCTTTCTACACAGGAAGTAATTTATCTTGCTGTGTGTAGTTGTTGTTATGGCATACACTTATGAATATTATTTTTAAAGCACTTAAGCTACTATTCTAAAAACTCAATCACTAAGATATATGTACTACTATGTGTAATACTTTAAACAATAAAATAAAATTAAAAATAAATGTAAATAAAAACTCAATCACTAAAAACCTTTCAATCAGCCTAACATCTCATGCAGAGTGGATTTCATTTGGCACAAGGAATAAGTATATTATGACAAGTGCTGGTCGAGAGCTGGGGTGAAGAGGGAGTGAGCACCATGCTGTCTCAAAGAAAGAAAAACTTTCAGAATAGACTCTATTCTGATGGTATCAGTATTGTGTACGTGTGGGGGATTCTCTATGGAATAGTAACGATGCATTTCTTCATTTGAAAATTTAACATGGGGATGATATGGGTGTAGTCTATTCTCTTTAAGACATCTTACTTTGCTTTGAATGAAAGCAGGATATTTACTTAGAACATTTTAGCTATCTTCGTAGACAGCAGAAAGAAATTAGAGTAAGATAAGAATGCTTAATAGAGCCCTAACTGGTTTGGCTCAGTGGATAGAGTGTCGGCCTGCAGACTGAAGGGTCCCAGGTTTGATTTCGATCAAGGGCATGTACCTTGGTCGCAGGCACATCCCCAGTGGGGGGTGTGCAGGAGGCAGCTGATCTATGTGTCTCATCCATCTTTTTAATTCTCTATCCCTCTCCCTTCCTCTCTGAAAAAAATCAATAAAATATATTTTTTAAAAAAGAATGCTTAATAGGAACACAAGCTACCAAAGGAGACTCTTGAATCTTATTGCCAAATATTTTTAAGAATAAGATTGACCAGGGTGTAGGGAATATAACGGGGAGATAAGCCAAGTGGCTTAGTTCCACTAACTTTATGGGGGCCTTGAACACAGCTGAAAGGATTTGCATTTCATTCTGTGGGTGTATGGAGAGCGACACAGTGTTTCTGATCAGAAAATGACATGATTGAACCTGGGCTTTAGTTGTACTATGTTATTAAAATAATAATAACAATAAATATATTTTCTCTATTTTATTTAATTAACTATAACATTAAAGAAACTGTTACAATTAAATATTTAAGAAGCTCAATAAAAGTATTTTAAATGTAGACTTTTTGAGGTAGCCAAGACTGAAAGTTTTCAAACAAAATCTCTAACATTTAAGCCTCGAGGGGCCTATTGGAAAAAAAGTACTTCTAAGATAATAAAAATATCCTAGAATCCACTTTATTTTTTTTTTCTATCTAAATTGATATTTCAATGCAATTTTAAGTGAGGGTTTATTTTTCTTATAAACAGGACTCAAGTTTTTCAGGACAAGAGTAGGAGTACTATGCCAACAGAAAAAGAGTCAAATGAAGCTAATAGAAAGTATGGTAGTACTTATTATTCAGCAACAATGCTTTGATCTGCCATTCAGCATTTATAATGAGCATAGGCTGATTTTCCCCAAAATATAGGCTATTTTTGTTCCTGTAAAATACAGCATAGCAGGAACAAGAATTTTAAAAGCCACAACAAGGAAATGCAATTCAGTCGGGACAGGGCAGTCACAAGGCTTCCTGCAGTACAGTCCAGAATGCTCGTGGTGAATCTGCGGACAGAGGCTGTGTCTGCACACCCACGTTGGGATACTGCGAAATGATGTCAGCTGTGCAGCTACTGTTTAAAATATCAGTGTATGCTTGACTTTTGACAGAAAGGCTTGAGTAGAAAACTTAAAGCAAACATTACTATCATTTTATTTTCAGTTAAATCTGAAGGGAAAAAATTCATTTCCTTAATTGTGGCAGCCTGAGCTCTCCCTAAAATGAAGGAATTGTATTAAAAGTCCTTTGATTTAAAATAACCAGGTGGAGTATTTGCCTGGCAGTGACATGGTCTACAATGACTTCGTTCTTTCAACAAATGTCTTTAGTTCCCTTGCATCTGTAGCTACTGAAAAATAGAAATCCACTGTTTTTCTACAGTAATATCAAAGCAAGCAAACAAACAATAACAAAAACCATACATTAAAAGAAATCCACCAAAATTAAAAAAAAAATCAGACAGAGAAGATGAACTATCCTGAAGCTCATCTGGAGAGGGTACCAGACACTCCATCCAAAACAATGCATTTTGCCAACAATGCAGGGGATTTGCTGAAAAGGATGTGTTCAGCTCACTGGAACATTATTTTGAGTTCGGTTGAGTACAACAAACATTATTATTGATGAAAACATTAGGCACATACAGCCTTTGACTGATGGTGCTGTTTTGTACTTTGCTTTCAACTATAAAATATAAAATCATGTGCTGTACCCTTTGCCAGAAAGTTGTCATGATCCAGAATAGAAACTGGAGGCAGATTCTTTGGGCTCACATACTTTTTATGCCACTTAGAAGCTGGTGTCTATGGTCAGACTTAACCAAGCACCTTTCATTATGATGATTAAAGGAGTCAATAAATGCTAAGGGCTTAGAACAGTGTTTAGAACATAATAAATGTTCAGAAAGAATCAACAATTATTATTTACTAGAGGCCCAGTGCATCAAATTCATGAACAGTGAGGGGGTGTCCCTCAGCTCAGCCTGCACCCTCTCCAAGCTGGGATCCCTCTCACAATCCAGGACTGCTGGCTCCCAACTGCTCGCCTACCTGCCTTCCTGATTGCCCCTAACTACTTCTGCCTGCCAGCCTGATCACCCCCTAACCACTCCCCTGCCAGCCTGATTGCCTCTAACTACTGTGCCCTGCAGGCCTGGTCATCCCTAACTGCCCTCCCCTGCAGACCTGGGTCCCCCCAACTGCCCTCCCCTGCAGGCTTGAGGGTCCCCAACTGCCTTCCCCTACTGGCCTGATCACCCACTGCCCTCCCTTGCAGACCTGATCCCTTCCAACTTCCCTCCCCTGTTGGCCATCTTGTGGCGGCCATCTTGTGTCCACATGGGGACAGCCATCTTTGACCTTATGGGGACAGCCATCTTGTGTGTTGGAGTGATGGTCAATTTGCATATTACTCTTTTATTATGAAATTATCACCTCATTTCTAAATCAGATCATTTCATGAATTTCAATTGTCAAAATCCTCCAATTTCATATATAAAAGAGAAACCTTTGTAAACCTTTTGATAAACCCAATCAGACACATTTCTATTTTATTATAGAGCATTTCAAGGCCTCCACACTTTGTTATCCCATATAATAAAAGCCTACTATGCTAAGTGTCCAGCTGTCTGGCCATCCGTTCAACCAATCAAAGCTTATGCTAATGATATGCTAAGGCTGCTCAACCACTCACTATGACATGCACTGACCACCAGGTGGCAGACAGTCGACCAGTATACCAGTCGCAATGACACGCACTGACCACCAAGGGGCAGATGCTCCTACTGGTAGGTTAGCTTGCTGCTGGGTCCTGCTGATCAGGATTGAGTGAGATGGGCCGGACATGCCCTGGAGCCCTCCCATGGTCCCTCTCTAGCTGGCCAATTTCATGTTTCCCTCCCCAGCCCTGATTGTGCACTGATGGGGTCCCTCAGCCTGGCCTGAGCCCTCTGGCAATTTGGGACCCTGTGAGGATGTCCAAAAGCCAGTTTCAGTCCATCAGCAGAATGACTGGTCACTATGATGCACACTGACCACCAGGTGGCAGACACTCAGTGCAGAAGCTGCCCCCTGGTGGGCAAAGCACTCCCAAAGAGGGAGTGCTGCTTAGCCAGAAACTGGGTTCATGGCTGGTGAGTGCAGCAATGGTGGCAGGAGCCTTTCTTGCCTTTGTGGAAGTGCTTAGGATGTCCAATCCCCCGAAGGCTCTCGGACTGTGAGGAGGGCACAGGCTGGGCTGAGGGACCCCCCTCTACTCTCTCCCTGCCCCTCCCTGAGTGAACAAATTTCATGCACCAGGCCTCTAGGCTTTAATAAAAAAGTTTACTGTTTATGTAAATTGCATCCATATTCCTAAATCTCATTAGGAAAATCCCATAGATGTGGTTCTCCTTATCAAAGGCACTCATTTCTATCTCTCATGCCTACAAGCTGATTTAAAATATTTTACAATATAGATCCTAATGTATTCTAATACACACCAAAATATATTAGTTATATTAGGATGTATATATTTGTATATATTAGAAGCTCAGTAAAAACTAAGAGTCATTGTCCATAAGTGCTTAACCAAGAGCCAAAGAGACCTGAAGGTGAAAGTGAAAAGGGATCCCTGTTTCTGGTTAGCGCACAACCCATTCGGAAGGTGAGTGTGAGAGAGAGAAGGAATGATCTCTTGTTCTTTGTAAAGACGCAATAACTCAATTCTGAGGTGAACCTTCAGCTGGCTGGAGAATTAAGCTACTAACTGGAAAGAAATCAAGAGGAGGCTGCCAAACTTAGTGTAGACTGCCTTAAAATGCCTGGCAACCAGGCAAGTTCCTTGATAGCGCCCAACACTTCATTCTAACATTCATCCATCCATTTTTTTCATAAATTATTAATTGAGAAACCATAACATGTCAGAGAATCTTTCTCTCTTTCCCAACATTTAAACCACCAGCCAGTCTTGTCCATTCTAAATTCTTCTAAAACTCATCCTAACTATAATTTCTAGTAACCTAGACCCAATCACCACCATTTCACATCTCTGATTTAACTCTTTATACTGCTTTCAATATTCTTCTTCTACACTTTAACACTAGATGAACATGCCCTGAAATTGCATTTCTGTTCCCACGTGTTTCCAAAATAACTTTTGGTTCCTAGTTTTCTTCATCTTACAAATGGAGATGATATCATGTTAATGTTGAGAGAATTAACTAAGTTAACAGAAGTGAAGTGTTTCCTCGAATAAAATTTTGTTCTTTTCTTTGTTAATGGTAACATGAATAATGCATTAATTAAAAGGGCAATGTCTTACCATACAACTCTGCTGTATTATGTATGTAATTGTCGGAATGTCACTGTATTAAATCTCTAAAGTTAGGGTTATATTTGAGTTTAATGAGTACTGACTGAGACCTTTTTCTCTATTTTCCATTCCCTATATTGTGCTTATTAATCAATTTAATTTGTACTTAGTTTTCTGTATATATGCTTTCTTAATAATCAGCTCTAATTTCCTGCTTCTTCTATGGGCATCACTGGCTTCCTTGTCCTGTCTGCTTTGAAAATGGCATTACAGTGGCTCAGAACACAGGAAAAGATACAAGGAAAGTGACAGAATTGTTTTCTTACGTTATTTTCTGAATTCAACTTCTACAAAAAATATAGCAATTTTTCAATTTTAGGAGGCTTTACAATCACAAATTATTCTAAAGAAGAAATTAAGTATATTTTGTAAATATTTCTTAAGGTGAAGTCTATTCTAGTTTTTCAAAGTAAATGATACACTGTTTTGGCAAGTTTATGATTTTCATGATTTAAGTGATAGAATATATGCCGTATCTGAAGTCTTCTGGACTATGGAAAATGTGTTTTCCTGCCCCTTTAATCCATTTATAAACTTGAATGATGAATTTTCTTGGATAATGTGTGAATTCAGGAGTGGAAGGTGACTTGTTTGTTTTAAATGCATTTATTCTGAAGCTGACTAATACCAAAATAATCTTTGGAATAAACATAAAGAGCATCTTTATCTGAAAGTTCTATATTTATTCTTTCTTTAAAGTAAAAAAGTACTTTCCCCATTAGTTTCCAAATTTGATTATCATGCCCATTCTGCACTTAAAACTTAAATAGCCCTATACATATTCAGTTTTATCATTTTTATATAATATTCCAAATGTTATAGATATTACGGTATTAATAATAATTTCCCACCAAGCACACAGTGTGCTGAATAGCCTATTTTACAAAGCCTAGATGTTGCATCAACTCTTATTAGCTTGAGGCCTTGGCAGATGTGTTCAGAGATGCTGCTGGCAACTCCATGGCCAGGGCCACAAAGAGACCCCTCAATTAGAGGTTACTCCTATTGAAATGGCAGGGACTCCTTGTTAAGTTTGAGTTATCCATGAGCGAAACCTGTCACTTTAGGAAACAAAATCTCAATTCATATTAAGTAGTACCTGCACCGGAAATAGAATGGAGATATGAACTACTTTCTAAAATATCACCAGTAGTAGAGTAAATGGGACCCTACAAGGTGCCAGGAGCATGTGATTAGTATCGCACATAGACACAAGGAAAGATGCAATGATGAGTGTGACTCAGTGCAGGCCTTTCAGACCATTCAGACCTATAAGATGCCCCATGTGGTACCAGCTATACCATCTGGGTCTATAGTACGTGCAGGCCAGTTACAGATTATTTCAAAAGAATATTCTCTCATGTTAGACGCTCATTCTGAAATAGCGATTTTTGAAGATATCCAGCTGGAGAGCTCTGGTGCTCATCAATGTAAGGAGCAGTTGGACAAAGACACTGTAAAAAGTAGGTTCATTCCTCTCTGTAAAAGAATACATAAAATATATATTTTAAAAAAAAGCCAACACTGGTTTGGCTCAGTGGATAGAGTGTCCGCCTGTGGACTGAAGGGTCCCAGGTTCAATTCTGGTCAAGGGCATGTACCTTGGTTGCGGGCACATCTCCAGTAGGGGGTGTGCAAGAAGCAGCTGGTCGATGTTTCTGACTTTCTATCCCTCTCCTTTCCTCTCTGTAAAAAATCAATAAAATATATATTTTTTAAAAAAGTAAGTTCACTCAAAATGTGTTTTCCAAATCGTTGATGTAGTGAATGGCATCGACAGTAGTAGAAGTTCTGTATAATGTGGAAAGACACTGTCATGTCATTTTTAAGGATGGGTTTTCTTTTGCACAAGCCTATTTGCCATTTGCGTGAATGCACACAAACAGCCCCACAGAATCATGGTGAGCATGGACGATGCTCTGGAGGCCAACTCCATCAGCAATGACATTCTCCCTGTGCCTTTCTTGGAAAAGGTTGTTCAGGGTCTTCTTCTCTGCACTGAATGAGCCAAGAAATTAGCTCAAGGCCTCTTCTGATAATAAGTACATGAGGAAAAAACCTAATCTGACATATGGAAATGAAGGCCTCATTGCTTCCTTAACATTCCCCACGGTGCATCTTTATAGTTTCCTCAGTAAAAAAAAAAAAAAAAAAAATCTGAAATTGAAATTCTGAAAAGATCACTCTTTTAATTATCCCCAAGACTAGCCAAGTTGGTTTCTAGAGCTTCATCATCCTAGACAATTCTACTTAATCACACAGTAAATCAATGGTAATTATTTACACTTGATAGAGGCTTTGGAAAAACAATATAAATAATTTAAGAATGTCATTATCCTATGTAACACATAATACATATGTATTATTTTAAACAGACACCATAAAACTGTGTCTTCTTTGCTTAAAGGACAAATTTCAATTTTAAACTCATCTTTTGCAGAAAATACTTTCAAGTAAGGATGTGAAAGCAAGCGGTGCCGGCTATCATTATGTAACTTGGTAATTTCACGTTGGCTAATAACACATGACGATGGTGGTAATCAGAACCACAATGGAGACTTATTCACATCAGGAAGCATAACTGAGTTTAATTTAACTCTACAGGAGTAAATGCCAGGCGAACCCATGCCCTCAGGAGAGGTGGGAAGCAGATACATAATTTCTGTACATAATTCCTGCAATGCACGTAATTATCCAGTGTGGCTGTGATAACTGACGTTTATATGTAATCACTACATTGTGACACAAAAATGAATTGGTTTTATATTTTCGCTTTGAAACTCATACAGGATATTCATCTCAGCGTGAGCTGTGGAACGGAAGTGGAAACAGCAAGGCCCACAGAAAGCCAGGAGGAAAGCAATTTTGCCCCCATATTTCCACTGCCGTTTGCATTGTTTCTAAGGGGAAAAACAACAACAACAACTGAAATAAGTATGGCTTTTCTCATTTCATTGTGAGAGTTAGCGAGGGGGAGAAAAAGAAGGTTATTAGTATTATACAACGAAGCTCCTTACATGTCGAAGAATCTTCTCTAAGGAAGCTTTGAACATGGAAATTACCAATCGCAAAAGCTAGCTAAGTTTATTTACATGATATGAACATGTGCACTTGCATCTTAGCCTGGGTGTCTGCTAATGCTGTTTGGTATAAAACACCGGTGGTGCCCTGATATCTGAGCTGACTATAATACTTCTTTCTGCTACCACATGACACCTATGGTCCATCAAAAGGCGACACCACACACGTTTTAAGCATGTCACCTTCCATGGTTTGGTTTATGCTGTTCTTTCCACAGATGACTTACTTCCTCTTCTCCCCTAAAAACAAACAAACAAACAAATACAGCATGAAATACAAAATAAAAATAAAGCCATAAGGTAACCAGGGAGCAGTCTGTTCATGTGTGAGAAAAAGGCTAACAAACACAGCAGCCACAGTGTTATCCCGCAGCCTCACAAATCAGACTGCACAAGTCAGAGATACAGTGGTGTTTATAAGGTGTAAGCCCCTTTCAGAGAAAAGGCTCAACTCTTCTTAGAGTTAGGAAATAGCTCCAGACAGGGGGGCCCTGTTTCTGTTTGTGGGTTTTGCTTGTACTTGTATCAGAAAAGGTTTTATTTGTCTGTTTTTATGATGGTATTTCATGTGCTTCATAATGAGGGGCAGAGGACCAGTCAGTCGGCTTACTCAATTTCGAGAGCTTTTAGTATTTCAATAATTATTTAAAATTTAATTGTGATGATGACTGCTATCATTGATGACTGATTGCTGTTTACCCTAATTAGAATTCTTGAAATGGTAATCTGATGCTTTTAAAGAGTTATGCAAGGAATTACTAAGCCATATTTTAAACTCTGAACTGACTGATGTGTGCTAATGGGATGCCAGGCTGATGCAGGTGCTAATCAGTGGTTGGACATCAGCAAGCAGAGACAATAATGGATTGCATTAGTGCAATCATGGTAGAAGGAATGAGTCACATCTTGTAAGTCTATTTTTTTAAAATATATTTTATTGATTTTTTACAGAGAGGGAGAGGGCAGAAAGCTAGAAACATTGGTGAGAGAGAGACATCGATCAGCTGCCTCCTGCACACCCCCTACTGGGTTTGTGCCTGCAACCAAGGTACACGCCCTTGTCCAGAATCGAACCTGGGACCCTTCAGTCCACAGCCTGACACTCTATCCACTGAGCCAAACCAGTTTCGGTTATACTCTAGAGTCTATTATGCTCAGCGAATCTAGTCATAGCTGCCAAAGTAGTTTTCAACACTTGCTTTAAAAAAAAAAAAATATATATATATATATATATATATATATATATATATATATAGAGAGAGAGAGAGAGAGAGAGAGAGAGAGAGAGAGGGGGGGGAGAAAGAGAGATTTCAGAGAGGAAGGGAGAGGGAGAGAGATAGATACATCAATGATGAAAGAGAATCATTCATCAGCTGCCTCCTGCATGCCCCCTACCAGGGATTGAGCCCGCAATCTGGGCATGTGTCCTTGACTGGAATCGAACCCTGGACCTTTAGTCCGCAGGCCAATGCTCCATCCACTCGGTCAAACCAGCCAGGGCTGCACTTGCTTTTTATATCCTGTCTCTAACACCAAGCTACAACTCATGCAGTTGGGCACTGCTTTCTTCTTTACTAGCTTCTCATAACAACTTTGCTAAATCGAAGTTCTTAGTACTGACTGATAACTATGGACTAGATATGATGTTTATCTTTTCATACATACGTATATATGTTTGCAATTAAAGACAGACCAAGGCAAAAAAATATTTCCTAGAAAAGAGATAGCAAACATCTTGATGTTTTGTAAGACAGGAATGAGGAGAAATATGAAGCTGAGAGAAAGTGAGACAAGTTATCTAGAAGTGGTTGGAACAGTTCCCGAGTGTCCAGGGAAGAATAGATTTAAAGCCAAGACCTGCCAATACACATTGTGTCTGCCCACCCTCTGAAAACTCTCTCTACCTTTAGAGGATTTCTCAACTACATGAAAGCTCCCCTGAAGCTTGAATTATATTAGCTCTGGCTTGGAAGGGCCAGGCACTTTTTCAAAATTACCAGTCAACCTCCCAATCTTTCCAGGCTTTCTCCCCCTAACCATTCCATTTCCTAGATCTTCTGGGGGTCTTCTGTGCTTTGTCCAATCTGACCCCTTTCCCAGCCTAGACAGATAGGCCTCTATGGTCATCCTCTGGACTCCCACTGCATAGGAGTTTACCTTCCCCTTCCCCAGTTTGGCTTCTATTGGGCATGCGCCCAGCAGAGAAATTTCTCCAGCTGTTGTATCTTTCCATCAGTAATCCAGGCTAATGACAGGCAATGATCCTTCCTGCCGGCTTCAGGGATTAGGTCTCAATGCAGCGTCCCCTGGGGAGCCTCTGAATGCTGCTACTGCCTAGGGAAGCAGGCTCAGTGTCCTGTTCAGCTCCCAGTTGATGAGGCTTCTTGATGTCTCATTCCCTTTGCTTCCTTCCTTTATTACTATTTTGCCACCTACAGGAACAGTCTCACCCCAGTCTAATGGCCTTCTTGTTTAATTAATTTAACAGACCCCTAAAATTACCTTACAGAGTGATTGGAAGAGTTAAATATTATTTTCTTAAATGCCAACCACAACCATGGGTAAAAATAACAATAAGTATGTTTCTTTTACAAATATTTTCTCTGCTTTCTATTTTTCCCTTGTCCACGAAAGACTTAAAAAAATAATACTTTACCTTCATTAGGAGATTTTGTCAAAATCATGTTGCTCTCTCCCTCTCTTGAGTTTACAGCTTATTGTACACTTCAGATTCCTCTCAATGTCCCAGCTTTCCATATATTTTCCAGTTGCCCCTTAGTGACTGCTTCTACCCTCGGACTCACAGGGAGCCTCATTAACTCAGTTCTGGGTTACTGTCTGCTGACTCATTTTTTCTCTTTCAGTTTCGCCTAATCCTTTTGCTTTCTTTGCACCTGGATTTCACTCATGTCTTTATAGGCTTACTGTGCATCATTGTAGACTCATGAATTAGCTCTTTTTAGATCTTCAGAATGGAATACATATTCATGTACAAGCATACATTTAACAGATTAAGGTAATCAGAAGGTGATTAAAGGAATTGTTGTAGTGTAACCCCCATCTTACAAAGGATGCCTCAAGAAGTCCAATTATGAAGTCATTTATTAAAGGCCAGTGGCATACGAGGGGCTAAAGGGCTCCAGACCTCACAGCCCTAAACAGCTCGCCACATCTGGCTTATATGGGCAGAATATCACAAAGGTATCGATTAGATCTTTGGGTCTGGAATGAGGAAACTGTTTTCCAAAAAGCATTTTTACAGAAGCAAAATTGAGCAAGTTAGTTATCTGAAGTATCTACAAATTCACCGAATCAACATTATCTGGGACTACTGGGGAAATTTAGAATAATTGTGCTGTCCAGATTCCGGGACCACTGAGCCAACAGGAATGCATTATCTGTAGCTACTGAGGCAATTTAGGGTCTGTCCTGATTTGGGGACCACTGAGTCAACTGAAATTCGTTATCTGTAGCTACTGAGACAACTTAGAATAATTGAGCTGTCCTTGTTCCCAGAAGAATGTGCTTCAATGACCAGTGAGACCACAATCAATGAGATATTCAAACCATCATCAATGGAATATTGGGATAGCAAACATAAGCTCAGAAAATCAAAATAACTTTCTATTGTTTTAGCAAACAAATAAGTACAGAACCCAAACAGCAGTTTCTAACCGAGTTGATTGCTATCATACTTCAGAATCACTCTTATTAAAAAAAAAAGATTAAGGTCTCTCAACAGTGAAGAGAGGACAATGGGAGCTTATAGAAGGAAGGGAGTTCGAGAGAGAGAATGCAAGTGAGAAAGCATATGAGCATAGAGAGAAAGTGGATTTGTTTCTTCAGGAGCACTCCTGAGTAGAGAGGAAAATTTGAAGATTGAGGAATAAAAAGAGAAGAAACTGTTAGAGGTGTGGCAAAATTTAAATTTTTGCAAGATTTCCGATTTCTTTTTTAAATGTCTAAATAAAGAATACTCAACATGTAAGGTTTGTGGATTGATTCCATAGAGAAAGGTACTACCAGTTATGATTTGAGGCGGGGATTTAAACCTGAAGTTGAATGCTAGACCATGTTGAATTAGGTGTGTGTTTGCACGAAATAAATCTTAAATTATGTGGAATTTTTGCTTATTACATTAAAGGATTAGCCTGGAAATATCTATTAAAATACATTTTTAAAAATGTGTTTTAATTCATTTTAGAGAGGAAGAAAGAGGGTGAGAGAGAGATAGAAACATCAATGATGAAAGAGAATCATTAATCAGCTGCCTCCTGCATGTCCCACACTGGGGATCGAGCCCACAACTCAAGCCTGTGCCCTGATCGAGAATTGAACTGTGACCTCCTGGTTCATATGGCGATGCTGAACCACTGAGTCATGCTGGTCAGGCTATCAATAACACTTTTTACTAGCTTTTCTGTAGAGCGTGATTAAGCCTAAAAACATTTACTACATATGAAAATGCACAATTCTAGGCAGGCAGTATATGGAAATCAGCTTCCTTGACTTCTCTCATGAAGGTGTTGCTTCTGAAAGTATTGTCTACCAACTACTTCTTACACTTGAATATTTGTTTAAAAATGTAGATTTCCTAGGTTATAACTGAGTCACCCAGAATCACTAACTGAAAGCATGAGGGAAAAAGGACTTCTCAAATAAGGTAGCAGTGCTTGGTTTAATAAGATGATGATATGCAAAGAACCTGAAGACATTTGGCTGAAACACTGATGCAATACTTGGTTTAAGCTGTTATTAGTTCAGTAAATGAACAAAACATCATATCATAGCCTTTATTATGCTAGCAGGTGTGCACCAGATAATCAACTTTCCTGAATATCCATCAAGGGTTCATATGCACTGTGTGAAAATTACTAGAGTTAAAACTGTCAGCCTCAGTACCATAGGGGTGTGTGTGTGTGTGTGTAGAAAACAGTGGTCATTTCGAGCAGTATTTGTTGGGGGAAGACCTGTTTATGTTCTCATTTTTTTTTAAGATAACACTTCATAGGCATGAGGTAAGGGCCTATGTGGGATGTAGTTACCCAGTTTAGTGTAAAGATTCAGGGAAAAAAAACAAAAAACTTTGCTATTCAGAGGGACAGGATAACAAAAAGACAGAATTGTGCAATTTTGCTCTTTTGAGCTAAGAGAAGTAAACCTATACTTAAAAACATAAATCCCCCTACCATTTATATAAATTTTCAAGTGAGACAGTACCATTTATGACAATCATTTCTAGTACAATATGATTGTCAGTTGTTCAACAAATATTTATTGAGCACTTATGCGCTAGGCACTGGGGAGACTAATGAACAGAGAGTGAGAAGTCTTACTGATTCAGTACAGCTTACACTTAATGCAACACACAGCATTTCTGTTTGCTCCACTCTCGCCCTGGTGCTTCAGGTAGCGATATGCTGTTAGCACTTTCCTTGTTCCTGACACACACCTCCATCAATTACATTGTTAGTTGCATTTGCAACCATACCAACCTTCTGGTTCCTCAGCCCAGGCTCGTGTGGGAGGCAGCCAATCAATGTTTCAATTAAGAAAGCATATTCTCAGGTGAGAATTTAAAAAAATGTAACGATCATAATGAAAGAATGGAGACAGTTTGAAGGGCGTGTTTGTAGGGGGTAGGGAAGAGACAATAGATTTCTAATTGGTGTTTTAAAATAAACCTGAAGAAGAAAAATATTTTTAAAAGTTACAATGATTTGTAGTAAGGTTATCTCAAGGACTGAGGGATTACTGTTTGGTATCACAGGATCTGATAAATTTAAGAGATATTGGAGTCTCTTTAAGAATTTAGACAATATGTTATTACAATACTGCTGTCCTGGTGCATGGATTCCTGCACATTGAAAGGAAATTAATTAGAAGAAGGATTTGTGCAGTAATTATGTTACTGAAAAAAATTACATGTCAAAATAGTATATATAATATAGTATTATAAAATTAAAACATGCATGCGACTGGCACCAGTGAGAGCTTTATAAGTATCATGCATGTGCTAATCAACTTTTATTTTTAAATTGCCAGTGTGCATAATATGGACCTGCCAGTCAATTGGTCAGAGTGATGGACATATGGTCTGTCACTTAGTCTTTTATATATATAAATTATTGAGCATATTCCCTATGCTTTACTTTATATCCCTATTAGTGACTATTTTGAACTATCCATTTGCATTTCTTAATCCCTTCACCAATTTACCCAGTTCCCCAAATTCTCTCTCCTCTGGCATTTAGCATTCTGTTCTCTGTATCTATGTATGATGTCAGTGGGTACTTGAAATATGGAGGGGACACTTTGTAAAGTATATGATTATGTAACCACTAAGCTGTACACCTAAAACTAATACAAAATAATGTTAAATATCAACTGTAATTGAAACACAAAATTTAAATTAAAAAAGAATTTAGACAATGTGTTAAATTTATGTATCTCTTTGGCCTTATCATTCCCTTCTTTCTCAGTGGTTTGCTGGAACTGTGTGACCTACCCACACCTACTTTTCCAGAATAGAACTTTTTTTTCTGCTTAAAGATAATAAAATAGGAAAATGGCAAGTATAAATCACTAACTTGGAATTAAGTTGACAACTCTAGGGTCTTGGGGCAGCCAAATCACTTTGAATTGAGTAAAATATTAAAGAATTTACTAAGGGGGTAGCAAACCAAAGTTTGTCCCTCACATTTTATCTATGTCCTTCATTTGGAGCCTTGTAAAAACACTGCTTATTCTTATTAGAGTTCATTTATACATTGTCCTCTCTGATTGATTAATTAGTCCACAGCATTGGTGAGATGTATGCTCAGCTCCAGCTAGTCACTAAGAAGGTACAGAAGCAAGATGTAGGGCAACAAGAAGTCACAGTTTACCTGAAAAATATGAATCTGCAGTCAACTTTTCCAAATTGGGGACATGTAAAAGCCATATGTAATATCTAGCTAATGATTGTTTTCTTTGCTTCAAAACTGAAGCTGTTCTACTGTGAGATGGTTCAACAATTATTGTTATTGAGATACTAGGGGCCCGGTGCATGAAATTTGTGCACTGGGGGTGGGTGGTTCCCTCAGTCTAACCTGCCCCCTCTCACATATTGGAGCCCTCAGTGGATGTCCTAACGATGTCTCACTTTCGCCTTGGGCAGGGTACTTTGGCCAGGGGACCCCCAATGCCCTGGGATTGGCCGATAGCTGGCTTTGCCCATGACGCCTCGGCTCTGATGGCTTACCTCACAGTGACCCAAGTGCTAGGATGTTCTCAGGACAAGGCACTGGGCACCTATGTATGCAAATTAACCACCATCTTTGTTGGGTTAATTTGCATACTTACTCTGTTTGGCCTTGGGTGTAGCAGAGGTATAGTCAATTTACATGTTTGTCTATTATTTGTAAAATCAGGTCACAGCCATTTGTAAAACACTTATTCTCAGTTTTGCCTGTTGCTTCAGAGGCAAATTTTTGGAAGTTAAGTTGTGTTGTCAAATTTTTTAAAAAAATATATTTTATGATTTTTTTTACAGAGCGGAAGAGAGAGGGATAGAAAGTCAGAAACATCGATGAGAGAGAGACATTGATCAGCTGCCTCTTGCACGCCCCCTACTGGGGATGTGCCTGCAGCCAAGGTACATGCCCTTGCCGGAATCGAACCCGGGACCCTTCAGTCCGCAGTGCGACGCTCTATCCACTGAGCCAAACCGGTCTCGGCATGTCAAAATTTTTAGCAATACATAATCATGTATTCTAACTCAAAGAATTTTTGCCTCATAGCTGATAGCCTCAAAGGCAATATTTCCTATTATTATTTAAGAGAAAGGAACAACTCCCAATGTAGACACTCAATTATTTAGTTTTCATGTTTTCAGTAGGGTATTTAAGAAAATTATGCTTGATTCATTCATTTGTTCAACTGTTGCGTATCTCCTATATGGCTGACACTATGCCTCACCTTTTAGAATGTGTCGTTTTTACAGATCACCTTCTCCTCTCTACATATTACCAGCCTCTTTGAAAGGTCAGACTGAAACCTGAACTTTATTTTAGCAGCTCTAGTCAAATCTTAACTTTTCTGGAAGATTCCATCCCCTAACATCTAATATATCCTTTAAAATGATATCTAGAAGTACATTGCATTAGTTTTCTACTAAAATGCCATCAGTGGCTTTTGCCAATCAGTGAAGTTTGATAGTTTTTAGAGTCATAATTAAGCTTTTCCTCAATCTAATATTGTCTCTATAAAATCTCTTGCCTCCAGTCAAATACTCCTGGAAGAATTAAAGAGCTAATAACTCACACTCAGTTTTCAGCAATATCAGCTCTATCTTATTCTTGGATTGTTTAAAAAAGAAATAATAACGAAAAGGGTAGTTGAAGATGATTTGCTTTTATGAAGGCAAGGGATGAATTCACTTTTATCATAACTACACTACAATCTAAGTTATAGGATAGGAAGGAACCTGTCACTAAAGTGAGAAGCTTGCTAAAAGGTGTTAATAAGATGCCAGAATCTAGAAGAATCAGGTGTGTTAAGAGCATTGGAAACATGTAAACCTTTCATGTCATGTCCAGTGTTAAGAATTTGTGTCTACAGATTTTAGGTTAAGCTAAACTGGTAAACTACAGAACCATCTTGTTTTAAGACAAAAATAGGTCATACAGTACTAAGATTGGTGTGTGTATGTAGCGAATTATCTTCCTTAAAAAAAAATAACATGACCCTCTCCTTATTATATTACCTATACAATGAGGTAACTAAATTGAATGTTAAAATAAAAGTAAATTTAAAGGCAAATTTCCTGCCATAACAAAGATCCCTCCCCCAAATATGTTGAACCTTCCCCCCAAATAAAAATAAACAGTTCTGGACCAAGCATCTGATTAAACTCCTGGAAGCTTCAGTTTTCAAACTCCACAGTTCTTTGATGATTTTAGTCCCATACTGTATCACCTGCCTATAGAACTCGAACAATAATGTTCACCACAGTGGCACTGACTTCCCCTGACCTGAGTGGGTGGTTTTTTCTGGCTTCTTCTTTTTTCCTACAAATCACGAAGTAATGGTGAGAAGTTTAGATCTCAGATCCTGCTGGGAGTCAAGTTTTGAGAACTGAATCTAGGTGAACCTACAGGCATCCAAGATATTAAACAGATTGTAATTGTAGAAGGTGGTTTTCAAGCATCAGTTCTAATCTCCTCCCACAATCTTGCTTTTCAGCAAGAAGCCTGATTATAAAGAAAAGGGCAGGGCAGAAGGTCCAGCTGTTAGAAGCAGGATGCCTGCTTTATGCCCGTGGAGTTCAACAGCACTTAGATACTTACAGAGCTTCAGCTACACAGCTGCACTACTCTCAGAACATCACATAGTCACTGAGCACTTTAATAGTTCTGTACTCCAAAGAGTAAACTGCACAAAATCCTGTGTGTGTGTGTGTGTGTGTGTGTGTGTGTGTGTGTGTGTGTGTGTGTGTGTGTGATGTCTTTCAGAAACCGGCCTCTTCCTAAAAGTCATAAAAACAAGGCTCCATATGTGTAACCAAACCTGTGTGTGCCTGCACATGCAATATTTTAGTCATCGCCAACTACATCTACATAGCGATTACTCCACACCTGAAGATTCTTATGTTGAAGGGGCATGGCTATCATAATGTTTATCATCAAGTGTGTCATGTATGACATCTTATCTGGAGCTTTACCTCCTCCTCCAGTGCATAGGGCTTCAGGGTAAAGTATTAATTAATGTTAATTATTAATTAACTGTTACAAGTTATATATTAAGGGTAGGCTCATGGACACTGAAACACAAGATTGTGTGCCTCCACCATGATTACCTGGTGAGTGGTAAAGCCAGATTTTTAGCGAGGTTTCCTAAGCATTGCAGACATGTAGACATGGTCGATGGACAGAAGCCCATTTATAAAACATTGCGCAAATTCTTTTTTTTTTTTTACAATGTCAGTTTATTACTGTTATCCTTTTAAAAATGTTACAAAAAGCAATAGACATATTAGACTGATGTGAGAGTAAGGAGCATTGCTGGCTATACATCAAGATTCGTCCCCAGTGAAAAACTGGTAACACCTAACACATTAATCCCACCTCCATTTCGAAGTAGGAAGTGCCAGGAGGTAGGCCAGGAAAGGCAGACCATTGAGAGTAAGTCTAGAGATAGTTCAAGGTAAATTAGTAATTGATGGTTTGTCATCAATTTCAAGTTCATAAGAACTTCAAAATTCTCAGCATGAATGGCTCAGCGACTCGACCCAACTCTAGTGCGGCTACTGCCAGTCGAACATTATCCCCCGAGGATGGTACTAGGCCCTCAACACCCTTTCCTGAGAAAACTCAGCATTCCTAAAAGTATTATTTGTTACTGGCAAAACATGATGCTATCCCTCCCCCCATTTCCAATCTCAGTTTTCTTAGTTTAGGTACTTTATTTTTTTTAAAAATGCAGCTATAAATTATTTATGTCTACTTTGAGCTGAAGAGCTTGTACTATCAGAAACATGTCAGGGACCTGGGAGCCATGCCTTTGAAATGCAAATATCCAGAGAGAACTCTGTCTCCCAGGCCCCGTGAGCGGGACTGAGTCTAACTCTGGCGGGTATCTTGCTCCAATGTGCAAAACTACCTCCTTCAAAAGCTGTGAAAACCTGGTTTCTCTACTAGATAAATGCCAATCGATAGGTCCTAATCACATTGACCAAACACTCTAGTACCTTTCTCTGCACACCCCCCTGTTTAAACACCCCTCCCTATCTCCCCAGTGGATCTGAGCTCAGTCTACACTGAGTCTCTCATCCCTTACTGAAGTCATCTGAATATAATCTGTCTGACTGACTTTCACAAGCATCCAATTGTGCTTCTCTTTGACAATCATGTTATGATGCCCAATATCGACTTGGCACCCCAGAAATGTCCTTACACCAGAAAGTTACCTAAAATTTATTGAAATCTGCTAGGAATTTAATAGCACTGTACACGTTTCTCACAAATTAATTTACATATGAATTACTTAGCAATCCTGTTAAAATGGGTATATTGCCAGAGTGTATAGGGTAGAGTTCAACATTCTGCATTAACTTACAACCTTGGAGGTGATTCGGATGTTTCAGTGCAGACACACTCAGCAGCGAGGCTCAGCGTGTTGTACATTTTGGTCATCTAAATATATAAAAGCGTAATATGCAAATCAACCGGACTGCAGAACGACCTGTCACTATGATGTGCACCTACCACCAGAGGGCAGATACTCAATGCAGGAGCTGCCTCCAGCCCGATTGCCTGACCAGTCGCCCCACACACAGAGGGTGAAGAGTGGTGGGGAGCAGGGCTGGCAAGTGGGTAGGAAGAGCCCACCTCTGATTCCTTCCCTCAGGCAGCAGGCTCTGATCACACAATGGGAAATGGAGAACTAAGGGTGGGTGGGGGCAGATGCAGTGGTGCCAGGCAAAGGTGTGTCTGAGCAAGCAGGGCCCCGATTGCCCCGCTGGTCACCCCACACACAGAGGGCAACCAGTGTCAGCAGCAGGGGTCAGGGAAGATTAGCTCTGATTTCAGGCCAGACCTAGGGACCCTACCCATGCATGGATTTTGTGCACTGGGCCTCTAGTTGTTTAAAAATGAACTCACTGCCAAGACTGGTGTGGCTCAGTGGATAGAGCGTCGGACTGCGGACTGAAAGGTCCCAGGTTCGATTGCGGTCAAGGGCATGTACCTTGGCTGTGGGCACATCCCCAGTAGGGGGCGTGCAAGAGGTGGCTGATCAATGTTTCTCTCTCATCGATGTTTCTGACTTTCTATCCCTCTTCTTTCCACTCTGTAAAAAATCAATAAAATATATTTAAAATAATAATAATAATAATAAAAATAAAAATGAACTCACTGAAACCCTTCCTGCTCATGATCCTTAAAATAGCAAATGCTCTCCAATCCCTGTTCTTGACATTCCTTTTCTCCATTTGTTTCCTCCAAATAATTTTTTTCACTATCTGCACCATTTTATTTTTATGTATGTATGTATGTATGTATGTATTATCTATCATGTACTTCTTCCTAGAGGGATATAAGTTTCTCAAAGGCATGTGTCCCATCTTGTTCACAGCCACATCTATATCATCTAGAACATTTATTTATACATCATAGGTGCTTGAGGAGGGAATTTAATGACTTAATGGGTCATCTAAATTATATTTTAACTAATAATGCCTTAATCTACTTGAACTTCTGAGGCAATATGTATAACAAAATAAAATGGACACAATGTGAATAAACAGCATAAATTCCAGTCCACATTGGGGAAATATGGGTGAAAGAGCCAATAAGCATCTTTAGACATGACCATCCATCTGACTCTCTGGCTGTTCAACAAATCAGTAACTACTGGGTAGTCTGTAAGGCCAAGTAGTTAATTAATTATTGCAAACTATGATCCACCTTCATTTTATCTTAGGTTATTTTTAATTACCATATGCTGCATTTCAAATTTTATAAAGCTAAACTATTAATTAATTTGGTAAGTATTCCTTGCCGCTGCCTCTTCCTATGCACTTTTATTCTCCCTAACTCCACATGCTTGCTTTCTGTTATAAAAAGCACTCTAATCTACACATTAGAGTGTCTGCTCAGCAATAAGGCTATGACCTAGCGCAGCACAGATCCCTGCTCACATCAGCACTTAGGACAATGGTTGTTAACCCTTTTAATGCCCTCTTTTTATACCTAATATCTTATACTAGTCCCTTTTACTCTCCTGAAATGATAGTCATTGATAAAAAAATTTTAATTTTTTTATTTATTAATTTGAGAGAGAGAGAGAGAGAGAGAGAGAAACAATGATTTCTTATTCCACTTATTTACGAATTCATTGATTGCTTCCTGCATGTACCCTGACCAACAGAACTAACTATCCAGCCAGGGCCTGATAGCATAACATTTTAAAAAAATAAATGAATACTTATAATGCCTTTTGTGTAATATGAATGAGATCTAAGAAAAGTTATTTATAGTAAAATAAAAAATAATGTATAAATACTAGTACACAATGATATCAGATTTTTAAAAATTCTCATTTCCCTCATGTCAACCCACAGTCTGAAGGGATTGTTACCTGCTGGTCGGAATGCTTTATACATAAAGAATTCTGCTACTGTAAGTACACAAGCAGACATATAACTTTGCTGGTAGGGGTGTACTTGATATCAGTTGGGATCTGCTGTCTAAGTTCTGAGAAACATTGATGATGTTCTGAGGGTGATGGGGTAGCAGAGGCCCACCCCTCTCCAGTCCTGAGCACCAGATCCCCCTCCTGCTGAGCCCTCCTTTGTCTGGGAGAAGGCTTGCTTCTTCCTAGTTTGAAAAGCTGCCTTTGCTTGTTTCTTATTTCTGAAAGGCCACCTTTTCTGGTCTATTCACAATCTTAATACAATCCACACCTTTCCCTCTCCAAATTAGTCACATTCTTTTTGAAGCAAAGGGCCCAGCTTTAATATTGGTGCTATTGTTAATATCGCTCAGGTCAGAAAAGTAAGATTCGCTCTAAAATGAAGGCCTAAAAAAATGTCTCTGAATGTTTTTCGAAACCTGCCCTCTTTTCCAAGATTGCCTATATTTCTAATCTGTTGAAACTTGAGTTTTTATAACCTAAGGCTTCTCCTTTTATCTTCCCGTTCCCACAGACATTGTAAACTAATCCCACATCACTTTTTAAATTGCAATTAAGGGAGATTTCATTGGAAATGTATATCTTTGCTTAAGGCACACACTTTTAGCTCCATTATAAACAAAAGCACAGGCTTACTCAACAGGATTTGCAAAGCAAAGAGATTATTAAGTACATTGGTAAAAAAAAAAAAAGTCCATGAGAAACATCTTTAAAGAGACTGAAGAATCTATGGAAATATACCAGAAGGAAAGTAAGGAGAAAGGGGTACAAAGTGATGACAAACATCAGCCCTTCCACAATAAATGGAATTCTATATCCATTATTTTCTAGAAGTAAATTTTCATAAATGTTTCAATGTTAGATTCTTCTTTGTTCTTTAAAACTAATACTGTGGCATCTCCTCTATCGAAGTGAATATTGAAAGCTCTCTCAGACATGTGTTTGCTCTCCTTCAATGTCATCTTCCCTCCCTACATGCACTGCTCTTGAATTGTTTTTTCAATGTAGACTGTCAGCAAAGGTGGCTTCCCTGTGAGGACCAGGCTATAGCCCTGTGGATGCTGAAGCAATTCCTGGTCAGGTGCGGAGGTAGACTGTGGAATTGTGTTTATGTATAAAAGGTGAGACTAGATCATTAAGAACTGAGATGTGAAGTGACTTTGCTTGGGCTGGTGGCTAATTCCCATAATTTTGCTGGTTTTCATGTAAAATAAATACAGCCACTCTTCATGGTTTCCTTATATAGCATCAGCCTGTGAAATACTTCATAAATTGGGGGGATATAACACTTTTAGGAATGTCACAAATTTTCTTGCACCAAACCTTGCTATTTTTTGCCATCTCGGAAGGATGCACTTTGAGAAACATGTTGTGCTGGAATAAGGGCAGGGGTTACTTTAGATTGGCTATCAGTATCATTTCTTCATAGAAATACAGAATGTGTTGTAAATAATCATTCCTTTGGAAAGAACTATGCAAAACAAGCCCAACTCAATGCATTTGATCATTGTTCTCTGAGTGTAAAAAACAGCTAGATATAAAGCTAAAAAGTTATTAGATTTTTTTCTTTAAGTTTTTGAACATATTTTTATTGATTTCATAGAAGAAGGGAGAGTGAGAGATATAGAAACATCAATGATGAGAGAGAATATCATTGATCGGCTGCCTCCTGCATGCCCCACACAGGGATTGAGCCTGCAAGCTGGGCAGGTGCCCTGACCAGAAATCAAACCCTGACCTCCCGGTTCATGGGTGAATGCTCAACCACCTAGCCATACTGGTTGGGTAGTTATTAGATCTTTTAAGGTAAATATAGCAGATCCTCAGAATGTTTTGAGTTTGAGTTGTTGGGAAGCTGTCCACATCTAAAGAGGCTCTCAGAACATGTCTATCAGACCTTCAGAGACAATCATGGTCCACACATAAAAATACCCACATTTGGTTTGTGACTGCCAACAGTGATGCCAAACTAGATCATTTATTGTATTAATAGAGCTTCTAATGAGTTTTGGTTAACTCCCAAATAGGATTTACTCTTACAAGGTAGAGCGAAACCACAGTTGAGAATATTCAGTTCAACTTGCTACAGGTCCTACAGGCTGCTCTGAGTTGGGTGATCAAACAGATTTTGATTCATGCAAGTGTCTTTGGGGTGTGTTTCGCATTGTAAGACAATTTCTGTGAGGAGAGTAATCACTTGTATCTTTCTGTGTTTGTTCACAAGCCAATATATTTAATATGTATCTGATTCTTGGTATGAAGATGTATAGAGACTAGAATCTACCTAATGTATTCAAACCTATTACTTATTAAAGACTATTTAATAGTTCTCAAATGAAATAGTTATCATGTCAGATATCAGAATATCCTACTTTGAGAAACTCGGAATTGCACCTTTTTAATAGGACTGAGAGGATAGTCCTATTGCTTTGAAAAGCATTACAAAAATCATGAATGGTCTCTTTTAAACAAATATAATAAAAACTTCTTTTTCTGGCAACAAATTTGTGAATGTCATTAATTCTTCCTTCACTAGAACTGTCCATGCATTTCAGACCCTAGAGCTCTGAATGAGATGATGAACAAAATGACAAAGGCTAATGGAAATGGCAACTGCTCCTGGAGAGGGAAGGACCGTGGCCTTCAGTCAAAAACTCCAAAATGGCGGGGAGGAACGTGGATCCTCCGGCAGGTTTGCTCCTAAGGATGTAGGCAAGGGAATTTGTATTTTCTCTAGTTCTCCTTTCAAAGCAGTGGTTCTCTTCCCGATGGACTTCATGGTTGTCCAGTTTACAAAATATAGATGCTATTTTGTAAAAGGATCAAAATTGCTTATGAAAGTCACTGCTTTCAAGTCCTGGAAGCAGGTACACTTGACCCTAAATACAACAGTAAATCGTCCTTGCTCCTTCCTATTTTCCTGGAAAAGGGACATATTGAATGAAATTATCGAACTGAGCTGGTGATTCATTGCCTGCAGCCAGTCTCACTTGCTTCAAGTTTTACCATTTCTTTCAGGACTCACAATAGCTATTGATGCACAGCATCCGAATTTTCTTTAAGGGCCACATTTCTTTTGGATTTAAGGGCGTAAGTAACCTTTCAAATAGGCAGAATACATGTAGAATCCTTGCTAGGTGGAATGCATGAGGACAAAAGGACCACATATGTGTTTCATGGCACCTGTTCTAGAGGATCGCGGTCCAAGGGGGAGCAATCTTGTTCAAACAGCTTAATGTCATAAATGATGACAGTGAGGTCCACAGAAACAAAGCAGCAAAGTGCAATGAACGATTATCAATTCTTAAGTTGGAAAGGAAGACATGGAGACCTTCACAGGTAAGTCTGAAAGTAATAGAGATGTTGGTACTTGGAAATATAAGTAACGCAGGCTTTGAAATCACATGTCTAAAATGCAAAACACATCACATTGTCTAAATCACCCAAGACCTTCAGGAGTTCCTCTGGCAGCCTGATGGGGGGGCTGTGCAGTGTCCTGCAGAGGTCATGCTCATTTCAGTGTCTAAATGGCAACATAGCCATTTACCAACAAGCAAGCATCCGGGAGGGAATCACTCACCTACTGCGTAGTCACCGAGGTGTGGGGACAGGCTATTTAATGAATACTCCTGCCCTGCCATTTATCTTACTGTTTTCGGGACACCTCCACTCACTGTAATAAACTCTATCTCGAGCTTTCAGATCTCATTCCAAATCCACTTGTGTAAGGAGGTTCTATCCTTATGTAAAGACTTTATGAGGCCAAAGACTACCATAAAATAGGTGTGTATAGAGAAATTACAGGCTTTATTTCTAATTATCTCTAATCCTCCTATCCAATAATACCAGAGAAATGTCTGTGTATTAAAATTGGACAATCATATGCTGAGGAATGACAGAGAAAAGAAAAAGAGAAAACTCAATATGTACTAAACGGAAGAGGTGAAATATAGAACTAGCTGAGAGCTTATGTTCTGTTCCAATTCCTTTCTACCCTTACAGAATATCTATAATTAATTTTATGATTATTATGTATAAACCCTCTTGGAAACCTGAAGAAGCAAAGATAGAAAGACAGAGTCAAATCTGTACTCAGTAATAAAACAAAAGGTTGGGTTATGTTGATAAAATAAAATATTCATGATTTTAGTTTATTTTGTTAAATTTATTAATAACCTTTATATATTTATATTTTTATGGCTTTGAGCAAAGACAAAAGAAACACTCTACCGCATCCCTGATCATACAGTTGTTGGAGGAATCAGCTAGTCTATTTCCCCAGCAGCAGAAAGACCCATCTTTTCAATAATACATTTCTTTCTGTACAGATTAAAACTCCATACTCATGGGCTTACCTAGATACAGAGAAAAGAGGTCACTCGTCAACTAGCAATTGGCTTTTATGTTACAGGAATGTGAGTCATTTCTTTCCTTCACCTAAGTATATAGAGTCACACATAGATGTAAATAATTCACCCTGCGCCACTGTTAGTTTAACATACAAGCCTTAGCTTTTTGTCCGTTCTGTTACAAGGAGAATAAAAATGTTCTGGTTGCACTGAAAGAACAAACACTCCATCCCTGCTCACGTTTCCCAATAGTCCTCAAAATAAAAAGCCAAAAATGTATCTATTGTATAAAAATATTTCACTACCAAACCCATTTGTCCTATCAAATGTAAACCTTTAATAATTTAAAGGATCAATACATGATCTTAGTAAATTGACATTAGCTCTCCACCTTTTAATAAAATAAAGGAGTTTTGTACCGATATGTAAATGGTCTTGCAGTTTTCCCATAGGATCTAGGTAGACCGAACAACCCCTTTCTTAACACCATTCGTGACACGCCGTCCTGTCCGCAGCATGGCACGGATAACAGGGCAGGGCCGGCACTGCTGACCCACACAAGCTGGGATCTGTCAGAAAAAACACAGTAACTCATTTTGGTGTTATAGATATTTTCCCCGCAAAAGGCATAACAGGCAGCATCGATCCATTTTAGAGTTTTTGCTTTTGTTTTGTTTTCTGTCTTCAAGTCTATCTGGGGGCTCTCCCCGTTTAATGTGGGATCTTGCTTAAGTTCTTCAAAGTGTCTCCAGGGTCAGAGATACTGAAGACCTCCACCCTAGGCCATTCATTCTCTCAAGTTGGGTTATGTACAGAAGTTGGGAACCAGGGATCCTCCAGTTGTGTTCCAGTCACCCGCCACAGTCCTGGGATGCATTAGGCACGAATCATTACTAAGGGACTCCCTTCGGAGGGAGAAGATGCTCCTGGATCATTGAAAGAGTTAAGGAAACAGACGAAGAAACAAACAATGCTCACATTCAATACTGCCCTGCTTTCCATCACCATGTCTAACCTTTCCTCAGCACTCTTAAAAACCACACACTTCCTAGCCAAGGCCCATGTTAACACCATCTGCCTTAAGATTTCCTGACCACTCAGTTACAATATACATAGAGCGGAGCGTGTGTTCCCAACAGACATGATGCTGCTATGAGCATTTATTTCTTTCAATCAACACCACAGTAAAGTACCAACTACAGTGAAGACAGAACACACGGGTAACTCCAAATCAAGCTGTGATTTACAAGTCATTATTTAACTCATAACAATAATAGTAATCATATTAAAAGAAAGTGAAAACCTCACTTCTGGTCTTAAGATAGAGTTCCATCCGAGTCAAACTTATAAAAATTTTAAGATAGGCAATTAATAAAATTGGTATATTTTTTCAGAAATGAGAAATGCTGTAAGCCTTTCCCTACAATGACTGCTTTTAACCTATTTCCTTCTCCCTCCCCCACCCCCACCCCCCAAAAAATAAAAGCATGCAGGGGTATTTTCCAATGCTTGATTATGGCCAGAAGGAAGAAGAGTGATGGTTCTTGGTTAATACAAGCGATTTGAGGAATCGAGCATACAAGTTTGCATAAAACATCGCAGTTTAAAACAACATTGTAGATTTCAAGCCATTGCATTACAGTTGAATAATTGTCACAATTAGGTTTTGTAAAATTTAAAACTCTAGATTTTGAAGTGAAACAATAAAACTAAATTCTTAAGTGATGACTTTGACCTTCATTCAGCACAAAATAGCTATTTTTTATTTGGGCTGACCAAATTATTTACAACTAACATGGATTGAGTCTTGGTAAAAGTCCAATAACACAGGAAGAGCAATATCCCCTCGCGAGCTGAATGAACAAAGAACATGTCTGAGGTTAGAGAGACTCCTAACACTGGCTGCTAGTCTCCTACTGTGGCCAAGCATGTACAACTGCTCTTTAACCTAAGTCAAAATGGAAAGCACCAAACGGCAATTTAGATCTATAAAACGGGATTTGCTACTTTGCCCTCCATAACGAATGATTCACGACTTAGATGCAGAGACACAGCTAATGAAGGAGGTGTTGATTGGTGCCATTCAGTAGCTCATTTGAGCTGCCTTTTAAAATCAGGGTTTGGTTTTGCCTCGAATCTGAGAACTCTTCCTAAAATAGAGAAATACATATATCAAAGGAATTCAGGAAAAGCAGGTTGAAAATAAATAATCTTACAACAACATTTTAAATCTTTTTTAATGATGTAAAGCAAGGAAGACATATATAACACTGAATGCTAAACAAGTCTTTGAATTTCTCTTGGGAATTTAGATATATATTTAATAGTATATGTATATATATTTATATATATATATATTTTACATTTTGCGTGTAGGCCAGAGCTGTCTAAAATATCTCTTCATAATAGGCTATAGGGGTGTGTCGGGAGATAGAATAAAATAAGATCTGAGAACGTTCTCGGTTGATTCGAGTCTCTGTGACGATCGGCGGGGATCATAAATTCGAAGAAAACCGCGGCTTCTCCGCCTCGGGGTCTGTTTTTAAGACTGAGGAAGGCTCTTTCTGCAGAGGGGCCGCCGCTGGCGGAGGGGGCGCGGGGGGCACCCCTCGGGTGGGGGGGATGGCCCCCGATGACATCTGTCGGAACAGGGTCACCCGCTGGGGGACGGTGCCTCTGCCCCCCGCCTGCAGGCTCCCGCTGTGGACGGCAGGCGCGGGCTGCGGGATGGAGGCCAGGGACTCGCCCACCGTGGGGTGCGGTCTGGAAATCGGGGTGGACACCTCGTGGGGCAGCGAGGGCTGCGAGGCTGACAGCGGCCTGACCTCCCGGCTCAGGCTGGCGTTGTGCAGGGCCTGCGTGCTCTTGTGCACGTCGGTTTTGGGCGTGGAGCTGCCGCTGGGCTTCGGGGGCTGCTGCGGGGGCTGCTGCGGGGGCGGCTGCTGCGGGGCGGGGGGCTGCGGGGCGGGGGGCGCCGGCGGCTGGTGCACCAGGGACAGCTGGGACGCCGTCGGGGAGGCGTAGTGGAAAGTTCGGGCGGCCAGCGGGCTCTGGACGGGCGGGCTGCAGACGGCCGTGGTGTAGGAGCAGGGCGACAGGACCGCCGAGGGCTGCGGGGGCTGCGTGCCGGGGCTGGGCGAGTGCAGGTTGCTAGGCGACAGGCTGGGCGCGCTGTAGACGGGCGGCGATTGGGTCCGCAGGCGGGGAGTGGGCGTGGCCGCGGGCGCGGCGTTCAGGGCCGGCGGCGGCGGGTAGCTGAGCGGGGCGGCGGCGATGGCCTGCACCGTCTCCCGGTCGTGTTTCACGATCTGCTTCAGGATCTCGTTCTCCTGGTTGTTGAAAACACCAGTGTTAAGATCCTTCTGGAACTTTTGCAGAAGAATCGAGTTCTTCTTGCCTGTCAGCGAGAGAAAAATAAGCGCTTTAGAACGCCCTCCCGGGACAGGGGGCGGCTCCCGGGGACGGCGGCTCCTGAAACAGCGAGGCCGGCAGGGCGCCCTCAGGGGTTTGGGGACAGGGTGGTCCGAAGCCCAGGACTCACCTTCACACACACAGAATCGGGGTCCTGCCCTGGGCGCCTCCTGCCTCCTCCTGGAAAACCCCACCTCCCTTCCAGGTCAAGTGGAAAAAACTGTGACGTGGCCAAAGCCGGCTTAGAGCAGAAATGGAGAGATGCGCACGAGGGCCACAGGGCAGAGCCGGGAAGAAAGGGCTTTGGGGCCAAGATGGGCCTGGAATCAAGATGTGGACGCTTCTTTTTCTAGAAAGGACGGTGGATCGCCTACGATGTGACGGGCACCCTACCCTGCAAGAGGCCGTGGGCAGGTGTACTTGGTGCACCTCGCTCTTTGAGGCGGGCCCTCACCCACTGCCCTGAGACAGAGGGAGGGTGAGGACAATGCCCAGGAAAACGGGGCTCATGCCCGAAACCGGTGTGGCTCAGTGGATAGAGTGTCGGCCTGCGGACTGAGTGGTCCCGGTTCAGGTCAAGGGCATGTACTTTGGTGGCGGGCACATCCCCAGTAGGGCGTGTGCAGGAGGCAGCTGATGGATGTTGCTAACTTTCTATCCCTCTCCCTTCCTCTCTGTAAAACAAACAAACAATTTAATATGTATTTTCTTGTAAAAAGAGAAAGAAAATGGGGCTCATGAGTAACGGCTGGGGGAAGGAAAAACAGCAAACGTGACACAGATGTGTCATCTTCAACTAACCAGACGCACCTGTCTGACGGGAATGCGGGACCCCAGGCCCCAGGGCCTCACCCACAGCTCGGTCAGCAGCGGCATTTTGCTGAGCTCCCCCCCATGCAAATCGGAGAAGCCAAGACTGTTTGGGACGAGTGTCCCACTCCAGTGATTCTCTACCCCACCCGCATGGCAATCTCAGCTCCGGGGCTGTGGAAACAGAGGGAGTTCCATCTGTAGTCTACCACTGAAATCAGCATGAGCAGACTTGGGGTCCAGGTTTTGACACTGTAATAAGCTAATTTCCCGGAGGAGTCTGCTGCACAGCCCTCAGGGAGGACCGCGTCACAGTCTCCCCCTTCTGAAAGGCTGTGCGGGTCTAGCGTGAGGTGGGCGCTCCACTCACTCCAGAACTCAGTGACCACCACCATCACCCCTTCCTGCCATGGTCTCCCCAGGGCTCTGCAGTCAGCACACCTTCTGCGCCAGGAGTAGGCTGATGAAAGAGGGGGAACTCAGTGACTTTCCATGACGTCATTCGTACCCAGGTGAACATGGTAACTAAAAAGTGAATTCAGCCAAGACCGGTTTGGCTCAGTGGATAGAGCGTCGGCCTGCAGACTGAAGGGTCCCAGGTTAGATTCCAGTCAAGGGCATGTACCTTGGCTGCAGGCACATCCCCTGTAGGGAACGTGCAAGAGGCAGCTGACCGATGTTTCTCTCTCATCGATATTTCTGACTTTTTATCCCTCTCCCGCTCTGTACAAAAAAATTAAAAATAAAAATAAAAAAATAAAAAGTGAATCCATTTGCCAAATCACTTAATAAAGTATGACATCTAAAGGGACAAGGAATATTTTTTGAATGAAAGTATATGCTAAAATTTACTCAATGCTGAGAAAAACAATCATTTTTATTTTATTTTTTATCTTATTGATGTACAACTGACATACACATCTTACTAGTTTCAGGTTGCAATCATTTTAAATGACGGACAGAATGGATAGCTACCTATCTCTCCTTTCAGAATTGTCCTAACTTCTCAAAGAACAAACTCCTCTATGTTAGCATACTATTTAGCATATTTCCTTAAGTATAATACACATTTATAAGAAATGATGACAATTGATAAGGATTGCATTTCTTTGTGACATTTCATAATCTACTATCTGTGACCTGGTGGAAAAATAGGATAACTTTTATTGAACTGTGAGAATTGTATAAGAATTAAAAATGCAAATGTTTGGCGCTTACTAGCAATTTCATTACCTCTACTATTAATTACAAACCATTTCATGCAAACCTTTTTTTATAAACATAAACTGCAATAAATTAGAGGTGAATGAAGCTGTATCAGATAAAGAGATATTTCCTATTGAAAGAACCGAATTTTAATGCTTTCTTTAAAGATGTGGAGCTGGTTTTAGGAAAAGAATTTATATACCCAGAAATGAGTCTCTGGCTCTACAGGAACATTCATGCACCACAATGAGGGAAATTATTTTCAAATTAAGTACAGATGCTTTAAGGTGTACTCACTTCTTTGATGGGCACTATGCCCTGTTAGATCTCTGAGCTATCAGGGTGAGTTTCTAAGGCATGTGTTAAATCTAATGGTAATATCCCAAAGCTATATATTTCCCTCCTGACCTAATTTCAGATCCTTATGCAGTCTGTTCTCCTGCTCACATTGGTGGAAGGAAAGGTATGAAATGCAGCAGAAAAGCTCACTTATCCAGACATCAATCACAAGTCCTTACCTTAATAAGAGTGAAGCAGTTGCAATACCTCTTTGCTTACTTTCAAGTGATCCCAACCCCACCTCCCTTCAGTTCATTGATTCCTTCAACCCTCCCTACCTCTCAATAAAATTCGCTGTGGACCAGGTATTGTGAATGTGATGGTGAATTAGACATCCTCTCTGCAGTTACAAAGCTTAGCATCTCTAGTGCAATTACAACACGAAAAGCAGTGCTGTGATGGAGGAACTTCCCAAGGATATGGGAGAACGTATCTAGGTAGTGAGTCTATCAGGAGGTGGGGTGTCTAAACTGAGAGAGGAAGACTAGTCCAGTTAAGCAGAGAAAAGGGGCAGAGCACGGTAGGATGGGGCGGAGGATCTGGGTGTGCAAATGAATGCATACTTCTGGCATCACAGTGTCTCAGCAGATCTTGGGAAGTTAACTACTCTAACTTGAATAAAGGCAAGTTTTCAACTCTTTAAACTAGTGTAACTAATAAGGCTAATTTATACATTTTTTATTTCAGAACAGAGAAGACTAAAATAAGTTGATATTTGTGAAGTAAAGCATCTGTGTAGGACATTTCTAGCAAGGCTTTTTTTTTTTTTCTTTTTCTGCTTGAGTCTGCATTACAAATATTTCCAGAAGTTTCTACTGAGTCAGTTCTTTCACACAAGTTCTCATTTCTTAATATAAGGATACAATGTGAAGTTGAACCTTAAAAAAAAAAAAAACCCTTTGGTAAACTTTGGTTTGTAATGTAGACTCAAACATTGGCATTTTAAATTCTATTTTAATGCTACGTAGAATTTTTATCATTAGCTTTTTTACCTGAAAATTCAAATTGTATTGGCATCACTGGGGAAATCGGATTGTGTAGCTAGTAAAAATAGAGACGAATAAGTAAACCTAGAATACTGAGGAGAGAAAGTTAGAGCCGCAGATCTTTCTAGAAATAGGGCTTACAGCTAATTGCTACTTCTATGCGATTGGACAATCAATCTGGGAACTAGCGTCTGGGACTGGTGACTGCGAATATGTACCAGCCCACTAGAGGAAACCTGGATTGCGCACAAAGAAGTCAAAACCAGGAAGAGTACCTATCCGATCCAGTCGGTCAATGGCCACCGTCTCAAAGGCTCTTCTCATCATCGGATATTCCTCCAGGACCTCATTGAAGTTGTCCACAGAAAGCGAATAAAGGCGACAGTATGTGTCAGCTCGAACACTGGCAGTGCGGCGTCCCTTGGTCAGCAGGCAAATCTCTAGAAAAACAAGAAGGACAGATTTGTTTGGTCATTTTCTTTGAGAGGCCATTATGGCCTCCCCAAATTGAAGGTAGAATCGCCTGGTGTGAGAAACCAACGATTGGCAGCATCTTCTGTTTTACCAGCTCATTCCTTTTGACAATTAAAAGTATCCAATCGCCAACACTCAATCGTAAAACATTCGTCTTCTTTTCTAAACAATGGAAGCTTTTGGCTCAAAGGAGATACTGAGACATAGTTCTCTTTCCTCAGGTCCCCATTCCATTCCCCTTGAGATACAACAACAAAAGAAGATGTAGGAAGGGAATAGGACATGCGCAGTGGAGTTGAGAACAGGAAGAAGCCATGCTGAGGTAGAAGCTTTTCATGAATTCTGGCAGTGAGGCAGAATGGTAAGAACTAGGAAAACTCCTTGGCACGTGGGATGGGGAAAGAGACAGGTGAACAAACTGGTTGAGCAATTTCCAGCCAGATACAGGTCACCGGGGTGGAAATCTTTGAGCGCCAGGCAAATGGCAAAACCGAGAAAACAAGAACTTTGCTTCCAAGGTGACGGTTCTTCCCCCAGTGCATTACTCCCTGGTCACGAGGTTCGACCCCCTGACTTTTGTATCTCTGGTCATGTTGTTCGGACCCTCCCCTTCTTTTCCTCCCCTGGCATATTGCTAGTCTTGTGGTTTTAGGGGCCCCTTAGAGGAGAAATGGAGGCCAGAGATAGCCTCACAGGAACCCCATAGAAGTCATTGCTTGACCACTCCCTTAAGCAGTGAGCCCTAGAGGTATCATCCAGGCCTCAGTTGTTTTTCAGATCCAGGCTCAGAGAAGCAGCAAAGCCAGATGAAGTGATGCCATGGCTGACGTCAGGACCAGCTGTGATGACTAATGGCCCCCTACTTTGCAAATGTCAATTCATTTTAATAGACACCATGGTCCTGAAAGGACACACCGGGGAAAGCTGATACAGATAATATTGAGTTGCTTCCCTGAGACCCCCAGATAAAAGCCCTCCAGACCAAGAACACAGTGTATGCATCCTCCTTGAAGCAAGTCCACTGGTATCTCCTTTTTGTGTGTATTTTACTACTTACTTTTCTCTTAAACTCAAAGAGTTTTGGTGAGACTTGCAACCAGGGAGCAACAGGCAGTGGCAGCTCTGCCTCGGCTAACCCCCTGAACCTGTCTCCGAGGCCCCCGTGGACTTTTCACTGAGCTAACAGCACCCCTGCCTTGGCTCACTTCTCTCTCTGTGACATTTACCTCTCAGAGTCCATGCAGCCCAGCCTGGCTCACTTCTTTCCGATGTTGCTAAAGAGCCAAAGCGGAGAACCACCTCCACTTTCTCCTGTTATCTCTTCTTTCATAATCTCTTCCTTTATTTCACTATCACCACCTTTAATAAACATATTCTCAAAATCATCTGGACTCATGTTGTGAAATCATTCTTGTACAAAGTTAAGAACCCACACACTAGGCTGGCCTGAGTCAGATGTGCTTTGAGCCTGGTCCCTTTCCAGTGATGGAAAGCATAAGGCAAATGGTAGCATATAGAAAGAAACCAAAATGAGCCCAAACATTGGCTTAGAAACTCCTATGATGAACCCAAACTGCGTAAGTGGAATGCATTACAGGCATGCCTTATGTAGTTCCTATATTTCTAATAAGATCAGTATAAAATTTTTATTCCAAATGCACCGAGGGTGTCCTATTTGAAAAACTTAGAGGGAGAACTCTTCATTGAAACTTAGCTTCCCAAAATATCCTATATAATAAAGCGGTAATTTGCAAATTAACCCTCACAACCTCACAAGATGGCTGCCTACGACCAGGCTGGCAGGGGTGTTAGTGAGGGGTGACCAAATGACTGAACAGCAGGCTGTGTGGGGCAACCAGGCTGGCAGAGGGCCCATGAGGGGCGACCAGGTCAGCAGAGGGGGAAGGCAATAATAGGCGACCAGGCTGGCGGGGGGGGGGGGGGGGGGCAGATAGGGGTGACTAGGCTGGCATGGAGGGATCAGTTGGGAGCAACCTGGCCAGCAGCAGGGGCAATTAGGGGGGACTAGGATAGCAGGGGGGGCAGTTAGGGGCAATCAGGCTGGCAAAGGGGTGATCAGGCCTGCAACAGGGGGCAGTTAGGGGAAACCAGGCAGGCAGGCAGGTGAGTGATTAGGAGCCACCGGTCCAGGATTGTGAGATGGATGTCTGACTGCCAGTTTAGGGAGTAGGACATCCCCTGAGGGGTCCTGAATTGGAGAGGGTGCAGGCTGGGCTGAGGGGACCTCCCCCACCACAGTGCACAAATTTCATGCACCAGGCCTCTAGTGGTAAATAAACATTTTCAAATTTGGATTTCCTTATTTACTAACTAAATGATAAAAGGAATAATTTCATTTACAAAATTTATCAATTGAATTCCTGTAGCCTAATCCTTAGGGTATTAGATATACCAATTGCACCATGCTATTTTTGTTGACATTAGTTAACCCTGATTATAAACATTTCATTCCTCCTGAGATTACTGTCATTTCAATGAACAGTCATATAATAAGGTAGGGCAAATAGCCTTAAAATTTGCAACAATATTTCCCAAACCTCTAAAACAGAGTTTAATATCACAGTAACACAGAGCTAGTCATGAACTTATAGCAGAAGTTTTTAAGTTAATGTATTTAACCTGAGTTTCTAGAATTGGTGGGAAAATTTGTATGACTGCTTGTAGTAACCTAGGTAAAAGCTGCTTCTTTCTTTTGTAACCGATGTCATGAAATAAAAGTACTTCTCTCTTGTATATCAAAATGCTAATTTTCTACAAATTACTTAGGTTTCTAATCTACTCATAATAATGTGCAAGAAGAAATATCACTTTTTGGTTTTCTTTTTATATTTGTATCTGTAATCTTTCCATCTTTACACTAGTGAACTAGTAAAATAGTATCTCCTATGACATAGGAGATAGTAACATCTGGCTTACACAATTTGCATATCAGGCTTGGCTGGTAGAAGCATTTTAAGTGTCAAATAGAATTGAATAAAGATAGAAAGGAATTAAAAGTAGGATAAAACATTAAAGAGATGTAAATTTTTGTAGCATTTGATATATTTTAAAATATTTTATATTTTTTGAAACAGATATTGGATATAACATATTTTTAAATATAGATATAAAGGGATAATTATGTGTACCTAGATTATACATCATGATACATATTCTAATAAAACATATTCTAAAGATATAACTGATCATTTTAGTTCCTATAGACATAGTCATATTCGTATAATTATTAGTGTCCTCTACTACTGCCCATCCTGTTATTTAAGCCTAGAGGCCTGGTGTATGGATTTGTGCATGGGGTGGGGGGGGTATCCTCAGCCTGGCCTGCACTCTCTTGCAATCCAGGACTCCTCAGGAAATGTTCGAGGGCTGGTTTTGGTCTAATCCCTACAAACCAGGCTGAGGGACCCCACCTGTGCATAAATCTGTGCACTGGGACTCTAGTATGTATATAGGATCTTTGGTTAATCTCTTCCTACCCTCCCCCCTCCCCCTCCCCCCTCCCCTTTGAGATTCATCAATCTGTTCCATATATCCATGCTTGTGGTTTCCACTCCTGAATTGAGTGTTTGCCCTGTGTTGGTCAGTGTGCATCATAGCTACTGGTCAGTCAGCTGGTTGCTTAGGCTTTTATATATATAGACTAGAGGCCCAGTGCAATAAAATTCATGCACTGTGGGGGGGTGTCCCTCAGCCCAACCCGTGTCCTCTTGCAGTCTGGGACTCGTTGGGGGATGTCCGTCTGCCAGCTTAGACCTGCTCCCTGGGCCTAAACTACAGTTGGATATGCTTAGCGCTTATGGCTGAGTGGAGCTCCTCCTTTGGGAGTACACTGACCACCAGAGGGCAGCTCCTGTGCTGAGTGTCTTCCCCCTGGTGGTCAGTGCACGTCATAGCGATCAGTCATTCTTGGTCAGTCTGCCTTTAAGGTAAATTTGCATATTACCCTTTTATAATATAGGATTATTAAGATAATCTAAAGTTACTGCCTTGTCAAACACACCTTAGTTCTCCACCTATGTTTGGAGAGTTAAGCTGTGTTTTTCAAGGCAGTAACTCTTCTTCTGTCTTAAAACAGAGGATTAGGGTGAACAGCTGGGGCTCTGAGTATTGACCTACTAGTGGCCCTCAGACAAATTATGCATTAGCAAGGTTGTAATGAGGATGGACTAAAATAGTGCCTATAATGTGCTCCATATAAGCCCAGCACAGTATGGACATTCCTAAAATGTTAGTGCCCATCCTTTATCCATTATGTCCCTTCTTCCTGTATTCTTGTGATTTGGGCTGTATTTTCCAGAATTAAGAAAAAAGTAATGCTTCATATATCATGTAACTCTCTAAATTTGTGAAGTATGGACAACCTCCCACACCCTCCACCTTCTTGCAAACAATTTGTTCATAAAGTAACCACATTGATACCTTAGACTTGTCTCAAGCACAGTGGTTTCATACCATGAATACCCTTTCTTAAGCACGCCATGAAGAACTGATCTCTGTGCCTCCTCTCCACCTTTATCCTCTTGCATCTCAGCCCTTACAACACATTAGTGGACTTACTTGCTTATATGGTGTTTCTCTACACTCAACTATTTAAGGTCTTTAATGAAAAGTACAATAATCACATATGCACTTTCTAGCACTTATCCCAGATTTAATCACATAATATTACTTGGTTCAAGAAATAAGAAATGAATGAATCAACAAACAAATGTAAAGCAGAATGACTTATACCAGGATGGAAATATTGTTCGTAAAATGAGGTGCTCACATCTGAACACAACATTCCAAATAGCCATATCATTTTGAGGAGTTTTGACCCTATCCACCAGAAGTCACACTGCTCTTATCATTTATTTATTATAGATAGATTATGAATTTTCTAATATGTTACTGTTTTATATTGTTGGATATGTAAATGTCTCCATTAAGGTTTATACATCCCACTCCTTACCCTCTCTCATCCCTTTCCCTCCCTTAGGAGGTCCGTGTCTTAAAATTCCATTGTGACTTCAAGTGTCTAATGTCTATACATGATCACCTTCACACACTACCATCTATAGACTGTTATCTACTACATATTTATAGGGCTTGTCCTTGGCAAGTTAAAACACTTGATGGGCTATCCCACGAATTCTGAGAATATCTTCTGAGCAGGTAGAAAACATTGGGAGCCCCATGATGATAAACAGAAGATTAAAGAGTACCTGTTAAGCAACTGGAACAGAAATCACACAAAAATATCAAAGCGAAGAAGGGTAAGAACATGGACTCCCTACTTCTACCCAACTCTGAAAATCCATCAGACTACTACAAGCCTTTCCTTTCCATTGTAAGTCTACCAACACTCTTTAAAAGTTAATCAAACACTTTGAATTATAAATGCCTTTAAAAAGCAGCCAGATTTTTAAAAATTCATCAAATGAATTCAGCTCTTAGATACCTCAAGTGTGTGTGTGCGCACGCGTGCGTGTGTGTGTGTGCGCGTGCACGCGCGCATGCTTGCGTGTGTGTGTGTGTGTGTGTGTGTGTGTGTGTGTGTGTATTCTGAAGTAATATCCTGACAGATTTGTTTTCCTATGTGGTTTAATATGCTTACCCAAAATGAAAAAGGAAAGTACAGCAGAAATAATAGTCTAAATAGAAAATATATTCACTAGATATTCCTTAGATGAGTCTACTACAGAAAAAAAAAAGTCTCCCCGATTTTTCTCTGGCTTTCTCTTTTTCTTCCTTACACACATATGTATGCACATTCATGCATGAATAATAAAATGGAGATTTCAGTAGACATTTCATTGGTTTATATAATGTAATAGTTAATGCTCAACTGATTCAGGCTGGATTCTTTATTGCAGCATTTCCCACACTTTAATATGCATAAGAATCACCTGAGTATGTTGCTAAAAACACAGATTAGAATATAGTTAGTCTGGAATGGGGCCCGAGACTGCATTTCTAGCTGGTTCTTAGGTGATGCCAAGGACAGGCTTTTTTTTGTAAATGAAAAGTTGTAGCTGCCAGATTTACACCTATACCAGGTTTCCTTGTTTAAGAGAAATTGGGAAAAGGTGGCAGAAAGAAATGGAAATTAAGTGACAATATGAATTTAAGTCAACAAATGGTTTTACTGTAACCAGCACCTTGGAAGAAAATATGAGAATACAAAATAAATGAAAGCACACTGACCGATCCTGTCTCACTGTTTGTATTTTATTAAAAATTCAAGCCTATTTTTTAAAAAGATTAGTCTAAACAACTTTAGCAATTCTTTTTTTTTAAACATATTTTATTGATTTTTTACAGAGAGGAAAGAAGAGGGATGGAAAGTTAGAAACATCGATCAGCTGCCTCCTGCACACCCCTGACTATGGATGTGCCCGTAACCAAGGTACATGCCCTTGACCAGAATCGACTTGGGACCTTTCAGTCCGAAGGCTGATGCTCTATCTACCAAGCCAAACGGGTTTCAGCTCAAGTCTATTATATATTTTAAAAAGTTAAGAATAATTTCAAAGTTAAGCTGTCTGTTAGTGACTATAATGTTGAAAAACATCTTAAAGTCCAGATAATTTCGCATTCATCGTAGTACAGTTCTGTGCACCTGTGGTGGCACGAAGGGCCTGGTGTGGTTAGGCTCTGTGGGAAGTGCAGAAACTGCATTGCTTCGCTATGAGGATGGAGAGAACAGGAAAAGACGGAGTAGGGGAAGGAAGATATCAGAGTGAAATAGGATCCTGAGCAGAGGCTCAGAGAAGAGTTTGGGAAGGGGTTTCAGCCTCAGAGTCAGAGAAGTTTGATGAGGCATGCCGAATATTCCTCCGTGAAGAAGCAGTCTGGTTTCCATCTACCATGTCACTGCCAGGCTCCTCAGGAGGGAATTTGTGCCTCTTGGGAAAGGAGGTCATATGGAATGCAGTGGGTGTTCAAGCCCTTTAAGTATCACGCTGCATATGAGAAAGGCACTCCACCTCTCTTTCCTTAGGCGGTAAATGTGTTCTCCTTCAAATCTTTTGCTTTATGACACAGGAATATCAATTCACTGTTGGCTTGTCAAATGAACTGAGAGGGAGGGTCTTAGCAGTTAAAATACAAACTTGTGAAGGTTTGGCAATAATTTTGGGTACAAGGTGATGGGGAGTTGTCTGATATAAAGCTTAGCACCAGAACAGAAGTGTTCTTTTTGAAGAATCACTCTAAAGAAGTTTCAAAAGAACCTGAAAGGTAAGGCATCTGTGGCTGTGAACCTAGACATTTTAAAAAATCACCAGAGATATCTGTCCTGTGAGTCAGAACTTCAGTTGTGTAGAAATCAAGTATATCGTATACTAGTATTAATAAGAAACAATAATCCAGCTGGGCTGGTCTGGCTCAGGGGTTGAGTGTCAACCTATGAACCAGGAAGTCACAGTCCCATACCCGGTCAGGGCGTGTGCCTCGGTTGTGGGTTTGATCCCCAGTGTGGGGCATGTAGGAGGCAGCCAATCAATGATTCTCTCTCATCGTTGATGTTTTTTTTTCTCTCTCTCTCTCCCTTTTTCTATAAAATCAATAAAAATATTTAAAAAAACAAGTAAACACAAAACAATAATCCAAATCAGTAATTAGTTTTGTTAATAGCATAGTTAATAGAGTTAAAATGTAGAAAGAAATAATAATGAAAAGGGAAATATCTTTAAGAATGTTTCTGCTTGTAATATCTTATTCAGAATGAGCTAAATTTGGAGAAAAGACTAATTGTGAAATAAGGTTCTATCGACAGTCCTACAGACAAATTCAACCATCACATTTTTACTGCTTTTTGTACTGAATTAAGAATGGCTTCCACATATTTAAGGTTTCTAAAAAACAAATATAAAGACATATGTGGTGGAGACCACACAACGGCCCACAAAGCCTAGAATATTTACTCTGTAGTCCCTTACAAAAAATACGGCTTAAATGGATTTCTTCCTCTCCCGCATAGGTGCCCTTTAAGTTGTTCTAATACTAGAAAAGAAGGGAGGACTTTTTCAGCGAGGGCTCCTCATCTGGACACAACACACAGAAAATCATTTCAGTCATGATGTTCTGAATTCTCACAAGGCTGGTACATCAGCAGTACCAGTCTAGATGCATAGGTGCAAAATCAATACATTACTTGTAATATACTTTAAGACAGTTGGGCTTAATTCCTTCTCAGATCTGGTTCTGAAGGGCTGGGAAATAATAGACTAAATTGGGAGAGGAATAAGCCAGTTAGAGGAACAAAGATGACTCTTACAATTTTGTGAGAATTCCTGTTTCTGAGGCTAGTGTAGCTATCATCTTTTCTGCTCTTGTGCTAGTGCCAGCTTTCTGAAAGAAAACTAATTTTCCTAATGGATTGTGAACCAGAGTCATGTTAATCTTCATCCTGTAAGTAAGGTATTGATGCTCCTGGACATTTGCAAGCTGCCTGTCCCACAGGCTCTCATTCATGAATTCAACAAAGAGCTGCTGGACAAACATATGCATTAAACAACTGCAATTGTGGCAGATGCTGGCGATGCACTTATAAACAAAATGTATTGGTATATGGCCCTTGCATTCTTAGAATATAGAGTCTAGCAAGCCCAAGACCCAAATCATCTCTTATTTCCTCTCACCTTCATCCTTGCAAACTTACTTTATCTACATTCATTATCATACTAAATGGCATTGCATTCAACAAAAGAGAACCCTCCCTTTCTCTTACTCTTCATAAGAAGCTGGACAGTAAATTCCATGGACCCTTCTCCATCGGTATCTTTTCTAATTCTTCGCTGGGGAATGGATTTAGTCATCATAATTTGATATCCAGGTTATTTTAAGACCCTCCTGCTTACACAGATGCCTCCCTCTGTGAGAATACTTATTCCTGAATATACATTGGTTCATTCCATTCCTCATTTTGGAAACCTTCAGTTCTTGCCCATTACCATCAGGAAGGAATCCTAATTTCTTGCAAAGACTTAGACCTGGATTCACTGTCTCCCCAGTGATCCTGCCTTCCTCCCACGCCACAATCCAAATATCCGGAGTGCTGTGTCTGCATTTCTCCAAACCAACACACTTTCCTGGACCTCTGCTTTGACACTCAGTGCTCCTTCCATCTGGAATGCTCATCCAACAAAAGTCCCCTCTTCGCCTCCCTCCTACTCAGCCATCAGAGCTCAGGCTAGGTGTCACCTCCTTCAGAGAGGATATTTTTATGGACAGATTCCTACATCTTAAGTTGCTGTGATTTTATCTTATTCTCCTAAGGCATTGAGTTCTCATGGTCTGTGTGTCTACTTGACTTTCTACATGGTTACTTTCTTGAAGACATACTGATTACAGGACACAGTGACTGGCATATAGAGTCTCCATAAAGCTCATTGAATAAGAAACATTAATCAAAGTAGGACTGTTCATACTTAGTTTATGACTATATTAGTCATAACATAACCTATACTTATAAAAGGGTAATATGCTAATTAGACAGGGTCGACGGATATCTTCCAGTCATCTGGTCCTGCTTCTGGACAAAGTGACAATGGTGGTGGCCAAGGCAGAGGCAGTTAGGGGCGATCAGGTTGGCAAGGGAGCAGTTAGGGGTGATCAAGAGCAGGGGAGGGCGATTACGGGCGATCAGGTGGCAGGGGAGGGTAGAGTGGGGCTATAAGGCCAGCAGGGGAAAGCAGTTAGGTGGTTAGGGGCTCTCAGGAAGTCAGGCAGGTGAGAAGTTAGGAGCCAGTGATCCCGGATTGTGAGAGAGATGTCTGACTACTGGTTTAGGGATCGGGCCTAAACCGGCAGCTGGACATCCCCTGAGGGGTTCCGGATTGGAGAGGGTGCAGGCTGGGCTAAGGGACCCCGCCCCGTCCTGGATGAATTTCATGCACTGGGTCTCTAGTCCATATATAATGTTAATGACTAGTATGTAATAAATTGAAAATGATTTTATGTCAGTAGATCAATTAGTATGGTATCTATATGGAATAGGGAAGCAAATGATGAATGAGAAACAGAACATTTTGTTTATGGGCCTGTATGTGTGTGTGTGTAGTTATTTTGACACACATTATAGAAGACATACAAAGCCCTGCGCGAGGGACCAGAATTACAAAGTTTAAGAAGATTTAGTCCAGTGGGCAAGCAAAGATGACTTCATTGTAATACACTTTAACAAAGAGAATAACGGAGAATGTTCAGGAGCGAGGAGATAGCAGAGGAGAGCAAGGTCCAGCCTGGAGGTTCAGAGCAGGCTTATCGGAGGAGTACATCTGAAGAGCAGTTCAAGGCAGAAAGTCGAGGAGAGGAGAGAAAAATGTTTGCCACCTGTGAAAATGTTACCATCTGTCTATCAGCTTTGACTATGAGATCTACCCAGAGAATTTCACTGGAAAGGGATATTTTTCATAGTTATCATAGACCTTGAGAGAATGGAAAGATGTTGAAAGACAGGGCCAATGGCTCTGAGCACACCACCCTCAGGCAAATACTCACTAACCAGATACACAGGTGTTCCTGAGCATGCTGACAGAGGGACAGACTCCTGTAGCAAATGGATGCTTGATTTGTGCCTGCATCCGCTTTCCCAAAGCTAGTCTGGCATTAGGCACATCGACACCCACACAGACACACATATATAATTATTTATTCCTTGCAACCACCCTGCAAAGTGAGAATTATAGTGTGTTTTTTTTCTTTTTTTAACCGACTGCTGCACTCAGCTAAAAGAATTCGATTAACCTACTTAGAGCTAAATAACTAGTTGGTAATAGGGCCTTCATCCAAGCCCCAGTCCCTGTGACTTCACTCTTATTCCAGCAGGACCCCCAACCACCTTCCTGGGATTGTCTTGGGCGGATGAAAAGGTTCCCTGTCAAGAAAAGAGACACCTTTATTCCACTGTCAGCCCTTTCTTTCCCAACAAACATTTGCAAAAGGTCTTTCAGGAAGAAGACTGCATTCGAACACATTGCTGCAAAGATGAAAATTTAAAAGAACCGGAACAAGAATACATTCAGTTGATAGCCTCGCAGGAGCCAAGCCATCCAAAGCTCAGCTCAGAGCTGGAGCATCTGTGCAAGAAACGCTTGTGTGAACAAGTCCGATGGTGTTTCCCAACTCCGCCAGCCCTTCCCCTTGGCTCCCGCAGAACCCACTTTGCAGAACACATCGAGCGGCGCCCTCTTGCTGAGAGGCGCGGAGCGCTGCTGTGATTTCGCAGCCGGGAGCCGGTGCTCCATTACGGAGCCGGCACATTAGGCTGTGTGATGCCAGCCATAGGGCAGCTTCTCTGCAGAGGGAGACCTTCAAATCACACCATTAAGTCTGCGAGCCATTTGTTTTGTTGTTGCTGTTTTAAATATATATTTTATTGATTTTTTACAGACAGGAAGGGAGAGGAATAGAGAGTCAGAAACATCAGTGAGAAACATCGATCAGCTGCCTCCTGCACACCCCCGACTGGGGATGTGACCACAACCAAGGTACATGCCCTTGACCGGAATCAAACCTCCGACCCTTCAGTCCGCAGGCTGACGCTCTGTCCACTGAGCCAAACCGACCAGGGCATCTGTGATGCCATTTGATGGCACACTCATTCATTTGGAGAGATGGCGATTTCTTGATCTCTTCTTAGTGTTCTTCCTTCCTTCCTGTGCCCGATAAGAGTGATGAGTCCATTTCAAGTGGAAAAAACAATCTAGGTCAGCCTTCAATCTCTCAGACTCTGAACGGGACTTCACGAAGTTTCCATCCATAACAGAAGGGAAAATCGACTTTCCAAGTGCACAGTGAGGGTCACGCTTCACTTGGGGCTGAGCTAGATAATCACAGACCATCAGTGGGTTTCCTGAGGTGAAGAGGCTGAAGTGGCTTCATGTCATTTCTCTCCTTCCATTTGCCGTTGCTGTCCCAACATGGACCTGGCACACTGCTGTTCAGATTCACAGCTCAGCTCACAGGTGACGTTGTTCCTCCAGCCAAGAACTTTATGTGGTGGTCTCAAGGCATCAGGTATCAATCATTCTAGGTGTCTCAGGTGTAAGATGAGTTCCTTACTCTTGTGGAACTCACATTCTAGGAAGGGCATAGGAAACCTCTCCTACCTACACTTGATTAATGGCACCTGCTACAGGAAAATAAAACCAGGGAACGTGTCAGAGGGACAGAGCCCATCTAGAACATGATACCCATAGGATTCCTGATGTCTCAGGATTTTTTATATCTGTTCGAATCTTTTTTTTTTTTTTTGGTTTATTTAATGATTAGGTGTTTCCAAAGATTTTCATTTTCTCAGTTAAAAATGTAGCAATTCTGACCGAAACCGGTTTGGCTCAGTGGATAGAACATCGGCCTGTGGACTGAAAGGTCCAGGGTTGGATTCCAGTCAAGGGCATGTATCTTGGTTGCGGGCACATCCCCAATAGGAGGTGTGTAAGAGGCAGCTGATTGATGTTTATCTCTTATCGATGTTTCTGACTTTCTATCCCTCTACTTCCTCTCTGTAAAAAATCAATAAAATATATAAAAAAATGTAGCAATTCTGAAGCTCTGATTTCAATAGCAAGTTCTACACTGATATCCTTTACAACCGCATCCTCTCCTTGGTGCTGTTTTGGCAAATTCTGGCCCCCTTCCTGGCAATGCCCTGTTACCAGTGAGGACCTTTTGTGAGAGCGGCACACTCCTTCAGACTCACTGGCAGAGCCAAACCTCGGAGGGCTTTTTCACGGAATAATCACTTCTTTCTCTGCTGTGCAGTTCCTCCTTTCCTCTCCCTGGCTGCTCAGGGCCTCCGGCGTTTGTTTCAGGCACAAGTGGACCAATGACACAGCAAATGCAAAGCACTGAACATTGAATCCAAGACATGGCTCTAAAATGTTGTCCTCTGGGCTGGAAATGAAATCTCCCCTCTGCTGATGCCATTTGTTTGTCTCATTTTCACTCTTCTGATAGCACTATGGACTTCTTCCTCAGAAGCCGGTGGGAATTAGGCTTATTCTTAGGTGCTTCCAAAACCCTAAACATATTCGAAAAAGAGGGAATTCTATATAAACACCTGTGGCTCTTTTCAGCTTTCAGTTATTAAGCTTCTTATTCATTCCTGTGGCCCCTGAGAAAAATCTCAAATTGTTATCTGAAAATGTGACCAAGACCAGTTATCACCAGTTTCTCTTCTTTTCACAAGTTTAGAGATGCAAGGGCTAGATTCAAAAAAGTTCAACTAATAAAGGCAGGGATGCTGGTTGTTTTTCCTAAAACAATACACACCCTCCAGCAGACCTTCAAGGTATGTCTCCATCCACACAAAGACCTGGTCATTATGACAAATGAGTGATTTCCGGGGCTATGAGCTAGGACTTCTAGCAACACCACACAGTTCTCTTACTCTTAAGGCACCATATACCACCAGTTCCCATCTTCTCAGATGAACTCTCATTATTGCTTTGGGAAGATATACAAGAGGCAAATTTAAGGTTTGAATTAGTTAAGAAACTTACTAACACCTAAGGCTTTGGGAAACTATAAACTTTTACTGGATAAAGCTCAGATTTTGAGGGGAGGGGTTATGGTTAAGTTTTAAAATTTACTTTGCTGGTTGCTCTAGCAAGAATATGTCTGTAATAAAAGGCCAAGATGCATAATGACACTTTCAGAATGCATTGGCTGCAGGAGAGTCATTCCCCCTTATTTAGCTTGCCTGGAATTTTTCATTCACAATTATCTGCCCAGAGCATAAGCATTGTGAAGTCCTAGAGTACATACTATTCTTTTCTGTAACATCCTCTGTTCTTTCTCAGTGGATCTTATTGAGGCTCAAAGATACCCAGTCTGTAAGAAAAATTAATCTCCATCTACACGGTACACTCTCTTGGTAATGCTGAGTGACTCAAGGCAAGGATGTGATCAGGCACCCGTGTGTCCCATTTAACCCAAGAAAAAGTCCAATCAGAAAGATCAGGCTCAGGATGATACCATGATTAGATGAAGTCCCTTCTCTCCCTCTGAACTGTGCATTACAACAGACACCCTAGCAGTAAAGGCATCAATACCAAAAAAACATCTACACCAGGTCCAAGATTCTCAGCAACTAGGAATCAACATTTGTTTGGATCACTTCCGTTTAATTAGAGAAGAAAAGGGGAGATGAATAGAAAACAAGACATGAAAGTATTGCTCTGGTTTCTCTCTCACTGGAAAATTTATAATGATAATAATAATGATATCTTCATCTATTTCTATTGTTTCTTTACAAAGATAACCTATTAGGAATTTCAAGCCTAAATATTTACATTGTATCCTCTCTTCCAACTTGTAACAGTACATGTACAAACACGTACATTATGCATATAGAACTGATTTCAGTATTTAATTCAGTATTTAATTAGTATTTTCAGCATTTAAATGATTTCAGATTTCATTGTTCCAATATTTCCAGTTTTCTGTTGAGGCAGGATGAATTGGTGCTTGTCCTATAGTTACAAATCCTATGTAATAAAAGAATACTATGCAAATTGACCATACCTTCACTATACCCACAAGCCACACCCACAAGCCAATCACAGCAAGTATGCAAATTAACTCAACCAAGATGGCAGTTAATTTGTATATCTGCATGCAGAAGATGGGGAGCAAAGCTGTGGAAAAATAAGCAAACAGGGCAGGGGAGAAGGGAGGGAGCAAGGCAGAGGAGATGGGAGCAGGCAGAGGAGATGAGAGAAAGGGAGGCAGCAGAGAAGGAAGTGAGGCAGCAGAGATGGGAGGGAGCTTTGCTCAGGCTACAGGAAGCTCTATTCTTGCAGGAATCTTCCTGCAACGGGACTCTAGTACCTTATAAACTCCCAGAAAATTAGAACTGTTAATTGCTCATTGTAAGCCCTTACAACAGGAAAGTACGTACTGCATTAATAAGCGAACCATTACATTGTTCAATGAATTCAATTAAGATTTCAAATGCTATTTCTCTACGGAGTCTGATATTTGTTTGACTTTAATTAATATTCTCATTCATGACCAGTATAACTGCATGAGTGGGAGTGGCTGTTAACTGACTTCCTAGCTTCAAGAATATTTAGCCACATCTTTGGAACCTTCCATTCCTTTCTTTGGGGCACACATACATATCCTAGCAGAGGGAACTATTTATGGTATGCCATTGAAATGTTATTGTGTTGTTAATGTGCTTCTTGCCACAGACAGTATGTATGCGGGAAAGAAAACTGTTAAAAGACTTCTGGCATTTTAAATTTGCTGAGGATATTCCAACATTTTCTTAAATGTATTATTCTTACACATTATGTGGTGAGAGGCAGTTTAAAGTACCAAAATTATTTCCTCTTCATCATCTTTTTGATGAACTATTCTGACCAGTGATTTGACTCTTTTCTACTAAGGAAATCTAACCGTGGAGAGACCTGTCTCCATGGATGATGGACGGGTCAAGACGGTCACACTTCATCGGAGTGTTACTAAATTCAGATTGTTTAACAACAGGCTGACATGAGTCACGTGTGTTTGTGTGTGCACAATGTGTTTCATAATACAATCAACGAGGAAAGAACCCCTGTTTTGTGAAATGCCATGAAGTAACATCACAGGCGAGAAGTTACAAACCTGCACCTGCTGCGGTGGGAAGACCAGTGGCCGGAGGGGCTGGCCCGCTCGCCGTGCGGAGCTCTGTGGCCCAGGCGGCTCTCGGCCCTCGTTTGTACAAAGATTACATCTTGTTCTAAATGTTACAAGGATGTTTCTGAATAATTCAGTTCTTAAAAACATATGTTTGCTCTTCCATTTCACTGGATTTTGGAAATTGATATTCAAAATGCTAAAGATTATATATTTTTGTAGCTATTTAAATGTAATATGGTGTTATGTGAAATTAGTTAGCACAACGTCTGGCACATTAAGCACGAGTTACTTGGAGAATTTGGACAATCCTACGTGCTATTTCTTGGGGGTGGTGTTTGCACACCAACACACTCATGTGTATAAAGTGAGGAAATGAGACTAGATGATCCTCAATTTAAAAATTTTTGAGATTATTTAGTCTACCCCAGCCTTCACCACTCATGTACATTGATTTCAAGTGAATTCCGCTGCTACTGGGCTCAGACTAACACTGACTCAGGAGATATACAGGTGGACCCATTTCCCAGCACTGAATTATTTGACGTAATGACTCAGTAATGTCTTTTTAAAAAATCATCACCCAAGCATATGTTCTATTAATTTTTTTGAGCGCTAGAGGAAGGGAGAGAGAATGAAACATCCATATGAGAGAGAAATATCGATCAGTTGCCTCCAGTATAGGGCCCGAGCTGGGACTGAACTCACAACCCTTTGGTGTATAGGACGACACTTCAACCAACTGAGCCAACTGGCCAGGGCCTCAGTGACATATTATAGGTGCAACTGCTGCTCTGTACTACACCAGCCCCTATGCCTCAATTTCTATCAGCATCGCCTTACAGTGTGTCCCAGGTGGTGGGCTGGGCACTGTACGTATGCTAGAATCTCTCAGTCCTCTTGGCAAGCCTGAAAAGGTAGGGATTAGAACCCTGATTTGACGGATGAGGAAACAGAGGCATGGAGAAGATCAGTAACTTTCTCAAGACCCAAGAGCCTCTCAGATCTGACTCTGACAAACACACCCTTCTGTATCCTCCTGTCACACTTCGAAGAGCTTCACAACCCGCCCCTGACACTTTCTATTTTTCTCACTACCCGTCAAAAGTGAGCTGTAGTTCATTTTCTTCCAAGAGGACATGAATCATCTTAAACATAACCTGCCCCCAATTCCTTTTTAAAATCCAGGGTCTTGTCCTAGAAAACATCCTCAGATATACAGCCTTCTTCAAAAATAATGTGGCTTCTAGAATAGGCAAGAATTCATTTTAGAGGCTCAGCAAACTTTAAAAGAAGCAAGCTGGCAAAAAGACTATTACCCCTCTTCCATGCACCCCCCCCCCCCCCCCCCCCCCCCCCCCCGGGGCCCATTCCTGCAGAATCATGGAGCTGGAAGGCTGTAGAGGTTCTAGCCTAATAATCACTTTGCAGAGGATTCTGCCAAGCCCCTAGGCCTTAATCCAGCTGCCTGGGGCCATGCGGGTGGGTCCTATTGACAGAGATGGGACAGGATCCTTTCTCTGTGGATGCTGCACACTCTGCCACATCATGTAGCTTCCTCATCATTCCTTAGCTTTGTTCCTAAAGACAGAATCTGATCATTAATTTGCAACATTCTGAGCGGAGAACCATCAAGCAACAACAGAGGCATAACTTCTCAATTGCACGTGGTGCCTAGTTTCACAGGGGGACCTCTGTACCGTGTATGACTTGGCAATGTGGCCCTTCAGACGTAAGTGGAAGGTCTAAATTTAAGAGCATGTAAAACCTGGGCCCAGGATTAAAGCCTCTGTTATTAGCACCCGGGGAAGGCCGCATGGAAAGGGAGCGAGCAAGAGACAGAGTTGAAATAAGGACACAGGAGGAAGCAGCCATCTGTCCCCAGCAGTGAGGCAATGAAGTAGCCACAGGACGCCACCCACTGCCTGGATGAACCTCCTCCGCAGAGTGCACTGCTCAGAGCCTACACAGTGTGAGCTGGGGCATCTCTCAGATCAGCCCTTTGGGGGGTTTACATGCATGTGCTACAATGAGACAATGAGCCCGCATGTGTCCTCTGCAGATCTGCTACCTCTCCTACAGGATTCAAATGTGACCTTGAGAACGTCAAAAAAAAAAAAAAATCTAACTACTTCCAAACATATACTTCCTGCCTCTGGATAACACTTATTCTCCCCCCAGAAAAACGGTCTGACTTCACCGCACTTCACTCTGGACTGACAGTATAGATTAGCAGAGGTGAGAGGAGGAGGTAATATTAAAAATAAAAACCCAAAGGCCAGAGTTTCCCACGCAGGGCCTATACTTGCACACTTGGTTGCAGAGTGCTTCCCGGATATACACTTCTCTCTCATTTGCGAACTCTCCCAGACTCACGGATACCATGAAGGAGGATATTGGTCTTTAAAAAGAGCCTCACAGCAGAAGGATACTTTGCACAACTTTTAACCAAGAACTCGAAGCAGTTTACTAATGTCAGCTCAGGCGTCACACCAGCTGGCATGGCCCATGAGCAGATCTGCTCTGCTGAGGCAAGAGCTTAGCGATGGTGGACAGAGGCTCTGAAAGGCCAGGGCGAGGCTGGAGAGGAAAGAATAGGAGCAGCCAGAGAAGGAACCAGAAGGGAATCTTGCTCCGCTCTTCAGCAATAAGTACGGTTTTACCAAAATGCTAACTCTAATGAGTTTGTTCACTTTTATCTTCCTATAAACTTCTGTTAAGACCTTGTAAGCACAACAAAAGAGTAGAGATTTTATGTTGGAAAATGGAAAAAAAAATATAAGTAGAGATCATTTGTTACAAGTTTGATAACTGACTTAATGACATGAGATGCTATTCAATTAAAAATGACTCCAAAATTAGATTCAATGCCACACATTTTTATTCCGTAAAAATGACATATTAGGGAACGTGCTAAGGGTGAGAATGTGCATGCAATCAAAAAGTGATCATTTGTACTTTTTCAACATAATAGAAATCTTTTAGTTCTGTAGTTTCTGTGAATTTTATATAAAATTTGTAAATAAATAATGAAGAAAAATTAGAGATGGAGAGAAAATACAAAAAGAGTGTAAATAATATGTCAAAGAACAAATTATCTTAAAAGTATAGCTTTGCCCTAACCAGTTTGGCTCAGAGGATCGGCCTGTGGACTGAAGAGTCCCAGGTTTGATCTTGGTCAAGGGCATGTACCTTAGTTGCAGGCACATCCCCAGTAGAAGGTGTGCAGGAGGCAGCAGATCAATGTTTCTCTTTCATCGATATTTCTAACTCTCTATTCCTTTCCCTTTCTCTCTGTAAAAAATTCAATAAAAATCCTATATAATAAAAGAGAAACATGCAAAATTGACCATACCTTTGCTACGCTATCAGCCAATCAGGAGCAGAGGGTGGGGTTGAGCGGCATGAGCTCCTGACTCAGGGGCTGGAGACGAGGTGGCAGCAGAGTGGCACTCTGGTCAGAGCAGAGAAGACTGAAGACTCTAGCTGGAGTGAAGCCTCCAGCGGCCAAAGCAAAAAAGGAAGGCAACAGCCAGAGGGAAGGCCTGGGTCCCAGGTTCCAGAGGAAAACTGGTCCTGGCAGCCAGGGGAAGGAAAGCCTATTGCAGGAATCTTCATGCAATGGGCCTCTAGCATATATATAATAAAAAAGTATAGCTTTACTTCAGTTTAAGTAGACCTTCATTGAAATGCAGATCATTCTTGTCATAACATAAGGCATATGACGATTGTGTACATCAGGATGCTTGGAATGGTTCATCCAACACATTGATCTCAGTGTTTTTTAACTAGCTCAATATTATCTTTCATTGTAAAATTTTTGTTTAGCCATTATTTAAGTGGTCATCTCCTAGTCTTCGTTATTACCAACCAACAGCTTACCCAACTTCACATCACTACTGCTTGTGTTTTCAGCTCAATGTATCCTACTGCTCTAACTCCAACCTGCCTTTTATTCCATCAGAATTTCCAGTTCATTAACCTTACTTCTTTTCCACTGCTCATCACCTTCCACATGAGCTAAGTTAGAGTGCTTGGTCTATCACAGGGATGGCTTATAGATGCAACATGGTCTATGTATGTCCACAGGTCCTTTTCCTGGACACCACTTCGAGTTTGGTTCCTATGACTCTTTGCTCTACTGATATTGTTTTGTTCTCAGATCCACCAAGTCTGTGCAGACTTCAGAAACTTTGTTCTTGCTATTCCCCATGCTCTTCCCTCAGATATTTACGTGACTAGTTGACTCTTTTTATTAAGGTCTCTGCTACAATGTCCTTTTATTATCTTGCTTTGTATTTTTTTCATGGAATCTACCATGACTTGTATCATAGCAGACTATAGACTACTACCAATAGCACAGACTATATCCACAAATTCTACAATTTTATCTTATTTGTCACTATATGACAAATTCTTAGAATTCTGCCTGAAACACTGAAGATTTTCAATCTTCACTTGATGAAGAGAAAAAGGAAGAAATTAAGGAAGGAACATATATAATTTGCTTCATTTATGGGATAAATTAACTTTGAAGGCTATTTGGGACCTAGCATGAAATAAAGATTGGAAAATTTCCAGGAAGAATAGAGGAAGCAAGAGCCCTTTATACCATTCTGGATACAGTTGCCTTATAAACCTTTTTCACCCATCCTAAAAATCTAAAACAGTTTTATCCAATAGAGTAGGCACTTACACTCCTTGTGAATATTTATATTTAATCCAAATTAATTATAATAAAATGAAATTGCTAAATCCTCATTCACATGAACGCCAATAGCTGCATCTGGTTAGTAACTACTTTACTGAACAGTGTTGAGTAGAGAACATTTTCATTACCCCACAAAATTCTATTAGACAGCATTGTCTGGATTCTATTGCTTTAAATTCTAAAGCTATATCATTGAATCACTAATATAGTGAGATTAATTACAACTAGATAGGAAGTAATTAAAACATTAACACCGAATTTCTTAGATACAGAAACTGCCTTGTGTTTCATTTAGTGTAGTTTGCAATTTATCATTACTGATTGTATTGACTTCCTATCTTGAGATATAGACAATGGATTTAACAGAGTGAATAGGAGGCTTCACTGCCTTTCCTCTTTTAGGGCTGGGGAGAAAGCAGAAGAAGAGAAATAAAGAGTAGAGATAAGGGAAAATATATCCCATCCGTCCGTCCATCCATCCATCCACCCACCTGCTTATTGTACAAGTTCCTACTGAGTGTCTGTGATAGTTCAAGAATTGTGCTTTGGTGCTGAAGGTTTAAATGGAAAGAAATAACAGTGTCTAAGCTTGTAAACTTCATAATATAATATAAAAATTGACAAAATAATAATGAAACTGTTCAATCACAGGTTAAGGTCAAAGTGCTGTGAAAACAGAAAGAAAAAAATCATCTGTCTAGGGGAGATAAAATAATAACATTCAAGTGGTGTCCTAAGAATTATGAGAAGAAGGAAAGTGTCAGTCTGGAGGAAAAAAATGTTTTTCTAACCAAGGGGGTCAATCTTTGCAAAGGCAAACTTTGCTTACTTAAGGAAGAACTCATAGTCTTGGGGGTATTGGTTTGAGGGTGTCTGAAGAGAAAATTTAAAATTGAGATTAGAAAAATAGGTTGAGCTGGATTGTACAGGGCTTGGGCAATTTTATTAAAGGATTTGGATTGTGTTATTCTTCATATAAAGGGTAAGGGGCACAATTTAGATGGACCTCCTTTCAAGAGGCACCGCTGTGGAGTGAATATAAATACAGAGAGCAAGCAGAGTGCAGGAGCCTCCTCTCCAGGAACCCAGGGTTGCAGGCAGACACAGGGAAACTCTGAGCCTCAGGCAAAAGGGTCCATTGCTGACTCTCAAATCACTCATGCAGACTGACTGTAAGGAGAAGCCTAAGGAAAACATTGATCTGGGAGATGATTTTCTCTTAGACTATTCTTATTGGTAATGTACATGCTTTGAAAGTTCTCCAGCTGTGCTTGATAGAAAACCCTGATTCTCTCCACCCCTGAGCTATGCATCAAAATGAAAAAAACATCCTCCATCTGCTCTTCATTACCAGAAATTCCTTTAACAGCACAAGCAAAGTTTATCACCACAAAAACAAGCATTTGGATAACACAAGTAAAATGTAAGTACCAAAGAGTATCGGTAATCACAATGTAGCAATTTATGTTTTCAAAAGGAGAAATACCATTAGAAAATTACTCAAACAATTTTATATACTAAAGTAAATAATAATCTGATAGACTTATTTCAGCTGCTATAAAACCCCATAACTGGTGATTTTTTTAAAAATAGATACTGAAATTTAAGAACTAGACAGAGGCACATTTAAAAAAATTAAATGCATGAATTAGAGTTACACATAAAGATGAGAAAGTACACTTGTCTCATGGGGATTTTATGTTATTAGGATCAAATTATGGCCTGGCCTTCAATTATAAAAAGGTCTGGGTGAACATCATAGGAGTACAAGGGAACCAAGAATTGAAATACAGACTTTTTAGTTTTCTCCTCCTTTTCTTTTTCCTTCCTCTTTTTCTATTTTATTAAAAACAGCAGGCATGATAGCTTCAAAATATGCCTTCTTTTAAATAAATATATTTCTATTGATTTCAGAGAGGAAGAAAGAGATAGAAACATCAATGATGAGAATAATCAATCAGCTGCCTCCTACTAGGGATTGAACCCACAATCCAGGCACGAGCTCTGATGGGGAATCGAACCAGTGATCTCTTGGTTCATCGTTCAATGTTCAGCCAAACCAGCCAGGCTGATCAAATGTCTTCGTAAGGCTCCCCCTGATCTTCATAAGTGTTGCAGACATTGGATTTACTCCTCTGTTCTACATGGATGCACTTATATACAACTTTATAGAATCCTAGGGCTGTGAGGTGAGGATAGAGATGCTAACACCTCTCCCACTCAATAACCTAGCTAACCTAGTGTCTGTACATTATCTGGCATTTCTAGGTGTGCTGACACCCACAAAAAGATCTGTCAGAGTGGACCTGACAGCTTTGCAGCAAATATTTCATAAGCCTGGCCTAAGGGCTGAACAAATGAGGAAGAGAAAGAAAAATCTCCAAGACTCATTGTTATTCTCTGCTGCTGCCTCCTCTTTCTCCTAAATATAACAGGAGCTTTGGGCTAATCAGGTTGTGAATTTACCATCCACAGATTCCTCACACCTTCTAGAAAATCAGCCTCAGCTTTTAGAACGCATGAGAGGCGAAGTGAACTGTAAGCTAGACATCAGCAGATCCTTGGTCTCCTACAAACCATGCACAGCCCCCAGGGAGGCGATGCCTGTCTGGTTTTTCAGTCTGAGGCTCTCAACTTTAAATGCCACATGATCCTTATCTGATCACATGCATTTGGGACATAAAAATTCTAAATACGCACATTAGGTGTATACAGTACTTGGTGGTCTCCTGGAGGCTGGCAAAACATTAGACACAGTTAAGCAGTGTTTAATGCCAAATGATTGATCACAGCAACTGACACTGAAAGTGGGCTCCTGCTGGTAGGCTTATTCACATGGCCACACCTTCAGAAAAACGTATTTTGATAGGACAATTAAGAGATGGAATTAATTAGAACACTTTTGTGTGAAAAGAAAAACGCCCCTTAAGAGGTGAATGGGGAGAGATACCAGCAATGAAACATCTTCCATTAGGAAAACAGAAAATTTTCTTTAAAATTATGAACTATTGAATTAAAAAAAAGCATCATTTGCAATTTTAATGAGGCATGTCAACTCAACAGAATTTTCTATTAGTGGATATTGATCATATGATTAACAGGAGGATCAGGTGAAGAGACAAATCTATACTAATAAAAGAGTAAGATGCAAATTGTCTGTATCTTTGCAACGGCCACTAGCCAATCAGGAGTGAGTATGCAAATTAACCCAGCAAAGATGATTGGTTAATTTGCATATGCAGGCACCATTCCAGCCACTCCAGGCCTCTGTGCAGCTTGGGAAGGAGGAAAGGTGGCTCTAGCTGGAGTAAAGGCAGTGCTGGCAGCTAGGGGAAGGAAGGCCCATTCTTGCGTGAATCTTTGTGTATTCGGCCTCTAGTAGAGTATAAAACAGTTCAACATTTACACCCTAGAGCCGTGGTCGACAAACTATGGCTCACGAGCCACATGTGACTCTTTGGCCCCTTGAGTGTCACTCTTCCACAAAATACCACAGCTTGGGCGAGTCTATTTTGAAGAAGTGGCGTTAGAAGAAGTTTAAGTTAAAAATTTGGCTCTCAAAAGAAATTTTATTGTACTGTTGATATTTGGCTCTGTTGACTAATGATTTTGCCCACCACTGCTCTAGAGGATCACTATGTCTCTCTTGGAAAGCAGTGAGAACAGTGGACAAAACACAGGCTATGGGTTCAGATTCACAGCTGAGTTTGAAACCAGGCATTGTCCCTTTTCAGCTCCGTGCCCCTGGCCAGGTGGTCTAACTTCTCTGAGGCTCATTTTCCTCATATCTAAAAGGAGAACTATGCCCTGGCTGGTCTGGACAGTGGTTAGAGCAAAGGGCCACAGGTTCCATTCCCACTCAAGGTCACATACATACCTATCTGAGTTGCACATGCAGGAGGCAACTAATCGATGTGTCTCTCTCATGTTGATGTCTTCCCCTTCCCAATCCCCTCTTCCCACTCTTTCTAGAAATCAATGGAATAAATATCTTCAGATGAGGATTAAAAACTAAATACAATTTTCTTCACAGGAGAAATCAAGAGGGAGTCCAGGAACCCTTTCTTATAAGCAAGAGCCTCCCTTAGCTCCCAAACTCATCGTGTCTCCACCACCTGGCCCCAGCCAAGAGGACCAGTCTCAGCAGACACTGGATGCTCAGTCACTATCACTCTCAGTAGGGAGCCTGGGGCTCCCACATGCCTGAACTCGCCTCTCCATAGGGCCCTATGGAGGAGGAGGCATTCCTTATCCTTCTCCCCGACATCAGTTTTCCCCGAAGCACTTATCACCATCTGATAACGTGGCTTATACTTCAGTCATTTCTACATCGCCTTATTAAATTCTTCTTCCTAAACCTAAGTACCTACTGAAAACATAAGCTGCACACTGAGACATCCTGTCGATTTCGCTCATAGCTGTCTCCCTAGGGCCTTAGGCACGTTCCTAACACACAGTGGACACATTGCCTGCTCCTTCTCCTGCGCTCCCTCCCCTGGAACTGAACTGGGGCACACTAACTGCCACTGCGCATGTGCTGACCCACCACGCTCCCTCCGCCACCTCAGCACAGAGAGACAGAAAACAACCACAAAAACCTGAGTTATAAAAAATATGTATTAATCTAGAATTACTTTATTGTAGAAATAGGTTAGGGACAAAATACAAAACTCTGAATTTGACCTTTCTTTGAATAAGTCCCCTTATCACTTGGGACAGTGTGTTTTGTGTACTAATTATGTTTATTTAATCTGGACATCTTAGCCAAATGGGAAGAGCATTGCTCAGCTGATCCCTGGCTTTTCTGCTGAAATGCCCTGTGAACTGGCCAAGCTCTGTTTACACGAATATAAAATGAATGTAATACAAAGGCCTGCTCTGTTAATTTCAAAATCTCACATTTGATGCTGAAAGAGTTATGAATTCTAAACCTTAACATGCTAAGTAGAATTTATTATTCTTAGATTCTAACTGCCTTTCATTATCTTCTTTGGTGTTCAAATCAAATAAATACCAATTGTGTGTATAAAGAGAGATTGCTTAAAATTGAAATATAAAATAGGTTGTTTAGAAAAGTTTTCTTACTCTTTTTAGAAATGAGGAAAATCTGAGATACCCAAAGTCATCTATGGAATCAGAAAGTGAACAAAATAACCACAAAACTACAGACCACCCTCACTTGTAGGAACAGATGTTAAAATGTGTTGAAGAAATAATGCAATAGGACAAAGTAGTTTTTATCCCCAGATGGTCTCATAGGCACAAGGACAATTTAATCGACTTTACTAACAGTTTGACCTGCATAAATCCAGGGAGATAAATGTCCCAGCTATGTATGCAACCTTACTCACATCAGCACACTCAACGGTATAGTAATTAAAAGCTCATTGAATGCACAAAACATATACCAAATGTAGAAGTACATTCTAAATGCGTAATATAACTTCCAGGAACTTTTAAAAACTTTTCTATGATATATTTGTAACACCATCCTCCTTTTACTGCTTCAAACACATTTTACCTCCACACCATCTTCCGCCAAACAAAGCTCATAGGCTATACTTTTTCTTATTCCACATCTTTCAATTGCTCTCTCTTTTTTCTTCATTCAAACAATAGGAGAATCTAAGAATCTTTAGATTTTCCTAATCTAGTTTTTCTTAGCACAATCTTTACAAAAGGCTAAAGGGATGACAAGACAAACTCACAGGAAGGAAGAAGAGTAGGATGATAAGGGAAGACGAAAACTTCAAAATTGTCCTTAATGGCTGAACAGAAGTCAAATAAGCTATTTTTTTTGAGTTGTATATTTTACTCAGCAATAGATTGATGGTTATTTTAATAAATTCAATGAAAGCATTTAATACAATTATAAACCTTTTCTAATCATCATTTCTTAGCTGTTATTGAAGAAAACATCTTAAATTCTGATTATTATTATATCATAAAATACAGTTGACTTCTTCTCAACTCGTATTAATTTGATTTGAATAATTTCTCTTTATAACTATTGATTTTTCCCATTTAAATACACTTTTTTTGTAACTTTGCTCTGTTTAAATTATGTCATTTTTGTGCAGTTATGAGAACAATCTTTAAAGGATGGTGGATTATCAGCTGCAAGGCTGGTCTCGGAAGGAGGCAAGATGAAATGCAACTATGGATTTTTTTTTTATTGTTGACACTATTATAGATGTTCCTCACTTACCCACCTTTGCTCGCCTATACCCAACCACCACATCCTTTCCTCTGGCCATCACCTCACCGCTGTCTATGTCCATAAATTGTTATGCATTTATGTTCCTTGGCTAATCACTTCATCTTCTTTTGTCCAGCCCTCCCCTCTGAAAACTGGTTGGTTACAGTCTAATAAACAAACACATAAAAGTTTGGCTCCAGTTGAGACTTCCTGAATCAGAACCTCTGACATTTAGGGCCTGAGCATCTTTGACTTTTAAATGGCTTCTCTGATGCCACACTTGCCATCTAATATCTGAAGGAAGACAGGTAACTACCTATTAATTTCAGCATGAGGTGGGTGGACTTGACCAGGACTCTGCAAAGCTATGATAAGTGCCATGGAGACACAGAGTTGATATACATTGATTCTGATGAAAAAGTCTTCAGAAGGGGTAGAAAATGATGAAGTCCATGAGGGATGAGCAGAAAGTAACAAGGACCACTTAATAAGGAGCACTTATAGAGCACCTCACTGATGAGAAGAAAAAAAGAGTTTCACTAGAATCTCTCATTTGGGATAAATCTTCAGATATTGGAAGGCAGACTTCTTACTTTTTTTATAAAGAAAGCATTCCAGTTTTTGGTGTTAAGCTTGGCAAGGCCTCATAAGTGAAAAACATGCCATTATAGACACTTTTTATCAGAATCCCAATGAGAATTTATATTCCAAACCAACAAATCAACATTCTGACACCTCCAGAATTTTAACGAAGACACATACTGAGCAACTTCATGTCATCTCGGTTGTGTTTCTTAGGTACTAACCTCCGAAGTATGAGCCGTCGGTCAGCTTCATTTCTTTACTGGACTTGGTGATGACTCCAGCAACACCATGCTGAATGAAGTACATTTTTTTACCCACAGCTCCTTCTCGAATGATATAATCTCCAGGCTGAAACACCTCGAATCTCAACTTGCTCAGCATGGCAGTCACAAAATTGGGGTCAGCGTTAGCAAACAGAGGCATCGTGGCCACGAGTTTCCGACAGTTGAAGTTGACTATCTCCTAGAGATGGAAAGAGTAAACCAACATTAGGAGCAATATTATTCCTATCAGCAAGAAAGCACTATACTAAAATTATATATATCACATAATATCATAATCAAATTGAGAGCTGAAACCTACCTAAATTCCAATCATCTGCATGTCTCTGCAATACCAGGGCTCACTTTATCTCCGTGTTGGAATTTTGTATTCATAGTTCCCAGTGTGGTGCCGGCATATATTACACATTCAGTACATGCTAATTAAACATATACAAGTCTCAACTTTTACCACTTGGCATTTATTCTTCTAAAAAGTGGGAGGATTTTATTCTTTCTTATCTTTTTTATGAAGAAAGGAGGTCACATCATTGTCTATTAGCTACATCAAGATTGCTTCAATGCTCCACTTTGTTGAACGATCTAACTTCACGCCTACCAATAGGAATCCTGAAAGAAGGCCCACTGCCAGACAATAGCTTTTCAATGTTTTTCCTTTAACATTATTCATGTTGGAGTGAGAACCACGGAGAGTGCAGAGATGGGTTCCATAAAGGAGTTTCTAATTCTAACCCCTACTTGTACATTTGGGGGGTTCCTAGGCTAGATCAGAAAACCCCTCCTTCAAAGCCTCTCCTGTTTGCATTGGAATCCTTGGACTAGAGAGAGGTGGGAGTCCACTTTTCTTGACTTGTTTTATTTCTGGGCAGGAATTCTAAGTTAGAAGAACTACATGCTTAATTTCATTCTGTAGATTCTGGTCTAGATATGTCATCTCTCTGAATTAAACAGGGACCGACCAGCTTTCATCTTGCAAGTCAGATATGTAAAAGAATAAGCAATGGGCATTTAAAATTTACCACGGGCCATTTCTCAGAAACGTTTTCTCCAATGAGCTCTCAAAAGAAAAGGGTAGAGTCTGAATTTTTTTATCTTGCTTAAGAGACATAATAACTTAAGTATCCTCAGTGAAGAAGTGGATAGAGGGCAAAAAGAAATGGAGATCTGAATTCCCTGCTTTGGGAAAGTAATGTATACAAAACTCTGACTTCCAAGAATAAGGAAGGGTGATTTCCCTAGTCTTGCTTCATGAAATGAATTGCTATGATCCCAGAATAGGTTAAAAAATTCCAGCTGGTACAGCAGGCACAGAAATTGGGGTCCACCCTGGAAAAGAAGGTCATGCATCCTCAATAAGATCTTGTGAGTTTAGCAGAGTAGAGAGGTGTCTCTAATAGTGAAGGTTCATGGAGAGTTGTAAGTATTTAAAAACCAGCATCAAGAAGCAGAAAATGAACATGGCACAATAAACAAAAGAAAGATGTTATATGTAGCATTTGGTGTGGCATCAACCAAGATCTCATAATGATAGTTGACTGCACTGGGGGCTGCATCCCAGGGCATTTTGTGGACAGTTTTAATTGGTGCTAAAGAGCTGTAGTGGGTGTTGGGGTTACAGCAAGGTTTAGCACATAGTAAGTGCTCAATAAACATGCATGCATGTATGGATGGATGGAAGAAAAGAAGGTGAAAAGAACGGAAAGAAGAAAGGAAGATGAAAAGGAAAGTAGGAAGTTGGCCTTTCATAAGTAGAAAAAAGTACTCACAAAGCCCAGTTTATTCCTCTTGGGAAACTTTACCTAAAACTTTTACAATGCTTTCTCAAGCAGCCAACTTAAAATACAACTGTTAAGTATATAAAAATATGTTTTTTAGTGTTAGAATACCTCTATACAAAAACCACATGAAGATAAATGTGTGAAACAGAATGAAAAGAAACAAAGGTATGTCATTAAAATGACTGGATTGATTGTTTAAAAGGAACTTATTTCACATGAAAATTACACAGAAGAATGCTGTTGGAGAAAGGGAAAATAAATCAGATTGCAGAGAAAATAAGAGTTTCAAACAAAAATAATAGACTCCTTATGCTTATGTTCTTTCATTTCAACTCTACAAATGTTTCTCTTAATTGTTCTCTCACTTTTCATTTTAGAAAAATATTTGAAAGTTTATTTTACAAACAATTACAGTGGTGTTTATCTAACTGAATAAGTCCTCTGTGGTTCACTGCATATTCAGGGACACCTGCTGGAAGTGCCTAGAATATGATATTGTTAGATAATTTCATATTATCACTGTTGCTGAAAGGAATTCATCCTCTCCTCTCCTCTCCTCTCCTCTCCTCTCCTCTCCTCTCCTCTCCTCTCCTCTCCTCTCTCTTCTCTTCTATTCCCTTCCCTTTTTCTTCTTTCTTCCTCTTCCACTTCCTCTTCCTCTTCCTCTTCTTCTTCTTCCTCCTTCTTCATCTTCCTCCTTCTCCTCCTCCTCCTCCTCCTCCTCCTCCTTCTTCTTCTTCTTCTTCTCCTCCTCCTCCTCCTCCTCCTCCTCCTCCTCCTCCTCCTCCTCCTCCTCCTCCTCCTCCTCCTTCTTCTTCTTCTTCTTCTTCTTCTTCTTCTTCTTCTTCTTCTTCTTCTTCTTCTCCTCTCTCTCTCTCTCTCTCTCTCTCTCTCTCTCTCTCTCTCTCTCTCTCTGTAAACACTATCTGATTGAAACTGTGAATTCTAACAAGTATTTGATAAGAAACAATAAAATGAGACAAATTTCTCTCCATTTCTCTCCTTTTCATATTTTAGGTTGCATTTCATTGATGACTAAGCCACAATTTATTCACTTATTCCTCATGACCGGTGAGTCATTTCCAGTTTTAAACTAATACAATAAACCTGCTATGAACATTGTTTTTAAAATATATTTTTATTGATTTTAGAAATAAGGGAGAAGGAGAGAGAGAGAGAGAAACATCAATGATGAGAGAGAATCATTGATAAGCTGCCTCCTACATGCCCTCTCCTGGGGATCAGGCATGTGTCTTGACCACCATTACCTCTTGGTTCATAGATCCATGCTCAACCACTGAGACGCACTGACCAGGCTGTTATAACATTCTTGAAGTGGCTATGGGCTGCATTCCCTTGAATAGTTACCCCATGTTGTAATTGCCAAGTAATCAGACAAGCTTGTATTTACTTTAGTAGACACTGCCAACAGTTTTCCAAAATAATGGTTTTCCTCACATAGCAGCAACATATAAGTTCCAGTATCCTGCATCTTTGACAGAATTTGATGTTATCACAATTTTTGCCACCAGTAGGCATGAAGAAATATTATTTTCCCTTTTTCTCATTGTCGTTTAATCTTACATTTATATAACAACGATTCATATTATTATGCTCATTATGGGTCAGATGAGTTCCTAGTCAGTGAAGTGCCCAGTGGAGAGTTCCCCCTGCTTTTTCCATCCTAACAGTTCTTTTTAGCACCCAGACTGAGTTCTCTGCTGGGACATGCATTGCAAATATCTTCTCCCTGTCTGTGCAGGTTGTGGCAGGAGCTGGCTCCAGCATGCAAGCTGTAAGCAAGCTGCAGTGTGCAGAATAGGAGTTAAGCCCACTTGAAAGAGTAAAAGCAGGTGAATGTAAACTTTCCAACACAGCACACAGGTGGCCATCAGTGTGCTAAAATAAGAAAATATTCGAGGACCAGTGGACACTAGAGTGAATCAATTCTTAGAGAAAGTGATTTGGAGAATTTGACAAAAAACTATTATTTGAAATTTCATATAATTCACATAAATTCATTTTTATCACTAACAAGTGAGGGATAGTAATAATCGGTGCCTAACAAGACAGGCACATGTGTATGACTGGGGGCTGGGGGTGGGGGCAAGCAGGTGGGTGTCCGGAGACAGAGACGCATCAACATTCACTTTTATGTAGAGGTAGTTAGATTTGAATAGAGCTGTGGTTGGCAAACTGTGGCTCATGAGCCACATGCGGCTCTTTGGCCCCTTGAGTGTGGCTCTTCCACAAAATACCACAGCCTGGGTGAGTCTATTTTGAAGAAGTGGCATTAGAAGAAGTTTAAGATTAAAAAATTTGGCTCTCAAAAGCCAAATCATTGTACTGTTGATATTTGGCTCTGTTGACTAATGAGTTTGCTGTCCACTGGAATAGAGCATTGTGTGCACTGACAAGGGTTTGCTCCCCCCAAATTCACATGCTGAAGGCCTAAGGCCAATGCCCCAGAATGTGACTGCATTTGGAGGAAAGAGGTCTTTAAAGAGGTAGTTACGTTAAAAGGAAGCTACTAGGGTGGGCCTTGATCCAATGTTATTGGCACCTTAGGACACACAGACTCCGAGGGGGTGTGGGCACAGAGAAGAGGCCATGGGAGAACTGAGGGTGAAGATGGCCACCCGAAAGCATGGAAAGAGGCCTCTGAAAAATCCAAATCTGCCACACGTTGACCTTAACTTTCCAGCTTCCAGACTGTGAGAAAAGAAGCTGGCTGTTGTATTTTGTTCCAGCAAACTGAACAGGCTGGGCTGGTGGGTGTGGCTGAAGGATGGAGCTGCCCCTGCTGGGTATCCACCCAGACTCAGCAGCAGCAGCAGCCCTGAAGGTGAGGCTGGGGGTTGGGGGGTATGGAACATAACCACACACTTCAGCCTCTGACTCTTCCAAACCCAGGGGAAGAACTGAAAAAGGATATGTCATCATATGAAGACAGGATTTTGCTTTACTTTGGTACTGAGTGTGAAGCGTTGGGCCTTCAGTTGACCAGCATGGCACCTGAAGGTGGATAGAAATGGCACTGGAGGAGAGAAGTAGGATTGGGTGCTATTTTATAAGGCTTATTTTTAAATATTCCTAAAATATATATAATGATATGCATAATTTTGCCTATTAAATTATTCCTAACTGTGCAATTCATGAACATATTCATAATGTTGTGTGACTATCACCACTGTCTATACCTAAAATGTCCTGACCCTCTTCCATAAAATCTTTGCAGCCATTCAGCAAGAACTTCCTCCTCCCACCCCTCAGTCCCAGGTCACTTCTACTCTCCTTTTTATTACTGTAAATCTGCCTATTCCAGGATCTCACATAATTGAAATTATACATATTAGCAAGGTTTTGTAGTCCTAGTAATAAAGGATGCCATGTTCAGGAATGAATATTGGGGTGAAGGCAGTGATGCAGCAATGGTAGGAAAACTTAAGGAAAAGGCCCAGGAGTCTGGCTCTCCCTCCTTACAGTTATTAGTTCTCCACTCCCTTCCAGTTTCCCTGATTCCCTTTCCCACATCCTTACCAGCGCCTGCCATGTCTTGTCTTTTTTTTTTTGGCACAGCCATTCTAACAGGTGTGAGGTGATAGCTCACTGATTTGCATTTGGGTTTTGATTAGTGAAGTTGAATACTTTTCCATGTACCTGCTCGTCATTTGAATTTTGGGAAAAATGTTAATTCAGGTCACTTGCTTATTTTTTAATGGCACTAGTTATTTTCTTGCTATTGAGTTGTAGGAGCTTCTTATATATTTTAGATGTTAACCCCTTATCAGGTGTATGGTATGCCAGTGTTTTCTGCCATTCCATTTTCTTTCGTTTCCTCTGCAGAAGCTTTTAGTTGTAAGCCCACTTTTTTATTTTTTATTTTCTTGTTTGTGCTCTAGGTTTCATATAGAAAAATATCATGGCCAAGACCTACATCAAGATGGTTTTTAAGTCTTTCATCTATTTTTTATAATATTTTTTGTTGATTTTTTAGAAAGAGAGGAAGGAAGAGGGAGAGAGAGAGAAAAACAGTGATGTGAGAGTGAAATATTGATCCACTGCCTCCTGCATGCCCCCTACCAGGATTGAGCCTGCAACTTGGGCATGTGCCCTGAGCTGGAATTGAACTGGCAAACCTTTGGTGCACTGGGCGACCTCCAACCAACTGAGCCACACCGCTCAGGGCTCTTCAATCTATTTTGACATTTTGTATATAGTATCTGCATTTCTCTGGCAACGAATCATAGGTGACTTCCTACATGTCTTCTATTTTTAGTAATGCATTTTAACTTTGCTTCATATTTTTTAATGTCTTTATACTGGTCTCCACAAGCATATAGGAAGAATTTTGAGACTGGAAATAACATTTTATTAATTTACCTTCCCATTGCACCTGGATTGATGTCCTGCATACATTAATAAATCTATTTGTTTTCTAGAAACTAGGGATGCAGGAGAAAAGCTCTGGCCAGAAGAGAGAAGATGTAATTTCTTTGCTCGGCCATGTGACCACAAAATGACCAGGTGACTTACATAGCTTTTCTAGCCTCTTGTTACTTTGACTGCTAATTTATAATATCTCTGTATAGCTTTACAGTACTGAGACTCTAGCCTGTTTTAGTTCATTTTAACTAAACACACTTTCAGAAAGTATTTAAAATATCAATATGTACTTTTAAAAATGACTTAGAATTGCACTAAGTAAATACGCACACAAATTATGCTGTCTTCCCTGATAGTCTATTGGGAGAAGTAAAGGTCAGAAGGACAGTATTATACACTCAGCCCGATTCATGTTCTGTGAGAATTAAATACACTGACGTCCTATACCCTCCCGGGACACATGATTGGAACCTATTTTCAGTCCCTGGCTCTTCACACTCATTGTTTAAAAATAGATCAGTTCTGAACTTTGGAGACAGGCTCAGGAGGGCATTAACCTCTCTCTCCACTGTTAGGTTTGCCATTTTGCTCTACTCGAATCAGTGTAAATCTGATCATGTTAAAAATAGACTTTCACTTTGTACAAATCCCAACAGGTTCCCATGAGCAGCTCTGTGGAGTTCACTGAATTGGTACAAATGGTTTTTAGTTTTCACTGTTGCTGCCTGCTTTCATTAAAGTGTTCATAGTCTCGTTAGCCTAATGTTTCAATGCCAAGTTTTTTTAAAATATATTTTTATTGATTTCAGAGAGGAAGGGAGAGGGAGAGAGATAGAAGCATCAATGATGAGAAAGAATCATTGATCAGCTGCTTCCTGCACACCCCCTACTGGAGATCAAGCCCACAACCCAGGTATATGCCCTTGACTGGAATCAAACCTGCAACCCTTGGAATCAAACCTGCAACCCTTCCATCTGCAGGCCCATGCTCTATCCACTGAGCCAAGCCAGCTAGGGCTCAATGCCAAGTTTTAATGCTAAGACATTGCCTCCTGAAAGCTGGCTGCTGAAATGAAGGGAGAGCTTAGAAGCAGATTGTTTGAATAAATTCCAGCAGAAATGAGACAGGACGACGAGGCTGAACTTGGTGACCCTCCTGGGTGGGCTGACATCCTCTGAGGGACCCTAGCACAGCACTGACAACAAGGTCAGGGCTCATTTAGATCTCTGTCTCTCAGTAAGGTGTAGCGGCCATGCAGACTGGGGCTGTACCCTGTTCTTCATGGAATCAGAACAAAACCAAGAACTACATTTTCTTGTATTTACTTGGTGCCAAGCACTCTTCTAATTTTTATTTATTTTGGCTCATTTAATCTCTATAACAATGCTATGAGAGTTATCATCATCATCATTCACATTTGCAGAAGCGGTAAATGAGATGCATGTAAGTTATGAAATAGTCCAAAGTCGTATATAGAGTAAGTTGTGGACTCGGGGCCATGCTCTCAGCCCTCCCTAGTAGGTTCCATTCATTATGTATTATATAACTGAAGTATATGTATAGTTATTGATGGCACTGAGGATTTAAACCATTCAAAACATAGCCTTTGACTACTTCTGCGCAGCTGAGGGAAAAGAGGAGTATATTGTAAATGGATAGAGGAGAAGGGGGAGGGTTCTCCAGAGAGAGCCAGGTCAGGTGACACTGGGATCCCAATCCAATAGCAGCCCATCCTTCTAGATGGCCCTGGAGTCATTTTGCAGACTCCGAATTCCGACTAGCACAGACACAGAGCAATTCGACAGTGAGGATTCCAGATTCTAGGTAATACATCACCAAATGAGAGCTATAATTTAAAATGCCACGTTTCTGGTACTATCTTAAGAATTTTTCTCAGAAAATTGGAGTTATTCCTCTACTTTCTGGCTCATGTATTTTAGTGCGCAGTGGAGTGAGGGTCATTTTTTTTTTAAAGATGACATCACAGTCACCTTCCGGAATGCTGCTGATCCTCCTGGAGTGGGTGTGCCGGTCGGTTGCATACTTTAGCCCCAAGATAAACACACAAATGTACCTGCCCCTTGGAATCCTCTCCACCATCAGGTGGCTCTCCCTCAGGTATGGATGATGAGCTACTGACAATATTCTAGTCAGACGGGCATAGCAATATAAGAAAAAAATCATTTTCTATTGGGTTATAAAGATTGGACAGAGTATTTTCACACCTACAATGGTGCTCTACTGAAGTATCCCTCACGCCCCATGCTGACTCTGCAATAAATCCCTAAGGCATAAAACTAGAGGAAGTTCAAAAGAAAATACAAACAACCACATGCAAAATAGGACCTTCTGGCCGACAGTGCCCACATCGAACAAAATCACAGAGGACTCTACAGATGCCAGCATCTGTTGGTTACATGTCAGAAACAACACTGCCCACAGCATAATCTGAAGTGATACCAAGACAGTGTTATGCGCAGTACTGCGTAGCTCTGGGTGTCCCTTTCTTAGCCATCCAAGCACCGTATTTGCGCTCTCCAAGCTCTAACAGTCAATGATTCTTTGAGATGATTTGCCAAGTGTGAAATCCTAATTTAATTTGCCTTTATTTATTCAGCACATATTTATTAAACAAGTACTATCTAGGGACTGGGATTATGGTGACAGTTAAGAAAAAGTCCTTGCTTTCTGGGATCCAGAGTTCATGTAACAGAATGAACAATTAAGAAATAATGATAAAGGGACCACAAGACAATAGAGCGTTGTGTACACAAGAAGAAGGCTGATGTAATGAGAAGGATGCAGGTAACTAGTTTAGATGACCTTCTCAGGCAAGGCCTCTATAAGGAGGTGACATTTGGGTTGAGATTTGAGCATTAAGAATGAGCCAGATTGAAGGCATTTTAGCAATTTGTCTCCAATGTAAGATTAATAAAGCATCTAGTTTGTGCCACAGAAATGGAAATAGGGGAATGCTTTCAATAAAGCAGTGCTTTTCAGATATCTACTAATTGAATTCATTTGCAAATGCATGATACAATACTTTTGCAAGGCTTTATAAGGTCATGCACATGCATAATTCTTTCTGCCATTTTATGTACTCAAAATTTTTTCATACTTAAAAGTCTTCATTCACATTGAAAAAAAAGGCTTGGGTATAAAACATATTGTGAACTTAATTGATTATAAATATAGAATGACATTCATATTCCTAAACATTGCATTTTAGCTTCCCTATTTTTAAGCAATAGACTGTTTTGTGGGTATGTAAGTTTTGGAGAGTCTGAAGGTAGTACTTTACCTTCACTTTTATACATTCCTGAGTATCCAGGCTGTATTAGTAAAAATCACTGCTCTTAAGTATGCATTAGAATCTGAAATTATGTTAAATACTTCCATAAAAACGAGATTTCCACAAAATAAAGCATTTTAAGTTAAAAGTCTTATAAAAATATGATGGTTGTTGATTCAAAATTGGATGGACATGATCAGCAATTGTACATGGTGTGTGTATGTGTATACCAAGCACATCAGATATTTTTACCTTTTGTCACAGGACATATATCAAAGAATCCAACTCTCCCTTGTTGAGTGTCCCAGTTACACTCATTTGACATTTGTTGTATCAATTAGTCAATGTCTTCTATGTGCCAGGTACCTTCTGACACTAGAGGCACAACAGTGACCAAGATACACCTTTGCATAAGTTTGGGCCTCATCTTCCAATTGAAGTGCAGCTTTTGGAAGGTGGAATATTGTATTTCACTATTTTCCAAATATGTCTCATGATCTGTCACTATGAGTTAAATATGCTAGTAGCCAGTACATAGCACTCCAATGTAATAGGGAACAAGATATATTCCCCATTCAGAAAACTTGTCTGGCTTGTTCAGATTCGAGGGATACTTGAATAATGACTTCTATGTCTCTGCGGATGCCTTTCCTGCTTTCCTATCTTGCTCATCCTGCTTCCTTGCTAATGAATTCTTAATTCAGTGAAACATTAAAGTTAGGCTTTTGTGTGAGTCCAATACCGGAAAAGCAAAGGCTGAAGAGCAAATAAACAACTGAAGAACATTGTTTTCACCTTTTCAAGGTGTTAAGTGTGTGAGCACTTCATGCTTCCACTTCTAGGATCTCTACTTTGTGAAGTAGCCTTCATTCTCACCCTGTTTTTCATTCTTAATTCGATTAAAGATCATTCACTCAATACACATTTAATGAGTTCCTAGTATATACTGGTCACTAGAGAGACAGAGATATTAAGACACAGTCTCTGCACTCAAGAAGCTCATAGTCTTGCCTTAGCCAATGTGTCTCCGTACGGTCATTTCATGAACCTAAGATCATAGGCTCCACTCCTGGGGAGGGCACATAGCCAGGCTGCAGGTTTGATCCCAGCTTGGGGTGCATAGGGGAGGCAACCAATCAATGTTTCTCTTTCGCATTGATGTTTCTCTTTCTCACTCTCTCTCCTCCTTCCTCCCTCTCTCTCTTCCCCTAAACTCAAGGAAAGCATGTCCTTGGGTGAGGATTAAAAAAAAAGTAGGAGCTCATAGTTTGAAAAGAGACAAACTGACAAATAATAAATGTAGTGACAGAGGAGGAGTGATCAGGGAGATCGCTCTGTAAGAGTGTTTAATGAAAAGAAGGTAAGCTGAGCAGAAGGGATTGGAGATAGAGAGGGTAGCATGAAGCAAGGCAAAGGGACAATTGATAGCATTCCCCTCTACCCCTCCCCCAAATTATCAACAATTCTCAGCTGATGAAGCAAGAATGTAAAGAAATGAAGATGGAGTCAGGCCATGGAGCCCCTGATGTGCCATGTCAAGAAGTTGGACTTTTCTTGCAGGGGATAGAAGGTCATGGTCAGGTTCTAAGAACAGAGTAACATTGTTAAACTTGACTTTTATATCAGTCTATAGTAGCCTTACTTTTTCCCCGCTGAGATGAAAGGCAGGGAGAGAAGTTGGGAGTGCACTTCAGCAGTTGAAGTAAAAGATGCTGAGACCCTGAACTATGACATTTGAAAATTCAAGGAAAACAGCTCATCACCACTTAATGATTGAACAGTTGCAGGAAATGAGGAAATGGGAGTTATGCCTGTGGATGGCATTATGAGGGAAAATGAAAGTGGAATATTTCTACTGAAGATCAGCATAAATGAAAGCGTGGCAAGAGCAGGTAGTTAGTAAAGCACATGATCAGGAAGATTTTCTTGTTATCATGATTTTACATTACATTGAGAATTTGTAGCACAGAGGAATGCTTTTCATTTAAGCATCCAAGTTCTTAGGGTCCATTTTATGCTCATTTTTTCTATCATCTTTCTGTATTTCCTCCATAACGTTTGATTCTGGAATCCTTATGTAGCCCTGCTCATTTAAAACAAATCCTTAGTTTTATTGTAGCCTCCTGAGTTTTAATCTGTCTGCATCCCTGATACTGTCTCTGGGATGACCTGTGCCACCCTCCTTGAAATCTCTCCGGGCCTCAGAGAACCCATCCTGATTCCAATGTCCTAATATTCTGCCCCTCAGTGAAGGGGATTTGGATTGAATACAAATTCTGAAATCCAAACAAGAGAGAAATCGAACCATGTAGAAAGATTTAAAAACAAACAAACATCTTACTTTTTTTAAATATAAAAAGAATTAAATTTTGTTTCCCAATGCAAAAAGATTTATATATTTCTGTTTGATTGAGGATTTTATGGAGAATACAAGCTAATCATTAGCATATAGCAGATATCCTGCACAAAAGGGCTAGGATGGGAGCTTAAGAGGCTTTATGTGATTTGATTTGGAATAGAAAGACAAAGTTTCAGAGCAGAGAAATGACCAGCTTGTAACCATGAAGGAAGATTAATCTGGCATTGATGAAATTTTCAGCGACAGAGAAAACAGTCTAAAGGATGGAAGGCAACTAGCTATGGTGCAGGTACTCCCTCTGAGAAGAGCACAGTTAGGGTGATGCTATTGGGAAAGGGACAAGGGTCTGGGCACAAGATATTTACCACAGTTAACTGATAGCATTTGCTGACTGACTGAATGTGAAGAGTGGAAAAAATGTCAAAGAAAGGACCAAAGTTTTATATTCTACATAAATGTGAGAAAATGACTAAAACATTTATAGAGATTTCAAAAGTTAAATGTCTCAGCATTGAATGATTACATTACTTTATGAAATAGCTTATCATACGGATGAGGCTGGGTGATATTATGTAGCTTTTAAGAAAGTGGAGTTTATGGCAAGAACTTGGAGCTCAAATTTACGGAATGGAAGTGTGAGGTCAAATAAATAGAAGAGAGTAAATTCAGAAAGGCAGAAGGTCAAGTCAATGGCTCAGAAATGATTCAAGTGCTTAAGTTGCCCTCCACCCCCCGCCAAAACACACACACACACACACACACACACACACACACACCTCAGATGTGTATTTCATCAACAGTTTAAATGTTACCAACAAGGGCTCAAAAGCAGAGGCCTTGATTAACAGGTCATTGGTAACTTTCAAGGCAACAGTTTTGGTAAAGGTGTGATCAAATCACAATGCAATGATTATATTGGGAATCTTCTGACAAGGTTGCTAGTAAAATTTAAAAAAAATAGAGCAAAGAACTGTAAGAAATATGAACATTCAAAAGAATATTCTTCCAGTTCAGGGGTGACCTGAACATTCTAGTAGGCAGAGGGGAGATTTCTGAGGAAGGATGGAAAGAAGATGCAAAGCAAAGAAGTGTTGTAATGAGGTTATAAGAAATTACTTGCAGCAGGTAAGGTGAGAGTCGGTGAGTGAAGATAGGGAATGAACAGGAAAAATAAACATGGAAAAGGAGTGGAATCATAAAGATAAAGAAACAGTATGTAATAATGATATAAGAGGGTGGAAGATTGGGAAGATGTGGACAATCAGGACACATGAAGGAATTTTCATAACTGGGGATTCAGAAATAAACAGTTCTGAGAATCATAATTAAAACAATTTCTAGTATTTACTTTAAATATATTTTTATTGATTTCAGAGAGGAAGGAAGAGGAAGAGAGATATAGAAACAATGAATAGAGAGAATCATTAATCGGCTGCCTCCTGCATGCCCCACAGTGGGGATTGAGCCAGAAATCTGGGCATGTACCTTGACCAGGAATCAAACCATGACCTCCTGGTTCATAGGTTGATGTTCAACCACTGAGCAACACCGCCTGGGCAATATCCAGTATTTTTTTAAACAATGAAAAACATGTGTATGGAAAAAAAAAAGAATAAGGGCAAAAATGATGTCTTATCATTTAATTCTAATATTTCTTTTGAGCAATATGATAGCATGGACCTCAAGATTTCCTGTGAACAGAGAAAGCAGACAATGACCACCAGAAACCAGGACTAGAGATCTTACCTCTCTCAGAGGATCGTTGAGTTCATTGAGAATATTTTCCTCATCAAAGATCTTGCCTTGGTATCTGTGTTCATAGTAATCATGAATCTTCTGACGCATATCAGCTGGCAACTTATGGAATGACATGTATTGTTCCACTTGCTTATACTGTAAGGAAAGGAAAAAAGAAAATGAAAAAAAACATTGTTAGGCTGAATGAGAAATCGACATGTTACTCTGCTATATTCAGTAACACCTGAACAACAATAACAAAAAGAAGTAATTCTTCAAGGACAAGGAATGCATGTACTAGGTTTTAATGTCACTGTTCTGTGTCACATATTGTAGAAGGTATTTATGTAGGTAAATCTTTCCTATAGTAACCTGAGATGTTATGGAGAGAAGGCACAAAAGGATTTCAGAGTGATTTTAAGGTTGTAGCCCCAGAAAAGCCAGTGATGGGGTAAAATAAAAATCTCTCTCTCTCTCTCTCTCTCTCTCTCTCTCTCTCTCTCTCTCTCTCTCTCACACACACACACACACACACACACACACACACACACACATTTTTTTTTAATTTCATTTGCAGCTGAGTTCCAAAAGAAGTATGAAGTTGCTCTTTGGGTCTTAATTTGGAGAAAGAATCTGGTAACTTAGGACAATACAAAGAGTTTTATCTTAGCCCTTACAGGGAAAGAGCAGATCTAATTCAATTTCCAACATCCAGGCAGAGAGCTTGGCAGCTGTTCCCAAGTCAAGAAACAGACGTCCTGCAACGTAAGAGAATGTGTCCCGCTTCAATTTAGGACCCAGGAGAACACGAGGGTGAGACTAGATCCACCTAATTTCATAGCAGGAAGTTAATTCTGACAGTTAAGTTCATTTAACCAAGTTCTTAAACTTGGGTATTTATAAACTTAGGTGGGGTTGTTGTCCTTTGGGAATGCAGGTTTTCAGGTTTAACTCTGAGATGATTCCCTTGATGTACAGGCCCCTGTGAATGTACACACATGCTCATGTACACACACAGAGTCACTATTTTTTAAAACATCTCTGCTAGTTAAACAGGACATATTAGCACCAATGTTACCTGGGAGCTTATTAGAAGGGAATTTCAGGCTTCACCTCAGATCTATGAAATCAGCATTTCCATCTTAGAAGGACCCCAGATGACTCATCACTTCTACATTTGAAAAAATGCCTTCAATATTTCACAAACAGGTAGTTATGATGCCATACTTGGAAAAAAATGAATTAAAGCTCTCAAAATTAGTTTCATTGTACAGAAATAAAATTGATAATAAAAATAAAATAGTAAGTAATAAAACCAGATAAAGATACTAGAATATGGTTCTTTCCTTAAACAAAACACATTTGATGAATTAATCATGGAAAGTTTTTTCTCAGATCTACCAGATAGCAGAGTTCGGTCTAGAAAATCTAGGTCTTCTGCCTCCTTGTCTGCACTTCTTGTGATTATAATCATAATTGATAACAGACACAGCTAATAAATAACAGCAGTTGAATTCCTTCAATTTTTCCACATACTTCCCTTACATATAAAGTTCATATTGTTTGTATGTTCCCTCTGAGAGATTAGTATCGTCTAATGCAGGGGTCGGCAAACTGCAGCTCTCAAGCCACATACAGCTCTTTGGCCCCTTGAGTGTGGTTGTTCTACAAAATACCACAACCTGGATGAGTCTATTTTGAAGAAGTGGCCTTAGAAGTTTGAGTTTAAAAAATTTGACTTTCAAAAGAAACTTCAATCATTTTTTTGTTTGTTTACAAATAGTTTATTTGAAATTATAAAGAAAACATTTAGACAAAGTCAAAGCCCTTGTTAAGATATTGCAAAAAGATACATGCCCTGGGCACTGCGGCTCAGCTGTTTGAGTGTCTTCCTAAACACTGAAGGGTTTCCTTGGGATCTCCAACACAGCACATGCCCAGTTGAAGGGAGTGCAGGATGCAGCGATTGATGTTCTTCTCTCTCTCCCTCTCCTTTTCTATCTCTAGCCCTCATAGATGTCAGTGGGAATATGGACAGCTGCATGCTGATAGGATATTTGTCATCAGAAATTGATATTTGGCTCTATTGACTAATGCATTTGCTGACCATTGGAATGAAATACAATTTTGTCATGAGAATTCCTTTATTTGGTCATCAGATTATCCCCTTGAAGTATTAAAGCCCTCAAATGAATATATATATGAAGCAACTAGATTATGATTTAAGCATTTTGAATTTTAGGCACAATTTATACACAATGCTGTCACAGCCATTGTGTATACATGGCTTCTAGTATGTACGTGAGAAACACAGGGTTAATATTACTAAAGAGCTCACAATCCACATTCCTGCCTAATCTCTATATGCTAGCTCACTTTTGGACACCTGCATTCAGTCTGCTGGGCCCCCACCAGCTGGTCCATAGGAAAGCAACTCCCATGGCCTTCTCTACGGACCGCTCTGGAGGGTGAAGCTGATTTGCAACTGGTCTGGAAATGCTCTACCTTTATTTCTGGAGACATTTCTGTGCCTCGTTTTTATTCTTAGACAAAAAGGGGGCAGTGGAATATGTGATGGACTTTTCAGGGTCTAAAATGCCATTGGAGACCCCCCCCCCACGGTTAACTTCTGCATTAATGACTTACAACTAACTTACTTGATTTTGATACCATTGTAATTCACCTACTTATTAATAACTTAGTTATTAATAAAGAGCAACGGGAAGGCCAAATATTATAGACATATCATTTGGGCAGTTTTTCCAGGAAGCTAAAGCTTTACTCTCCCCAGAGAGCCACCGGTGTATTCCCTGCAGATCGCTGGGGCAAGGGATTGCAGATGGAGGAGAACAGACACATGCCCAGTGCAGTTGGGGTGGCACTGGGAAATTATTTGCTTGTCAGTCACATCTGGGAACAGGTCATTGGCCAGAATGGGCATGGCCTGGCAGGGCATGAAATTTGGGATATTTAATCTGTCACACATTGGAATTCGTGGCGTGTAACACTTGACTCCTGCCTTGTGGGGCTCTATTGCTCCTCTTCCTGACACTGGCCTACATGACCCATGATCATGTGGACCCCCCACACACTGAACTAATGGACTGTAACTAGTTTGATGCTGAACTGGACCCAGCTGCAACCTGGAACGGAAACTCTGGACACTGGCTTTGCTTTTAGCTCTACTGAACCCCCAGCTATACTTCTATAACTGGAATGGGACTTTGGAAACCCAGGGGTGTAATTCCACAAATAAAAATCACTCATCCTCCCATGAAAGTCTCAGAAAATTCTTATCCTCAAGATATCGTAAGGACCCCACACTTAGCACCAAGTGGGGAAGAGGACGCCCGTTTTCCCTGATAACAGTTTAACTAGTCTGCCTCAATTACATCAAAAGCTATGGGAGCTTTGTGGGTGAGCGCTTCCCAAACCAAGGCTCCCTGCACTGATCCTGATGGAAGAAACCTGAGACAGCTCACCCAGCTGCTCACCCACGGGGAGCTCACTCTGGAAAAGGCATTTGCTTCTGGTGCTTATTTGTGTCTCTTTCTCTGCTGTGTGGTCCCTTTGCCTTTAAACAAAAGCCTCCTATGAGCAAGTCTGGCATCTGATGAGTCCTGTCAAACACCCAGACTTGGGAAAATAAAACAGCTTCAGACAATAGGACCACTATAGCTATAGCTTGGACGCTGACTACAGTGATGAAAATAAACAATTCATTACCCATTCTGGCTAAAGAAAGAATTCACTACCAGCCGGTGTCCAGCAGTCTCCGCTTACCTTTCTCAACAAGCTTCCTGCCCAAACACTGCTTGGAGTGGTGAGGATTTTCAACCTTAGAACACTGAGCTCTAGATTTCTCAATTCTTTGTATGCATCTTAGGGGTATAAAGGGCAGTGTTAACATTTAACCATGTATTCATTTGGAGGAAATCTGCGTCTATGTGCAAAGGCCTAGTCATCTAGAGGAAAAATTAGCTGCACCATGTCTGTTTCTGGAATTGGAAAAGGAATCCTTGATTAGCTGCATACAAATATCACATGTGAAATTAATTTTATTTTTAAGGCAAGCTGGCGTTGAATGAAATCCAGTTCTTTTCCTTACAAAATTCATTTCCCCCATTTAGTCTTCAGTGTCCTAATCTGCAGCAAAAGGATGTTAGGCCAAATGATCTACCTTGTTCCTTCAGGACAAAATTTCTATAGGTATTTCGTGTCATTTATTCATACAGAGCCAAATTTGATTTCTGAGCCTATACTATGCATTTTAACCATTCACTGACATGGAAATTATTGATCTAACAAATGTTAATTGATTGCTGTGTGCTTACGTTCCTCAGGGGGGTGGCTGTCAAATAGCAGTATCACCTGGGACATTAGAAAGGCACATTTGTATTCTCCACTTGGATCTACTGAATTAGAATTGCAAACTCTAAGCAGTTTGTGTTTTAACATACTCTTCATTCACTAAGATATCAGAACCACTTCCATATGCCAAGTACTGTGCTGTCTCAGGACATAAGGACATGCTGTGAGTGAGAGTCAGGAAAGAAGGGACATTCAGTTTTGACAAGTTAAGGTTAAGATGACAACAGCCGATCTTAACGCATATCTAGGGGTCAGGTACTCAGAACAGAAAACACACATAGTTGATGACTCAGGGGTCACTAAGGAAGGAGGGTCAAGCAAGGAGAGAAAAGACAAAAAGTAGAATCTACATTTTCAAAGCAGTGGAGTCATGGAGATTGATCAAGGTAAGGGAACTGACATTTGGCAGCAAGATGTGCAAGCAGAACTCAATAAAACGATTAGCAGAATCCAAAGGAGGACAAAGCATTGAGAGAATGCTCAAAAGGAATATGCCCTAAGTCAGTGGCCAGCAAACTGCGGGCTCTTTGGCCCCTTGAGTGTGGCTCTTTCACAAAATACCACGGCCTGGGCGAGTCTATTTTGAAGAAGTGGCATTAGAAGAAGTTTAAGTTTAAAAAATTTGGCTCTCAAAAGAAATTTCAATCATTGTACTGTTGATATTTGGCTCTGTTGACTAATGAGTTTGCCTACCACTGCCCTAAGGAAAGGGGTATTGGACATTGTTCAGTAAATTTAGAAATGAGGCAGCGTGCTCCTTAGAACTAACAGAATAGTCTTTTGATACCCAAATATTATTGTATACACTGAAGATGACTAGAAGATAGGAATCACAAGTTATACTTTTAATTTTATTACAAGAATAAATGACATAATATTGAAAATTAGTAAGGTAAGTCAAATGGAACTTTAGGTTATGATTCTAACTCTAGTCTTCAAATCTATAAAACATTGCATAGAAGTAGTTAACTTTTTACTGAAGTCTGTCTTTCAGAAAGCACAAAATTACTGCACAACAATGTGCTTTCTGGAATCTCAGGAGATTTTTTACAACATAGCCCATGCTAACAGGAAACACTTAATCTGTGGGATGTCTCTGTGTAACTTGAGATGGCAACAATAATTGTCATTGCATCACTTTTTAAAGTTTTTATATAGGGAGACTCCAAATGATTTTTGAAACAATGATTATAGGTCATTGCTACCCATAAGCCTTCTTGGCAGGGAGCAGCCAAGATTTTGGAGATGACAGTGAATATTCCCAGGTAACCCAAGAATGGACTACTTTCTTCTTTTTATTATTTAGCTTGCCTTGAAAATGGCCAGATTCCAAAATGTTTTCCAAAAGTAAGGGTAGCTCTGTTTAAGACTCAATTAAGCAAGTAATTGAAAAAAACAAAAATAATGACTGGTCAGTGTATTTAAGAATTAGAAGAAAATACTTAATTACCAAGTAAATAAATTATTCCTATAAAGCATTCTTAGTTAGTTTGAGTAATCTACATATATATAAAAGCCTAAGCGACCAAATGATTGATCGACCTACTGCCATAATGTGCACTGACCACCAGGGGGCAGACACTCAATGCAGGAGCTGCCCCCTGGTAGTCAGTGTGCTCCCCAGCCAACCTCCCATGCTGGCCAACTTCCAATAGTCCCTTCCCCCTGCCATCCGGCCCTGATTGAGACTGGACGAGACAGTCCCTATAGGCCCCAATTGCCAGCCAGGCCGAGGGACCCCACCCTTGCACAAATTCATGCACCAGGCCTCTATTTTAGAATAAAAGTCAAGGATATAGATGATTGCTAGAAATTAAAGCATTCATTATCATTATAACAGTTTAAATCTGTGCTTGAGTACTTTAAAATCTTTTAGAGTGTTTTACTGCTCTAAATGGCTTTGATTTTTACTATTGCATTTTTTCAAGTGTGTGTGTGTGTGTGTGTGTATAAAATTTATTGTGATTACGAATTTCAGATTTACAGATTTACACACCACAGTAACCTAATCACACTCTCATTTGTCAATAGGATCATTTAAAACATAATGTGCTAACTAAACACTCTTTCTAAAAATTAAATTTATTGGAGTGACATTGGTTAATAGGATCATATAGGTTTCAAGACACTACCTCATACATGTTAGAATGACTACTATCAACAAGACAGGTAATGACAAGTGCCAGAGAGGTTCTGGAGAAAATAGAAGCTTCATTCACTGCTGGCAGGAATGTAGAATGATACAGCCACTATGGAAAACAGTATGGAGGTTCCTCTAAACACTCTTATTTAACACTCCAACAATTTCTTTCACCTACAGATGATGACTTTACCTAAATTTTTTTTAAAAAGTAGAAGCTTTCCAACAAGAACATCTATTAACTCATTTAGAAAGATAGGTATCTTTTTTCTTCTTGCTCTTATAACTATGAAAAAAAAGTGTATTTTCCATCATTTGAAATTAACCTTTCAACTATGTTAAAAGATTAGTCCTCCTCAGGAACATTACCATCTGTGCTATAGTATCTATCTTACAACTTCATCTTTCTCTGTACATATTGACTCTTGCCAAATAGCTTTCAAATATACTTGCCTTTCATTTCAAAGAATAATAACAACAATAATAAGTAATCCTTGGATGTTACAAACTATTTTCCAGGCACTCAACTAAACAGTTTACTCATAGATGCTCATTTAATCCTCACAACATCCTTATAAGATTGTACCATTATCTTCACTTTACAGATGATTAAGCTGAAGCACAGAGGATTTAAATAACTTATATAAAGTCACACAGCTAATCAGAGTTGAAGTGAGGATTTGAACCTAGGCCATCTGGATTCAGTTTGTGTTCTTATTCATTACCTGATATTTCTGTCTTAAAAAAAAAAAGGATCTCAATTGAGCATAAGCAACCCTCAATCTACCACCCAATTTTTTTCCTTCCCTTTTTCAACCAATTTCTTAAAAAAGTGGTCTATGTTCATTATCTCACTGTCTATCCCTCTTAGAACTTTAAACATAGAATCATAGCTTCCATTCCTTCTACTCCACTAATATTCTTACATTTAAATGGTTTCCAAATTATTACCATGATAATTAGATGCTTTGTAAAGATACTCTTATTTGGTATGAACAGCAATGGACAGTAGTCGCTGTCCCTGCTGGTGCCCCATGTAAACCCCTGTTCTTGCCAGACGGCCACCTCTAACTTCAACTATACCCATTCTGGATAGTCCATCTCAGGGTTTCTGCCTGGGAACTTCCTGAGAAATTTAGAAAACTTGTTCAGCTTAAGGTAGAGTTGCATGGAAGTTTGGGAATGGGCGAAATGTAGGTAATACTACCCAGAGTAACATTCAATCAATGAGAAATTGGAGTCTCCAGATTTATGCCATAACCTTCCCTCCTTTAGGCGCATTCTTCATCTTTCCTCAAGGGCATCAGTGGGACCAAGTCCACTTATCCATGTTGGAGAATAACTCAATCAAATACCCTTCATTGGCTTTATCCAAGTCTTACTCTTTGTGCTCCCCATTCTGCTTCATGGAGTAGTCTGTTTCTTGGAATTATTCCCCAATAAATTACCTGCACCCAAATCCTTTTCTCAGGCTCCTTTAGGAGAACCTGAATTAAGACAACATTATTACTGATCCCTTCCTCCAGAAGGCATCTTAGCCCCTGGCTTCTATATTCTTGCTTCCTCTTTCCTCTCAGGCTGCTTTCTGTAGTCTTATTTGTTGACATCTCTTTATCTGTTGGTTTTTCAAAGGCCTATCCTTATAGACTTTTAAAAATATTTGATCTCACATATTTTCATTGAGTGAGCCTTCCCTCACCTGACTTCAGTTACCATTATATACTACTGACTTCCAACCAGTACCCTCAGCAGAGAACTAACTCCTGATCCCCAGACTCGTCTGTCCACCTTCTACTTGAGCATCCACCTTTAAAACATGTCTCAAAGCACATTAAACTCAACATGCCCCCAAATGAGCTCATCTCCTTTCTCCCCCATACCTTGTCTGTCCAATCAACAGTCTCAGCTGTAGATCTGGTTTAGAGGATAACCATCTCTCTGTTTCCAATATATTTTACCTTTATTCTCCATATATTCACCACATTGTCACTTTTGGAGTCCACTTTCTCTGAGTATTTTTCCCTACCACCTGGCTTGACTCAAACTTTGATGAACATTCAGATAACATGGGAATCTCACTAACATGAAGATCCCTATTCAGGATGGGTGATGGCGGAACTGAGACACGGCATTTCTAACAATATCCTTATGCCAGTTACCAGAAACAGTAGAGCGGTCTCCTGTAGATGAGATGGGCCATTTACCAGGTAGTGTCCCTCCACACCAAGCTTATACCCTGGCTCTTTCCCCGCTATCATAATTGCTTATTAAGTTTTCTATATTTTCCACTAGACCACAAGCATCTTGAACTGTATTTTCACTGATATATCTCTAATTTCTAATACAGTGACTCACATACAGTAGCTGTTCAATACTGGCTGGATTAGTTATATATGTTCTAAAATATTCTTTTTTGTAAACTATCTTATTTAGTCTTGATTGGCAATCAAATTTAAATTATATTTTGAAGTACTACAAAAGTTTTGTGTGAGAAGGCCAAATATATGTAAAACATTTAAATTCCTTCTTTTTTTAAAAAAAATCTAATTTTTCATTAGAAAGAAAAATCAAACACCTATTAATTGTGACAAAATGTTTACCCCCTCCTCCACAGGGGTATAATATGCCTTATTTGAAGTAGTTTAAAGATCTATACTTAGTTCATTGACTTTCAATGATTTGTCATTTAATTTTTAAAAAATTAGATGCTGAAGGACAAAGTGTTTCCTAAACTATGAAGTAATAAATACAGAGGTAATATTTCATACCAAGGTTAAATTGTATATGCTACCCATGATTACAACTTTTATACTAATAATTTGGGTTAGTGTAATTAAAATGGTACACATTTTTAAAAAATGTGTGCTTTCAATGTTGTCACATTATATCCTGTGTGTGTGTGTGTGTGTATGTGTGTGTAAAATTATTCAATGAAAAGATGGTAGTTTATTTTTTAATCATACACTGGAAAGATATATTCACTCTCATTTCTTTTACCAATAGCCTTAACCATTTAAAAATGTTTTTTTTTAATTTCAGAGAGAGGAAGGGAGAGGGAGAAAGGGATATAAACTTCAATAATAAGGAAGAATCACTGATCTGCTGCCTCCTGCTTAACTCCTACTGGGGATTGAGCCTGCAATCTGGGCATGTGCCCTGACCTGAGATCAAACTATGACATCTTGGTTCATGGGTGGAAACTCAATCACTGAGCCCCACCAGCTGGGCCTCAACCAATTCTTTAAGCTTTCAGTGATGGGGATAAATTATTTACATAAGCCTTGTATACTTATGTGCATTAAAAAGAAACTAAGGATGCCATTAAAAATATCATAACATTCCTCATTATTTTTGCTGAAAATATTTCTTAGCATTAGTAACAGCTTGATTTGCTTTTGAAAGTCTCTTATTTTTTATTACAAATGTTTCTATTTCACTGTCCATGACTTTCCAAATTTAAAGCAACTGCATATCTGAGGATAAACAATAATAACTGAGAGTAAATATCATCTGGAGAATAATTAAAAGATGACAATGAATTAAAGACTCACCTCCATGGAGAAACAACATATCTGATGAAGAAAGAAGCTTTACAATACTTAAAATGAGCACTCCTCTGTATTAGATTGTTTTTCAAAAGTGAGTACTTCTAACAAAGACTAATCCCATCTATACAAATTAAAAGCGTGATTTTTGTTAAGAGCATAATATATAACAAGATTGAAACAGGTGTGATTATAGTACTTATCGTGTCTGACATGATGTGCTATTAAGAAGCAATGAAGCAGCACAAACATATTAAACACAGCCAGTCAAAACCCACGTTTCAGACTTGAGTATTGATCAGGTGTTAGTCTCCCATGGAATAATTTAAAACCCATGTTAACCCACTGGGGAAGTTACAACATGTACTAACTCTAATAACCCTGGGAAATCTACCAGAGAGTAAGGGGATGTTAGAAGAAAGTACTAAGTACTCTGTGGAATGAGAAGAAGCATAGAGGTCTTGTTTAAGCAAGGTCAAATTTTAACAAGAGGTGAATATTGTCAGTTGATTTAAAAAGAAAATACATACAAACATACATATATATGTTTGTATTTTATGAATATGCTTATCAACATACAGAAATATGGATTCCTGAATATAAGCGTACAAAGTGGGTTTTAGTGGCAGTATCATAACATCATGATTAATAATACTAGGGAAAAGAGATACTTTCAGAACACCAGTCATGGAATTTATAGTAAGACCTTATAAACTCAAACACTATGAAACTAGTAGTCATGGGTTAATATAAAATATGACATCGTAAGTTCCACCATACATTTCCTGGAGTGCTGAGAGAAGATGCCTTCCAATCTAACTAGCATAAATTCGAAAGTGCCTTGTTAAAGTTAGAACCATGTAGCAAGACTACAAAACAAGCTTGCCAGAGAAACACCTTAGCCGCAGGTGACAGCAGCTGCTCACTAAAATATCAGTGGTGTCAGCCACCGTATGAAGCTGAGTCAGGACCTGTGTGTTATTGGGCAGGGAATGGACTGCTGTTATTGGCCAAGCAACGTGAGGAGTTAGATCCAAGAAAGGGACCAATGAGCCACTGGATACCCACAGTCAAAGCCAGGTAAACAGAGACAGCGAAGCGAAGGAGTTTCGAATCCCGTTCCACTCCATCATATGGTAGGTAAGGGGCCGGGGTTCACATTGCTTCTAATAATTTTTGAAGCAAGAATTTTTGTTAATTTATTTTGATAGGAAAGTTCAGCTTTTGTTTCACTTGGTAAAGTATTTATGGCCTTAAGTTGGATTTTCTCAAAATAAACTGAGGCTTCAAGATGGTAACACTTTCATGGTTTTCTTTTTTCTTTTCTTTTCTTGTGCTGAATGACCTGAAGGAGGTGCACTTGATCAAGTCATTGCTAATGGGTATCTGTAGCTAGATGGGAGGCCAGACATTTTCCTACAGTTTAGTTGGGAAGCAGACATGACAGCAGAAATGGTAAGTGAGAGAGGAATTGGAAAAATACTCTAGTGCCCCTCTTCTCTTCATAATCAACACTCGTTGATGGAGAACGTTGTCAGCTTCGAGTTTCCTAGCTTTCAATAATCGTATATATTCACTGAGAAGTCTTAAAAGTATATCTGCAGTCTAGACCTCTTTCAATCACATTCTTTATGTTCAATTACCCAATTGGTATCTCCTCTTGGATGTGTGATAAGGAGCTGACAGTTGATACATCCAAGGCTGAAATCTTTCCCCAAACCTATCACCATAGAATAGTTCATGGCTGCATGTCACATAATGATGACTTTATACCGGTAGCTGAGATTGGAAACATTGCATTGCTTTTACCACATCTTTTTCTCTTATACACTACTTCTGTTGGTGAATTTTATTCTATGCACGAATTTTTTTTAATTTACAGCTTTGTTAAATTTTAATTTACATAGAGTAAAAATTCTCATTTTAAGTGTATGTTTTCATGAGCAATCAAGTTTTAGAACATTTCCATCGTTCCCCAAAGTTCCCTCAGTCTCTGGGAGGTTATCCCACTTCCCCCCGCTGATCCCAGGAAACTTCTGATCTATTTTGTGTCACTTGCTTTGCCTTTTCTAGAATTGTAAATAAATGGAACAATATAATCTTCAATCTTTGGCATCTGGCATTTTTTCACTTAACATGATGTCTCCAAGATATATCCATGTTGTATATATCAGTATATATTCTTGTAATGTTTCCATTGCTGAGTAATATTTCTGAATCTTTTATAATATACTAGAGGCCCAATGCACAAAATATATGCACGGGTAGGCCTTCCTTCTCCAGGCTGCCAGCACTGGCTTCTCTCTGGCTTCCTTCTCCCAGGTGCCAGACCTGGGCTTCCCTCTAGCTGCTAACAGGCACCAGGACCCAGGCTTCCCATGCAGCTCTGGCTTCTCCCGGAAGGATGGACATTCAGAAGGACATCTGGTTTAATTAGCATATTATGCTTTTATTATTGTAGATTCACCTAGCCATCTCTACCCCTGCAAACTTGGTCCAAGTCATCATCATCTCTTATCCAGATAACTTCAAAAGCCTTCTCACTGCTTCTCCTCTGGACTACTCAGAATTTCTTCTCAGCCCAGGAGCCAGCGTTATCTTTCTAGAATGTAAGTCTGTCCATGCCATGCTTTTGTTTAAAATCTTCCAAGTATTCCCGTCTTAGAGGAAACATGTACATCTTTCAATAACCTACAAGGCCACATGTGAGCTTGCTTTCTGTAACTTCTCCTACTATCCTGCATGCTCCCTGAGCTCCCATCTGATTGGTGTCCTTTGCCTGGAAATACAGGAGAATATCAAGAGTATCAGGAAGTATAAGAGCCCCAGAGAAGCCAGGGAATAAATACACCACATCTTCCTGCATCTTGTTTCCCTCAGTGGAGGAAAAGCCTTGTGACATTAAAATATAATAAACTGTAGAACATAGTGTACAAGTTTTAACTTCTAAATGCATTTTCATATGGAGACGGGTGGCTTTAGTCTATACCCCAGAACACTCCAGTATGTGTTTACATTTCTCTGCATTTTCGTCGCACAAGGTAAAAAAGTGTGAAAGTTAGGGACTTGATCATTCTGGGTCATGAGTGTGACGAGTTTTAACTACAGCGTTAGCTGAGCTGAGACTGACGTAGGCGAACCTCTAAGAATGGATAATTTTAGCTCTGTATTTTGTTGAATCGAATTTTCAAGTCTGTAACAACAACGACAATGACAGCAACAAACCATGCTTTGCAAGAGGACTCTGGTGTGACGAGAATGTTCCTTCATGGGGTGGAATTCAAACAGACACAGCCCTGTTTTACTTGAAGAAAATGAAAATGGCATGGGAATTATAGTTCTTTGAAAAATATGTCCCTGGCTCTGGTTTACCACTAATGGAGTGTATGAAGACTCTACAGTGGGAAAAACAAAAGACTGTTTTAGTTCTTCAGATAAAACTTTACATGAAGCAATCAACTAGTCACACATGTGAATAATAACAAATATATTCCTCTGATATCATCGAACAAATAAAAAAGCAATACAAATAAAATCCCTGAAAATGAAAGTAAACTTGGGATTAATAAGATTTTAACTAAAAATAAACAAAAAACCGGACACATCTGACTCCCAATTTTCCTACCTTAAAATAACATTCCAGCACTTTAATATTTTCTATATTAAAACAGACAGTTTCAGTGCTTCTGAAAATACTGAATACATTTCCAACATAACACAGTTCAGATTAGAAACATGATTGATATATAAATTTTTCACATCTTTTCTGCACTTTAGCATTAAGTGTGGGAGGAAAAGAACTAGAAGGTATAGATAACTAAAAAGGGAAATCACGTTTTTAAGTAGTAGCACCTACATATATTATTCTTGTTAATTTAAGGTTCTTATAATTATAATTTTTTTTCCTATAGTGGACTAACATTTACTATTATTTATAGTCATATTTCTCTCTATTCTTCTCCAAGTACTTTCTCTACAAGTCTGTTAGGTCACAGAGGATAGTGACAGAGCAAAGCCTAGAATACTTTTTTCTCAACTGCATATTTGTGTTCTTAGATAAACACAAAACACATAAAAATGTTAAGGATAAATACTGTTTCATATGAATACCATGTAAGAGAAATAAAGGGCAATAGAGTGATGACTGGCCCATTCAGAATTTGGGTTCTCCTTTTTATTGATGCTCCTTCAATGTGTTTATTTGTGGAGGAATTCTTGGGATGTCTTATTTTTATCTAAATAAATAATGAGAAAAATAATATCTCAAGGCTAGAAAAGGTACAGAAGTTAGGGACTACACTGAGTAAGCTGATATGTGGACAGCATTATTAGAAAGCAATCTGTATCTTTAAAAATTAAACAGGTGATGATAGTAGTGATGATAATATTCCCAGGATGATTTATAGTTTCCAAAGAACGTTTGTATTTCCCAACAACCCCCGGAGGCAGGCAGGGCAGGCTTGCATGTGCTTGTATCTTCATGAGAAATTGAGACTCAGAGGAGGGAAATAGCATGCCTGAGGCCAAGCAGTGCTTTCACTGTGGGGCTGGGACTCTGAACCACGTGCTTCACACACTGAACATATGCCCATGTTTTCTGTGAATTCTGTATTGCACATCGCTCATGAAGCAGCAAAAACCTCTTCTGACTTCCTGACATGACTGTTTTTTGGAGGCTTCCAGGAAACTCAGACGTGCAGCCCAGGTTGAGAACTGCCGGTTTAAAATACAGGGAGAGGGCACACGGGAGTTTATAACATGAGGAAGATAGGTCCTCTGGGAACTGCTGGAGGAAGGCAGGGTGCTACCCTGGAGGAGACAGCAACTGAGAGACAGGATTTGACCTAGTGTTCTCTGTCGTCACAGCAGAACCAGGACAGTGGCTAGAAACTCTAGAGACAGATGCCACATTAATGGAAGGCCTGATGTTCATAAAACTCAAACATCCTATATTATAAAGAGCAAATATGCTAATTAGACTGGACGGTGGAATGACCTTCTGGAAAGACCAGTGGGTGGGGCCGCCGAGCTGTGGGGCTGAAAGGCTTCGAGGGCTGAGGCAGCCTGGGTTACAAGGGTGGAGCCCCTTGCATGAATTTTGTGCACTGGGCTTCTAATTTCAAAATAAATGTGTACTCTGTCAGGTGGAATCCTCTGTGTTGAGGAAAGTAAAGAAGCAAAAATGGACAACTATGGACGGAGGAAATGGAGGGAATCAATCATGAAAAAATTAAGAGAGAGAGAAGAGATCACTAAGATTTTGAGATAGTTTTATGCTTTTTCATTTATCTTCAACCTAATTTCCATTCTTCAGTTTTTGATTACTGCAAAATCTTACTTATTACTAATTTTTAAAAAAATGTTCTCATTTAAAAATAACTGATACTACCTTATAAAATTTTAGGACAAAATATGTTTGCATAGACCAAAATGTGTTTCCATAATGCCAATGTGCATGTCCCCATTTAAAGGTATTTTGGGAGAGAGATGGCATATGTTGGAAAGAACTCTCCCACTGGGGACACTCAGAACTGAATCCAAATTGTTTTTGGGTTACATGGCCTTGAACTAGTAACTGGACTGCCAAACAGAAATTACAGAAACCAAATCTGAGAATGAAATAAGTGGTGCTAAATAAATATTAGTTTCCTAATTTATGTCTGACCTAACAAATAACAATGTCCTGCACTGGCACAATGACGCACATGAAATATGGCCAAGGAACTTCAAATAGGAAAGGGCACAAGGTTAAAGTAATTTGTAAACATATTACAGTTTTTAAAAGAGGATCATAAAGTTATTTCTTTGTCTTCCCAAAGATCTCAAATTTGGAGATCTCTGAACTCCTTAACTCAAACAGCTTTAGAACCTCGTATTGTGGGCCATTTTACAGCCCTGCGCTCCATGGCCAGAGCACACTGGGTGTGCTTTCAAATGTGCTCTAACCATGCTAATCCCATCTAAATGGTCCCTGATAACTCATGGTAAGCGATATGAATAACACCTCCATACTATACTTAGTGCTAGTTACTGCCTGGATTTCTCCATATTTCTGTTTTGCATTTTCCTGAGGCTTCTACTTAATTCTTTTCTCATTTCAGTGGCTCCGAGATGTGTAGGCCTGTTGTGAAATTGTCTTTGCCGATTGCTACCGATGCTGCTCTAGCTCTTTTCTGTGATAGGATCCATTTTTATTTGTAATTTTCCAAATATTTAGGGGTTTGTTTTGCACACCGTCACCTGCAGTCAAGTCTTTACAGCCTTTGTCAGATTCCACTTCAAACTAACCCAGAACAAAATTAATGGTTTTTGGTAAAACCAGTCAGAGAGATGTTAAGTATTTGAGAAGGCAATGAATGCAACCACTCCTTATACCTACATGTTGACAATGTTTTGCCTGAGATTTAGGGAGGTTTTAGTTTAATGATCTGGAAGAGATATTAGCACTCCTATATAATTGAAGCACTATTCACAATAGACAAATTCTAGTAACAGCCTAAAAGTCCATCAGTAGATAAACAGATAAAAAATGTGGTATATACATACCATAGAAAACCATTTATCTTTAAAAAATAAGGAAGATTTCCAATATGCAAGAACATGGATAAACATTTATGGCATTGTGCTAAGTGAAAGACCAGTCACAGAAAGACACTGCAGGATCCCAGTTATATAAATATCTTAAATAGTCAAGTGCATAGAGTCAGAGAAGAAAAGGTAGTTCCCAGGAGCTGGCAGGAGAATGAAAAGGGGTGTTACTAATGAACAGGAATGAAGTTTCAGTCAGCAGGATGAATGAGCTCTAGTTATCTGCTGTACACAGTCAGCAGTAAAGTAGTGTATACTCAAATTTAAGAAGCTAGATCACGTGTGTTTTTATAACAATGAAATTTATAGAAAGAAAATTATGTATATTTTTGAACATTTTAATTGATTTGAGAGAGATAGAGAGAAACATCCCTTTGCCACTCTACTTATTTACACATTCATTGGTTGATTCTTGTTTGTGCCCTGACCAGGTATCAAACTGCAACCTTGACATACTGGGATGATGCTCTAATGAGCTAAGCTAGCTGGTCAAGGCTGGAAATATTTTCAAAACACATTAAGTGAAAAATGTAAGAACCTGAAGAATAAGTTAAAGTTTGTGAATTCAAGTAGCTTTACAGTTGTGAGCATCCAAAACACAAGTTTATTCTTGTATTATTATTATTAATTATTTTGTACTTTTCCATACAAACAACTGAAACCTACTTTTGCCCCACCTGCATATTGTGGATAGCTAATGCATACTACTGTGTCCTTCTTGAAGAATGTAAATTATATTGGGGCATTAATGTTCTAACTTGGTGCATGCTAGGTTACTAAATATGCTTAGAATATGTGTAAAAATAGTTGAAATGATAAATTTTATATTATGTATATTTTACTACTAAAAATAGGAAAAACTATCAAGCATAAAATTTCATTAACCTGACACCTGCTAACATACCAGTGAATTCCTCGTCTACTGTGTGTTCTTGTTAGACCTGTACCTCTTTTTACATATTTCATATACTATAGATACAGTAATATTCTATTTTGATGTCAGAGGATCATGAGGTGATTTTTCTGTTTTGTTTTTTTGTCACTTACATCACAGGAAATTCCTGGGACTAAGGGATTACGATTTCCTGCCACTTGTTCAAAATGAGGTTAATTCCCTCACTTTTTATACAACTAAAAATTATAAAATGTTATTTTCTTTTCCAAAGTAAATGGCAGAGTAAGGGTAAATGTGCTGTGAGCATGGTAATTATGAGCAGCTATCTTCAGCTGCATTAAATCACACAGTGTTTCCAATTAGAAGCATTGTTACCATATTGCAAAGATTTTTTTCAAGGGAACAAAGCTAGATTTATGTAATTCTCACAATCAATTTATGTAAGAGTCTTAATAAGCATAAGATTAGGAAGTGTAGAAAGGAAGGACATAACCTATTAATAAGCTCTATTCCCATATAACCTTATGCCTTTGATGATAACTTAATATTTTTCCAAAAAATCAGAGAGAAATTCTCTGAATTCACAAAATCCAATCTATTCTGTAAGAATTTCAGGTACGTTTAGTTTATAAAGAAAACAGTAGATTCTAGGGTCCCCTCCCCCAACATTAACAACACAGCCAATATTATCATTCAACTGTCCTGATAATTTTTATAGGTTATTATTCAGTAATACATTTTATATGTTAAATGCCACCATTTCTTATAAACCATTGCAACTTATTGTACTAATTTTCATGAAAAAAAAATTATTATTTTAAAACATGAATACATAATTTTAAAATCTACAAATAGGTTTAAAATCCATGAGGAACTAATAAAATGATTAAGTTTTATTAATTTAAAATAATGAGGTATTCTCAAGATCAATCCATGTTGTCACAAATGACAATATTGCATCTTTTCTGATGGCTGAGTAGTATTCCATTCTATATATGTACCACACTTTCTTTATTCAATCCAAAATTTTGAGGAACATCCATAATGTTTTCCATAGTGTCTGTACCAATTTACATTCCCACCAGCAGTGAATGAAGGTTCCTTTTCCTCCACAACCTCTCTAACACTTGTTATTACCTACCTTGATGGATCTTGAGACTATCATGCTAAACAAAATCATAAAAATTCAATATGATTTCAATTATATGTGGGATATAAAACTGAAAGCAACAAATGAACAAAAACACACAAGAAAAACTCATAGACAGAGACAATTGTATGATGGTTGCCAGAGGGAAATGGTGCAGGGTGTACAAGTTAGAGGTAGTAAAGGGTAAATGGGGTCAAATATATGGTGATAGAAGGAGAGTTGATATTGGGCAGTGGGCACACAATGCAATATAATGACAATAAAAATTGTACACTTGACCTATATAATTTTATTAACCAATGTCACTCCAATAAAGTTAATTAAAATACTTAAAACAGTAATGGGGTATATCAAGATAATGTCAACAACGTCAGCATCATTTTAATATCCCATATAATAAAAAAAGTAATATGCAAATTGAGCATGCTCCTGCTACACCTAGAAGCCATGCCCACCAGCCAATCAGAAGCAAGTATGCAAATTAACCCAACCAAGATGGCTACAGCCATGGAGTGAGCAGCAGGCTTGGGTTTCCCAGGAAATGGAGGAAGCCAAGATTCCCATACAACCTGGCCGGCCCAGGCCTCCACTCAGCGCTACAAAGTTTCAATTATAGAAGGTAAATAAATCCCAACAACAATGGCTGCAGCCATGGAGTGAGCAGGAGGCTTGGGTTTCTCCAGCAATGGAGGAAGCCAAGCTTCCTGCAGCTCTGTCCTCTGCTCAAGGTTACAAAGTTTCAATTATAAAAGATAAATAAATCCCAAATATCAGGCTTCTGCTTGGGTCACTGGGCGGGGGGGCATGGCCAGCCTGCAAACCACCACAGGCCCTCACCCAGGCCACCCCACATCCCAAGGAAACCCCCAACCTGATCCAGGACACCCTTCAGGACAAACCAGCTGGCCCCCACCCATGCACCAAGCCTCTATCCTATCTAATAAAAGAGTAATATATAAATTGACCATCACTCCAACATACAAGATGGCTGCCCCCATGTGGTTAAAGATGGCTGCTTCCATGTGGACACAAGATGACTACCACAAGATGGCCAGCAGGGGAGAGCAGTTGGGAGAAACCAGGCCTGCAAGGGAGGGCAGTTAGGGTTACCAGGCTGGCAGAGGAGGGAAGTTGGGGGCAACCAGGCCTGTAAGGTAGGACAGTTAGGGGCAAACAGGCTGGCAGAGGAGTAGTTAGACATTAACCTGGCTGGCAGGAGAGTGGTTAGGGAGTGATCAGGCTGGCAGGCAGAAGTGGTTAGGGGCAATCAGGTAGGTAGGCTGGTGATTGGTTGGGAGCCAGCAGTCCTGGATTATGAGGGGGATGTGCGACTGCCCTTTTAGGCCCAATCCTACTGGGATGGGGCTTAAACGGGCAGTGAGACATCCCTTGAGGGGTGCCAGATTGGAGAGGGTGCAGTAGGACACTCCCCCCACCCCACCAAGCCTCTAGTTAAAATATAAAAGAATAAAAATACCACCCAAAGAAGTATTTCCATATACTTCTGTTCTAGGAAAAAAAAAGAATTTATAGAACATTTGCTAGCAAAACCCATGAAATTGACTTATTTACTCACATTCTAAAATAGTGAAATGCTCTACATCAGGAGATAAAATTTATGATTCATTTATACTATTTTCTCCAACTGCTAAATAAGAAAAATGACTCCTTTAAAAGTTTTCTGGGAGATTTTAGTGATAAATGCCAAATAGCTGCATTATGCTTCATGTTTCCCGTTAGATCTCTAGGCAATACTAGAGTTTTGAAAGGATGTTCGCAGTGGCAGGTACATTTGCTTTCAGATAAATGCAAGGTTTGTGTATCCATCTGGTTGACAAACATAATGAAATATTAATAACTCTCTCAGACATCTCAATTATGCCTATATCAAATACAGCCAAATGAAAACTTTGCGAACAATATAAAATCTGTAGGGTGCTATTTTATTCAGTAATTAAGAATCATAAAAATTGATTTTCTAAAGTGTATATTCAGTATTTATAAAGCCAACAAGTACCTAAACTGCACTGACAAAAATAATTTTTTAAGTGAAAAGTTATTTATATTTGGAAGCAATGCCCATTTGCAATCTAGTACTCTAATACAAGAGCTCAACTAATGAGCAATGCAATTAATCTGCTCATTCATTGTTTGACTTGAGTATCATCTTTTCCAGAGAACATTGCTTCTACAAATGCTGCAAAGTTGGAATGGTCATTTTGGAAGGTTGGAAGAAAAATGCAGAGGCCGAGCTGCAAATTACTTCTGAACATTGAATCCTCTGCAGCTACGGCAGCATCTCTCCAAAGCACAGAGCTTGGGAATAAGAATGGTGCTTTGTCTCTCTGCCACTCTGCTAGGAAGACCTGCGAAGACGGAATTTAATTCAACCTCTCTGCTTCTCTGGCCTGCTATCTCAAAGATGTGAATTAATTTAGAGTCAAGTCATAATAAAGATATTTACACAGAAAAATCTTTCTTCTTTCCCTTGCTGGAAACTTCAACACAATTTAGTCAGCAGCTTTGACGCTATGAAAATATTCATGTTAATGTTAGCAGCAATTATTCTTATGGTAATTGGCCATTGAAAATGCGGATGTGTTCTTACAGATCTGCTCTAATGCTGGTGAGTAGCACGGACACTCATTTTCAGAATGCTATTTTCTTTGTAAAAGATTTGTGTGGATTCAGCTTCTAATTACTCATATTATGAACAAAACACGGAAATTGGCTGCTATTCTACCATATTTTATAAAATTTGGAGCATTCTGTTGTTATTGTTGTTTTTTATTGATTTGAGAGAGAGAGGAAGCTAGAGGGATAGAGAGAAACATTGATGAAAAACACTGATTAGTTGCCTCCTACACGCCCCCTACTGGGGGATTGAGCCTGCAACATGGGCATGTACCCTGACCAGGAATAGAACCAGTGAACACCTTCAAACATTATTTTAAATTGATTTCAGAGAAGAAGGGAGAGAGAGAGAGGAACATCAATAATGAGGGAGAATCATTGCTTGGCTGCCTCCTGTATGCCCCACTTTGGGGACTGAGCCTGCACCTGGGGCATGTGCCCTGACCTGGAATCAAACCCTGGCCATCTGGCTCAGAGGACGAGACTCACCCACTGAGCCACACTGGCCGGGCTGGCGCATTCCTCTAGGTTTTTCATTTTCCAAATAGAAGGGATCATCACTGTGGTTGCCTACAGAACACTGTATTAAATTTTAGCAATTTGGAACACAGTCACCTCAATCATTTATGGAAAGAAGAGAGAACTGATTTGTGGATTTAATTTCCCAAGTTTTGTGATTTCTCCAACATACAACTTCCTGGAGCTCGCATGACTAGGAGGCTATGATATTATTGCCAAAAAGCTGGGAAGTGTGAGTTTTCCAATCAGAGAAGCATGTTCCAGAAAAAAAAAAAAAAAAAAACACAAAAAAACTTCCAATTAAGGCTTTTACCCTTTTGCCCTTTGAAAGCATTTAAAATATATTTCAAAATAACCGTTTCTTACATCATTTGTAAATTTTCCTGACATTTCAAGCAACGTTCACACATCTTTAAAGGTGTCTTTCAGTGTTTGCCCGGATTTCTGTGTTGGTTTCGAAGTACTAAAAAGTTAGGGTGAAAAATATGGAGGAATTAAACAGCAATGTAATTTTAAAAAAATAAGGTAGGTGTAGGTAAACTGGAAACAAAAGGGCACAATTATCAGCTTCCATTTGGGCCCACGTGGTCTGTGAAGGCTCTCTGCCCTGCGGGAAGCCCGACCGCGCATCCTCCGACGGTGCAGTGACTGTGTGATTCGGGCCTTCTTGGCTCTTACAGGGCCTGCTACCCACAATTCTCCTGTCTGCAGGCCAGCTGAGATTTACAATCTGCCATCCAGGCGACACCAAAACAGAAGGAACTCCCACTGAATTAAAAATATAAGCATAACCAATGGATATAAGACACGGGGGGGGGGGGGGGGCAGGTGAGGGCATGTGCTGGGGGGTAGAGGAGGCTGGGGAGGTCAATGGGGGGAAAAAAGGGAAATTACTATTTGTAGTACTTTAAACAATTATATATATATACACATATATGTGTGTGTGTGTGTGTGTGTGTATATATATATATATATATATATATAAATTAAAAAATACATTTTATAAATAGTTCAAAATTCGGTGGGGCCCAGATGCGGGATGGCCAGCTGTGCCGATGAGGTGTGTTCCTACACTGCTAGACTGCCTTGTGCCATGTGGGAGCTTTCTAGCTGCTGAACGTGGTCTTTATATGTTCCTGTGCCTGCTCTGCCTTGTAGATGCTGTTTCTCACTACACATCTGCTTTGAGCAGCTCTGTTTCTGCTTCTAACATGTTGCTTTTCCTTCCACCAAATTTGGAGGTGAACTTTAATTCAGGATTCTGAAAGGTATTATCATTAGTAATCGAGGCTCCAAGTAAGAGAGAGGATTCTGTCAGTAATTAAAAAAATAATTCAGTGCTCTCATGATCAGCCCACTACTGGGAAATGGAAAAAAAAAAGTCAACATTAAAATGAAATCAGTATTTTATGTTCTCATTGGGGAAAAGTTAAAATAATCTATTTGTCTCATTTAAAACACATTTTGGATCTTCTCTAAGCATCACTTAAAAAAACTGTGATACTGAAGTTAAAGATCACTTTCCATTAAATATGTTAATGCTGCATTAATAGCAGCTTTCTCCCAATTTCTTAAATGACATTCAAAATGGAGTTCACTAACTTTAATAATAACTTGGTAGGGTAGGAGGGCAGTAGGAAATCTTTTAAAATTAGTATACTAATCTAGCGTAATTTCACTTGGCAAAGCTTAAGTGGTGAATGGAGAATATAATCATCTATTTTATATTATCATCTTAATACATGTTTGTTTCCTTTAAGTGAAATATTAGAATAAAAGGTTGAAAATACTTTTGTGTCAGTGAAAAGACAAAAAAACAAACATAATTTCACTTATATGCGGACTCTGAAAAAACCAAACAAACAAATGAACGAAGTTGCAGTAGACTCACAGATACAGAGAACAGACTGATCGTTGCCAGAGGAGAAGGGATGGCGGACTGGGTGGAAAAGGTTAAGGGACTGAGAAGTACAGACTGGTAGTTACACAACAGTCATGGGATGTAGCTCCAGCAGGGCAAATACGGTCAATAATAGTGTGTAAGCTCTGTGTGATGCCACTTGGGTAATGGAAATACAGGAGGAACACCATGATTGTCCAATCACCATGCTGAAACTAATACAAAATAATATTGCATATGAACTGTAATTGAAAAATAAAAAAATGGCTGATAGTTGCTTCAGTTGTATATCAAATTGTATTTCAAGTCACACTATCAACATACTTGGTTAAAAATTCATAATTTACCTCATATCATACATTCTTCAGAAGGATAAAGAAGTCTGATTTCACTAATGTTTATTTAAAGAGTCTTTGTTACCCTAGTAGCTAAGACACAGTACATAAGAGGCATCCTCAATAATGCACTCCACGTTTACTAACAGAGAGCTTAATGTAAGACATATGTTCTCCCTCCGTTTTATTTCTCCATCACCTCTTGCTCTATATATTTGCCCATTCTCTAACATCTATCTAATTACAGAGTCAGGCCTCATAATTCAAAGCCCCAAGGGCTCTCCATTACTTACCAAACCATGCACTGATTCCTGTCAGATTAGTGGATCCCTGACCGGCTTTCTGCCCTGTGAATGTGTTTAGCGGTATGTTTCTGTCTTATGACACAAAGGACATCAATACAGTACAGCAAACCCACTTGAAAGAGAACTCCAGGGAGTAGATTCAAATGCAAATTCAAACATTTCTAAAAAAATTAATCTACATATTAATCAATAAATAAGAGTGGGAAATGCAATGAGCCATTACAATAATCTGTTGGATGTGCAATACATGATTAAGTGTAAACTGCAAAGTAGCAAAGAAGGGTTGGCAATGATGAGTCTTTAGCACTTCTGCACACACCTGAAACCATGAACACCTACAATAAAGATGCAGGAAATTTCAACATGTAACAGAGAACATGGGTATAGAAAGCATCAATTCATGAAAAGGAATACCATATCTCCCAGTGGGATATATCCTATCTAAGAAAAGAGTAATATGCAACTTGACCATCGCTCTAACACACAAGATGGATGCCCCCATGTGGACACAATATGACCACCACAAGATGCCCTGCAGGGGAGGGCAGTTGTGGGCGATCAGGCCAGCAGGGGAGGGCTGTTAGGGGTAACCGGGCCAGCAGGGAAGGGTAGTTGTGGGGGAACCCATGCCTGTAGGGGAGGACAGTTGGGGATGATCAGATCATCAGGGAGGACAGTTAGGGGCGATCAGGCTGGTAGGGAAGGGCAGTCAGGGGCAATTGGGCCAGCAGGGGAGCAGTTAGGTGTCAATCAGACTGGCAGGGGAGTGATCAGGCTGGCAGGCAGAAGTGATTAGGGCAATCAGGCAGGCTGGCAGGCAAATGGTTGGGAACCAGTAGTCCTGGATTGTGAGATGGATGTCCAACTACCCATTTAGGCCTGATTCCACTGGGGGGCAGTCGGACATCCCTCATGTCGTCCCAGATTGGAGAGAGTGCAGGCTGGGCTAAGGGACAACTATCCCCCTCCCCCATGCACGAATTTTATGCACTGGGCCTCTAGTTAAAATATAAAGGCAGAAAAATCAGTGGTTTAAGATACTTACAATTAGCAAAATTATATTTTTCTCCTGAGTTAAATTAACATCTTAAAATTTCCTCTCTTTACTTGTGACTTTATAACAGTACTTACTTAATGTAAAAATAAGTTCCCAGCTGAGAATGTAAACTGTCATCATTCTGCCAGGAGCCTAATTTGTTAGCTACTCCAGTGGCCACATGACACTAACTCCAGGGCTACCACACCACGGTGTCCCTTGGAGTGAACCCCACAGAACAGCCCCTGCCCTAGGAGCTTCCTGGCCAGAGAACACTTGGTGGCACTAGCTAGCACTTTGAGTGGGATAATTTCAGCTCTCAGGAAGAAAAAGGATATGGTATAGCGGAATCGGAAATCTTTCCAACTAATTAAGGAGCCATGTGGGAGTTGTGCTGGCGGCATTCTCATTTGTAAAGGAAGGAAGAACGCTTTTGCGAATAATAAAGAAAAGCAAGGAAAACAGTTAGCTGAATGCACGTGGATTTAGAGCTGAGTCTTCCCCCTAACAATGCTTCCCGAGAAAATGAGGTATCAAGCTCTTTTGCATTTAAGCTCCGGGTCGATATGATTTTCAAAGGTCAAGATCAATATAACATCAAAGCCCCTTTGTTCTCTGAAGACAATACTATCAGGGCCTCCGAATCAACAAACCAAATTAGCAGCTCAACTAGCTAAATTTCTTGATATAATGAACAAAGGTAGCAAAACAGGTGGTGACTGCTGCTTTTGTCTTCTTAATTGAATACTAGGATTGTTTATAGACAGCTGTGGCCATCACTACAGATGTTTCCTCCTTGCTTTGCCATTATTCTGGTAAAATATATTTTTTAAAATAAAAGACTCAATTACATGAGAGCAGCAACCTGCTCCCCCATCTACCTTCCTGAGACAGTGGGTCCATCATAATCTAAATACACACACACACCTGATGAACCCAGCAACTAAGTAATCCCTTTACGCCCAATGAAAGACTCTTAGATAATAACACACCTCTTACTTACAGGGAAATCAAGGCCAGAATTCCAGAGGGGAAAGCATATTGAAAATTTAATTTCTAAAGTGATCTGTGTCTATGTCTAACACATGTACACCTACACCTCCCATTGATTGCTGTAAAACCTGAGGCAACATGTTTCCATATGCCTCAATAAAATACATAATATATATTTTAAAAGATGCTGTCATGTATACTCAAGTGACGGCATTCAGAAAAGGGCAAATTATGACCCCTTCTTCTCATTTACGCTAGAATAAAGGCTGGATACCCCTAATTACTCTTATTCCTCAGGGACTCATGTGAGTACTATTTATACTCAGCATCACTGAACTGAGGTTACTATGCATGGGCTGAAATTCACATCAGCAGAGATACAGATCTGGCCACCAGGCTGCTTATTTCCCCCTAGGCAGACAGAATATACACAACAAACAGATTATTATGGGTTGGGATAACCAGGGGAGACGTCACAGCCTTTCAGAGAGAAGGACAGAACAGAAACACACAGAAACATATTTTTTTCAATGTGATCTTTTCTCCTTTCTCTCCTTCTGACTGAAGCTGCCTCATCCAGCACCTGACTCACCTGCCTCCTTCCTCCTTGCACACTCATTTCCTTAATTGTTAAGCCTTCAGGACACTGAGACTCTGATCGGCGTCAGACAGTCACAGGAACAAAGCCTAGGTAGGGTCCGTTGATCCCAGACAGTTTTCAGTCGAACTAGAGACAATATCGAGGCTTCAGTTGTGTTTCAGCTCCAGGCCCAGAAAATCAAGGGAACCAGATGAAGCAACACCAGGCTGAAGTCAGGACCAGGTGCAATGATGCAATGACCAATGACCCCCTATTGTAGCGCCAGCCAATCAGTAGAAACTGTGACCCTAACTCCCTTAGTCACCATGACTGATGTCCCCTTGCCCCCCAATATAATCCATCCCCTGGAAGCCCTCTGGGAGCCAGGTCTTTGAGCATTAGCTCACCTGTGTCGTTAGTGTGGGCCACTTCCTCAGCTAATAAACTCTTCTTTGCTGCAAATGTTTGTTCCTATCTGATTGGGCTTTGATGTGTGACAAAACCTATGTAAATAGTGAAAGGGGTACAAGCATGCAAGGGGTTAGGAAGAAAGGAGGGACGGGTCTGAAGCATCTGGTATGTTGAGATAACAATAACTATAATTGTCTGGCTAGAAAATAGTTTAAAAGTTGATTTGGCACCACTCCACATCCATCCAAATTCTTCCTGAAGGTCTTGTCACTGGAGAAACAAGTATACTAACCATAATCCCTTCATTGGCAATGGCCTGAAGCATGCTTTTTTGCAAACAGGACTTGAGTAGACTGAAAAGGAGAGCAGGGCTTGGTGCCAGCATTTTCCTATGGTTATAACATTAGCTTCTACAAATTTGGAACATTAGACTGGTTTTAAAATATGATTTCTATGGAATAAGAAACGTATGCGATGGTCCTGATTATAGTCCTTCATTTACAAGGAAAGACAAAGGATTGATGGCTTGACAATTTAAACCTCAGAGTGAATGCTGAACATCAGCACATTCTTGATGGCTACTATAAAAAGTATTCATTAAAGCTTGCTTCTTTTACATAAAAATAAGTTACTAATGAATATATGGCAGTGAAAATAATATCAATATTAATTGACTATTCATTCATGGCAGATGGTTCTGATAACTACAAAATAGAAGGTTCCTCAAAAAGTTAAACTTAGAATAATGATATTCCCAGAAATTCCACTCCCAGTATGCTTGCTTTCTACTAAGCACTTGTAAGATGAAGAGGTAAAAAGTTAAACAGGGTCAAATATGTGGTGATGGAAGAAGATTTGACTTTGGGGGGTGGGCACACAAAGCAATGTACAGATGACGTGTCATAGAATTGTACACCTGAGACTCATATAATCCTATTAATCCACATCACCCCAATACATTTAATTAAAACCCCAAACTTGATTTAAATTATGGCAAACTATCATAATAGCTTTCTTTGTGAATGTCTACGATGACATCGTTGAATGAATTAGGTTTCCACGTTATACCGGGTTCATACAGTAGGTCTAAACACACAGAAATGGTGATCCCACTTAATGTGCAGTACAATGGTAACAAATGCCATCATGGGATTTGGAGACTCATTTGTATTTGGAAAAAAAATTTGTAATATTGTGCACAAAAAGGAAGTAGGAAAAGAGCATTTTTATGAAAAATAGTATCAGCTAAAAGGGAAAAAGCGAGAGCTTAATAGAAACATATACTGTGTTGTAGTCTTATCTTAAATCCCCATAAATTTAGCCCCAATTCCTTCAAGGTACAATTTTCAGTCAAAATCACAGTTTTATTTATTCTCTTGCCCATCATTATGGGCTTTGTTCTTTATAATTTAATTGGAGGCTTTATATTAAAATGAACCTCAAAGCAATTCTGATGGTTCATTTTTTCATTGCTTTAGTAATAAAATACCTTTTTGCTTTTATAACAGTGGGTGGCCATGAAATTACCATCAGGAGAAATAAAGTACCCACGTTCCCTTTCTCCTATGGTGTGAGTACAATGTTGAAAACTTTCACAAATGAAACTGAAACGACCTTTGACTATTTTATAAGGAATTATAAGTCTAAGCCGTGGTCTCTCATCGGAAGTAGTGTTCTAGAACTGTCTTCACTGTTATTTTCAGAAATACTCTTTGGCAAGGTGTATACTACATAGTCTCAGGTTCAACAGAGCACCTATAGAGTAAATTATTCCTTCAATGATGAAATATTCTCATGTATCTCTTAGAGTATTACTTATGTTTAGTCAGAAATGTAAGAACTGTCTGATAGTCCAAGGTCTAGCCTCAGCCAAAGTTGGTTAGCACATGAAAAAAAAAATCATAGAATAAATAATTGCACATATCTACTTTTACTCTGTCTTTTGAGTAATTTTGAGCGGCAATCATTGTAATCAACAGATGGTGTATATGAATGCATGGTAGCAGCTGTTAATATGCATGTTTAGGACTGGAGAGTGTGGTGACTTGTCTAGACACAAGGGCAACATGTTGAGCCAAGCGTACGGATTGTAATATGAATTATGTTCATAGGCACAGAGGGACACAGCCACTGGATGCCTGTCCCCGTCTGATCAGCCAGCATTTTCTAACACACTAGAGAAGTCTTTCTATTATTTAAACACAATAGATCCTGAACCTTGATAGCACCCTAAATCAGCTTCAGACACTTTGAAACATCCAACTATTTTTCCTGCGAGTGCACATTCAGAGGCTTTTTCTTTTCTTTTAAAATTATCACCCGGGAGAGAAATTGGAAACGAATGGGAGCTAAGAGGACCCTCTTGACGAAACCTCACAATATCGAAGCAGATTGTGTTTTCCTGCTCGGAACGCGCGATCTCCTTACACGTCTGACAGAGGAGATGCTTTGGTGACCTGGACCGCTGTCAGTTACAGTGACAGAACAGCTGGCGGGAGCGGTTAGAGAGAAAACGCGTTACCTTCTCCTGGTACTGCCGCCGCGAGGAGTCCAGAGACTGGATCAGGGCCGTGGCGTGGCCCACGAACATGGCGTAGCAGGTGGCCCCCACGATCATGCTCAGCATGGTGATCCACAGGTCCGACATGCTGACGGGCGCCTGCGCGCCGTAGCCGATGCACAGCATGTGGCTCATGGCCTTGAAGAGCGCGTAGGAGTACTGCTTCCCCCAGGAGTCGTTCTGCAAGGGGCGAGAGGACAGGCTCAGCCAGCGGGCGGAGGGGGCCGGGAGACCCCGTTACCGAGAGGGACCCCGGGCCTGCAGCACGGGCGCCGGTGTCGCCCCCCAGGGCTCTGAGACTGACCTGGTGGTTTCCCAGGCCTGCCTGGCACTACGACCTAGTCCAGGGGTCGGCAAACTCATCAGTCAATGGAGCAGATATCAAGGACAACGATTGAAATTTCTTTGGAGAGCCAACATTTTAAAACCTTAAACTTCTTCTAACGCCCCTTCTTCAAAATAGACTCCCCCAGGCCGTGGTATTTTGTGCAAGAGCCACACTCAAGGGGCCAAAGAGCCACAGTTTGCCAACCATGGACGTAGACCACTGTTCAGACATGCCTCTCTATTCAATTTTAGGTTTGTTGCTTTTAAAGCTAAAATCACTTTTGGGACAATTGGTGTGGGCGGCACATAAAAATGCCAAGGATGAATGCTGATGAGCGCCTTTCAAAGTTTCCAGGAAACCTGGCTTTTCTGAAGTCCTTAATCTCATATTTCTGAAGTCCTTAATCTTATATTTCTTAAATTAAAAAAAAAAAGCATTTTGAAACACAAGTCTGATCAATGGAAAGACTTCCCTACAAATGTTAGGGTTGATGACGAATCTCATTGGCTTTTTAAAAGATACTAAAATAAGCAAATAATGTCTTGGCAAATCTCTGGAGAAAAAAAGAAAGATGACTTCTGAAATTAGTTATTAGATGCAGTTTATGATGTCATTTCAAAAGTTTATTTCGAGCTCAATTCTCCAAAAGTAAGCTGTTCAATATAACTTATATACCCTTTGATAAAATTATTATTTTTTGTTTAATTTGCATCAAAGTCCCTAGACCCAGACTCACATAATTTATGAAGCCACTATAAACTGAAAGTTTGGATGTTTTAGTTCAGAACTCAGAAAGAAACATTTTTAAAGAGAAAATATATAAATATTTTCCCTTTAAAATATATTATTACAAATCTTAATGGGGTAACAGTGACTGATTAGTAAGAACATAAAGGTACACTTTCAAAAATAATATTGTGGTATAATTGTGTATCACACAATAAATTATAATACTGTATTATTGTGATATCTTTATTGATCACACACTTTTTCTGGTTTATTTTCTGCAAAGTCACTTCCTAGGTATCAAAATTCATTCAATTAGTAATTTCATTTTTAATGATAAAATCAAAAGTGGCATCAGTTGCTTTTGGCTAACCAGATCCCAAATAATTCTTGATGCTTTTTTAATTTTAAGAAAGATCTTTTTGTTAATTCGACTTTTTTTCTGGAGTTATTAAGGATATTTTGTAGATAACATTGAGATAAATTTCTGATAAATTATTTTAACATATAAATATTAGTACACTGGAGCTTATTCTCATAGAAGAATTTATCTACAAAGATAAAACACTTCATACAAGTCAGTTTCATGTATGTGTAAATGTGATTTTTTAACTATTAATCTTTGCATGTTAATTATAGTTTAAAATGGAAATTACAAAAAATAGAGGCCCAGTGCATGAAATTTGTGCATTGGGGGAGGGGATGTCCCTAAGCCCAGCCTGCACCCTCTCCTATCTAGGACATCCCTCTCACAATCCAGGACTATTGGCTCCCATCCACTTGCCTGCCTGCCTTCCTGATTACCCCTAACCACTTCTGCCTGAGTTTGTTGTTTTTAAAGCTAAAATCACTTTTGGGACAATTGGTGTGGACATCACATAAAAATGCCAAGGATGAATGTTGATGAACTCCTTTCAAAGTTTCCAGGAAATCTGGCCTTTCCAAAGTCCTTAATCTCATATTTCTTATATTTTTGAAGTCCTTAAACTTATATTTCTTAAATAAAAAATAAGCATTTTGAAATACAAGTCTGATAAATGCAAATACTTCCTTACAAATGTTAGGGTCACCCCCTAACCACTCCCCTGTCAGCCTGATTGACACCTAACTGCTCCTCTGCCAGCCCAATTGCCCCTAACTACTCTCCCCTGCTGGCCTGGTCACCGCTAACTGCCCTCCCCCGCCTGCATGGTTGCCCCCAACTGCCCTCTCTTGCTGGCCACCTTGTGGTGGCCATCTTGTGTCCACATAGGGGCGGATATCTTATGTGTTGGAGTGATGGTCAATTTGTATATCACCTCTTTATTATATAGGATACTCATGCCGTGCCAGCATGGCCATGGGTGAACCTGAGGGGTGGTGGTGAAGGATTAGAAAAGACAGACAAGAGAATAAAGCTAGGGCTAGATAGAATGCTGCCTCTAATTAGAGAGACAGTGCCATGGGCTGCAAGCCAAATGTATTTTATAGCCAGATTCCACAAGGCAAAGTAAGGGTATGGTCAAGATGTTTACGATGTTCTCCTGCGTTTGGAATCCACTCAATTACATGCACCTGATCAAGCTTTATTTACTTGCTGCACCTCCTGCAATCCATATCACTTAGCCATGTGGGACCACAGGTTCGGACCATAAGGTCAAGCTTACGACTGTAGCCTTCGGCTGTAATTGTGCTGGGACTTGCACATGGCTTTGCCATGAGAGAATCATGCCCCCTCATTAGTCTGAGGATTGAACCTGTCCAAATATTGTAGCTGCTTTCCAAAAATAAGAGAGATGTATCCTTCACCAGTTTTCCCCGAAGGTTACATCTATAATACAGTATCACACTCAGGAAATTAACATGGATACCACCCAGTGATCTCACCCACATTTTAATAATTGACATGTACTCATATGTGTATGTATTTAGTGTTATGCAATTTTATTGTCTGTGTAGGTCCATGTATTAATCGATACAGTCAAGATATAGAACAATGGATTCCTTCTACTGCCTTTATACTGAATTTGATGTAAATGTCTCAATGGTATTTTAATATTTTCTCTAAAAATTCCGGTAACTTGTTGAAGTCATATAGGAAACCAAAAGTAGCTTTATGATTTGTATACAATCCAAAATTCCTGTTTATGTATTATTTATCCTTATTTTCAATTACAAGAAAGAGTTTAATTTTAAAAATTATCTTCCTTGTTAATGATTAGATCATTTACAGCTTCACATGAAAATCGTGTTATGTTCCATCAAATGTGATGATTTTTGAATTTATTCTATATTTCTAGGCTGGTGGATATTTGCTTGCAATGTTGCAGCTGTTTACAAAACTGGGCATTGTAAGCATCAAAGAATTCTAATAACTCCCTCAAATGCTTTATTGCAATGTCCATGTGTAATCTCTATTTTGCAATAATTCATTGGCAGACTTTATTGCCTGAGCTCTGCAGACACTGCCTTGGAACTTAGGCAGAAGATTTAATATTTATGTAGAGACTGCAGGAAAAGGCTCCTTGGAGTGACAAGCAGCTGGCCTTCACTGTGGGTTCTCTCCCCATCCGCCTGGGGGGAGCTCCTTCTATCTAGCTGGCGGCCACTGCTGCCGCTGCCGCTGCCATTGCCACTGCTAGCCTGGTGAGCTCTGCTTTGGTGGCGCTGGGAACACACAGCATCCCAGACTGCTGAGGCATGCCTGTGTGAGCCTGCTGCCTGGCCAACTGCTGACTCTGCACTGCCTCCTGTGCCTGCAGGCCCGGCCCTGTGTGTGCCCAGCTGCCCCCTGCAGCCTCTGTTCATCATGTCCATGCCCCATTGTCCCAGGGGACTGCACTTGTAACACATAAAATAAAAAATAAAACAATTACACATTTCAGGATAGCAGCAACAGAGCATTAAACCAAACACAGGGTCCTACTGAGAGTGTCCTTGAGCAACTACAAGGTCACATCCCACCCACAAGCCCAGGAAGCCATTCCTGCCTCAGTCAATAACTCTTGCATGGTCAGAAATGTTTAAAGTTATTTTATAAAATAATAAATATCTGTGGATATTTTGTTCATATTGCAATGGCGTTTTCCAAAATCACATTTATAGAATATAAAAATTGAACATTACTTTGGGCGTGATGGGCACACAGTGCAATAAACAGATCATGTATTGGTTAATCTGATTAACCAATGTCACTCCAATACATTTAATAAAATAAATAATGTTGACTTGTTTAATGTGTGGTATGCATTCATCACCAACTGTGCCCTCGTGTTAACATATTAGATTCCCTGACCTCATGCTTCTCATTCTTTCGTGTATCTTTCTTTACCCTCTGGAGGGTTCCAAAAACGCTTGTCAATTAGAAACCCAAGAAACAAACTGATAAGTAACAAAAATGTCTTGGTGGCCATTTGGAAATAACCGAAGTGTCCTTTGATAGATGACTGGATAAGGAAGATGTGGTTCATACATACAATGGAATACTACTCAGCTATAAGGAAAGATGAAATTCTGCCATTTTCGACAACATGGATATATCTTGAGACTACCATACTCAGCAAAATAAGTCAGAAAATATTAACAACCATATGGTTTCACTCATATGTGGGATACAAAACTGAAAGCAACAAATGAACAAACAATAAAGCAAACAAAAACTTGTGGACATTAACAATAGTATGGTGGTTACTGGAAGGAAGGGAAGTGGAGAATAGTAAAAGAAAAGGGGGTCAACTCTATGATGATGAAAGAAGATTTCATTTTGGGGAGTGGGCACATAATGCAATATACAGATGATGTACCATAGAATTATAGATTTGAAAAGTAAATACTCTTACTAACCAGTGTCACCCCAATAAATTTAATTTAAATAATTCAACATTATAAGGTTTAAAAGCCCAACTTTATAAATTTTGGACTTGCATGTATGCTGCCAAAACTAACAAATTCCATTTGGTTGAAAGAGTTAAGTTTCATAAAGTGAAATTCATGGTTATTTACTTCTAAAATAGGTCAAGCTGCCATCTATCTATCTATCTGTCTATCATCTATCTACTTATCTGTCCATTTATCACCTGAAGGATTTCTCATAGATCAGCCAGTCTAAATTATACAGAAAATATGTAAGAGAATAAGGAATACACTAGGAAACAGAGTGGAGGCCAGAGTCAGAGGGGTGAGAATAATTTTCAACACGACCCAGGGGGCCGCTGAAAGTTTTTCTGCGGGGAACAGTATCAACTGAACTTATGTCAGAAAGATGGATCAGGAAGAACTGTTGAGCAGTGGTTCTCCACCAAGGATAACTTTGTGGAGGTAAGGTTGCCACAGTTACCATCTGTATATGGAAGATTCTGTGGTTTGAACCCAGGTGCTCTGACTCTAAAGACTATGCTCTTGGTTTTATAAACCTACCATACTGATAATTTCAAGAAAAATATTAAGGCTGAGACATTAACTACTCAGCCCAAATTTCACATTTAAATTCTCACTTAATATAGTAAATTAAAATAAAACAAAGAGGGACTAAAGAAGGGAAAGCAAGGATCTGAGAGGGTTTTATGAAAACTCAGGGACATTTCTATTACCACATAAGAAATATACCAGCCCTGGCTGGTTTTTCTCAGTGGATAGAGTGTTGGCCTGCAGACTGAAGGGTCCTAGGTTAGATTCCAATCAAGGGCATGTACCTTGGTTGCAAGCACATCACCAGTGGGGGTTTGCAGGAGGCAGCTGATTGATGTTTCTCTCTCATCAATGTTTAAAACTCTCTACCCCTCTCCCTTCCTCTCTGGAAAAAAATCAATAAAATATATATAAAAATAAATATACCATATTTATTTTATTACATGGCTATTCTCTTTTCATCTTTTAAAATGGACTCTATCGTACTTTAGTCTATATCAGTAATAATAACACACATGGGAGACTGTATACTCAAAGTGATTTACGTTATCATCTAAATGTTACCCACTTATATACAACTTGGATACCATTAAAAGTAAACAATAAGTTACCTGTTAATCTTGATTTAATTATCTTGTTTTTAATTTTAGGTAAAGCTTTATTAATAAATTGTTTCTTATAGATCGATCAATTTCTTATTATTCAAAGTGTTCACTCATTTAATTAATTACTTTTCTGAAGCATAATTGAAATTAATTGCTTTTTGAGGAAGACATATTAAGCCAAATCAACAGTAACATACATAGGTAAATTTGATTATTCCATCTGGGATCTTCATGTAGAAAAATGTATATTTTGAGCTTTCTCAAGGTTTAACTTAAAATACTTTCTAGGCATCTGTTTTGACACCTTGCTGGTAGTGTTACTGAATTTGAGTGAGAGTGATGGGCTTTGGCAAAAATAAATAAATAAATAAATAAATAAATAAATAAATAAATAAAACATTTATTCTAGAGTGTCCTTAGATCTTTAGCATAAAAACAAAAGTTCTCCAGTTTATCATCTTTCACTTGAACTGAATATTTTATTAATTTAGTTAATTTGTTATTTTATTATTGAATATCTGAATTAATTCTTCTTCATCAATTGAAAACAAATGCAAGTATGAATATGTTAAGTAGGTAAAATCTTAGCACAATCTAATATATAGACTTTAGCAGCTCAGCATCTACGCATCAACTGCTGACTGAAAGGGTTGGAGAGATACACAGCAGTGGAACTAGAAAGCCAGGGAGAGAATGAGCCCTGCAGAGCCAGGTTACCAACTTTGAATCACTCTGTTCAATTTACTTCTTCAATCACTGAATACATTTATCACCAACATCTACAACAGCAATACCAATCGGATAAAAGTTACATTAAGAAGCTCTCCAGGAAAGGAACAGAGCAGAGCAGAATCCGCCTGAAAACACAAAAAGTACAGCATAACAGGTTGCCCATCCCAAAGAGTTCACATTCATTGAATATTCAATGGCTATCCTATATAATAAAATACTAATATGCAAATCAACTGAACAGCAGAACGACCGGTTGCTATGGCATGCACTGACCACCAGGGGACAGACGTTCAACGCAAGAGCTGCCCTCTGGTGGTCAGTGCACCCCCACAGGGGGAGCGCTGTTCAGCCAGAAGCCTGGCTCACGGCTGCCGAGTGCAGCAGTGGTGGTGGGAGCATCTCCTGCCTTGTCACAGCAGCAGCGCTAAGGAGCCCTCGGGGGAGCTTAAGCTTGCTGCCAACTTAAACCTGCTCCCCACCAGCAGTCGGACATCCCCGAGGGGTCCCAGACCACAAGAGGGCACAGGTTGGGCTGAGGGACCTCTCCCCTCCCCAGTCTGTATATAAGAGAACAGTGAGGATAGTAACAGCTGATTTCTATCAATTTCACAGTGCTAAAGAATGACAACTATGAATATAGACTTTGGAAGCAAACTTTATGCTGATTAGTGATTGAAAGAGAATTACTATTGTTTTTAAGTATTAACTTGAGATTTGTTTATTCTTTGAAATATATCCCCTAGAATTTTAGATTCATATATTTATTATGAATATAAATATTTCAGAACCATCTTTGAGAATATTTGTATCTTAGCTGAAAGAAACATTATTTGTGGCTTTTTGTTACAGGTCATATTAAGTTGTAATGTCAATGGAAAGAAAAGTTGAGGTTATCTCAATGAGGCCGTGTTAAATTGAATTATTCAGTAGGAATATTATTTAGTACAAGCATTCCGATTCAGTAGGAATAAATATGGCATTTTCCATAGTATGGTGCTGCAAAGCAAGCATTAACTCCAAAGTATGCAGGAAGAAAGAGAGCCTACCAGTATTACATTTTCTTGGATTTCACAACCTGTCAACCTCGTTACATATGAGTACTATATTTAAAAATCTATTAGGAAGTACTGAATTATTTCCATCATTTCACAAGACAGAAGCTTTTTTGTTCTTGGAATGTATGTATATATATTTTCTTGATAGCAATGTCTCCAAATAATTTAAATACCATGATTTCTATATTGCCCAGGCTGTGTGGCTCAGGGTTAAGTGTACACCTATGAAGTAGGAGGTCATGGTTCACTTCCAGGTCAGGGTGTGCAGGAGGCAGCCAATCAATGATTCTCTCTCATCATTAATGTTTCTATCTCGCTCTCCCTCTCTTTTCCTCTCTGAAATAAATAAAAATATATTAAAATGTTAATAAAATTTATTTAAAATAATATATAATTACATACATTTTTTTTTCAGTTGGAGAAATTTATTTTTCTTATTTATAGTGCTATGACCTGCTTACAAGCATTTGTACCTGTGGCACCAATCTCTTTTCTCTACAGGAGGGTTCACACAGTTTCTAGGAGTAAAATGTAAAGTTGGTGCCTAACTAAATTTCTGTTGCCATATAAAGAATGATGTCTGGCCTGGTCTTTAGAGCTTAGTCTAGACTTGCTTTCTGGTCAATTAATCCCTCAAGTTTAAGTGTATTCTTTCCTGCTTCAATAATGATGATCAAACACAAAATTTGCATTAAGTAGATTTATAAATTAAAATTTAATGATGCTTGAGATAATGGATATTTTCCCCATATTTCTCTTAATGTTAGTGTATTACTTTAGAATAAAATTGAAATAATTGGTAAATTACTTTTCAACTTGGCATATATATTAACCCATATTTTTATACTAAGCATCCATTAATACTTATTAAAGGCCCCAAATCAGACACAATTTTAAGATTTTTAAGTTAATTTTTCAATTACAGTGAGCATTTAAGCAAAATATTTTCATTTATTATCTCTTTTCTTGTTTGTACAAGTAAACATAAGCATACAAACTTTGCATATTTTTGCACATATAAGTATTATAAACATATCTATAATATATAAAGTACAAAGTGACCGAATGACCAGAATGACCAGTCACTATGACACACACTGACGACCAGGAGGCAGATGCTCAACACAGGAGCTGCCCCCTGGTGGTCAGGGCACTCCCACAGCTGGAGTACTGCTCAGCTGAGACCCATGCTGGTGGCCCACCAGCCGGCTGGCAGCCTCTCACTCTCTCAGTAGTCCTGCAGGTCCAATCTCCAGAGGTACCAATGGATCAGCACCACTAGTTCTGGAAGTTGGCCTTGGTCACTGCAGCCACTTCCCCTCCCTAGATGCTTCACAAGAAAGAAACAACATAAAAGCAGCTGCCAGGTGGCTTCTGACAACCTGCACGAATATCAGGGGGATGGATCCAGATCCCAGGCCAGCAAGGGCATCCTGCTGTCTGCCAGGAGGGCAGATCATGTTTTGGCTTCCCCCACCCCCCTTAGTACTCAACCTGAGCATGAATTTGTGTACCAGGACTCTAGTCTATGTATACAAAAGCCTAATATGCTAAATGTCCAACCAATAGGTCATTATGACGTATTCTGAATACCAGGGGCAGATGATATGACTGGTAGGTTAGCTTGCTGCTGGGGTCTGGCTGATTGGGACTGGGGGAGATGGCCCGGACATGCCCTAGAGCCCTCCCTCGGTCCCTCTCTGGCCTCTAAAATATTTCTTCTAATTAATTTCCTTTTAATGTGCATGAATTCATGCACTGGGCCTCTAGTTTTATGTAATGCATAAATATAAAGAAAACAAAAAAGAAAGTTAGACATACACTGAACACTTAACTTCCTGAAAAATAATATTACATCATCTCACTGCTCTTCATAACATTCTCAAAACCTGATATTATTCTTCAAGGTAAGAAATGCAGAGCTTAGAAAAATTTTAAAAATTACTGAATGCCACACACTTGTGGGTGTCAAAGCTGGGATTCAATCACAGGTCTGTTGGAACTACAATATGAATGCTCTCCATTCCAAATATCACAGCCATATAGTTCCTAAACATTTATATGAGTAAAATTCCTGATTACAATGCAGCATTTTTTCAAGCATTCTAAGAACATAACCATCGCACAGATATTCTCCAAGTATTTGTTTTCAGTTCAACCAAGAGAAGGGAACCTCTGCTCCACCGTTAGGGAATTCAGATGAAAAAATTATCTCAGGTTTTCATCAGAGAAAACCTCTAAGGGAAAATTCCCTGCAGAGTTCAAGGTCAATAAGATGATTCGGTCATCCAGTTGTATTCCATGTTTATATTTTCCTGTTAGCTGAGAGCTCTCAGAGCGCTCTCCTCTCTTCCCCCGTCTCCCCAAGCCTGGGGTGGAGCCACCTCTCCTGTCATTTAGTGGGGACAGTGCCTGAGGCTTAGTCCTCCAGACACCATGGAAGGTGCATGCGACAGAGGGAGGCGGGTTCCATCTGAAATACCAGTTGGTCTGCGTGCTTTCACTGAACGCCTGGCCAGAGAAAACTAACCTGGGATGCCCTATCATGCAAGTGCTATTGTTTAACCGGCACTTTTAAATTAATTTTCTGGATTTACTGATTAGTGAATCATCTCTTTTGAGAGCATTCTTAAATAATTTACCTCTGCTCACTAAGTCACGAGGCTTTAGCATATTGGCCCTTGTAAAAACCACTGGAATTGCAGGGAAAACAAAGAACCCTAATCTTTGCCAGGCTCAAACTCTGGTTCTTAGTAAAGAAGGTAGCACTGGAGGCGAAAAAAGCAGCGGGAGACATAAGAATGTCTTTTGAGCCTGATTGGAACCCTTGGGTGGTTATTGCTAATTATTATTTCTACAAATGTTTGTTACCATATAAAAGAGTGAAGCATTTGCCCTGGCCAGCATGGCTCAGTAATTAGAGCATTGGCCCCTGAACCGAAGGGTCATGGGTTTGATTCCTGGTCAAAGTCACGTAGCTGGGTTTCAGGTTCAGGGTGTGTGCAGGAGGCAACCAATCAATATGTCTCTCTCACATCGATGTTTCTCTCTCTCTTTCTCCTCCTCCCTCTCTCCCTTCCATTCTCTCTAAAAATTAATGGGAAGAATATCCTTGGGTGAGAATTAACACACACACACACACACACACACAATGATAAAAGAATGAGGCACTAGATATTTTTATGTAATTTGCATATATGTCAATTTGTACGACAGATGGTGTCAGATAGAACGAGTTTCTACTTCTTATGAAGATAAATTGAGAGGCTTTATATAAAGTGGCTATAAATAAAAAAGCTAATAAATGTGATGTGTATAGTGTTTCCCACCTAAAGTAGTTTTGTAAACGAGGATCTGTACTTACTAGTAGTGTGTGCATGTGTGTGTTTTAATTTAACAAGCATGATTAGAGCGCTAGTTTCTACTGCTAGGCACAATTCCAACCTCTACAAATATATACATCTTGAAAAATTTTATTGAAATCCAATGTTCAGAGGCATAACTAAGATGCAGAAAAATTTAAACCACGGAGAAGAGAAATGTGAAAGGTTACGAGCTCACTTAGTATTTGGTTATTTACACTGAGATTCAAGAGGGCTTTTCCATTATCACAAAGTCAAGCTCTCACCCATTACAAATTGTGAAATCCTTCCTTTTAATGGTAGAATTTGTCCATAGTATTGAACATATCAATGCATGTTTTTTGTTTGTTTGTTTTTGTAATTGAAAAAATATAAATTTTTATTTTTTTAAATGTATCTTTATTGTTGAAAGTATTACAGATATCCTCTTTGTCCCCATTGACCTCCTGCTTTTCACTCCTGCCCCTAATTTTTTTAAAAGCAGAGACTAGGAGATAAAGATTCTCTCAATGCTTACCCCAGGTGGAGGGGAACTATGGGGGGAGGGGGAGAGGAACATCTGTAATAATCTAAACAATAAAGATTTATTAAAAGAAAAGAAAAAATTGTAAGCTATTAGATATCCATGTAGTTTTGATGTTATGGAAAACAAAATTCTTTTCTTTTTCAATTTGGATTTGCCACTGTGCCTGGTTTTCCACTACCAGGGGTAAGAAGGGATAATGAAATAAAATAAAAGAATCAACCCACTAAAAATTTGTTTTCCTATGATAGATTGACTTTTATCCATAAATGCATAGAAATTTGGAACTCTAAGAGATCATAGCACAAACGCATTTGATTTTTCTATGAGCAAGCTGAGTTTCAGAATCCCCATGATCTTAAGATGAAAATAAATATGCAAGTATATATATTCAAAGCACACAACTTCATTTTTATCTAATAAGCAAGGAACAATAAACCTAAGGATTTATCTGGTTTCAATCCTTGTCTAAGGATTGAAAAACAAATCTTAGTATCTCTAAATGCCTGACAGTATCACTTTAATTTTATTTGCATTATCACAGTAATAGCCATAAAACCACCACCAACAAAAGCATTGAGTTCAATTGATGGAGATCTCTTACAATAAGAATCTAACAGGACTTATTGTGATCATCACAGCAACCTTAGAGTAGCGAGCACAGCTTTCATCGTGTTCATTTTACTAATAATGATGAAGTTGAAAGTTTCCTTAATTTGCCCATGGCCTCATGGTAAGAAGTGGTAACTCTCCGTTGGCCCATTGTGAAAACACTTTTAAAGTGTGCCTTCATAATGGCAATCCTATACTCTGTACATATATGGGCATTTAAGGGTAAAAAAATCAACCATGGTCTGGTGCAGTGGTCGGCAAACGCATTAGTCAACAGAACCAAATATCAACAAGACAACGATTGAAATTTCTTTTGAGAGCCGAAAACCGACTTCTGCGCATGGGCCACAAAGTTTCAATCACACTGTACGTGCAGGCCTGCACGTGATATGTTGTGAGAGAGCCACACTCAAGGAGCCAAAGAGCCACATGTAGCTCTCAAGCCGAGGTTGCTGATCACTGGATCACTGGTCTGGTGAAACCATCTCCCTTCTGAGGTGAGAGTGCAAGTTAAGGGAGAACCAAGATGGCGGCATAGGTAAAACACCTATCTTGCCGTTATACTCAGCAATTTTGAAACTACAACTTAACGAAAGAACAAACACCTTTCAGAATCATCAGAAAGCTGGCCGAGTGAAAATTCCACAAGTAAAAGTGAAGATAAGACACTGTGACTCGGAGGAGCGGCGGCGGACAGCATTGAAGACTCGCGGGGAGAGAGGTTTGGAGCGCGTGCCAGCGGAGAGGGCGGGCGGCTGAAAACCGGCCAGTTTTCTCGAACGGGGAGACAAAGACGTCCCACTGGACTGATTCTCCAGCTCTGGGCAAAGTCCAGGGAACCCACTATCACATGGGGTGAAAACTGGACAGTGGAAGGGCATGCTGAAGCTCGGGTCTCCCTGCTTATGGAGAAGGCAGCTTGCACGTGAACTTGGGAACAGCTCAGCTGCATGACCGTGTAGAGAGTACTCTGCGACTTGCTCCCTCATTCGGGAAACCGTCAGACTGCTTTGTTTTACGACCCTGGGTGAGACATTGGGCATGTAGACTCATTTTGGGTGAGTCTGAATTCCCCGGCAGCCGGTGGAGCTTGGCAGCAGCTCTCTCTCTCAGAGGTGCTGGTGGCCATTGCCCCCGGCACAGAATCCCTGGGGCCACATAGGGCAGAGCTAACGCTGTCTGCTTGGCCCGGAGACTCCATCCATCCAACCTGAACACAGTTGAACTTCACAGACAATTGGCCTGGAGGTCAACCCGTCCAAGTGCTAACAACAATTAACCTGAGCTTAACTTCAGCAAGACTGTACAACCCATATCCACCTCAGGTAACTGAGGAGGCTGAGCCACTGTCCCTTTTAGGAAGTCTACCACACAAAGCTAATTGACCAACTCAGGGAAGCAGCCACCATGCAGAGACATGGAAAGAAATCAGATGTGAAAGAAATGGAGGAAAAAAACCAACTGGACATGGAATTCAAAACCACGATTATAGGGCTTCTCAAGAGGCTCCTACAAAAGGTCGAGACCTATAAGGAAATAAGCAAGACCGACAAGGAAATGAATGAGTCCTACAAGGAAATGAAGGAGACCCTCAAGGATATGAAGGAGACTCTCAAGGATATGAAAAAGGACCAACTAGAAATTAAGCATACACTGACTGAAATAAAAAATATTACACAAAGACCTAAAAGTGCTCTGGAGCACCCCAAGAACCAAGTTAAAGATTTGAAATACAAAGAGGTAAAATCCACTCAGCTGAAAAAGCAAGAAACCAAAAGAATCCAAAAAATTGAAGATAGTGTAAGGGGCCTCTGGGACAACCTCAAGCATACCAACATCCAAATTATAGGGGTGCCATTAAAAGAGAGAGAGCAAGACAATGAAAACCTATTTGAAGAAATAGTGACCGAAAACTTCCCACACCTGGTGAAAGAAATTGACTTAGGAGTCCAAGAAGCGCACCGAACCCCAATATATAGGAACCCTAAGAGGACCACACCAAGGCACATCATAATTAAAATGCCAAGAGCAAAAGACAAAGAGAGTATATTAAAAGCAGCAAGAGAAAAACAGATGGTAATCTATAAGGGAGCACCCATACGATTGTCAGCGGATTTCTCAACAGAAACAATGCAGGCCAGACGGGAGTGGCAAGAAATATTCAAAGTGATGAACAGCAAGAATCTACAACCAAGATTACTCTATCCAGCAAAGCTATCATGCAGAATTGAAGGTCAGATAAAGTGCTTCGCAGATAAGAAAAAGCTAAAGGAGTTCATCACCACCAAATCAATACTATATGAAATGCTGAAAGATCTTCTTTAAGAAGAGGAAGAAGAAAAAGATAAAAGTGTAAATTAGGAACAACAAATACACATATATCAACAAATGAATCTAAAAATCAAGTGAATTAATAAGCTGATGAACAGGATAAACTGGTGAATGTAACAGAATCACGGACATAGAGAGGGAATGGACTGACAACTCTTGGGGAGAAAGGGGGTGTGGGAAGTGCAGCAAGAGACTGGACAAAAATCATGCAACTATGGGAGAGGACAGTGGAGGGGGGTGAGGGTGGAGGGTGGGATGGGTACCAGGTAGAGGGGAACTATAGGGTGAAAAAAAAAGGGAACAATGTAATTAATAAATTGAACAATAAAGATTAAAAAATAATAATAATAAAAGAGAGTGCAAGTTAAATTATTACAATATTTCTGGGTAAAATGATGCAGACAGCCACTCTATTGCTCTCTCTATTGCTCTACACTGGCATAGAATTATCTATTTCAGGCAAATATACTCTTATTAGATCAGTGGCTAATCAAATATATATATAAACATTTCAGTAGGCCAGTAATTTTCAATTTTTTTTACCTCCTGGCACACACATACTAATTGCTAATATTTTGTGTCACACCAAAAAATTATACAAAGGTTTAATATTGATTCATTCACACCGATGGCCATTGTGTTCATTGCTGTCACTTTTTATTTGACAATTGAAGGGAAAAGAGGTCCCTGCCCCTGTTTAAAAAATTCTTGCCCCATGCCAGTCAAAATTCTTGGTGCCTTAAGCTAAAGTTGTTTCAATCACTAGTTTACCAGAAAAAAATTATTGTGTTACCTTAGAAAATACTTCTACAATTCTTATTCTTATTTAGAGTGAAGAAATAGACACACAAATCAGCAACAGTACATGTTACTTAACTTTAGAGGCTTGACCTTCCATTGAAGACAAGCAAATCGAGCTTTCAATTACATGCTAGAACATGGTGTATTGATTATGCAATCTAACAAGATGAGCCTAGGAAATCCTCCACCGTGTGAGGCTGTGTAAGATGCAGAAAGTATCAAGCATTTACATGGTTATTTTTAGAGACCTACTTCCCAACTTAGAGCTCTTATCCTATGATGTGCATTCATTGTATTAGTGTATTAGTGCTTCTGTGTCAACTGTGCTGCTCTGACCAAATATTTTCCTTTGACTTCTAGATTCACATACGCCTTATATACACAGAAGTTTATAACGTATGGATTCTCCAGTCTCAGGTACAACTCCAAAGAAAATTACAATACCATAAAGCGAGGCAAGATGCAACACCTTGATCAGTAGACTCAAATCTAATACTGTTTTTATTAGTACAGTTGCTTAGAAAGGTTAAATCCCAGGTCTCAGTTGTCTCTGCTAAATCAATTCTCCACTCAGGTTACATTAAGGTGTGTGTGTGTGTGTGTGTGTGTGTGTGTGTGTGTGTGTGTGTGTATGAAAGAGAGAGAGAGAGGGAGAGAGAGGGGCGGGAGAGAAAAAGGGGGGAGAAAGAGAGAGAGAGAGAGAGAGAGAGAGAGAGAGAGAGAGAGAGAGAGAGAGAAATATTACTTTTTAAGACTCAGACTATCTTCTTTCAGCCATACCCTTGAATTCAATAATAGACTGATTTGGATATTCATAAGCAAGGAAACTATAACACAGAAAGAAAATCATTCAAAACAACATTTTTTTTTCTTATTTCCTCTCTTTCTTTTTTCCCTTACTTCTAGCTATTTTAAAAATATATATTTTTATTGGCCCTAGCCACCTTGGCTCAGTGGATGGAGCACTGGCCTTGAGGCTGAGGAGTCCCAGGTTCCATTTCTGTCAAGGACACATACCTCGGTTGCAAGCTTGATCCCAGCCCCGGTCAGTGTGCATTTGGGAGGCAATCGATCCATGTGTCTCTCTCACACTGATGCTTCTCTCTCTGAGTGTCACTCTCTCTAAAATTCAATAGAAACAAATCCTTGGGTGAGGATTAAAAACAACAATAAATAAATATAAATTTATTGATTTCAGTGTGGAAGGAAGATGCAGAGAATGATAGAAACATAAATATGAGAAATAATCATTGATGGGCTGCTTCCTGCAAGTCCCCAACTGGGGATTGAGCCAGCAACTCAGGCATGTGCCCTGAGTGGGAATCGCATAGTTACCTCCTGACTCATAGGTTGATGCTCAACCACTGAGCCACAGGGAACCAGGCATCTTCCAGCTTTTAATTCTTTCAACTTACACGAAGATTGAAACAATGGTGATTCAGACATAACTTTCAATTCTGATAAGCTCCTTTCAGTTCATTAAAATTAAAATAAAAATACACGGATAATTATTCCATATACAACTATGACATTGCCATGAAAAGAAAATATTAATGTGAAGGTGATTTCTTTTTTTTAAGTCCTCCCCCAAGGATATGCTTTCATCATTGATTTACATACACACACACACACACACACACACAAAGAGAGAGAGAGAGAGAGAGAGAGAGAGAGAGAGAGAGAGAGAGAGAGATAAACATCAAGGTGAGAGAAACATTGATAGGTTGCCTCCACCCTGACCAGGGATCAAACACACAATTGGTGTCTGTGCCCTGACCGAGAATCAAACCTGAAACCTTACACATATGTAATCACTTAATAAAGAAATTAAAAAATAAAATAAAATGGAAACAACAACAAGAAAACAAAACCTGAAACCTTGCAGTTTAAGGGACAACACTCCCACCAACTGAGCCACCCAGCCAGGGCTAAGCAAGTTCCCTTTGAACTGCAGTGGATTCCATTTGAAATCATGCTGATGAGGATATTCTATAAAATTTTAATGCATAGAAAAGAAAACTAAGGTTATTGCACTTTTAGGAGAGAAGCAGTCTTTTCACTCTATTTCTGCATTATACAAAATATCATAATAAAAAGGCAAATACTACCAGAAGTGGAGTGTCCCTTAGTCCTTTGGTAGAATTCCTTTTCGTGTCCAGTTCTAATCTTAACTACTGCCCCCCTCCTGCAGCTCTGAGCACTTTGGTGTGCAGGATGATGATTGGTGTTTTCTGAGGGGAGCTGACTCTGCTTGGTGCGAGTCCTGGAGAAGTCTGACTTATCCCATCCGAGGCAGAACGCCAGGTTTGACTTTCATGAACGCATCCACACAGGTCCTACACATGTCTTCCTGCACCTCATGAGACATGGAAGTAAACAACACGATGGCCTACTGGCAAAGCCAGAGGATGCCTTAACAATTAGCAGCATGCAGTTGTCAGTCCATAGGGACAGTTCAGAAATAAGGAGTAAACATTCAAACTTAATGGTTTCTCTGGTGCACCACCTCCATGACTCATGCCATATTTTCCCAAGCTGGCACTAAAATGATTGATCTGCTCCAATTCCACCCTCACGCATCTTTAGACACAAGTGACATAGGTTAATAAATCATCTCTGTGTATTTGGATATGGGAGTATGTGTATGCTCACCCAGGCTTGCTTAGAAAAGGTGAAGCATAGCGGTATCCCTATGCACCAACAGTGTGCTGTCCATGGGACAGTGTGATCCCTGGACCCTGGGTAGTGGAAACTGAAGAAGCAGTAAACCTCAGTGAGGTGACTTCAATCACACTCAAGATGAAAATTGGGAAGATAAGAGAATCAAGATAAATATTGGCCTACTCAAAATCTCTCTTCTATCTTCTAAGTGGCTAGAAAGTCCTTTGAGTCTGTTTTACATAAGAAAGCAAAGTCAATGACATTGTCTCTGGAAGGTCACAGTTGAAATGCCTGTGTATTACCTATAAGTCAGTATCCAAACATCCTCTTGCTGTGGCCTGTAGGATCCTTGGCTGGTCCCAATAGGGTTCAGGGTTGACTCCCAAGACTCGAACAGGGTGAGATAGGCTGGCTCAGGGGGGATAGAGCATGTGGAGCATCCCTAACAAATTCTTGCTTTTAAGGAAAGGCAGGACTTGAATGCCAGAAACTTGAAAGAAAATATCAGAGGCAGGACCTTCCAGGTGAAAAGAGACAAAATTAGAGTCATTGTGTATCAGGTATATAAGAGGGCTGCAGGCAGATTGCTGTTGCTTTGGTGTGTCCATGGCTTGCCTTTAGCTATCACTGAGAATGGAATGGCTCTCAGAATTCCTTCCCATGCTCTCTTCTATTACAGTGAGGTGGCATGCTGGATTAGCAGGGAGTTAGCCACGAAGGTAGGCAGAGGTGGAAAATCAGGTCTGTTGCCATATAAGGAATAGAAGAGCTTAGAGAAACTTAGAGGAGTAAATGAGTAACACACAAAAGACTAAATCCCAGGGCATTGATTATGCAAGATGAAGGTGGAATCTGAGCATGAGCGGGGAGGGGTAGAATAAAGTATCAAAAGAGGTTAGAAAGAAAAATATTAAAATCTTTCAATTTAGTTATTTCTATAAACTTGCTAGACATGAATACTGCTGAAACACAGGGCAGCTTTACCTGAAGGGGTGAAATGTAGTGACACTCGTTATAAACCAGTAGGTGCCATCAAAGAGTAAATGACAGTGTTACTGTTAATATTACTAGTCAGCACTACACATTTGCAATGACATGGTTGCCTGTGTATCCCAATTACACTGCAAATTTGAGGATATTTATAATTGATATTGGTTATGTATTTTCTTCACAGTTTGTTAGCTACATTATGCAGAAACAAATTGTATAAGTAAGATGAATTGGTATTTTGACAAAATCAGCTAGGGAACTATGAGAAATAGAAAAAAAGCAGAATATTTAGTATTTGGAATGGCAATACAATCACAGAATAAGAAGGGGCAGGACATTTGGGTTAGAGTAGTAATCTTGATATCATTGATCATACGGGGAAATAAATTATTTCAGAACACATGAAAACATTTCTAAAGACAAATTTTATAGTGAACTAAGGGACTTTGAAAGGCAACCCTCTACTAATTAGACTAAATATTTATAAAATGGTAAGGTATCTCTTTAAGAAGCTAAATGAAAAAAAAAATCCCTATGAATATAGTCTACAACTCACTTAACCTAAGCTAAACACAGAATTCATGTATTTTAAAGCCCAATAATTTTTCTTCAACATTTAAGAAAACCACCAAGCCTTGTTGTATGTTTTGGATATTAACAAATTAGGCCATTTGAAACAGCAATAAGTTCCAGGAAATAAACCCTTATATCAAATTGACCACTGTTATCATATCAAAATATAAACCTGAAAACATCACCTGAGGTTCTAACACTATTCACTAGATTCAGCAGATATTTGCTGTCTATTCTTATTACTATTGAGTGAGCTATGACCATCCTTGTATCAAAAATGTGCAGCAGTGACTTATATTAATAAAATCTTGAAAAATATAGAGGGTGGGACAAGATAGGTTTATAGCTGTGAGTCCATGAGGCACAGAAGTTATTTCTGTATTTTTATTATTTATTAACTAGGGCTGGTGCACAAATTTGTGCACTGGTAGGGTCCCTAAGCCTGGCCTGTGGGGGGATCAGGCTGAAACTGGCTCTCTGGCATCCCTCTACAGGTCCCAGATTGCGAGAGGGTGCAGGCCAGGCTGAGAGATCCCACCGATGCACAAATCTGTGCACCAGGCGTCTAGTATGCATATAAGATCTTTGGTTAATCTCTTCCTGCCCTCCCCCTACCTCTTCTCTCCTTCCCTCTGAGATTCATCAGTCTGTTCCATGTTTCCATGCCTGTGGTTTCTACTCCTGCATTGAGCATCTTGCCTCTGGTGGTTACTTCATGTCATAGACCTGTTAGCCAGTCACTTAGGCTTTTATATACATGGATTACTGTATTATTTTCCATAGGAACAACTGTAAACTTGCTTTTGCCCCACCCTGCAAATGACTTAGTGACAGTGTTCTATCATGTTACCATAGCTACCTTGAATAATGTTAGATGTTGAAAAGCCACATGCCTGCACCTGAATCACAAAGGAAACCAGAATTTCTCTTTAAGATTCAGAGCATTTCCACTATGATTGTGATGTGAACTTTAAATTAAATTAAATCAAACAGATGCCCTTAACAGTTGGAGCAACTACTCTCCCAATTGATATCTATACAGCAGATGGCACAAACAACTCAGCATATATTTAAAAGCTGTTATAAAAACTGAAATAATGCGAAGTCTTTCAAATGCATTCGACATTCTTTCCTTCACGAGAGCCTTGTCTGTGGAGTGGCATCCCTGGCTGGTTTTCAGACACACTGTCATATATTTCCCTCCTCAGAAGTTTTCTCCCAGGATGAAGTCAAAGATCCCTCCACAATGACATCTTTATATTGTCCTGGGCTCCAAGGGTCAACAGTTAAATTTGAAGGACACTCTCATTGTGCAAATATCATATTTTACACGTTTCCTTCAGGAAACACTGGAACACATTATCAACATACAGAGACTGACAGTCTACCAGAAGTGCCGTGGCTTCCCTCAAATGAGGAGGCCACATCTAACATTGGCATCGAAGGGAAAAGTATGGTCTGCTATGCAGAGGTGGGAACCAGACTAGCCCAGTGCAAACAGCTCTGAGAGACCTCACAGGTGGCCCATATTTGAATATGCAGTATTATTTATATGGTGTTAATTAGCTTGTTGATGATTCTTGCGCATATCCAAAACAAAATATAAAACAACAACAACAACACTATTTTTGCTTTCCAAAACACAATTTATCAGATATGATTGCTTTCAATCTGCTCCAGGCTTATGATTAGGGTAGGTAATCCAAGCAGGAGAGACTTCTCTGTATAAAAATAAGCCATGAATCTTTGGTGAACAGGGACAATGAATGGTTAATATTACTCAGTACCTGCCACACATTAAAAAGGGACAAAGGCAATAGCAATATTGAGTTGCCTCATCTTAGAATTTCTAGGGCTTCCCAGACTCACTCCCCATGTGTCAATCAAATAATGGAGAACACATTTAAGCACACTGAAGTTCGGATGTCCTTTGTCAACACTCCCTGAGTTGGTTTGACCTTGTATAGAACTCAGAACTGGGAAGGTCATGAGAACGTTCAGGTGTATTTTTCCTTAGTGCGGTGGCAGGCACGTAAAGTGTAGCCATTAAACATCAGTGCCCTGACTTTTTTGATGGATGGCCTGAGGGATGAAGTGACTACTAATCATTTAGTATTAGATAAATTGCCACTAATAATTTACTTTTCTGCCTCCTATGTTAACGTAGTGTTTCTGTAATATTTTATTGTTCGGAAAAAAACCTAGCAATGGTCAGGAGAAACACCGGTATCAGTATTTGGTACCAAGTTAGGTCAAGGTCAGAGTTAGGGGTGGAATCTATGTAGTTTGGGCTTCTGAGATATTTGCCTTTTAAACTGCTGATTTGTAATGCAGCACCTATTGCAGAGCAAGGGATCTCGTCATATCCAGTTTCACCGCCAACATAAATACAAGGTCATTGCCTCCAGCAGGTGACTGAAGAGAATACAGTGTACTCTTAATTGTGACACCCCAAAACAAAACTGAGAGTTTTCTTAGGGCCTTTTCAATGTACTAAAATATGTAAATACGTAAAACAATAGGTTACTCATTGTTGGTTATGATCAATTTAATTTGGCCGAGCAGACAGAAGCAGCTTCCTTAAGTAAGAGCTACCCAGGGTCTCATTAGTGCCGAGGGTAGGAAATGAAGGTCATGCTAAGGTGTATGACTTCAGGGTGGAAAATTTTAATCCTCCGAACACCTCCCAGAAAAGAAACCCAAAGCAAGAGGAACAACTGTCAGACAGATCTCAAAATCTCATTTAGACCACTGGACAAATGCGAAGATGGAAGGGAATAGAAATTCTAAATCTACCGAGCTGTATATTTTTACAAAGTAAGGTTGACACGCTTGGAGGCGGGCACGGGATGCCTCCTATCAGGGTGGCATATAGAATTATTAATACACAATCCTGCATTTGGAAAAGTGGGCACCTCAGTATTCTAACGTGGCAGTTTCATGTGCATTTTATCTCAGAAAAAAAAAAGCCAACTAAGGTCTGTGAGTTGATTTTACAAAGTGATAAAAATGCATTTCCCTATTAATTTTTTCATCCTGTCTTTTTACACTTAGAATGATAGAATGCAAGTGAGTATAACGTATTCGGCTAAAATTCAAGCGAAGAGGAGAAAACGTGTTCATTAAACTATATTTATTGAATAATATGCAAACAAAGATAAACCATGTTTGCCTATTATATGCTTTCATTTATTTAAATATATAATTAAATACATATTATATATGCATATATGAAACAAGGGCAGTAACCTATCACAGAGCTCGTCTGAGCTAAAAAAAAAAATAATTCTAGTAGCTATTATGTAGTCTAATCTATTTAATATTGTTTTGCATGCAGCTTTTAAACCAAGCAATCTGGGCTTTGCTAAGTGAAGTTATGGTAGGAAAAAGGTCATGTGTTCAGGCTGGCAAGCCCATGAGGAAAATAACAGTAAGATTCCATTTAGACTCTGATGCTGACAAATCCATATAACTGTCAGCAGCTGGGTTCCAGGCTTAAAGACAGATGTGCGAAGAGAAACACAACTGTGGAAATGGAAGCAAACCCTGCGCTTAAGGACATCAGCCAGCTGGGAATCGCTTCTCGGAGCAGAAGGTATCTATCAAAGCAGTTGGCCAGTAGGGAGTTCTAATTCCTCTCTGCAAAAGCACTTTATTTAAATTGGGAGCTTAACAGCTGCTTCTATACGATGCTGGCATGACCTGACCCCAAAGTACACCAGAGCATAAATGACACATTTCCATCGGAGTGAATGCTCTTCGCCAGAGAATATAGGGAGGAAACCAGTGCTGTGTCTGGGCTTCTTTGCCATATGTGCCCCTTTATGTCGGGGAACATGAATGGTGATCTAATGCTTTTGCAAGCATATCTTGGATACTTGAAGGAATTTAAGATGAATCTCATACTGAGGCAGTCTGGGCTTCCTTAAAAGGATGGATCGAATATCTCATGATTTTTTTGGTACTCTATGACACTATCCAGCCTCCTGTGCTGAATAAGCCTAAAGGATGATGAGTTATTACTATATACTAGGGAACCAGTGCACAAAATTCATGCACTGGGGGTGGGTGGTCCCTCAGCCCAACCTGCCCCCTCTCACATACTGGGAGCGCTCAGGGGATATCCTACTGATGGCTTACTTTCGGCCTTGGGCAGGGGACCTCTGCCAGGGGACCTCCAGTGCCCTGTAATCGATGGATTGCAGGCTCTGCCCCAGCCCTGGCCTGCCCAGGCCAAAAGCCTCAGCCAGGGGACTCTCAGCCCACTCAGATCACTGGCTCTGCCCCTGCCCCCAAGGCTCTGATGGATTACCTCACAGTGATCCTGGTGCCAGGATGTTCCCTGGACACAGGTGCTGGGGGCCTCTGTATGCAAATTAACTGCCATCTTTGTTGGGCTAATTTGCATACTCATTCTGATTGACTATGGGTGTAGCAGAGGTATGGTCAATTTACATGTTTGTCTATTATTAGTAAGATGGCAAAGTCCTGAGGAAGGGAGAGTTGCCTGGAGACCGTGCAGCAGTTTACAGTGTGGCTGTTGACCTAGGACTTGTATGCTGCATCTAGGAGACAGGACTTCCAATTCAAGAAATCAGGATGCTGTGGGCGAGGTGACTCCCTCCAATTATGAGAAATGAGAGATGCAGGAGCTAACAGCAGGATGCCAGGCGGAAGCCCTGAGGTGTGCTGACGATCAAGATGCTGGAGCAATACTCAAAGCCAGAAGTCCTGTAAGACAGTGGAGTGAGTGAGGTTTTCTACTGGAGACCTGAGAATATGCCTCCTCCTAGAAATGTGCTTGGCCGCCATTCCCGTCCTTCACTCTCTGCTCTTTGGTCAGGAAACTGACCAGAACACATTGCAGCAACAGATCCTCTTACCTCTGACTTTAGCTGGCTTCAGTCCTCGGGGAGACCCTGGCAGGTGATCAGAGGAAGGAGGGGGAATGTCGTCAGGATTCTGGGCTCCACTTTGAACAGTGTGGGTTGGCTGGGGAGTTTTCTATTATCTTGTGGATGCAGCCCCATCTAAAGACTCCCCTTTCTGGGGTTTAATGCTACTAACAGTTATGGGATTAATCTCCCTGGGAACTCTATTATCCCTTGTGGTCCCCAACATCCCACTCACAACTGGGTAAGCAGTCTCTCTTTTAAGCCTTTCGTCAACTTTGCAATTGGAGAACACCATCTGTGGGCAGAGAGGGGAGAATCCACTTGGGGAAACTGAAACACACTTAGCCCAGAATGAAGGAAAGTTTTCTCAGGAGATCAGGCACTAACAATTCGGCCAACTCAAAGTCATTTACCTTCTCTGGGCATCTGTTCGTTTGTAACAAGCCAATGCAGACTTCAGGAATCGAAGGCTTATTTTTTCCTCTAAGATTTTATATTTCTATTATTCTAGACATGTAAACAATTTGATTGACTTCTCTGCTGCTCATGAATTCCTTTGGGTGCCTGCCAGCCTCCTTTGCGTTGCTGAGATGTTAATGGAAGGAACAGCAGGCTCAGACACAGGGGCTAGGCAAGATCATTGCATGTGGTATAAGGGTAAGAAACTCAAAATCCTTCAGTGAATCCGCTATCTTCTAGCTCAGCTTCTCCCAGCTCATCACGGTGAGGCTCCAGCCTGTTTTTCTCACTTTCTGTCTCACTTCCCACAAACTCTCCACCCAATCACACTGCTCCGACTCCCTACCAGCTCTTACACTTTCAGGCACCACCATTCCTCCTAAGGAATATTTTTGTTCACTACATTCTACATGTTTGAAGGCTCTCTTTCCTTTCTGAAAATTTAAATTCTATCCATCTTTCAAAATTCAGCTCAACTTTCACCTCTTCCTTAACTATATTTCCTTGCCATTCCTATAATAATTTTTATTTGTAAAGAAAAATTCACTTGCTTGCCACTGTCCACCAGGATTTACACAGGATCTGGCCCACCACAGCTTCAGCTGGAGTTTCTGATGCCTGACTCCAAAGTATCCTCCACAGATCTGCTGGGCCTTTCTATAAATTGCATGCTTCTATTTTCCCAACTAAAGTTTGAACCATGTCTATCTGTCACTTAATTCCCTGACCTGGCAAAGTTCATTGCTTATAGTAAGTACTTTAAAATGATAAAAATAAACATTAAAATTGTGATTAAAAATACCTCAATATAGTAATTCCCTTGCTTTTATGAACACACCAAGAAACCAAGTGATAATGGTTTTTGCTGAAATTAGGAAATTGACATTTATCTTCTGAGTAAGGTCACCTAAAATTTATAGGGGAAAACACAAATTCACCAAAATGTTCTAAATATTGGAGAAAATGTTTACTTTCACTGTATCACATGGCATAGAATGTTACTATTAAGTTAAAAAATATTGTTCAATTATTTTCCAAACTGCATTTGGGGATTTGTTTTCTTTAACAAACTTAACATAAGCCCAGAATACATATTTCACTTTGTTTACTGCTAATGATGTGGAAAATTTATCTGAAATACAGAAGTATAGCTTTAGCATTTTATATCTCAATTAATAAATGCATTATAATGTTAAATAAATAACTCAAGAGAAAAATAATTTCTATGGTTACCGTCGATTCATTCATTTTTCTCAGACTGGGTGTGCTTGGCATACCATTGTTTTCTGAGCTGACTCATACACAGTGGTCAGCTCTGTTTTTCTTAGCATGTTTTCCTTCCTATATTGCTTTTTACAGCTGCTTGTTTCCAAGATACCAAGAGCTGAATATACCACACTTGTCTACTCTTAAATGTCAAACAAACAAACCCACTCAAACCTATTGGCTGTCCTCAGAATGTTATTCACTGTCATGTCTTAAAAAAATTTTTTTGTCAACAGTGGTCTCAAACCCAGCTTTTAGTTTGTTAAATGAATCATTAAACAAAAGCCTTACACAATTTTCTGTGCTCAGGGTTCACATTTAAGCCTTATTTATAATTGCTCTGCTGAGAGACATGCTTGTGCTTCTTCCTCACGTCTCTGAATTTCCGTGTTCTCTATCATCTATTCAGCCTTTCATTTTACATAGTCCTACTTTCTCTTGCAAATTGGCTTGCAAACGCCAGGTATTTGGTTAGATCTGACCAAGTTATAGTTTTTGGAGACCTCATTTGTGAACAAAATTTATCGTCTTTATCATTACATTGGTTCAATTACTGGTGCTGCAAAACTAAGATATTTATAAGATATGAACTTGTATAGCAAATGTATTGTTCTACTAACTTGCTTTTTACTTTTATATGTGCATACAGACTACAAGTTATTTTAAAAAATCTTTACAATTAAAACAAAGCATAACATGCTTGTAAAGAATATAGGTCATCTGGAAGTTTGATATGCAAACTAGAAAAACACCATCCTATAATTGTAATTGGCTAGTCCTATCTAATAGAGACAGGATATGCAAATTGACTATCACTCTGTGACAAATAATGGAGGCACTCTCAGCCAATAAGGAGGGAATATGCAAATTTATGTGACAAAGATGGCAGCGCCAGGCCAGGATGCTTGCATGGTCACCATGGTGATGATGCAGGCGTTCCACCCTACCCCGGCCACTCCGGGCCAGGGAGCAGCTGGGACAGGGTGAGATGCCTGTTATGGGGGGTAGGTGGAGGGTAGAAGGAGTTATAAGAGGATGGCTCCATTCGGAGCAAAGGTGGAAGACGGTGACCAGAGGGAAGGCTTGGGTCCTGGGTGCTGGAGGGAAGCAGGTGCCAGCAACCAGGGGAAGGAAGGCCTATTCTTGCACAAAATTTCATGCATCAGGCCTCTAGTTATTAATAATAGGAAATGAGTAAAGGGAAGGCCAGGCATTAAAGTAATGTCATTTTGGCTTTACGAGGAATCTACAATTTCGCACTCCCCAGGGAATACTGGCCCATCCCCTGCAGATCCCTGAGGGAAGGGGTCCAACAAAGGGGAGACTGATGCATGCACAGTGAAGCTGGGGTGACATAAGGAAGGTACTTGCCACTTGGTCAAACCTGGGGACAGAGATGGTTGGCCACAATGGGAAGGGGCGGGGGGCCTACTGCAAAGCCATGAAAATTTGGGAATACGTAATCCGCTGAACAAAATAATTCTCTCTCGAGCTGCTTTTGTGCTCTTGGCTCGCTCTTGGTCTCCTCCCATTCACCCCTGTTTCCTCCACAGCCGTTTAAAGTGAGGGGGCCACTGAATCTCTGAGGCCCCTCATGCAATGGACTGATGGACGGTGGTGGGGAAAAGTCAATCAGACCAGCTGATGCTGAACTGGACTATGCAGACATAGAAAGAAAATGCTGGGCACTGGCTCTGATTTTAGCCCTGCTCACGGCAAAATGGGACTTCTTCCTTGGCTGGAGTGAGGGAAGTGAAATCTTGGAAACATGGAGGTCTGATTCCACAGGAATAAAGCTTTATACAACATGGTATTCTCCCATAAGAGTCTCATAAAATTCTTTTTCTCAGGATATCGCTAGGAATCCACCCCAACTCGCAACCAAGGGAGATGAGGACCTCTACTCTCTGGTAACACTTTCGGGTTAATCATTAATCCACAAAAATATTGATTTGTTACCATTGATAAAACTAGCTGATTAAAATTGTGTACAATAGGTGATGGTGTTGTTGCTAAGTCATTTGAAGTACAAAGAAGTAATATTTCATGTTCTGCCTCTAGGAGCCCTTGGCTCTTTGAACAAATCCTGCTTTTCTAAGACTGTATGGAGGTAGTACTTGATCACCTTCCATTTTCAAAAATTTCTGGGCATTATCTGAGGGAGAACATTATGTCTCTGTCCTGTGAAGTCTAAATTACGGTGGAAAGAGCATGCACGTGGGAGTGAGATGGTTCTTAGGTGAAATTCTTGCTTGGCTTCTCGCTTGCTATTTTACAGCAAATGGTGAGGAGTCCATTTACTCCCCGAGAGCCTGCGCTGTCCTTTATAAGACTCTGCGTAAACTGCGCAGTCACCCCAAGGGTTCAGTGAGGTAGATACCGCAGGCAAAGCTCCTGGAACGTAGCACAAACATAACGGGCGGATACCGCAAACAAGAGTGCACATCTACAGAGTTTCCCTCTGTAAAAATGAAGCAGCACTGTAAAATTTCACTTTAGAAATGGTTTTAGTCTGTTTGAATGTTCTGCTATGGATTCATTTCTGCGGTCAGTGCTAATATGTTTTGAATTTTCTCTCATTTAAAATGTTGGTTATTCTTATCAAGGATCATGCAGGCCATCCCTTCTGGTCCGAATATCTGCTTTTTTGATCACTTTAGTGCTAACTTAAAGCATTGAAGATTCATTTTTAAAAAATTCAAGTCACTTTAATTTACCATGGTCTCCTTATGAATTTGCAAAAATGTATTATATTAGTGTACATTGCATAATGAGTGGTTAGCAGCTGATTTGTATAAGATTTAGTTATTAATTTTGATTTACTAGTAATGAAGACAGTTGTACATTTTTTTGTTAAACATTGTATATGGTTTGTAATGACTTAATATCGCTCATGTATGGTTACATTAATGCTTTATTACCGCTCTGCAACTTTTGAAAATCAAATTTTGCCTGGGGTTAATACAGGAGAAAGAAATAAAGGCAGGAATGAGTAAATTACCCCTGGATAATTAAAGGAGGATAATAGCCTAAACTCTGTTTATGGAAATCTCTGTTTTATAGCTAGGGGAGTTTTCATTTAAAAAAGCTCAGATCACAATAACATCCCCAATAACATCCCTTATGCACAATTTGCTGATGAGACCATGTTTTAGTCAACGTATTTTTTCTGGACACTACGGTGTAGCCAACTGTACTTCTTTCTCTTCCTACTTCCTCTTTTGTGCTAGCCAGTGAAACATGCAATTTTTAGATGCTTTGATGAAGTTTGGAATGTTCAGGAAACACACTCTTCAAATGATTTGGTTTCCTAACTTGAAGTGAAGCTAAAATGGAAAACATGTCTCGCTTCATTTTGCATGTAAGACACCACCTGCCTGGTATATAGTAGGTACTCAGTTAACGTCTGTCCAATGCCTGACGTCAAATTGGAAAAAATAATACCACAGAGGAGAACATTATGAAACCTGTTGGTTCACCCTCCAGCCTAACCAACATGATCTGGGTGGGGGGAGCGTTAACCCGGGCGGTGCATTAGCTGACGGTTGGGAGTGGTGTCTCCAGTGTCCCCGTGAGCGAGTACCAGTGTCCTCGCTTCCTATGAGGTGCATTTAGCAGGCATCAGGTGCTTTTCACTTCTCTGGAGAGAATAAAAAAATAAATTTTTAGTTGCTTATGAGAGATTTATATATTTAATAGTGGAGTCTTGGGACACAAAGTAATGATTTGGGGAGAATGTGGTAGCATTTTTATTCTCCTAAAAGTTTCAAGTTTACAGTCTATTGGTACCTCTCTAGAGGGACAGTGTGAGTCTGCCCTGCACCACATCTGCCCGGCACAATGTCAATCCCAAAGGCTCACACGGTGCTGGAGTGAACATCCAGGCAGTACTGGAGGTGAGGTAGACTGTCATTCTTTGCACACTGGACAGAATTTAGTCAATAGAAATCCAGAGGGAAAGTGGAACAAAATTTAGATCTACAGAAAACAGAAGTTCAACTACAGATTGCTGGAGGCAGAGAGTTGAGATTTTCCAGAGGATCAATTAAACGAGAGGATCATCAGCCTGCAGTGGTGTAGGGTGAGAGGTATTTGGCCAAAGTCTGAATCATGGCCAAGGGCAAGGATGAGTTTAAAACAGCCAGCTTTGCCACAGTTTGGTCTACAGGACCATATTGCTAATGGCTAGTATTTCCAGTGCTGGTGCTGCCAGATGTGTTCATTTATAGACAGCATTTATAAATATCACAACAACTCAACAGGGTGGGCCTCACTGAGGTTTTGAAACGACGAAAAGAAGAAGAATGAAGTGTTAGCTCCATCATATATATTACCCTAGGTACCAACAGAAGTGTGCTTCACTCTGTGGATGCTAGAAACAAACAAACAAACAAACAAACAAACATCACCGATCCCTACATATCATCTGCTTTTTTCCAAACACACACACCTCTGATAAAATTTAGTTTATAAATTTTGTACAGTACGCGATCAAAAACAATGACTGATAATAAAATAGAGCAATTATAGCGATGTATTGTAAGGGAAGTTAGGTGAATGAGACATTATTGAGTAAAACAAAGGCTACTTAACCACACTTAGGGCTACACCAGGACAGTGGATCTGATCACCAATACGATGACTAAGTCACTGCCCGGTGGGCAGTGACTATAGATAAGCTGGACACACCCATCCTGGGCAGGGCGAAGCAGGACAGTGAGACTTCATCAGGCCAGTCAAAAATATTGTGCAATGTAAAACTTTGCATTATTTCTATAATTTGACACCTTGATCTTAGACTCCCCACCCTTCAGAACTGTGAGAAGTAAGCACCTGTTGTTTACCTCCCCCCACCCCCTGGCCCCCGTGCATGGCATTTCTTATGGCAGGCTAGACGGACTAGGACCCTGAATATCTGACATTGTTCCAGCTGTTGAGGAAAATAGCTAAGCCAGAAGGAGCTTTGGAGGTTTGGAATTGGACACGCCGGAGGTAAACCTCAGTCTGAAAAGTGCCTTGGAGACATTAACAACTCCGAGCTCCAGCTGCCTGGCTGTAAAATTGGGATCTGCAATGAGCGCTATGGAGTCGGAGAGGATTAAATGGCATCAGGAGCACATAGGGGCTCCTATCATACAGCCAGCACATTACCAAGTCAAGCACCACGCAGCAGGAGAGCACGCCCTTCAATCTGGTGTACAACAGGGGCTAATACGATGCTTCTAGTCCAGCCCTGGGAAGAATGTGCCCTTAATTGATGTCTCTTTCATAGCAACCGCCGTGAAAATCACCATGCACAGCACCACAGGCCTAACACCACAGCTCTCACACGAGAGGATTCTGTGATGTTCTGAACTTCTCAGGTTCAGGCGCATCTTGCCTCAGTCAGGAAACCATCACTCTCCTGTGTGACTGGAAGATATGCTTCACTGGATAATTGCTGTGCCTTCATACCGCATCATTACATTTTTATAAAGCACTCTCTCCATTTGACATATTGATTATTTTATGTACTCAGCTTCCAGTGGTCCATCAGAACGTCACTGCAAGGTCACTACGGAATGTTTCCTTCTCTGCTTAGCACAGCTTCCCCTCCTCAGGCAAGTGGCCGGTGATGGAGGGAGGAGATACACACCAGAAGGGGGCCTGAGTGTAACTTCTTTCCTTGAACTGAATTATGATCCTCAAATCTCTCTCTTTCTCTCTCTCTCTCTCTCTCTCTCTCTCTCTCTCTCTCTCTCTCTCTCTCTCTCTCTCTCTCTCTCTCTCTCTCTCTCTCTCTCTCTCTCTCTCTCTGCAACATCCCTAGGGACACATGGAATCCACTCTGTATGACTTCTGCCCCGACACTATTGAAATTCCAAAGGTTCACACAGAATACAATTCCATAGACCAGTGGTGGGCAAACTCATTAGTCAACAGAGCCAAATATCAACAGTACAACAATTGAAATTTATTTTGTGATCCTATTTTTTTAAAACTTAAACTTCTTCTAATGCCACTTCTTCAAAATAGAATTGCCCAGGCCATGGTATTTTGTAAAAAAGCCACACTCAAAGGGCCAAAGAGCCTCATGTGGCTCGTGAGCCACAGTTTGCAGACCATGGCCATAGACACATCAGGTGGCTATAGTACACATTTGCTCAAAATCAAGTTTCAGATGATGAAAATATATCAGGGAAACGTAATGGGCCAAATGATACCTTAGCCTTTAATTAAAGACTGTGATTCAATGTTATTGTTGTTTTTTTTAGTGTTTTCTTTTCTATCACATGAAAACCAAGAAATACAATATGTTAAAATGGAAAAGAGGATAGCCAAGACTGGTTTGGCTCAGTGGATAGAGCGTCGGACTGCGGACTGGAGGGTCCCGGGTTCGATTCCGGTCAAGGGCATGTGCCTTGGCTGCGGGCGCATCCCCAGTAGGGGGCGTGCAGGAGGCGGCTGATTTATGTTTCTCTCTCATCAATGTTTCTGACTTTCTATCCCTCTCCCTTCTGCTCTGTAAAAAATCAATAAAATATATTTTTTAAAAAATGGAAAAGAGTATAAATATTATCTTTTGTCTCTTTAGAGGGAAACAAGTCCAATTGAAATCTCCCTTTACATGAGAGTTCCATTTTATTTCCATGACGTTATTCTGGGTGCCCTGCAGCAATACATGCGCAGAGGAGATAGCGGCTGTGGCTCACGGGGACATGGACAGTCCTCTCCAGTCAAAGCAGATCACCAGGAAACCAAGAGGATATGGCTTTCATAATCATAGCAGCATTTTAGAATGGATTTTCAAAGACCTCATTTGATATAAATGCAAGTAAACTGCGTTCTTTAACAGGATTTCCCGAAGTAGGGATATTAAAGGAGATTAAAAAAAATCGAATACTAACATCTGAAAATCATTATACCTGTTGACTAAGAATCAGCTTCAGTTTGGAATAAAGATTGAGACTTTCAAATACTAATGACGAAAACATAAAGAGCTCAAACATCACTAGAGATTTGAGACAGCTCCACATCCAACTTCAGTTTTGGTTTCTCTTCACTAACTGCGTGATACTTGAAGAAATCAAGCTTACCCTCATTTATTCCTTTTATAGCACCAAGTTCAATTAGGACATAGGACTCCCAGGGCAGGATAATGGGCCTACCACAGTGCTGGGTGCAGAGCCGACAATCAGGAAACATTTGTTGATTGCCTAACATAATGAAATAATGAATCTCCCAAAATGATCTCTCCCTAGAATAGCATGAGGTCAGATAATGTTTACATCAAAATTAAGTACTGTTCCTCCCCTCTTCATGACCAAAGACACTTAGGCCTGTCTTCTACCCTTAAGCCAGGGAATGTCACGTGTTCTCAAATCAGTCTGACTTACGCAGTTCACGGTGTTTCCTTGCCCTCCTGGGGGTCAGCAGCTGCTGCCCTACTGCCAGACCTCACTAGTTCAGGTCAAGCTCATGGGCTGCTGCCCACCTGGTGCTATGCCCACCCGCCTAAGCTTCCATCACACACAGCCCAGTGCTGCGCTGCTCTGGGCTCTGCTGCTCTGTCCCAACCAGTTGCTCGCTACGGACTTACTAGGACATTTGCTCCCACACTTGCACCTTGGTGCCTGGCTCTCTAATTTCCCCTGGGAAATAAGAACATTGCATTTCCTCCTCTGGGTTCTGTCTGCCCTGCAAGGGGCTCTCACTGCTCAGAAAACTGGGTCTCATTGAGCTCCCCCTGTTACAGAGCATAAATCCCCAAATCCCCAAGGCCTGCTGTGACGTGGCTGGCCCAGGGGTACCTTTCCAACCTCATCCCTCCAGCCACCAGTCAGCCCTGCACAGGTTGTCCCTTCCTCCTGGATGTCTCGCCTTCCCGATATCTGCAAACTCATTCTTCCATTTCTTTGAGTTCTTGGCTCAGATGCCATCTTTTCAGAGGTGGCATCTAAAAACCATGTTGTCTTAAATAGATCTGCTTGACCCAGGTCACTGTGTTCTGTTCTGTTGCTTTAGATTATTTTAATAGGATTTGTGCTGCCTGGAATTATCCTTTACAGCTCTTTATTATGTTTATTTTCTGTTTTCCTGGAAAAAGAGACAACTATGAGAGCAAGACAGTGCTTTATTATCAATCTATTTTCCCAATGCATCAGCAGGTACAAAAATAGTCACTCAAAAAAAAATGGGTAGGCAGGTAGGTAGGTAGGTAGCTAATCCATAAATGATACTAGTGCCTCCCAAGTTAATGACAATAGGTGGGTACAAATTAGTCCAGTGGTATGTGTTGAGGGGAATTACACCTAATCACATACACAATACACTTCTCCAAGTCTTTTTCACTACATCCTTTCAAAGGAAGGATCTTCTTTATGATAAAGTTAAGATGCTGGATATATATATATATATATATATATATATATATATATATTTCATTTTATTATTGGCATAAGGATGATGCTTCATAATAAAGCTCTATCCTTAATAAAGCTCTTCTTCATCTGGAATATTTAGAGTCTAAAGCTTGAATTGCAGGTCCCATGAGTCAGGTAACTATGGCTCTAGCTGCAGGGGAAGTTCTAGGTCTTGATTTATTAATTAATGGGTTACTCCCCAGGTATTTCTCAGTAGTAGACAATGGGGGAAGTGAAGACCATGGCTTTTAATTTTGAGAAAACCCTTCACAACAGAATCCAAATCGTCAATATTTTACTGTCTTTCATACCAAAATTGCATGATTTTCCCCTTGCAATGACAAAGAATTCTCGTGAACAGTGCTGAATTAACAATGGTCTTGCCTTTTTACATTTTATTTATGTATTTTGTCAAGGCCAGTTTTCTCAAATCATATTATAATATGATTTGATAATTTATCATATTATTTAGAGAAATTGTCAAACTTGCCAAAACCAGTTTGGCTTAGTGGATAGAGCATTGGCCTGCAGGTCCTGGGTTCAATTCTGGTCAAGGGCATGTACCTTGGTTGCAGACAAATCTTCTGTGGGGGATGTGCAGGAGGCAGCTGATCAATATTTCTCTCTCATCGATGTTTCTGACTTTCTATCCCTCTGCTTTCTTCTCTGTAAAAAAAATCAATAAAATATATTTAAAAGAAAAATAAATTGTCAAACCAATTAATTCATGTGAAAGAAATTGAAATAATGTAAGCTGTGTGATAAGTCCAGACTGAGCCATGAATATGGACAAATCCCCTTTCTCTAATTTTTCCTAGTGCCTTTCATTAATTGCTTTTCTCCTTTGTAAATGGGGAGGAAGGGGAAATTCTGTGAGGGCCTGAAGGAAGAGACCAATGCTTGTAGTGGCAAAGCCCACAATCCTGGTTTCCACCTTATGAACTAACTCAGTGATCGGCAAACTCATTAGTCAACAGAGCCAAATATCAACAGCACAACGATTGAAATTTCTTTTGAGAGCCACATTTTTTAAACTTAAACTTCTTCTAACACCACTTCTTCAAAATAGACTTGCCCAGGCCTGGTATTTTGCGAAGAGCCACACTCCTGAGCCGTGGTTTGCTGACCACTGAACTAACTGATCACTTTCAGAAGTTGGAAACTGAAGGTCTGCCGGGCATCACTGGGCATTAATTTCCACCTGATAATCAGCTGGATTTGAGGAGCAGCTGTGTCCCTTGGTCACCAGAGGCAAGCAGCTGCTTTTCCGCTTACACTTGGTCTAATTCACACCTCAGTGTCACTAGATTGGCTCCTGTAGGCATTTGAGTTTGCTATCCATTTTGAAATTGGCTTAATTGGGTCAGACAATGGTTGAATAACACCATTTGGTCAAATTGGATTTCATTTAAAAATGTATTTTTCAAAAGTTAATTTCATTTGATAGTCTCAAGTCATTAAAAACCTTTGAAAGAATTTTCTATGTACAGTCAAATTTATATATTAAATAGTATTTTTAGAGAATAACATTTTCTAATTATTTTTATTAACTTAGTTGATGCTGCTAGTAATCGGGTACTTTTTTGGTATCAAAAGTTGGTGAAAGGTGTTTCTTTCCTGTCATGATAAATGGAATATTATAAACAATATTAAATAATTATTTGACATTTAAGATTTTTTTGGATCACCATTGTATATTCAACTGTTTTATGCTACAAAGCAGCATAGTCTTCAGCAATGGGTTGGGCTAAACCTGCATTAATTGTGTACTAGAATTATTTTTTAGAATACATCTCAGTCACTTTCCCCATTTCTCTTGCCATTGAACTGTTTTTCACCAAGCTATTGGGAAACAAGTGGAAAAAAAGTAAGGCTGTTTAAGGCTTTGATTAATTGTGTTTTATTAATATTAATCAGATGTGTTACAGATGTTTGGTTAACCAGTTGTTTATTTCATAGAGATTTAACCCTTCTCACTAAGGTTTGCTCTGGATATTCTAGAAAATGTAATTTCACAAGTTAAAATTCATAGAGGGAGAAAGAATTAACTTATTATCTATTTTACCTCTAAATAAAGACGCATTTTGGGGAAGCTGTAGGTTCAATTTTTCATACCTTGGTAGCAATGAAAACAATCAGCAACTTTACAAGCAGCTGCATCACAATTAAGGTTTGGCATTATATTGGGTGAAGTCAATTGTGAAATATGCAACTTCTTACTTCCTGCATTTGGCAAATGATTAATTTAATCCAGAATAATACTTTTGTTATAATTTTAAAGATTTTTCTTATTACTAGTAAGAAATAAAAATAGAATAAATATTTATAAGATGTTAACAGTGTTTTGAAGGAGGGCCACACACTTTTAAGTTTCTCGGGGAATTCATTCCTGTGATCTATCACAAAGAGGGATAGAGTTTTAAGAACTAAGTTCTGAGCCGAGACCGGTTTGGCTCAGTGGATAGAGCGTTGGACTGCAGACTAAAGGGTCCCGGGTTCGATTCCGGCAAGGGCATGTACCTTGGCTGCGGGCACATCCCCAGTAGGGGGCGTGCAAGAGGCAGCTGATCGATGTCTCTCTCTCTCATCGATGTTTCTGACTTTCTATCCCTCTCCCTTCTGCTCTGTAAAAAAATCAATAAAATATATTTTAAAAAAAAAGAACTAAGTTCTGCTATACCTTAAAAGATACACTGCAAAGAAAGACACATTGCAAAGCAATGAGCCCCTTTCCTGTTTACACAATTGAAAAGATTCCGTGTAAAGATAATGGCATCTCTTGTTCAATCTGGCAGGATTCCCTTCTTCCTGGCACACTCCTCATGGGTTTTTACAATATGCAGGCACACTTTAGTGCTTCCTTAATACCTAAATACTCTGGCAAATAATCAAAGAATTCTTTGAGAAAAAGTGGTTATTGAAAAACAAGTTAATTATTGACATGTCGCAATGTCCTTAATTTATCTTACATACAAATAAATGTATAAGTGGATCTAAATTAGTTTAAAAGCATCATATCAGGAATAAAAATAGATAATCAGTGAACATTTACCTTTCAAAGAGATGATTAGATACCTTTTGGTCAGAAAATAATTGCCTGTAGAATTAAAAATTCTTATAACTGAGGCTCCAAATTAAACTAAATATTTTTCTTGTAAAAATACTGTTGGTTAGAATTTTCTAGTTAACATAGGTCTTAATTATTGATATTAGAGGCCCAGTGCACTAAATTTGTGCACTGGTAAGGTCCCTGGTGGCACCTGGCTGCTGGCCAGGTACTCCCTCCCTCCCCTGCCCAGCCGCCTGCCACCGTTGTCTCCATCCAGGGCCTCCTGCCACTGCCACTGGACCGGGGGCTCCCTCCCTTCTCCTAGCTGGCCCCATCCCCTGGTCAAACTCCCCAATGACCTCCTGGTTGAGAGGACAATTTGCATACTAAGCTTCTATTATATAGGATATTGAAACTACAGCCACTAAAACCCTATGTATTTATCACATCCTTGCCTGACTCCTGTACTTGTTCTTTGCCTTTGTTTCTGACATTACTTAAGATCTTTTGTTCTGCCATATAAAGATTTCATTCTATTAGACTCAGTTCATCATTCTTTTTAACAACACCTTATTGAATATGAATCTATAACCCAGCATTCTCTTTTGATTTCTGTTAGCAGCATCTTCAGTGACTGCAATTAGGGTGTTATTAATACATTGAAAAGACATTGGATTATCGAAAAAATGTCATATCCCACAGAGGTACACTCAACATCTTTTATGTTGATATCTATCTATTAATCTGTACTTTGGGGTGTGAAAGAAAAAAAAAAACACAACACTCACTCAACCAGCTTTAACACACTCAATTTAATATTCTATTAATTCAAATATGTGATAATATATGATAAAGAATCTGTAGAAAACATTGTATAAACTGTGTTAGTCTAATGATCATTTTAGAAAAAAATGGACTAGTATATGCACATGAAGTTTTCAACAATATTTTTTCCTCCCATAATAAGTTATCTATAAATGAAGAGAGAATTTTAAAAAGGAAGATTGGTTATGACTTGGTTTTATTAAACAAATGCTTGTTTTGACCACACACTGCCTTTTCTCAGTGCTCGAAAAAAATTTCTTTTATAATTTAACTAGATGCCCGGTGCATGAGATTGGTGCACTCAGGAGAGGGGGGAGGGTCCCTCATCCTGGCCTGCTGTACCCTCTCGCAGTCTGGGAGTCCTCAGGGGATGTCTGACTGATGGAGAGCAGGCCTAAGCCAGCAGTCGGATATCCTTAGTGCTGCCAGGTCATAGTGACCGGTCATTCCGCTGTTCAGTCGATTTGCATATTACCTTTTATTAAATAGGATGCAGAGTCTTGCTTTGAATCAACATCCAATGTATCAGGCTGTAATTTGCAGCATTTCTGTGTCCTCTCTATAAATCCAAACATTATTTACCTACTGCATGGACAAGTGGTTCCTCCCAATTTTCAGTTTGTGAAAGATCCTATGCAATTAGCCCACCATCTCTTCTTCATGATATCTTCACCTTAAGGTGCACTTCACATGGGCCAGGGAGCTGAGCTCACCTGAAGTAGCAAAGTAGTGACTTTGAGTTCATTTTCTCTAGAGCTTATCCCTGTATACTCAGTTCACCTTCACAGAAGACATTCTTACATAAGACTGAAGGTATTCCACTTATACTTTATCATTTATGGGTCTCTGCTCCAACTATTACTAAATGCCATCAATGTTTCCCTCACACTAAAGGTTATTTAGATGCTATTTTATTTTATTTTTTTATAATTGCTTTTTTTAATCACTCAATTTCATGATAAACAGACCCCAAAATAAAGACCAGTTTATAAAACTGGGCCATTTTAATGTCCTTTACAATAGAATAAATTATTCTCTTGATGACTGCAGACATGTAAGCTGTTTGATAGCACTCAGAAACATAGTAAAGGAGTTTTCCTGATTGGTGCACAGTCTTCAACAATTACAAAGTTCTTTGTACGAAACTGCTGTCAAACCAGTAAGACTGCATTTATGCACCCATCATTTTCAGGATTGTTGGTAACCTGGGCATATTTTCCCCAAATAACCTTGCCTCCTTGTGTCACAAGGCCCAACTCACTCACGTTCACCTCGATGACAGTACCTTTAGTAATAACACCCAAGGCTGTATAAAGTGGGGAGGAGGGATTCTTCTTTACACCAAGTATTGGCAGGCAAAAGGTCGCTTTCAGTTCAGGATGTGTTACATGGGCCTTCTTGAAACGTAAGCCCATTGGCCTAATGAATCTTTCATATTTAGGTGGTTTTTGAGTAAAGCCATTTCCAACAAAGCAGACTTTTCCATGCTTTTTCCATGCTTTTCCATCCTCTTCCATGCTTTTTCCTTTCTCTTTCCTGTTCGAATAACTTTTAATACCTCTGTTTCTCTCTGGGCATGGACTTTGGGCAGAGGGACTTCCCATTTTCCCGCTTTCTCCTTTCGTTTCTGTTTAACCATATTGGAAAGTGCTTTAGCTCGGGACTGTCCCTCTCTGTCCAGCAGACATGCAGGTACTGCTCCTTGCGGAGTCTTTTCATCATTCTTCTGTTTGGTGTTTCGTTTTTCATGCATCTTGATAGTCTTTTTCATTTCTATTTTCTCAGCATGGCGCTGTTTATGGTAGAGCTTAGCCTTCAGGCCAATCATCTTTTTTGCCTTCTTTGAACGTTCGTGAGCCTGGTGAGCCTCTAGACCTTCCTTCTTTCTCTCTTTCTCATGGTAATCCAAACGGTATCCATAGCGTTTCCGGTGTAACTCAATATACTCATTTTGTGGCATGGTGACAGTCCCCAGGTGCAGTCTCCCGCACGAAGAAGCTCTCAATTCTCGGGTCTCAGAGACACAGCTCTCGACAGGAAAGGGCTAGATGCTATTTTAGATCGAGTTCTGTCACTAACTTCCTGCTTGATCTTTGACAGATGAGTTGAATATCTCATTCTTAATTCATAATGTATGTTTTCATTGGTGTTTGTATATGAATAAAATCTTTAAAAGTTGAAGATTAATAAAATCTTTAATTTCATTTTCCTACTATTTGCTGATTACTGACCTTTGCCAACCCCCCCTTTTTAAGAATTGATGAGATTACAAAAGTGCTAGACGGAATATAATAATCATTTAATGGATCATTAATTATTTAGCTTCAACTTGGGAGTAGGGAGGAGTTAGCAATGGATACCAATGAATGGGTACCACCTGAAATGGTATTTTCCCAAGCATCTTATAATTCCCTTTAGCTAAATTAAGTTTTTACAAATATGAATCAATATCTGGACTTAGGACACAATCTTTTTTTAAAAGTCATCTAAAAGACAAAAATATAGTTCATGCAAATTGAGGTCATCAAACTGAATTATATCCTCATTTGAATGCAATTGAAATTAAGGATTTTTCTTCCCAAAGCCCTTCCCTAACTTGCAGGCAAAGATGACCACACTAATCACAATGGCAAAGGCTAACAGAGGTGCTCGGTATGTATATGATTGCTTTGGTGGTCAGTATAAGTAGTTATCATAATCAATATCTATTTTTATCTTTAGAATATGTTTAGAGAAAACTTGTTTTTGATATTATAATATATTCTAGAAAATGATATTGGAATACATACACTATACAGTGGTTCATGATTATATATCTTTTTATGAATTACAAAGTTATGATAGTGAATTCTCAAATTTTCTTCCACAATTTTTCATCTTTATGTAGCTTGGACAATTACTTAAAGTAAACGGTTAGAGCCCGCAGATGGATTTGCTCATAGCTCTCTACATGGAGTAGGAGACAACAGGTTATACAGGGAGGACAGGTGTTAAGTCTCACTGAGATGGAGCCGAGTTTCTGAGGCACCTGGCTGGTGATGCTAGAAGAGTATTTAACGTTGGTCTTACTGGACCACCTCAATGCCTTTAACGTACAGAAAAGACCAGCTCATGATTCTACTACATATTCCCAAGGTCTTATCTGATAAACTGGCTATGCTAGTTGGCATGAATGGTGCTGCTTCGAGCCATTGGTTGCTTAAAATGGAAGAGCTGGTCTACATAAGAAGAACAAACACGTTTGAAACTTCTGTATAGGTCTTGGTACTGATAAGGCCACTTAATGTAGTCTTAGCCAATATATAATTCAAGTAATACCCTTTATCCTTCTTTAGATGGAAGGACAATTCATGTTAACACTTTTTTTCTCATACATATTTCATTTGAAAACAAAGAGACCAGATTAGAACTAATTTCCATAGGATTGCTCCCATAACTGGGTATGCGTCTGAGAAGGAAGAATACAGTAGGAGAATCATTTCTTTTGTGACGAGGATTCTATTCAACAGAGAGCTGGCACCAGACTGGTTTTCCTATTAGGCAGACATAGGAAATTGGATGGGGAAGGAGAACTACAGTACTCAGCAGGCTGCTAACCTACTTTGTTGTTATAACTCATAGGACCTATGAATGCATTTTTTTTTCAGTACAGCTACATAGTGACTTGTCAGCAAATTAGTTACTTTTTATCAGGACTTTAAAAAAAGTCTGTGGCAATACATTCTGTTCAGAAAAAAATCAACCATGTATTAACACAATTTCTAATTTATAGAATTACAGATCTACAATACATTGCTACACCTCAAGAGAGGACATATATTTTCAATTAAGATATTTTAGCTTCATGTTTAGTTATATAATCTGTTATATCATTTCATTCAATCATTATCTAAGTAGTTCATTGGGCCTTGTATAAGAAAAAGTGGACCAATTTTAACTTTGTCTTTGTATATTGCTAGAGTTTGAATAGATAATATAATAATCCTAGTTTTCAATGTTCTGCTTGGGTATGGAAACTAGCAAATGAATGACATATATTCCTTTTTTTCCAAATAATTCCCTTAAAGTAGATACCAACAAACAACTCTTCCTACTCTAGCACCCCAGTGTGCGTGTGGTGACTATACTGTGTTTGAGCTGGAAGTGACTGACATGTCTCAATCTCCATTTATCCAAATTTCCTGATCCCAAACCAGCTGATAGTTGTTGAAATACATGTCTACCCACTTTGTGTCCCCCAACCTTCAGCTTATACTGTGCATAGACTTTATCTTAGGTGACAGGAGGCTGCCACTGACACCCCGCTCTGTGAAGAGAAGTAGTACTGTCTGCATGGCTAAATTAGAGAAAAATTGTAAAAGGAGGCTTGTCTGAAAGGCTGAATTTTCATGTGTCCTGGGCTTGGCAGGCAGAGAGAGGGCTAGTCCAGGGTTCAGGGGTCTCTGGGCTATGCACAGATTTCAGAGGCCTCAATTCACATTGATACTTACTAATGGCTTATGGAACTTCCTGTTCTACTTGTTTATAAATTCCTTCAGAGAACAGCCTACATGTTGATCATCTCTTAAATTTAGCTTTCGGTTAGAAAGAAGTGGTCTAAACGAAGCCGTATAGAATGTGAGCACTGGTGAGGGCAGGGGCTGCATTTCATTCCCTACTGTGTGTTCAGGGCTTCAGATCATGCCTGCCCAACAGGGAAGTTATCTAAATGAAAGAATAAGGCCCACGCACTTGTTTCAGAGCTGAAGTACAGGAACTTCAGTGCTTTGCTGGAAATCACCAATGTTTCAATGGTAGAGACAATTCCGGAATCCATGTCTCTACAATCAATTGTGTCAGTGTTTAGCCTTTCTAGTCTGCCGTCTTGATGAGTTAGGGTGGATTAGCTATGTCAGGGAGTGGGTGACAAAACGCATACCTCTGGAGAGGGTCTAGAGGGTTCACACCAGCTTTTTTATGCCTAGACCTGCAAGTGAAAGGTGATACATCCATTCAGAGACCCTGGAACATACTGATCAGAGGGCCCCATTCAGCTGGAAGAGAGCTGGGAAGATTGCATAGTGTGACTGTTGGTTGTCAGAGTCCCTGACACATTCTCTCAGATAAAAATAAAATTGATTGATACCTAGATCTTCTAATCAAATCCTTTATTTTCTCTACATGGGTTTTATTAATTAGACTCTCCAGACATTTTATATGTCTTTTTTTTTCTCTGATATTCCTAGTTAATATGGTTCACACATCTTACTTTTTTTTCTGGAATATATTGTTATTTTATGTACATAGAACTGAAGAGCATTAAAATTTTATGAATTTTGTGTATATTGCCCAGGAGTTGGTCAAGTGATTACTTATTTTTGAGGATATAATTTGATGTACAAACTATTAAAGCAAAAATCATCCAAAGAAGACCAATGAAAATGGATAAATAATATAACTCATTTGTACATAATATTTAAATACTGTTGGTGATTACTCACTTAATTATAAACAATGAATATTTCACTGTTCAACCTAGGCAAGGTTGGCATCAGATCTGTGTGATATGTGGATACATAGAAGGCATATTACCTGACCTCTACAGTAGCAATTCAGGATGAAATAGTGTGTAGATTCCTTCAAATCACAACAAAATAAAATATAATGTATGACCTTGATTTGGCTTAAAATATTTTGATTATATTTCTCAAATAAATATGAGTATAAAATTAGAAATATATTTTAATCTTTATATCTCTTGAAAAATAAAAACAAAAAGAAATTTACAAAGCAAACACTAAAAAGTAATAAATGTATCTTAGTACAAATCTACTGTGATGGATGATGTTGTTTTGCTGAAACTAGATAGTTGCATACAATCTCCTATATAATAAAGAGGAAATAATCAAATTGACCATCACTTCAACACACAAGATGGCCGCCCTCTTGTGGTCAAAGATGGCTGCCACAAGGTGGCCAGCAGGGGAGGGCAGTTGTAGGCCATTAGGTCAGCAGGCAAGAGCAGTTAGGTGTGACAGAGCCGGCAGAGGAGGGCAATTGGGGGCAACCAGGCCTGCAGGGGAGGACAGTTGGGCGGACCAAGGCCTGCAGGAGAGGGCAGTTGGGAGGGGGGACCTCATTTAATATATCATTTAGCATAAATGGATTATTTATTTATTAACCCATAAGCCAGAGTTATTTTAAATAATACCTCATGACATAACACACTTCAACAGAAGCAAATCCAGACTCCATAGTTAGGGCATTCAGCTGACCTATGCTGATAATATGCTCACGTTGAAACTTTTCTAACTACGGCCAGTATTTACAAGATTGCTGGGGGAAACTTGTGGGATCCCTGAGAGTAAACTTGCAGACTTCAAAGAGAGAAACATGACCCTAGGAACATATTATTTAACTACAAATCCTTCTCTATTTATTCTGAAAAATTATTGCCTAAATGCCATCAAAATTAAAATGTTAGTTCAAATTTGTCATAATTTTCATGTTCTTAGGTTCTTAAAATAAATATTTCATATTTGTAATTTAAACCAAAATCATTACTTCTAATCCCTTTAATAGTGAACTAAGACAATGTTAGTGTGATATGCCTAAATCATAGTCACAAAATACCATGGGAATGACTAGATTTTTAAAATTAATTATATTAGACATTGATTATCACACTAATACAGAATTTTTATTTAGCTAGTATTTTATAATTTAAACATTTCTTGAATAAAACAAAAGCAAATATTACAAATGCAATGCAAGATTAATCCCATTTCTGGTAGTATTTTGCTAGTCAAATCTCCTATTTCAGCAATTCAAATAATCCACCATGGTATTGACTGACTTAAAAAACACACACATTTAAATAATTATTTTAGTGATGAATTAATAAAGATTGCAAAGGAAATAAGCTGAGAGGAACTGAACCTACCTCTATGGAATGAAATGCAGATTAGAAACAGTTAATATAAGGAAAATATATTGAATAAATTACCCACTAAAGATACAGAATAGTTCTAACATGAACTCTGAGTTTCTCATCATAGGACATATATGGATAATTAGCTAGTGATATATTAGTATACATAAAAATATAGATATGAATGTGATTATAGTTAAAGAGAATTAAAAAAATATTTGTATATGGATATAAAAATAATGCAAATATGGTTAAGAAGAATTTTTAAACAAATATAGATAGATAGAAAAGAATATAGCTATAAATGCAAATATGGTTAATTAAGTTTCAAAATAAGGATATAAATGATTTAAAACAAAATATGTGGAAAAGAAGGAAGGCACAATGAATTCACTGAATCTTCTCATAAATAATTTAATATCAACGTTATATGGACAATTCATAACTTTTAATCCAATAACCAAGAATGACCAGTGTCATCTGCCTCTGCAGCAGTGCTAAGAATGTCCAACTGCAGCTTAGATCTGTTCCCTGTGTGGAGCGACCTAAGCCATCAGTTGGACATCCCCTGAGGGCTCCAGGACTATGAAAGGGTGCAGGCCAGGCTGTGAGAACCTCCAACTCCCTGTGTCCACGAATGTCATGCACCGGGCCTCTACTGTATTATAAAATTGTATACCTAAAACTCATATCATGTTATTAACCAATGTTACCCCAATAAGTTTAATTGAAAACACAGAAATAAAATGTAATACTAGAAGAAAATATGAGAACTAACATAAGTAGAATATTTGCAAGTGTATATATGAAAGATATTCCCTATTGTTTCACTTCTTTTGTGAGTGTTGCACTCTTTAGAGCAAAACATATACTCTTAGTCTTAATGTGAATATGGTTATATTTAACTTTATAAATCAAATGTATATGTCACATCTTTTAAAGATATTTTCATATCTTTTAGGGCAAAGTTTAAATGCTACCTTTGCCATGAAGTTTTCCCCAGAATTACTGTTTGAAATATCATTGCACCTTATAACTAGCTCATTTGCTTTTATGCTAAAGACACATGTCTCTGTACGTTTAAGAATGCCTAGAATTTTATGTCATGAATATAGTAAATGCTAAACTAAAGTTGAAAAAAAAGAAGTTATTCTAAAGAGTAGGCATTTAAGAAAAAAGATTTCGCACTGAATTGAAAGCTAGATGAAGGGAAAGGGAGAAACAGAAACAGCAATGTGAGAGTGAAACATCTTGTTACCTACCAGGGATCGAGTCTGTAACCAGAGCATGTCAGGGACTGGCAATCCAACTGTCAGACTTTCGGTGCATGGCAGGGAAGATGCCCAAACAACTGAACCACACTGGCCAGGGCAGGAGTAGGCATTTTATTATCTATCTATCTATCTATCTATCTATCTATCTATTTATATTTTTATTGATTTCAGAAAGGAAAGGAGAGAGAGAGATAGAAACATCAATCATGAGAGAGAATCATGGATTGTCTGCCTCCTGCAAGTCCCCCACTGGGGATCAAGCCCACAACCCAGGCATGTTCCCTTGGCTGGAATCAAACCTGGGACCCTTCATTCTGCAGGCCGAGGCTCTATCCACTGATCCAAACTGGTTAGGGCAGGAGTAGGTATTTTAAAAGAACGTTGTACTATGGATTTTTGTGCTTATGTTCATATCTGTAACCTTCAAAAATGCCTCAAGATACCAGAGAAAGATATCAAAAAACAGAGGCTGTAACATATACTAGTACATCCCCAGGAATCTTTCACATAGGTGAAATTTTGTTGCAGAAAAGAAACATAACATCTGATTTTCCATGCATGGAAGCAAAATGAAGTATTCTATAAACATTGGTGGAGGGGGCCAAAACCAGTTTGGCTCAGTGGATAGAGCGTCGGCCTGCGGACTGAATGGTCCCAGGTTCAATTCGGGTCAAGGGCATGTACCTTGGTTGCGGGTGCATCCCCAGTGGGGGGAGGGGTGCAGGAGGCAGCTGATCAATGTTTCTGACCCTCTATCCCTCTCCCTTCCTCTCTGTAAAAAAAAAAAAATCAATAAAATATATTTTTTAATAATAAAAAAATAAACGATGGTGGGGGGAAATTAGATCATTCTAACAGAAACAGCTGGCTTTTTGGTAGGACATAACAGGAGGGACTTACGACCATCTTGTTGAGCGACACCCAGCAGTCGGAGGGGAAGTCCTGCAGCAGCGGCACCAGGAACTGCAGGCAGCCGTCCCAGTGGCACAGCAGCAGCATCATGCCGATGAGGTTGAAGATGCGCACCACCGCGCTGGCCAGGTCGTAGGTCATGTGGAAAATCTGGGACCAAAACATAAAATCGGTTCTTATAATCAAAATTTTTTTTAAAAAAAGTCAAGCATACTACCAATGCCAGTAGTCATTGATATTACATAGTGTAAGTGTACCGATTCATAAAAATATGAGAAGGCTTTTACAAAGAGAAACAGAATTCCATGTCTTTCTCTCTGCCCTGACACCAGGCATTCTGCTTTCTGAATATTACAAGTGACTGTGATCCTCCGCAAAGAACAGAGATAACAGAGATGCATCAAATGTACGGGTCACGTCAAAAAAGCATTGGTTTTGCCTAGCCAGGTGGCTCAAAGGTTGAGCATCAGCCTGTGAAGCAGGAGGCCATGGTTTGATTCCCCAGTCAGGGCACATGCTTGGGTTGTGGGCTTGATCCCCAGTGGAGGGTGTGCAGGAGGCAGCGGATCAATGATTCTCTCTCATTATTGATGTTTCTGTCTCTCTCTGCCTTCTCTCTGAAAACCAATAAAAGCATATTTTTAAAAAAAAAAACACATTGGTTTTGCAAGTAATTTTCATTTATGTTCTTCTGGGCCAGTGGTCAGCAAACTCATCAGTCAACAGAGCCAAATATCAACAGTACAACGATTGAAATTTCTTTTGAGAGCCAAATTTTTTAAACTTAAACTTCTTCTAATGCCACTTCTTCCAAATAGACTTGCCCAGGCCGTGGTATTTTGTGGAAGAGCCACACTCAAGAGGCCAAAGAGCTGCATGGGGCTCTCGAGCCGCATTTTGCCGACCATTGTTCTGGGCATTTCAGCAAAGCTGCTTTAAAACATGATAGCAAATTGACAAGTGATAACAACCCTCTTTTTATGTCTCATTTCTTGTTAAGATAATGAACTTACTGAAGGACAAAATAATAATAATAACAATAATAATAATAATAGTAGTAGTAGTAGTAGTAGTAGTAGTAAGCTAAGAACTAAAGACAATGACAAGGGGAGTTTAATTGTAAAATATAAAAACTGAGAATTAATTGCAGTTAACTTTTAGCTATAGGAGTGCAATTCTTTATGGGTGTATATTGAATATGAATAGTAGCCTTTGAGATAACAATTCCCCAGATTTGGTTAAAAAACAAAAAGTTAATCAACATTTAACAAAGAATAAAATCATTATTTCCATTTATATTGTTTGCACAGTACAGGCTACCCTTTTCCTTATTGACCTTTTTAAGAAATTAATAAATATGGCTACACTACATATGCAAAAACACAGCACCTGGAGATATACAGATTCACATTTTGTATAATTCTCAAAATAATAACTTATTTTGGAAGTGAGAAGGACAAGTATTGTAAAACTGAGGAACAAAGGAAGCCCCACAGAATTTATATTTTGATTTAGAAAACAGATCCTTGTAAGGAAACTTCTATAATTCTTAATAAAGGTAAGATGACAGGATTGCTGGAGTTTTTCTGTTATAAAATTACCAAATCTGTCTTCAATTAAATGTTTTCCACCTTGCTCCATTTCTAGTAGCCACTAATTCTTTCTTTAAACAATCTTCCTTTTTGACACAGTAATTACAGTGAGAAAAAAAAATCTTGCTTTGTGGAAATGTACGCACTGTTCCGAATTTCTTTCAAAAGTAAGTTGGGGTCCTAGATTTAAAAGCAACAGCTCATGTATTTTGACATTCAGGCAGTGAGAATTTTATTTTCCCTTAAGTTATTTTTAATTTGTTCTTGTATTTGGCAAACTCATAGAAAAGTCCTATTGATGTTATTGCCTGTGATATTTCTTAGTCACTGAATTTGCAAATAGAAATTGTAGAACGTTTTCATCAAAAATTTCTCCTTAAAAGTAATATAGTAAAACACAATAAAAAAGGGTTACTACTATTAAAGTAGAAAAAAATCACCATGGATTAAAATTTTGTTTTTTAGTAATAGAAGTCTATATTTATACTTAAGTATTTCCTGCCAAAATAGTTCAATCTAATGTTTGTGCATTGTTGGGAAATAGGGAAAATTATAGAAAGAGAACTCTGGAGCAAACAAGAAACTAATTATCTTTCAACCGGATTCCTTGAAGTAACTCTGAAATGCTCGCCGAAGTGTGCACAGTATGAGCACACAGGGAGCAATCATCGTTCAGTTACAGACGTTCAGAGAGATCAGGGCTGACAGAGGGTCTAGTGCCTCTCTTTGTAAAGCTGACTTCCATGACTTTTCCATTTTGTTTTCCTGGAATTTGATTTTCTCTGTGAAATCTTCAGGGATTTTTTAGTGAATTAAAGGTAACATATGCTCATATCCACCAAGGCCGTTAGAAAAACCCTATTACTTCTGAAATGCTTTCCAGAAAAACATAAGCACTATTTTTATAAAGGAAGTTATTGGGGGAAATAAGGCCTTTCATAACATATTAGAAACACATTGTTTCCATTTACTTATTTATTATTTGTTTATTTACTTATTTACTTATTTTTGGTACTACACGTGATTAAGGAACTCCTACTATATCAGGAAAATCCCTAGAGTCAAGTCTGTTCTCTACCCCATTTCCCTTCCCAACCTCACAAAGCTAGCATATGATGCTTGGCCAAGATTTAAATACTAAGTCTACTATAAAGAGTGCTCAGCAATAATTCACATAATTAATTTCATAAACTGTAAATTGTCTCCCCTTTTGGCCTTTAACATTATAGGTTCAAATGTGATACCAATTTTGGGGACTACCTAAGTTTAGAAGAGGCAGAAGCAAGTTGGCTATTTTGACACTGGTTAGTATTGAGGCTAATTTCCAATAGTCAAGTCCAAGTATCTCCATTCTGATTTATCACCTGACAGAAGAACGTCACGATGTACATAGTGCTCGTTTGTTGTTTACAGACATCAGTGTGTGTTGTGCCTGCCAGGGCCCCACCTGGTTGTCTCCTGAAGCTCCCATAATTCATCCACTCTGATAGGCACAGTCATCAATCACCCCGGGCCAGTCGCTGAGATTATTAATGGCCCTGTTAAAACCTTGCTCATAGAATATTTGGATTGAGAAGATCATTTTCCTATGGGGTTCAGACATCTGTAGACAATCAAGCTGACCTAAGAAGTGAACATCTGACCTGATTTGTGCATTGCCACAACTCCTCAGTGTCTCAGTACAGCCTGTGGCATAAATCTAAGTGCGACGTCACTGAACCCTCTGGTCAAGCAGACCATATCATTGATGACAATAGCTTCTAGTTTTTTTTCCCATTTGCGAGGTGAATATCTATTTTAGAGTGATAAATTCCTATTTAATCAATTATCTTAATACTACTTCTTGCCAACTTGACTTCACACAACAATAACACCACAGATGACGCTCAGCAAACTGTTGAATGAATGAATGAGAATGTTTCAGTGTTTAAAAAAAAGAGCATAAGCAACTGCTTATTATTTTATGAGTGTGACATTTGCTTATGTGCTTTCAATCAGGGAATTCAAAAGTTAATTATTCTCTATCTTCCTAGTGATTTGACTTAAAACCTGATTTGCATGCTCAAGGTGTGGGTGTCAGAAAGATAGGATATTCTGACCTCTAACAATATGCTTCTAAGTGGTATTTATAAGACTCAACTGGAAAAAAAAAAGAATTAAAGTAAGTTTTAAAAGAAACTCTTTTATTTCTTTTTTATTAAAAACTAGACTACAAAACATATCAGTGGAAGGCTCTCTTTACATTTGTCCAGCTCAGAACACTGTGTTGTTCATATGACTCAGTGAAAGAATAGATCAGGTCTCAAATTCCCCCTCAATTCTTTTTATTTATGTGTGTGTGTGTATATATATATATATATATATATATATATATATATATATATTTCAGGAAGGAAGGGAGAGGGAGAGAAAGATAGAAACATCAATGATAAAAGAGACTCATTGATCAGCTGCCTCCTGCACGCCCCACTCTGGGGATCGAGCCCACAACCCTGGCATGTGACCTGGCTGGGAATCAAACCCATGACCTGCTGGTTCATAGGTCAATGCTCAACCACTGAGCCATGCCAGCTGGCCCCCCCTCAATTCTTTTAATAATATTGTAGTTATAGAGTTCTGCCCATTTGGAGTCCAATGACTCCAGATAAGATAGCTAATCAACTTTCCAAAACTAAAAAAAATGCTCTGATTAAGATAATTTAATTCAGAACCTCCAATCCTGTCTTAATGTTTACAGAATTATTCACCATATGTAAAATTTTTCCCAGGAGCAATGTATATTCATTCTGTTTCTAAAAGGCCAAATCCCAAACTGCTGTTTGGCAGATATTCATAAATTAGCTGAGTTCTTTACAAATGCATCCACATTCTTTCCTGATACACTGGTTTCAGGGGACTCTCACTCTAATAAACCACCGATGAAGTCAGTGGGCCTTAACCAATCTGTAACTATTTATTTGATCTACTATATTTTACCTAATCACAACAATTATGAAGAGCAATGTAACACTTTTCATAGCATTCAGTGATCTGCCCTTAGTCTCTGACTTCCCAGAAGGGGACCATTTATAGGCTCCATTGCTTCTATGATCTCAAAATCTATTCAAGCATTTGAAGATACCATCAGAATTCTAATCAAAGCATTATGTTAAGAAAATAAAATGGGCCAGGAATGGCTCTCTTGACAAAGAACATTCTTACTGCTAATGTATAAAACATGGTTACGTTCTTTGGTTTATCTTTGTAAATTTACTAGAAGTCTGGTGCACAAAATCCGTGCATGGGGAGTGGGTCCTTCAGCCCAACCTGTACACTCTGCAATCCAGGAGCCCTGAAAGTTAGGCTCACTACCCATGGTTCTCTGCTTTCTGTGGGGCCTGGCCGCTTTGGGTCCACTGCCCAGATGCTCACCATGGCCCGGAGGCTCTTTGTGGCTGGGGCAGGATGTTTGCCTCATTGTGGGCTTGATTTCCAATTGGGGGCAAGCAGAAGGCAGCTAACCAGTGATTCTCTCTCACTGATGACGTTTCTGTCTCTCTCGCTCCCTTCCTCTTGGAAATCAATGAAAATATATTAAATTTCAAAAAAGAAGAAGAATGAATAAAACAAAGCAAAAAACAACCATTCTCTGGATCATTGTCCCAACCACTTGGGATTCTGCTTCCCAGCAAGTGTGGACAGTTTGGCTCAAGTAAACTCATAAAAGTTCTCTACAGGTTTGAATGTTTTTACACGAACACGATGTATACACCCCGCTGGTTTCTGAGGGAAGCAACAGAATCAGTCCAAGAGATCTGCTGTGAAACTCTAGAGGAGTCTCTTTTTTGTTGTAAAAATCCAGGTCACCCTTAGAAAGAGTGTAGAAAACCGGAAATGGGATTTACAAAGAGAAAACAGACAGAAGCGAACATAGGGATGCTCCCGCACTCTTTTCCACCCAGACAGGCTCCCGCCCTGAAGTTGTGAGATGTAGCCTAAGGGTGGGGAAGTCAGAGGTCTGAGGCTCTGATGTCACCAGAGAGCTTTCTGCATTTGAATGAGGCCTTGGAGTGAGATCCTCTCCTCCAGCTTGCTCCCTACCTCACCCCCTACTCCCTGAGGATCTGTCTGCTCCCAGATGCCTCCCCTGAATATGTCAGGCGCAGGTGGATCCCAGAGAGTGGGCCCTGCTCCCCACAGCAGCACCCAGCTCTGGAGGGTGCCAGCGCACTGCAGCCTGTGGTGCTGTGGTTCCGGGAGAGCAGTACCGGGTCCTAAGCACAGAAGGAAAGACAACCTAAGCAGCAAGCTTAAGGGACACCTGGGAGGGATGTGCTTGCTAAGCTTCCATGTAGAAGGCCATGCACGCGTGCTGCCCAAAGGCCCTGGCTGCCCTGCAGTGGGGGCGGAACACTTGCCTTGTCACCATGGCATTGAAGCAAGCATTCACCAGGCTGCTCATGCTGCCTGCTCTCAGTGGCCACCTCCTTAGGACTGGGGGACTCCTGCAGGCTGAAGGGACTGAGTGCCTCCATCTTGTGGCTATGGAGGCTGCCATCTTTGTGATGGTGTGACAGTTAACTTACATATTACCCTTTTATCAGATAAGATACCCGCCTACCTTGACATATCTTTTTAATGGCGCATCTATATGCCATGTTCACAATAGAATGCAAGAAATAGAAATATTTTGCTACTTAGTCTGTTTCACTGCTAACATCTACCTAGGATTCAATAGGTATTCGTCCTAATCAATGGGAAAAAAGTCCTACAGCATCTTCTGTAATTCTAAGCTTAAAAATAATCCAGATTATCTTACTGGGATTTAAGTACAAAGAGTGGATGAACCCTTATTAAAGGGTTTACTTGGTAAACAAGAAAATAGCAGTCTCCAAAGTCACCTCTTTGAACACTGACCAGTGACTGCAGTCAGTGGACTAATTTTTTAGTCTCCTGCTTCATCTGGGATCTCCTTAGGAAAGCCAGCCCATACCTTCATAAAAGTCAACTGCCAGGGCCTCTCATCTCTAGAAGCCTCTGTAAATGCCCAAACGCAATGGTCTACTCCCCAACCTCACACACCGATGGTCGGGGTCTCATGCTGTTGGGTGCTTTTATCCTGGATTCTTCATTCCATTGTCCCTTCCAAAAATCCCCTTATGTTATTTATTAACATTCAACACCCTCAGTCTTTTAATAAAATTCTTCCTCTTGTGCTTGGCGTATGAGTCTCCCTTACTGTCTCCCCAAAGATTTGCCAGTAGTTTATTCTTAAAGTGTCGGTTCAGTTCTTTCATATGTCATCAGCTTTAGCTTCTGATGGCACTGCCCTCATTTTCCTGTCTTCCTTTTGCCACTTTCAGGCAATTATTTGTCTTGCTGTATATAAAAAAAATCCTCTTTCTTCAGTGTTCATCTCCTTGGCTATCCTACTCAGAACCTCATTTCTGGCATTTATCAACCTCACAGTCTCCAACCACACACATCTCCCTTTTTTAAGGACGGTTTTTTCATTGATCAGATTGTCAACTTCGGATCAGTCAAATCAGTCACCTTCTGTGCTTGAGCTACTGAAAATCACTGGAGGGAAAATGTAGACTGTGACTACTAACATTTTTTTAAGGGTAGCAATCTTATTTGGGGTCCTTAGCTATGATCCATTTGTAACACCTTCTATCCTATAGTTTCTCTCTCTCCATTTCCCCCAAACCCATGACAGTTCTGCTCAGTTGTGGCTTACAGTTTTACCTCTTCTAGAGGAAAGCGGCATTCTAATGTTTAATTTTTCTCAACTCTGCCCTCCCATCCCTTCAAACAAACATATATCAGCAGCATTTCTTGCTATTTTTTCCCTTATCTCCAAACAGTGTGCCTTCTATTCAAAACCAGTCACTTCTAATTTTTAATATTAACCTGATCTTATACTCCCCAAGAACTCCAAACAATTAGTTCAGAGTTCCTCAATCCAAGGGGTCCCCCATCTCTGTTGTGGACAGGTGGATACTTTTGTAAAATGCAGTACAAATGAAGCAGTATAAAAATGAAATTAAAAAAGGAACATGATATAATACTAACTACTGATTATGTTACTGGATGTCATGACAATAGCAAACTGCTATAATTACTTAATTACTTATTTTTGTCAGAATCATTAACTTTTTCTACACTAGCTTTAACCCCAAACACAATTTCAGGGTAAGGTTAGCACTAAAATGTTGATTTAATAAATATAATTATTTTAAATGAAGTCCTTCTTTAGCAAATCTTATCATGAAAACTCAAATTAGAAATTCAAAAATTTTAATATAAAATTGAATAATCTCTTTCCTTCTCTAGTACATAGTAAAAAATAAGAAGCCAATCAGAAATGGCTACATAAGTATGTGTGAATGTGTGCCCAAGTGTAGAGAAAGAGGGTAAAAAAGAAAATAAGCACATCCTCAATAGCTTATGAATTCCGCATAGGTCCTGTGAATGAATTTCAAATGATATTTCCATAACACTGTGTTTTCAGGACAGGGTTGAGGAATAATTCATTTTAGACATAATATATTGCTAACAATAGTCTCATTAGTATTTTTATAGTTTCATGCAAATCTTTTGCTCACTCTCTTGTATAGCTGCTATCTCATCAGATTTGTAATGTTACATGCTCCAGTAAGTACAAACTTAGTTATCTCTACGTTTTGAGCTACCCACAGTGCAATTATTCTAGTTTTTGTTGCTAGTTCATTTCCTCAGTATACAAAACCAATCACATAAATTTGTGGAATGGAGAAATGCACCTAAACTTGTAAGAAGAGATATTGTACTTTGGAGAATTCACTTCATCAATTTGTATTTTTTAATTCATTTAAATACTGAATGCTTAAAAGAGAGAGAATTCAGTCTCCACGCTCTGACTGAACTATCAAAGCACACAGAGCAGAGGATGTTTAAACACGTTTTATGTACTCTGCAAATTGTTTTCTTAGAGACTGATAGATATGCAGTCACTAAGTATCTGGTAATTGCTTTGGAATTACCGAGTAAGAATATTTTTCCATTTCATTCAGATGTAATTTAGAAAGAATTTTTGCTCTAATCCTCAGTTAACCAAATTCTATTGAATTGTCTCTAAGACATATATAAAATGCATAATACATTTTGGTGGTCTTTTGTAAGATATTTTTAAAGTATACCCCAAATGTTGTTGTTTCTTCTAGTTTATATAAATTCTGCAAGAAAGAATCCACTCCAGTGTTTTAGGTGGCATATTCATAAACGTTGTTAAATACACACATACTGATAAATGTTTGGCACCTCAACTAATTTTTTTTACTTAAAATATTGAAAATGATAGTATTCATAGGGTAGTAAAAAATTTTAAACTTACTTATATATACAAGGTGTCCCCAAAAATGTATATACACTTTAACAGCTGACAGCTAAATTTTGAAAGTGAAATGTATTTTAATAAACACTGCCTTATAACTATTTAAAGTGTGTGTATATATTTTCTTGGTACACACTATATTTTAATTAAACATTACATTGCTAACTACATAGTATATAGTGTGTTCAAAAAATGTATATCCTCTTTAACAGCTGATATCTTACTGAATTTTCATTCCTTTTCAGGTTTAACTGATTTGATATAATGGGTGAAGCCAGACTAAGCTTTGAATAAAGAAATTTTATCCTAAAGTGCCACTAGACTTTTTATGGGGCTACATAAAAGATAAAGTTATTGTATAAAACAGGCAACAGTCAACGGATTGAGAGCACACAAATACTGAACAAAATGATTTTTGATGTTTGGGAATCCATTGCTTCATATTATCAGTAGTGCCTGGACCAGAACAGTCATTAGTTTGAAAAAAAAGTATTCCTTCCTGTAGATTATTTCAAATTTTGAAAATGAATTATATCTTAAGAAACACTGACTTTCTGATCATTCAAAGTGTGCATACATTTTTTGGGGGGACACCTTTTGTACCTTTTTAATTTTTGAGCGATTTTTTCCTAATATTAGCGATAAACAAAGTTCACATGAAATAAAAAGGCACCAGACAAGAGATTTTGCCATGTCAGGACTTCAAAAGTTGTCTGCTGGGGACACATAGCCTGAAACCAGGGCCCTGGTGTTCTGGTCCTGACCCTGCATCAATCCGTTTCCAAAATCTCCCCTTCGCTTTTCAGTGGAATGAAAGGAGCTCCAGCAACTCACACCATTTGTTTTAGAAAGAAAAAGAGCGTAATGTTAAGAAATGGAAACACAAGGATGCCAAGATGCACACACACGAGCTGAAAGGTACGCAAGAGATAAAACACTAGGTTATGTCGTGTTCCTAAATCGTTGTTAACAAATTAAGTAAATAAAACTTCATCAGACAGCTGTCATCAGATAAAATGTAGTTAAATAAAATGTAGCAGACACCATTATATTTGGACAAATTTCACAGTGTAGTCTTTCTCAACAAAGACAGACTCAAAAAGTCGGGTGCAAAACAGCACGTGGCACCCTTCTCCGGGAGGCGCCAGGGGAGGGGAGAGGAAGGGACGCCCTCTTCTGAAGACACTGCTCAGATGGAAACAGCACTCACCCCCCGCTTCCAGCCACGGCCAGCACACTCACATCACGCACTGGCATGCCACCCTGCTGCGCCGGCCAGGTGAGTCAGCGCAGCCTGAAACACTAATTTATGGGAGTGGATGTGGGTGGGAGATGCTCTGGAGAAAGAAGTGGTGCTGGCAAATGCCTCCTGAAAGAAACCACTAAGTGCGTGTTGTGGGCATGAAGACAGTGAAACCGAATGACAATTTTTAGTGAATCAGTCACATATTCTGACATTAGACAAAACTCAGAAAGTGAAAAACACACACCACATTATTACTGCAACTTCTCAAAAAGAAACCAGAAACTTATTAAATAAACAACTTTTGGCAAAGTGATAATGCATGCTTTTCTCAATTGTTTGCATTATCAACCCTATTATAAAAAGACTTATTCAACTCCATTGGCTAACTGCATGTTCTTTCAGGAAGGAAGGAAGGAAGGAAGGAAGGAAGGAAGGAAGGAAGGAAGGAAGGAAGGAAGGAAGGGTGGGAGGGCGAGAGGAGGAGGAGGGTGGGAGGCAGGGAGGGAGGGAAGTTACTTCCCAGTTTAGAAACAAGTGGTACATCTTCCCAAATGGCAACATTTGGGATTATTATATATTTTACCAAATAATCTTTGTGATAACAGAATGGAGATTCTGATTTGAAAAGAATCCAAATCTGCATCTGCAATGAAATACATTTACGTACAAATTCTGTTTGTGATTTTAGTATTCTCTCATTCTAGAACATCTGTCATCCTTTGTCGTACCCTGGTTACATGACCAATATTCATATAGACATTTTCCTCACTGTAGTTTATATTTATTCAAGCTTTTTATCACCAACTTACTTCTCTGAACACCTCTATTTTTGTCTAGTTTATATTTTTCACTGTCTTATTCTTGCCAAACTATCTTTTGGTTTGAGATGGCTAATCTTTGAAAAGTCCAATTTTCTTCCATTCTTTTTTCTTTTTCCTCTGCTCATCATCACTTCCTTATCTGGTCTGTACAAAAAGCTATTATTTAAACCAACATCTTATCAAAATTATCAATTCCCTTCTCTGTTGTATTCCCATAGTAATAGTCTCTTCTAAGATAACTGTCCACCATCTCACTCCCATATATGAGCTTCTAAATGTACTACTTTTGGTCATCATAGTTGAACATTTAATTATTCTCTCTTTTACTGTCTCCATTAAAATATAAACATAATGGGGAGAATTACATATAACTATCTTAATTTCTCAAGGTCTTTGGCTCAGGGTTAATTAAAAAAATACACTAGAGTTTGCTTTAAAATCAGCTTAATTTCTCAAAACAAGCTCAGGGTTCATTTTGATAAACATATGTTGAATAATTGTATAATAAATGTGTGAAATCTACCACCTGTCAATATTAAGTCAATTTCACGTTTCTATAAAATAAATAGCATGCAAAGATTGTCATCCAGGTGTCATTACTTAAAAATAAGAAAGCAGCTCCCCTGGTGTGGACTCAGTGGTTAAGCACTGACCCAGGAATAGAAAGGTCACAGGTTCTATTACCAGCCAGGGCACATACCTACCTAGGTTGGGGGGCTCAGTCCCCAGTGGGAGGCTGGGAGGCTGTGCAAACGACAGCCGACCAATGTGTCTCTCTCATCGATGTTTCTATCTCGCCATCCCTATCTCATTCTCTCTCTTTAAAAACCAATAAAAACTTATTTTTTTAAATACATTTAAAAAATAATAAAAGCAGTCTAAGAAAAAACAGAACAAAGTCAGAGGTATCACACTACCTGACTTGCAATTATACGATAGAGCTACAATAATCAATACTGCACAGTACTGGCAGAAAAACATACACAGCCCAGTGGGATAGAATTGAAAGCCCAGAAGTAAAACCACATATGTATGGGCAAATACTTTCTGACAAAGGATTAAAAACATACAAAGGAATAAAGAAAGCCTCTTGGAGAAATGGTGCTGAAAAAATTAGGAAGCCACAGGCAGAGGAATGAAACCAGGCGTCAGTTTGTCCCCATGTGCAAAAACTAATTCAAAAATCTAAGTGGTCTATTCTAAATGACATAGAGGGTAGGACAAAAGTTGTGAGTCCATAAAACTCATAGTTTATTCTTGTATTATTTGTCAATTATTGTATTATTTTCCATACAAAGCACTGTGAACCTTGGAAACTAATTGAAATCTCTTTGTTGTCTGAGTATCAATAATGTTATAGTGGCTTGTATAATAAGCATATAAAGTAAACTAGTGATTATTTTTTGATTACATATAATGATTGTATGAAAAGTTTTAATTACTTTTATGTTCATTGTCACAGGTTCTATAACTATAAAATTATTAATAAATAGAAAAACAGTTTCTAAATGCATGCTATCATTGCAGAATTTAAAATATATTGCAGAACTGGCAATACTTTTTTAAAGAATGGTGCAAACTATTTTGAGATTTTGAGACTATTTTAAATTAACCGACATATTGGTCTCCTCTGATATTGAATCTGACAACATGAACCCCATTGTGTTTTAAGGGTATTTTCCAGATCCTTTATTAATTTGAGCTAGCAGGCTAACCCTGTAACAGATGCTGAGCCTGAGCCAAAACACATTCTAAAAAACTGAGATTTGGACTTATTCCTATTGAGTTGGCAAGAGTGAAATGCAATAGAATTCAGTACTTCTGACAAGCCTAAATGGAGGCATCCAGAAGGTTACTATCATTATTATCCAGGCTTTCAACCAGAATTCAGACTCACAAATCACTGTCATGCTGTCTGCTAAATTCAGCCTTGATTCCGGCTCCACATTAGTTCATCCCTTTCGTATATTTATGCAGTAGGAGAGTTAGCAGAAGAGAATACTTTTGTATTATGGTGTATTCAAGGGCCCAATTTCTGAGTCACGTATCCAAAAGGAGAGGAATTCTAAGACTTTTAGGATTAAATTTTAAATAAAAATATTTACAAATAATTTTTTTAAAAAAAAAAGCAGGTGAGGACAGCATTTTTGCCTGAAGGGGTAAAAACATTCTCAATGCCACAAAGCATTTCTAAGGATTTTACAATCTTTGTTGTTAGCCCTCACCAATCTTACAGGTGACCAGTATTTAAAAGGGAATGGGACTGATTGGACTGTGCCCCACCCAAATTTCGTGTTGAAGTGCTGACCCCCAAGGTGATGCTGACTCGAGCTGGGGCCTTTGGGAGGTGATTAGCTCTGAAAGGCAGAGTGCTCATCCAGGGATTAGTGCTCTTACAACAGCAGAGCAGAGAGTTTGCTCTCTCTCTCTGCCATGTGAGGAGACGACATGGTCATCTGCAAACAGACATCCCATCTGCCAGCACTTTGATCTTGAACTTCCCAGCCTCCATGACTGAGAACTACATGTCCTGGATAAGCCACTGAGTCTATGGTGTTTTGTCATAGCAGCTGAGCGGACTAAAATAGGGAGGTGTTAATATTCCTGTTAATTTTCAAATCAGAATAGGCATATTCAAGTAGCAAATTTGAATAAACAATATATGGAAAAATAAGTCATGCCTCTTCAAATATTTAATTAACATGTTGGCAATGAGACTTCACAGTGAGGGGAAAGCAATAAAACCAGTACTAAGTGAATATTATGTATTCATGTAAACTATATATTTTTAAATATCAAACAAAATTATTTGAATTTTGTGTTCAAATAGACTTGTCTCCCAGAGCATGGAGAGTAAATTAAGGTCTAATATCTGGTCTAGGTGACTATTTAACTGTTGGTAATATTTGGGTATAGTTCTTTCTGGATATATGCCTATTGATATATGTTTTCTATAATTATGTATACACATTTTTTAAAAATGTAAGAGAGAGTTTATTTAGAAAGATACGAGGTAGGAGAAGTGAGCCAACTGGGTTGCACGGGCTCAGGAAACAAGTTACAGAAGCACAAGGCGCGCCCTTGGAGCTCAGGAAAAGGAATGGCAGAGGGAAAGCCCCTCGGGGTAGGAGAAAGGGCAGGAAAAGCTCCCGTTTGCACCTTAAGAAAAAAATATTTTTAGTGGAGAAATCAATGCTTCCATTTTTGTAAACAGCCTTTCATTCAATAGTACATATGGATTCTAATTGCTACTATGCCTAAAATATCTGCCTCTTAATTCATTGCATAAGTGGGTGAAAGTTTATTCAATCAATCTGCTCTGACCGGACACTTACTGAACCATTTTAAACACTGCTTAGAATTCTGTAGTTGAATCCCATCTACAAGAGGAAAAACCCGGGGATGTCCCCCGCACTGCTCACCTGACTGATACTCCACCCATCTCCTCTATTTATCAGTCTCATTTCTCATCGTCCTACAATTAAATCATCCACAGACACAGATAAAGTTGACATAAAGCATGCCTTTGGGAGATCACTTGAATCTGTAAACAGGGATCATTTTAATGCTAACGGATGTGTTACTTGTTTCAAAGGGGAGATTCAAGGTCACTTACTCATCCATTCGTGCCTGGACAGCGGACCCTATGCTAAGTACTGAAGCATGGCAGGTGGTCAAGTTCAGCCCATCCCTGGACCATTTATTCTCACTTAAGTTGAGCCCTTGTTCTGTTGGACTAATTCGGTTTAAGCAAGGGAATGCTAAAATTCAAACAGCCCTAGGAAAATTACACACGACAGGCTCTTCTACTGGGAAAGAAAACAACCAGGCGAGGGGGAACACAGGACTGTGGGCAGATAGAAGCAGAGGACCTTACCCTGGTGACACGCTACAGGCTTCTGAGCATAGCAGGCAGCCAGGAGGTAGACCAACCAGGAGCAGAAACACACAGAAGACGAAGGGCAGCAGGAGTAGACATCAGCTCTAGTGTTTCCTCAGTGGTACTAACCTGTACGTATGGCAGCTGGGTACTAGTCTAGCATGAAATATTTAAACATTTAATATTCAAAATTAAATATCTTCTGCTAACTCTCCTACTATATATGGCTCTATATAAGTTGTGGCTCTATATAAGTGTGTCAATATTTAACAAGTTTACTATTTAAGTGAATATTATAAACCTTTTACTTATATTTACACAAATGATTTTAGAACAATTATTTGTAGTGTGGCATTAAAGCTTTCTCTTAAGAGTAGATAACACATTTCTTCCTCCAAAATATGTGTACCTTTCACAAAGATGAAAGAATATAATTTCTCCAAGACATCGTGAATTTGAGACCATGTCCCACCCTTCGGCTGGTGGGGAACTGCAAGGCTGTTCAGGAGTTAATCATCAGGCTGCTGGTTGTAGACAGCGCCTGGGAAGGCGCATGGGCATTTCTTCAATTATTGTCAACTGAAACCCAGGCGACAGGCAAAGCCATGCCCTGGGAACACGCTTTGCCAAAAAGGCAAGAGTGCTACCTTCATTTCAGTGCAGGTGTCAGGTGGTGATTCTTTGATGTGTAAATCCATTCAAGCACCAGGAATGCTTAGGCCTACTCAAGAATGCAAATAATCTCATTTTCTATCTGTGTCTTGTTTCTTTCTTTCTTTTATTTCTCAATTCCCAGCTCCTCTACTCAGAAACTGGATCTGCTCTCTTTCTGCGACGGATTGGGAAAAAGAGAAACACCGACACCTGGTGCCCCTTGGGGCGAAGGACCCTGTTGAGCTGCAGTGTAAAGACCTATGACATGGACGTCCATGCCACCAATACAGTCACAAGAAATAAGCTCAGAACCCGGCGGCTGTGTTTCCTGGGGTTGTGAGGCTTGGATGAGACAGAACGTGCTCTGATGGTGGTGAGAGTTCACTGAAAAGTGTGCGCATTGTTCAGAACCAATACGGCCCGAGGCAGGCTGCTGAATGCGCATCTCTTAAAGTCATAGTCTCTTAACAGCAATGTCATCCGCAAAGGTGTCATCAACTTGTTCTTGTTTTAGAGGTAGAAAGAATGGAGGCCAAAGAGAATCAATGCCTCAACCATCACAAATATAAAAAGCAAGGCTGGTACTTTTACTCCCGAGAGTGCCTTTCCCATTAACCCTGATCAATTTCTCTAACTCTGCAACTGGCTTTTACCTTCAATATACTCTGAGGTAGAGTGTGTGTGTGTGTGTGTGTGTGTGTTTCTATTCTTTTCTCACATTTGTACTACATCTTTTTATCTTAGACATCCCTGATCATCTTGAATACAAAGAAAATTTTTGGATTATATATATTTTGCTGAAACAAGGGTAAATTAATCTTAAGTCTTTCAGCTAAATCTCTCTCGATGCTTTTACTCAGAGTCAAAGCAATAAATCATATAAAGAAAAAGGCACATTAACATATGTTGGTTTCTCTGCATTTTTAATTGAGACCTAGTTCTAAAAAATACTTGTCTTTGAAGTATAAGAATTAAAACGCACAAAACACTAACAATTGCCAAATTATTCATAAAAGTTTATTGAAGTATTTTTAAAAAGCCCTTTTCATTGAAGTTAATAGGAAAAGGCCTAAGTGCTTTGCAATTCAAGTGGGCAATTATTTTCAATAGAAAGCTCATATCCTACTTGTCACAATAAAAGCCTAAAAATAAAAAGCAAATGTGTCTTTCACTGTGACACATTGGCTTTTTATTTCATTATATCACACAATGATATAAAATATGCACACCAGAATCTACTTCAAGGCATGATTCCATTTAATTCTAAATCGAATCAACATTGCTCTAGAGCAGTGGTTCTCAACCTTTCTAATGCCGTGACCCTTTAATACAATTCCTCATGTTGTGGTGACCCGCAACCATAAAATTATTTTTGTTGCTACTTCATAACTGTAATTTTGCTACTGTTATGAATTGTAATGTAAATATCTGTGTTTTCCAATGGTCTTAGGCGACCCTGCTAGTGGTTCTCAACCTTTGGGTCGCGACCCATAGGTTGAGAACCCCTGCTGTAGATCCTAAGACCACCAGAAAACACAGATATTTACATTATGATTCATAACAGTAGCAAAATTACAGTTATAAAGTAGCAATGAAAATAATGAGGAACTGTATTAAAGGGTCCTATCATTAGAAAGGTTGATAACCACTGCTCTAGATAAAAGCAATGCAATTCTGCATTGAAAGATAATTTCCTGTTCTTCATTAATAGCATCTTCATTTTTAACTATTTAAATTTACCATGAAACCTTGTCATTAAATCTATCATCTGTACTACAACTAGAGTATAGTAATAGAAGCTTAAGATATAATAATAGAAATGGGTACAGGCATCCATGTATCCCATTATGGATATTACACATATGTGCATTTACATTATATTGCATATGGGGCATCCCAAAAATGTATACACACTTTAACAACTGATAGCTCAATTTTGAAAATGAAATGTATTTTAATAAACACTGTCTTTATTATTCAAAGTATATATATATATATATATATATATATATATATATATATATATATATATATACACACACATTTTCTGGGACACCCTATATAATATATATGTATGATTATCTTTCTCTAATGATAGAAGACACCAGCTATAAATTAGAATGTACAGAAAGAATCCTTAATTATATTGTTCAGCAAAACCTTTTCTCTTTATTCAGCACTTTATACTTACATAAAAAGATAAGCTGGAAAAACAAAGTAGCTTTGTACTCCACTTAATAACAGAGTTTTGGTCTTTCTCAGGGAAAAGGGGGCTAAGATGTAACAGTCACAAGCAGAAAGGGCATTTTCAGATGACACGTATATGTGTCTAGAATAAGCTCACAAAGAAAACAATAAGTCACAGTTGCACACAATGAGTCATAGCTGCACCACCACTTATTTTTGTAGAACTACTTCAAAATATCTCGCCATTTCAGCTTTTTTTTTTTTAAAGCGTTGTCACTTTCTCTATAATTTCATCAACTCCTTTCCCACTTGGGTCCCAGGGAAGCCTTTATTTCTCCTGCAAAATCTTCCTGGTGCCCCTTCATGTATTGGAACCCTCCCCCCTTCATGTTCTCATAGCACCCCGAGTTCCATCTCAGTACTTACCAGGCTGGGGCTTCAGTACCTGCTTATCGGTCCTCTCCTTTGGACTGCACATTACATGTATATAAAAACTATGGCTTGCTTTTCATTATATCCCTAGTATTTTACATGGATGTTTAGCTTTTCATAAAATGCTAAGTATTTGGTGAATTAAAAACAAGATAAACAAATTTGCAAGATAATAGATCTAACTGATTTCACTCCACATAATTTCCAGGATACATTTCTGATCACCCTGAAGGAACTCAAATAAGCCACTGTCAACACATCATGAAGTGACACCCAATCTAGTGACCTGTACCTTGCTTGCATTTTTCTCATGTGTCAGATGGAAGGCAGGAAGCTCTGGGTGCAGGGTGACAGACGAGAGGAGACCAGACCTGGGAGGGTCAGGGGGAGTGCGGTGGAGTTTAGAGACAAAGGAGAATTGGTTTCTGCAGTGACTGAAAATCCTGGCGGGGCTGGTGCCTAGAGGACTGGGGAATGGGAAGGACTGGGAACTCTGATGTAGCCACTGGCATACAAGGAAGTCGTCTGGGATGCTAAGGGACAAATGGCATGAAGAGCGAGAGGAGAACCATCTGGAATAGGCAGGTGTGTAATGGGCAGGCTTTCCAAGACTGTGCCCTGTCCTAGGTACCCCTTCCATTTTCCTGCCGCCAGCGCCCACTTTTCCATCAAGCCAATCAATTGAGGTGGGCGCAGTTTCACTGAGGGACAGAGGGGAGGGTTATGGTGTTTCTGGTGTGCCTCCCTCCCCTCCTGCAGAAGAATTATTGTGCAGAGTCACAGGTAAGAGTCTACCTGTGTCTGTTACTGACTGTTGCCTCATTTATAAAATGGGGATAATAACGTCACCTATTGTGAAATGTTATAGGGAAGATCTATAGAGATCCTCAAGAAAAATGAAGATAAGCATTTGATAGACAATAAATGATCTTGGCTAGGTTTGTTATTTCCATTTTCCCTTCCATTATCTTATCAGCATCTTTCTTGTCCTGCTATCATTCATTTGCTAAATTAGACTCTGAATCCACTAGTGTCAGGAATCTGGGAAAGATGGACAAAAGGCCAAAGGTGGAGCTGGCAGCATTCCAGACGTTCGCTGCTCTTCCGTGTGCGGCCATGTCAGGGATCAGGAGGTGAGCAGACTCCCAAAGAACAGCGGCAGCAAATGGCAGGAAAAGGGGTTCAAGACCCACAATCTGTGTCTGTCCAGGTCTTTGATGTGGACCAGGGGATTTTCTTCATTCTATGTAAAAGGCTTTGCTTCTGCAGCTGCCGACACTCCATAGGCCTCCCTCTCAGACTCCACTCTCAAACTCCAACAGAAATTCTGGATATGGCACTGCTAAGAACTATCCAAAGAAGGAACATCAAGAAGAAGACTTCCCACAGCAACAAGGCTGGAGGGAGGGGTGTCAATGACTCTAGGGACAGTACAGGGGACTCCTAAGGGCATTTCTGATCCAGCCCAGGTCTGTGGACTGGAATCTTCCAAAGCTGCATATTATGCAAACCCCCATTCTGTTCTTACACAAACTGAACTTTAAACAGTATTGGTGTCTGCACAGTCCCAAAGCGAAGGCACAGCCATATAGAGGCTACTAGCCTTCCCTATTTGCTGAAAAAGTGTTAGATAACTGATCTAGCTTACAATATAAAATATGGCAGAAATTCCCAGTTGCCTATTCTATCCCCCCTCACCCTTTCTTCCTTAAAGAAAGATTATGTTGATAGTGTCAAAATGTTTCTAGTTAGAAATTACATTTTCCCTGCCTCCTCATAGCTAGGAGTAGACAACACAATACTACCAGAAGTAATGAACCAGGGCTTCTAGGAAAGCTCATGAAGAAGAGCAGAGAGGTGATGCATTGGGGCGGGGGGGGGGGGGTGGGGTCACTGTTTGTCCTTCCTCTTTTTCCTTTTTTTAAATTTTATATTTATTTATTTAGTTAGTTATTTAGTTAGTTAGTTAACATATGTGTCCTTATTCCCCCATTACCCCCCACCCCCAATCATGCCCCACCCCCTGTTGTCTATGTCCATTGATTAGGCTCATATGCATGCACGTAAGTCCCATGATTCATCTCTCCCCCTTACTCCCACCGACCCCCACCTTCTTCTTACTTTGAAAATGAGGACATGGCCCTAACCAGTTTGGCTCAGCGGATAGAGCATCAGCCTGAGGACTGAAGGATCCCAGGTTCAATTTTGGTCAAGGGCATGTACCTTGATTGCAGGCACATCCCCAACAGGGGGTGTGCAGGAGGTAGCTGATTGATGTTTCTCATCGATGTTTCTAACTCTCTATCCCTCTCCCTTTCTCTCTGTAAAAAAATCAATAAAATATATAAAGTAAAATGAGGACATGAAAGTGAGGGCTCCAGAAGTTGCATGGTGACGATAATGCCACCTTCGTAATAGAAGCCGAGGGCGAAGGTTGGTGGAGCAGGGAGAACTGGCCTGGGGCCCTGATGATGTGGAGCTACATGGGTCCTCTGGGTTGGCTGTGTCATTCCGGGTCAGCAGTAACAAGGGCTGAATCTATCCTGACTGAGTCAGAACTTACACTTTTATAATGTTTTTCTTTTAAGAAAGAGATTAGAAAGTGTTCCCAGCCAAGGTGAATGTCAAGGTTTGGTCCGGAAGTCTCGATTCAGTGCCTGAGCTCAGGTGAGTGTGACCCAGAAATCATTAGGGGAAGAGCTGCTCTGAAGGTCTGAGCACCTTCCGTATATAGGGCACAGGTGGAGACTTGGCACCTCGAGGCCTGGCCTTTTGAGTCATGGCCAAAACTCAATTTGGGTAACTCATTACCCACACATCTGCCCTAATTTCCTGCGATACTTCACTCAGATATGTAGTCGTCTGCTTAGCTTCCTTATGTTATCACTTATTACATTTACAAATGGGGGAAAAAAGCTGTTCTAGGAAAATATCCAAAAGCAATTGATTGGTTTGCCCTTCAATGCAGGCTGTAAAAGAATTAGTTTACTTCAAATAAGTGATGACTGTGTGCTGTGTGAATATCTCCCACCCACACATTATCCCAGTTCCTTTTCCTCAGGCGTATCTTGTTCAGTGTTAAACACTGAATAAAAACCACATTAATTTCCTCTTCTTATCTCTTTCCCAGTTTTCTGATTTGTCTTCCTTTTTAGGGGAGGGTGGCTATGCATAATTAAATATCTTGGGACATTACTAAGAAAGATGGTGAAAGTATATAAAACAATAACCAAGTGAAATTACATGCCTTATCAAAAATTATGATGAAGAATTAAGACTCAGAAGCAGGACAAACAGAACTGTTCTTTGAGTGCTACACAAAGGTCCACAGTATGGAATCTCAGCAGGAAGGCGGGAGTGGGAGGGAAGAAATCATCCAAAGAACTTGTGTGCAGTATGCATAACCCATGGACATAGACAATAAGGTGGTGGAGGCCTCAGGTGGAGTGTGGGGGGGCAAGCTATAAAGGGTCATGAGAAAAAAGGGGACATGTAATACCGATAACAATAAAGATTAAAAAAGTAAAAATGTTTTCAACTTGTTTGAATCATTAAAAATAATTTCTGCTTTTTAAATTCCCAAAATTTGTGTAATCGTTTCTTAACAAAATCTTTAATGTGTAAATTAAGTGAAATATTTTAGAATTGTTGCAAAAGTATTATTATAAGAAATTATAGAGGAAATAAATTTATTTTTAAAATTTTTATGAGTTTTTAAAGTTAAGAAATATTTTGTATAAATTTATTTATTTTATATAAATCTTCAAATATGAAGCCAATAATAGTAATTAAACCATTCATTTCAGTTGCTAAAGCAGATACACCTATAGGCCAGGTGTTTAAAATTCAGTCTCTGCTTCTTGATTCTAATGAGTATTTCTTCTGTCCCCACGAGTGGTCTGCAATTCATCAAGTGCCTTGCATTCCCTTTATCAGTAACTGTTTCGTGCTCTCTTAGGCTGCACAACTGTAAACGATATAAGGAAACCTGAAACACTCTAATGCCGAAACAGCAGTGTCACTACGTTAAGAACTTTAGGTCACTGTCAACAATGCGGTCAACAATCACTGTGGGTATTGAAGAACGTTTCTGACTCAGCCACTTAGACGGGACATCCAGTACATAAAGTCAGTAGCTATTTAACATTTGAAAATGGTGAGTACATGCTTTTTGCTGTGCTCTGCACTGGGTGAGTTTATATGAGGATGGAAGTTTTATGTGGCAACCCATACTCAGGCTTTCTTAAAAATATGCTTGTTCAACATCAATGCATTTTTAACCAGAGCACTGTACATTCAAAAGTCTAGTAAGAAGATGGACCCTGTGCAGAATCATCTCTAGATGTTACTTTGGTTGCATTCATGGGGCCCTGTCACTATCTGGGATAGAGGCAGGCTGTTTCAAAATTAAAAGGCATATTCTATTATGGCTTTGCCTAAAGTGAACATCATGACCACGAAGATCCATTGTCCTAAGTCACTTTCAAAGATGTGCATATACAAGGGCATTTTCTGATTTTTATGACTACTAGGAAAATAGGCAAAACAATGTTCTTGTTTTAAGTTCTATGATTTAAATATTTAAAAAAATATTTTCAAGTAATCCCAGGAATGTTATTATGAACTAGTATGTTATATAATCAAGTTTGAATAAAATGCATTAAAAACTTAGCAAAAGTATTTCTTTCATATGACTATATCTGCATAGGCACATAAAGTCAAATCAACATATTCAGGCCAAGTTCATAAAAAATGCGAGACTGACATGTGTACCACGTGGGTGAATTAATCTTGGAAACCTGGATACTAAGGTCACAGTCTGACCCACTTGGCTGGGTGATAGAGAAGACACACAGGTCTTGAAATGTAAATACTGCCTTCTTTTTTGCTATTTTTAATTGACAGAAATTCTTTTCAGAGTTATGAGAAGCTGGATAACACTGTAAATATATAATCTTATCTGGGGAGTATGGGGCATTGTTGAGAATTGTCAAAATATGAGTAAATGCATGCAGGACATAACACCAACATCTGCCATTATTCCTCGTTCAATTCATGGCTCAAATTTTACATTTCAGTGAGGCCCTGTCAGACTACCTGGTTTATTACCAAAAACTGCCTTCTCCCAGCACTCCCAAACACCTCTTACTGTGTCCATACTCCTGATTCTCTTGCCTTGCATTGGATTTTGTTACATAAAACTTAATTTTATAACATGTAATTTATATATTATTATGTTCATTTCTACATATTTTTCTATTAATATAAAAATTCACAAGAACGGATATTTTTTTCTTTCTTTTTCACTGACAGATGCCAAGTACTTAAGCACTAAAAGGCACTTAATAGTAGCTCAATAAATATTTGTTAAATGACAAATACTTTGCATTGAAGAACATTGGGCAAAAATATTTAATTTTTTCCTTGTTACAGAAATTCATATCAACCAAAGGACATGGAATATTAATATTCTGTTGCAATACAAAAATAATAGCACATGTCATTTGCTCCTTCATTGAGCTCTGAATGATATTGCTTTTTAAAATATATATGGTATTTCCATGTTATCATAAAATGTTAAAATGTTATCAGGGGGAACCCTGTATGTTTGATAAAATATATCAGAGCTATTCTATTCATCCATCCATCCTGATGCTTGTATTTTCACTTAGTCTGTGATTTGATACTGAGTCTAGTGACCACAGTTACGTCAGGAAAATCAGGTAACCACATGCCTTCACATCTCACCTCTAAGGTCCCATGGTTGGTGCCATGATAGGTTCTAACCCCAAAGCCTTAATTGTATGATTTGCTGGGGAAAAGAGTTACTGACTATCTGCCACAAAACACACATCACATTTCTGTCCCCACTGTGTATTTCATGACGTATTGGACAAGCCTGGCATGCACCTCTTTAATTCTGACACAGGTAAGGCCTCAAGAAAGTCCCAAAGAGCAAATAGTTCATCTTGAGTCCAGAGCGTGGGGGACACGGGGGATGGGCTTCACAGAAGACAAGGATGCTCTGAGTTCTCATTTGGAATAGGATTTCCAAGGCCTGAAAGAAGGTTCAAGTACAGCATCAAGTAGTGAGATGTATGAAGTTTCATTGGATGTGGGGGAGAATGTGTAGTAATTTCATGTGATGGGTAGCCAGTCATGTAGAAAAAACATATGTATCTGAGAGAATAAAACAGAATAGTAAAAATGAACAAACAAGTAAGTTAATGGGAAGAATCAAGTGTTTATATCTTCTTTCCATTATGAACTTTATTATAGGTCAATACAGTGTTTCATTAAATGTTAGGCATTCAGAAAATAAATAAAGGGTATATGAATTAGAATTACAGTTTTGAAACCATTCATGAGATAATGGATTTAGATAGTGGCTGCTAAGATCACAAAGGGAGAGACATTATGTTCCTCCTGGGATAAGTACACACTACTGCCTGCAGTACAGCCTTGCCCCCAAATCAAACCTGAATCTCACTACAATGTAAAAGAAATCAAGTGAAAAGAACGTTCTGAACTTAGCAAACTCCAGATTCAAAACTCTCAAAGCAAATCAGTAGGTTTCTCAAAAAAAAAAAACACACACAAACAAAAACAACAACAACAATAACAAGGGAAGGAGAGAGAAAGAGACAAAGACAGAGAGATCGATTAATTTTAGATTTAGATGAAAAGATATTTACGGGACATCTTTATTTCAATTCTGATTAGAAGAAAGTTTTAAATACAAATAAGGGAAGACAATGGGAAAATCTGAGTACTGAATATGTAAACAAAATGAAATGTTTTTTTTATGTTAGGCTTATAACATTTCATTATTTTAAAATCCAAATTTTAGGTTATATATTAAAAGATTTATAAACTAAATGGTATTATATCTGAAATTTCCTTCATTATCATACAGGAAGGGAGTTTTCACAAAGATGAAAATCAATGGGTTAGAAAGGCAATAAAAACTCTCATTGAGAAGAAATTGTTTGCTTAAAAGTCAGTTCTTGTGATACTTGTCTTTCCCTGAGTGGCTTATTTCACTTAGCGTAATACTCTCCAGGTCCCTCCATGCTACCTCAAAGGGTAAGGTATCCTTCTTTTTTACAGCTTCATAGTGTCACATGAGTTTCCTTATATGTGGAATCTAATGAACAAAATAAACTGAAGGCTGGGAGTGGGGAGCAGGTGGCAGGTATTGGGGGGTCAATGGGGATAAAAAGGGGACAGCTATAATACTTTCAACCATAAAGATAAATTTTAAAAAGCAGTCAGTTCTGTAGAGAGATCTGTTTAATTACTGAATCAATAGTTACTCTTCTTTACCATTAATTGAGTATAAATCTTGATTATTATGTCATAAAAACTCCTTGAGAATAGAAAATCCTTATTAACACTAAAGAAAAGCTTTAAAAATCATTATAACAGAAAATGTAATACACTTAGCAGCTATAAAATTGCAAACTAATGGTGAATTTTCTTTTTCAAGAATTTAATTCTAGTATAGTTGACATACAATATTATATTAGTTTCAGGTGCACAACATAGTGATTTGACATGTACCTTAAAATGTTACCTAATGGTAACATTTCTTTTTATTTTAATTTTATTGATTTTTTTTTTTACAGAGAGGAAGGGAGAGGGATAGAGAGTCAGAAACATCGATGAGAGAGAAATACCGACCAGCTGTCTCCTGCACACCCCCCACTGGGGATGTGCCCAGAATCCACGCACATGCCCTTGACCGGAATCGAACCTGGGATCCTCCAGTCCGCAGGTCGACATTTCATCCACTGAGCCAAACCGGTTAGAGCTAATGGTAACATTTCTTGATAAAAATAATAGTTCAACAGTCCCCATCAAAATAATAAAGACTATACTGTTAATAAGAGGACTCAGAAGATTATTAGCTATGAGGTTAGAGCAATAGGACAAAAATAGATATTTTAGAGAAAACGTTTCATAGTGATTCAATGAGAACAGAATTTGTTTTTATGAGAAAGCACAGACATTGGCATGTTTACATCAATTTTTAAAAACTAAGTAGCACATCTAGATTTCACATGAACATGGACCATACTCCGGTGAACACCTGCTCAGCTTAGCGATGCCCCATGGTTCTCCTGCCCTTTCCCTTCCCTCTCCACCTGCCTTTCTATTGGGGAGGGACACAGCCAAGTTCAGGTCAGCCCGGGTTCCCAGCTTCCCAGAGACGCTGCCACTGGCGCCCACTCGGGCCATCTGGCCCCAGTCTGAGCATGGTTCCCTCTGCAACTGTTGCCAAGGCAGCAGCTGAGGGCTAGGACCGGTCGGGGAGAGAAGGAGGGCACTCCACGTCCATGCTTCCCGCTGAGATTCTGAAGTGGATCCAAGACGCACCGAGAGCTTGACGGTAGAAAGTGTTTCACAAAAGATACCCACCGCAGAGAAATGCATGCATTAGTAAGAAACATTTAACCCTGTAAGTAGAGAATGAAGGAGCTCCCTGTCATAGTCGGAAGGAAAGACATAGACTTTTTTTCTTGTTGTTGTTAATCCTCACTGCAGGATATTTTACTCATTGATTTTTGGGAAGTGGAAGGGAGGGGAAGAGACACAGAGAGAAACATTGATGTGGGAGAGACACATAGACCGGTCGGGGGGTGGAGGTCAAGCCTGCAACCAAGGTACCAGGTATTGAACCTGCAATCTTTCAGTCCATGGGCTGGTGCTCTAACCACTGAGCCACAGTCCAGGGCCAGACATGGACTTTCTGATGAAAGGGTGAAGGGCATGATGAAGCTTTTTAGACCTCTATAGATGGAGGGGAGAAGACAACCTCGAAGCACTAGTATTAGATCAATATTTGGAAATTCCTTCTTAACTAAAAATCCTGCACCGACTCCTCAAATTGCCATACTGATATTTGTATGCAAAGGTAAGCGTTTTATAGCTACTATAATTCTATGTTAAAAATCATTACCAATATTTAATTTCTAATTTAAAAAAAATGCAGTATTCATTCCTGTTTCCACAAAACTGTATCCTGTCAGAACATCACCAAAATCTTATTTTAATTGTATAGGTTCTGAGGGTAACTGAAGGAAGGAAGGTATACAAAGGCTGTATGGGGAAAGATAAATCATCATAGCCAAAACACTGAAAACTGACAGGACACGGGAAATCAATGAATTCTAATCTGATTTTTCAGAAAGCCTACTGTGCAGGCTTTGGGGAGCGAGAAGAACTGCTGCTTCTTGAGGATCCTATGTGATTATGACTTGGAAATTCATCCCTCAAGGTCATCTTGTCTTTCTTCACCTCTAAGTAGGGCTATAGAAGAACCCCAGGGTAAGGTGCCCTGTCCTACTTTGAAAGCCACAGCGAGTCAGATGATGTCACCTGTTTTATCAAAATTATTCTCTTTGTTCATAATTTAGCCTTTTTATAATTTAAACTAGAGGCCCAGCACATAAAATTCATGCATGAGGGTATGGGGAGAGTGTTCCTTAGCCCAGCCTGCATCCTCTCCAATCTGGGACCCATTGAGGGATGTCCGACTGCCCGTTTAGGCCCGATCCCATGACTGGGCCTAAATGGGAAGTCGGGCATCCCTCTCACAATCTAGGACTGCTGGCTCCAAACCGTTCACCTGCTTGCCTTCCTGATTGCCCCTAACCACTTCTGCTTGCCAGCCTGATAACCCTCTAACCACTTCCCTGCCAGCCTTATTGATGCCTCACTGCCTCTCCTGCAGGCCTGGTCACCCCTAGTTGCCCTCCCCTGCAGGCCTGATCCCCCCAACTTCCTTCCTCTGCCAGCCTGGTCACCCCTAACTGCCCTCCCCTGCAGGCTTGATCGCTCCCAGCTGCTTTCCCCTGTTGGCCATCTTGTGGTGACCAACTTGTGTCCACATGGGGGCAGCCATCTTTGACCTCATGGTGGAAGCCATCTTGTGTGTTGGAGTGATGGTTAATTTGCATATTACTCTTTTATTAGATAGGATTATAGAAGCTAGATGATCAACTTTTCCTCAAATAATAGCCCTACCTCTGTTTCTATAATCAACGTTGTGTGCTGTCTTTTGTGAAAGAATAAGAAAAAGAGAAAGATCAGATGAGAAGCCAGCAAGCACAGCACTGCTTGGCTGCAGGACACTGGGCAGCCTCGATGGGAAGACTGACATTTTCATGCATTCTCATGAAAGGCCAGGTGTTCCTACATCAGATCTGTGACTCAGTATTAATCAGCAATGTAACTTTATTAACCAGAGAAAGGGTGGCTATCATGGACATTTGAGACGTTCGGAGAATACCAGGGCGCTGTTTTCCAGGAACAGTGACTGATGCAGAATGTTCACAAGGCCAAGTGTTTGCCTTAAGGTCGAAGCCTTTCAACAGTCCAAACAGCCATGGCTGGGGAACAAATGGTTTTATCCTCATCTCATTCGCTGTAATTTCATCTGAGTGTTCAGCCTGCTTTTCAAAATGCCACTCTTATTGAAAGTCAATTCTTCAAATATTTACTAAGTATTCACCCTGCTTGAGGCCCATTTCCCTTAATTTCAAGATCAACACACAACATGGTCAGCACACAATACACTTCTTCTCTGAGCCTTATGCATACTTCTTAATATCAGCATTTAAAATGTCCTTGGCACTGTGTCCTTGTCTGATAAATCAACCTTGTACACTTGTTGCGGCGAGGGCACCTCCACCCAAACAAATCCAGTGAAATCATCACACAACAATGCAATGTCCCTGAAATCATCACACAACAATGCAATGTCCCTGAAATCATCACACAACAATGCAATGTTCCTGAAATCATCACACAACAATGCAATGTCCCAGAGGCGAAAGTGACCCAAGGGGGTTGGTTGTTGTGGCAGTGAGACACAGTCGGTTAGTTGGGTTACACAGCTGTATATTAGAGTATGCCGCATGTGTCTTAAACTTAAACATTCAACTAGCCATGTATCTAGGCTTGGGAAGAGAGATAGATACAGGAAAGAAAGAAGAAAGAATGGAAGGAAGAAAGGAAGGGAGGGAGGAAGAGAGGGATTGAGGGAGGAAGGAAGAAGGAGGAGAGAGAGAGAGTGGGTGAGAGAGAGAAAGCAAGCATTTGAATGGTTTAGGGAAGTGGTCAGCAAACCACAACTCGTGAGCCACATGCGGCTCTTTGGCCCCTTGAGTATGGCTCTTCCACAAAATACCATGGCCTGGGCGAGTCAATTTTGAAGAAGTGGCGTTAGAGAAGTTGTTTAAAAAAATTGGCTCTCAAAAGAAATTGAAATTGTTGTACTGTTGTTGTTTGGCTCGTTGACTAATGAGTTTGCCGACCACTGGTCTAGGGGACTCCAGGCATTGGCACCCTGAAGGCCTCCTGGCCGCCCTGTGTGCATGGCCTGCCTCACAGATGCTCGGGTTCCTTCCTCTCAGTGGGGATATGTGCCTCCCACAGTAGAAGCATCACAGTGGGCCAAGTGCGATTCCAGTGTTTAAGGATAAATGATATTACTTAATATTGAGACTGTAGGTTTATAGGAGACATGGGGTGACTAAGACTTCCTGGAGAAATCAGGGAAGACTTCCCTGAAGAGGTGATGATACTTCAGCTGAGTCTTAACAAACAGATGTCCATGCAGACTACAGAAAGTGAAAGGCATCTCAAGGAGAAGCATGTATACACACATGACAAAAGAAGTGAACTGTGTGCTCTGGAAAGTCCTTCCTATTACATGATTAGGATACAGCCTCTGTAGATCAGAGACTCCTTTACCTTGTTGATTTTTAAATTTCTTTCTAGGTCCTACTGCAGAACTTAGCTCACAGGAGGTGTCTGATAAATCTTTATTTAATTAGATGTAAGTGGCTGAATCACATAATCATCTAAAATGGGAAGCTGTGGGCAACAGGTCAAGAGGTATTAAAGATTCATGCCATAAAATATCTATTATACCAAATGTAATTAGAATTAGATTTGAGTGGCACGAAACCCCAAATAACAAAAGGAGATTAAAAAAGAACATTTTATGCCTCTCTTTTTTAAGTGTTGGGCCCGTAAGCCTCCTAGGCCTCCTATGGTGACAACATGAAGAGAAGGGACCAATTCCTTGTATCATGGTCTCATACTTAACATGGCTGCTCTGGGTCCCCCCATATTCACATTCTAGCCAAGCAAATAGAAGAAGGGGCAGAAGTGCATGCCTCCTCCATTTAAAGACCAGAGAGATATACTTAAAGACATCAACTTCATCCATCTTCAGTAACTGTCATCTATGGCCACATCTACATGCAAGGAGGCTTAGAAATGTAGGACTTATTGTTGATGTCTAGTTTATATTTAGGGGCCCTATTAAGAAAAATATACTGGGAATAATTAACAGTCTCACATACCCAGATTAATGAAGTTTGGACTTGATCCTGTGGGGAACATGTTTTAAGGACTTACTTAGTTTGATGAAACTTTTTGAGGTAACTTTAAAAAAGTAATGATAATGCATGCCCAGTAGGAATAAGCACACCCAGTGCCCATATTTTGTTTTTCATCCGATTTTCCATGATCTCCCCATGGCCCAAACTGGAAGAATTTAAGAAATAAAATAAATAACATGGCAGTGGATCATAATCCAAAGTATAAAATAAATGTCCATGAGTTCTTAATAATGTAAATACATGATTGGGTCAAACATTAAATGCCAGAGAAGAGTGAAATCTCCTTTGCAGAATAATTCCAAATAATTCTCCCCCAAAAAAGATGGAACATGACTCTCCACCCTGTAAGTGTCGGCTGCACGTAGTGGCATCCTTTCAAAGAAGACCACTTGGAGAGGGAGAAAAAATAAACTTTAACATGGAAAAGCCTGGAAGACAATGCCTCTGCTTGGTGATCAAGGTCAATATCAGGGATGTCATAATCACAGCATATACCCTTGATAGGAGAGAACCATCAGAGAATGGATGGTGTCTTACCTCCAAGGTTGTCTTCCCCAAATCTCACAACTTTTGTCTAACCTTAATAAAAATAACAACAAACCCTAATTGAAAGACACTATATAATACTAGAGGCCTGGTGCACGAATTTGTGCATGGATGGGGTCTCTCAGCCTGACCCTTCATTAAGGCCAATTTAGGGGGCAGCTTGTAAGGGGAAGGGGTGCAGAAGGTTGGCCAGCCAGGGGGAGGAACTGTGAGAGGTTGTAGGCCTGGGGGGCGAGGTTATAGGAGGTTGGCCGGCCCTCCTAATCTGGGCCGATGGAGGGGGGGCATAGCTGGCTATGGGAGGTTGGCTGTGGGAGTGCACTGACCCTCAAGGGGCAGCTCCTGCATCAAACATCTGCCCACTGGTGGTCAGTGCATGTCACAGCAATTGGTTAACCAGTTGTTCGGTCATTCAGTTGTTTAGACTTTTATATATATAATTCCTCAAAAAAATATATTTTTTTTTTTTCCTCAAAACTGTCAACACCACCATTGAAAACAAGGAATGTCTAAGAAAAATGTCACAGTCCAGAGAAGCCTCTGCAGACACAGGACTTAAGGAAATGCAAATTTTGGACAGGATCCTGGAACAGAAAAAGAAGATTAAGTAAAAGAAACTGAGCAGATCTGAATAAAAGTATGGACCTCACTAATAATAATGTATCAGCATCGGCTCATTAGTTTGTATGATGCACCAACTATGTAAGATGTTAAGTAGGAAGACTATGTGTGGGATATATGGAAACTCTCTGTACTATCTTTGTAACATTTTTGTAAATATTAAAACCATTATAATTTTGAATTTTGTTTCAAAAGTTATAGTGCTTAGTTTGGTTATGTAAAAAGAATCTGAACTTAAGAAATATATATTTTTATTGATTTCAGAGAGGCAGAGAGATAGAAACATCAATGATGAGAGAGAATTATTGGTTGGCTGCCTCCTGCATGCCACACACTGGGGATCAAGCCTGCAACCCCGGCATGTGCCTGGATTGGGAATCAGGAAAGGAACCATGACCTCCTGACGCATAGGCCGGTGCTCAAGCACTGAGCCATGCAGGCTGGGTGGAAGCTGAATTTAATTCATGGCCCGGAATGTTCCGGAGAAGACCTTCACCCTCACATAAGGTCCTCAAGACCAGTCAGTGTGGGAGCAACAAGTTGCCTTTCTGAAATGCATTCCCTGTCTCTTCACTCTCCATGCACAAAACCCTATTTTATCTTTCCCCCTTTTACTTCAGACCGCCATGTTAGACAGCAAGCTCCAGGCCCGTGGAGCAGTTAACATGTTAGTATAATACAGACAATTAGATCATTTTATTGATATGTATCGAGTCAATACCTTAGGTAAAATGAAAAGCTGTGCAATCTGTTTTTTTCTATAAGACAACACTTCACAACAACTCATGTCCCACACGTTTTAATTTTACAGTGAGTCAGCTTTCTTTTAAAAATATTATTCAGAGGACAAATGCTCTTACACTGAATTCACAGCGGCCATTGTCACATTGATAAAAAACAATCCTATGAACATATTCTAAATCTTACAAAGGACTCAGAATCTTAAATGGACTAGGAAAACAAGATTGGAAGAACTGCTAATTGTACCACGTTGCAATAAAATAAAGTTGATTTAACTAAATTTAGACAAGTGAGTTTGCAGTGAAAGGTGAGCATGAGCTTTGCAGAGTGAAAGAATATTTACCAGAATAAAAACATTTCCTCATTCATTAAGGCTAATTTACTAAGTTCCAACTCATGCCACACACTGACTTAAAAGATGAATAAAGTCAGTCTCGTCTGTCAAAAATTCACTGTCCTGATTAAATGAAAAAACCACAAAACACGTGTGGATTACTTCTGAGGAGTGTCCACAGAGCAGTAAGAAAACGGAAGGCAGTGGCACTGTTTAAAACAAATACCGTAGATTGTGGCATTACCAGTGAACCTGAACACATGTAATACAGACTGCAAATTACATCTGGAAAACACAGAGACCGAATAAGTCACCTACTTCTGCTTTGGAAATAGCTGCTACTTAAGATACAACAAAGAGTAAAATGATAACATAAACAATTCAGGAGAAGCCTTGGAATGAAAGCTTATGGGAGAGCATATCAGATTGTACAAAGGAAGGAGGAAGGAGAGTGGAAAGGTAAAAAAATATGCCCAAACTACATCACCTACTTGATTAAATTGCTAAATCAAGGTAATCCTTATCTGCCCAAACACACATCTTTAAATGTATGAAGTTGTGCAGGTTAGTACAAGCAGATCTGAAGACTCAAGTTATAGATCTCCATAAATTAGCACCCACATTAAGGCAGATTAATAAAAATTAGAAACTTGCAAGGTTCTCATAATATAAATATTTATTTAAAGGACACAAATTATCCGAGGCTAAAGGATAAAATATTTAGCATTTTGATTAGCTGCCTTGTTTCTTTGTTTTTTGGCTAATAAACTCTTTCGTGTTCATTGTTTCCTGAACTGGAAAATACATTAAGTGCAACAGGCTGAAAACATCTTAAAATTTCTTCTCCTCAACTTCAGAATTGAAAACAAATAAACTATGATTCTTTATATATTCCTAAATCCTATTACTGCTGCTTAAAAATCTTACGCTATTACTTAACATCCTTTCGAATCAGTAGCCCTTGTAAAAGTCTCCCTCAAATGTGCCATGGTGTCTTTTTCAAAGACATGTCTTTCCTTCTCTGTTCTTCCTATCTCCTTATCATTCCTATTTGAATTTCAAAAATAGCCTCCTCACCATTCTCTTCATTTCCAGTATTGCTGCTACAAAACTATGGCTGTGGTCAGAATTATCTCCATAAACACTAACTTGAGCATGTAATTCAAAACCTTCAAGAGCCATTCTTTAAATAAGAATTAAGACCAAATTTCATGCTGACTTCAAGACTTGCTCCAAATCTATTTTTCAAGGATTATTTCTCTCCCAATATTTAATCATTTTTAATCAGGAAACTACCCTTCCCAACATTCGTTTCTTCTTGTTAATCTGATTACTGGATATAACTTTTGCCTCATCACCCCAGCTGCTGAAATTCTACCCATCTTTTCAACCAGAGGGAAAGTATTTTTTATAAACTTTTGAACAGAACAGACATTTGATGAATATTTAGAGAATTTATTTGAAACATATTTTCCATATTCATCTAAGAAACTCTTAAAAAAATGACCTTTACCTGAATAATTTAAAAATAATTCATTGCTTCTTGAGGTAATTCATTATAAACATTCTTCTTGAAACTTTCATCTGTTTGCCCTGAAAATTCTGCTGATATTGGAGTGTTTTAAATGTTCTTTGTGGTAAATTTCATTGGTAATAAGGTTCCTTATTTATTTTGTTTACCCAGTGATAGTGTAAAGATAAGAACCTTTTTGCATGCCTCTTTTTTTTTAAATGTTGTATATTAGAGTATACTGCATGTGTAAACATAAAAATTCAACTATCCATGCTTTTAAGCTTGGGAAGAGAGAAAGATACTGAAAAGAAAGTATATTAGTATCCCCACAAAGCCTTATTTTGGTATACAGACCGTATGTGCAGTTTTCATTTTAACATATGGAGGACCAAAGGAAAATCACAGTTGACGTCAAAATACATTGACAGCTGCTGCTACTCTATATTCTGTGAGTCCATCATGCTGAATTGGTCTTTGTCTTATAGATAACCTAGTTGCTTGCTTAAGACATTGTAACTGTTAGTAATGGGGCTACTTGGCTGTATGGTATCAAACTGAGGAACATCAAGAATTAGCATAGTTACCCAAACCCAACAGCAGCAGAGTCACTGTTGAAACTGATAGCCATATGTTTCTGAATATCTATTAATGACTTAGAGAAACATGAACAAAATCACAGAGCAATAAGTAGGATTCAAGTCAACTCAAGAAAAATGCGTTGCAATTCTACTTTGTACAAATCATTGTCTTTATTAAAAAGACTAGAGGCCTGGTGCATGAAAATCCATGCACTTGGTGGGGGCCCTCAGCCCAGCCTGTGCCCTGTCACAGTCCAGGAGCCCTTAGGGGATGTCCTGCAGGAAGCAACCAGGTGGGCTTGATCAGGGGATGGCACTGACTGTCCCCACCCCCTCATCACCCCTCCACCACTGTTGGTCACCACTGCCCTCCCCATTGCTGTCCCCTCTCTTTGCCTGCTGTCATGTGCCTTGGGTGGCCTGGCACCGCTTGCTTGCCAACCTCTCCCCCACATCCCTGCTGACTGGTTGTTCCGCCGTTCAGTTGACTTGCATATTGTGCTTTTATTATATAGGATACCACTTTTGCCTTTATGACTATTATTACATACTAAGAATGCCAAGTATATGCTATTATAACAACTAGAATAGCATAATGTATAAGTAGATATAGTATTCATTCAATGGTGCCATCATGAGAGAGACCACAGTTCTACTGAAGTCCCAAATGAAGTGGATACAGAGAAAGAGTTCACCTGGCCTGCCACTTCTCTATTGTCAACCCATAACCACATTATGAAATATCATATCTTTTCAAATTCCGAGAGCACCTGCTACTGATTTCAAATATTAAACATTATAAACTTTGGAATGTAGCTTATAAAAGTAAAGTTGAAATGTACTTTACAGGATAAAATATATACCCCTCAAAATACTTATCACCAAAGATTGTTTTTAAATTCTTTTAAAAAAATGTAGAAACATTATCTCTGAATTCAGAAAGTGATTCTCTATGATATATAAATGTCAATCAGCTTTTCAATATATAGGAAAAGAGCAGTGATTTTTTTAGTATCCTATCTACTTTCTTATTTCATATTGATATCCATCACATACACCTCATCCAATGAGATTGTCTACTTTACAGATCACCCCACTGTCTGCCATTCTGTGCAATCTGTCCTCACCAAGGTTGACTTTTCTAAATCTGACTCATTATTTTAGGCTCAGTTTACATCTTCTCTCCTGAATCAAAGAGGACTGACTCACACGGTCTGCACCCTATTATCTCTGGCTTTTTATCTTTCATTCTTTTTTTTAAAAAAAAGGGGAGGTACATAATGGTTTGAGTTTCAGCAACTATCATGCAGGCAGGTGGACAAAAACCATACCCTGAGAAGGTGGCTCAGAAAGCTAATGGTAGATCATTGCATCATGATTAAATACTGTTTTCATCCTACCAGCTTTTTACTGCATATATTTGGACTTCTTTCAATGAGGAAAAATAACAACAGCAACAAAAATCAATGTTCAGCTATTGTAATCTACAGTATTTGCTATATGTAGTCTAATGCAATCCTTATTGATACATCCTCCTAAGTACTGCCAGTAATAAGAACTTCAGATACATTTCTCTTAAACCCAAGAAATCAGTTTGGATTGATGACACTTGATTTAATTGGTTCATGGTTAAAAGGTTCATGCTGGAAGTTAATTTATTCAGTTGCCTAGAGAGTGAGTCTAAGACAAGTTTTTTCTTAAAAGAATTTACCCAGGAAGTATTTCTCTTTAAATTAGAGGCTCTCTGTGTAATTTATTAACATTTCCTTTGGATGACTAGTGTATCTGGCAATCATTCTTTAATTTTTTTCAGGCTGATATTATTGAGAATGTAATCTATAATGTAGACAATTATTTATTTCTGTTGGCATTAAAGCAGATCTTAAATTGCTATGGGCAAAATCTCAATTCCGTCTGTAGGCATCACATTTATCCGCATCAACAGAGCATTTGAAGAGCTTTTCCTCCCAGCTCACGTCCCGTCACTTCGCATTGCTCAACACATCAGCCTCTGTCTGGGCAGAGGCATGTGGTGTGGCAGCTCAGTCACAGAACTGGTGGGTTTTCACTGGGCACCAGGCAAAGCTTCCGGCGTCACAGGGTGACCAGAGCTCTGAGAAAGGCAAGCAGGAGTTGGAGGAGTTCCTGGTAAGAGCAAAGCAACCCTAATATCCACAGATTGATAAAGGCCTGCTGAGTGAGAAAGGTGTAGAAAGGGAGAATTCTGGGAGACATGTCTTTCAGGAGACGAAAACAAACTGCACATGTGGGAGAGGGGAGAGGAAGAGCGCAATCTGGGGATCATGACTCACAAAAGCAACAAAACTATATCATCATGCACTTGGAGCCAAGAAGCTTTGAAGAGGAGGAAGGGAATCCTGGTATATCAAGAGCAAAAATAAGAGAACTCTATAAAGTCCCAGACACAATGCAGTGTCCTGAGATTAAAAAAACAAACAAACAAACAAACAAACAAAAACAGAGCAAATGGCTTCATACAAGATTCTTAGGGGCCAAACTGGACACAAGGAGAAGCATCTAGATATAATGTCTAATTTACATGAATATAATTTTCCCACAGGGTACTAAAACCATCCTGGTGCCTGAGAGGTAATACAAAAAGAAATCCATCAAAACCAAATTATGCGCACGCGCGCACACACACACACACACACACACACACACACACTATGTGAAAAAATCTTACACTCCATACAGGTCCGTTTGCAGTTCCATAAAGATTACAAACTCCATTCTTACAAATCTCTGTATATAAAACCAGAATAATCATGACCTACTTTTTGAACCTATCTACTAACAAATTAGTAGTCTTCTAGTGAGGAAGGTGTGTGTGTGTGTGTGTGTGTGTTGTATTTACAGTATATCCTATACTTGTCAGAGGGAAAAAAACAACACTTTTTTCAGGACCCAACAGCTTCCCTGTCTCATGCAGGCATTTTGAACTTCTTGTAGTGTGGATGGTCTGTGGTGTTCTCATTATCTTAATGAGTTTGGAGGAGAAAACTCAGATTCTGACTCCCCAGTGTCATTCCATCCCAGAATCCAGTCTTTAGCTCTTGTTTCTCCTTGTAGAATTATTAAATTCCTCATAATAACATGTTTTATACTGCCTATAACTAACATGACACACACACACACACACACACACACACACACACACACACACAAAGGTACATATAGATGCTTCTCAACGTATGACCTGATAAATCCCATCTTAAGTTGAAATTATTGTAAGTGGAAAATGCATTAAATACACCTAACCTACCAAACACCATAGCTTAGCCTGGCCCACCTTAAATGTGCTCAGAACACTTACATTCGCCTTCAGGTGGGCAGAATCATCTGATAATGAATACACTGTGGTACCGGTTATTATTCACTTTCCGGACCACATGGTTAACTTGGAGCTGCAGCTCATGACCACTGCCCAGCATCATGAGAGAGGATTGTGCAGGATATTTATAGCTGGGAAGGGATCTAAACTGGAAGTATGTTTTCTATTGAATGTGCATCATTTTTCTACCACCACAAAGTTAAAAAATCATAAGTTGAACCATCATAAGTCGGTGACCGTCCATTTGTAGAGGGTAGGTTTATAACTGCTCATGTGGAAAGTAATACAATAACTAATAACTAATTAATATAAGAATAAACTGGTTCACATCATCACAACAGTAAACTCACTTTGGCCCCACCCTGTATTTTTAAGCAGTTTCTATCTCATAGCCTGGCATTCTGTAAAACAACATGTTCACCTTAGCAGTTAACAATGTTATCAGCTTTCTTAGTACATGTCAGACTTAGAATCACTGCCTATAATATTGATGATACAGTTATTATGGACATAAATCCTAACCTTACCAAAGCCAATAGATATATTCTAGGCGCTGTGAATGGATGCCTCAATGAATTCATTTTGGCAGATGCCTAATTAACTCAACTCTTCTCTTATAGATGCAAAGACTCACGATCATCAGTTCTGAGTGCTATTTGTTTAGCCTGCTTCACTGGAAAAGTCTTTAAGGAACATTATTTGGGAATTATGCCAGTTGCCACAAGAGAATATGATGCAAAATATCCTTATGGAACTCACTGTTTAATTATCTGTAGGAACGTATTAGAGCCACTGTTCACTATAGGAGATGCTTGCTGTCCAGGAGGACTCACTGGAGACTAATATTTGCACCTGGTCTCCATTTCTGAAATAAATGTGCTTTGCCTAAGTAAATAGCATGTATTTAACTTCTGGACACTGCGATTCATGTAAATGACCTTCTTGCACCATTACAATGTCTGTAGGAAAGCAAGTAACCATACTTGTTATCCACCACTTACAACTATATAGTGTGAGTTTTTATGTACTTTTCTTATTCCTACATTCATGTTTCCCCCCTGAACTTATTATTCTTTAGTTTAATTTCTTCAACTATTATTTTTAAACATGTTATGTTGCTTTCCTTTGTTAGCTACCTGAAGCTTCTTTTACTGTGGACAAGACAGGATATGCAAAGACTTTTAAAAAAATATATTTTATTGATTTTTTTTTCCAGAGAGGAAGGGAGAGGGATAGAGAGTTAGAAACATCGGTGAGAGAGAAACATCGATCAGCTGCCTCCTGCACACTCCCCATCGGGGATGTGCCCGCAACCAAGGTACATGCCCTTGACTGGAATCGAACCTGGGACTCTCGAGTCCGCAGGCCGACACTCTATCCACTGAGCCAAACCGGTTAGGGCAAGATATGCAAAGACTTTAAAAATAAATATTTCTCCATGCACCCCTTCAATATGCACAATTTGAGGCCTTACGTTATGTCAAAATGTGTGTGAGGTGTTGTCTTTACCATAGAGAATGAGGAGGCTTAGGGAACTTTGCTTATAGATGCAAAGACTCATTTGAACCTTAGACTACAATGCAATCAGTACTAGCACCTGCACACTGTCCAGTAGCAGAGAGAGCAGAGGGTCATCAGTTCTGTTTGGGAGGAGAGGTGCTACATCATCAGTCAAGGTCCTTCCAAGAAAGAGGTGCCACACATGGCAGATACTTTCATAAAAGGACATAAAGGGCTCATTTTAAATGCTGTGCAAAAGATTTAGATGAACAGGCAGAGATGATGCATGCCCCTGCTCCCCGTGAACATGGCCTGAAAATCCAAGGGAGGGACTCCTAGAATCCAGAGGGGACCCTCTATAGAGAGGGCACCCTAAAGAAGAGTGAAGCCAACCCTAAGGTCTTTGCAGGAGATGACATGCCCTGAGGCTGCCTGCTCATTCTTTCCTGTGGCCTTCCAGTGCCTCCCATTAGCCACCCTTAACAAAACCAGGGGGCCAGCTTATTGGTCTCCGGGGGCTGTGGCAACCAAGTGCCACAACAACTGAAACGCATGCTCTCACAGTTCTAGAAGCTACAAGTCCAAAATCAAGGTATTGGCAGACCTGTTCCTACTGATGACATGAGAGCGAATGCATACCTGGCCCCTGTCCTAGGTCCTATTAGCTGTAAGAATTCTAGATTATAGATGACATTCTGTTTTGTTTTTTCCCCATCACATTCTTTCTATGAAGTTCTCTCTGTGTCCAGATCATCCATTTTATAGGCTCTCAATCACACTGACTAGGCCTCATGCTGATGAATCTCATTTTTACTTGATTACCTCTGTTATGACCCAATTTCCAAAAAGGATCCCTTTCTGAGCTACTGGGGGTTAGGGATTCAATATGTTTGAGGAGACACAATTCATTCCATAACAGCAAGAAATTCCACAAATATTAAATTTATTTTTCATTTTCAGTTGACCTACAATATTATGTAAGTTTCAGGTGTACAGCAAGAAATTAGGAATTTATATACCTTAGGAAGTGACCATCAAGGTAAGTCTAGGATCCATCTGACATCACACATAGTTATTACAATATTAGAGTCCTGGTGCATGAAATTCATGCATGGGGGTGTGTGTCCCTCAGCTGTAGGATCAGGCCTAAACAGGCAGTCAGACATCCCTCTCACAATCCAGGACTGCTGGCTCCCAACTGCTTGCCTGCTGGCCTTCCTGATTGCCCCTAACTGCTTCTGCCTGCCAGCTTAATCACTCTTTAACCACTCCCCTGCCAGCTAGATTGATGCCTAACTGCTCCCTTGACAGCCTGTTTGCCCCTAACAGCCCTCCCTGCAGGCTTGAGTCACCCCCAACTGTCCTTGCCTGCAGTTGCCCCCAACTTCCCTCCTCTGCTGGCCTGGTCCCACCCAAATGCCCTCCACTGCTGGCCATCTTGTGGTGGCCATCTTGTGTCCACATGGGGGCAGCCTTCTTATGTGCTGGAGTAATGGTCAATCTGCATATTACTCTTTCATTAGATAGGATAGAGGGCTGGTACACAGATGTGGGCCAGCTGGTTTGCCCTGAAGGGTATCCTGGGTCAGGGTGGGGGTTCCCTTGGGGCATGGGGTGGCCTGGGTGAGGGGCCTGTGGTGGTTTGTAGGCTGACCATGCCCCCCAGTGACCCAAGCGGAGGCCCTGGTATCTGGGATTTATTTATCTTCTACAATTGAAACTTTGTAGCCTTGAGCAGAACTAAGCCTCCTGCTTGCTCCATGGCTGCAGCCAGTTTTGTTGGGATTTACCTATCTTCTATAATTGAAACTTTGTAGCCTTAAGTGGAGGCCAAGGCTGGCCAGGGCTGTGGAAACTTGGCTTCCTCAATTACCGGGAAACCCAGGCCTCCTACTGTGTCTGCAGTCACAGCTATCTTGGTTGGGTTAATTTGCATACTTGTTCCTGATTGTCTGGTGGGCGTAGCTTGTGGGTGTAGCAGAGATGTGGTCAATTTGCATATCACTCTTTTATTAGATAGGACAATTGACTATGTTCCCTATGCTGTACTTTACATCCCAATGACTATTTTTATAATGGCAAATTGCACTTGTTAATCTCTTTCATTTTCTTCACCCATCACCTTAACTTCCCTCTATCTGTTGACCATCAGTTCACTCTTTGTATCTATCCATGTGTTCCTATTTTGTTCACCTATTTTGTTTTTAGATTCCACCTCTAAAATCACAAATTCACAGTGTTTGCCTTTCTCTGTCAGAATTATTTCAGTTTGCATAATATTCTCTAGGTTCTTCCATGTTGTTGCAAATGGTAAGATTTCATTAATTTCTATGGTTAATATTCCCTTGCATACATGTACCACAGGTTAATGCTTTTGTCTATCAATGTACATTCAAATTGCCTCCAGATCTTGGCTACTATAAATAACTAGAGGCCTGGTGCATGAAATCCGTGTATGGGTAGGATCCCTAGACTCGGCCACTATCAGGGCCAATCTGTAGGGAGACCGGCAGAGCAACTGGGGGTTCCTTGATGTCACCTGCCTTGGCTGGCCCGGGGCCCGTGAGCTAGTGAGAGCTCCTGCATTAAGCATCTGCCCTCTGGTGGTCAGTGCATGTCACAGCGACTGGTTGTTCCACTGGTTGTTCTGCTGTTTGGTGATTTGCATATTATATAGGACTAGTGGCCCAGTGCACAAAATTTGTGCAAAGAGGGGTCCCTCAGCCCAGCTTGCACCCTCTCCAATATGGGACCGCTCAGGGGATGTCTGACTGCCAATTTAGGGCTGATCCCATAGGCCTCTCAGATATCCTACTTGCAATCTGGCACTGCTGGTTCCTAACCACTCAGTTGCCTGCCTGCCTGATTGCCCTTAATCACTCTGCCTACTGGCCTGATCACCCTCAACTGCCCCCCGCTTCTGGCCTGATATGCCCTAACTGCCCCTCTCTGCCGGCCTAACTGCCCCCAAATGTCCCCCCTGCCACCCTGCTCACCCTCAACTGCCCTTCCGGATGGCCTGCTTGCACCAACTGTCCCCCCTGCCAGTGGCCTGCTCACTGCCAACTGCCTCCTGCCATCTGCTCACCCCCTTTTGCCCCCTCCCCCGCTGGCCTGCTCGTCCCCTATTGCCACCCCTACTGGTGTGATCACCCCCAACTGCCCCTTCTGCTAGCCTGCTTGCCCCCAACTGACCCCCTGCTGTCCTGATTGCCTCCAATCCTCCCCCACCCGCCAGCTGGCTACTCACCCCCAACTGCTCTACCCTGCAGACATGATCACCCCTAACTGCCTCTGCCTTGGCACCACCACCGTGGCTTTGTCTGGAAGGACGTCCAGAAGGTCTCCCAGTCTAATTACCATATTATCCTTTTATTAGTATAGATGTTGCAATGAATGTAGGCCTATATATGTATCTTTAAATTCGTGTCTTGTGTTTCTCCAGATATATTTCCCAAAGTAAAAATGCTGGGTATTTTTAATTATTTTGAGGAACCACCGTACTGTTTTCCATTGTGGCTGCACCAATCTGCATCCTTCTCTATATCCTCTCCCACACTTGTTGTTTGTTGATTTACTGATGGTAGCCATTGGACAGGGATGAGGGGATATCTCAATGTGGTTTCAATGTGCAGTTCCCTAATGATTAGTGACATTGAGCATCTTTTCATATGTTATCGGCCATCTGTTTGTCCTCTTTGGAAATGTCTGTTCAGGTTCGCTGCCCATTCTCTAATCAGATTGGTGGTGGTGGTGGTGGTGGTGGTGGTGGTGTGTGTGTGTGTGTGTGTGCGTGCGCGCGCATGTGTGTGTGTTTAGTGTTAAGTTTTATAAGTTTCCTATATATTTTTTAGCTTTTATGATTTGACTTAATCATGTCAGCAAAGAAAGAACCCAGTGGTTTTCAATAATCTTGAATCCACTATATTATTAAAGAAGGGAATTATCATCTTTGGCAGAGTATTAGAGACTTTTTAAATTTTTTAATTTTACAGAGTATTAGAAACCGTTCAGGATAACTAAAACTCAGATGGTCTTAAAAACATTTTAAATCTAGCTGCTCATGGATGATATCGCTTTAATCAGTTTAAATTATTCCTAAATTGTAAAAGGCTATGAGCTAAATGACTTGGAAACCTCATTTCACTGTACTTTCCTCTCTTAACTTATAGCTAAAAGCCTTGATGGTCTTCCATTATTTTCAAATGTAGAAATTTACTTTCTTAACAGTCTTTCTAATGTGATTCCCCTAAATTATTATAAATGTCATCAATCCAATTTGCTTTTATTACCATCAGCTTCATTTTAGGCCACATTTTAAAACATTTCCAACACGTATAAATAATTAGATATCTGTGTCAATTTTAACAAGTTATAAACATTATTTTTAAAATCTTTGGCCAAAATCTCCACTGTCATAAAAATTAATATAAGATTTACTAATTTGAATTAAATCTCACATTGAATTTCAAACCTGTGCATAATAAACCACAGATCAGCAGCCATTTCAAAGTATAAGCATTTATCACTAATATTCCCTGGTTTAGAAAAAAAAAAGTGATTTGAAGGGATAGTTAATGATGCTTACATTGCCAGCAGTTTTACCCAGAAGATTTTTTGAGTTAGAAGAAATTCTTAAAATATGAGTCTCTTTTCATTAATATACTGAAGAGAAAATTTAAATTGCAAGCAATATTATTCTAACTCTGGTAAAATTTCTTTTTTTTCCTAACTTAAGAATAAAACATATAAAATCTAACATTTTTTCCACTGTTATAAATTAAATTTGTAAAAGAAAATTGGCCTTTTCTGCAATGAATACGCACAAAAAAGGGGGCAATATTTTGTTTTGCTTCTGAGTTGGAGACAGTTAAACATCTGCTTCAAGTAAGTGTAACATGATAGTAAAAATAAAGAAGGTATTACTTTACATAGTAGTCAATATATTAAGTCCCATACAAACTGAATTACTTTTAAACCCTATTTTGAAGACAGTCAGGATAAACATTAACAAATAAATATGTTTAAAAATAGTTATTAAATCCCCCAAACCAAGTTCAAAGGCAAAGAAGGAATGTGAGGATCCAAGAGAGTAATTGCATGGCCAGGGTCCGTTACTGCTCTGCTCTGTCCCTAGATGCTCATTCAGTCTTGGTCTTCTTGTTGGCTAACTTTCAGCCACTCAAGGAATCCTATCTAATAAAGAGGGAATATGCTAACTGGCCATAACTCCATCACAAAGATGGCTGCCCCCACAGCTGAGGCCACGTTCCCATAAGGAGCCTTAATGAGCAATCAGCAGGAACCTGAGGCTACACCCTTCCCAGCCCCCATAGGGCTTGAAAGGGGACCTCGGGCCATGCCCCCCACCCTAGCACCAGGCCAGGGGACCTGAGGCCATGCCCCCTGCCTGGCGGGACTTGATGGGGGATCTCAAGGTGCGCTTCCCATCCTGGTGCTGGGCTAGGGGACCTCAAGTTCCTCCTCCTGCCCCAGCACCAGGCCAGGGGGCCTCAGACTGTACCCCCCACCAGGTGGGGCTTGACAGGGGACTTCAGGCCACACCCCACATCCCAGCACCATGCCAGGGGACCTGAGGCTGCACCCCTCTGCCTGGCTGGGCTTGATAAGGTACCTCAGGCTGTGCCTCCCATCCTGGCACCAGGCCAGGGGACCTCAGGCCATACCTCCCCACTCAGTGGGGCTTGATGGACACCTCAGGCTTCGCCCTTTGACCTGGTGACAAGCCAAGGGACCTCAGGCCATGCCCCCCATCCTGGTGCTGGGCCAGGGGATCTGAGGCTATGTCCCCTGCCTGGCGGGTCTTGACAGGAGTGGGACTGGCCAGGTCTGGATATAGCCCAATGGGGATGGGGGCCAGCTGGGCCTGGGTTTCAAACAATTTTGAGGCCCATGTGGGTGGATAGGACTCTGGTGTGCTCCACACTCTGACAGGAGGAAGGTTTTCATTTACATTTTACTAATTTTTTTTTCATTTCTGACACTTCTATTATAGAGAAAGGGCAAATAGCAATGTTAAAATATTTTCTCTAATTAATTCCCTTTTAATGTGTATGAATTTCATGCACAGGGCCACTAGTTTACTATAAACTATCAAATTCTAATTCCCAGTTTTGCCAGCCTTCTCTCCCATTGTTGAGGTCACATAAACCCCCCTTACACACGTGACTCAAGCTCAATTTCTAGATTAGTGCTTCTCTTTAACAAAAAAGATGAAGGAACTTTGGCTAAGTTCTCAAGGACATAGCAGCAAGTAGACACTGTTTATCTGACACTGACTATGGGTCCCTGTGTCTGAATTTGGCATCCAGCCTCCATGAAGTATGTTAAACTTTCCATCCTGAACAAATCTATCTATTGTCTTCTAGATCCTCCAATCTACCTTTTTGTGACCTGTTCTAATCCTTCCATTTCTTCTGTGTAAAGGCTAGACATCTGTCCCTTAACCCAGGCTGCTGACTCTGACTTTGCCCACCTGTTCTTCCGTAGATAACCATGAGTTCTGGTCTTATAAAATCCTTCTCTCCCAAAGCTAGCCCTTCTTTTTGGGTGTCACACTGCTCTAATCTTCCAGGTATCTTGATTCACCTCCTGGACTAGGTAGCTTTCTTCCTGGGCCCAGAGCTAGGGATTCTGTGCCTGCATTTCCTGGTCTGCCATTACACACAAGCCTTTATTCTCAGTTCCTTATCCACCCATGGTGGGTCTTGGTTTAGGCCCTATGTTCCAAGCTAAGCAGCCAGGCCTAGTCACAGACTTCCAGTGTATTATCTCATTTAATCCTCTTGCCCTCAAGCAGTACCTTCAATAGTTATTTCCTCCAAATTGTAGAGAATATAAGGAAAGCTAAGTCAAATTATTAAAGCCTAACTTGAGTTTCAGCTCTCTACTGAAAAGAGCTCCTTCCTTGCTTGCCACATACCAACCCAATATACGCTAATATTCACACCCTTTTATTATTATTATTATCCTATAAAATAAAGGGCCAGCCACCATAAGTGAAACGACTGGAACGACCAGAGATCAGAACCACCACGGGCCCCTAGCTGAGCTGGCCCCGCCCTCAAGCAAGTGGTTAGGGGTGATTAGGTAGGTAGGCAAGTGGTTAGGGGCAATCAGATAGGCAGGGCAGTGGTTAGGGGAAATGAGGTAGGCTGACAGCCCCTCTCCAGGCTGGCTCTGCCCCCAAGCAAGCAGTTAGGGGTGATCAGGAAGACAAGCAGAGTGATTAGGGGTGATCAGGTAGGCAGACCAGCAGTTAGTGGTGATCATGTAGGCAGGCAAGTGGTTAGGGGCAATCAGGTAGGCAGGCCAGTGGTTAGAGGTGATGAGGCAGATGGCCCCTTGCAGGGCTGGTCCCACCCCCCAACAAAGAAAGAGGGAGGCCCAGATCACCTGCAGATATTCTGTGGCAGGTGTGTGGCTAGCCAGTGATCACCTGCCGAGAGAGGCCCAGGCCAGCAAAGCCATCGCATCCCATGCCTATCACCTATAGAGGGAGGCCACCAGTGTCAGAGGAGGGGGGACAGCACTGCATAGAAGGCAAGCAGTGTCAGTGGCAGGGGTGGAGCTAGCTGCTTATAACTGGGGGAAGGAAAGCCCTGATAGGCCCTGATCTCAGGCCAGGCATAGGGACCCTACATGAGGTATCCTTGGATTGTGACAAGGTGCAGGCTGAGCTGAGGAATCCCCACAAGTGTACAAATTTTCATGCACTGAGCCTCTAGTTTTATATATATTTTTTATTGATTTCAGAGAGGAAGGAAGAGAGAAAGATAGAAACATCAACAATGAGAGAGAGTCATTGTTCAGTCACCTCTTACATGTCCCACATTGGGGATTGAGCCCATAACCTGTGCATGTCCCCTTGACCAGAATTGAATGGGGGACTTTCCCATCTGCAGGTCAATGCTCTATTCACCGAGCCAAAGCAGACAGAGCTACATTCACACGCTTTTATACACAAATTGAGACAGGTACTCTTCCTTTGGGAACAGAAATTTCCTTTACATCATTGTTATCTCATTCCTTATTTATCTTTCTGAATAGAATGTGAAGAGACCTGGAGTAGAGACTGTTCTATCAATTTTTATGTCATCATTGCCTAACACATAGTACACATTAAATAAATGTTTAGTAGCTTAAATTGGTGGAAGTACCATGGCCAGGAATGGTGTAGGTGGAATCTAAAACAAACTACTTTTGATTTCAAAGTTAGAGGTCATTTTTTTAACCCAACAATATGCTATTATCCTAGGGGGAAAAAGAATTTTAAATTAATAATAAAATCAGTAAGTTTCTTTAGTTTCATTTATTCCTTTTTCAGTATGTAGGTGAGTTAGTCTGGTGTCTTAATCTTACAAATAAATTTAGGTTAAACAATGAAAATTATCACCTGTATACCAGTGGGTTCTCAGACATAGTAAACAGAATAACTAACTACGTAAGCAACCTGAAATGATGCATTCTGGAATAATACTTTTCCTTCAAATATCTATCTTGTTTCCTTTCTAAATCTCACAGTTATTGAATATATTAAGGTTCTCTGTTCTGGGAGTTACCTATTAACATTCCTGTGAACCACATTACCAATAGTTTATTATATAAATACTAGAGGCTCAGTGCACAACATTCATTCATGGGAGCTGAGGGTGGGTCCCTTAGCCTGGCCTGCACCCTCTCACAGTACAGGACCCCTTAGGGGATGTCTGACTGCTGGCTTAGGCCCACTCACAAAGACATAAGCCAGCTGTTGTACATCCCCCGAGGGGTCTTTAGTGCTCCTGTATAGGCAGGAGAGGCTCCTGCCATCGCTGCTGTCCTTGCCAGCCATGAGCTCAGCTTCTGGCTGAGCAGCGCTCCCCTGTGAGAGCGCACTGACCACCAGAGAGCAGATCCTGCATTGAGCGTCTGCCCCCTGGTTGTCAGTGTGCATCACAACAACCGGTCTTTCCATCATTCAGTTGATTTGCATATTAGCCTTTTATTATATAGGATAGTATTAAAGTTATAGCAAGTGTTTTGGACCAAGACTGACTTGTAGCCTGTAGGCACCGATATGGTCAGATGCCTTTCATTTGTGAATTAACAAATAGTTTTATTAATACCCCTCTTCTATCATGGAATTTTTAAGTTTGATTTTTGGCTCTTTAAGAGGAGGTAAAGTGGGCATCATTAAACTGGCTATCAATGTTGACTCCATTCTCAGGGAGGTAAAGTAACCTTCCAAAAGCTCATGCTGCTCCATAAATGTTGACAACAAGCAAAAGCTTCCAGAAAGAGGAGACAGAAAGACACCAAAGAAAATATTGTTTCTTTTAAAATTTTGCCTTAGGGCCTACATTGCCTGAAAATTTAGCAACTGTGACAAGAAAAGTCTTCCCAATGTCTTTGCTTGTGATTTTGTGTCTCAGTAAGAAAAGTATAGACCACGTCATTAAAACTGAAAGCTTACGCTCTAAAGGCAAATTCAATCAGTGTGGTAATTAAGGTAATTGCTTATGATTATGAAAGTAGAGACAAGTAAAAGTTAGTAAAGGTGTCCTTAGGTTTGTGGAATTTAGACGTTTAATAGAGACAGATGGGGCAAGAAATATCATATTCTTAAATGAATTCATGCACAGTCAAGACTAACATAGACTTTGAGGGTTTAAAATAAAAGTAGGACATTATAGGCCATCTATTGTCACCGCCATTCCAGTTAAACTGATGATTCTTAAAGCCCCCAAGATCTTTTCTTTACTCGCATAAAGGAGAAAAAGAAGTTCCTCATGATGTACTGATGTCCTATAATTTTTCTCTAGTTCACTTACTTCAAGAAGCCCTTTTCTAAACATTTCAATCTTTTACTATGAACTAGCTCTAAAGAAAGCAGAAGAAAACCTATCAGCCAACTAAACACATAAACATTATTATTGTTATTAGAGGCCCGGGGCACAAAATTTGTGCACAGGGGGTGTTGTCCCTCAGCTCAGCCTGTATATTCTCAAATTTGGGATCCCTTAGGGGATGTCTGACTGCCAGAGTAGGCCCAATCCCACAATTGGACATAAACCGGCAGTTGGACATCCCTCTCACAATCCAGGACTGCTGGCTCCCAACCACTTGCCTGTCTGCCTGCTTGATCACCCCCTAACTACTCCCCTGCCAGTCAGATCGACACCTAACTGTTCCCCTGCCAGCCTGATTCCCCCTAACTCCCCTCCCCTGCAATCCCGGTTGCACCTAACTGCCCTCCCTGCTGGCCTGGTTGCCCCTAACTGCCCTCCCCTGCTGGCCTGGTTGCCCCCAACTGCTCTCCCCACAACTATCCTTCTCTGCTGGCCATCTTATGGTGGCCATCTTTGACCACATGGGGCAGCCATCTTGTGCAAGGATGTGAGGATCAATTTTCATATTACCTCTTTACTATATAGGATTATTTTTATTATTTTTTAAATCCTCATCCAAGGATATTTCTCCATTGATTTTTAGAGAGAGTGGAAGAGAGAGGGAATGACAGAGAAAAATATCGATTTGAGAGAAACACATAGATTGGTTTCCTCCGCCACATTCTCTGACCAGGGACTGGGCCAGGGAAGAGCCTGAAACTGAGGTGTGTGCCCTTGATTAGAATTGAACCTGGGACCCTTCAGCCCATAGGATCCAAACCAGTTATGGCAGTGGTCGGCAAACTGGGGCTTGCGATCCATATGCAGCTCGTGAGCCGCGGTCTGCTGCTCTGTTGACTAATGAGTTTGTTGACCACTGGGATAGGGGCTTAATCACAAGAAACAACAACAGCTTGTATTTATTGTAATCAAGAGTCTAGGTCAGTGGTCGGCAAATTCATTAGTCAACAGAGCGGCAAACCACGGCTCATGAGCTGCATATGACTCGTGAGCCGCAGTTTGCCGACCACTAAGCTAGAGCCAAACATTATATTTTACTTTACTCTTTCAATATGTATAAGCTAAATTACCACTAATTAGGTAGATGATGACTAATGAGAGCAAAACAGAGCCTAGATAAGGCCACTTTTGAGGATTTTATTAGACTACTCAGAGGTGGAGGAAAGTAAAAGGTCTCTGTGGAGGTTCATTCCAATAGTGACACAGTCCAAGGCCTTTTATTCTAGGCATAGGGTACTGTTCACTAAAATAAGCCAAAGTAAAGGAGGCAGTACTGTGAAGCTTGGAAGGAGGCAGCCAGTAATTAATAGCCACTGGAAAAATCCGGGAATGAGGAGTGAAATTGAACTCAAGGCATTTCAATCCAAATGACATCTTGGGCAGAACACCAAATTAAAATAGGCAAAATCAAAAGCACTCAAATTAAAAAAAAAAAACAGCTAAAGATAAACATTTTTTCATCTTATAGGCTCTTAAAGAAATCTAGTATTTTCTACTGTTGCCAAATAACTCTTTATGTGTCATTATGAAGGTTTGGTTTGCAATTTTACACCTCTATTCATTACAAACCAATTATTTCCACTTTTAAGATAGTGTTAATCTTTATTTTTTTCTACAAATTTGCTAAATCTTCCCAAATCAAGGTGATACATTGTAGATGAACATATTTTTTTTATAGATTCCTAAAAAAAATGTATAGAGAAGGTGATTTTCTGGATTTTCTTATCTCGTATCATACTCATGGTTGTATTATCTGTATTGCTATTTCGACAATACAAGCAGACATAATAATAGAGATGAAGAGTCATGAGAGCAAAGCAGAGCCCAGATAACGCCAATGAACTGATAGAAGGATACAGCAGACAAAGCAATGATGACTAGAAATGCGAGAACATGGAGTTTTGACTCCACTGTTTACTGAATATGGTCCCTCAGAGTAAGTCTTTTGCCTCTCAGAACCCTGTCACGAATATCAAGAAAAATGAGGTCCCACTCCTACATCACTGACTTAATTCATGATTAAAAACACTGTAGAATATACAGCACCAGGTACACGAAGAAATCAACACAGGCTTACTTCAACTCACTGTGATACTTAAAAGAAAGTTAAAAAAAAAAAAGCAGTGCCTTCGGAACTTTATGGTAAACCGATAATCTACAGTTTCATTTCTAAATATGGCAATTGGTGGCTTTGGGGGAATGACCGCTCTCATTTCCCATTCTCAGTGCCCTGAGGCAGTTGTAGAAGACTTCAGTGGGAAACAATTTTATATTCCTTTGAGAAAACAAGCAACTATTTCTAAGTAGAGAAGAGGGGATTCTCTATCTGAAGGAAATGGCATCACCAATTTTACCCAGTCATCCTTCAAAGTGACAATGTATGATCTTAAATTTTAAAAATACAGGTATTTTTTGGATGCGCAAAAACTATTGTCATCATGTAATTAATAAGTATATATATTTTACAATGTTTCATAACTTCGGACTCCTAATATGGATTCTATGAACAGTATGCTTGGGTGAAGAATATTATAGCCACAGAATTCTTAGTCTCTTGGAGGTAATTATGATCTGAAGAGCACTCTTCACTCCCAAAAGGACTTTTGAAAATAATAAATTTTAACTTTAATTAAATTCTGCTTTCCAAAAAACATCAATAAACTAAGAAATTCATGTGTAAACTTTGTATTGCCTTCATGAAATAGGTTCTATTATTATCACCTCCATTTGACAGGTAACGTAACTGATGACAGAGGGATTTTTCCATATTTTTTCCAAGGTTACACATCTAGTAACAGGTGGAAATAGGAGTGATCCAGACAGCCTAGGATCACTCGGGACAGGGGACCAAAAGGGGGACAGGGGATCAAAGGGGGACACAGAGACTGGTGGTGGTCGTAAGGGCTTTACTAGTAAAACATCTATTATGAACTTGAATGTCAAGAAATATTCGGTATAGTTTACCGATCTAAAATTAAAGAAATACACATACAAAATCATCAACTCACAATAATAGATAATCAATAATCATCATGCCTAAAACTGTACAATTACTTCTGCCCCAGATTCACTTGTTTCATATCAATAATCTATAGGAGTAATCCCCGATAAATGTTTCTCCTTGTTGAGTCTTCTCCTTTAATTGACACTGTTCATTCCACGTCTTAAATGTTTCTCTAATTCGTTCTGTTCTCTCCTTCTATCCCCCCTCCTCCTACCCCTTCTACTCTCATTGCCCTTGTTCTGGGCTTTTTAAATAGCCTCCCCACTGAAATGAGTCCTCCTTGAAGCCAAACACCTGATCCCGACGCTCGGCTGGTTCACTTTCTCACAAAGATAACCTTGGAGGCATTGTGGAGACAAAGCGATGTTGCTGAAGGAGTTGGAAGTGAGACAGATGTCAAGTTCTATTCCAATATGACATATAGAGCTGGCTTTCCAGGGGATAGTCAATCTCCCTCTTCTATGTTCCCATCATATTTTTCCTATGATTTTTTTTTACCTCATCTCAGTTTGATTGTTTATTAAATATCATTTTCTTCACTTGTAGCCTGTAGCCCTTCAAAGTTAAACATCACAGATCTTAACAAAACAGGAGAGGCTGGACTATTTGTGGACACGCTTTAGAGTACAGGAACCTGGAGCCTCAATAGGTTGTGCTTGTATGCCAGAGCAGACAGAAGTGTTTAAAAACAACAGCAATCATTCAAATAGCCTCTGTTTGGGCCTTTTTCTTTATGATTTACTCCATTTTTATAAGAGAATGTCATTTATAACCTTTAATACTCAGCTATTAAAACTTGGCATTATAAGTTACAGCCACTTGAGTACAACCTAGGAATCATTTATACTCTATTTTGTATAAAAATTTGATTGAGATAGGTCATATTTATGAATCATGGCCTTAGGTATATTCATTTCAGCCACTATTTATTTTTGGAATGAAAGGAAAATCTAGTAAAAGAAATAGTGTCCTATGTGTTTTATACTTATCGCCAAGTATGATACCAAGGCCCTTCTAAACTGAGAATTAAGAGATTCGGCCACACTTTGTTGACCTTCAGCCAAGGCAGTCGGGATCTCTCCACTATGTTCATTTGGATCAGGGTACAATATTCTGAGTTTTTTGTAGGATATTGTATCACATGCCATTTAATTTATTGAGACAGTGCTTAACCTGCACTTTTCATCACAGATGGAACTTTAGAAATAATAAAAAAAGTAATTTGCTGAGATCCAGTGCGTTCCAAAGCATCGATTCTCTTTTTCTTGAAAACTGGCCTCATTGGAAGTGGCTGGGAGACAAAGCAGCCTGGCCTGCACGGCTCCTGAGAGCATCACCGACAGAGACAAACGGCCTGAGGAGCTCCGAGGAGGTGGCCGCTGAAGCTCGGAGCTGCTCCCAAGAGCTGCTTCTCCGAGGGCACAATTCAAACATGTGTCAGGTGCAGAACATGCTTTGGAGAATGAGTGCATTGGCGTGTGTGTGATGCGTGCCTTTTTACATAGTGTTTCCTTTTCAGTGAACACGGCACATTTGTTATAACAAAACTGGTTAGGGAAATAAAAGTCCGGATTGTTCCCTGTAACTCAAAAACACAATCAATACACACACAAGGAAATAAAAGCAAAATCACCTCATGGAAGTCTAGGACTCCAAGCCAGTTCCTGTATCCCTGACTCTATGCTCCTGCCAGGGAACTGCCTTATTAAAAGTGTTACTTCACGTATGTCTAAGTGGAGGGATGTGATAAAGCACACGTCCTCCTATCTGCCAAGGATTCTCCAGGGGCAGCCTCACCTGGCCGCTTTGCCTTTGCAGGTGGGTGACAACCTGTTGATGGCTAGCCTCACTAATACATGCGGTATTTATTGTAGGGAATAGGAAGTGTATAAGAATTTTCATTTCTTGGGATATATTCTAGAAGTGGGATCACTGGGTCAAATGGAAGTTCCATTGGATATATGCACTCCCATGTTCATAGCAGTACTATTTACAATAGCTAAGATTTGGAAACAGCCTAAGTGCCCACCAGCAGATGGAATAAAAAACTGTGGTACATCTACACAATGGAATATTAAGTTGCCATTAAAAAGGAGTTCTCACCATTCGCAACAGCATGGAACTGGAGAGCATTATGCTAAATGAAATAAGCCAGTCAGAGAAAGATAAATATCACATGATCTCACTCATTTGTGGAATATAATGAACAACATAAACTGATGAACAAAAACAGATCCAGAGACAGAGGAGCATCGACCAGACCATCCAACCTCAGAGAGAAGGAAGGGGAGGGTGGGGGTAAGGAGGAGAGATCAACCAAAGGACTTGTATGCATGCGTATAAGCCTAACCAATGGACACAGACAGCAGGGGAGTGAGGGTATGAGTTAGGGGCAGGATAGGAAAGGTAATGGGGGAATAAGGACATCTATGTAACACCTTAATCAATAAAGAAATTTAAAAAAAGAATTTTCATTTCACCAGACCTCCCTGTGTACCCTCTGACAGGTGCACAGCTAAACTACACGGGAGTATGGAAAGGACCAGAGAAAGGCTCCCTCTCTGGGGCAGGGGATGCAGGGGAGAAAGCCGGAACTTGAACTGGAATTCAGCCCTACTCCTCCCTCAGAGGGGGGCCGCTGCGTGTGCAAACTGCAGCGTCCCTCCGGAGAAAGAGAGCTGACTTTGAGGTGATTGGTGGGTGCTGCAGGCACAGCCCGATGGGATTGAGGCCCTCTGCTAAGTGGCCAGTGGAGGGGAGAAGGGAGAACAAGGAGCAGCACAGTGCTGGTATAATTTTATAATACCACAGCTAAAAATGTTTGAGGTTTATAAGAAAATCCAGTTATATGAGTCACAGATTTGTGCTCTCAGCTACCTAGCTATGTCTACCCAATGTCCACATCATTTTCTACGAGATGTTTATTTAAGAAGGGAAAGTTATAAATCTATGGCCGAGGTGGGGATTGGTGTGTTTCCCAAGGGGTTGGGATAAGACCACACGTGTGCTTGTAATTTTAAAACAATCCCAAGATGCTCCAGAAAGGGGAAAAGACATAACTGACTTACAGGACATGTAAGAAACTGGTAAGTTTATGGAGGTAGATGCAGCTGTGGGTCTAGTTTAATAGCCTGTAGGGAAATTCTAAGAAATGAAAGAAGTGAGAATCAAGCTCAATATGCATCCATTGGTTCAGCAAAATTAGTAGGAGGAATGGTTTTTGAAAATAATAGAACTAAACTAATGTCATGAATTCCTTTAACAAACAGCCCATTTTAATTGGTTAAAAGCATATGGTTTATTTTCAGAGCAGATTGGGAAAACGCATTGGTCCAAATGAAACAGTTTTGTAAAATTCAAGGTGTGGAAAATGGTTTTTAAAGCACATACATTAATTACATGCTGGGCTTGAGAGCAGTTGAAACAACAAGATCTAGCATTCCCAACTTTTCAAAATAAGATCTCAGCATTCTCCTTGGTGGCCAGCTCTCCATGAAACGGTACCAGGCACTACGGGACAGAACAGCAGCAGTCTCTCTTTACTGTGGCAGCATGCAAATCACACAACCTCGAGAACAAGGGACGTTAGTGATCTTTACAGAAAGCAGGAGGAGGAGTGGTATTTAGATTCTTCCATATTGAGATACACGACTGGAGACTGTTTCATAGCACGGACCGAGAAACATGTTTGGCCCTGATCTAGTCAGTGGATGACAATGACTCAACACATTCCTTAATGAAATCCTCCCAGGTGAGAAAAATACCTTAATGAAATCCTCCCAGGTGAGAAACCAAACCCCATGTTCAGAACTGTTATGTACAATGTAAGACATGTCATTGTTTCCCAGTAAATAATCACTTTGCCTATCAAGGCATTTTCCACCCGTGATTTTTCAATCTTACAAGTGAAAAAGTACTGTATATGTACACACACACACACACACACACACACACACACATATATATATACATACATGTATACACAAACACATATATGTTCCATAGAGTATTTTAAATTGTTAAGTCATTAAGTATAAAAGTTTTATGAACAGTAGCAACCCTGCCTGAATATGCTTGCCAAATAGATGAGATCTTAATTCTCTTACAAAACATTGGCCTTGCTTTGCTGTTTGTTTCATCGATTCTACTGAATTCAGGCACCACTAGACCTTGTGTCGCTCTGTGGTTTAGTTCCTCCCTTGCTGCTTGAATGTTTGCTTTGTCATTCTGTTGCTTGCCTTTTCTCCACTTGTCTTTTGTACTCTGGCCGTTGACGGCAGCCACATAAAGGGTGCGCCGAGAAGCACCTAGGAAACTGGAGATGTCAGCACTGAAGTACGGCACGAGCCTCTCGGGGTAATAGGTCTGTGACTGGAAGGAGGTCTAGTCGGGGCATCTTCCTACGCTGTGACGTGAAGGAGGAATTACCGCCATAGAATAATCAGTGGCCCTGCTGGAGGTTACACTTTTTCTCTCTGCAGCATTCGTAAAGGTCAGTCTACACAGGTAAGTTCCTGGCTGCCAGGGAAGGGCTGCAAAATACTGCAGGGGTGATTTCTTTGTGTTTTTGTTCTATCCACACGAACTAATTCCCATTTCACCTGCATTTAGAAGTGCTGGATTGAGACTTTTAGGTAAAGCAAGCTATGAGTTTCTTCACCTTGGGAGCAAAAATCTCATAATTATTACAAACTCACAGTATAATCCTCTCTAATAAAGAGGGAATGTGCAAATTGACCGTCATGCCGTAACAAGATGGCCATGCCCACAGCAGAGGTAGGGATCCTGTAACACAAAGATGGCTGCACTCACAGCAGAGGCGGGATTCCCATTGCACAAGATGGCTGTGCCCACAGTGGAGGCCGAGTTCCCATAAGGAGCCTTAATGAGCAATCAGCAGGGACCTGAGGCTGCATGGCTTTGGCCAGACAGGGGACATGAGGCTGCGCCTCCCGCCTGGTGGGGATTGTCAGGGCATCTCAGGCAACACCCCCCGACCTGGCATCAAGCCAAGGGACCTCAGGCCATACCCCCTGCCCAGGAAGGCTTGATGGGGATCCCAGGCTGTGCCCTCCACCTAGCAGGGCTTGATCGGGAACCACAGGCCATGCCCCTTGCCCCAGCGCCAAGCCAGGCAACCTGAGGCTGCGCCCCCCACCCAGTGGGGCTTGACGGGGTGGGGCTGACCAGGTCTAGCCCAGTGGGGGTGGGGTCAGCTGGGTCTGAGTCTCGCATGATTTCGAGGTGCACATGGGTGGGTGGGGACATGATTCTGGTTCCCTTGGTGTACTCTAGACTCTGACAGGAGGAAGATTTTCATATACTTTTTACTAATTTTCTTTCATTTCTGACACTTCTATTATAGAGAAAGGGCAAATAGCAATTAAAATATTTCCTCTAATTAATTAATTTTTAATGTGCACAAATTTCATGCACCAGGTCATTAGTTAATTATTATAAAATGCAAAATACTGACTCCATTAAGAATAATAATCATGAATTGAATAACTGCTAAAAAAATAATATCTAGAATGATCTCTAGATACATAATGATTTCTCCAGCAATCTTGTGAAATAAATTTTATTATAAAGTTGCTTATCTATAATAATAAAAGCATAATATGCTAATTAGACTAGACATCCTTCCTTCCTGACAAAGTCGCAGTGGGAGGGGGCTGAGACAGAGGTGGTCACCAAGGCAGCAGAGGCCAAGGCCCTGGCACGAATTTCATGCAACAGGCCTCTAGTTATGAAATAAAGTTTTGCAAATCTAAATCATTTGCCCAAAGTTATATTGTTGGTAAGTGATCTACCTAACTGGGATCTGGTATCTGATACAACTGTAAGGTTATATCCCATGCTTTTTCTAAATGCTCAATAAAAAGACTCAGTCTGAGTTTACATACTTTATATGCAATACCAATGAATATTTTTGTAAGAGCAATAAGGTAAAAAAACAACAAATCCAATTGATTTAAAAAAGCCAGTTGTTACTTTGCAATTGTAAGACAATGTGATGTATTAAACTGGGATAATCAGTATAAAACACACACACACACACACACACACACACACACACACACACACACACACAAACACACACACCAATAATAAAAATATTTCTGTAATAGTGAAAAACCAAAGAACATCAATGTTATCAAAAACCTCAGAAGCAATTTTAAGACAGGCTTAGACCTGGAGTGGTTAGATCTAATTGCTAGTTTCCAAGTCTTATATACTGTGAGATAAAATTTCTAAGCAGCATGTCAACTTTGCATCAGTGGGCTTTCTTTTCCACCTCCATGGAACAATTACTAGTCTTTCCTCAACTTCTGACTTCCTAGAGAAGCAATATAGAAAGAGAAGGCATAATAAATCCACAGATTGGAGTTTAACAACCTGGTCCACCTTTTTCTATTTGTAACCAAGGACTAGTCTCATAAATCTCAAATTCTTCTAAATCCCTCTAAACATTAGTATCTCCTTTACCAAGTGGAAACGATATCTATATCTCAGATTTAAGTATGATATCCCATAGCCTTGGCATAGTAGACCCCAGTTGCTTTCTTTCTCCCTTTCTTATATCCATGTGTTCTAGCTACAAACTTATTTCTGAATTTCCTAACTATAAAAATAAACTTATGCACAATAGAAAATATGAAAAACATGAAAAGTAAAAACATATGCATGATTCAACATTATTTGAAAACAAACATTCTTGCATGCATGCGTGCTCATGCCAACATACATATTCTATATATTCTTTTCTATAATGTTAAGTAACTCAACATACAATGACTTCATTTGCTTTAACAATGCAAGAAAAATCCCAATTTTATACAGTTACTGTTTAAAGACTCTAAAATATTTCATTGTCAGGATAGTCCCTAGTTTCTTTAATCATTCTTCCAGTTTAGGGTATTTGAGTTATTTCCAATTCTACATAATTGTAAAGAATTCTGCAATGAACATCTTTGCAAAAATGGCTTTTGCTGTATATTTTGTTAATTCAGATAGAACTCAAATATTGAAGTTAAACAGTATAAATTTTTAAGACTCTAGGTAGATTTGCTTAATGACTTTCCAAAAAGTTATGCCAAGATGTTTATAACAACCAAAAATATGTGAGGATGACTGTTTTTACCCACAAAGCTATTCTATCTTTGACTGTTCTGATTTTTTAAAAATATATTTTTACTGATTTCATGGAGGAAGGGAGAGGGGGAGAGAGATAGAAACATCAATGATGAGAGGGAATCATTGATCAACTGCCTTCTACATGCCTTCTACTAAAGATTGATTTTTTTTTTAAAGATTGATTTTGGAACCTGGGCATGTGCCCTGACAGGGAATTTAACCAGTGACTTCCTGGTTCATAAGTCAATGAATGCTCAACCACTGAGCTACACTGGCTGGGCTGCTGTAATTTTATAATATACTAGAGGTCCAGTGCACAAAATTCATGCACTCAAGAGTAGGGGCAGGGGGGTTCCTCAGCCTGGCCTCCACCCTCTTACATTCTGGGAGCCCTCAGAGAATGAGCCCTCAGGGGATATCCGAATGATGGCTTAGGCCCGTTCTTTGTGGGGAGTGGACCTAAGCTGCCAGTTGGACATCCTTAGCACTGCCATAGAGGCGAGAGAGGCTCCCGCCCCCACTGCTGCTTTGCCAGGTGTGAGCCCAGGTTCTGGCTGAGTGATGCTCCCCCTGTGGGAGCGTACTGACCACCAGGGGGAAGCTCCTACATTGAGTGTCTACCCCAGGTGGTCAGTGTGCATCATAGCAACCAGTCATTCTGCTGTTCAGTCGATTTGTATATTAGCCTTTTATTACATAGGTGGCAAAACATGCTATCTCATTATTTTATTAGGTTTTAATTTTCATCATTATTATTTTATTTCATTGTAATTATGTAATTATTATACATAATTTTTGTTAATTCTATAGATTTCATTATACATGTATCACAGATTATTTTATACATTTTGCTATTGGTATTTTTATTTTTTCTTGTTGGGTTGTTCAAACTCCACATGTCCTAATTATAATAATCTACTTGATAAAAATATTTTATTGTGTGTTTACCTTTTAATTCTGGTGGGCATTTCTAATATCATGTAATTTTAAGATAAGAAAAGAAAAGAAATGTATGTCTATAAAATAAAGTGGCAAAATGAATCTGAAGCCCTTATAACAGAACAAAATTGGAACCAAAAGTGTAGTATGTATATGTCTGTATTGTTTTGATAGAACACACAAATCTTTAATGTGGGTACTTAATGTTCACTACAAACATTTCATTCTATCTATGCAAAACATTTTTAATCTAAGAGGATACTGCCCAAAATATTGCTCTACTACAAACTGAATAAAATCTGTGGGCTGTGCTCTACACATATTGCTACAAAATGCCCATTGTAGAAAGGAATCTATACAGCAACAATGGAAGTGTTAATAGAGTTCCCCTAAGTGCCATCCTAATTCTGTACAAAATGCAATCATTTCTTATTCCCAAAGTGGGTCTATCACAGATCTTTAGAGCTAAACCCTGCTGCGCATGCTCCATAGCCCTGCTCTCCAACTGCCCTGCAGGTGCCTTGCCCTGTGTGACTGCAGTCATGCCTTTTCTCGCACACCCTAGAACCCCAGCCCCACCCCCGTTTAACCTAGTCATCCCCAAATCTGCTTCAGCTGTCCCCTCCTGAAAGACACCTCCAGCCTCCTTTAGGCTTGGTGAAGTGAGACCCCTATGTCCTTTCACTGAATCTTGAACTTCAAACCATGGCACTTACCCCACTTCATCACCATTTATTTGGGTCTGTCATCCCCATGAGGTAGTGGGCTAAGCAGTGGCATAGAATACCTTGAATACTCAATAGAGTTATAAAATCTAAACAATATAATGTGAATTTGACTCCACAATCCCCAAATATTTTTGTGACCAAACTGATGAGAGAGGATGCTGCGGTTCACTGTCTAATCTTTCCTCTTTGGGGACGAATGGATGATCAGTGATGATAAGCTATAGATAACGAGTAAGGGGGAAAGTACACAGGACATACAGACTGTACATTCAAATACAGAATGAAAATGAATCTGTGTGCTTCCTTCCTGAGGCGATACCTTGATGAACACTACAGTGGCGACAACAGCTCTGTTAGCAGCGGCTCCGTTAGGAGACTGAGCACCCTCTAATGAACTCGGCGAGGAGCTGTGACAAGCACGAGGCAGGTGGAAGCCACCCGAGAGGTCCACGTTGTCCTATGTATTTTCCAATGACAGGATTTCTGCCATTTTGTTAGGTTTGTGTTTCCGACAGAACTTAGCTAAAGTCAGATCCTGAGGAAAGTCGGCGAAGCTATTGCACTGAGCTATTTATTGGACAGCATCACTTAAAATGTTCTGGTTGTTTAAAGGAGTGTGTGTTCAGGCAGTTGGAGGCTCTGCCCATTCAGAAGGATTGAGCTGATTCTAGAGCTTGCTTGACTGAATATGAATCCGTACAATAAAGTAATACAAAAACACTTGTACTGTCTTTGCAATATAATTATTGTTATTTTGACCGCAACTTATGTCAAAGCAAAATAAGTCCAGTGTCCAGTCAAAGTAGTTTTGTGGCACAAATTAACTTAGTTCTGAAGCATTACGGAGGTTTTGCCAAAACCAGATCTCATTGCATGCTCAATAGAAGACGTCCTCCCAAGTTGCTAAGTGACATCTTCCTCTCCCTCTCTGAAGAGTGGTATCATTATTCTGATATTAAACTTTTCTTATTCCTATCAGATAGAATATTTCGAGTTTAGATATACCTTCAGAATGATTATGGGTTTCATTTAATTGAGTAAATTATTAAGGAGCCATTTGAAAAAACAACAAATCATCTACTTTAGATATCATTTCAACTGTTATTAAGCACTAGAGACCCTGTGCATGAAATTCGTGCATGGGGTGTTTCCCTCAGCCCAGTCTGCCCCCTCTCTAATCCAGGACCCTTTGTGGGATGTCTGACTGCCAGTTTAGGCCTGATCCCACCTGCAGGGATCGAGCCTAAACCATCAGTTGGACATTCCTCTTGCAATCTGGGACCACTGGCTCCTAACTGCTCACATGCCTGATCATCCCTAACCATTATGCCTGCCTGCCTGATCACCCCTAACCACTCTCCCCTACTGACCTGACTGCCCCTAACTGCTCTCCCCTGCCGGCTTGATCACCTTTAACCGCCTTTGCCTCGTCCCACCACTGTGGCTTTGTCCAGAAGGATGTCCGGAAGTCTATTCGGTCTAATTAGCATATTAACCTTTTATTAGTATAGATTAGTCTTATATATTTCTCTTGGCACTTAAAATTTCTACTTTGTATTTCAATTCTGTTGCAAATTTTTTATCTCCTTTTTGAGATATACACCTTTGAAAACTCAGTGTTATGGCCTGTATTCATTTAACATTTTTAAACATTATTAGATGAAGAAATGCATGAGTAAATGAATGAACAAATAAACATTGCTAATTTTTGCTCACTTCCAATCCAGCTCTACATAACCCCAACTTCACTGATAGAATGCACTTGACACATTCACTCATCGTATGACAGGAGTGAAGTAACTGAGGCCAACTTATAAGTTTCTTTATTGAATGATGGTGGAAAAAGCTACTAGAACAGTAAAAATAGAAGAATGAACAATTTGGGTTGGTAAATGTTTGTTACCTAGTATCCTGAATATGGGCTAGCTATTGATACTTAGAGAAATAGAAGCTACTGAATAAACAGTTGACTAGCAGAGACCGTATTCATGTATTAAAGCAGTTTAGTGAGATCAAGTTAGTGTGCCTACTCGTGTCAAGCTGAGCCTTCCTAGAGCAGGGGTGGGGACTGTCCAGCTCAAGGGCCGTATAAGGCCCCCAAAATCATTTGGTCTGGTCCTGCCAAAGCATAAGGGGTGAGCTAATTAAACGTTTGCCCAGATATAACAGGCTCATTTTTAAGCTGATAATTTTGTATGGCCTGAGAATGATGTTGTAAATACCCAAATGGGCCTTTGCAAAAATATGGTTCCCCACCTTTATTGTAGAACTTCCTGCCTACTGGGTTTTCTTCATATTGCTCACATTCATAGTTACAGACATGGATACAAGCATACTTCTTATCTATATTTTAACAAATTGATTGATTTTGAAACCAAGTGCTGAAAATACATCAATTCTATTAAAAACTATCTGATTTGATTAGATGAATCATGCTTGGATGCTATAATATTTTAGGCCCCACTTCTGGGTGTGATCTATAAAATTTTATAAATAAATACTAAATGTTTTTTATCTGTGAAATATATAAAATGCTGTGATGGGATAAGAGTCTCTCCATTAGACAATATCTTTCAGCCTGGTGACCCTTTTAACCAGGGACTATGTTGTATTCCAGATTTAATACATCTTCCTACATCTTTGTTCAGAAAGAATAAAAGTTTTATCAAAGAAAAAATGTGGTTATTTGAATAGGACATGCTCGAGTAGTACAATATGATAAACATCAATAACATCTTTTTTCAGCATTCAAAATTATGTATTTAATAACTTGCCTAGGGCCTGTCATCAATTTAGTTTATACACATTTATTATCTCTTCAAGTAGTTTATAAAGTTTAAAAAAGACATGTTTCTGGATTCGTTTAATTTTTTTCACCAAGACTACTAAGTATCAATGCCCTGCGTAGAGCAAGAATCAAAGAGTAAACTTCACATAAATGAACTTTATAAGCCTAGATTTAACAAAAGAAATAAATGATGATAATAATCCTACATTACAAGATGATATGGGATTTCCTTGTTTGTGTGAATAAACAAAAAATACAATGACCTTTTGATTTATTTTTTAATATAGATAAATATTATAATACAATGGTTTGATACCATTGTAGTAATCTGGTTATTATTTATCTGAGAAGGAGTAAAGGGAAGATTAGATACTGAAGGCATGCCATTTATACAGCTTTGCTAGTAAGCTGCAATTTAACTCTCCAAGTCAGTTGCCCACTGAACCATGGGGAAAGGGACTGGACAACGGCAATGGGGAGGAATTTCCAGTAAGATGCTTATCTGTCCATCGCACATGGGAACAAGTCAGTGGCCTCAATAAGCGTGGCCACTGCAAGGGCACAAAACCTGAATATTTAAATTCCTAGACAAAGGGAGTTCACTCTCTTCTCTTCCTCCCTTCCTCCCTTCCTCCCTTCCTCTCTTCCTCCCTTCCTCCCTTCCTCCCTTCCTCCCTTCCTCCCTTCCTCCCTTCCTCCCTTCCTTCCTCCCTTCCTTCTCTCTCTCTCTCCTCTCCTCCTCTCCTCTCCTCCCTCCCTCCCTCCCTCCCTCCCTCCCTCCCTCCCTCTCTCACTGCATTTGACTCCTGTTGCAGGGGTGCACTCCCCTGCATTTGTCCATGTGGCCCATGGCCAACTGGGACCCACACAATAGACTGATGGACTGCATCTAGCCTGATGCTGTATTGGATCCGGCTGCAAGACAGAGTGGACACTTCAGACACTGGCCCTGCTTCTGCTTTGCTGAATCTAATAAGTCTGGGTTAAGAGACATGGAACTCTGAAACCCGAAGACAGTAACTCCAGGCAGATAAAGTCCTTTACCACATCTTATTCTCTTGTGGGGGTCTCTGACAATGCTTGTCTCATTGGCGCCCCCGAAACCCTACTCCCAGGAGAGACTGGGCAATTTGGCATACTTATTTTTCTGGTAACAAGTTTTTCATTTTAATGGACAACTGCTAAAATATCCACTGTTAAAACATGTGCATTTGTCCATCCCATAAGGACAGTACTTATTTTTTTTTAAATATATTTTATTGATTTTTTTTTTTACAGAGAGGAAGGGAGAGGGATAGAAAGTCAGAAACATCAATGAGAGAGAAACATCGATTAGCTGTCTCTTGCACACCCCCCTGGGGATGTGCCTACAGCCAAGGTACATGCCCTTGACCAGAATCGAACCCAGGACCTTTCAGTCCAATGCTCTACCACTGAGCCAAACCGGTTTCGGCAGGACAGTACTTATTTAAATGATAACTTAAACCTGAAAATATGTGACATCATTGCAAATATATATTTATAGATTTTGGTAGCAACAGTGAAAACTCACAGACCTCCCATCTGCATGTCCTCAGAAAAGCATATAAAACTCATCTGTGGATTGAAGTTTCCTTCAGTGTAGTTTCTAGGAAACCATTCATAAAATCACAGCTGCAGCTAATTTTCATTTGTATGGGTTTCACATTTGTTAGAAAAAGAGAAGAGGGATCACACTATTTTTGAAAGCCATGCACAAAAAAAGTAAATTATATCATCTTAAGCATACAGATCTTAATCCTCCCCAGAGTGCCAACTCATTATCCCTTTTCTCAAGTAAAACTCTGCTACGTCCTTGCATTCCATAATGGTCCATTATAGGTCTTTACTTCACTGGCCCAATTTTGGAAAATCCCTTCGTATTCTGGGATATGCATGTCTGTCAGAATGTCCTGCCCAATTTCCTGTTAGGCAGCACAATGGAGAATTGGTCCGGGAACAATAATGGACAACTAATCAACCCAGGATCAAAGAGTAAAAAATATATCATGCTCCTATTGATTACACATCCAATTTCATGTGAAACACGAAAAATGAAACCATGCGAGGATTTTTAGTAAAATCTGCTCATTTTTGGTGTCACGAAGAATTATATTCATAAATTCAAGTATAGATAAAAATGAGCGATGTCTCAAGATACTAACAGAACTCTCAAACGTCACCAAAGAAATTACATTGTGGAACAATTGGAGAGTATTATAAAGTGATAGAAAGTTGAAGATGGGTAAAAGTTATCTTTATTTTTTTTAAATGGCAAAATACTGCTTTACAAAGGACACTATTGATTTAGATAATAATATAATGATATGAAATTTAATTATTTAAGGATATTCATTTTAACATATATCCTTTTCAACAGTGGTACAGATTTCTGGTATTTATCAATTTGCTTTTTTATCTGTATAATTTAATAACTATGGGAGATGACTGTATAAAAATGTATAATACCCCACCATTAAAAGCCAAAATGGTTATTGGAAAACCCCCACAAATTTATGAAAATAGAGAACATTTTTCAACAAATGATTGTTTCTCAATTACATATGAGGTGCAAAAATATGGGGGTTTTTTTTAGAAGTAATTTTATATTATTCATAAGTAGCCAAAAAGGTAACTGATTACAAAACATAAAGCCATTTGTTTTATATTAGCACACAACCGAATCCCAAAATGGTTTTAAAATAGTCACCGCTTATTTACTCTCTCTCACAGAAAATCTTCAAGAGAAATCCACGAACAAGGAAGTGGTTAACACTCAGATTTTGAAACTGAGCTTCAGCTAGGAGAAAGGCTGGTCTATAAAAAACTTCTGTAGTGAAATCTATCACATTTCTCCAAAGAACTGCCAAGGCTTCATTAAATCTGCCTTCTCTGTTAACTTCAGTGGCGTATATTCCCTTTAATGCCTGAGCAGTACTCCCATCTCAAACTGTGAATTTAAAAAGTTGCTGTTGTTGACACCCTTTAGCTTAAAAAAAAGCAGCAATGAACTCAAATAATATGACATTCAACTAATTTTAAGTGTTTTATTTCAACTGGCAATTCAAGTGTCACTTTGCAATGTAGCAATGTCTTACAAATATGTTATCCAAACACTACCATGTCCATACTATTACTTTATACTACTTATTAAGTATTTCTATCCACAAACATGATCCAGTAAAATCCTTGAAACCTATTTCTTGAGTAAACTGACAGATTTCCATGACAATGATATCATCACTGCATTTAATTTTGTACTGGAAATGTCATTTTTATTTACCAGCTTTTTGCTTTAAAGGGAGAACTGAAGGAAAGAGACGATGTCTTAATAGGTTCTTACTATGGGGCATCCACGTTCATATTGTGATTGTTCCATTTTAGCAAAAGTCCTGCTAAATCAGTTTGGTCAGAATTCCCCACCATATCGGTCACTGTCGGTATCTCACCCAAGTCCTCATCTCTCCCCCTTCTCCTAGGTGGTGTCTGATCACCCTGGCCCACTTTCAGCAAGAGTCTTGGTTAGGTCAGTTCAGCCAGAACTCCCCGCTAGTCCTGAGGTTTCCTTTTAGTAATTTTCCCCCATTGATCCCTGCCTGGCTCTTTCACTCTGTATCCTCATTAGTCCTTGTTGGCTTAGCTGTTGAGCCCCATCTGTCCCCCCATGGACAAACCTCATTTGGGTACCCCCTTACACTTATGGCCATATTCCTCTTGAAGAAAGTCTCCTTTAATGCTTTAACAGGTGTCATGATAATTTTTTTAATAGTAAGTGTATATTTTATAGGTCTATCCTAAAAATTGGTACATTTGAAGAGCTGTTAAAGAGAGGTGATTTTGGTTCATAGAAGGATAAATGTATTCTATAGGACATAATGTACATGAACAATGAAAGGCACTGTCAATGCAGGTCTTCTTAACAGCTGGTGGAGACAAACATAGTGGAATATAGACTTAAGAGAAGATCAGATGAGAATGATAAAATTAATCACAAAGATATGTCTGTAAGTACCCTGCAACTACCCTAACTTTAAGAATGGCAAGGGGAAAATATTGTCACTTATGTGTTTGACAACTCTGCTTTTTCCCACTTACCTCAATTAGTACTGGACCCCAACATCACAGATAATTATAGGAGCCCCAGTCTACCGCTGATTTTACCTTTTCCTACTCTACCTAATAGCTCATGGCATCTGTGCCCAGCCAAGCCCAGACAGGATGAGAATTCTGCAATTCTGAAGGACTGAATGAGCAGTTATTGCTTATCATCAATGTGGAATAGGTTCCCTCATGAAAGCATGACTTTCAGGCTGTAAGTGTGCAAAACAAGTAATTAGAGGTCAGAAATATAAAGGAGGCTCTCAAGTTAGGAGGAAAGGTGAGCTGGAAGACCCCTAAGTTCCCTCGCAATTGTAATGTTCTTGTCTCATGACTCGGGTAAGATGTAATACAGAAGGCTCTTATTAATCCAACTAGAAGCCCACTGCATGAAGATTCATGCAGGAATGGGCCTTCCTTTTCCCTAGCTGCCAGCACCACCTTGGCTCTGGCTGGAGCCGCCTTTCTGCTCCAGCCTGGAGCCACCTTTCTACCTTCCCACACTGTCCAGAGGTCCGGAGAGGCTGGGGTGGTGTGGAACGCCTGTGTCCCATCCTGACCCCGGCCAATCAGTGTCTGTGTATGCAAACTAACTCACCATCTTTGTTGGGTTAATTTGCATGCTCACTCCTGATTGCCTGGTGGGCGTCGCAAAGGTAAGGTCATTTAGCATGTTACTCTTTTATGAGGTAGATGTAATATTGCCTTGGTCACAGACTTTGAACCTAATGGAATTTAGGTTTGTCCTAAGAGGAAGGGTCTCAGCGCAGGATGACCATATCGCTCTCTTTCCCACAGAGACAGCAGGAAAAAAAGCAGCAATTAACTCAATACTATATTCTGAAAACCTGGCTAATGCAATAAAGAAAAGCTACATCACTGGACACCCCATAAATTAATCCACCCTGTAGGGATGCAGAGCAATCCTTAGGCAACCAGCAAGAAACCAAAAAGTCCAGTAAAATAGGGTAAGGAGCTGTTAAATTTCCCATGAGTATGCAGTGTGCATTTGTTAAGGCTAATTTGACCTTAGGCTGGTCCTCTTGTCTGACAAACTGTTTAAAATGTGCATGAGCAGCTCAGACCATCCATAACATTTAGCCTTTTTCTGAGTCTAGCAGAGACTCAGAGATGGGGATAGAGAGCAGACAAAATAAAGATTTCTTTAAAACTATTTTTTATAGTTTTATAGCTGTTTTAATGAAGCTACTTTGAAATGTTCCTCAGACAAAACACCCACATCAAAACACTCTGGTGTGAAAAAAAACACATGTTGATAATCACTTTCCTTAAAACCTTGCAAAATGTTCATTTAGGAAATTCTGAAATTCTCATTTTTTCTTAAAGGCACAGTAGAAAATTTCAGAAACATTTCTATAACCATGTAACTAATCTTGGCTTATTTGATTCAGACTTTTGAATTTTTCTTCAAGCAATTTTATCTTTTTAAATTACATTTGACCCTAGAACAACACAGGTGAGCCAGCCCCCACACAGGTGAAAAATCTACCTATAATTTTTGACTCCCCAAAAACTTCCCTACTATTGACTGGAACCTTCCTAATAACCTAAACAGCTGATTAACACACAGTTTACATGTTCTAAGACAAGTAATATACACTGTATTCTTACAATAAAGAAAGCTAAAAAGAGAAAATAAATTTATAGTGGTTACTTTTTAAAAATGCACATCAGAGTGGACCTGCACAGTTCAAAACCGTATTTTCAAGGGTCAACCATGTGAATGAGTACACTGGCTATTTTTAAAATCAAAACAGCTTATCTCCTGCAAAAGCCTAACTCAAATCTTTATTGACTTCTCTTCATGAACATTATTTCCAAGAAACTCTGGATGTTAGCATAGGAAGTGAGGACCTTTGATAATGTCCCTTTTTTTGCCTCAAACTAACATGACCACTGTTTCTGTCTACAGCTCAATATCCTTTCTTCATCTCTTCATTGTATATATCTCCCCAGGACTATAGGTAAACTTCTAAAGACCCTTTACTTTCTCTCATCCAAAATTCCTTGAATTGCACAGCTCATTCCTTTACTCCCCTACTTTCCTTTCCCAGTCTTTTCTATGGATTGCCCACTGACAGATCAAGTTCATCGTTGGAGATCACATCTCTGCTTAATAATTGCATGTCTAAATTGCAATTGGATTCATCTCTCAAGCTTTCCTTCTACCCACTCTGGACATGTATCTTCCTCACCCCTCTCCCCACAGTCTTACCACAACCTCTCATGTCATGGAGAATCCAAAGCCTTATTTGTTTTAATCACCATTAAGATAAAAATAGCAAATTCCTCTAACATTTCCCAATGTACTGTACTGATGTTCCCTTCTGGGGTTTGGAAATTTCTTTGTGTTTTTTTTGTTTTTAGTTTGCTTCTCCTTCTTATTCTGTTTCTTCGATATGATACATGTTGATCTGACAACCCAAAATTCTCCAAGGTCCTCATTATGAAACCACGTATATTCTCAGCAGTAAAAATAAAATGCAGCTTTTACATCTTTGTTATAAAATGGAGCACCTGAAAAATTCTAACTTGGAAAGGACTACGTGGAGTTGTTCATGGCTCGTGGCTAAAGCAGTGGGTCTCCGGAATCTTGGCCCGGAGTTGGAAACTGGGCTCAGGCCATAATCACTACAGACTCTGGCGAAAGCGCCCCGGCACTGTGGTCAGTCTCAGCCTGCTGAGAGTCTGGCACAATTGGGAAAAACAAGTGGCTTTCAGTTCTTGCTAAGGATGGCAATTAAGTAATCTACCTTTCAATAAAGCGTAACACTCTCATATTTCTTCTAGCCTTTCTGCGTGGAAAGATCAAGCAGGCACAATGTCATCCTGAGAGCAGTGATAACCTGATACGCATATGGAAATCTGTTTAGGGATAAAATATCCAATGTCTAGATCATTCCCGTAGAATGTGAGGTTTCAGCAACCACTAAAAGGAAAGTTAAAGAAATAAACATAAATTGTCTGAAAGATTAAATGAGATACAACCACATAAATAAAAGGCATTGTTTTTCAATATGCACTCTTTCTCCAAATGATCTACAGTGAGATAGATAAATAACTGTTAGGATGATTTATTCTATTAGGAGGATAGGCTATTTGATTTCAACAACAGCTTGTTGCGTTTATAATCACAATAACAGCATGCCACACAAGAAACACTGAGATATTAAATTTTATTGGGTAATTTACTGAGGCATAAATGCTTATAATTCCTAAATGGTCATATTTCATAGCTATCCATTATATAAGCAATTGCAAGTATGCATTTATAAGTAGGTGGGAGCCACTGTATCTTTTGTCAAAAATGAACACAATTTTGAAAAGTGAAAGTAAGCCCTAAAAATAGTAAAAATTATCATTTTTTGAAATAATGTATATCCTGACAATGATTTGATTTCATTGTATTGGTGGAACTAAAAATCGTCCTATCGAATTATTTTTAAAGTAAAATTATTTCTAACAAATAAAAACAATGCATGTATACTAATTTAAGAAATTAAGTGTGTCTAACATTTAAAATTTAAGTAGAATAATAATTCTTGATACATACCTATATACTTTAATAAATTTCTGTATCTAAGTTTAACATTGCTTAGCTAGCATTAATCTGAAGACTTTTAATAGTCATATTGACTTTTTTAAATATTTTCTTCAACAGTTCATTTTATGTTAGCAAAAATGACATTGCTTGACATTTCATTAACTTTTCTTAATAGATTGCTAAATTTTTTAATTGAGAAAAAATATATTTTCCAGTAGTAAGATTCTGCTAATCTCATATCAAATTCTGGTAACTTCAAGATATTCTGAATTTTGCATATCAAAACGTGTAATTCTTTCAGTCCAAATATTTGTGCAAGTCACATCTTTCTGCCTCTACTCAGAGTGCTTTAAACAAATATTTTTCAAAGAGAAAGCATGTCAAATTAGTTGCCTATTAAGTATTCTTGTGATTGTTTCACCGAATTTATATGTTTTGCAATCTTAGGCCTTCTCATTTTTATTCCACTCTGGTAGGAAAAACAAACAACATGATCTAAATAAACACAGGAATTCCATCCAGTTAGGCTGAGCAAGATGTTCCAAAGCTTCTGAGCTATCAGTTTTCAATTTGTTTAGTTATCCTTGATTTTTATAGAAATGTCCTAATGTGTTTCTCTTCACAAGCTTTATTTTTAATACTTTTTTATTAATTAAAACTTTCTCATCTGATTTTTGAAAAATCATTTGTTCAATAATTTCATTAAAATTTCCAATTGCTGTCAGGACAGCAAAATTTAGAGAAAGCATACTAGCAAAAAGTGAAACACCTTTGCCACATACTTAAGCTGATTTAGAAATTGTTCTTCAAAGGCTAACATATTTTGTAAACCATTTCTTGTGGTTAGCAAAAGAGAAAATGTGCATTACCAAGATGTAATATATATTTCTTATTTAATACTGCATTCATCACTATTGAATAATAAAGAATCTCACAGGGCTTTGTCCCAGATTCTAGGGAGGGAACCTGAGTAGTTGAAGAGTCTTTGTTATTTGTGAGCTCTCTGGATGACACCTGAGTTTATACTAAGGAGATTACTCAGGGTGGGCCCAGATGCTTAGAAAGAGCAACTAGAGATTAGACGTTCAAGGAGGGTTAGGGAGCTAGAAATTGAGTTCAATCATGTGGTTGTGAGCCAACATTTCAATAATCTGTCGCTTCATATGAAACCTCCTTAAAAATGTGGACAGCGACATTTCCTGATTGTGACCACATCAGTGCTCCTGGAGGGAGTGGCATGCTGATGCATGGGGATAAGGCAGGCCAGTTCTATGTTTGAGACTCTGCCAGACCTTCACCTGTGTGTTTCTTCATTTAGCTGGGCCTGGTCCTAATTCTTTGATATAAAACATAATCATAACTATAGAGCTTTCTTGAAGTATTTGAGTAATTCTAATGAATTATCAAATCTGATGGGAGTCATGAGAACACCAGGATCTGTGTACAGTTGGTCAGAACTGCGGAAGAACAACCAAGAGATTAGCCAAACTAGTGAATGTCACCTGAAGTGGCATCATTCCTGTGGGTCCCACATCCTTAAACAGATGGCAACTGACATCACACCATGTGGTCAGTGTATTGCAGGGTATACCCAATCACATGCATTTTGTGCTTTTCTTATTTTATTATTCTCTGTGTTTGTATACATGTCCCAGCCTCCTAATCTACCAGAGTATGTTTCCCAAGCCCCTTACTCTATATATCCATCAGCAGAACGATATCAGAGAAGAGGTCTTAGGAAAGCACGTTGACTTATAATTCACATACACACATGCACACACAAATACACACACACACACACACACACACACACACACACACACACACACACACTACAATGAAAAGCTGTGAATAAATATCCAGGTAAAATAAGAGCCAGGAAAGTAATTTCTTGAGGAAATCTGGGATATAGAATATTAAGGAAGTGAGAATTGTCAACATGAAAGTGATAAAAAGACCAAAGGAGAGGTGCTACAGTTCCTTCAGGCAGATCACTGCTGAGGAAAAATAGCCTAATGAGAAACCACCTTGAATAGATCATACTTCATGAAAATTAACAATTTCCTAATGCCAACACTAATACTTTATTTTCTGAATGAACAAATATTAACAGGCAACATTAAATTGATTAAATAAAATACATAAGGTATGTGATGGACCATCTAACACTAGAATTTGAAAATAGGAAGGATATCTTATAATAACATCTTATCTAATAAAAGAGCAATATGCAAATTGACAGTACCTCTGATCAAGGCCTGTCCACAGCCATGCCCATCAGCCAATCAGAAACAAATTATGCAAATAAACCCCAACCAAGACGGCTGCAGCCACTGAAAGCAGGAGAGAGGCTTGGGTTTCCCCGGCAATGGAGGAAGCCAAGATTTCCACCTGCCCTTGCTGGCCTAGGCCTCCACTCAATGCTACAAAGTTTTAATTATAGAAGATACATAATCCCAACAGATATGGCAGCAGCCACAGAGCTGGAGAGAACAGAGGCTAGGGTTGCCTGGAAGATGGAGGAAGCCAAGCTTTTGAAGCCCTGGTGCCTAGGCCTCCATTCTAGGCTACAAAGTTTCAATTATAGAATTAAAATAAACCCAAACAGAAATTTATGTTGCCACAGAGTGAGCAGAAGGCTTGGCCCAGCTCCAGGCTATAAAGTTTCAATTGTAGAACATAAATTAATCCCAGATCATAGGGCCTCCACTTGGGTCACTGGGGGGCGTGGCTGGCCTGCAAACCACCACAGGCCCCTAACCCAGGTTGCCCCATGCCCCAAGGGAACCTCCACTCTGATCTGGGACACTTTTCAGGGCAAACCAGCTGGCCCCCACCCATGCACCAGGTCTCTATCCTATCTAATAAAAGAGTAATACACAGATTGACCATCCAACACACAAGAGGGCTATCCCTGTGTGGTCATAGATCCTGCCCCCATGTGGACACAAGATAGTCACCACAAGATGGTCAGCAGGGGAGGGCCATTGGGAGTTTCCAGGCCTGCAAGGGTAGACAGTTGGGGGAAATCAAGCCTGCAGGGAAGGGCAGTTAGGGGTGACTAGGCCAGCAGAGAAGGAAAGTTGGGGGCAAACAGGCTGGCAGGTGAACAGTCAGATATCAATTAGGCTGGCAGGGGAGTGGTTAGGGGGTGATCAGGCTGGCAGGCAGAAGTGGTTAGTGGAAATCAGGGAGGCAGGCAGGTGAGCAGTTTGGAGCCAGCAGTCCTAAATTGTGAGAGGGATGTCTGACTGCCTGTTTAGGCTTGAACCTACTAGGATCTGTCCTAAATGGGCAGTCAAACATCCCTCGAGGGGTCACAGATTAGAGAAGGTGCAGGCTGGGCTGAGGGACACCCCCCCGCCCCCGTGCATAAATTTTGTGCACAGGGCCTCTAGTATAATAATAAAATCATAATATGCAAATTGATCAAAAGGCCAAATAGCAGAACAACTGTCTGGACATCCTTCTGGACAACCTTCCAACGACCTTCTATGAAGCTGGATGGGCCAAGGCAGCCAGGGCTGCAAAGGCCTACTCTTGTACAAATTTCATGCATGGGGCCTCTAGTACTATATCCTATCTAATAAAGAGGGAATATGCTAATTGACAATCATGTCCTCACAAGATGGCAGAATCAACAGCCAATAAAGAGGGAATATACTAATTGACTGCCATGCCCTCACAAGATTGTAGTGCCCACAGCCATAAGATGGTGGTGCCCTGTCCCCTCTGCCCTGCCTCATCCACCTGGAGTTCCCCAGTCCCTTCAGCCCCACCTCATGCAGCCTCAGTCCCCCAGTCCCCTCAGACCCACAGGGGGCAGTAGAGGGCAATCAGGCTGGCAGGGGAATGAAGTTGGGGACAATCATGCTGGCAGGGGAGCAGTTAAGTGTCAATCAGACCAGCAGGGGAGTAGTTAGGGGTCTATCAGCCTGGCAGGCAAAGTGGTTAGGCTGGCAGGTGAGTGGTTAGGAGCCAGCAGTCTCAGATTGTGAGAGGGATGTCTGACTGCCGGTTTAGGCTTGATCCTAGCTGGCAGTTGGACATCCCCTGAGGGGTCCCAAATTGGATAGGGTGCAGGATGTGCTGAGGGACACCCTCCTGTGCATGAATTTCATGCACCAGGTCTCTAGTAATAGCATAATGTTGAATAGAAATATAGTATACTGTGACATAGTTTCCACTTCACAGACACAAAATAATAGAATACATTTTAAGTATACTAATGTATTTTTTTAAACAATCCCTTAATCCAGTGTAAGTAATTTAATTTTACTTTAATTATGTAGTGAACTGTATTGTGGAATCCTGATATCACTTCACTTTTCAGTTGAACATCTGTTGAAAGTTATGTAAGTTTTACAGTGGAATTCCTACATTTAGAGGAGTCAAACTTAAGGATTCTCAAGTGAAGAAATTAAGAGAATATAAGTGTTTCCAATAACATTTCACATTGATTCATACACAAAATTTGAAAATGTCAAAATTAGTCCAGCACTCTTTGAAAACACACACACCTGTTTATTAACATTCATCATATGCAAGATATGTTGTATAATATGTCTGATAATCATTATATCTAATCTTACTAATAATCCTGCAAGGTAAGCATTTTGACCTCTATTTTACAGAAGAAGAATGTCAAAACTCAAGTGAGTCACTCTAGCCACGCTAAGTTAGTCCAATTTACATTTGGTACAACTACGCCTATGAATTAGAACAGCTTTTTAAGTGTTAAAGTACAAAGACATGGCACCTAGGTTTTGCCTGTATTGGCCTCACCTCTTTGACCATTTGAATCCTTAGACCAATCATATATGTAGTAAAATTCTTCTTATCTGACAAAAGATAACGTCTTGATTAATCAAACTTAACACTCAGTTTCTTTCATTTCATTCTGCTCCACAAAGACATTTTATTTTATTTTTAGTATATTTTTATTAATTTCAGAGAGGAAGAGAGAGGGAGATAGAAACACCAATGATGAGAGAGAATCATTGAGCAGCTGCCTCCTGCACACCCCCTACTGGGGATGGAGCCCACAACCAGGACATGTGCCCTGACCAGGAACTGAATCAGTGACTTCCTGGTTCATAGATTTATGCTCAACCACTAAGCCATGCCAGCTGGGCTCCATAAAGATATTTTGAATAACTAATGCCATTTCGGTACCTGGCAAATGCCTCTCCCACTTAGCATAAGCAATTTGAACAGGAAAATTAAGTGCAGATCAATCATCAGAAAACTCTCACTTCCAAATCTAATACCTAGCCAATGCCTTTCATGTCACATAAAAAAGTCGACATGTGTTTCAGAGTGTATTCTTAAAATAGTTAACTAATGATCTGACTATACATTCTTTAAGCAGGTTTCATTTTATAATAGAAAATATGCCAAGCATTTTCTACATTTTTATGTCAAGGATCACATTTCACAGATAATCTCATTTCAAAATAAGCTTTCCATAATTATCAGTAGTGAAGAATATGAGATGATAAAAAAAGAAATAATCTCAAATAAACAAGGGACTGGTGGCCACCTGAGTTACCTCTGTTATTAATCTGTATCAGAGGAAGAGACAAGGAAGAAAAACATAAAGGGATTTATTTGTAAAGCATACTGCAGCCACATATTTATATTTGGTAAGCGTTTCCTTTCATTCTCTGACTTGTAAACTAAAAATACCTTATAAAATAGCCCAGAGTAATTATCTTGTCAGAAGAATCTTCTGTGTATTGTAGTGAAATTGAACTGAAGCTGAATTCGTCATGGGGAGAAGATATCAGAGAAAAGGCAAAAAAAATTACATTAAAATTGAACTGTCAGATATGAAGGTTCATCCAATGGATCTGACCAATAAACTCAGGAGTTATGATACATAGAAATGAAGTTCTCTTTTCATTCCCGGAATCCTCCGCTGTCCCTAATGTTCTCTCCAGGGAGTTATAGCAAATTCATTTTAGCTTTTCTTATCTGCAGAAACCATGGGGGCCATGAATGGAGGAAGTGTCACCTTTAAGCTGACAACAACTTCCTCTCCATATAGCAGGACTTACTCATCCTGTAGCCTTGGGTGGCCTGAAAACACTAATCCACACGAGAGAAATAATTTTCTGCATAGAAGACACTTGTGTGCATAGTGATATCTGTTCTACCATCTCTAAGCAATGCTGGATGTAGAAGACTGTTTCCTTGAGGAGTAATTGTGCTTGCACAGTAATCAACCTGTGAGTAGTTAAGGAGTTATAAAAACAGTAAATAAGCATTTAATTAATTAAGATCGCTCGGTTTAAGGATTAAAATATGTGATTTAAAGCCTTGAGTCAAAATTAGTCGCTGCCATTCTGGAAACAAAATAAAATTTAATTGCATGCTCACTCTAACTTGGTACAGTGGTGTAATGGGGAGGGGGGGTGCACAAGCGGGGTGGAGGGTGGGAGGACCTAAAGGATGCTGTTTCTCTGGGGTTCTGTTAAACTGAATAGCTCTCACAGCAGGTCAATGTTCTCTCTCCCACAGAAACCAGCATTTTCTCTATCATCCTAATGGTGGAATTGCTCACTTTTCCTCATCCCTATCAACTGGAAATTCTATGAGGTGCTGACCAGTATACTACTACCTTCATTGTACACATCTGTGACCTCCTTTCATAATTATTTGTCTCTCCTTTTAGGAATAAAATGGGTGTAATAACTTAATTTGGGGAAGGTAATTCCATTTTAAGTAAACGCACTATTTTGACATTATTCTCCTATATTTATGAAGTCTGAATGTTAATACTCAAATACTTGCTTTTCATCACTCAATAATTTCTGCTACTAGGTAGTTCAGTATTTCAGTATACAAAGTTTTCCCACTTAAAGCATACAATGAAGTCACAAGTATATTACCATATATCTTAAATTATTAAATTTTGCAGTAAGTGTCTAATAGCTATGTGTTCAAGGGCAACTGCAGATTTATAAATCAAAATCTAAACTACAAAAGGATATACTGGCACAATACTAATCACAAAATCGGCATTGATAGTAATTTTTCACAAAGGGAAAAGTACGGGGGAAAAAAAGAAGACATCTGAAACAGAAAAAAATAAAACACTTTTTACTACAAGTCCCATGATGGGTTTCTCCCTCTGAGGGAGAATGTCTGTGCAGGAATCCTCGGAGGCTTTCCTGTGCAACTAATAATAGGAGGTTTACAAAAACAGAAAGCCTTTAAAATAAGAAAAAATCATTATTGGGGTGAGATACATACAGGTAGTTAAAGTGTCCATCTTCCCCCTCATTTTTATTTTTTCTCTGGCCCAGGTTGAAAATAACAAAGAACTCAGGCCCACCTTGCAGAGGAATCGAATGGCTCGAGACTTGTATACTTGAAGATCATGAAATGTTTCAGAATTTAATAATACTGTTCCTCATTCATAAGGGAAGTTCACTTAATTGCTTTTGAAATTACATGTGGTGTACAACAGAATTCAGACAATCAAGAGGAACTAATTGCATCAAAATGGAATTAAGTCATATCGGGTTCAAACGTGCTCATCCGCCTGACTTACAAAATTTTCTTCCTCTCTTTGGGTCTTCCTCTCTTGGTACCTCTCTTCCTTCTTCCACCATTCAACACCTGCTATGGGCCAGAAACTGTCATTGGCTCTGCGAATATACAGTCAAGTCAAGAACGCTCCCTTCTCAGATAAAGGAACGGTGTCTTGCAGCATGAAACCCTGTAGGGAGTATCTGGAGAAATGAAGGGCGTGTGGGAGCAGAGAGCAGAGTCGCACTGAGCATCTTCAGAACTCAGTGTTGGCACACAGACCTAAATCTGAAGGATTAACAGAGGTTATCTAAACACGGAGGCTAAGGGAGAAGAAGGTATTTATTTTCGGCCAAAAGAAAGTGTAAAAAGCACGACGACAGAAAAGAACACAGTTTCTCCAGAAGATTGGATTGGGAAAAAATGTTCTGTGGGAAATATTGATGGAACCAGAGTTCAGCTAGCACAGTGCGCTGTCACCCAGGTGAGGGGGACATTGAGTGCTAATTCTGAACTCCACCGGCACAGCCATTTACATGGTCCTTGGCATGTCCTGAAGAGAACCTTGGATTTGAATTCAGCCTCCTTGGCATGGATCTTAAAAGTCTGGTCCGCTTGGCAGACATTTCAATTATGACTATGTGTTTAAATTGATGCCATCATTATCATTCTTTTAAATGTCCAAGTGTCTCATAAGATATTTTTACTTTCATCATTTTCAAAAGAAAATGATGATGGTAGTTTACATGTTCACTAAGAAACTTGCCCCAAATTACATTGTCCATAAAACATAAAACCAGTATTAACTTCATCTGTGATAGGTCTTTTTTTCTACTACACTTATGTGTAGCCAGGGTTTTTTAATTTAGTTTTTGTTATTTCTATTATTTTACTTATAATTGTTATTTGTACATTTAGTGATATCAAAGATCATTTTATTTTTCTTGAGTTACTTTTATATCAGATTTTGTGTTGTTGTTGTTTTTGCAAAATAACATTTTGACCAAAGCTTTCTTCCCCAAAATATTTGATCTTAATAAGCAGGATTGTATCATGAACTCAATCCAGTCTTCCCTAGATGGTCCAGGAAAGGTACATGGCCTTGATATCACACTCATATTTTTTTTAGAATTATAAAGGACAAAAGTTGGAAAAAAGTTTAGTAAATTGGACCAAAATAGTACTGGTTAAAAAATGACCCTCCATGCCTCAGTTTCTTCATCATTTTGATAGGCAAACCAATAGTGTCTGACTCTCTTACTGGGAGAATTAAATTATTTCATAGGTGTAGTTTAGAAGACTTTCTGACACAGAGTAGGCACTTATTAAGTGTTAGTAATTATTTTGTTAGTATTAGTTTTTAAAACTAGTCACATTAAGTATTCAATTGTCTACCATATTGGTAAGAAAAAATAAAAACTTCATCACATTTTAAAGTATGTTCCAACACCGAAGCCGGTTTGACTCAGTGGATAGAGTGTCAGCCCGTGGACTGAAAGGTCTCAGGTTCGATTCTAGTCAAAGGCATGTACCGTGGCTGCGGGCACATCCCCAGCAGAGAGTGTGCAAGAGGCAGCTGATCGATGTTTCTCTCTCATCGATGTTTCTGACTTTCTATCTCTCTCTCTTCCTCTCTGTGAAAAATCAATAAAATATATTTTTAAAAATAATAAATAAAGTAGGCTCCAAATTCTTAGAGATCTTGTGACAAAGAATTCTTTATTTAAAGCATTAAGTTCATCTTCTTAAGATGCTTTAATTTTCAATTATATAATTCTGAAGCTTTTGCCCATGTGGAAAGATAGATTTATATTGTAAAAAATTATTGTGTAACTTCAGGGATGTTAAGACTATGACATATGGCTGGATGTCTGTTTGAAATGTGACACTCCAAGACTTCTGTGAGTTCACTCTTTGAAACTTCAGTGCACACATTTACCATGTGTAGCATTACATTTGATACTAGAGGCCCAGTGCACAAAATTCGTGCATGGGAGAGGGGGGTCCCCTCAGTCCAGCCTGCACCCTCGCCAATCTGGGACCCCTTGGGGGATGTCCAGTTGCCAGTTTAGGCCCGATTCAGGGGATTGGGCTTAAACTGGCAGTAGGACATCTCTCTCATAATCCTGGACCACTGGCTCCTAATAACACACCTGCCTGCCAGCCTGGTCATCCCTAACTTCCCCCCGCTGCCAACTAAGTGACCCTCAACTGTCCTCTCTATGCCAGCCTGGTCACTCCTAACTGCCCCCCCCGACTGGCATCGTTATACCTTACTGCCCTCCCTGCTGGCTTAATCACCCCCAACTGCCTCCCCCCAGCCTAGTCATGCCTCACTGCCCCCTTGCCAGTTTAATCACACCCAACTGACCCTCCTGCTGGCCTGGTCACCCCAAACTGTACCCCCTGCTGGCCTGGTCACCTTTAACTGCCCCCCCATGAGCCTGGTCACCTTTTACTTGCCCTCCCCCACCAGCCTGGTCACCTTCAACTGTCTCCCCACCCACCAGCCTGGCTGCCCCCAACTGCCCCCCCTTGTGGACCTGATTGCCCCATGCAGCCTGCTGTTCGGTCATTTGGTCATCCCTCACTAACCCCTCTGCTGCCTGGTCACCCCATGGAGCCTGCTTGTTCAGTCATTGGTCGTCCCTCACTAACCCTCCTGCCGGCCTGGTTGTAGGCAGCCATCTTGTGAGGATGTGAGGGTTAATTAGCATATTATCTCTTTATTATATAGGATATTTATTTGATTAAATATCCTATTTTTGTTATGGTTGTTAATATTTTACAACAGAAATAAAAATCACTTGTGCCCTGGCCAGTTGTTCAGTGGTTAGAACATTGGCTCAAGTACTGAAGGGTCTCCTGTTGGATTCTAGGTCAAGGGCAAGTACTGAGTTTCCTGGTCAGGGCACATTCAGGAGGCAACTAATTGAAGTGTGTCTCAGACATCAGTGTTTCTCTCTCTCCCCCAGTCTCCCCCATCTCCCTTTTTTGGCCTTCCTTCCACTCTCTCTTAAAAAAAAAAAAGTAAAAAATAGCTGTGGGTGAGGATTAACAATAATAAATAAATAAATAAATAACAAGAAGAAAACAACTACTAATTATAAAGTTCTTCAGTATTAGAAGACTTATTTAATTTTCAGTCTTTGATTATTCTCATACAATTCCAATGTCCAGTTTTTGAATAGATGTAACTTTATGTCTTAATGTTTTTAATTGAAGCTTAATAACAGCAAGTACTAGTATAATTTTAATTAAGTTATAGTTTTCAAAAGGTTATGTGGTTCTAATTATTATTGTTACTTGCTGTGGGACCAAGAATATAACTTATGCTAGTACATTTTAACATATAGAGGATGACTGATTTATATAACTTGCTGGGAAAACCAAGTTTAAATAGCAAAGTTGGAGAGATTTTGTTAGTGGCAACCCATGGACTGAGTAAAGAATTGGCAGGTAATTGCTAAATAAATTATCTAAAATTGAGATATGAAATATTAGGGGCAAATAGAATAAGTTCTATCACTATTTTTAATTATCAAAATTATATTTTATTTTGAATTATGTGGCCATAAACCCATTTTGCCCTTATTTAATTGAATCTGATATTTGTTTTCTCTTCTCTCTCTTCCCTCCCTATCTCTTTCTCTATTTTTCCCTACTCCAGAATGTTTTCACTGCATCTCAAAAGGTGACAGATTCTTCTGGTGTCTCTGCTTGTGTTTCGTTCACTGAACATTTTCCTAGATTCCATGTCCTCCAGAGCATGGATTCCACTGACACATTCATTTTTCATCTATCTCCATGTTTAGCAGGAAGGCTAATCTATTATTAAAAATGTTCAGCAATAGTCTTTTCACCTGCAAACTAACTTAGCAGTTGGAAAAGAAACTTTACTGAAGCAATAATTAAAACAGAGATAAGGCAATCTATTTTTTTTTATCATGGATTGCATAGGAGATATGGAAACCAGTAGACCAAATATCTTCTGTACTGGATGTCTAAAGCATTACTTACATCATTAAATAACATTTATTACTTCATCCTTTGCACACTAAATTGTAAACTAAATAGTTGAACTTGCCTAGCTATCAACAACAACAAAAAACACCTTACACTGTTGGTTTAACTTTTTTAAAAATTAAAACTTTAACAAATAGAGATTAAAGGATTGGAGACTAATTCTTTGAGTTTTCATTACCCTTACATTAGAGTTATTTAATGTATTTAGCACAAATATATAAGAAAATTTAATGTGTAAAAATCTGCTAGGGGGAATTAAAATTCTTGAATGATAATTTGTCCCTGGAACAAAAGTCTTCCTTTTTTATGCCCTACTCACATTTTACACTCTTGGTATTAGCATTGATGAGAATTATGATCTGGCTCCATTGATAATTGAAATATTTGATATGTTTGCATTGTTGAATAAAAGAGTGCAAAGAGCTATTTGTGTATTTTACATCTTCAAATTTTTCCATACATTGTAACTGTTTAGAATTTGAGTCATTGAATTAATCAACTCCTTACCTGCCCTATCTCAAGATAGCTATTATCAATTATAACAGATATCATTGTTGTAAAGTCAATACCAGTTAAGCCATTTGTATATTATTTAAAAAAGCATTTGAAAGCATGTAAGTCCTTCCTCATTAGGCAATGGAATGTCATCCAATCAGAACAGAAGCCTATTGCTTTCCTAAGCAGTGACTGGTCTTCCACTCTCTCCTTTCCCTTGTAGGTATGACCTATATTGATATTTTTCGCTCTGAGTTTCCTCACTATAGAAATTGTTTGGATAACTAATTAATGTTGAAGGATTCATAATAAATATACACTCTTCCAGAGAGACTTCCATTCTAAAAGGGGACTTTAAATCAGACCTTAACCAAGAAAAATGGAATATCTAGTCAAATAATTGGGAAAACTGGAGGGGACTTCTCAATGTCCTTTAATATTATCTTTATGGCATCTACATTAGCCCCTCCTGTGGTCTTAAAACTTATTCTTTCAGGAGTGGTCGTAATACTTTAAAGATAATGCGCTTACTTGCATCTTCTGCAGTCTACTCAGGGCTAACATATCCATTCACTTAGAAAATATCTGCAAATCTTTCTCATGAGAAAACATGGCTGTGTCGCTCTTGAGTGTGGTTGTACAAAGTGCTGCCCTCAGCTCATGGGGAGCCGAGACTGAGGGTGACATAATCACATCACTTCTCTAAATTGGAGAAACATGTTTATTCTTTTAATGGTGAAATGATCTCACTGTTCATACAAATTACTAATAAAGAATTTCAAGGACTAATTATTGACTCAGTATTCATTGATTCATTTAACAGAATTATGAGCACCTGCTGTGAGCGAGCTGTTGAGGATAGAGCACCGAGCTCAAGTCCTTGCTTTCAGGAAGGGACTATGCAGTGAGGCGGGAGAGAGTAGATAAAAAAAAATAAACTCAATATATAAAATGTCAAGTCGTAATTAGTGATATGAAGAGCATGCACAAAACAGAATATGTTGTGTGGAGACAAGTGGGAAAGCTGCTCTTTTGTTAAAAGGTAGTCAGGAAAGGCCTTACTAAAAAATAATATTTGAGCATATACTTACATTAGCTATTGCTGTGGCATGTTGTACAAGATGTTTCTGATGCCTAGAAATTCATGCTTGGGAGGCTGATGTTATTAACTTATTAGCTTTAAGAAATTTCCATATGCATAATAGCCTCTACGTATATAAAGTTCTCCAGTCAAATTTCCCAAAAGAATCTCAGCTTCAAACATTCAAAATTAAACTCCTCATCTTCTCCCTAAACAATTTCTCCTCTCCTTCCTCTTCAATTTAGTAAGAAGCGCAACCACTCATGTGTGGCAGTGCAAAACTCTGGGTGTCGTGTAGAAAGCCTTCCTCTAACTCCCCTCCCAGGCTGTCAAGGGTATTAGCTCATCGAGGAAGGTGCAATTTTCCTTTCCAAATCCCACTGCTAATATTGTCCTAGTGCAAATATGGCTACCCCCCAGCTCCCTTTATTTTTGTCTTTATAAGTTTGCTCATTTTGTCGGAGAACTAAAACCAATAGAAGAGAGAAAAATAGTTTTGTTTGTTCCTAACAGAAATAGTGCCTTCCAGAAATAGACTTGCAAAGCGGAGCCATCCCTGCACTATATTCTCTTTCTAAAGAGACGAAGGGCACTGAAGATGACTGATTTAAGACATCTTAAATCCATCAGTCATTGCTGACTGCTAACATTTAGCCTTGAGAAGTTATATTCATATTTTCAAAACTATAAAGTGAGGTTTCTGAAAAAAATGGTATTTACATTATAAGAAATAGTTTTAAGATTTGCATTTTTTTAAAAAAATCATTAAGAGGGATTTCCAAACAAAATATAAGCAGTCATAAGAAATATAATTAAGATATGCTCTTATAATATTACAAGTTTTTATAATGCCAATTTAAGAGCAGATGCCCTTAATTTGAAACCGCTTACAATTGATCATTAAATGCAATATTCCATTTGACAATGCCACTTAATAATACAAGTGTTATGTATTTATGATGCCAGGAGGATTCATAGCTCTTATATCTGTAAAAAATTCTCTCCAACTCCCCAATTAGTCCATCTTCCCCATTCTTGAATCATCCTAAACCCAATCCTTCACCTCTCAAAATTCCCCCAGGAAATTTGCTAAAGCTTTCAGTCTTCTATTTAAGGTATTCTTAATGTTACAAATCATGTTTTTACACATCTGTGTATCAAATTAATAGCTGGCATTATCCACATCTACAATATCTTCTTCCTGAATCTACATCTCCTTTTTGTCTGTATTGATCAACTGTTTACTAGCAGTTACTCTCACTACAAAGGCACTTACTTGACAAATACTATTAACATCCTAGTGCGAGCGGAGTGTTGTGGAAGAAAAGTAAAACGAAAAATTATTATTCTTTCTTTCGATGCTATTATATCATGACACATGAGAAAACATGCATGGGAATTATAGCAACGTGAGTGGTATGTGCCCAAGTTGCGAGAGGTCAGGAGAAGATGAAATTCTTCGGACTGTGCTAATCCAGAAAACTTTATAGCGGAGCTGGCAGGTGTGTGGGCTGTGCCTTGGGGTTGGGTATAATTTTAAAATGTCAAGATGGAGCCTTAGCTGTGATGAATCATATTGTGTTTGGTTAAATGTCCATAAAACAGGTTTCACAAATTATCATGTTTTCAATTTGTGAATAATCTTATCACTTAAAATGTGTTCTTGTAGGAAGGAATAAACTATAAAATTATAGGCTTAGCATAGATAGATATATTACAATCATTATGTACATAACAAATAATTTGCAATTTCACAAAAGATTTTTATGCCAGTCCCTAAACAACAAATCTTCACATGCAGAAAAAAATGTCATTAGCATAACTTTCTAGGTGTATTTACATTTACCTTGACAACTAATATGCAAATTATAAAATGCGTTTTATAAGATCCTTTCTGACATTACAAACCTTATCTTATCAAGTATTTTTCTTATTTTTTTATGGCTAAGATCCAGTTTCTTTAAATATTCGTAGGAATATGAAGCCATCTGTCTTTGAACTGAATCTGGGGAAGAGGTGTCTAAAAATTAAGAAAATAATATTGTTATCTGAATTGGTATTAAATACTAGAAATTATCAAAATCCCATTATTCACGGATTGGGCTGTTTGGAAGTATCCCATGTCTTACTCATGGTATTTGAGCACATGCTTATCACTCACTGAAGTGAAGCGACTTACAGACCACGTAGAACAGTGGTTCCCAGCCTTTTTATGGCCATGCGCCATCCAACATCTCTAAAATCCTGATGCCCCCAGTGACATATAACTCTTATTATTCAAAAAGTGAAACTCCTATTCATGTGGAAGAAGCCTAAAAGGCCATTAACTTGGTCTAAACAAGCTTCCAAAGAACATGGCATCCATGAAAGAGAAAAATAAAAGAATGAAAGGACAGTGAAGTACTGAGAAAGAAATTGTTTAAAAATAATAGTAATATGAAGCAATAGGAAAAAAATAGCAAATAAGGTTTCAATACATATAACAGAGAACTAAAATGCATAAATATGTACCCAATATATATTTATATACTGCATATGAGGCCCCTAGAACCACAAGAAATGCAAAAAAAAATCACTTTTAATAACTCATTCTCGAATTATCGCTCTTAAAAATAAAATTGCCCCCCATAGGGGGTGTGCCTCACATTGGAAACCACTGGTGTATAGAATGATTGGTTACGGTAAAGCCAAGCCTACTGAACCCCTGGAAGAAGAACTGCTCTCACTGGCATGGTAAGGAGAGATCTGGTTGTTTACACCGCTACTGTTTTCTCTGCTCCCCTTTGGCTGGCCCTGCAAAGCTCATGGGCACACACAGGCTTCATGGCAGCCCAGGTCAGTGGGTAAAAGGCCTGTCCTCCGCCTCACAGGAGGATGTCAGGGATGTCAACACCAGGCTCCAGCACATTCCTGGCTGATAGGGGGTGTCTTCCTGGCAATGAGAGAAACTGACTTGAGATTCAGGCTTGACAGTCAAGTATCTGCAGCCTTTGACCAGACATGTAGCACACAGTGTTCCTTCTTTGTTGCCATAGAGAGAGAATAAAGAGAACGCACCTCATCAGAGTGCTCTCAACCTTATTCCAGTTCCTTTTGCATTTTCTCTTATTTTTCATTAGATGTATCGGGGTGACACGGGTTAGTGGGATTGCCCAGGTGGAAGAAGCATTAGATAGGAGGGCTGGGGAGGCAAACGGCCCACTGTCCCTCAGTCTCTCAGCCAGGGTTGGGAGATGGCAGGACTTCTGAGTCCTAGAATCTCAGTAGCACGAGCATTCTCTTCTCCCAGGTGCTGTGCTCAGTGGTTACCTGTACTAACTCACTTGTCTCTCCAAACACGCCACAGAATAAGTGCTTTTATTATCCCCATTTCATTGCTGAGAATATAAAGGCACCGAGAAACTACCTTGGTCAAATCCAGAGAATTAAAACAATAGGACTGGGAGCCAAATTCTTGGTTCTGTTCTATGAAAAGAGTCCAAAAAATAAAAGTAAGATATTTTCTTTATTCTGAGATAAGACACACAAACCAAAAATAATAGAGTGAATGAAAAGTGATATCTGTGCCACCTGTCACTGTGCACTCCCGCCTGCTGTTCACTCACCAGGACTAATGAGCTTGTGCAACTAACGTCTGCAGATGTCATCGCTGTCATCCCACGACTTTGAGCTTCCCGAAGTCACCTCGCACATCAGAAGATATGTTTTTAAACACAACTTTATCATTCATGGTTACATATAAGTATATAAAAGCTAGTCTAATAATGAAATATACCCAGAATTACTGCCATCTTCAAGTTCTAAGTTGCAAACTAGCTCATAAATCGGGCCCACGACCAACTTAGTCAAGCTCACATGACCCATCTCAGGGGACACGTTAGAAGTGAGTTCCTCCTTCTCTCTCTGGTCATGTTCCTGTCTCCTACAAATATCTGCCAGGGTCCCTCAGACATCCTGCAACAAAAATAACAAAGAGTGAAATAATCAAGGGGAGAGTTTAGCTGTAGATAGAACTCAGTGCAAACAACAAAGAACACGCACACCAAAGGAAGTTAAATGAGTACTGATCTACCATCCAGCTTTCTGAAACTTAGTTAATAGACACAAAAAGAAAAGCACAGCCCTACCCATTTGGCTTAGTGGTAGTTGCCTTCCTTTTGGGTTGCCGAAAGGACCTAACACCTCTCACTCAAATGGGAATTGAGACTGCAACCGAGGTACATGCTCTTATCCAGAATCAAACCCAGGGACTTTCAGTCCGTGGCTCCATGCTCTGGCTGGATCCCCCCCTCTTGGCACTCCTTCCAGGTAAATACAACCTGCCCCAGACCCTGAACGGACTCACGTGGAGCTTAAGACAACATGTGTTTCCCAAACTGCAATTGCTCTGCTTTTCTGGAATAAACACAATTTCTAGTAATTTAGGTTGACAAGGAGGTGACAAAACATGAGGTTAAACGCTCCAAAAGAGGGAGAAATTGTTGGTTCTATATGTGCTTTCTGGAGAATTTAAACTACCTTGTGAATGGGGATATGTGTTTCATATGGCCAGTAGTTCTATTTCAACAGATTCTGGCATTCTATTTAATAATTCTTATTATCCAATGGTTGCAAGTGTCAATGCTTGATTAGAAGAGAAAAATCACTTAATGGTTAAGGTCCTTTAAGTGATAAATTGACAATGAGACAAGTTGTCTAAACAGGACATTTCTATGATCTATAGGTATGCATGCTCGTGGGTACATTGGGCACATATTTGACACACTGCAGCTTCTTTGTTCTTCACCCTTGACATTGGCTAATATTACCAATCAATCCTCAGAGAGAAATCACCCATTGGGTGGGCATGGTAATTATTCCACTGGTATGTACAGGGTGGGCAAAAGTAGGTTAACAGTAATGGGTGCATGAAACACAAGAGTTTATTCTTGTATTGTTTATTAATTATTGTGTTATTTTCAATATGAACAACACTAAACCTACTTTTTTCTCTCCACCTTGTATTTTTCTCTCAATTTTCTTGGGTTTTTGTGGACAACTACACAGCCATAAGCAACATTTTATTGAAAATTATAAGATAGCAGCACTTTAATGTTTTTTTTCAAACTTTAATGAAAAGTATCTCAGCCAAATCTGTTTTCAGAAGGGAGTAGCACTCAAAATGTACATTTCAGTGAACAACTGAATAACCAATGGCACAGTTAATTCTCGTAACTGGTATAAGAAACCTCTCCAAAATCAGAAGCGATATTTGGTGTGTTATTGGCAGACTGACTCCCTTGTCACTGAAAAGAAGATAGCACAAATGTGCTCCTGGGATGAACTGCTCTTAAGTGGCAGGATAATGTCATGTGTGACAATTATGTCAAGTATAAGAGGTTCATATTGGGGGAAAAGGGAAAATGTGACATCAAATTTTGGTTAAGCAAGTAGTTTTTAAATTCTAGGATATCAATTTAATTTCTTTTGCAATAATTACTGTATATTATATTTAGGATTCAGCTTTCCTGATTAATTAGAAGAACAAATATAAGTTAAAGCATCTTCATGTAAAAGGGCTTTGTCTCTCCTGGGAGTTAGTGTATTAAATTTTAAATTCTGCACAAATTTTAGTCTCTGGCACATTTATACTATTTTTTTATTGTTACTAAAATAAAACACTTAGAATAGTTTTCAGGGGTTCATATCAATAGATCAAACTATTTTCATTGAGGGAATATTGTTGAATTTATTATATAGAACAAAAAATAACATTTAAATGGGTACTTTCAAGTACCTGACAGTCAATATTAAATTAATAAGCCCCAATGAATAACATATAATCATTAAATATACCTAATGAACAATACATCATCACTAAATCAGGACCTCCACTAAATGAGAATTTTTTTAGGGATCAGATACCTAAGAAAAGATTACTAATTACTTTTGGTACAAAAAAGTGTTTTTCAACAAAATTCATGACACCAATTTCAAGTTTTCACTTTTCCTTGAGAGATTCAGTTTAATTAGAAAGTAATAATCCTAACTCTTCTGACGTTGTCTCCCAGTCAGCAAGGGAAGGGCTGGGATCCAATCTGATTCCACCTGTAGACACTGGTGTAAGCCATACAGATGTCCTGAAAACAGAACTCTCCAGAGGGGTTAGATGCCAATCCCAGTGCATATCCTCAGGGTAAAGCACACCTCACTTTGAAAAAGGAGAGTACCTTCTCAAACTGTCTATGTCCTGATCCCACCATCACAAACAGGACCTTTGAAACCATATGCATATGTTTGTATGTGAGTCGCAGAACAGCCTGATCCCAGGTATAACGAATCCATCAGCAAATACAAAGGTATCGGCTGTATTTGTATGCAAGTGGGATAACGGATCAGCATCCAGTTCATAGAACAAGTTATTTTCCTGTGCACATTCCCAGCATGAGGCTGCATCACAGCAGCAAGGAGAAACAAGACTCCTGAGGCACAGATACCTCCATCTCGAGTTTTCCATGGAGACAGCCAACGTTCCTGTTTTAATAAGGATAACGTACTGTACTTTGAACCTCTCCAGGCTATAAAATGCTAAATCTGGAGTAGCTTCTGTAGCTTCAGGTAGATTCTAAGTAATAGAAGTGTTTTGATTGTTTTGTTGTTAAATCTAGGATCTCTTTTTCCATGTTACTTTGCAAAAAAGTTCATCCCATGAAATAAATTAGACCAATTTTCTGCCATATTAGACTATATTGTGAATGTGGTCCCAAATTTTTGACGTATTGAAATCTTCATGGGATTAGGATTGAAAAAGAAAATTAACGATTGAAGCTATTTCACCGGTGTGAATGATCGTGGAACATCAACAGTTGTTTTTTTTTACTATAGGTATTAGCATAACCTGTAATTTTTCTGTAAGAGCCACAAATATCTTTAAGAATAAAAATAAATAATAGAGGATTTCAATAGCTATATATTTTCAATTATTCATGTATTTTCCTTCTTACATAGTCCAATGGCTTTAATAAATAGTATTTCATCAAAACATATGTTCTGAAACCCAATTATGGATTTTGCTTAAGAAATTTTCCTTTTTTAAAATGTTTTTATTGATTTCAGAGAGAGAGGGAGGGAGAGACAGATAGAAACATCAATGATGAGAGAGGATCATTGATTATGGACCCTTATTTCCCCGAGGCACACCAGCAGGCTCAACATTTTTTTCTTGAATTGTTTTTAGTTCTGCGTACTTCACTCAGTACACTTGAGTGCACTTAAAGAAATATAGTTTGTTTTAATATAACTATAAAAAATCAATTATTTGATTGTTTTATGTACTTACATAAAGATAGTCATAAACATGCCAGATAGTATCTACTTCCATGTAAATAGAAGAGAAAGACTACTGAAGATTTAGACTCCAGATACATTTGCTAAGGCATTGACAAAAATTCTGGTGACTTATTTTTTTTTTAAATTTCATGAATCGAGCTATTTCCATTTTGAAAATGTTAAGAAAATAAATATGCCTTAGTACACCTTAGGGCTTTTATTTTAAAACTAGAAGCCCAGCATGTGAAATCATGTGGCCCTGCCCACTAACGTGGCCTTGCCATGCTCACAGCCCTGCCTACCCGAACTGGTCTTTGGTTGTTATGGCGTTAGGTCCCCTGGGTTTTTATAATATAGATTTGCTTGAGGGGATCACTAAGTATTTCATTTTCAGAATGGAAAACTAATTTGGAAATAACCAGTTTTCCCTTCAAATCCTTTGGATCACCAAGCAAAAATGTTTTGTTTTGTTTTAAAATATGTGCTATACATTTTTTTCCAGAATAATGGCATGACTTTGTTAGTCCTTACACACACACACACATGCACACACACACACACACACACACACACGCAAACACATGGGACCCTGTGTGCTACATTCATATTAGCAATCTACAAGTTTAACTTACTCATGGCATCCTTATTTGCCTCTGATGGTGAGCCATATTTAGCAAGACAGCAAAGCTGGTCAATCTCTGTTAACACCTGGGCAGTGTTCCAACGGGGATACCCGCATCTTTAAAAGACAGACACGGAGCCTCGTTTAACCTTGGGACTGCCAACACTAAGATGCAGAGGAGCAGAGAAAATGTGTTCTTGGCTTTCTAAATGGCTACAAGAGGAGAGCAATTTATTATTATTATTACTCATGAATTTTCCCTAAATTAAGAGCATCCCTGTTTTCTCTGGGCCTGGGCCAAATACTTTGGGAGGCATATTAGTTAGCACTTGCAGCCTGTTTAGGGAACTCTAAAAGCATCCAGCGTCAGTTTATGAAATGGTTGCCCTTGGTGAGAAGAAGCGCTCCCATTCCTCTCTCCCTATGTCCCTGGGTCCCAGGATTCAGAGGAAAAGGGTTCTCTCCATTGTTTGATGAGGAGGCAGTTCTGTGCTTTCGAGTCCCACAGTGTGTCACAGTATCATGAAGCAAATGGCTCTGCTATTACAAATTCAGAGAAAGCCTGCTCCTGGCATTCTTTGGAATGAAAGAAGAGGCATCTCTGTTGCTGGATCAGTCACAGATAATGAGAATTTTAGTGAAGCCAGCCCACTGAGGCATCCCTGACTTCTCTACAGAACACGAGGAGTCCTGCAAAGTAGAGCCAGTTCTAAATAATGCCCATGGTGCTTACCTTTTCTGGATCCTAGTTTTCTCAACTGACAAATGAAACCGTTAGACTGAGTGATTGCTAAGGAGAATTTTAGCTGTAGTATTACCTGACTTTCAGGTGATTAAACTCATCATTAGCAATGATACAAGAAGAGAAGAAATGGGAGAGAGGGAAGGAGACAGGGATGGAGGGAGGGATGGAGGCTGGGAGGAAGAAAAGAAGAAACAGGTGCATAAAACATAAATAGACACATGTTCTGCACATAGATCATTTATTTCTCTAAACTACCACTCTAGTACAGCATCCAGCTCTTTACCCCAACTGCATTCTCCTTATACCAGTCAGACTCATCACCTCCCTCACCTCCAAACAACCTCCCCCTGCTCTTCTTTGGATCATGGTGAAAGGACAGAAGTGCCATCAGTGTGGGTACAGAGAGTGGCATTCACTGGGCACAAGAAGGAAAGTTACCTGACAATTCTCGCCAACAGACTGTCTGAGTCCAAACATATATGAGTATTCAGGAATCAGAGCTCAGAGCAGAAGCGGGGGGTGAAAATACATGAGATGTATCAGTCGGAGGAAACTATGGATGTGGAATGAGTTCACCCAAGAAGAGAAGTGCAGACGATCAAACAGGGGGGAAAGGGTGATTTTCCTTTCAACTAGAAGAGGCCAACAGACATTGACATGCAGATAGATCCAAAGCTAAAAGCCAGAAGCCTTCTGACATTCGAGCTGCCAGGACCGGTGGTGCACAAGGGGACATTCAAGCCTGGTGTTTGCAGTACTTGGTGTCTGCTTACTTTGCTCCACTTCTAACTGAGATGGGAGCTCCCAGTATACTCAAAGGGATACCTAAGTTGAGAAATGGTTGCTCAAACACCCTCTGATCCTGTTAAAGAAAATGTTTCTTTCCTAATTATTCCACAACACCAACAAATCATTGTAAAATTCTCAAAGCTACATTTAAAGCACAACTTAGTGAAATGAGCATAAACTTTGAAATCCTTCAGCCCAGCATCTCATTCTGGCTCTATCACTTCATAAGATACTTGACTTAAGTTTTTATCTACCTCTGTATGAAATAAATAATAACCACACAGCCAAAGGGCATTGTGTGCCCCAGTATCTTGTGGATAGTAGTGGTGTCTGCCTCATTGAGGTTACTGAGAATTAAGTAAGGCTTCACAGGAGCAGGGACTTGGTCACAGCAGATGATCAAAATGTCAGTCATTCCATGGCTATACCTCAGTAACCATACAGAGTGGCCAGGCCTGCTACCTGGTCATGAAACTACAAATCACTCCTGCCCTTCCCACCCCGCCCCTGCCCCCCATTCAACAGGAATTCAGCTGAGCAAACAGGAGTAAATAGTTTACGGACACAGTCACACACGAGTCAACGGTACAGGTGGAGACAGGCATGCAACACGTGATCGGCAAACAGCAATCTCCAGCTGCTGCCCTTTCAGAGCAAGAAATAATGCCAGGCAGCTGGGGGAAGGTGCGAGCTCTCCTTGTCCAGCTGCCACGTAGGGACAGTTTTGAAACAATGACCCTATGTGGGGCTGAGGCTGTTGGAGTCCCACAAAGTTATGTGCACAGCTCTGTTATGTCATGCCAACCCCACGGAAGAAAGTCTGACATCTGCATTACAATCACGCCGGGAAGGGAAAGCTGCTGTCTGGAGAAACTAAGTCAGGACAGCTCCAGAACTCACGCATCTGCCAAATCAATGAGAAGGATGTCTGTAGCAAGGCGAGAAAAGGCTAGAAAAAAGAACAGGTGCTTAATATTTATTTCATTGCCAAAGGTATTTTTATCTGTTGGGCTGCTGATTAGTTATTTGTTTATCTTAAAAGGGAAAGTTACTTCCTAGAGAATTCAGATGAAAACTACTAAGGTTCCACTGGGGGTTGGGGGGTTGGGGGGAGACAATCACTATCATTTGGAGGTTAGAACAGTTTGAAGTTCCTCCAGGATCTTGGAAGATCAGAGTCAGTGCCTTCCTTGCTTTTTACCTGTTGGGGGAAGGTTTTGTGATGGTTTAGACTCTGCTGACAGTTGCCATGGGGTAACTGGCTGTGTCATCAGTTGGGTCTCTAGAGGCAGCTTACACAGTATTATGTTCTCTTTTTTTCAGCCTTTTTCTTTTCTGTGCTATTTCACGTAAACAAAAGTGAGCCTGAGTTCAGTGCAGAGCTTAGCATGGAACTTTCTTTGAGGGCATTAAGGGCAGACAGAGAAGTGAGATAATAAGAAATGATAATTCGATCATGACTGTTTGCCCAGATCTGCTCACAACTCATAACTAATCGGCTACAGGTGGCTTCAGGTCAAAGCCAAAGGCATCATCAAGCTAGCAACAGTGGCTACCATAATTTCTCTAAATGTGTAGCTACGTCATTTTATAAAAAGGATAGATTAAATACATATATTGATTTGCTCTATGAAAATGGTTACAGTTTTAAACAAAATTTCCTACTGTATAGTTTCTCCCTCTTCCTCCGTTCCCATCCTGCTTGGTCCTCTTCCTCCATGTCATTGGAAAACCAACAGAAAGAAGATAAGTCCTGAGCAAAAGAATTTTGATTGATTGAATAAAAAGTGTTTTCCTCTCTCCAGAAATTCCATACACCATAGACCCAAATATGTCTAATTAAAACCCTGCTGTTTCCAGTATCTAATAACTAATGTAGAGCCATTGGAATTCTCATATGTGACGACAGAGTAGTGATAAAGGAATTCTTTTCCATGGTAAATTGCACTAGGAATAAACCATCCATTAGGGGATCTGCCCAGAAATCTACAAGCCAGTTCACCTGGAAAGAGAGGTCTTTAAAGCTATCAGACTGGAAAGAGGTGGAAGGGACAGAAATGCACTTTCTTGGCAATTCCTGGCTTGAGAAACAGCAAATTCATAAATATATTGAACAAACGTCCTGCTGTCAAGAGCTCTGCAATCCATTTAAGGAAAAAGGCACACACCACCGAGATGAAGGCCAAGCCAGCATTCCAGGCAGTGGGTATTATTAGGAACTCAGAAAAGAGAGCTCTGTGGCTTAGAGCTAGGGAACGAAACACTTCCTGGGAAAATGGCATTTAAAACCCCAAATTTTGCCTGTGACACAAGAACACTGGGCAGCAGGATGGAAATAATCTAAAAAGTGAAAGTGAAGTAATTTATTTCTCCTTATGGTTAGGTAAATGAGACAAAAGCACAAGGTACAGGACATGAGTATGGGACCAAACTTTTCCCAGATTTCTGTTTTTCTACTCTCTAGCCAACTGTCAGAAAAAAAATACTAAATTTTTTAATAAGTGCAATAGAGAGTAGAGAAAATTCACATGGATTAGTCGGTTTGGGGTGGAGGGCAGGCATGTCTAGCCTTTCTCATATATCTCTATGTCACTGGATTCCTCTTATTGAGTAGATTTTTTTTTTCCTTCTACAATTTGGAACAAAAAAAATCTAATGAAGTTTCTTGCCTCACTAAGGGCAGGCAATCTCAAAGGAAAGGGTCCATGGGAGCTCAAATGCTGGAAATCAATCATGAATCCAGCTGAGCAAGCAGCTCATCTGAGAACTCTGGCCAGCCAGCCAGGAAGGCAGGGTCTCTGTGGATTCTGTCCTTGACCTCCAGGCCTGTGTTCTCACTTGGACACCGGGAGCTGGGATGACAGCTGACATCAGCTTGCTCTCTCCTGATCCCTTTTCAATGCTACAGTCTCAGGAAATAGGATTGTCATTTGTGCTTACAAACACGCACAAGTTAAAAATAAACCAGGTCCGAGGGAAGACCTAAAATGTGTTCCTGTGAGTCAAACACGTCATCTTCTGCATGTGGATTTCAGTACATTGATTTTGGTGGCTGAGAACCTTTTAAAAAATAACAGAATTCCAGTTATTTTATAGTTAGAATATCTAGAGATTCTAACCACCGCCTAAAGTTTTTATTTGTTTAAAATAGCAAAATAGAAGAACCTTTACAGGTCCTGACAATGCATCCATCTTTTCCAAACAGAAAGTGAGAAAGAATAGAATGTGAGTCCTAATGGGTTGAACAGTCTCTTTCCAATTCAGATGTTAAGTTGTAGCCGCCCAAAATCTCAAAATAAAACTGTATTTGGAGATAAAGTATTTTAAAACATATTTAGATGAAAATGAACCCTTGGTTGGGCCCTAATCCAATATGATTGGTGTCCTTATAAAAAGAGGAAATTTGGACACGCCGGAGATGTACACACACCAAGGAAGGGTCATGTGAGGATGTATCTCAACTTTTCATTGGTCAATGTGAGTGGCATGATGTTTGCTACATCATCCTTTTAGAATCGGAAGAAGCCACATGATCTATAATATCATAGGTTAGTGGTCGGCAAACTCATTAGTCAACAGAGCCAAATATCAACAGTACAACAATTGAAATTTCTTTTTGAGAGCTGAAAACCGACTTCTGCGCATGGGCCATGAAATTTCTATTGCACTGTACATGCGCGCCTGCACGTGGTATTTTGTGGAAGAACCACACTCAAGGGGCCAAAGAGCTGCATGTGGCTTGCAAGCCGCAGTTTGCCGATCATTGTCATAAGTGATAACTCAAATGCATATTGTCATAGTGTCCTACGTACTCTGAATTCATTTCTAGCTTTAGTTAATTGTCCAAATAAATTTCCCAATCAATTCCTTTTTGTTTCCAGACATCCCTTCAAGCATAAACTTTAGGATTTATATGGATCATAGCTATTCTAATGGCTAGAATAACTGCCAATTTCTTTCAGGCATTTTTCTGAATAAAGCATGTTAAAAATCATAAAATGTTATGCCCTGATAAATATGAATATGACGATTAGGCTTGGAAAGGCTATTACAACATGATATCATCTAACTTCCGACAGATGAATTCTTGCAGATGAATACTGGATGAAAGTAGTTGACCACACATCTTCCAGGTAGCTTTTATTATTTAAAAAATATTCCATCCTCTATTGTATGTTTAAAAAGGACTCTAAGTATAGCATTAAAGGATTGCATTTGTTATGAGAGCAAAACAGATACATGGCGCTCTGCAGGCAATTTATAGCTGAAAGCTTTGCCCACAAACCTTTCTTGCCAGCAGAACCATTAACGTGGTAATCAATTGTGGAGGGCCATGCCCAAAGGAACCACAAAAAGCCAAATGAAACCTCGCCAGTTACTGAAAACAGCGCCAATTTGGACTTCAAAACAGGACTAGCTGAATGACAGACTTTTCCTATTAGTTACTGCTTAAAGCTACAATGCCAAGCATTTCTAAAGGAAATAAATGGTTCCTAGTTTTCTCTTTAATCAGTGCAATAAAATAGTGTTTGCTATTGAAAAGATTTTTCTTCATTTTCCAAAATCACTTTGGGACTGCTCCTATACATTCAAAAGAGGATGAATTATTAAGATTGCTGTTTTGATAATAAAAATAAACCACTTAATGTCATCATGTCTGGATAATTTCAGGTAAAAGCATGTTGAGAGTGGCCAATATCATCTCTCAATGGCACTGCCAATAAGCCAGAATAATTGCTTAGGGAACAATGATGGCAGTGCTGAAACATTAGGATCAGATCTATGCAGTTTTAAAAATAGTCAATAAAGAAAATCTTATATAGTTAATTTTTCTTAAGGGCAGAAGGTTGTCTTTTAGTACAATTTTTTTTGGTATGTAAAAACACTATTGTAACTGAATTTTCAGTATTACAATTATAATGTAAACATTACAGTGTTTCTTTATATAAAATGGGTTCTTATTGATTTTTAGAGAGAGGAAGGGGAAGGAGAAGAGAGCTAGAAACATCGATGAGAGAGAAACATCTATCCAGATGCCTCCTTTATAGCCCTCCCCCCACCCCACCCCCAATCCCACTGGCTAGGCATAATGTGTGTTTCTTTGATGTCATTTATTTTTGTGCTAATAATTTGTATCAACAGTGTGTATTCAACAGCCCATTACAATAACAAGATGGAGGTCAAATTCGTGCTGCTCCACCCCGATACCACATATACGCCCTGTGATCATTGCCCATCATGCACCTCACCTTTCCCAGAGGGCTATTCTATTCCAGCCACCTGTCAGTGCTGAACATGGTGATGCAGAAGCAGGTCCCTGACCACTCAGAGTGTGCAGTGCAGTGTGTTCTTTGGTCCCCATTTGCTGCAAAAGATGCGGTTTGTAGACTCGTAAGGCACATATTTGGAAGCTATTTTTCTCCTTTATATCAATTTTTCTATGACAGCAAGTTTGACAATAATCTCATACGTGGAAACCAAGCTCTGCTGGTTCGAACAGGACTAAAAAACATGTGTTTCAGAGGCAGCCTCTAATTCAATCCACAGTGATGCAGCTTAACCACTACAGAAAGAGCAGGAAACTGAAGGCCAGGTATTTTTGTCTAACATGCATGTCGGTGTCTTTCATAACATGGGTATGATATATATGTTTTATTGTCTGAAGTTTTACACATTTCTCCTTTTACCCTGATTGAACCCACCTCCTCCCCTAGCCATTCCCACCCTGGGTAAGCCCGCACTGCCCAGTGGCAGTGAGGATTGGTTATGCTAATATGCATGCATACTATTCCTTTGGTTGCTCTCTAAACCCCGCCCCCATTTCCTCTGCCTTTTGCCTCTGGATTTACTTTTGTTCATCAAATTATGTTGATCATTATATCCCACATATGAGTAAAATCATGGGATATTTATCTTTCTCCGACTGGCTTATTTCACTTAGCATAATGCTCTCCAGTTCCATCCATGCTGTTGCAAATGATAAAAGTTCCTTCTTTTTGATAGTGGTGTAGTATTCCATTGTGTAGATGTACGATAGCTTTTTAATCCACTCATCTACTAATGGGCACTTAGGTTGTTTCCAAATCTTCCTTTCTGATTGGTGTTTCTGGTTTTTTGGGAGATAGTCCTAGAACCGGGATTACTGAGTCAAATGGAAGTTCCATTTTTTAATTTTTTGAGTAAAGTCCATATTGTCTTCCATAATTGCTGCACCAGTCTGCATTCCCACCAGCATTGCAAGAGGGTTTCTTTTTCTCCATATCCTCTCAAGCATTTGTCATTTGTTGATTTGTTGATGATAGCCATTCTGACAGGTGTGAGGTGGTATCTCATTATTGTTTAGATTTGCAGCTCTCAAATTATTAGCGACTTTGAGCATGTTTTCATATGTCTCTGGGCCTTCTGTATGTCCTCTTTCAAAAAGTGTTTATTTAGGTCCTTTTGATTGGATTATTTATATTCCTTTTGTTAAGTTGTATGAGTTCTCTGCTCTGTAAATTTTGGAGATTAAACCCTTACCTAAAATAAAAATAGCATTGGCAAATATGTTCTCCCATGCAGTGGGCTTTCTTGTTGTTTTGTTGATGGTTTCTTTAGCTGTGCAGAAGCTCTTTATTTTGATGTAGTCCCTTTTGTATATTTTCTCCTTAGTCTCCATTGCCGTAGGAGCTGTATTGGTGAAGATACTACTTTAGCATATGTCTGCTGTTTTGCTGCCTATGGAGTCTTGTAGAATTTTTATGGTTTCCCATCTTACATTTAAGTCCTTTAGCCATTTTGAGTTTGTTTTTGTGCATGGTTTAAGTTGGTGATCTAGTTTCACTTTTTTTGCATGTATCTGACCAAATTTCCTAACACCATTTATTAAAGAGACTGTCTTGACTCCATTGCATGCTCTTGCCTCCTTTGTCAAATATTAATTGAGCATAATGGCTTGGGTCGACTTTTGGGTTCTCTGTTCTGTTCCATTGGTCTATATGTCTGTTCTTGTGCCAGTACCAGAAGGTTTTGGGAACTGTGGCTTGGTAATATAGCTTTATATCTGGTATTGCAACCCCTCCAACTATGTTCTTCTTTCTCAGGATAGCTGTGGCTATTCAGGGTCTTTTTTTTGTTGTTCCAGATGAATTTTTGGAGAGTTTGTTCTCTATCTTTGAAATATGCCTTTGGTATCTTAGTGGGGATTGCATTGAATCTATATATGGCTTTGGGTAGTATGGACATTTTAATGATGTTGATTATACCAATCCATGAACATGTTATGTTCTTCCCTTTGTTTATGTCTTCCTCTATCTTTTTTTTAATGTCCTATGGTTATCTGAATACAGGTCTTTTACCTCCTTAGTTAAGTTTATTCTAGCTATCTTAAATTTTTTTGGTGCAATGCTAAATGGGATTGTTTTCTTTGTTTCTCTTACTGTGAGTTCATTATTGGTGTATAAAAAGGCCATAGATTTCTGGATATTAATTTTGTATCCTGCTACATTGCCAAATTCATTTATTAGGTCTAGTAGTTTTTTGATGGAATCTTTGAAGTTTTCTATGTACAGTGTCATGTCATCTGTGAATAAGGTCAGTTTTACTTCTTCTTTTCCAATTTATTTATTCTTCTTGTCTGATTGCTATAGCTAGCACTTCTAGTACTATATCGAACAGGAGTGGTGAAATTGGGCATCCCTGTCTTAGTCCCATTCTTAGGGAAAATAAGTTTAGTTTTTGCCCATTGAGTATGATGTTGGCTTGTCATATAAGGCTTTTACTATGTTGAGATATGAACCCTCTATTCCCACTTTGCTGAGAGTTTTTTTAATAAAGGGTATTGAATTTTTTCAAATGCATTTTCTGCATTGATTAATATGATTATGTGATTTTTGTCTCTCAATTTGTTTATGTAATGTATCACATTTATTGAGTTGTAGATATTGTACCATCCTTGTTCCCCAGAATAAATCCCACTTGGTCCTGGTTTATGATCTTTCTAATGTAATGCTGGATCCAATTTGCTAGAATTTTGTTGAGGACTTTAGCTTCTTTGTTCATCTAGGTATGAGATTCTAATAGCAATTACATTAGGTTTTTATTTCTCTGTTTTCATCATTTCACCATCTCAGATAATTTAGATTAATGATTAATTGAATGTTCCCTTCATTTTTATGTTTTTTAACATATATGAGTCAACATAAAGAAAAAAAAACAAAGCAAGTATATATAATGATTAATGCATTTTTGCTTTTTATTAATTGATTTAATTTATTAACAGTTGTCAAGTCCCCATACCAGCTAATGCAAAATAAAAATTTAAATTTGAGTGGGAACCTCTTAGCCACTTAAAACTTTACCAAAATAATTGTTCACAAAATTACTTACATGAATTCAAGATTAAAATAAAGTGATTTAGGGTATATAATCTATGTAGAGAATCAAAGGCATGATAAATATAATTTTACAATCAACCCAACTGTCAATATTCTTCTAAGTGGTTTAAAGAAACTTCCTTCCCTTCCTCTTTTTCCCACCCTTCCTTCCTCCCTTCCTCCTTCTTCATAAGAACAGAAGGAGGAAGCCTTGCTCCCATTTTACAGATGTGGTTGATTATCCAGAGAAGATAAGCAAGGTGGTTCAAAGGTGGGCTGGCCAGTAAGTGCTAGGGCCAAGACTCCAGCACAGACATTCCGGGGGCAAGTGCACACCATTAAGTATTCTGCTAGCAATGACATTATTCAATTTTCCAGACAGGAACACTAAAGAAAGTGTGTTTTTGACACACTGAAAAGGTCTTATCAATAAATGGTGGCACTGTAAGAAATTAGGGGGCCAGTCACATAGGTGACAAAACATCTATTAACTACTGCTCTGTGTCTGCTGATAAATGATCCTTCAAACTGTATGAATAATACAGGGACAGAAATTGCATGTCATATGGTCAAGGAGCTAAATATATCAAACTTTTAAAAAGGATACAATTGAGCCCGGCTGGTATGGCTCAGTTGGTTGAGCATCATTCCCTGCACTAGGATGTTTCAGGTTTGCTTTCTGGTCAGAGCACATGACAGGGACCCAGCCTCAATCCCCAGTAGGGAGCATGCAGGAGGCTCCCAATGGATGTTTCTGTGTCATTGATGTTTCTCTCTCCCTTCCTCTCTCTGAAATCAATAAAAACTTCACTTAGGTATGGGCAAAGAAAAGTATGGCTTTGTAAGTAGCAAGCTGTCCAATGTCTGCATCTAAAGAGTAGTTTAATTTAATTACAATTTATCAGACAACAGTATTTTGCTAGCTGAATTGGGCAGTGGGATAAGAGGAACTTGCCAGGCCTCCGCAAATATACAAAATTATTTTATTTACAATGTTTTCTAATATATTTCCACTATATTTTCATAGAAATAAAAAGTGAACATTAACATTGCAACTTTTTACATTGAAGGCTTATCAAAAGCTGTTGAAAATGAAAAGAGCATGTTATCTTACTGTGCAAGAATATAATTTAAATCAAATGGGAAATAAAAGCAAGGCAAATATTTGCCTATTAGTTAGAATATATTTGAGACAGATGTTTGGATATGTAGATGCTTCAAATTACCTGGGTACCTATTTTTCTTTGTGACTGCCACCAAACATTTAATGACTTTAATATCTAATTTTAATGGTGGCTCTACAAAATAAAAACATGTCTTTAACTCAGTAATTATTTTACTAGAATTTACAAAAATAACTGTAAAACTGATTAGTGAGCTATCTATGAGAATACTTTCTATAGCATGGTTTCTAATATCATTGAATTGGAATCAATCTACATTCCTATCTGTTAAGGAATAATTAATTATATTGTGTAAAAACAGAGAATAAAATGCTGTGAAATTATTTGAAATATTAATATTAGCTCTAGAAGTAATAGGAAAAGATGTTCCATAATATATTTTAATTGAAGAAGAGTAGTTTCATAATAATATGGACAACATTATCAAAAATTCAAAAATTTACACATTTTATAAAGTTTTATATATTGAAAATGACTTATAAACAAGATCTGGAAGTATATATATATAAAGCAATAAATAGTTGTATCTAGCAATTGAGATGGATAAAATGATATGAAGACTTTAATTTTTTGCTTATTAGCATATTTATGTTTCAAGTTTTAAAATTAATATAACAGCATTACTCTTGTAATATTATTTTTAAAACTATATAGAAAGAACAAAAAAAAACAAACAAAATTAACCCCCAGTGAAGATTATAGGATGAATTTCCAAAAGAATTTTTAAAGAGAGAAATTAAATCTAAGGAAATAGCATAGTTCACATTTCTAACATGTGAACAATGAAATTATAAAAAGCAAAATAAGAATTTGTAGATAAAAATTGTTGATGGGAAATATTAGCTTCCTGGCCTTTGATTTCCTAACATAAAACTTGTACTTCCAGGGCAATCTCAGTGCTCACCAGGCAGGGCTGAGAAGCAAAGTGCCAGTTCTCCCAGTCACGGTCCTACAAACAAGGGCTCCACGACTCTCCCTCCCACTGCCCAAGCTTCCCCTCCCAGAAATGTCTCACCTTGCAAGTTTTCATTTGCTTTAAAAGAGTAGCAAATGAAAACAGGACAGACAGCTAGTTTGGACAGGAGGACAAAGCGCATGTAAGAAGCAACTCCACTCAGTACAGGGCAGATTGAGAGATGACTGGGGAGAGGAAGCAGCATCTTTGGGATGTGTTTTTCTCTTATATCCAAGCTCACATTGAACAACAAGAACAACTACAAGATAAGAGCAAGAAAATAGTAGGACTTTGCAATGGTCAACTCAGGAACTAGAATTCATCTTGAGAAAATACGCTAAACTCTCATGGCCTGGAATATGTCTGAAAGGAGTATATACATAAAGTATATACATATATACATATATACATATATACATATATACATATATACATATACACAGTCAAAAAGGTGGATGGAGTGGAAAGATGTTCAGGGCTCCCCCACAGGTAGACGTTGAATCAGAGATCCCTCATTATGACAAGATCCAGGACAAGAGCCACATTCCCAGTAGGTAAATCTGAATCAAACCCAATCTACAAAAGGTGACTATCTATCAGGCCCAGGTTTGAAATGAAACGGGATGAAATGGTTGGCTACAAAGTGGGGGTGGGTGTGGTGGGGAGGAATATAAATAAGAAAATGGATTCAACTCCAAAGAAGCGACAACCTAAAAACAAAAACCAAAAAGTAAGTACAAAAACAACAAGTAAAAAACACTAAAATAAAATTGTTGTGAAAGGAGTGTAACAAAATAAGTTGTTGGGAATGAACCTAAAAAAGTCTAACCTAAAAAAATGAGCATAATCTAAATCTCCAGATAGCAGATGTAAAACTGAGCAATAATAAAAATTATATACATGAAACTTCATGGCTGTACTAAAATGGTACTTAGAGGTATATATGCAGACTTTATTCCTTACATTAGAAAAAATAAGAAATTAATCAAGCACTTGATTATGAGAAAATAAACAGAAGCATAAAAGATCATGTTATCTTACTGTGTAAGAATATAATCTAAATAAAACAGGAAATAAAAGCCAGGAAAATATTTTCCTATTAGTTGGAATATATTTGATACAGGTTTTTGGATATGTAGATGCTTCCAATACCTGCAACTAAACATTTAATGACTTTAAAGGAAGTGGAAATAAAAAATATTATTAAGAGCACATATTAAAAAGATTATATGAAAAAATATGATTAAGAGAAGATATTGAAATGATTATATGAAATAATTTATGAGCACCATTATGCACTCAACTTTGAAAACTTTAAGTCATGTTCTGAAAAATAATATAAAAGACCAAAAGTGACTCACATAGAAATAAAGAATTTGAATAACAATTTGAAAATGGATTCATTACTAAAAATAATATTTCCAAGAAGAAAAATACTAGTGTTTGATGGCTAAAGGGAAGAGAGTTATTAAATTAAACCAACTTTTCTATGAGAATAGGACAAGAGAAATAACCTATTTTATGCTTCTGTAATCTTAATTACAAACCAGAAAAGGTCATTTTAAGAAAAAAAGCTTCAAATAGTTACAAATATACTAGGCAAAATAATAGCAAAGAAAAGTGAACATTTTGACAAAAAAGCCTGATACCACAAACAAATTGTATTTACTCTAGGAATACAAGACACAAGTCTGGCTCAACACTGGACATTCTCCTGTGTAATTAATTCATCACATTACAGATTGATTAGAGGGAAATATATATACATCATGTATATATGATAGGTATACACATTATATTTCCATATAACTTATTCTTTCTCTCTCTCTCTCTCTCTCTCTCTCTCTCTCTCTCTCTCTCTCTCTCTTTCTCTCTCTCTCTCTCTCTTTGAATACCAACAGATGGAGAAGAAAGGGCATTCAATACAACCCAACAACTGATACATGGGGAAAACCCTTAACAAACTAATAATGGAATACCTGCCATCACCTTTCCTAGTCAATAGTGTATGTTAAGCCTTAGCCCAGGCAATAACCATTAAAAGAAATAGAGCTGGTCAGGAAACAAAAAAAAACTCCTATTAACCATGAATATGACCGTCTATATGGAGAACCCCAAGAATACAGAAACACGGTAGAATTGATAAAGGTGTATAACAATGAGGCTGCAGTCATATGCTAGTTGGCTTGCAGCTCCAGCTAGCACCTCAGCAGCTACCTCAGCAAAGACCTGAGCTAGAAGCCCCCAGCTAAGCCCCACTTGGCTCTCTAACCCACAGACGCGGAGAGACGGTAAATGTTTGTTGTTTCTAGCCACTAAGTGTTGGGGCCCTTTGTTAAGTAGCAATAGATAACGAATATAGTGAGTCATTCCTAAAAATAGGGAGATATTTGTAAGTCATGTTTTAAAACAAACTATAATTCTCTTGTACGTATAGTATACAACACTAGAGGCCCGACGCATGAAGATTCGTGGAAGAACAGGCCTTCCTTCCCTTGGCTGCTGGCACTGCCTTCGCTCCGGCTGGAGCTGGCTTCTCTAATCCAGCCCAGAACCGCCTTTCTGTATTCCCATGCTGCCCAGAGGCCCACAACCCATCACCCCACCCCTGGCCACTCAGTGCCTGTGTATGCAAACTAACCTGCCATCTTTGTTGGGTTAATTTACATACCCACTCCTGATTGGCTGGTGGGTGTTGCAAAAGTACAGCCAATTAGCATGTTACTCTTTTATTAGATGGATTTTTTTTTCATGCCTGGGGCATGCCATGGTGTTCATTTATAAGATCTACCAAAGGTGATGAAAAAGAGAACATTATTCAATGAAAACTTGAAATACTATACCACTCCTCCCTAGTGGTAGGGAGGTTACCTAAAGGTTTCTTGTTATTGAAAAGCCTTTCAAATCTAATCTCTTCTCAATTATTTAGAAGGTGATAATCAAATCTGTGAATTATCCCTTTAGATTCTCTTTCCTCTTCTGATTTTTCCTCTTTGGCTATGTCCCTAAACATTGGCCCTTTGAATACCAAATAATCAAGGCCCAAATGACAAGGAACCAATGCAGTGCAATTTGGTCCACATAAGCAGTACTGCACAGGAATTTCCAATGTGGCCATCATTATTTCATTTTCCTATTACACACTCCAAATGATCTCACCCACACTCTACCCCCAAAAATTATCTTCACAAAGAATGTACCAATTTTCAATGATATCACGGTATTTACACTACTTCCTGCAATCCTTTTAGGCATAATAATTAGCACATAATATATTCATGACCTTTTCTGGAAACAGTAGTTATCCATACTATACTAAAATAGAATCAAACTTATCTTTTTAAAATGTAAAATATTATTATCAATAATCTTTACGCTAGAATGATTTACAACATGCAGGATTTCTGTACTTAAAGTAAATTGGCACAGCCATTACATAAAACAGGTGGAGAGTCCTCCAAAATAAAACACTTTAAAATAAAGCTACCCATACAACCCAGCAATTCCACTTCTGGGTATATAGGCAAAGGAAATAAAATTATGTCGAAGAAATGTTTGTACCCTCATGTTCATTGCAGTATTATTTACAACTAGAGGCCTGATGCATAAAATTCATGCAATAGTAAGTCTTCCTTTCCCTGGCTGCTGGCACTGGCTTCCCCCTGGCATCTGGGACCCGGGCTTCCCTCACAGCCTCACCTTAGCCCAGAAGGTTGTTCAGAAGGATGTCCGAAAAGATGTCCAGTCTAATTAGCATATTATGCTATTATTAGTATAAATAGTCAAGACAAAATATATTAAATAAATTCTATTCAGCCATAAAAAAGGGAAGGAAATCCTATCATTTGCAACAACTTGGATAAATCGTGAGGACATTATGCTAAGTGAATAAGACAGAGAAAGACAAATATCACTTACATGTAGAGCCTTGAAAAATAATAATAGCTTCATATCAAAAGAAATCAGGTTGGTGGTTACCAGTTTATCAGAGTTAGGGCTAGGGGAGTGGGGAAATTGGATGAAGGTGATCAGAAAGTGCACTCTTCAGTAATAAGATATACAGATATTACATATATACATATAATATATAATATATATCTTCATATATATCTATCTTTAATATGTGTGTATGTGTATATATATACACACACACGGGATATAACGTACAACATGATGACTATAGTTAGCATTGGTCAATGGTATATTTGAAAGCTACTAAGAGAGTAGATCCTAAAAATTCTCATCTCAGGAAATAAACCTTTCTGTGACTATAGGAGGCAATGTATGCTAACTAAATGTACTGTGCTCATCATTTCATTAAGGTCTGTTACAAACACACAGACATGCAGAGGTCCACACAGAAGGCAGCAGGAATGAACTGCAAGACTCCAGAGCAGAAGACTCAGGTAAAGGCATACTCAGTGGGTCAGTCCGGCCCCTCTCATCACAATTCTCAGCCAAGCCCTTTGATATGACTTATTAACACCTGAGAAAAAACACCATAATAATACATGTCTACATACAAGTATAATCTAATTTAAAAGTAAAGATTTGCCTCAAAACCATAAAACTCAGGTTAAGGCCAAATACAGGTGGCTGAAGTCACCTGCTCTTTTCTTATCACCTGTGTCCCTGCTGTCCTCCAACCACGGGGGGCTGGGGATAAACAGAATGCAAGGTTCAGTTCCCTCCTCAAGGCGTCCTCGCTGAAAACGCCTATTCTGGCCATGATTTGTAAGATGGGTTGAAAACAATAGTCATTTAATTTAAAAAACTGAAAAAAAATTCAAAATGGTTGGGGAAAACAGACAAAGTAAAATAAAAGTTTTTAAAGACATTTTGAAAGTATTATTCCAAGTGATTTTGCATTCCTATGAAGTATACGAACGATAGTATCTAAAAGATATATTTGCTATGTAATAAGTATTTTTTTTAAAGATTGGACTTTCTCTCCAAAGACTTATATAGCTGGATATTGGAAGATTGATGTTTCATACAGAAATATTATACTGAAAAGGAAAGAATAAGCTATGGGAATAACTCCTCTCACACAAATCCGCACAAAGCAATGAATGACCAGAGCCATGGGGTACAAGATTTGACATAACACATGGAACATACACCACTATTGGATTATGTTTATTCATGTACAGAAGTGTTTAGTACATTATATATCATGGAAAATGAGGAGACCATATTAGATAATGGATACAGAGTGAGCAGTTCATATTATTCTAAGTATAGAGACTAGGCCCAAGGGAATAAAAACTTAAGACAAATAATAATGATGATAAATACTGATATGTATTAATTTGGGTCCCATGTGCTAGGTTCTATGCTTAAAGACATTCCCTCCATTATTCATCACATTAATTGTATGTGTTAATCCTATGAGTAAGATTGCATAATTTTCATTGATGAGACTCTTTTTCAGATGTTTAATGAACATTTTCAAAGTGGTGCATTCAATGATGTTGGAACTCTGCCACAAAATTCAAGTCTTTCACATTAATAACTCCATGATCTTTACTTCATACTGAAAATTCAGGAAAGAAAAAGGGAGAAGTTGATGAAAAGATATCCTGTAGCTCCTCCAATAAGTTCAAAGGAACTGCTTGTTAAAATATATCAGCTAGCTCCATTTTTCCTTCATCTTTTCACCAAAAGAGTAACTTCATCACCATAAACACAAAATAGCCATTCTTCCAATATGAAAAACCTAAAAATGCCACTGATATATCAGTCACCAAATATGTCCTACATACCCTGGCAGTTACCCTAATCTTAAAGTTGTCTGCAATGAAGACACCATCATGAAAAGCTGGTATTAGATATAATGGCAAAGCTTTTAATAGGAGCTAGATGTGAGACCAGGAATAAGAAGAATATTTGTCAATGTCTGAACAAAATTTTGAAAAACAGAAAAATGTATATTCACACAGAGTAAGAGATGCCATATAAGTTAAGAGAATACAAACTATTAAATTCAGGTCAAAGCAACTTTTAATTATTTGTACATATTTTATAAATAGGGAGGTAATGGGGGAATAAGGACACATGTGTAACATCTTAATCAATAAAGAAATTTTTTAAAAGTATTACTTAGGACAGATTAAATAACCACTGCCCATTTCTGTATTAGTTAGGGTGATGCTAACAGTTATGAGCACGGAATTTGAACTCAGGTTTTTAACAATACAGAGGAGTCCTGTTCATTTCAAGCCCAAGAGTATCCCCTCATTAACAAGTGCCTCTGCTCCAAGTAGGAATTCCGGGACTCAGGCTCTTCCCATCTAGTGGTTCCATGATCTTCAACAAACATTTACCACATCTCTAGTCATAGAAAGGAAAGCAGAATGGAAGGGAACATGTGGGAAAGTATAAAAATGAAGCACATCCCGTTCACTCCTATCCCTTTGGTGGTAACTTGGTCCTGAGCTTCATGCCCCACTCTTTAGGTAGAATGGACAAAACGGTATTGAGAGCGTTGGCAGATACTCCCACAAACTCTGCCATAGGCTCAATTTGCTCATTTGTGAAATTAAGAAGTAAACTTACTTGGTAGTGTTTTGTGAAGATCAATTGAGAAGAGTGCATGTAATACACTTAGAAGTGTATCCACATTGCAAATATTCACTACAGAATAACTGGTGTTCTTTGTCGCACTAACACACCATCTTAGCAGCAAATATGATTAATTTCTAGGAATATAAATTTAATTTAAGAAAGGACATTCTGAGAAGACTGTAATTGTCCCCTCTCCCCAGCCTGCTCCACAGTCTGCTCATCCATTCACTACAAAATACGTCACAGACCTACTCCCCCACAGAGGCTGTGCTGGGCTTGGGTACATACAGGGCAGGTCTGGTGCATTTTCAAGAGCTCCAGCTACTAGTAGGCAGAGCACAGACAGGAATCTCTAACAGTCGTCTAAGAAAGATGAAAAAGAAGACAAGGAATGTTCAGCAGACTTGTTGGCATGTTACAAATATTCAGTTGACATGAATGCATGTAGCCATGGCTGCAGTAAAATCAGCAAGAAATGCCACTGACTAGTCAGTCACCAAATATGTCCTACATATGCCATGGTTACTGATTGGAAGGGTGAGCCTATGGAGATTCCACCTGAAATGATTGGGTTGTGGTCTTGCTGTGAAGATACATAAAAAGGAGAAGAGTCTTCATAAGGTGTGTGAAGAGAGCACCTTTCATACTCTGAATCTGAAGTGCCAGGCAGATGTTCCAGTAGGAGAATTCAGCATGTAAGTCTGACACTCAGAAGTGCTTTAGGGTGCATTCCAAACATCCTTATGATTTAGGTAGTTGTGGAATCTTATTTCTTGCTGATATTTGCTTTAAAAAAATGTGCACATTTAATTAGCAGAAAAATTGGTAGGACAGTGGAGAGACCCTATAATTGGTCATATTCAAGTCTTTAAGGGACAGAAGTAATGGGAAGTGGAAAGCAAGCCTGTTCATAAGTATTTCCACCCAGAGACACTAACCTAGACTGAAACTGCTCCCTTGGTCTGTCTCAGAGGGCCTCAGAGCAATGACACCTTGGGAGCAGTAAGCATATCAGGTGCACAGATCTTAATTTATATCATTCAATAAGAATAGCTAGGGCTCCTTGAAGAAACTGCAGGTTCAATGGCTACAGAGGGAAATATATAAGACGAGTCTGGATCACCACATAATGCCAAAAAGTAATGCCAGGGGAAAATGTTAGGGACATGTCAAAAGGACACAGGAGCCAACCTAAGAGAGTTGTCTATTATCGGAAAAAGCTGAGCAACAAAATAAGTATTGGATTGAAACCCAAAGGATAGAATAAATATTCCTGAGTCCATACTGATATAGATAAATGGTTAAATAAGTGACTACTAAGAGAATAGACATATTTTCATTACAGAGTAATTTCAAATAAAAAATCAGGAAGAAATAAGAGAACTCTCCATTAGAATACTACAGTAATAGTTGTTTCAGCCAAGTTCAATTGAACTGGTAAAATGAGTGAACCAAACTCTAAGGGTAAACAGGATAATTACATAGCCTATATTGCTCCTCAAAAATACTTAATGTTGTGATTTGAATTAATGTCCAAAGATTTTTTTAACTGTTTATGTTTCTATTGATTTTAGAGAGAGGAGAAGAGAGAAGGGAAAATAGAAACATTGATGAGAGAGAAATATCAACCAGCTGCCTTCTGAAGACCACCTACTGGGGATTGAGCCCCCAATGTGGGGCATGTGCCCTGATTGGGAAGTAAACCAGCAACTCCTTGGTGTATGGGGCAAACTCAACCACTGAATCACACTGGCCAAAGATTTTCTGATACTTCTCCCTTCTGGTAGTAGAGATTAATTTTCTTCCCCTTCAATGTAGACTGTACTTAATGACTTGCTTCTACTAAACAGAGTATGAAAAAAGAAAAAATTCACAGTGGAGAAACTCTGTCAAACAACACCTTAATCAATCAAACAAGGTCAAGATTACCCAGGATAAGTCATGTTAATGTCATATACCCCAATAGGATGTAATAAAAAAAAATACTTCACTTCAGCCACAATCCAAGTCTAATCACAAGCAAACTTCAGAAAAATAATTTTACAAAATGTCCAACCAGTACTCCTCAAAGTGGCCTTGTCATGAAAAAAACTACAGAACAGTTCATATCACTAAGGGAATGATGACTAACTGTGGTGCCCTGGGGTGCTAGGATATGAAAAGGATGTGAAACACTGGTGAAATGTAAAGAAAGTCTGGTGGTTAATGGTATTGTACCAGTGTGCCAGGAAGCAAAGCTAGATTCTTGCTTCTGAAAAGGGAACCAAATGTTATGCAAAATGTTAATATTAGGGGAATCTGGGTGGAAGGCATATCCACTGTCTACTAATAAGAATGTTATCTGCTATATTTACAACTCTTCTGTAAATTAAACATTATTTCAAAATCAAAAGTAAAAAAAAATACCAGATTGGTATGAGAAGACAAGTAAACTATGAAGAGCATTAAGGGACTAACTGAAGTGAGAATAGCAAATCTGTATGACTATTACACCAAGGCCAGTCAATTCTCTGCTGTGCATATCACATTTTGCCATCAAAAGAGGGACAGGCTCAGAAACAAACTCACACACAAGATGACTGAGCAAATTTTATGCCCAACCTTCACATATGATCATAGTGACAGAAAACTCATTAATTTCATTCAAATGTTCTCCCTTAATACTGGGACTCTTATAGTTTCTCTACCTGACATCTCTACAGAGCCTCAAATAATGAAGCAAAGGAAGGCGGTGCGATGATCTATTCTTTCATTCACTCAACCTATGATTTCTTGAGCATATATTATGTGCCAAACTTTATTCTAGGAGACTGGAAAACGTTGATGTTGTTTTAAGTTGAAATAGCTAACAGAGACCACCTAATCCAACCCCTGCTTATTCAGATGAGGAAACTGTCTCAGAGATTAAATGATTTAACCAAGGTCACACAGCAAGTTAACCACAGAAGTAGACTGGAAATCAGGCTCTTTTTCAGCCACTTTCTTCTCAACACACACAGTGCTTCTGGCTTGAGGAGAAATACTGAGAAAGGTATTAAAAGTGTTTGTTCCCTTTGCAACTAGAAAAAAATTCCCCAACCTTTAAGGGTGATTTGAGATCATGATGATTGTTTATTTAAAGAGCTCTTACTTCCAGCAACCTTTATTCCAGGAACTTGAAACTCACACTATTTAAATCATCAGAAAACCCTTGTTAGATAAATCGCATAATTGTTCTACTTTTTTTTCCCCCTTAGAAGGAGAAACTCAGGTTTTGAAAGGTTAAATGTTTTCCTGAGCTCATTTAATGAGATAGTGACAAAGCTGAAAATAGAAGTCCCCGATTCCTCCTGTTTGCCTTATTTCACCTCATGTATCACACTAATTAATTTCCGTTTTTCTGTAGTGCTCTCACTATCAGAGAGAAGTGTTCTGTCTCCTGTGAGGCATGGGCCATGTGGAAGCTTGGAGCATTATTATGTGCTTAATGCAAATTACAACAGGCACAGCATCAACATTTTTCCTAAAGGACATTTTCACTGATTTCCTCTGATGCTCAGGTGTCTTAGTATCTCTGAACCTGAGTTTCCCCACTTGTAACAGAAAGGAATATAATACCTGCCTTTGAAGTAATTGTGTGGATTACTTGACAGAATCAAATAATAGACATGCTAGCAAAATATCTGTATATACTAATTTCCCTCTATTTCCCTGTCAATTTTATACTTATAAATCAAATTTAAAATATGAGATAACTAAGCAAGAGTCATGTGGAGAAGTAGGTAAATGTGAATACAGTAAAGGAAGAAATTAAATGTTTGATAAATGATGTTTTCTGGAAACATTTTGAATATCATATAAGTGCAGATGCTGTGCCCATAAAGTATAATTGTATCAAACAATCTGAATCCTTGATTTGGTATACACCAGTCAAAATATATCATCTGGGACAGTATAAGTGAAAATTTTCCAAGCAGGTTAACTTAACAGAAACATTTGAACATTAATATTTGAATAAATTGAGCAGAAAAAAATGTTTATTTTACTAACTAACATATAATTCACTAATTAGAACTAATTTTAGAGAACCAAAAAAGTATATTAAAAGCAATTGTTTCTTATTTTAAAGTACATAGAACAAAATATCTTAGAAAATTTACATACGTGAGAACTTCATATTTTTCTTAACATTCACCCAAAGATTTCCTCCCATATCATAAGAATTATAAGCAATTGCTTCAATAGATTAATCATCCCCCCTTTCAACTTTTAAACAATGAATTTATTTGAAAATCTAGTTTTTCATGAACAATAGAGGGGAAATTAAAATGATTCTTATTAATTTCAAAGCTTTCAATTTTTAGTTGTTTTTACTTCAAACCACATTTCCTTTGAAAAAAGATTATGTGATTAAATATCAAAGTTATATATAATTGCTAAAAAGAAAGAAAATAATTAACATATAAACACCATGTAAAAGGGAACTTTTAAAAAATAAGTTTTTCACTGATTACTATGGGTCAGCCTGTGATGAGGTAGTTCTAATGAATTAGTTGCCATGATGAAAGGTAAAACATACTAATCATATTTCTCTTCAAAATTCATGCTTGAATTCACAATTGTATCCATATGCAGGCACTCATCTGTGCCTAATTTTAAAAAATGCACCTGTAGCAGAAATTTTTCTGCAAAAGGACAGAGCCAGCTGGAGAGACAATTAAGCCTGATTGGATGATTCAGCAATAAAAATAGGAAGTTAGCTGTATGAAAAAGCATGAGCTACAAAGAACTAGAATGTCAAGACAGGGCTCCTTGAAAGAAAGACTAAGAAAGTGAAAGTAAGTCCAAACAGTCTCTTCAATAAATGGTGTTGGGAAAATTGGACAGATACATGCAAAAAAATAATAATAATAAGACTAGACCACCAACTTACACCACACACAAGAATAAACTCAAAATGGATAAGACTTAAAGTAAGTCACAAAATCATGCAAGAAAACATTGGCAGTAAAATCTTGGACATGTCTCAAAGCAATATTTGTGTTGATCTATCTCACAGGACAAGGAGAAAGTGAGCAAATGGAATTACATAAAAGGAAACAGCTTCTGCACAGCAAAAGAAACCATCAACAAAATGAAAATGGAACACACTGTATGGGAGAACATCTTCTCCAATGATACATCTGATAAGGGGTTAATTTCCAAAATATGTAAAGAACTTATAGAACTCAATCCAATTTAAAATGAGCAAAGGATCCTCTGGTCCAGGTCGTTCAGTGGATAAAGCATTGGACTGCAGAGTGAAGATCCTGGGTTTGATTCTAGTCAAGGACATATGCCTGGGTTGTGGCCTCGATCCCCAATAGGGAGCATGCAAGAGGCAACCAATCAAAATTATATGTCATCATTAATGTTTTTATCTCTCTCTCCATCTCCCTTCCTCTCTGAAATTAATAACATATAGGACCTGAATGGACACTTCTCCAAAGAGACAGATAGATGGCCAAAAGACATATGAATGACACTAATCATCAGAAAGATGCAAATTAAAACTACAATAAGGTATCACCTCACCTGCCAGAATGGTTATCATTCATAAATAAATCAATAAACAACAAGTACAGGTGAGGATGTGGAAAAAAGGGAATCCTGATATACTGCTGATGGGAATGCAAACTGGTGCAGCACTGTGGAAAACAGTATGGCACTACCTCAAAAAAACTAAATATGGAACTGCCTTTTGACCCAGAAATCCAATTTCTGGGAATATATCTTAAGAATCCCAAAACAACAATGAAAAAGAATATGTATACTCCTATGTTCATAAGCAGCATTATTTACAATTGCCAAGATCTGAAAACAGCTCAAGTGTCCATTAATAGATGAGTGGATAAAAAGCTGTGATATATCTATATGATGGAATAATACATGGCTGTAAAAAAGAAGGAACCCTTACCCTTGTTGACAGCATGGATGGACCTGGAAGATTATTATGCTAAGTGAAATAAGTTCGTCAGAGAAAGACAAGTATCACATAATCTCACTCATATGTGGAATCCAATAAACAAAATAAACTGATGAACAAAATAGAACTGGAGGCATAGATACATGGAAGAGACTGACAGCTATAAGAGGGGAGGGCAAGGAAAAGGGGCACTGGTTAAAGGAAGGTGAAGGAATTAGCCAAAGAACATATATGCATGGCTCATGGACACAGACAACAGTGTGGTGTCAGCCAGGGAAGGGAGGATTGGCTACATGGAGGTAAGGAAATGGGGACATCTCTAATAGTGTCAACAATAAAAAAAAGGAAGAAAATAAGTCCATTAACACAAATAAGAAGTTGAACTTTTCAGTTAATGGTAAACCAATTCCTAAAAAAGAAAGAGCAGACCACAGAACATTGCATATGAGATTACACAGTTCTCAGTATCTGCGATGCTTTCATAGGTAGTCAATAGAACAATAATAAAACCAGAGCGTTTTCAAGGGTCACCTAAGCCTTCCTTCAGTCAGCTGATAACACTGGGTCCTTCCTGCTCCTTCTATGGATAAACATCTAGTTTTGTTTTTGTTTTTTTCCGTAGGAACATACCCCTTACCTCTTCTTCTTGCTAACCTTTCCTCATCACTCAAAACTCCATTCACATCATGAGCACACCTATCCAGGGGAGATTTATTTTATTCTTTAGATTGGACCCATTTCCTCTCATAAATATATACTTTTAAAATGTGGTTCCCTCCTTCAGAGTACATAGCCCAAGAATGTATTTGTTTAATTTTAATATTTTAACCTATATCTCTTATGCTACTTTAAGACTTCAGAGGAGATCTTGTTGTTTATCTCCTTTAACGACAGCAAACTCTGAGTAGTTACCCAGTAAATATTCATTGTTGAATGGATGAATCCTGGATGGAGAATAATGAGGCTGATATGCACCCTTGCCTGATACTGTTAGTTCTATTATTTTGGACAAGTTCACTTTGCCACTTTGTGTCTCAGTGTCCCCTAAGAACACCTTTACCTTTAAAATTGCAAGCTTTAATAAATAAGTCATATATATCCTAATATTTAATCAACTGCTTAATCTTGAAATAGACATAAAATTTCCAAGAAACTTTCATCTTAACTACTAAATTATTCATGTCCCACATTCACTTCCTTCCCATTCTATATTATTTCTGAAACTGGGTAAAGGTAGTTCTCTTTTGAAGGTGGGAGAAACATCTCCTAGTGAATGAAGATTTCATCCTGTTCAAATCCTAAAGAATGATGAGATAATTTAAAAATTCATTCAACAGATAATGATCATAAATATACTAAATCCTAGACATTGTTCCAGTTGAAGAGGACAAAATAACAACTAAAATAAAGTCTTATTTCTCATAGAGTTTTCATTCTGGGTGAAGTGGGGCAAATGTGTATATATATACTAGAGGCCCAGTGCATGAAATTCATGCACAGGAAGAAGGTCATTTCAGCTTGGCCTGAACTCTCTCCAATCTGGGACCTCTGGCTCCTAACCACTCACCTGCCTGCCAGCCTGATCCCCTAACTGCTCCCCCCTGACAGCCTGTTTGCCCTAACTGCTCTCCCCTTCTCGCCTGATCCTCCTAACTGCTCTCCCCTGCCTGCCTGATTGCCTCTAACTTCCTCTGCCTTGGCCCTGCCAACATTGCTTTGTTGGGAAGGATGTCCAGGAGGACATCCAGAAGGTCGTCCGGAAGATGTTCAGTCTAATTCGCAAGTTTCTCTTTTATTAGATAGGATGTCAGCTTGTCCTAAAAAATGCAGGTTGTTCCCAGGTTTTCCTATCATGGAAGGGAAGCCCGCAGTAGCATCCAGGGTTCTGACCAGGGCTTATGCACTTGTGCTTTATCTCATCAGATGTGATTCCTAGAAGACTCTTGGATGTACCTTGAACATTTCTATCAAATTTGCCAAATCATCCTCCAAAAATGTTGAACCACTTTAAACTCCCACCAGCAACCATGTATGTACCCTTCTTCTCACTTTGATGTCAATATCATTGACTTCTCCCAGGAAGCTTCCCTCCCATCAGCCAGGACTTCTTGGTACTTGAGCCAACCTCATTGTTCAGCTGGGAACTTGATTTCCCAAGACAGAATTATGGAGGAGGAAAAATAGTTTTCATATACGTTTCTGAGTTCTTAGTGAGGCCCTTGTAATGAAAAACAGATCACCAAGAGAAAAACAAAAGTTCATTAACATGTGTACCTGGTGTATATGTGGAAGATCCCAGGGAAAAATGAGTAATTCCCCAAGGTGACTTAGAATGCAGATTTAAATACCTTCTTCCTAGGAAAAGGGGATGGGAGATATAGGCCTCTTAGAGGAGAGTAAATGATATTTAGGAAAGATGAATGGGGGTGGGGGAAATAGTTTGTAACAAAGTTTGGGTGTAATGTCAACTTCTACTCTCCTGTCCTGTGACAGGAGTCAGTCTCCTCTGCCTGATGACACATCTCCCATCAAGGGGACCTATGACATTTAAGCTCCTTTAGGGGGGTCTGATTTTAGGGAGATCAGGAGACTTCAATGAAATCCTCTGCGTGCATTTGCTGTTTTTCAAGCACCTGCAGGTCAAGATCATCAATATAACAACACAGCATATGTCAGGGTGGCATGTTTGCTGACCTTCAGAATAAACCCAACAAAAGCTTGTTTCCTCTCTTAGATGATTTACAAGAGTAGCGTTATGCCCTGGAGAGGGTATTCTGACCAGACCTTCCTGGGAGTGATCATAACATTTCCCTGTGTTTGTAGAAAAGTGTTGGCCACAGCACTAAGTAATCCAGGGGCAGTTTTCTCATCTTGTGGAAAGGGAGATAAAGTTATGATAGTTTATCTCCCTTTCCACAGGTTTCTTGTGGGTTTGTGTCTCCACTGCCCCAATCCATGCCCTTCAGCAACCCAAGCACCTCCACCTCAGGACTTGGGGCTGCTGTGGGCCGGCCTCCCTGCTCATTTTTGGGCTGCAATCACAGCCACCCCCAACACTGCCATGGCCAGGCTTGGGGCTGGGTTTGTGGCTGCGACCCCCCAGTGCTGCCATGGCTGGACTTCTGGAGGTGGGGGGCCAGATCCCATGTAGGCCTGGGGCTGGGATCGGGGACCCCTGCTGCCCCAGCAGCGCCACAGCCAGCTCGGGGCAGAGGGGCCCCACTCACCATCCTGGTTGGAGGTTTATTTGCATATTGCTCCTATTGGCTGGTAGGTAGCAAAGATATGGCCAATTTGCATGTTTCTCTTTTATTAGATAGGATATACTGACTGCAGCCACTGAGAGAAGCAGGGAGGCTTGGGTTTCCTCAGCAATGGAGGAAGCCAAAGCTTTCCACCTGCCCTTTCTGGCCTAGGACTCCACTCAATGCTATAAAGTTTCAATTATAGAAAATACATAAATCCAACAGAAATGGTGGCAGCCATGGAGTTGGAGAGAGCAGAGGCTAGGGTTGCCTGGGTGATGGAGGAAGCCAAGCTTCTGCAGCTCTGACCAGCCTAAGCCACCACTTTAGGCTACAATGTTTCAATTATAGAAGGTAAATGTCCCAACAGAATGGCTGTCACCATGGAGCGAGCAGAGAAGGCTTGGCTCCCTCCAGGCTACAAAGTTGCAATGGGAGAACATAAATTAATCCCAGATCCCAGGGCCTCCACTTATGTCACTGGGGGGCATGACCAGCCTGAAAACCAACATAGGCCCCTCTCCCAGGCTGCCTCATGCCTCAAGGGAACCCCCACCCTGATCCAAGACACCCTTCAGGGCAAACCAGCTGGCCCCCACCTGTGCATCAGGCCTCTATACTACCTAATAAAAGAGTAATTTGCAGATTGACGATCACCTCAACACACAAGAGGGCTGTCCCCATGTGGTCAAATATGGCTGCCCCCATGTGGACACAAGATGGCCACCACAAGATGGTCAGCAGGGGAGGGCTGTTGGAAGTTCCAGGCCTGCAAGGGAGGACAGTTGTGGGCAATCAGGCCAGCAGGGGAGGGCAGTTGGGAGGGACCAGGCCTGCAAAGGAGGGCAGTTGGGGGTATTCAAGCCTGCATCGGAGGACAGTTTGGGGTGACCAGGCTGGCAGAGGAGGGAAGTTGGGGCAAACAGGCTGGCAGGGGAGCAGTTAGATATCAATTAGGCTGTCAGGGTAGTGCTTAGGGGATGATCATGCTGGCAGGCAGAAGCAGTTAGGGGCAATCAACAAGGCAGGCAGGTGAGCAGTATGGAGCCAGCAATCCTCGATTGTGAAAGGGATGTCCGAGGGGTCCCAGATTGGAGAGGTTGCAGGCTGGGCTGAGGGACACCTCCCGCCCCCTGTCACGAATTTCGTGCACCAGGCCTCTAGTATATATATAAAAGCCTAAGGGACCATCTGACCATCTGACTGTCCAATCAGTAGCTAAGATGCACAATAACCACCAGGGAGTAGACACTCAATGCAGGAGCTGTTGAGCTGCCATGACTTGGCAGTTTTGGTTCTCGGGTAATGCACCAGAACCAGAAATGAGGAAGCCCAATTCCAGGGTGCTTCACTTGAGAACAGCCCTCTCACAATCTGGGACTCCTCGGGGAATGTCAGACAGCCAGTTTCAGCCTGACCCCCATAGGACAGGCCGAGGGACCCCACTGGTGTATGAATCCGTGCACCGGGCCTCTAGTATGTAATATATGAAATTGTGATGAGTGCTACAAAGAAAAAATAAAACAGCAGGATGGATAGATCACAATGGGGAGAAGTTCACTGTTTTATAGTGTAGTCATGCAAGATCTCACTCACAATTGACTTTTGAGTAGAGTTCTGAAAGATGTGACAGATGAGAGAATATGTGGTGAAAAAACATTCCAGATAAAGGGAAAGAGCTGATGAAAAAGTCATGAGTCAAGGGCATTATTAGCAAATTTCTTGGTACAGCAAAGAGACGGTGTGTCTAGAGGGAAGTAAACAGATAGTGTGATAGAGGACAAGAATATAGAGGGAACCAGGGAGTCGGAGATGTGGGACATGATGGGCCTCTTCATGGGACTGGTAGCCATTGGAAAGTTTGGAGCCATTAAGTGGCCTTGTCTGACTTAGATTTTCAGAGGAATGTTCTGGCAGCTATATGAAAAACAAGCCCAAAGTGATACTATTGTGATGAAACTATTTATTAATAACTGGAAAGAAGTAAAGAGAAAACCAAATATTAGAGGCATGCCCAGTAACACAATGGACTAATGGACAACTAGCCTGATGCTAAACCAAACCCAGCTTCACTATGGAACAGAAATTTTGAATATTGGCTTTGCTTTTAGTTCAACTGAGTCTCCTCCTGCATATCTTCAGGTCTAGAATAAGGGAAAAGGGACTTTGGAAGACCAAATATGTAATTCCATGCAATTAAAAATCACTCATCCTCCCATTCGAGTCTCAGAAAATTCTTTTTCTGGAGATATCAAAAGAGCCAACCCCAGAATTCAGTGGGGAAAGGGATACCCCACTCCCACTAGCATTGGAGAAGTCCCATCCACATATTTCTCTGATAACAAAGGGGTGCAAGGGTAGAAGTGAATCACTTAGGAGGTGTTATAATAACCCAGGTGGGATGACAGTAACTTGAAACAGATGGTACAGGTGGAACTGATTAGAAGTGGTCAGATCCCAGATCTATTTTAAAATAGAGCCAATGGATTGGATACAGGCAGGGTAGGCAAGAATAATCAATCAAGTAAGCAATGAGCTGAGGCTGCGGGGAGAGCTGTAATTGTAGTGGTCGACAAACACATTCGTGAACAGAGCCAAATATCAACAGTACAGTGATAGAAATTTCTTTTGAGAGCCTAATATTTTAAACTTAAACTTCTTCTAATGCCACTTCTTCAAAATAGACTTGCTCAGGCTGTGGTATTTTGTGGAAGAGCCACTCTCAAGGGGCCAAAGAGCCACATGTGGCTCAAGAGCCGCAGTTTGCCAACCACTGGATTGGAAAGGGAAAAGTCACACTAGCATGGGCTACAGGGGGAGTGCCCTCCAGGGGGAGAACTAGCTTCCAGTTTAAGAAAAAAAAAAGTGAATGAAATGTCTAATGAAGAATTGGAGGTCAGAGGCATTTCCTTGATGAGACCTTTAGTCACCAGTGTGTGGGGAGGGGATAGAGAGGGGCAGGAGAGAAAGTCAGAATAGTGGGTGTATGGAACCATCTGGGATGGGAAGCACGTGGCAGTCTGAGTCTTCCTGCCTTTGCAGAGGCAAGTGGGCTGTGGGCACAGTGTGGGGTGATGTCTCCGGCCCACTGGCGATGAGTGTGAGTCAGCGCTACAGGAAGTAGGCCACTTCCTGCCAGGAGCCCCGGCTGCTCCAGCTGATGGAAATGCACATGCTCTCTCTACCCACATGCCGCATCCTCGGTTTTCGTCCTGGCAATGCTTGGTCTATTTGAGGCACTGGGTTACATATCAGCATTAGACAAGCACTTACCTGCATGTGGGATCAGTGAGCATTTACCTTCTCCACAGCAAGTACGACTATAAGGTAACTCACCCCAGTTCCCCGAGGCTTGTCTCATGCCCATGTTTTCACAACACTTCGCACCACTACCTTCTGCAAACTCTGTGCCTGCACATATTACAGGGCTGTGTGTGTTTAACTCGTCAGGCTCTGTAAGTAATCAGATATGAGATGGGAAAACATACAGAGCTCAAGTTAAAATTTTTACCTCTAAAATCCAAGAATGCAAAGCACTCAGCTTGGAAGCAGAAAAAGTTTTTAAAGAGCCCCAATTACAGATTTTTTGAAGTATAAAATGGTATGGAAAAGGATATGGAAAAACATATCAATAATATGTTCATAAAATATAACAATACAAGGCAAAGAAAATAAAATTGCAAAATTACATTGAGCTAAGTTTTGGGTACTTTGTGAAATGTATTACTTTACTACAAACATCTAAACATGATAAAGAAATATTTCAGTACATGATTAGGCCACTATTGTGCTTCATCTGTATAACTAATTATCTGTCTGGCCTTGTATACATATAAGGCATATTTACAACAAAAAGAAGAAAATTTGGAAGGATACAGGCAAAAATTTTATATGTATGATTCATACAATTCCTTCTATGTGCCAGGACTTGTATTCAGGCCCTGTCCTGTGCTCTTTATAAATATAACTCATCCAATATTTATAACATTCCCCAGAGTTATCTATTACCCCTACTATAGAGACAGAGAAATGGAGGCTTCACAGGGTTACAGAGCTCAAAAGAAGCAGAAACGAAATTTCAGCCAGAACATGGGTACATTCCTGTTGTCCCTTACACCAATTTTATGATGACTGTGAACAAATATTCATGTCAATGGCAAATCAATATCTAATAACACTTCTTTGTTGAAAGTATTTGCATGACTATCTAGACCAACAGCTCTGAATATCGATGCAGAAATCATTGAACTACCACCAGCAGCAGAGGCTGCTCCCAGAAATCCTTCCTCGACAATCAGGACTGAGCATTCACCCTGTGTCAGGTCCTATTTAACCTCTGAGAATTCCATACGAATACAGAGGGTGGTGTTCTGCTATAGACACAGAGCAACACACCAGAAGCATAAAATCAAAACCGCTCTGAATGCCAAGAGGGAAAGGCCCGTCCTAGTGAGAAGGTGAGTGTAGAGGAGTATAAAGACCTTCAGCTAAAGGTGTGCGGGAAGTACTACTCTGAGAAGGGAGCATCTGAGCAACAGTTTGGGGACACCAAGACCACAGCGACACACAACTTCTTAAGGAGGCACCGTGCTTTGAGGAACAGAAGTAAATTTAAGGAAGCCAGTGGATAGTCTGTGAAAGGGGAGAGTTGCACAAGCAAAGTTTGCAGGGGTGGGCGGGGCCCAGATCAGGCAGGGTCCTGGTGATCATGCAAAGGCGTTTGGATGTGACCATAAATTATTGGAAGGTTTTAATTAGAGGATTCAGAGGAGGCTAGGTCCAATCTGGAAAATAAAAGTAAAATAGCATCACAGGATTAGATAGATAGAATATATATGCAGATAAGCATTTGCCTACACTTCTCTGCCAAATATATTTCTCAAAGTCAGGCGCTTAAGAGCCGATGCTGAGTAAGACTGTGCCTTCAGGCAGAAAGGAACAGAGTTCTGTGATTCTGATTTCATCTTGTTCTTCCTCTACATGACAGCTTTCTTTTGGTAGCTGGCACTGAAATGCAGAGCCTGCACAATCAGCCTCTATCATGCCACGCCCCTGGATGGCTCCACATCTGAATAGCGGGCTGGCTCCTCTCACCCAGTGACATGTGTCATTTCTCTCCCAGAATAACCAGGGCATGAGGCATGTGACCAGGGGCATCGTGAAATATGGACACATCTTGTTCCCATCCGCCCTCTTAATTGGCTTGAAACCGAGCTATCCCTCCAAGTGCTGCTCGGTAGACTGGGCACAGCCCTGGGAGTTTTTCACTGATCTTGGGAAGCAAGAATTTTCCATCAAATGTGCTTCCTACATTTCCGTGTGACACAAAATTGTAACTAATAGTAGATGGGGGAATTTTGTGGTGTCCAAATAAAGAGCTAACTTATCTACCTTATGTCACACATGTGCTTTAAGAAGAAAACAAGTTCCTCATCTACGAAATAAAATCTAGGAACCATTGATTGAGGGCACAGAGTCAAGAAAAGATCCAGCTTACCATGTGTGTTTTTATTGAATAATGTTTACCTTTAGTTAAAACAGGCATCAAACTTACATTTACTTTGAGTGACAGGAGAGGCAATTAGGTTACTGGTTGCCATTATCCAAAAGTTTGGGTAGCAGAGTAATTTCATGTCATAATCCCAAATATGGTATTTCCTAAAGCGTCATCAATCCATGGTTCCATAAGCCATTAAGAAACAAAGTATTAGTAATATTCTCAGTGTATCTGTAACATGGTAGATACTGTTATTTAAATATATCACATTTTGTTTATGGAACCTATAAAAGCTAGAGACAAAACGAATAGCATATGGACAGCCACCAGAATACAAAACTGGCAAACTAGCAGCTTCTTGGACACTTCAGTCTATAAAAAGCACAAGAACATCTTTAGCATAAATGTGCAATAAAATGCCAGTCAACTTATGTTTCCAAACTTGGTTCTTTATACTTCCCTTGATGAAATAAATGTTGGCCCTATAATGTCTAGGTAGAGAATACCAGGAGTGGAACTTCGAAACAGCAAGCAAATTTTAAACATATCTGAAAAGTTAGTGTCTCCCTAATGTCACTGAGCATTTAAAAAAATATATATGTATTATTGATTTTTAGAAAAAGGGGAAGAGAGAGGGATAGAAAGATTGATATGAGAGAGAAAGAAACATCACCTATCAGCTGCCTCCTGCACACCCTACACTGGGAACGGAGTCTGCAACCTGGGAACTGAACTGCAGACCACCTGATTCATGGGTCAACAACCAATGGGCAACACAAGCCAGGCTCACTGAGCATTTTTCATGACATATATGAGCTCATATATGGAATGGTTGAGGTTTGATTCCTAGTCAAGGGCATGTACGTCGGTTGCAGGCCCAATCCCCTACCCTGGTTCGGGTTCCTGCATGCAGGTCAAGGCCCTGCAGGAGGCAACCAATCGGTGTGCCTCTCTCATGTAGATTTTTTTTCTCTCTCTCTCCCCTTCCTCCTTCCCTTTCACTCTCTCTAAAAATCAATGGAAAAATATCCTCGGGGGAGGATGAAAAAACACACAAACTGCCGAAACCGGTTTGGCTCAGTGGATAGAGCATCAGACTGCGGACTGGAAAGGTCCCGGGTTTGATTCCAGTCAAGGGCATGTACCTTGGCTGCAGGCACATCCCCAGTAGGGGGCGTGCAAGAGGCAGCTGATTGATGTTTCTGACTTTCTATCCCTCTCCCTTCCGCTCTATAAAAAATCAATAAAATATATTTAAAAAAACACACACACAAACTATTATATCAAACAATAGGTGTGGCATGGTGTATGCACAATACTGAAAGGTAAAATACTGAACACTTGATGCAGATTCAGATATTTAAAGGGGAAGGCTGTGGCTGCAGTTTCCTTTAAAATGCAGAGAAGAAAAAATCTGATAGGTGATTAGATAGTAACTGTCAGCAGAGCTAGTAGAATGTTAAAGAATCTAGGTGGTGGGTATATGTGTTCATTGTGAAATTCAAGCTTTCTACTTTTTACTTTTTTTCAGAAGATTTTCACAATACTTGTTGGCAAAAAGTTAGATTCTTAAAAAGAGCTGCTATTCTAGAAGAAACTAAGACAGTTGTTAATGGGTAAGTCCATGTGACTGCAGATCTGAAATGTCATATATCTTAACTCTTCAGATGGGTTCATTATTTATTTCTACAAACAGCACCAAACAGGTAGTTATAGCTTAACCAAGATCCATAAACACATTTTTTTTCTGATTATTCCTTTTGTTTATTATACAACTTTAAAATATACTCACTACCCTCACTGAATGCATTTGATCCTGAAGTATTTTTGTACTGGCAAAACCATTTGGTGAGATTAGAACTACTTTGCCTCAGGATCAGAAGGATGGGGTTAAGAATGAGCTAGAACTACATCTGTTCTGTAAATGCTTATTCATAGTAGAAATAAAAACATAATAAAAAAATTCCTTTTAAAGTATCAGTTTAAAAATAGAATGAAAACAACAACTTTATCCTTGACTGTCATACTACCTCATGCTCGCTCCTTCCTTCTAAAAGCAATCAGTAACAGGTAAGTAAATGCACTCTCATTCTACAACTAGAGGCCCAATGCATGAAATTCATGCAAGAGTAGGCTTTCCTTCCCCCAGCTGCTGGCACAAACTTTCTTCTGGCACCTGGGACCTGGGCTTCCCTCGCAGCCCTGGCTTCTTCTAGAAAGTCGTCCAGAAGGGTGTCCAATCTAATTCGCATATTATGCTTTTATTAATATATATAATAAAATTGTTAGCTGCTTGAATTAATAAAATAGGCTCTAGGCCGCTTGAATATGTTTGGTATTCTTAGGGAAAAGATGTGTGACTTGTCATGGGTCTCTTCCAGAGTGCCCGAGATGACAAACTGAACCCAAGTGTTACTTTGTATTGTGGCCGAGAATTATTTTTGGAACACTTTGTCCACAAAAGGGGGGATTGGCACACACATTGTCCACCTTGGGCAAACTGACTGCTGAAATTCATTCAAAGCTCTGGGGATCCCAGTTTAGAAGGCAGGACTAACACACTACAGTTGTTAAAGTTTAAAGGGCTATAATTTAAGCCCACTCATAGCTGGTTAAGCACGCCGCTGAGTAAGCAAGGTCACCTTAACAATCATCACTTTTTCCCTGAAGAAGCTTCCTCTGATGCACACATTTATTCTGCTTTCCTGGTCCCTCTAGGCAGACATACTGCAGAAAGCAAATGATGCCACAGGTCACAACTGTGCTCTATCCACACATGATGTAACTTTACATTGCAAAAATTAGGATGATCTTGTTCTTTCATATATGCCATACCCTACTCTAAAAAAAAAACACCTCTCTATGAAATCTGATTTTTGAAATAAGGCATACCACTCTGATTGTGCCCATAATAGAATAACAGAGACCAGGCTTCCCCCCCCCCCGCCCCCTCAGCTTTAAACCACCAAGACAACCTGACAAACTGCACAGAACAATGGTTTTCAGATCTGGGTCCAGGGATTACAAAAGAATAACCCCTAGAGGAAGAGTACAAATTAGGTGAGCCCTAACCATGGCCCAGTTCCCTGCCTGGAGAGGACGCTGCAGAGAAAGGGGATACAACCGGAGCTCAGCAATCTCGCAGAGCTGAGAGTGAATGTGCAGAGACAGGGAGGCCCTGCTGGCTGGGCGTTGTATGGCAAAATACCAGCTAGAGAAGCTGCCCAGAGAGAAAGCTCAAAGGTCAGCAGAGGGATCCCTTGGAGTCTGGCTGAGTACTGATTTGCACAGCCTTGTGAAGTCACTACAAAGGCCAAGGAAAGAGCCATCCAAAAAGAGTAGAGAAAAAGAAAAGACATGAAGGAATAATGGCGAGTATTTTCACAAGTTTCATGAAAACTATCACCGAGAGATTGGAAGCACTCAACGAACTTCACGTAGAAGAAACATGGAGAAAACCACACCAAGGCACCTAAAAATCAAACTGTTCACAAGCAATGATAAAAAGAGAAAATCTTAAAAGCAGCCAGAGGAAAAACATCACTTTATGTCCAGTGAACAAGAAAAAAGAATGACATCAGTCCTCCGTCCATCAGAAACAAGGCAGGCAGAGAACCAGCAAGTGTTATCTTCTGATCTAAACGAAAAGTGTCTTCTTGGCATTCTATATGCAGCAAATATGCTTCTCAAAAATCAGAAAAAAAAATCCTGGCAGCCAGGCATACAAAAGCAGAGACAGTTCATCAACAGCACACCAGCCCTATAAGATCTTGGAGAGGACAACTGATACCAGGCAGAAATTTGGATCTACACAAAGGAATGAAAATCAATAACAAGAAGTTTAAAAAGCATTTTTTCACTCGCTAAAAAAAATACCTTAAAAGATAATTACCCATTGAAAGCAAAAAGAATCACCATATATTTGGGCATTTATAACAAAATATAAATATAGTAATATATTTATAGTAATTTATATCATATAGTAAATTGTGTGATAACAAAACATGCTAGCAATGGGACATTGGAGATAATAGTATTTCAAATTTGTTATACTATATATGAAATGGTACAATAATATTTGAATGTAGACTTTGGTAGGTTAAGGAGGAATACGGTAAGCTTTATAAGAAGTATTGGGAAAACATGCAGACATCTTTACTAATTCAATAGTGGAGATAAAACAGATTTGGAAAAAATACAAAATTAGTATAAAAGGAGGCATGGCATGCATATTGGAAAACAATAACAAAATACACATGAGATCAATAAAAAAATAATGTCAAGATGACAGATTTAAACCCAACTACAGCAATTTAAATGTTTAAGTTAGTTTATCAGATTGGATACATAAGCAAAAAGCAAGTTTCAACTATGTGGTTTCTACAAGATACACAGATTGAAAAATATAGCGTGGAAAAACTATACCATGAAAATATTACCTACATAAAGGTTGAGTGGCTATATTATCATTAGCCGTTGTCTATAGAGATGAAAAATGTCATCTTATGAGAGCAATCAACCAAAAGTTACAAAAATCCTAACCATGGTTTCAAAGTACACATAGTAAAAACAAATAGAACTGAAAGGAGGAATGGACAAATCCAAAATTAGCTCAAGAAATGCTAGAACAAGATGACTTCATAACACTGTTACTTGTCTTGACAATTATTAAACACTACAAACAATAGCAGGGGAAAACACATCTTTTGAGTGCATATAGAACACTCACTAATATGGACCTACTATGGGACATTAAACAAGGCTCAATAAATTGGAACAAAGCATAGATTTAAAAAAACAATTCAAGTTATAATAGTAGTAGTATTTACCAAAAATTGTATTTGATTTTTAAGTACTTTCAAAGTCTAAACTGTTTGGAAAATGAAGTCCAAATAAAATAATACATTTTTAGGAAAATAGATATATCATGTCACTCTGAACATCTAATTGTTTAATGCTTGCATTTCAAGTGTTCTCAAAATTTCAAGCATAATTAGTTTTCCTTGTAAAATAATTATCCTAATTATAGCATACAGGGATTGGCAAAAGTAAGTTTACCACTGTGAGTCAGAGTTTATTCTTGCTTTATTAAATTATTGTATTATTTCCATACAAACAACTGTAAATCTACATCTGCTCATCCCCTTTAAATTCATAACACTTATTGTCTTCTATTTGATTGGCTGAAGGTCTATAAATTAGCATTGTAATTCATTTTAGGATGGAGGATAGAAAATTAAATTATGTAAATTTCCACCACATTAAATTCACCTAAATCTGATGTTTGTGGGCTTGGAAATTGGTAGATCCATAAATAGAATAATCTAAGTTCCTATTAAGTATGAGCTCACTTAGAAAAACTAAATAAAATAAATACTGCTTTATAATTGATGGATCAAGAAGTGTCTCGGAGGTGCCACTGAGGGTAGTGCCAGTTCCTCTCATGCCCAAAGGCATGTCCATCAGCTCTCCAAGCACTTTGTGAGCTTAGGAGGGATGCCATGTGGTAGCACCACTATGGTTTGACCAAAACTACCCATGAGAAAAAAAGTAATGAGAAAACAAGCAGGTCCATGATTTTATTTTGAATAGATTTAAGTTTAATGCAAGTTAATGACAGGCCAGATGAGTGACTGAGATCAGATATAACTGCCTCTATCTCTCAACTATCCCCACTCCTGAAATGGGGCTGTTAAGCAGATGGCTCCAGTTCTTTGCCTCCTAGGAACATGGTAGGATTGCTCTACTTGATTTCTTGTGGCTGGGTGAGGATATATGACAAATTTTGGCCAAATAGTCCTAAGTGTGACATACATCACTTAGGGTTAGATCATTTAATTGCCCATCAAGACCCCCTAGAGCAGTGGTCGGCAAACTCATTAATCAACAGCACCAAATATCAACAGTACAATGACTGAAAATTTTTTTGAGAGCCAAATTTTTTACACTTAAAGTTCTTCTAACAACACATCTTCAAAATAGACTTGCCCAGGCTGTGGTATTTTATGAAAGAGCCACAGTCAAGGGACCAAAGAGCCATATGTGGCTCAAGGGCCACAGTTTGCCCACCACGGCTCTAGAGCTTACTATTCCTTGTGAAAAGGACTGACAAAGCCAAGAGGAAAGCTTCTTAGTAAGTTCCCACCCAGGTGTGAGGGGACAAGGAGCAGGACCGCCAGCCTGCCACTGATGGATAGGTAGAGGGAACAATGTCCAGCTCTGCCCTGGTGGGGAGGGGCGCTACTAAGATATCTTGGGACAATGATAATACTTTCAACACTGAAAAAACAAAAGCAAAATGTTGTCTCCATAAAACCATTAACAATTCACAGACAACACACTGGGGAATGCTGAATGAGGTTTCTAAAAACTCTTACAGCACAAGGCAAGCACTCTAAGGAAACCCTGTACAAATTTAATGACATCTTAATTTTCCTTTGCATCCTTAAGTTTGTAGTATAATATGTTTCCATGACTGAACTGCAAGGAAAATATTTTGATTGCTTCTTAAGAAAAATGTTGTTTGAATTATGTTTTTCCTTTAGAAAAATTTTAATAGCATAATTTGAAAAATGTTTATAAAGTAATTGTAAACTTTTGTCATATTTAAGTTATATTTTTAACTAAAGTATTTACTTCCTATGTCAAGTAAGATAATTAAATAATATATACTGTCACCTGGAGATTTACACTGAGTGGCCAGATTATGATGATCTCTGAATGCATAATAATCTGGCTACTCAGTGTATATCCTATCCTATATAATAAAAGGCTAATATGCAAATTGTCTCCTCCACCAGGAGTTCAACCAGCAGGCAGGCCAACCAACCACTCATGTCCCCACCCCCTGGCCAGGCTGGCCAGATCCCCACTAATGCATGAATTCATGTACTGGGTCTCTAAAACACACACACACACACACACACACACACACACACACACACACACACAGTGAGTGGCCACATTATTATGGGTTCAGAGATCATAATAATCTGGCCACTCACTGTATAAAGGAAAAGTACAAAGGAAAAGAAATCATCCGATTGGTTTTACAAGTTAAGTTATTTTGCCAATTTAGTCATCTTGTTAATCACTTTTGTTTTATTCATACAAACTTTTCCTCTATTTTGGAAAGAAGGAGTAAAATTATATAGTGATTAATGAATAGATCAGTGGTTCTCCAACCACGGATCACACTGGTTTATTCACCCCAGCCATCAGATGAAGGAATAGGAAAATACTGTATATACTTAGTGGGTCGGGTTCCAAGGTTTACAGTGTGTGCCTGTGTCTCCTGATAAGAGATCTATATTTTGTTTACCACAGTTATAAAAAAGTGACTAATAGGTATTTTCTTACACTCTTTGTTAGTGAATTTCTTGAGAAATGGGACAGAAAAAGAGCACAGGGAAAATTTCCTACTTCCATAAAGGTAAAGATGGTAAAAGGAACTCACAGTATTGGCAGGCCCTTGCTTTCTCAGGGAGCAGGGAGAAGGGTTGATTTCCTGAGAGCAGTGATTAGAGTTGGGGGCATCTGACCTCTCACCTCTTTGAAGAATAGGTATTGCTATGTAATCTGGGATTCATTGGCGGGGGGGGGGGGGGTAATTTCACTGCTTGGTGATTCTCTGGACAAGAGCAACAACAAACAACGAAAGTAACATTAAAAAATAGTCTTAAGACTGAAGGACATGTGAGATGAGCTTCTGGTAGAAATATTTTCCTTTTTTTTCCGGGAAATCTACCAACAGATGATTCCTTAAGGAATCATAGGAACTCCTCAGTGATACAGCCACAGCCATCATGTTAAAGGTCACTGGAAGCAGGAAGTACAAGGAAAATGAGTGATGAGTGCAAAATGTGGAGAAAATTCAAGCATATTGAGTGGAGGTGGTAGAGAATAACCGATTCCCTGTTGGTACTCATGTCACTAAATGCAGCTCAGTTGCTTCCTATCTAATAGGAACTGTCTATTCAGTAACTGTGACAATCCATTTTCTGGTTCAGAGTCTCATGCAAGAGCATCCAAACTACATGCAGAGTGAGAGAGCAAGAAAGACTGAATCTGGGTCCTTTTTTGCTAAATTGTCTTACGATAGTGAATGTAACACTGCATATGAAATTTAAGTATACTTGTTCTTCTTCCTAATAAACTTTCAACATTTAAGAATCATCCATTAATTTTGATGATTGGAAAGAAAGGGAAAGTTTTCAGATTCTAATACGAGGAAGTCATGTTGTAATCTCAAAGAAGTATTAATACTATTTTTAATGAAATTGATTTTTCTGTTTGTAAAACGCAGCCAAGTTCACCGTATAGGAAAGCATGGCATTAAATAGTCCTTTCTGTTTCACTCTCTAATGATAGGATGGTAAATATCTGGCTCAGACACCACTCCCTGTGCTGCTCCATAAGTGGACTTTATGAACTGACAGTGGAACTCTCTCCAACTGAGCTGACATGTCATCAGAGCATCATGCAGGAAATCTTCCACGCGAGGCTTTCCAAACTACAGCTGCTTACATGATTGTTGATTTCCTTTCTAACTCCTCCACTAGGTCACAAATTCCCCTTTAGCTGTAGTTATTCATTATTCATCTTTGCAGTCCCACATGTAGGACAGTGCTCAGAATCTAGAGGGTGGGCAATTAATATATATTAAATACTATATTTGGAGATAATATAAGTATATGAAATTTGCAAATGAGAAGTTAGGAAAATATTTAACTACATAGTCTCTCATTTTTATTTATAAACTATAGTAATAAAAGTGTAATATGCAAATCGACCAAACAACCAAACAGAAGGATGACCACGCAATGACACGCACTGGCCCCCAGGCCAGCCAAGGCTGGTGCGATGCGATTGGTTGGGGGTGGGGTAGGGTGGGGGGCCACCATTGATCCATGATTGCCCCGGAGAAGGAGCCCCAGGCCACCCTCTGTGGGGCAACCAATAGTGGAGCCCTGGATAGGTGGGCAGGGCCTCCCTCTGAGAGGTGATCAGTCTCCCTGCAGAGGGAAGCCCAGGCCACCCGCCAGCAATGCTATGGTGCTGCATGCAGGACGGCCAGTGACCACCCTGCAGAGGGAGGCCAAGGCCAGCCAAGCAATCGCACCCCATGCCTGTTGCCTGCAGAGAGAAGCAACTGGTGGCGGGGGAAGAGGGGGAAGCACTGCACAGATGGCAAGCAGTGGCAGCAGCTGGGAGGAAGGGAAGCCCCAATAGGCCCTGATTACTGTCCAGGCCTAGGAAGCCTACTGGAGGGGTCTTAGATTGTGAGAGGGCCCAGGCCCAGTTCTTGGACACCCCCCCCCCAACCTCTGTGCATAAATTTCTTGCATCGGACCTCTAGTAGTTTATAATTACATATACAATGCTTAACTGGATATATAGAATTGTATGTTTAAGAAATATGCTACTAACTAGAATTATTTCAAAAATAGTAGCATTTTGCTAACTTTCATCTAGACCCACATAGTGAATTTACTTCAAGACACTGGAGATTCTTAGAACATATGTAATAACAATTCACCTAAATAGAAAGGGGGAGGGATGATTTAGTTGGTAAAATTCCCAGCAAGAACACTTTGAAACGCTGAAACATTCATCTTCGACATTAGGCAAATACTGGTAATTTGGCAGAAGGGAAGGGAAAGTCTCCAGCAAAACTGAATTTTTTTTTAGTTATTTGTTGGTATCCTGTGTCTTCTCTGCAGCCCAACTGAACTTCTCATATCCCGGTGGGGCCCCTCTCTGATACAAATGTTCCTCTCACTCAAGTTGGGACCCCTGTATTCATTTATCTATGTCGTTTGCACAAAGACTTCCTCTCAGCTATTTGAGAATTGCTTTCACTTCCTGTCAACCTATAGCCTACTAAGATGCTATCTCTGTAATGGCTTAGACTATATTTGAAGTTCCTATCAGATACTTTTGAATCTGAGAAAGCCATAGAACATACGAGAATCATTTCCCAGTGGTGTTGTTAGTGTTACAATTCCTAAGAAACCATGCCTGAGAGCAGAAATCTCATCAATCACTCAGGACTTTAGAGTCTAATACACATCCTGGACCTTGTAAGTCAGGAAAGTGAAAACGTATACTTCCTTTGGCCTCCAGCCATCCATGCTCTGATGTTATTCTAAAGTCAATAATTTATGTGAGCCTTCAATATCATAAGTCCACAAGGTCTTCAATAACTCTTTCCTCATAAATGTATTAGCAATTTTTGGTAATTACCGTCATTATAAAGTTATTTTGCTTCTCTGACAAACATATGCTGAGGGGGATGGGGCGGTAACCCTCCACGAGGTTAGGACTATCTGAGGTCCTTCTCTTCAGTGTCATGGAGACAAGCATGTTCTCACAGGGCAGAACTGCTTCCCGCTGAACTGCAGCCTCCACAAATTAGCGAGTCTCCAAACAGGATTGTTAGAGCCGGGAGGTAGTTACAGCTCTGGGATTCCAAATTTCCAAGCTCTCATTGCTACCTTTTACTCTCTGGTCTGACCCAGAATATCGAGGAAGATGAGGATTTCATCCTTTCAAAATTTCTCTGGAAAAAAAATCCATAAAATAATTTGACTGTCTAATTACATCTTATATGAATATGCTCTCTAGACTTTTAATTTTAGAGTTTATAAAGCACTATAAATGAGTGTCCTCTTTGACTTTTTAAAGCAACCATATAATCCAAGTAAAAGCCATCATCCACATTTTTTAAATGAGAGAAAAGTGTCCACAGAAGGGATTTCTGACTTTCACTCCAATTTAGCTGAATTTCCTTTATTTTATATGTTCACTCAACTCATCTCCGCAGCAGTGAGAACAAAAAGAGCCGGCACACTAAGATAACCAGCCTTACTGCAAACATTCCCCTTGATGACCAATCTTTACAGGAAACCATTCCTGACAAACAAGTTTATCTCAGAATAGCTACTATTGGCTTACTTCCCAACTCTTAAATTACATGGAACCGGGGGACTAGTTTCCAGAATCCTTACTCAAAGTCTACTTTCACTTTAAGATGTAATAAGAAAAAAGATTTTGACTCTCTTAAAAAAATGGCCTAAATGGCAGACTTAACTCAAAATAGCCACCAGACTTATATAACCAACCAAATGCATTTCCTTTTCACACTCAAGACAGGAGTCCTCTCATAAGAAATCCAAAGTGCATACATCAGCAAGACAAAAAGAGAAGTCAAAGTAGGTCTTTCTCTGTGATTATCCAGTGCAAATGAAGGATCTATTTTGATGTATTCTTTGAATTTCCATAACAATTACAGTGTTTCATAAAACACTTTCTGTAACAACTTCTGACATATTTCAATGACTATGCTTTGCCCAATGAAATATGAATCAACTACTACTTTTAACATAATGCAAGCCTAATTTTGCTTCCCAAAATATTTCAATTAAGTAAAACATACTTTTGACTTGGATCTAATTAAAATGAAAGACTGATTTGTTAGAAACTGACACAATAAGCATCCATTCCCCTTCCCTCTTTGCGTCTCCCCCTCCCCGCCCCCCGTCCAATGATTAGGTAATTAGACTCAACACTTCCTGAAGAGATGAGATTGACATCATTTTGTTTATAACAACAAAATATTCTTGGGCACCACTGTACCACTTTCAGTAATGTCATGTCTCATCACACCTGTCTTGTTTACAGGTGGTATACAAGACCAACCAAGTGACCAGTTCAACTGAGATCATTCCCCAGAGATTAAAGTAACACATGCTTATTAGTAAACATTCTGGCAGTTGAACCAGAATTAGGGTTTAAACCAGAATCACATCACAAATCATGAGTCCAATTGTGACGAACCAATGACATTCTTAATTTTACACCAGCAGCACATGGATGAGCCCACAATGGCAGTAGTCATAATACATACTGTACCTGAAAGCTCAATGAAGGGGAAATCTGAGACATTTACCCAGACAATTCAGTTAAGTGTAAGGCTAAATGCATTCTGTGCTAAATGTTGCCTGATTCATTTGTTGCTTCAATTCCTCATGTGGTATATTTTGTGTAGAAAAAAAAATACAAAATACCATTTGTAATATTTCTGAGATTCCCTGAGAAGAAATAGAACATAATAAGCTTGAGGAGCCCAGCAGCAATCTTCCTAGGGATATCATTACCATGAATATTGGAGGCATAGAGTTACATCGTTTTGAAACTTGAGATACAAGTTTGCATATTTTGTGTACTGGCTCTATGTTGAAAACCCACAAAATATGCATACATGATTTGTGATGTGATTCTGGTTTAAGTCCGGGGTTTTTCAACATAGAGCCATGGAAGTATACAAAATATGCAAAACAGGGACATAGACTGGACCAGTCATAAAGCATTAAGGAAGTCTAATATTTTAATCTAGAAACAGTGGAGTGAACATTTTAAATCTGATCTGATTACTTTGGCATTAAACTGAGATTTCCATGTGAAAAGCATTGGACTACACAGATCTGCCTCAGGGCACTAAGAGTATTTATCAATATTATCAATTTCTCCTTAAATTGTCTTGACCTAACATTTCATATCCAAATAGATCTCATCACATTGTACCTTACAACTTTAGGGTATCTGCTAAAATACTTTAAAAAGCACACTATATATGACTAAAAACAATTCTCACAGAATATAAATGACTTTTTGCAGAGGGAACTCAACCAACTGTGTTTTATGTGAGAAGAAATTATAAATATAACAAATAATTTTTACCTATGTGACCATCTGAAGTCATCTATTTCATCTAGACATCAATAGCCAAACATTTAGGTGATTATGAAGGAGTATAAATGAATAATTTCAAAGAAGACAGTGTTGGCATCTTAGAATCCTAAAGTAACATAACCAATAGAGGACATCTAGTGGTCTTTAGCAGAATCAATATTAATCTGCCAAAAATATTTACACACACACACACACACACACACACACACACACATACACACACACATCATAATGATAAGTTCAGTAGGTGGGCTAATCAGAGAAAGATGACATCAGGATCTTATATTTCTATACAAAGGTACACATCAACTTATGTATCACAAATAATTTTCATGTATCTCATTTAATTTCAACTTCACAATGGTTCTATTAAGTTTTAGTCACGAATCATTCACTTTAAATACTTCCACTCAGATTAAATAGAAAATAGAAGGCACAATTTTAATAAACACACATAAATACTAGGTTCTAGTATAGGATCCAATTCACACTACCATATTGTGGTAGTTAAAAATACTAATATCAAATGTAATTGTATCACAATAATATGATTATATTAATATCATATTAATAATGTCAAATATTAATTGATACCTAAATTATAAAGCCAACAAAATAAACTTTGCATATGTCCTGTTCATATTTTATTTTATACAAACACTGCAAGGCCAAGAATACACGGCAGAGATATCTAGAAAAGTATCCTGCTCGACACTAGGTGCATATAAAAACACAAGTGAGCGATAACTCTATCCTGACTTTTCCTTAGTTCGTTCCCTAGTGGCCTCCAACCCTCCTCACTCTCTGCATTCTTGATGTAAATCCCCTGCCTGCACTGCCTCAAGGACACCTTACTGAGGAAGTCTACCATCGGCACAAATTCCTGTCTGCACCTCCCAATGCACCACCTTCCTGCCTAGGTTCTAGAGGTTGGGAACTGCTGGGCTAGGCTGCCTTCCTAGAATGTGCTCTTCTGTTCCCATTTTGCTGAGCTAGGTATTCCAGACTCCAGCTCTGAACCTCATTCAAGCATGTCTGAAGCTCTCTTCTTGTGCAAAGAAAGCTCTGTTGATTCCCTCCAAGTATACATGTTTTCGCGTGTGCGCGCGTGTGTGTGTGTGTGTGTGTGTGTGTGTGTGTGTGATATTATAATCGATTTCAGAGAAGAAAGGAGAGAGAGAGAGAGCATCAATGATGAGAAACAATTATTGATTGGCTGCCTCTTGCACATCCCTTACCGTGGATCAAGCCTGAAACTCTGGTATTTGCCCAGCCCTGGAATCCACCCATGAATTCCTGGTTCATGGATTAACAATCAACCAGTGAGCCACACGAACCAGCATTAATCCCTTCTTTATGCCACTATTTACCACACCATTTGTGATTATGTCTGTTTTTCCTTCAAAGCTAGGGAATGCTACTTAGTCCCTGTTTGGGAGTGAAGACTGGCTATTCCCTTGCAATTACTTAGTGGATTTAGTGCATGGAGAACTGCTGGTGGACAGGCAGACTCTGATAACCCACTGTGATTAGAACTATGTACCTGTATACAAGTAGATGTAATGCCAAAACCTGACACTGCCTCTTCCCCATAGACGTTTATGTCCATCAATAGAAAAGGAACATGCATAGAAGCAAGCATCAGTAGCCAAACAATCAGCAGAACAAATGCAAGCAGAGCCAGGAGAACAGAGGGACTGACAATGTAAACTGTTTTCTGGAAATAAGTTTATGTCTACTTTTGAAGGAAGTCATGGAAAAAGAAAGGCTTTCTAAATCTGAGGTGTGGCACATGCAAAATTACAGAAGCAGAAAGAACCATTCTTTGCAAGAGGCATTGTAAACAAAACAAAACACACACGCACAACACAGAAATCAGAAAGGAGTCCTTGGGTGCAAATAGGAAGTGATGGTTGAGACAGGGCCTGGTTGGCTGAGGAGCCTTGACGGCACAGCGAAGAAACACAGATCTGATGTGATAGGCAACAGGGAAGTTCTCTGCACCCTGACAGAGGGCAGCTTTAGAGAAACAATGGTGCTTGCTCATGGCAAGCCTTAGAAGGCTTAAAAAATGAAAGTAGTTACAGTGAGTGTTGTGTGATTATACATAGGCAATGTACAGCAAGAGTTTGTTTCTAATATCCACCAAATAGAATGTCAAAATTAACCAAAGACAGAAACTGGGATCTGAATTAGCTCCCTGTGGAATAAATTTCCTGATTAACGCTCGGCTGTTAAATATCATCTGTTTATCAATTTGTGTCTCAGCCTGCATACAAATCTAATATTGATTGCTTGCAGAAAATTGTGATGTCCCAGACACATTACTCATCCGAAATTGCTATAGACGTATACAAAGATGAAAACCACAAGCCCTCCTTCTTGTCCCAGGACGGATTTAGTTTATTGTGACGGGTCTAAAATCTATACAAGGAAGGCTGAGGGAATAATAAGCGAGGAACAAAAGAGCACACATTACGGATATGTGTGCCAAGGGCTTAGTTATGACACAACCATCATGCGTGTCCCACACGCTTTTGTTCATTGCTCACCGCATTAAAGCCTAAAAACAGATAACTTCCACAGAATAGTGTTTTTCTTTTCCATTGCTATTTCTAATATCTAATAATGTCAAAGATCACCCAATTTTGATAAAAAACAAAAAACAACCCAATGGGCCGGGCAGCAGGCAAGGTTCATAGTACTCTTCACCTTCACTAACTAACTAATCTCCCACTTAATAAACTCTTAATCTTCCATCATCTCTTCACTGGCTTGTGAGGGCTAACAACTGTTAATGTTCCATTTAATTTCCGAGGATTTCCTCTCCATATGTCTCCCTCAGGAGGATCACAGAGAATGGGTCACCCTGGTGAGAGGCTGCAGGAGAGCATTCTGCCACGGGTCACTGACTTGACTTGAAATAGAATGATAAGAACAATGCTGAATGAAAGAAATGAATTTTCAAAAGCCAAACTACAAGAAAGATTCACCTCAGATTTCTAGAGATGAGAGAAAGAGGCATTTTCTGGCCTGATTTGTTGAAATAATTGTTCCAGGTTTTTACCTCACCTGACGATATAGACAGTTTCATGAAACTTCACACTGAAATTGTCACTCGGAAAGAGTTCTATTTCTGCATCTTAAAGCCATTGATCTTATAATTGTCTTATGTAAACAACGTCCCTCCTCACTTCTTAACACCACGTGGTCACAAATCTGTTGGCCAAATCAGCTTTTTCATCGTACAGTAGCCACAACCTTCAACTTTAGTCATGACAGTAACATAAGGACTAAGTTTTAAAGTTTCTCTATTTCATTCACAATTTCTCTAATTTATCTGGCTTTAGTGCTTGTTGTTGTATTTCAGATGAACTCATTTAGACGAGAAAACACACACACACACACACACACACACACACACACACACACACACACAAACATGTTTCACTGAAGACCAAAGCAGTTCCTATAGAAGGCAGCTGCGATCCTTGGAAAGGATTCAGTTAGAACAAGAGCAGTTTCCAGACTTGACGCATTACTTCCCCAAATTTGCTGAATTTAGCACCAGCCAGCTTGGTACTCAAACACCCAGCATTCAGAGACATGTGGGTGAGCTCACATCTTCCAGCTCAGTCTTATTCTACTCCCTCCCAGGGCAACGGCTGCCAAACTATTTGTTGTATGTCTCCCTGTAAACGCACCCTTGCGGCATTTATCAAAGGCAGGTAGAGATTTGCCAGCCTAGAACCGTGTAAGATCCTTTGTGATTTTGGTTTGAATCATGTAGGTGGTGAGATTATGAACACATATTAACATGTGGATTAATTATGACTGTCTCTTCCCTGTTTAGCAGGATGACTAACAGACATTAAATATCCATGATATGTGTGATATCATAGGAAGGGAGCATATAGTCGAGGAAACATCCTTTACTTAAATGAGCTTATGGTTCATTTATTATCAAGGTCATTTATTTATACAAAAGAACCTGTCAACTTGCAGCTCTGGCCGGAGTGTGTTTGGTTACCAAATGCCTGTAAGTGCATATTAAATTGCGTGTCTCAGTCACAGTGGCCTCGAGCCTGAATCATACATAGCATGGCATCCATACAACACCATCACTGTATAAACATCCAGGTACCTGTGACCGCTGCCAGACGCCAGAGGACATCTCTTTTAGCCAGTGCCCTCTCTGCCCACGTGACCTGCCATCTCATCCGACAGGCCACCATCTGTTCCTCCTGATGCTATTCTCTAGGGTAACTGGGTTAAAACTACAAGATGCTGAAAAGCAGTCACACTGCCCACTGCATTTTAACATTGTTTTGTGAAACCATGTTTTAAGAGGTAAATATTCAACGACATTTTAAAAAATATATTTGTATTGATTTCAGAGAGGGAAGGAGAGGGAGAGATAGAAACATCAACGATGCAAGAGAATCATTGCTGGGCTGCTTCTTCCACACCCTCTACCAATCCAGCCTGCTACCCTGGCATGTGCCCTGGCCAGGAATTGAACCATGACCTCCTGGTTCATAGGTCAATGCTCAACCACTGAGTCACACCAGTTGGGCTATTCATCTACAATTTGTATCTAATACATAAAATCATTGGATATTAAGGTATTTGTCATTAAAAGAGTACACACAGATTACAGCAAGGAGCTATAGGGTTTTGTGGTTAAGAGTTGAACTGCCAAGGTTGGAATTGCAGCCCCGCCTATTACTATGAATCTGTGCAAGCTACTAGAGTCACCGGGAAGATTTAGTAAAGAATCAAATATATCACTCAACATATAATAATTCCTCAATAAACATTAACTATTATACATAATCACCTTGGTCTGATATCAATTTCAAATTGGTATAATCAAGTTTGAGAACCAAACATTAATTGCATTTCAGCTAGAATGTACTACAGAGACACAGATTAATCCAACCTCTCAAATGTGCTTCACTGGATTTTAAATATAACTCATATCCATATTTTAGGAACCATCCGTTCTCAGCCTTTTCAGCAATGTCTCACGCAGTATGCACGATCACATGGCATTTCCTGAAATCCTAGGAACTGAAAGGCCATTGACAAGCACACACAGAACATGGCTGTGGCCCCAAAGAAAGCAGAGCTGGTGCTCACAGAAGTTCCATCTTCCGACTCGTCTAAACCTAAACTCCAAAACACAATTCATCCTAAAAAAATGCTAGAATGAATTGCTGCAATGAGTCAAGTGACAATCCATAGCAAGTATATTGTTTTCTTGAGTGCAGACTTAGACACTCTCAAAGCATTTTCAACCTTCAATAAAACTCAGGTGATAATTTTCAAAGGTAGACTTAGAAGGAAAAGAAAGGTAAGATGTCTAATACGCAGGCTCTGGAGCAGGGACAGGGACTCCTTTGTACAGGATGGAAGAATTCCCTCAGATCTAAGAAACTCCGCTGCTGAGCCCTCCCCAGTCCGTCCACAGACTGCCTGGGAACAAAGTTGCCCCTAGTCAGCAAAATACCGGCCAGACTGACTGCACTTACCCCCTGTGTTATTTGAGTTTTTTATGTATTAATTTTCCTCCTGGGTATGCTGTTTTCAGTATTATGAAATGAGCTAATAGGGAGAAACTGGCATAATTAATTACATGCAAAGCATAACAAAGAGCAAAATAAATATGCTGAAATCATTCTTCACATATGTAACTTGGAAACACCCCCAAAATCTATTTTCTTCAAACACAAATTCTCTGAAATTTCAATATTAGAGGAACCAAATAGCAGATTATCTTACAGAGCTAATGATAAAACTAGATTGCCAAATAGACTCTCCACATCTTTGTCAAATATTGTCCTTGACAATATCAGATTAAAAAATAAAAAGAGCCATTCATGAGGAAGGAGGGGTTGTATTGATTTGAATTTAAAAAATTTGCTTAAAGTGGGATTGTTAGGAAAAAACTAAAGTGATATAAAAATAATAGTTTTAAAATCACAAATTTCTTTTCAGTTCATTCAAATCTAATATTTGACCATATGTTTTGAAGATACACACATGTCATTTATGTACCAAAAAAAGTAAAAAATAAGGACACATATGTAATACCTTAGTCAATAAAGAAATTATCCTTGAATTTCATCAACCTCATATATAGACCAGTTGTTCATTTTAAAACAGCCATCATTAACAATATGATCATATAGTGACTTTAAAAAGTAAAACAGATGTCTTACCTCTTCCCACTGATGTATGTATCGAATTAATCTTGAAAGTCGTAACAAACGCAAGAGACTGAGAATTTTTGTAAACCTCACGATGCGAAGTGCCCTGGCTGTCTTGTAAACTTCTGAATCCATTCCCTTTTCTACAATGAGGAAGATATAATCCACTGGGATTGATGAGATGAAGTCCACCACAAACCAGCTCTTTAAATAATTCATCTTGATCACTTTAGGGTCCAGGATGATTTCAGAGCTGTCTTCATTGACAGTTCCAGTCCTAAAATTCATGATCAGGTCCAAGAGGAAAACTGTGTCTGAGGCCACGTTGAAAATAATCCACGGTGTTGTTGTTTGTTCTGTGAAGAATGTGATTCCAACGGGTATGATGACCAGATTGCCAACCATCATTATAAGCATTATTAAATCCCAGTAAAACCTACAACAAACAAAACAATCAGATTTTTAGATACAGGCAGCAACCAGACCATTCTCCCCTCCCCCCCCCCCCCAAAAAAAAGTTATTGCTGATTTGTGGTTAATAAATGAGTGAGAGAACAAAGTGTTGGCTTTAGAAATAAGGTAACTAACTCCTTCCATGGCTACAAATTTAAATCTAAGTAAAAGTAACATATTCCTAGAGCAAGCTATTGTGACTGAAGAATTCCAAAAGTTATCTGATATCAAGCATTATTATATAAATTAAAAAACACCCATAACCCCATTCATCTGGTAAAGACCCCAAAAAACACCTCCCTATATAAGCCAGGAAGAAGTATAAGACCAGAAGACCGAACTTAAAAAAAATGCTTTTGGTAAGATTCTTTGAAGGCGTTTTGAAGAACTTTATATGCCAAATTACCAGTCATAGATTAGAATAAACAATAATAACAGGGTGTGCTAGAAATGCCAGTAATGCAAATTTATCCATAGGAGATTAGGTCAAATATGAATTCTAAAATCGTCCCTAGCTTCACAGTACTCCAAATATGTATGCTTTATTCTTCTTTAGTTTGAAGTAGGAAAACTAATTATTTTTCTGAGGCTAAAAATAAATGAAGAGGCTCTACTCTAGCTTTGAAACTAGAATCTATGTTTTCTAACTATCTTTGGAAATATTCTTATCTCACCTTTCATTAAAATTGGAAGAAAACCAGGAAATTTCAGGTTATGCCAGGTTAATCTATTGTAACTAAATTCTTCAGAAATGATTGTGTAATTTTTGTTTGTATTCTTGCAAAGAATATTGACATAAATAGGCTATTTATACTTGTGACAGTATATACTTATAATAATGAAGAAGGAAATGCACTGATCTAACTCTCAAGGAACGAAAAGTCTGAATAGACATGAATTACTTTGTCCTGGTCATATGTGTCCTCTTTTGGAAAGTTCAGTTGCATAAGAGACACAGAAATTTCTGTTTACCAAGATATTTTTACTTAACATTAATTTTCCCACTTAGATTATTTGAGCCACTTTTGGAAAGGCATACATTTGCATAAACCTATCAAAGTTTCTACCACCCCTAATTATGAATGGCTCCTGGATTAAAGTAGTAGTATGTGAAAGATCTATAAAAGGCACTCTCCCCTCTTGTCTCCACATGCCCCCCCCCCCCAAGGTCAAGTCAAAAGTAAATGTTTGTCATTTTAAAGATTTTACCAGCCTTCCCATCAAAACATATCTATACATTTAGGGACAAGCATACAACTATCCATGTCAATCATGTATCATACACTGCCATTTTCAATGCAACCTTCTCTTTCTTTTTTTTTCTTTCCCTCAGTGGAAATATGCAAAATGTGCCCCTTAATATACTAAGGAGAAACGAGAAATAGTGTAATAGCCATTTCACAAGGAAGTTGATTTCACTGAGTTCTAGTGTAAAATCGAGTGTGTACTGAGCTACTCATAGTCTCTTCTGCGGGCTCCTGTCTCTGGCCTCCCCAGAAGGCTGCTGTTCCCCTGCATGTCAGACATAGTGGGCCTTTTACCTTCTACTCCACACAGACTCTTTGGGCAATGCCATACACCCACCCATGTTTTCTATGGTTCACTTATAACTGATGACTCCAGAAGCTTTATCTCTATGCACTGCTGCCTTTAAGCCTCATGACCAGCAGCCTATTGAACTTACCTCCGTGCGTATCTCACACTCTGGTTTAAAAGCACACCAGGCCCCGATTCAACATCTCACCTCCCACATGTCCCCATGCCCCCTCTGTCAAGGAAAAGAAAAACTCTATATCTGATTTACAAGTTAGGAATCTTAGAGCCATCCTAGATAATTCCTGGACCTGAAGCTACTCAATTTCATGCTCAATCACTGTGGCTGTTTGGTTTTAATACCTAAACATGAGGTGGATTCACCCATTTGCCCTTTATCATTCCCACTGCAGCTGTCTGCAACCAGAAATTCTTACCAGCGTTTGAATTTGAAGACAGGTTACTTAAATTCTCTAATACCAAACTGTCTCTTCTGCAAAACGAAGATTATTATAGAACCAAATGTATAGAGATTTATAAATTAAATAAAATAATAGATACAAATTACAGATCCTAGCATATAACAAACTGTAGACACAATGCTGGTGGCCTCCTTAGCATTAGTTTCCCTTTCCTTTCCAAAACAATTCCACTTTCATGGGGAGTAACCAGGAGCCCGTTGAAAAATACTCCCTTTCATAAGCATGTTTGTATTTTTGTCATTAAGATAGAAGCTATTTTTAAGGAAAAATAATATTCTATCCATCTTAGTCAATAGAGGTGAAAAGGATAAAGCGCCACCCAAACTTTATTATTGCAATAATGTTTATCACACCATAGCTTTTTTATTACCAGGATTTAATATGGTCTAAAGCCATTAGCTATATGGACATCATCTTGAAGGTCCATTGATCCTTATCATTTCCTCTTAAAATATCATTGACTCTATTTCACATATACAAAAACAGGTCTCAAAACAGATTTTGCATAATATAACTCTTCAGTTAACATACAGTCATTCATTCTCCGCTAGCTAAGAAAAATACAGTTAACACCCACTCAGAAGTGTTATGCAACTTCTGTTTTTAAAACAATGCATATGGGCCTAGCTGGTTTGGCTCAGTGGACAGAGCATCGGCCTGTGGACTGAAAGGTCCCAGGTTAACTTGGGCATGTGCCCAGGTTAACTTGCCAGGTCAAAAGCCACCACTTACTTTCAATTAAATAGAAACAGTTGCCCTGATTTTCAAAGAAATAAAGCCTCCTACTCCCTTCCCAGACTCTGCTTTAATACTTAGGGCAAGTACCTCATATGTCAAGCAAGAGAGTACCTGCCAAGCACACTTGGGTCCATGAACAAGAGATATGATTACTTCCATTCTGCCTATCATTTCTCCTTTTAGCATCACTTCTCCTTCAGGTCCCATTCTGGTGATGAGTTTCATATATTTTCACCAGAACAACATATATTTTCAGTATGCTTCTTCTATGATTACTTCTTTTGGTACTGTTTTTGTTTCTTCCATCATCACTAGATTTAAATTCATTAAAGTTCAAAACTGTATCTTGTCTTTTGTTTAATTTCTGCAGTAATGTGTACAGTATCTAGAATAGCCAATGCTAAGAAGAGAAATCCATTGAACTTTAAGGGAAAGCTACACTTCAGTATAGGGGACAAAGAAATGCTTTTTAACAAGAGCCTTTAATGCAGTAAATGCTTTCTTAATTTATCTTTTATATAACACTGCATTTTTATTCATTGAGAGTTTTTATGACATAGAATACATTAAAATAAACTAAATAAGAAAACAGATTAAGAATATGTTCTTATTTTAGACAGCCTGAAAACAAAACAGTTTGGGATTTGACAGTTAGTTTGATATGTTATAAAACCCCTCTTCTTTTCATGCTGGTCTACAGAGACAGGATTTATTTGTAAAAAGATCTTAGTTGGATTTTGAAGGCAGAAAAATTCTAGTTATATTAGCTGCACAGTTTTGGACAAGAAAAGTAACTGCAGTGAACTTCAATTTTCTTCTATTACTTTCTTTATAGGAGGACTGTAAGCAATGATGTATGCAAAGTATAGAACCTGTTAAAAAGTTTCTTGATAATTACAGTAAAGTAATAACTAAGTAATCATTTTTACATTCTATGGAAAGGGGGTAGAGGAAATAAAATAATATTACAATTGTAATTAATATATCATTGATAACTATGATTTTAATTGCTACTAGATTAATTTTGATAAATTATTCTTGTGTTCAGAATCCATTTCCCCCTCTAAGATTTTATAAGGGAAAAAGTGGCATTATAAAGATTAGGTCCTGATATTAAACTGTGAATAATTCAAATTTAGTCAGGCTTCCTTCTTTCTGCCTGCTTGTATTCCTGGTAAATAAAGACAACCCCCATTCAATTAAACCCCCATTTCAACCCCACTGTCCCTGAGGTTCAGTGCCCTATTATGACACCTGCTCCAGGTGAAAATCTCCGATGTAAGTCATTTCTAATCCAAAGCCTTAAAGAGATTTAAACAATCTCCACATTCCGCTACTGGGATTGGAATTTTTCTCTCTAAATATTGAATGAAAAGTTCTATTCTCCCCTCTCTCTGATGAAATAAATATTTGTCATTTAGTAGACTTGTGGTTAAACCCCTGAAATGTAGCAGATTTATATGTGGCAATTATTTTGGCTATGATTGAAGTCAAATAATGAGTCAAACCTGGCCCATTACTAACACTTAAGATTCCCTCTGGAAAATCATATTTTTAGATATCAATCGTAAGTTGGGCATATGCTTGTTAAACTATTTATTTATCAACATAAATGAGTAAATGTCTAGCTGCCTTTACTTTTTAAACACACAGTCCTTGCAACTAAGTTTTAAAGTTTATTTAAAACTGATTCAATTTTCAGAAGTCTAATTAATAGCCCAGTTACTAAGCACATGTCTTGAGAAATGACATGAAGTGCCTTCTTTTAAATGCTACCTCCTACTCCTAGACCATCAGTGGCAATTCACCCACCAAGACTCAGCAGCCAGTCCCTGAACTTGGATCTGACGGGCTCTCAGACTCTCTTCACCACCTTATAAACCTCACTATTTACATACGGAATACTCACACTGGGGTTGACATGCCTGCCCTAAGCTGTGCAAAGAACTTTTCTTAGGTCTGTGATTTGGTCTAATGCCTTAATGTCTCTCAGGACAAATTCATTGTCAAGGATGGGTAGGGAATAAAAATATCAGAAAACCCAGATCTTTCAAATACTAACATCTGGAAGGCAAACTATGCTAGCTTTCCTAATACAATGAAACCTTGCTAACATCCCCATTGTAGGAAAGTTAAGTCTAACTTAAGGATAAAACAAATTTAAATCATAACTGAAGACACTGAGATGATTTCCAATAAACATAACAATTTTCCAAATGAGAACATGAGATGGGTGAGAGCTACACTATGCTATAGCTAATCTTATTCATTAAAATGAGTGATGGTCCCTAACTGGTTTGGCTCAGTGGATAGAGTGCCGGCCTGTGGACTGAAGGGTCCCAGGTTGGATTCCAGTCAAGGGCATGTACCTTGGTTGCGGGCACATCCCCAGTGGGGGATATGTAGGAGGCAGCTCATCAATGTTTCTCTCTCATCGATGTTTCTGGCTCTCTCTCCCTCTCCCTTCCTCTCTGTAAAAAAATCAATAAATATATTTTTAAAAATGAGTGATGGGATAGAAACATAATCCATATGAGGGGGTGAAGATGGGACTAAGCCTCCTTCCCCTCTAACTGCACTTTTTCATTGTGTGCTAATCCCCCCCACTGCCAATATAAATGGTTTTATTGGTCCATAGACTCTTGTCTGTGGTGTTTCACAATTCTGTTCACTCCTCCTACCAGAAACCTTCCCAAATCTTTGGTTTCTATGATCTGCATTTTTTGTCATTCCTCACTCATATTTATATACCAGAAGAAATTTATTTTCCTCAACCTTTCCATAAGTCCTATTTTTCCTCCATTAAAGTATGCACCCTGTGGCCATCTCACCCAAGTTCTCATCCCTCTATTCACTCTCCTTTAGCCTCATCAACCCCTACAGGCTGAACAAAAATGTTAATGTAAATGGTTATCAGATCTCTGCCTGGTCTTGACCTCTGAGATGGAGTCATGCATTTCCAGCTACACCCCCCTGTACTGTTAGTGGCCTCTGGAGGTTCCAATGGAATAGCGACCTCAACAGGCTAAAATTCAAACCACTTTTACCTTTTCACCTCAAATTAATTCTCCTGGTATTTTTATTTCTCTTTATTATAGCATGTCTGCTTTTCTTCTTTCAGCCAGCTACTGGGAAAACAATTTAAAAATGATTCCTGACTCCCCTGTGGGCCCAGGCCTGCAACCAGTCTTATATTCCTTCCGATACAACAGCTTTTCATGTTTGTTTCACTGCCATCATTCTCCAAGAAGTTTTTATGATATCATTATTCTGCTTACTAATTTTCCTGTTTCTACCTGCCCCAGTAAATTACTTCCTATTTATAGCCACTAGACTTCCTATTGCTTGCAAAATGAAGTGTAATCACTCAAAATCCTCTACGGCTGGCTTGTCCCAATTCTTTACCTTGAAGCTCATCATTTTGTGTGAATATGGTCCTCAGCTATAATACAAAAACACTGTTTCTCAGATGCCTCATCTTTGCCATTGCCCAACAAATGTCTGGGGTTTACTTCTAAAACCCAAACTCAGCCTCCACATTTACTAACACTACTTCAATGTCAAGTACAATGCCAGGCACCTCCCACCACCCTCTTATAACACATTCCCAGTCCTATTGGAGTTTATCTCCTCTCCCTTCCAAACTCCAATCTCAGTTTCTCTATGTGATTTCAAGCATTGTAGACACCTACAGGAGAACACCATAATTTAGTGCAATAGGGAGCAATGAATGAAAAATGACTGTAAATACTGCTTTTGTGCTTCTTCCTAGCCTAATTGTGTGCCAATCTTCTTTATATTTAAATTGCCTAGCAAATAATATACATACTGCCAATTCCCCAATGATCAATTTTTAAATTAATGACCTTTATGTTTATGAAGATGTACTACAATATACTATTTTAATTAATATACATATGATAATTTGTCCTTTTAGATGGCTTTGAAATTAAAAAAGTACAAGCCTCCTTTATTTCTCCTTGCTGGTAGAATTATGATGCATACTTTTAAATTTCTAATTTTCTTCCTTTAGACAACAGAATGATGTCATTCAAGGACATTTTCACTATGTCATTTAAATACACTTCAAATGAAGGCCACAACTTTCACTCCACTGAATCAAAATATCTCTTTACCCCTAACTGTCATACACAAAATATATTTCTGTAAGCCTACTGCTTTCATCAAAGATGCAGAATGAAGAGAACTCCCTGAGGACTGAATAGGTCTGTGCTGCGGGATTCTATCTTTGTGATAACAGAGATTTTTTTATAAAAATCCTGAACTTACAAAAGGAAAGTAGAAAACCTATAAACTAGCTCCTACTGTTTAAATTTTCTTAAAAATTGGACTTTAAAAATCTAATCTAAAACTACTCCTTGGCTTCTCAGTATTTTTATGTGATTTGTCACTGAGTGATTTTCAAAAACTTAAGTCTCTACTTGGGACTCTCAGAACTTTATTCCTTAAAGCAGCGATTTTCTCAACTAGTATGCCACAAGAATTTATAAAACGAGCGATAGCTGACTATTTAGTCAGAGGCACTGATCTCTATCCCTTAAATCAGTGGTTCTCAACCTTCCTAATGCCCGCTACCCTTTAACACAGTTTCTCATGTTGTGGTGACCTCCAACCATAAAATTATTTTCATTGCTACTTCCTAACCGTAATTTTGGTACTGTTATGAATTTTAATGTAAATATCTGTGTTTTCTAATGGTCTCAGGCTCTCCAGCAGCGGCTCTCAGCCTGTGGGTCGCCACCCACAGGTTAAGAACCACTAGCAGGATCGCCTAAGACCATCGGAAAACACAGATATTTCATAACAGTAGCAAAATTACAGTTATGAAGTAGCAATGAAAATGATTTTATGGTTGGGGGGTCACCACATCATGAGGAACTGTATTAAAGGGTCGCAGCATTAGGAAGGTTGAGAACCATTGCCTTAAATAGTCAAATAAAAAAAATGACAACAGCCAGTACAACAGCCATATGTTGTGAATGAAACAAAAGTATACCTATTTTTGTCAGATTTTCAAAAATATATACTTTTGGTGTACCACGGAATTTTAGTAGCGTGCATATATATGCCATGAGATGAAAAAGTTTGAAAACTGCTGCCTTAAAGGAAAGCAAATATTATTGTCAGTGGTCATGTCAACCAAAATGCATTCCTGACCATTCGTTCTGGGGCAAAAATCCAGTAAGTTCATGTCCATTTTTAAACTGTTTCCAAGGACAGACTAAGGAAACATGACATTAGTAATCTTAATGATAGGTAGTTTCATGACACAGACACTGAAGTCACCTTTATCTTGAAGCTCAATTAATGACTACCCATTGCTATGGGCTTTATATTTGCTGATTACTTCCATCCAACCACTGAGATTTTTGAAAAGGAAGATGAAAGAATTATTCCCTGTCTAAATACATAGCTAAGTTGCGGCTTATTCCAGTTTGGAGATTTTAATTTCAGAATGATTCTTCCCTGGTTGCGACCATAACCTTTCCCCAACATGGCTTGTTTTCAAATCATAATTTATCTTTCTTGTTACTGATAACATAGATCACTTTCCATGTGTTTCTTGTTACTCTACAGATTCCAACGAACCTATAGCCTCTTAGTTCATCTTCAATCTGTCGATGCCACAAGGTTCATTTGCACTATCACTGTAGTTTGAGGGTGTGATGGCAGATACAGAATCAGTGCCCAAGCATATGAGTGTGCCCTTAAGTCGCCAAACATCTACATTTTAAGGATGTTTGGGAATGTGGTAATGATATTTATTTCTGTATGTAATAATTTACCTCACTGAATATTGAAAAGGATGGCAGCCTCAGGGCAATAAAGCATAAGTAACATTTATTAGATAATAGGCACTGTGTAAACACTGTTTCATTTAATACTCAAAACAGGCAAAGAGGTAGGCAGCATTATCTAAATTTAACAAGAGGAAATGGAAACCCATCCAGCTAAGGACTGTTTTTAAATTCATGCAGGTGGGAAATAACCCATGACCGACTTGCATACTCGCACTCGTTCCACCATATTTAATGCCTCAGTAAATTATTCAAGGATTTAAACATTAAATAAATAGATAGATAGATAGATAGATAGATAGATAGATAGATAAATTCCCACACAAAGTAGGGCAGCATAACCACACTTTCACCAGTTATGATCCATCACCCTCGAAATGAAAACATAATTGTTTGCACAAGGGGAAGTCTGAGCCCTGACGGGGAATAGACAGTAATGCTCTAGGTAGGATTCAATGTCTGGTCTTTGGTTTGGCTGCTGACAATGAAGGTCTATCTACATTTCTAGCGAATCATTGTGACAGCTCACCTGTTTCATTCCCCATGTGTTACCAAGCATCTTCTAAATAAAGGAGCTTTGGGATAGTCTATTTATAAGAGGACTTCTGAATTCTTTATGCTTTGGCTTCAAAGATATCTCACTAATGTTTAAACAAAAATGAATTCTGATACCCTAAAGGCATAAAGCACTTAGTAAGTAAGAGCGAAATTTGGTATCAAGTATTTTTTTTTTCAAAATTGTTAAATTATAGACATTCCAACAAATGTGCATTGGCTATCTTCTACATATCAGGTATGGTTCTACACACCCTAAGAAATGCATACAAATCATATGTCAATTCTTCCCTCATGAACTTCCAACTTAATAGGAAAGTGAAGACTTTTACTTAAAATAGACAAGGATAAAATTTAAGACATTCATAAATAGTAAACTATCAGTAATCTGAGTTTCCAAAGGAGAAAAATAATCGGTCCTTTGTTTAAAGAAAGTACTATGATCAAGGAAATTCAGAGATGATTTGCTGGGAGTTCTTAAGCTTGCATTCTATTCAGGCACACACATGAATTATCAGCAAATAAATGCTACTGCCGGGGCTTGTCACACAAAGAAACTTAGATCCAATCCCATCCTCAAGAAAACAAGGTGTAGGAAAGACAAATAAAAATGTCTTCTAAAAGATTTTAGTCTATGACAGATTATTGAAAGAATACTCGCAGGGCACACAAAGAAGTGCTGTCGTCTTCCTCAGGGGAGGGATGGGCGAGGTGGGCAGGGCTTCATAGAGCCACTGAGCTGCTATTTAACCTACAAACAACAATAGCTTGTTTTGGTGTACATAGTCCACCAAACACACTTACTGAGCACGAAACCAGGTTTTCACAAGATACCAGGATTTCCACTAGGAATACCAAGAGAAAGACCCTCGATATAGAGAAAAGGGTGTGAAATGTCATGAAAGTTAAAAGGTATGGTATGTTTACCTTTTAAATTATTACGTTAGCTGTTATCATATTAAATAAATCTATGGCTATATAAAGTGTTTTCTCTACATATAGTTTAAAACACTGTTTTAGCAATGAAAATGAATGATCATAATCATGGGTAGCCAAGAATGAGATAAAATTAAATCTCAATTAAAAGGTGTTAAGTTCTGCTTACTTTTATAAATTTTATATAATGCCATGTTATTTTCTCTAAAATATTTTTAAATAGTAGATATCTACCTATTTATTTTAACAATAAACTTTTGAAGCTAAAAATTATTCATTCCCATGAATTTTAGGTTGTACATGGATGGAGAAATAGGAATACCATTTCCATTTAGTTTTGCGTTTTTTTTTTCTAAAACAATAATTCTTAAACATGTTATTCCATACTTGAATTCCATTGAAGTTTTCCCCCACTGGCAGCTATATATTTTCTGTGGAGCAGAATGGTTTATGAGTCAAGGAAGAAAATGCTTCTAACAGAAGCATATATTCCCATCTATATATATAAAAACCTAAGCAACCGTTACAATGGGAACAACAGCTCAACCAGCCTCTATGATGCACACTGCCCCCAGAGGAAAGACCCTCGATGCAGAAGCTGCCCCCTGGTGGTCAGTGTGCTTCCACAGCAGGGGCGCTGCTCAGCCAGAAGATAGGCTCACAGCTGGCAAGTGCAGCTGCTGTAGCAGGAGCCTCTCCCACCTCTGCAGCAGTGCCACCATGCGGCTGCAGCAGGCACAGGGGGGCCGGGATGAGTGGCAGTGGAGCTGCACCTGGCCCTGGCAGGGGCTCCTCCCCAGCTGCCTGCCACTTTGGCACTACTACATCCCTCTGGGGGGATGTCAGACTGCTGAGTTTCAGCCCAATTCCCCCCAGGCAGTCCAAAAGCCAGCAGTCTGACATCTCTCCAAGGGGTCCCAGATTGCAAGAAGGCACAGGCTAGGCTTAGGGACCCTACCCATGCACAGATCTGTGAACCAGGCCTCTAGTAAGTTATAAATAAGTATCAAGGGTGTGTGAGCAAAGTAATATTTATAATAGAATATTTAAGAACTGAGGACCAAGTTTTATAGTTGTCTAGGCCAGTGGTCAGCAAACTCATTAGTCAGCAGAACCAAATATCAACATTACAACGATTGAAATTTCTTTTGAGAGCCAAATTTTTTAAACTTAAACCTCTTCTAATGCCATTTCTTCAAAATAGACTTGCCCAGGTTGTGGTATTTCGTGGAAGAGCCACACTCAAGGGGCCAAATAGCTGCATGTGGCTCGCGAGCCGCAGTTTGCCAACCACTGGTCTAGGCAATCCACACAAACTCTGATGCATATTTTAAGCAGAACAGCCAGCACTATGAGGAATTTTCAACCACCTACAAATGAGTTGAATGAATATGCACTTCAATTCACTTCAGTTCCTACCAAGAATGCATGTGTATGTTTCCATTCCTCTTTTTCCTGTGGCATTTATTAAACTCTTTATTGTGTGTGTGTGTGTGTGTGTGTGTGTGTGTGTGTGTGTGTGTGTGTGTGTGTGTTTTGCTTCAATAGAAATATATCCACAATAGGATGTTGCTCAGGAGATAAGTGAATCCCACTAATAGGTGGAAGTTGCACCTGCTTTTTTATGTACACCAGTGGCCTGCAGGAAATGTTTAAACTGATTGAAATTTACTTGATTACATAAGAGGCTTTTGTGATGTATACATTCCAGTTCATTTTTTAAAGATATAGCTTCTGCCTTCAAAAAAGTGACAGGTTGTGTGTTTGGTTTTTTCAACAGCTGAAAAAGCAAATAACAAAAACAAAAAACCCATGGAGAAATAAAATCTCATGCTTCTCTTGGTATCAGAGAGATAATTGGAAAAAAATAAGGGACTCAAGAACAGATCTTATATATTTGTCAAATACAGCAATTCTTGAAATAATTATTTTGTGTATCTTGAGATGACTAACTCAAAAGTCATTATTTCAAAACCCATATGGTGTTATATAATAACATAAAGCATGAAAAGAAATATCAACCTTTAGAATATGATTATGAAAATTAATTCATGCCATAACTGTTGGCAATTTAAAATCAATGTAAATGTCTAAATTCATATTCCTACCCAATGTATCTGACCTGTCCTCACACTAATCCTCAACCTGGGCATAGAGCTTTAGACCTTAATCCAATCATGGCCCCTGCACACATCCTTCCCTTCATTTCATCTGCACAACTGCTCCCTGCGACTATGGGGAGTACATTTCACCCATTCTCCTCATCTTCACCTTCTCCATCTTCAAGTGGACAAGCAACTCCTCTAGCACATGGCCCAGGGTCTTGAATCCATGGTTACTCCCCTTTTCCCTCAGAACATTTGCGGTACATGGACCTTTGAATGCATCAAGCCTAAGCCAGGTGCAAGCAGTGGCACCTCCAAAGTGTCTTTTTGGGTGGGACTAAGAAGAGAGGGGAAAATGGGTGATGTGGAAGATTAGTGTAGAAAGATTTTAAGTAAAACTATTTTGTTAGCCAGCACTCTGCTTTTGCTTGGTGTTTTAATTTTGGTCAATAAAAAGTGTTCATCATGTCCTAAAGTCACTTACTCACACTTCATACAAGATTGTAGAACACATTTGGGTGGGCATAACTCTCACTAGCCATGCCCTGGTATATTATAAAGGGCAATGACAACGTCTTGTTTCTAGTGCATTAAAATAAACACACACACACACACACACACAGAGACACACACACACACACACCCCTACAACAGCACCATACACATCATAAGCCTAGAGAAGTGTCCAGAGACTGAATGAAGAAATGAGCTCCAGATGAGGGCAGTGCCCAGTTAAACTCCCTAAGTACTTTGGCTTTTCTTTAGGGACCTTGGCTTTCCCTTCATGAGCGCAGGCACGCACATGCGTGCAATACACATGCTTCATTGGGTTTCTTAAAGTACATTTTTATTGATATTAGAGGAGATAGAAATAGAAACATCAATGATGAGAGAATCATTGATCGTCTGCCTCCTGCACACACCCTACTGGGGACCAAGCCGACAACCTGGGCATATGCCCTGACCAGGAATTGAACCAGTGACTTCTTGGATTCTGGGTTGATGCTCAACCACTGCAGCAGACCCCGTGGGGCAAATGCTTTGTGTTTTAAATGTATGTGGACAATTGGTTCAGGTATATTTCTCCAACTATAGTGGTACTGTAGTCACGGACCATACCTGTTTCTGCTTCCTACTATGTCACATTGTAGAACACAATGCCTACAACTACAATGAACCCTAAATATCTACTGAATCAATAAAGAAATGAAGACATGGCATTATAATTCCAGTCTATAAGTACCTGTCACGAATATTTTTCTGTTGGGGCATCTAAATATGATGAAAATGTGAACAAGGTGGAAGATGCCCAGAAAAAATAGGGGTGGGGGAGACAATTAAAGAAACGGAAAACCTAATTTGTGACAAACGACTTGAAAAAAATGAATACAGAAATCTGGTCTAGGTTAAAAGTCTAAAGAAATGTAAACAGACTCCACTCATTCTTAAAAGTAAACAAGGACTTATAGTTCAACCAGCATAGTTGGAAGGTGGAAGAAAAGCCACAGAACCCTTCCTGACTGGTCCTATAAACCCCAATGGATTCAAGAACTGAGCTTCTAGGGGTGCAGTAAGAATACTTAAGATGCTTTGGACCTTCTCACTCAGTTGTCAAACTACTATGACGGTGTAAGAGTTTGTCAGACAACAGCTACCAAACCACCTTAGCACTCATAAAGTATTTTCTGCAGTAATCATTTTAATTGTATTTCCTCAACAGTTCTGTGAGACATAAGGAAATGTTTTATTAGTCCTATGTTTACAAATGAGAAACCTGAATGAAACAATGATATGTGACTTACCAGTTAGTGGAATCTGAGACTTGAAGGAGGATTTTCTAGTCACTAACTCAGGGTTTTTTTCATTCTCTGTCATGCATTACATTTATTTTGATTTGTGTCTATTTGGATTTTATACATATACACAAATATTTTTATGCCATAGACATAGCATAATTTTCCTTGTACAGAGAGGAATGACATGGTTGAAAATAATATTATCAAAATAGTCACAAATGCAAAATTATATATTCATCTCTGACTCCACTCCAAATATCTACTCCTGAAGATGCATAAACATCCTAGATGGTGGGTCACAATTTGGACTTAGATGATAATCCATTTATTAAATTCCAACCATTATAAACAATTAAGTATTCTATTGAATAGCAGGAGTCTTATTTAATAATGATAATTTTGGCATTTTGCAGAATATTTTCCAACTTAATTGTTTTTCCCTTAAAACAATTTCATGGAAAAAACATTAGTTATGCATTTAAGCCAAAATACTGGTCTGCTATTATTGTGTTTTGTCATATTTGTGTTTATTATTGACCCATAAAATGTCTTTGTGTTAGGGGGAAAAAAACCTACTTACGAATAAGTGTGACACCGTGGAAAGAAGACTAGATTAGATGTGGAGTGCTGAGCTTCCCATATGCGTATTATCTAGAAGTATACCTAGGAGAAAACCCCCTCAGTCTAGATCTCTGTCTATTCCCTGGGGAAAATTAACCTAGAATGGAGCCAACAGTCTTCTCAAATATAAGAGCTTTGTTGTGTATCAAAGCAAGAATGCAAAACATAACAATTTTAAAGAAATGCGATATGGAAACTATTTAGGGAAAGGCAGAGAAGATGAGGCGGTAAAGAACCCCATGAAGAAACACTAGGTAAGATGTACGATTATCCAATTTCCAGGAGAAGGGAGTTGAAGGAGTCAAATAAAGCTCCTGTGTCTTTATGCCAAAGAAACTAGAAACTGATAATGTGAAAGTTTTGAGAGTGGATGTGGGGAGATTAGCAATTCAATTTTGGAGATAAGGAGTTTAATATATTTCAAGTTCACATGACAGAAGGCAGTTGGAACTGTAATCTTCTGAAACTTAGAAGGGATGCCAGAGCTTAGGAAATTTTTAGGAGTTGGTGTAGATTTGAAAACCAAAGCCCTCCAAGGGAGGAATTACACACAGAAAAGGGCAAACAGCCAAAGTGATGGTCATGAGCCAAATCCACTCTTGGGCAACAAGAATATAAAGCAGGAAATAAGGCTGAGACGTAACCTCTGAGAAGGAGGAGGGGGTTTAGCAGTGTGATAGTTTAGCTTTTCTGAAATGAAATCACTTTAGGAAGAAATACATATTTGTATAAATCTGCCATTAGGCTAGATTTCAATAACCTAAGCCAAAGAAGGACAAGTTGTCATACAATTATATTCATCAGTGTGAAATGCTGTTTGACTAATACACCTAAATATAGTATTAGTAATAGCATAAATTTCATTTCAATCCAACAAAATTTTATCTCAATTCAATAAAAGTTTTGATCTTTTATGCTTAGCAAGACATCATGACAAGTACAAGTAAGATGTATGAAAATGACAAAAATACAAGGTACAACATGATCAATTTGAATGACAATTAATAGAACGGGAACAAAGCGCTTTGGAAATTGAAGAGAAGAAAACACATTAGTTCAGAAGACTGCAAGAAACTGCAGAAGGGATTTAGCTGATCCAGGAATTTTGACAGATGGAGATGATGTTGAGGCTAAAGAGAGCATTTCTGATGGGGAAAATGGATTAGGAAAGGCCTAGAGGGAATAGATACAGACACTGTAGATTCAGCATCTGACTTATTCTTGGCAGATAGCAGGTGCTCTCAATATGTTTGTTGTTTTACTGAATGATTAAATGAATGAATTTGCATGCAGGCCTTGGAAAAAACACACAATTCAATAAGAATGTAGACTGCATTAAAGGGGACAGAGAGAGCTTTGGTTAGAGATGATGCTATTGTTTTCTGCCCACCACACCCTCCAAGAGTTGGTTAGAATTACAGTAAAACTTAAACTGCAGAAAACTGACTTTGAAAATTAATTGAATGATTAAAAATTGTAGATGAAAATATTTGGCAGAAAATATAATTTCTTATATGTGATACTATAGATACTTCAATAGCCAAATCTTGAAAGTGTACATATTAAACTTTCCTAAAGCTTGAATATTGTCTTCAGATAAAATGTGTACAAAGACTACATTCATTTTTATTTGTATAGCATAGTTCTTTACCCAAAAAGATTGTCATAAGAAGAGATGCTGATTTAAGAAGCAGAAGTAGAGTCCTACCCGTGTGTTTAAGTGGTTAACCATCAACCATTGAACCCAGGAGGCCATGGTTGGATTCCTGGTCAGGGAACTGCCCAGGCTGCAGACTCAACCACCACTAAGGGACATGCAGGAGGCAGATGATCATTGATTCTCTCTCATCACTGATGTTTTCATCTCTGTCTCTCTCTCCTTTCCTCTCTGAAATCAATACAAATATATATATATTTTTTAAAAAATCAGATGTATAGAAGTAAAGTGAATAATGAAATGAGTGGAAATGATTGGATAATTTATCACAACAGATTAATTTTTCTAGACCAGCCACTAAATTACTATTAAGTAAACACACATGACCAAATTGATTCCAAAAGACATCTTCAAATCCAAAAATAATAGTAGCTTACACATATACAGGGCTGGGCAAAAGTAAGTTTACAGTGGTGAATACACAAAATGGTTTATTCTTGTATTATTTTTTTCTTAATTATTGTATTACTAGAGGCCCAGTGCAAGAAATTCGTGCACTTGGAGTGTCCCTCAGCCCAGCCTGTGCCCTGTCGCAGTCCAGGAGCTTTGGGGGATGTCCAACTGATGGCTTAGGCCCACTTCTCCTGGGGAGCAGGCCTAAGCTGGCAGTCAGACACCCTTAGTGTTGCAACAAAAAGAGAAGAGAGGCTCCAGCCACAACTGCTGCACTTGCCAGGCATGAGCCAGCTTCTGGCTGAGCAGTGCTCCCCCAATGGGAGCACACTGACCACCAGGGGGTAGCTCCTGCATTGACTATCCCCCTGGTAGTCAGTGCACATCATAGTGACCAGTCATTCCACTGTTCAGTTGATTTGCATATTAGCCTTTTATTATATAGGATTCTCCATAGGAACAGCTATAAACTTACTTTGCCCCACTCTGTCTATTATTAACCCAATTTAGAACAAAAGAACTGAATGGTGTCAAGTAATTAAAAACTGGATAGAGACTTAGGTCAAAACATCTGACTAGAGTAAACCAATTTATTTGGCTGGAAAGTACCTGCTTTTGGTCTGTTTGTTTAGAACAGATGGTTGCCATATTAAACAGTTTAGAAATACAAATTATGTCATAAAAAATAAAGAAAAATTTTACGCAAAAGACCTAATTATTTAATTAAAGATACCTGTAGCTTTTGCTAAGATCTCTGAGTCTCTGGTTGCTGAAAGATTATACTGGTTATCTTTAAAAATAAATAAACCACTTTAGCCACTTTGGCTCAGTGGATAGAGAGTCGGCCTGTGGACTGAACAGTCTCAGGTTTGATTCTGGGCACATGCTGGGGTTGCAGGCTTGGTCCTCAGTGGGAGGTGTGCAGGAGGCAGTCAATCGATGGTTCTTTCTCATCATTGATGTTTCTATCTCTCTCCCCCTCTCCTTTCCTCTCTGAAATCAATAAAGATAGATTTTTTAAAAAATGTGACACATTTATAAAGTTAAAAACAAAAGCTTAAAAACAAAATATTAAAAATAAGCATTGCTTCAGAATAATTTAACTTTATAGACAATTACAAAGATAGTACAGAGATCTCTTTACCCCATGCCATGTCCCCTATTTTTACATTTTACATTAGTCATAAGTAGTGAACCAATATTGATACATTGTTGTTATATGAAGTTCATACTTTATTCAGAGATTCCTATCTATTTTTTTTTTACCAAATGTCCCTTTTCTGTCCCAGGATCCTGCCCAGGATACCACATTACAGTTTTGTTGTCATGTCTGACTCCCTCTTGATTGTGACAGTTCCTCAGACTGTTCTTGATTGTGATGACTTAGATACTTTGGAGGGAGCACTGGTCACATATTTTATAAAATACGCCCCCCATAATTTAGATTTGTGATGTTTCTTTTATGATTACACTGGAGTTCTGGGACTTGGGGAGGAAGACCCCAGAGTTTGATATCACATCATGTCAAGCGACTTCCTAACTAGCAATGTAGCTTCTCAACGTAACCTTGATCACCTGGCTCTATTGTGTGGTCCGGTTTCTCACCAGTACAGTGAGTCCTATTTTCTCTCTCTTTCCTTGAAATAAATCACCGTTGATAGCTCACAATCAGAGAATTGGGAGTCACAAAGCATTCCTTGGAAGTTGAATAGCTTAAATTATTTGAAATTCTTGGACAGGGAATTTTGTTTCTTCCCCATTGATTTATTAACTCATTTATTTATATCAGTATGGACTCCTGAATACCGATTTCATACTTTGGTTTATAAATCCATGCTAGCTTATTTAGTTGGACAATTTGTTCCAACTTGGGTCATTTGCAGTTCTGCAGGTTATCTTTTCAAATTCCACCCAAGCATCCCTAGTCATTAGTAGCTTTTTCAAGGAGCACAATTCTTTGCTTGTATCAGCTTCACAAGTTGGGGGTCAGAGGTGACAGAGAAATGTGTTTGTCTTCAAATAAAGTTTTCTATAGCTACAAGAAACTGATAAAAATATTCTAAAATAGACTTCTAGGCAACCATCACAAACTTGACTATGCTCCCAGCCACAAGATGGCAAAATCATTCTAGTACTTTTATTTCATTACTCACAATTCAAACATGAACACGTCTAGTCCCCAGAATTATTTTCCATTATTTATTTTCACATTTTAAGATGCCAAAGGCAAAATTATGTTTTCCTTTTCTTTGATGAAACAAAAAATTAAGACATTTAACAATAAATGTAAACCTCTAAGTATAGTACTAAGTTTCCATGAGATAGTTAAGCTTTCAATTTTAATATTAAAATGCTAATTTTTATACTTATACACAAATTTGACTTAAATTAAACTACTTTTTATGAGTTACATAAATTATCTCTTTGGGATAAATACTAAAAAATTTAGAATTTAATCATTTAAATCTATTTTATGAGTGGAATCTAGAGGTCTATATTTTTTAAGTGCCACACAACTCTCTAAGGAGACAATTATTAAAACTTCTCAAAAAAGAATAATGTATAAAATAAGAAGAACAAACATTCTAGAAAAATATACTTCATTAAATATATTCTATGTGCATGCTTTATGGTATTTGTTCATGATTTAATGCTAGGCTTACATTATGAACTCTAAAAAAGTTCTGTAAGACTGAAATAAAGAATATTTTGTGACTTATACTAGGATTAATGCAATGTGCTTTTAATAGATATAATTAAAGTTTTGTGTTCTTTTCCACCCCATAGAATTATTTTAACATGATCTTAACTGTATTTTAGTCACTGCATATCGATCAGGAAATGGTGTTACAAATTGACAAAATGTTTCAACATCATGAAAATAATGTTTTCTTCATATATTTTACAGTACAATTAAAACTATTTGTGGGATTTAAAATAAGTACAGAATGAGTGCATTTTCAGTAAGGGAAATGTGGATATAAAAGCACTTACTGTATGTTGTATGTAGGAGGCACATAACTTCAGAATTTCCAAACAACTATTACTACTTAGAAAATATAAATAAGTGGTAATATACTTCCCTGGGAAATATGATTAGATAATCTTCCTGGAACCAGTACTCTCATTACTACTCTGAGTTTTATAATATGTAGCTTGGGAGAGGAGACATACTACCACATACTTCCAGTCAATTTGCAGCTCCCCTCTAATATGGGGTTTGATACTACCTTTGCTCCTGATTCAGATATGGCATGAAACCAACTTTTGTTCCATAAAATATTTTAGGTCAGCAAAGTCCTAGCTCTCACTCGATTTGCTAGTCATGGTATAGCTATTACCCATTCATTCAAACCTTTTTTGGTTATTTCTTTCCCAAAACATTACATCTCACGGCGGATCACCTAGAGCACTCCTTCTCTAGTCCACTGAGTACAATTGATCCTTCACTCAAACGCATCCACCAGCCACATACACACACACATGGATCTAGACTACAACCCAAGTTTCTGTGTGTACACAGAGATGCTGAACTGCTTGAGAAAAAACACACACCAACACCCAGATGGCCCGGCCAATTATGCTCCTCCTCTCAGCCTCATGTGTTTAGTCAGTTGTACCTTCTGACCTTTTCCTGGATCACCCACAGTATTAAATCAGCTTTGCCATTAAGAGAGCCATGGAAGCCTAATGTGATTTAAGGTTTATGGCTGTACGGCTCCCATCATCTACCTGGATCCAAGTAATTTGGCTCATTTTCCACTGTGAACAATTTCTCTTCTACCATCCTAATGAATAAAATGCAAATATGCAAATCCACTGAACAGCAGAATGACCAGTCGCTATGACATGCACTCACCATCAGGAGACAGATACTCAAAGCAGGAGCTGCACCCTGGTGGTTAGTGCACTCCCACAGGGGGAGCACAGCTCAGTCAGAAGCCGGGCTCACAGCTGGCAAGCAGCAGTGGGAAGCAGGCCTTAGCTGGCAGTCGGACATCCCCCAAGGGTTCCTAGACTGCAAGAGGGAACAGGCTGGGCTGAGGGACACTCCTCCCATCCCCACCCAGTGAATGAATGTTGTGCACCAGGCCTCTAGTTAGATACAAAAATTCAAGCACAAAAAATATAAAATTCCAAATATATACATATATTTTGTGAATGTTACTTAACATACTTGCTTCAAAATTCTGGGCCCACTTCACAGACCTTATTAATATGAACTCTATTGGCACTTGGCACTTCTTGACTTCTATGACCCTTCTTTCCTCTGATTATCTCCCTACATCTCTGCCCACTCTTTCTTAAAGTCCCTATCAGGCTCTAATCCAGTGGTTCTCAACCTTTCTAATGCCACGACCCTTTAATACAGTTCCTCATGTGGTGACCCCCAACCATAAAGTTATTTTTGTTGCTACTTCATAACTGTAATTTTGCTACTGTTATGAATCGTAATGTAAATATCTGTGTTTTCCGATGGTCTTAGGCGATCCTGCTAGAGATTAAATGTTGGTCCTCAAGGTCTATCTTCCAAGCCTCTTGCATATTCTTCTTGGTAAATATTATCCATTACCATGTCCTAAGTTGTCACTCACTACCTATATGCTAGTGAATCCCTGCTCTGTTTCTGTCCAGGCCATATTGCTTTGCATCAGACCACATATCCAACTACTTCTTTGATTAATTATGTCAACTTTGACCTGATGGCTAAATCTGCCCTCCAGCTTATGTTTCCTTAAGGACTTAATGATTAGCTCTAAGTCTCATTAAGTGACATTATCCCAACAAGATTTCTTGATTGGTTGGTTGGTTGGTTGGTGTTTTCAGAATACTGCTCAAATCAAAAGCAGGTAATGTTGTGTTTAGAAGAAATGATAAGCAAGGGAGACAGGGTGAATATAAATTCCTCTTTTGAGGAATGTCTGTAAATGTGAAAGGTAAGCTATGGAAGTAGAACACTACTTAAGAGACAAGGGTTTGTTTCAATATCATGTTTAGTGTTTTGAGCTTGTTTCTTATAGATAAAGAAATTAAGTTTACCTGAGATAGAATAAATGATGAAATGCAATTGTAATTATCCATTATTACAGGAAATTTTGATACTATCACCTATCTCATTTTTCCAAGCATTTAAAATGAATGCTATTTTTAAACATATATGTTTAAGCAGGATTTTCCCTAACTCTCCAGTATCTACTTTTTTCCTTCTAAATCTCTGTGGGATTTAGTTTCCTCAGGTTATATCTATAGTGCCACAGTCCCAATAAGTAAGGTGGGTGAGTGACATACTTATTTCCATGGAGGGATACCATTAGGTGGAAGAGCCTGTTATCATACCTCAAGAAGGTAGAGGAAGTGATCTCAGAGGTATGACAGTAGATTGCGGGAAATTTCTCAAGCATCTGCCACATAATACCTCATAGATATTTTTCCTTGCCTTTCTTGTATGCCTCTTTTCAGTAGATTCAAATTCTTATAATAATATCCCAAAATTTTCCCAAGTAACTGTAACCCATTATCCTATATATAAAAAAAAGCTAATATGCAAATAGATTGAATGACAGAATGACCAGTTGCTATGGCACTCATTGACCACCAGGGGCAGATACTCAATGCAGCAGCTGTCCCCTTGTGGCCCCTGCACTAACACGGTGGGGGAGGGGCACTGCTCAGCCAGAAGCTGGGCTTACAGCTGGTGATCACAGTGGTGGTGGCAGTACTAAGGATGTCCCCCTGACAGCTTAGGCCCAGTGGGGAGTGGGCCTAAGCAATTAGTCGGATATCCCCTGAGGGCTCTCAGTCTGTGAGAAGGCCCAGGCCAGGCTGTGGGAACTTCCCCAATGCATAATGTTGTATACCAGGCCTCTAGTTATCTAATAAACTCCAATTTATAAGCTATGTAACATATAGCATTTATATGATAGTAGATTGTAACCTAATGGCAAATGTTTACCCTTTTGTGTAATAACTATGTCTATCTTCAGTAATATCTGTAGCTAAAGTTTTATAGCTTCTTTTCACTTCCACCTATTCCCAATGGCTTCATTACAAGTATAGTTCTTCATTGCTATTTTCACTTAATAGTCTGTTCATTTTGCTAAGGAAGCACTACCAATTAAAATAATAGAGGAAAACATAATAAGAGAAAATTAAAGATATTTTTAGGAAATATAATTGTTTTCACTAGTACTTACATTTTCTGGAGTATTAAACTTAAGTAGAATCAAAAGAATTCTTTACAGTTTTATTTTCATTTTATTTGCTTTCAATTTTCAAAATTTACTTTTAACTTTTTACTTTCATATATTTAGCTTTTTAGAAAAATAAATGAACATTTGGAATAACTGGGTTTTGACAGGCAGGATGCAATCCAACAGATGAACTCAAAATAGGAAATAAAGCTCTTAGAAAAACTCAGCCAACATTCAGTTAATAAGGAACCACTTCCCATCAAGACTATCAGCTAAATATCTATGATTCTTATAGGCAGAAAAAGAATATATAAATTCTAACAACATCCTATAGAATAAAAGCCCAGCTACTGAAACAGCTGAATGATCAGAGACCCTTACGACCATCGCCCCTCACCCTGGCCAGCCAACCCCCAGTGAGCAGTTAGGGGTGATCAGGCAGGCACAGTGATTAGGGGCAATCAGGCAGGCAGGCGAGCAATTAGGAGCTAGCAATCCTGGATTGCAAGAGGGATGTCCAACTGCCGGTTTAGGCCCCAACTCTGTGGGTGTTCAGCTTATTGAGAGAAATGTAAAAAATATAAAATTCCAAATATATACATATATATATATATTTTTTTTTAATCACAGTGAAGTTATATTCTAGAAGAAACTCTACTTTCAAATGTCACTACCTTATGTGGTTGTATTTCCCAGTGACTGAATGTTTACAGCCACAGGCTCGAGAGACCCATGGCCTGCCTGACGACCACATTTTGGTCATCACTGTCTCTTGCTGTTTGCCTGCAGTGAGCTCTCGCATAATTAGGGCTGGATACACTGCACTTTTAAAATTAAACCAAGCCTCTGGGAAAGAATCATGAAAATTGATGGTTAAAGGACACCCAGGCAATTAACAAGCGGGATAAAGTTAAAAATTGAAGATAAAAAAAAGTAGGTTAAGAGCTTTTCTCTCTCTTTCCAACATGGTTTGTTGACACAGAAGGCATATCAATTAGCTTCATTTTACAGTGGAGAGAAATATAGAGGCAGTCCATATTTCAGTCGATAAGTAAATTGCTCTGCTATTTTCCAATGGATTTTTCTCTCTTTTAAGCACACAGTTCTGAAATAATTCTCAACTTGACTGACTTTTTGGAAATAAGCCTGACAACCTTTTTTAAAAAAAAATTTATTTGCTTTCTGGAATCACAACAGTGTGGCAATAAACCAATAATGCTTTAAATGTTCAAAATCTGAGATATTTTTACCCCAGTAGAGTAATTGTTTTTTCCACCAAAAAATACATGTAAAATATTGATTATTTCTGATGGTTTTAAACATTTTATGAAATGAATGGTCAGACTGTGACTTGGTTTTGTTGTTTTCTGTAGCTAAAGCATCTACTAGTCCCTGCATACACACTTGGTACTCAGCAAATATTTACTGAATGAATGAATTCATGCTCATGATACCATGATACTTTTACTTATTTATTTATTTTTTAAATTTTCACCCAAGGATATTTTTCTACTGATTTTTAGAGAGAGTGGGAGAGGAAGAAGACAGAGAGAAAGAAACATCTATTTGAGAGAGACACATTGATTGGTTGCCTCCTACATGCGCCCCAACCATAGTCAGGGATCCAGCTTCCAACCAAGATACAGGCCCTTGATCTGAACTGAACCCGGGACCCTTCAATCCACAGGCCGATGCTCTATCCACTGAGCCAAACTGGCTAGGGCGATACCATATCTTTTAGAGACATTACTATTATGTTATTTCAATATGGCAGAGCTCTTACTATTGGACTAAACAATTCCAGCCCACTATGAACTGCTCTTCTAGAAAATGCCTATTGGTTTCATGAGAGGTCTACCTCTTCTCAGGCCAATCAGGTGATCTTGCTTCCCACGACCACCTTCCTTCGACATAGGTGGAAGTTCAAAAACCCAGGTCTGTTCCAATCTATTCATCGTTTAGATTCATGAGAAGAATTTAACTGTAAAAGTTTCCCATGGTGTTTCTGGTTTTGCTGTCTATTTGCTTGATTTGTTTTTTTATGCGCAAAAGCTAAGCTACCACTGTCTTCTCAGACTCAAGTCCCTTTTCATTTTGAAAATTGTCAACTTTGCCCAGCCAGCGTGGCTCGGTGGTTGAGCATTGGTTGACCTATAAAGCAGGAGGTCACTGTTGGATACCCGGTCAGGGCACATGCCTGGTTTGCAGGCTCCATCCCAAGTAGAGAACATGCAGAAGGCAGCCAATCAATGATTCTCTCTCATCATTGATGTTTCTATCTCTCTCTTCCTCTCTGAAATAAATAAAAATATACTTTTTAAAAAAGAAAATTATGTCAACTTCAATTTTCCTATATTAAGATCTATGCTATCTTGGTCATTAACTTAATACAAGGAGTAAATTAAGAGTGTTTACTCAGAAAGATTTTGGTTGGAATTTATTTTCTGTAAGTTTGGTAAATACAATAAAATAATCTACTCACCACAGTTAAAAATAAAAGTCAATCCCCTTTCATAACATGGATTCAGTATCTTATTAATTATACCTATAAAGACAGAGCTCATTTCCCATCCCTACTCAATAAAACCTGTGGTGAAATGTGCACTGTTATACCAGGCAGCACAATTTGGCAAAAGAAAAACAAATAATACATATGAGAAAGTAATGTCATTTCTTCTTAAATGTCATTGCCCAAAGAAATATATTTCCCAATCTAGTTTGATGAAGATAGCGTTGATTCCAAAAGCAATGACATTTAAATATAAGGCTGCAAGAAACAAAAGCCATCCAAGATAGCCACAAAATGTATCCCCAATTTTTTAAAAGCTCCATTAAAAATAAGAATTACATTAAGTAGAATTAATATAAGCATGAATGTGTATTAATTTATATCTTCAAATGTTATTTATGTACATATTTCTATCTATTAGATTAGACTATTCACACTAAATTTAAAATTTTGTAGAAAATACAGGGAAAAGAACCAACTGATTGTTGGAAATTGTGTATAAAAGCTTGAGCATAATGTTGCCAAAATGTCTTCATTCATTCCAATTTATTGAGTACCTACTTTGTGTCATGCACACATTTGCCCTGGGAAAACAGTGTTTTAAGACAAGTTTTATAAAAATCCTCACCTTAAGTGATGCTTAAATTACAGAAGAGGGAATATAATAATTAAATTAAATCAACAACACATTTAGAATGCTAGATTATGAGGGTTGGAATTTTACTTGGGTTATATTTGTTCAAAAGTTTCTACTAGTATAAAAAGTGTTATAGGGTTCGTCCTGTATCCATGTATTTACAAGTGGGTCATTTTTTGAGATAATTTACTAGATTTTATATTTTTAATAATTTTTAAGGATGGCCACACTGCCCTTTGGAAAGGTCCTGAGACTGTTTGGAGTCCCATCTTGGACAGCTCTCCAGCACAGTGATATTATCAAACAATCTACTAATATTTCTCTAGGGTCACTGATTTCAGTTGTGTTTTTTACCTTCTATAAACTTAAACCTATATGGATTTAATTTTATTGTAATCTCATAAAAATAGATTTTACTCAAGTATTCTATTCAAATACTGTTTCTCATATAACATCTTTTTTATATGGATTTGAAATTTTCAAGTTTGGATATATACTTTATATTTTCAGCTTTTGTATCCAGTAATTCTTTATTCTATTATATATCTTCCATCACAGTTGTTAACATTTATGAAAGTTACTGATATAGTTTATTATATTTATGTTATAATCAGCCATCTTAGTAAACTTTAGAGTTAATTCTATCATTTGCAAGTTGGTTCAACCAGCTTCTTAAGGTAGGTAAATAGCCTATGCCAAAAAAATTTTTATCTCCTTTCATCCAAATTTATTTCTAGCTATAATATTGCATGTGGTTGCTCTGGCTGATCTGCCCAGAACCAAGCTCTTTTCCATCCCTGCTGACAAGATCTGGAGCCTCAACACTAAACCACCTGATTGACGTGGAATCCTCTCCCTCTCCAGGTGAGACGGTCCAGCTACAGCACTGATTATCAAATGGCTTGTCCAGGCTACCTGCCCATACTTCCATACATAGTTTTTAGTATCATATTTCTGTGTACAAATATGAAATGGTTCGGGCAGTCTTAACTAGGGGTCCAAAAATCAACATGCTCAAAGGGAACACCAGACCTCTGGAAATCACAGACAACACTATATGGATATATATGCACTTTATCAGAGCAAAGGGTCCACAGCCTTCATTGATGTCTTAAGTGCTCTGTGAGCCTGGAAGCCTAAATAAGGCAAATGGATGCCCATGAATGATTAATATAATCAATAGTTACTGTTAACAGAATTATGGGTTATTTATATTGCTTAATATACACACAGCCGTAACTAGGTGCTTTTTAGCATATATCTCTTCTATATTATATAAATTTAAAAAAAAACTCATCTAAATCCCAAGCAATATATCTGTTATTAGCCTTCTTTGTAATTTACTTACATGATTGGTCAAGACAATTGCCAAATTTATTGCTCAGAACAAAGAAGCTTTATAAAAATAATGATTTAAACAATGAATGACTCTTCTACAGCAAAGATAGCTAATACTCATTCCCTATAGGTACTACTCAGAAAACTTGCAAAATTTATTTTCTCAGCCTTTGATCATGCCTCTCAAACAACTAAGCCTGGGTAATTTTAATTAGAGGTATTTTCTGCCCAAAACAAACAACAATATACAAAAAAACAAGGCAAATCATTCTCTAAGGGCAGTAAGTGGCATCTACTCTAAAATGAAGTTTAAAAAAAGATTTAAAAATCATTATTTCAAATTTGCAATCTTTCTTAACTCATATTTCTAAATAACTGTTTTCCATGACTTTTCATTGTCATAACTTTGACAATAAAAAAGATGAAAGAATATAGCAAGTTATGACTCATCTTATTTGGCTCAGATATAACATTTAACTGATTTGAAATAAGATCCCAAATGGCACAATTATGCCATTTTCGGATGAAAAGAAAGATGAACAGAAAGGAGCACATGCAATGCTATTCGAATGTTCTCTAAAAGTTATTTATAAATGGTTGATGCTGTGGTATTCTAGACCAAAGTGGAAGATAATACTCTTACGTCTGGAAAACACTGCAAATAGAGGATGTATTAGACGTTTCCCAGGCTAGCTGCCTCCTGAGTGATCCCACTTCACAAAGCACACAGGGGAACTGTCATCAGCCTTCCACAGAGATAAAGGAAACAGAGTAGCTTGTCACTCGCAGGGCCCTGCCTTCACAGACGCATCTGCCGAAGGAATTCTAAAGACTGTCAGTGTGTATGAAGTCTTTTCTTTCTCAAGTAGTTCACATGCCCTAATTCTGTTTCCATTTCACTTTCATAGTAACAGCTAACACTTACATAGCATACGTGCAGAGCATAATTCTTAAGCACCACATATCTAGACAACATAAAAATATTCATAATATAAATATAAAATACGTATCTTCCCCCAAATCTGATACGATGCAGATATTTTATGGAGGAAAATAAGGAAACATTTTTCAAAAAGTTTGGAAACTAGTGGAGCTGGGATAGTACCCCAAACATCCTGGCTCCAGAGTCTGTGTTCTTAGAAAAGCTGTATGCTACCTCAAAACCTATCTATAATATTTTTAAAAGTAAAATAATATTACAGGATTATTAAAATCACATAAACCCCGCCCCATTCCTTTCACTCTATACACACACACTCTTAATTCAAACATCCCAATTGTTCCTTTGGCTATTTAATTTGTAACTTGCAATTGATAAATCAACTGTAAAACCTGCTGCTCATTTCCAAGTATGGCACATGAGGATTTAGATTTCTTCCTGCTCCCCATCTTCATGTACCTTTCTCTGGCCCTCCAGAATAAATAGGCCACACTCTTTGCTTAAGTCAGTCCATTTCTTGAGACTATGGTGACCATGTCAGTGGGGTTCACTACTGAGCCAGACGATGTACCATGACTTTTCCCTCTTTCTCATGTATCTTCAAATCATTCTGGAGTTGATAAAGGTCTTCCATTTGCTTGTATGTAGTGTACTACATCAATGTCAAAGCTATCTCATTCCAAATTATCTCTGGAACACCTCTTAACATTACTTTTCAAATGTTGAGATTCATCAGTTTGTTTGTTTGTTTGTTTTTCTTTCTCCTGAAGGCCTTTTGCCAGAACCCTCTGCTTTTCTGCCCCATCTGGCATCGAGATTGGTTTCCTTCAAGACCCAAGCTTGCTCCCCAGGCTTTCTTTCAGTATCACTCTGTCAGAGCCCGTGTCTCCTTTTCTGTTTTCACATGATCTTGGTGTAGCTCCTCGTTTTGCTGGAGCACATCATGAAAAAAGATACAGGAGTGGTTCAGATTAGGATTCTTGAATTATAAATGTCTTTAATCTTCATATCATGGCAGGGTACCAAGTATTTTAGAAATCACTTTCAGAATTCTGTAGACGTTGTTACATTGCATTCAGCTTACTGTTTGTTTCCAGCTTCCTAATATGCAACTTTCTCTTTCGAGAGTATCAGGGTTTTCTTCCTGCTGGATGGAGTCCTGACACGTCTGGGCAGTGATCCTTGGGGGAGCCGTTCACAAGCTGAGTACTCTGTGAGTTTCTCAAAATGACATTTCACTTCCTGTTGCCCAAATATATATTGGTTAAAATGTCTTTGTTAATTTGTATGTTCATTTTCACAATTTTTTCTAATTCTGGAACTTTTCTCATAAAATTCAACTTTATAAAGTTATCCTTTATTTTACTTATACTTTTCTATTCTCTTTTTTTCTTTAACTATGAAAGATTTCCTAGACTTTATATGCCAACTTATTTTATCCAAGTGCTCTTTTTTTTATCTCAGGGTACCCTTTTCATAGCACATTGTTATCTATCTATATAAAACCCTAATATGCAAATCAACTGAACAGCAAAACGATCAGTCACTATGATGCACACTGACCACCAGGGGGCATATGCTCAACACAGGAGCTGTCTCCAGCCTGCAGGCCCCGAGCAGCGAAGGCGAGGGAGGGTAGCGGGGTGGCGGGGGGGGGGGGGGGGGGCGCGAGGGGTGGGAAGATGGAAAGCAGGTGGCACCAGGCCAGCCAAGGCAAATATGAGTGGTAGTTCCTGACTGCCCAGCTGGTCCCCCCACAGATTGGCTCTAATCACCAGCCAGGTCTAGGGACCCTCCTTGTGCATGAATTTCATGTACTGGGCCTCTAGTTACATAGATAAAATGCCTTCCTAAAGATATCATTGATATAGTATTTTTAATATTGTAATTTCTCCTTATCCCAAATGGCTCTGTTCTCTGGATTTAATTTTGCTATATGATTAGGCTTTCTGTTTTGTGATGGTGATTTGTCTCCAAAGTCTTGTAATCTTTTCAAATCATATTAGATGATGGGATATGATTACAGTTTCTATGTGCATAGGTGAGGCTTTCTGCAAGGTCATTAGGGAATAGATAACATTTTTACTGGATATCCTTGAAATGTCTCCCACTGGAGGCATTTTTCTCTGATTTCCTGCCTGAGCAGAATGGACCTGACTCAGAGCATTCTCAGGTCAGAAATGAGTCTTCTGGATTCATTAAGGAGGCCCTTACTTAGACCTCCTGGGTCCAGCCCGGTGTTCCTGGGAACTATTTCCTAACTAGTAACTTCATGTCCTGAACACCTCTGGGTTCAAGGTGAAGAACTGCGGAAGTGGAATAATATTTCCATTAGCTTTCTGTTTTCCAGAATGCTTTTGAGATCTCTTGTTCTCTGCTTTCGCTTCCTCCTTGTATTTGTCTATGTATCTGTGTTTATTTCATATTATTGTGCAATGATTTTCAAAGGGAGGAAATAAATGATTAGGTTTGTTCCACCATGTTTTTCTGCAGGTTTGGAGAATTATTTATACTAGCAGCCTTGTTTCTTTTTAGGTAAGAGAGATGGAGTGTGAGAACCAAGACTCAGAAGGGCCGAATTCCTAGCCCAGTTCTTATACTTCATCTATGTCACCGCATTCACGCTGCTAACCGCCTGCAGTTCCAGTCAGTTGTCTGCATATCGGGCAGGGAAATGTAGCAGCTAGGATACATACTTGCAGGTGGCAGTGAGGAGGGCATGCCAGGTGTTAATGTAGGGGGAAAAAAAAGGTTTTCTCTGTCTGGGTTTATTAATGCTAAGACTAAAGGTATGCACACCCTGGTTGGAGACTAATTCTTTGTCCATTCATTCAATAATATTTGTAAAAAGTCTGTTATATTGACCCAGCAATGTCACTTCTAAGATAACTGAAATATATCTCTGCACATACACAAAAAATATTGCATAAGAATGTTCCTGTGGATAGTATTCACGATGACCAAAAAAAAAAGGAACAATTCAGATTTCCATCAACTGATGAATGCATAAATAAAAGTTGGTATAACCATTCAATGGAATAGTATTCAGCACAAAAAGGACTAAAGTACTGAAACATGCTACAATCTGGATGGAACTTGAAATTGTTATGCTAAGTGAAAGAATCCAATAAGAAAGGGCCATATAGTATAAGCTTTCATTGATATGAAACATCCAGAATAAAAAGAATCTATAGGGGCAGAAAGTATATAAGTGTTTGCTAAAAGCTATCGGGGCAGGAGGAGAGGAGGAAGATAGCAATAAATGCTCATGGGTATGGGGTTCCTTCTTGGAGTGATAAATGTTCTAAAATTCATTGTGGTAATGGTTACAAACTGTGACCTTACTAGAGAACCTTAAATCATACAAGTTAAATGAGTGAGTTGCATAGTTTCTGAATTATATCTTAAGATCTGTTTAAAAATAAAGCATCAAAGAAAGCTGAGCAGGAAAAAAAAGACACTATGTGCATGTTTAAGACATTAGGAAAATAAAAATGAATGGATCTTAAATCCTAATGGAGAAACATACATAAAACATAATTATAAATTCTTACTGAAACAAGAGGCCCAGATAGAAGATGGAAAGGGAAAGGTGTCAAAAGTGATCAGAATGATTAAACTGAAATACGCTTGACAAGGATAAGCCAGCTATAATGCAGAATGATGAAAAGGGGAAAGATAATTTCAGGCAGTGGGGTGAAATCACACTAAAACATAAAACAAGCAGAGGAGAACTCAGTGTGTTGTAGGAGCTGCAAATTCCCCCAAGTGGCGGGAAGACAGGGAGAAAGCTGGTGGAGTATGATGAAGTTGTAGGGAGAGCTGGAATTTTATGCAAGGTCTTGTAGCTATAGAAGGTTTGTGGAATGTATTCTAACAGTAATGGGAAGCTTCTAGAGCAGCAAATTTCAACTGGTGTGCCACAAGAATTTTTAAAACATGCAATATCTGACTACTTAGTCCGGGGCACTGACCTCTTTTCTCTTAAACTGTCAAATTTAAAAAATAACAACAGCCAACACTACAGTACCCTTCCGGTGTGAATGCCATCTTAAACTATAAATACATACATCATATGATAGAGTTACATCCTATTGGTCATGCTGCATAATAAGGTTATGTCTGATTGGTTAATTCTTGGTGATAGAAATCCTAACAAGGATAGGCACCTGACTTTTTAAAAGTCACTCTGGAGCAAAAAAAAAAAAAAAAAAGTAGATAATCACTATTTCTTTGTAAACCAATAAAAAGTCTATTTTTTGGTCAAATTGGTAAAAATAGATATTTTTTCATTTGCTGTGGAATTTTAGTAGTTTATGTGTGCCATGAGATGAAAATCACTGCTCTGAAAGGTTTTAAGCAGAATGAGCATTTTGCTAGACATTATATAACGTCACTTGTCTTGCCACTCTATGATGCACAGAATGGAGGACAGCTCTGTTTCTGACCAGAACTGCCTGTGCAAGCCAAACAGGGACATCCACACTGGTGAACCTACATCACCCTTCAGCTTTCACAAGGGGTCTCCCCCGGTGGCAGTACTAACTGGTAAAACCCCTATGTATAGAATCTCTAAAATGTTCACAGGCAGTAGTTCCACTCCCTGAACTTGGCCCAGGATCTAATGAAGACTAATGCACAAAGATGTCTGCTGTGGCACTGTATATAATACCAAATACTGAAAATGAACATGGATATACAAAATGTGTCAAGAGCTGCTAACACGGTGTGTCCAATTAGCCTTACTTCTTCAGAGTTATGGCTAATGCCGGCAAATAAAGCCAGGCCTATGGAAATAAGACTTCAAACTGTAAATCCAGGGCATGCAGAATTTTGCTATTTTTTCTTTCAGTGAGTGGTCAGTTAGTTGGTGAAAGGATTGAAGAATATTAGGGGGACATTAATAACCTTGAAAAGGGCCATGCAATCAATTGTTGTTATCCAAATGTTGGTGAAAGTTCTATAATAATATATTAGAACTATAATACCACAAATGCAATTAAAGAGTAAAATATTAGATAAAACTTAAAGTTGCATAACTTCCATGTATGCTAAAAAAAAGTCACCGAAAAAAATGCATACCTCCAAATATTTTCAATAATTTCATTTTAATTGGGCCTAAAAGTTGTTAGAGCCAGGAAGAAAAACACTTAAATGTCCCCTACCAGAAGCAAGATGTTGGTGAAATGTTTCAGATACATACTCAACTCAAAAATAATCAATACCTATATATACTACAGGGCAAAAGTAGCTTTATAGTTGTTCATATGAAAAATAATACAATAATTAATAAGTACTAATACAAGAATAATCTCTGTGTTTCGTGTACTCACAATAGTTAACCTAGTTTTGCTCCACTCTCTATGGTTATATACACATAATTGTACACAGATGTCCCTTGAACAGTTTGTGTCATACATGTGTACACATGTGAACATACACACACACACACACACACACACACACACACACACACACACACACACAGAGCCAGGAAGGTTTACTTTGCAAAAACAGAAAATTCCACTGAGCATCATCACCATTTTACCCTCATTTTTTCTGTACAGTAATGATAAGCTTTACATCAAGATGCCCTCACAAAGAAAATTGTTTTTAGAAGATTACGTAGTATAAGTGGAAATAGTCATTTTCCCTAGTGCATGCAGATTTTCTTCTTCATTCCCATTGGCTCTGCTCCTAAACTGTATGGTGTCTGCCTAATTCAGTCTGCTACCTCTTTCCACAGAAAGATAAAATGAAAACTTGTCACAGAGCCCGAAAACGTTCAGGAGTTTTCATGAGGAGTCCTTGTCTTTCACAAGAAAATCCTCAAATTAAGCCCAACTCTTTTTCTAAATAATGAAGTGAATTATCTGTTACACACAAAAATGACAGCCGGACTGGCAAAATGTTCACATGAAAATCACATCAGATATATTCTGCTTGCCTCACACTATGGGACATAGGTTCATTGAGTGGAATAATGAAGAATTATAAATACTATGTAAATTGACTTTTGGTATTAGTGGGGGTATTTTTGGTTTATGTTTTTGATCAAGCAGGTATAGTTTAATTTGACTTTGTTAAATAAATCTATACAAATAATAAGTTCCAATGTTTTTAAAAGTTATTGTTATTCAACATTCTAGTTCATAAATACAACTTAATATACTAAAATATGAATTGATAAAAGTACATCTTCCCAAATGACTCAGATTATACCAAGTAGGTTTAAAAGTAGGTTTAAATGGGAAGTTGCTCAGAAATAAAATGAAGGACATCTCATAATATATTAACAATATAATAGAACTCTAATATCACAAATGCAATTAAAGAGTAAAATATTTAATAAAACTTAAAGTTGCATAACTTCTCTGTATACTAAGAAAAAATAACTGAAAAAATGCATACCTCCAAATATTTCCAATAATTTCATTTTAATTGGGCCTAAAAGTTGTGAGAGCCAGGAAGAAAAAAATCTTAATTGAATTTCTAAGATATAAGAAGGTACATCTAACAGAAAGAAAAAAAAAGTAAATCCTTAAGGTTAATTTTGGCTGTGTTGATATGGAAAGGAAATGAAAGGAGGGAGCAGTGTTGCTGGGAGAACAAAGATAACATAACAATAGGCTAATTAGTCCTTAAACCCCAGAGGGGGGATTGCTTCCTCCAGAGAGGCTTTTGGAAACAAAAGGTCTCCCCCATTAGCTGTGGAATCTGGGTGAAGGCTCCCTTCACTAAGGGACACAACAGTGACCCCTGACACCAGTACAGTTGTGAATGCAACTGGGAGGTGGAAACCCAGAAAGTCTCTTCTTCAGGAAGGACTCTCATCTCCAGGGACCTGTAGACCCGATGATGCAATAAGCTTGGCACAGAGTTATCCAGACTGATGAAAAGCAGAGGAAGAAATAACATGGAGATGTGACATCTCCCCTGCCAGAAGCAAGATGTTGGCAGGCAATATATATGGAGAAGGAGTATTGTTTTTAATAATGTTGGAATACCTGAAATAGCCAATAGCCTGGTGATAAATTCTTCTAAAGTAAATTAATCACGTAACAAAAACCATCCACAAAAGTACTCTCAGTAGTATTCTTTCAATCCATTTCAATGATTATATCACAACTATGGATTGGCTGTTGACCAGGAAGTGGCCTGTGCCACTTTTTTTTTAAATTAAATAAGTGAAAAGTAAAATTTTAGCTAATAAATATATAATCACTGTTAGTAATATATAAAAAATCAAATTTAATCTCCAAATTAAAGTATCCACAAATAATGTATATACACACTTTAAAAGAATATAAAGGCAGTTTTTATTAAAATACATTTCATTTTCAACACTGGGATATCTGCTTGTCAAAGTGTGTATACATTGTTTGGCAGTACTCTCTATTTGTGTATTTTGTTCATAAGGAAGTCAATAAAACTGACACCGTGTCCTCGCTATGCAAAGGTCGGTGTGATTTTATTCTTTAACTATATTTGCCCTTATTTGGGTGATTAGAAACCATGGTGTAAACAAAAACATAAGATTTTTTTTTTTTACTCAATTCTCTAGCTCCTGCCCAGTTTTCCTAACAGCATTGATAGTATTGGACTTCACTTTCAGCTCTGGCGTTCTCTAACATCCTCTCCTGAGGAAGAAGGGAAACACCAAGCCTCTGCTCTACTTCCACCTGAGGTGGGAGAGAACCACCTGCCAGACACAGCAGTAAGCCTCCTGGGCCCAGTGAGAGGCACCTCGTTAGCTCTCTGGGATTCTCACTGGGAGCACAGCCCCACCACCACTGTCCCGGGAAGTGGCAAGGGACCAGAAAGTGGAGAGAAATCATTCCAAGGGAGAGATACTAGATCATTAGCCACAGTGTTCAAGCCCAGCCGTGCCCTGGAGCAGCAGGCTCGGGCTACGAGCAGCAGTGTGGGCTGGCCAAAGAGCAGATGAAGGCTTATGAAAGTGTCAAGGGAAACACGCTTTGGGGATCCTTAACTCCAGTATCCAACCCCTCCCCCATGGGAATGTTTTCTTAAGAGTCACTTTTTCAGTGGATAAATGACTGAGTGTCAGGTTGGCATTGCAGGAATCATAGCTAAGAGCCTCGCTGAAAGTGTCTTCCTCAGAAAAGGGCCTTGAGGTGCACAGATCCCGCCCACAACATACCTATTATGTTGAAGATTACTCACCCATGCTTTTCCTTTACACAAACATACTGTCAGAGTTTTGTCTTTGAAATAGCTATTTATATGATTATGTCCTTAGTTTGTTGCTTTAGAAATACTGTAATTATAATTTTAAAAATCTATTTTAAGACATCTTCAAGTTAGTAATTATTAATTTATGTCTGCCATTCTCTTTTTTCCAGTGCAATTATTCACACATTCCAAACAACTCCACAATGGAATTTGTTTAGAGTATCAGTTCACTTCTTTGTCATCTCTCATTTCTTTGAAATGCATGATTCCATCATTTGATTTAGATTTCTTCCCTTCTTTAGTAACATTTCTTTATTCTTAAAGCGATAGCTTGTGCCTGGCACAAGCATCAACCTATGAACCAAGAGGTCCTGGTGCCATTCCTGGTCGGGGCCTTGCCCAGGCTTCAGGCTGGATCCCCAGTGTGGGGCACGCAGGAGGAAGCCATTCAATGACTCTTTCTCATCATCGATGTTTCTATCTCTCTCTCCCACTTCCTTCTACTCTAAAATCCATAAAAATATATTTTAGAAAAATAAAGAGATAGCTTGTTTCATATGAGTGCCTTGGGAAAATGTAGAAAATCTTTAATTTCGTTCATTCAAAAGATTTTGGCACACTATTATAATTTGTGAAAGATAGCCCTATATTTTTATCCAGTAAGTGGTAAAAGTTTAACTGTTTGATATATGACACCATTTTGAAAAATGTAGTCTTTACATGTTGGTCAAAAACGTACAAGTATCCTTTGAAATCATTTCATTGAAGGTGAAATTAAAGTTTAGCATTTTATTTGCATGTAAATACTGAACCAAATCTATTTCAGGAAAGACCATGTTTACTTTTGTTATTAAGACTGAAGACTGTTGCCATATAGTTTTTTTTCATGAAAAAAAATGGCACTATACGGTGCAACATATTTCCACTGAGGATTGAGAGAGGAAGTATCCTATATATAGCCCTATATATAATTTCTGACCTTTAAAATTCTAAAGAACAGGACAATGTTACATACTTTACGACAAGGTCATTTACCAGTTTGTTCCTGTTAGTGTCTTCCTAGTAGAGGAAACCTATTGGAATATTTAGTAGAGCCTTTTAGTATGAACATTCTTTCAGTCAAGCTCTTAATTTTCTATGAACTATAAATACCATTAGGTTTCATAAGTTCTCCTCTGGATATTGCTGTGTCTTTGCAAATAAGAACTTCAAAATGATGCACTTGCTGAAACCCACTCTATGCACAAACAATCGAGGCTACTGATTTCTGAGAAAGAATCTATCTCAGATAAAGAGAGACAGTCACGCCAAGGCTCTGTGGGGCGGGAGGTAGGGGTTTTCCCCAGCTTCATGCCATTCAGGACCGTGGACAGCTCCCGTTAAGCCCTGGAGTGGATGGCAATTTCCCCGCGTTTCTAAACATAACTCAAAAGTAATCTGCTTTGTGTTGCTCTACTTGTTTGCTGTTTAACAGACACCTGCTTGGGCGGCTTAGTGTGCTCGCACACTCCTTTCGCTGGCTTCTTTTTCGAACGAGTTCAGTGAATTAATGAAGGCCACCCTGATGGTGATTCGATTTTCGTGTGTGTTTTTCTTGGACAGCCCTGCTTATTCGGGAGCTGAAATAAAGTGCGCTGAGGGTGTGCGCTCGCTGATAAGAGGATCTACTCCACGACCTTCACTTGATCATCCCTAACCATGCCCATAAGCGAATGAATACTTGGGTGACAAATCAAAACAGGAAACGTCTTCATTGTCAGTCTCCGAAGCAGCTACGCTGACAGCTGACAGCTCCCTGCCCTAGTTCTCCAGCTGGGGAAACGGGAAGGGAAGGAGGTTTCTGAAATAGACCTGGAGTCAAGGTCAAGAGAGGGTGTCCCGGTGTTTCAGGAAGGGAGTCTGGGAGCGCCCGCGACTGTTTCAGGCTGGGCTGCTGGTCACGCTCCCGCCCGGCCCCTCGGCGCCCCGGGCACCGAACTCTCAAGCCTCCGCGGTGTGGATGGAGCGCAGAACCCCGCGCCCAGCCTGCCGCTCGCTGTCGGCAGAAACGCATCAGGATGCCCGGTGCCTGTACGTGGGACACAGAGGGACACTCCCGGGGCGAGAGCGGCCGGAGGAGCGGGGGGACCTGTGGGTCACTCTGTCCCCCACTGGCCGTCCCAACCTCTGCTCGGCCCAGGAGCGCCTCTTTCCCTTTGGGGAGGGACGCACTTCTGGCGGTGGGGGGACAGCACGGAACCCTCCCCGCCCCCCCCCCCGCAAAAAAAAACAACACTTTCTACCCTTACAGTGTCATCTCCTAAGGAAAACTTTCCTGGCACAACTTTGCATCCTCCCACCGGAGTCCCTGTGGCCTTACCCCCTCCCCCCCCCCCGTTGGGTCCGCAAAGTTGGCGAGGCAAGGGGGCAGCTGGTTCCCGGGGCCTCGGGAACTCTGTCCTGGGTGGAAACTAGTTGAAGAAGGGGGCTCAGCCCCGGTGGGGGCTCCCACAGTGCCACCCTCGCGCCCCCCGGCGCCGCTGCCTCCCTCGCCGGCCCAGCCCCGCGCCCCTCCCCGCGCTCGGCGAGTGCGGCGCTCCCGGCGGGACGCGGGGCGCGCGGGGCGCCCGGGGCGCGCGGAGCCCGTCACCTGAAATCGCTGTAGGGGTGGATAATCCAGAAGCCTGCAGTTTTAACCCTTTCCTGCTCCTTCTCCACCGCCTTCTGGCTCCCGAACATGCGGAGGGAGAATTTGTTGACGCCGGGCTGCAGCATGGAGGTGAACTGCCTCTGCATGAAGCCGTACTGTCTCCGGGGTCCCTCGGCGTCCTCCAGGCCCCCGGCCGGTTCATCGCCGCCGCCGTCCACCTTGAAGCACACGGAGTTGCCCAGCTCCTTGGCGCCCGCCCCGCCGCCGACGCCCCCCGGCGGGCTGCCCAGTCCCTTCTCGGCCCCGCTCGACCCCGCGCCCGTCGCGGGCGGCTTGGCGGGGAAGACGCTGTTGCCATCGTCCCGGCTGCTGGACGACGAGTTAGGCTTGCAGCCTCCTTCCATGCCCGGAGGACGAGCGGCGGGCGGGAGACGGCGCGGGCTGCACACTCGCTCGCCGGGGGGCTCGATGCTGCGGGGCGGGGGCGCCGAGCCGGCTGCTCGCGAGCCCGGCTGCCCGTCGCGGCGGCAGCGGCGGCGGCGGCGGCTGCTGCTTCCCGCCCGCCCGCCCGCTGCTCGCTGCGCGCCTCGCTCCCGCCGCCGCCGCTGCCCTCAGTGGCTGCGCTCCGGCTGCGCTGCCGCTGGGCTGGGCTGGGCTGGGCTGGGCTGGGCTGGGCTGGGGCTGCCGGAGCCGGAGCCGGAGCCAGAGCCTCCCGCTCAGCCCGCGCCGCGCCGCCCCGCGGCTGCCCCCTGCCGGCCGGAAGGGTCTGCACGCCGCACACGACTGCTCGCTCTACTTCTGCCCAGCGTGACATTGAACTTGGAACCCTGGGAGACGCTTCTCTTCCACGTTGAGAGAGTGGGCGTATATGTAGGCAAAGAGGACAGGGACTGAGCTGGCGGATGGGTGTTCACCCGAAAGAAACAAACACCCTAAAACTCACTGGGACATGGTCCCCCTGTCAGCACGCCTGTTTGAATAGCGTGACCGATGGGGAAAGGAACAGGGGTGGCCGGCTCCACGGGCAGAGAGAATGCACCAGTAAAGCTAGTTGTACACGAGAAAGCAAGATGTGCCAATGGATGATAAGTTTCATGAGCAGAAGGGAAGTTCAGTGTGTGTGTGTGTGTGTGTACATTTGTGCGTTGGGAGGTGAGAGCAGAAAGCAAAAGCTACTGTGTGTGGGTAACTCCTATTAATCAGCCACTAAGGGCTTTTCAGGTGGAGCTCTGTACCCACAGACAACTGACCTCTTTCCACTTATCCCTGCTTATTCTCTCAGACCTCCTTAAGCAGGGGATGGGGTCTCTTTCTCCCCGAGGCCACGCACACCAACACCATACCAACACACCTGCGAGCAGGTAGGTCTGCCCGCCGCCTTTACTGAGATAAGTGTGCTAGGGAGACCTGGCCTGAGCTGACCTATCTTGCAGGCAGGTTATGTAATCAGGGAAACCCAGAGAGAGGCCTGCGCGTTGGTCAGTGTTCACCTACACCTCGCCAGGAAGCAAAGGTGACTTGGAATTTAGGCAAAATGCAATCACCGCTTCAGACGGGGAAGAGTATCCTCAAATGAAATCTACTGGGTGCTACTAAAGCTGAGGGAGGCATTCCGGGGCTCCTCTTCCTCCCTCAGTGTGTCCCAAACCCCCCCAGATTAGCTAAAGAAAACAAGATGTACTGCCAAGCTCACCAGTCACTCAGCAGGGCAGCCCCGCCTGAAGACCTTTAAGGCTCCCACAAGCTCAAAACAGTCCTCAGGCTCCTGGGCTGCCCTGCTGGGTGGCTGGTGAGCTGGCACTACATCTGTCTCTTTCCAGCCAGGAGTGGAACAACGTATGTTGTTGTTTTTTTTTTTCATTTTTTAAAAGTTTATTTTTCTAAGGAAATATACATCAACATAAAAGAAAGAGACCTTATTCTTATTAGTATAGAGAACATAATTTTGAGATCCCACTTGGCTTGTTTTTCAGAGAATACTTTTATCCAAGACTTGGTAAATAGAACCAAAAGAGAGCAAAGGATAAAAATTAAAAAAAAAAAAGATGATGAAGAGAAACAATTTGGTACTATTTTAGTTCAAGCAGATTTTATTTGTTTATTTATTCTCACCAGCGGATATGTTCATTGATTTTAGAGAGAGGAAGGGAGAAACACTGACCGATTGCCTCCCATATGCAACCCAACCAGTGATTGAAGCTGCAGCCCACAATTGGAACAATGTATGTTTTAACATAAGTCTTAATGTAACAGTATACCATTTAAGCTGAGCTGAGTTTAAGTCGCCTTCTCTAGCCAACCCTATTTTGTTCTATTTCACCGTCACTTTAGTCATGACCAGGCAGTTATTTTAGTCAGCGTTTTTCTGACACGAGCATTGTCTTCCTGTCCACGGCCTGTTCCAAGGAAGCCCTGCCCCACCGAGCATTGCTGGTCTCACGGGTCCTGTCTGCTACGGCCACGTTTTGTGGGGAGTGGAGCGGGCACTTCAAGGAGAGAATCTGTGACACGCTGGCCACCAATGGCCTGGCATGACAGAGATGAAGCCAACTAGCAATGGGAGAGGTGAGGATAAGGACAAAGGAAGAGAACTGGATGCCTGCCCAAGGGGTGAACTGGGCAGAAAGAGGGAGCAGAGAACAGAGAAAAAGGCAGGAGGAAACAGAACCAAGAAGCCATTAGGCCCAAATGCATTCTAGGTTTTTTTTATTTCCCTCACCATTCTGCTTACCACAGCCTATGCTAACTCTCTTTCAGGGAGTCCCATCCCGATTCAGAAGCCAAATGTTTTCAACTAACCAAAAACCAGAACCCTAGAGAAATAGTACTGGTACCTAAATATCAATGGTAAGAACATGGGAACAATATCGTGCTGTGATCTATCCAAATGGGGACTTTGGAAACGCAAAAGGTCCGAGGAGGATAGCAGATGCCAAGGGCATGGAAGAAGCAAGCATTCCTAGAGCCCAACCCCTTCCCAAGGAAAGCCCAGGCAACAGGCACTTGCATTATTAGGCCCTGCTGCATGCTTCTCCAACCCTTCTATTTTCAGTCAGGAGTGGAACAATGTATATTTCAACATAAATTTTAAATCTTATAATAATGTCAAAACATACCATCTAAAATGTTATGCTGACTGAGTTTAAGTCACTCTCTCTTTTCTTTTAGCCAATCCTATTTGTTCTATTTCAAAGCCATCTTATTCATGACCGGGCAGTTATTTTTAGTCAGAATTTTTCTCAGTTTTAAGGTCTGTACTGAACTAATATGACAGAACTACTAAAAAGCAAGTTTTCAAAATAGGACAAAGAAATAGCTAAATAGGGTCACAAGTCATTGGTTGGCCAGGTGCAGCTAGTAGGTGACTTTTCATTCACCCGCATTCTCAAAATACGCATTTTTAAAATGTGGGGAACGTGTACGACATTCATTTATAAGGTTGTCAGCAATAAAGAAGTCAAGTTTCTTTACTGTACTTTTAGGTTGTTGACTAAGAGCCATTTAGAATGTGAACTTAAACAAAAATCTTCCTCATAAAAGAGAGAACTGGCAAGAAGATTAGGAGTGAAAAGTACAAAAGAATGAAAACAATGAGAGGCAGAATCAGCAAATACATTTTAAAATGGGATTCAGTTGTGAAACTAGACTTCCACGGCTAGAAAAGATACATGTCTTTCCTTGTTTAATTGTTCCATTCTATTTCTGAATCCACTGAATGAATTAGAACATTTTTTTTTTGAGCAAGAATGAAATCAGGAGTGAAGAGATGAGAATCACAGATAAGAGCAAGTTAGGCTTCACTCTCCTCTGGCTTCCCACTCTCCAGCCCCAGATGGAAGTCTTACTTTCCCATTGTCATTTCCATTTCTCCATCACCTCTCCCTTCCCTAACCTACTCCAAACACATGTGGGCCACATCCCAAGTCAGGCCTGAAATTTAAGGATAACCTTTTGTTAGCATGTTTCCCCTGTCTACTGATTAGAGTGGTGGGTTTTTGTTATTGTTGTTGTTGTTGTTGTTGTTTTTCAGTCATCTTAGAAATGGGACTACCATCAGGTTCGACTCTATGTCACTCAGTGTCCATGATGTCAAACAAAGTTTCTGGTATGGAGAGGGATCTAATTTCTGAGGACTCATCTGAAACCATGCATTATGAAGTTATTTCATGAGAATGTCCCAACAGTAGTCGGAATGAATGCTGGTCAGCACATCCCAGGATTGTGCATCTTTTAAACAGTTCCCTGTTTCCTTTAATATGCTGCTTAAGATCAAATTGCAGGCAGCAGCAGAAGATTAATATGGAACTAAAATAAAATAGTGCAGCAGACACAAGCACATGTAAAATGAGACAGAAAAGATAGATGGTCAACTTGAAGTTTGACAGCTTATGGAAAAAGTCCAGTGGAACTTAAAGGTTTAAAAAATAAAACATATTAATCCTCTTAGTAGGATACAGAAATAGGTGAAACATGCATTTCACATGCAAGGAAATAGTGTTTGCTCTGTCTGTGTTAAAGAAAGCCACGGTAAGAAACAACAAAAGAATAGCTTACCAAAGGCAATCTCGCAGCTTCTATGAGTCTTATGCTCAGGAAAACTCAATTATCCATCTGGAGAGCATCCAGCAATATCATGCTTAATGTGAGGCATCGGAGATGCTAAAGTCAGAGCAGGACACTCATACCCAGCATGGCTGCAAAGTGTAATATCTTTAGTTGATAATATTGCTTCCCTGGAAACCCAAAAAGAATCAACTGCATAATCATTATAGTTAATAACAAAATGTAGAAAGTAAAAACAAAGTCAACATAGAAAAATTATACTAAAAGTGAAAGGATAGAAAGAGATAGTCCATACCATCTTTTTTGGTTACAGAAAATAGTAGCCAGAAAAGGCAGAGGTAGTTGTTATATTAATATCAGGAAAGATGGGCACATATAAGAATCAACCGATGAATGCATGAATAATTGGAATAGATGTATCTCTCCCTCTCATCAATAAATTTAAAAATAAAGTTATGATACAAAGGAAATTATTTATTAATAAAAGATAACAGAGCAAAAATATATAGAATTATAAACTTTTGTACACATAACGACGGATCATCAATATATATGAAGCAAAAGCTGGCAGAATTAAAGGGGAAAATGAATATACTTTCAATAATAGTTGAAGACTTCAAGACCCTACACCTAAAAATGGATAGAACACCCAGACAGCAGATAAGCAAGGAAACAGATAATTTAAACTAATGAGCCATAACAGAACATTCTATATGAGAACACCATATAACACTATATACCTTCTTTCAAGTGCACCTAAGAGATTTGTCAGGCCACAAGTTAAGGGTTCTCAATGGAGTTTTTAAAATAGCTATCATACAAAGTACCTTTTCTGCCCACAGCAAGAAATTAGAAATTAATAACAGAAATAAAATGGAAAACTTACTAATTTGTGAAAATTAAGCAACACACTCTTAAACAACCAATGGATCAAAGAAGAAATCACAAACAGAGCTGGGAGAACCAGACAAATGTATTACATGAAGAGAAAACTACAAACCAATATTTCTTATGAACACTGATCATAAGTCCTCAACCAAGTAACAGCAAACCAAATATAGCAGCATTTTAAAAGAATTATACATCATGACCAAGGGAGTTATTTCTGAATGCAAGGATGGTTCAGCATGTAGAAATCATTTATTGTAATATACCACAGTAACACAATGAAAGGAAAACATGCAGTATTTCACACATAAGGACATACAGAGTGGTGATTTCAAACGATGATAAAAGTCATTGGACAAAATTCATTATTTCAAATGATGAAGAAAAGCACTTAGCTATATATGAAAAACCCACAGCAAACATTGTATCAATGGTGAATGACTGAAAGCTTTTCCTCTAAGATCAACAATAAGATAAGGGTCTTGCTTTCACTATTTTATTCAGCATAGTACTGGAAGTTATGTTTTGTTTAGGTACATTTTTGGCTATTAATTCACTGTGCAGATCACTATTCCTTTCACTACTATATGGAGGATTGCAGTGCATGAGAGTTGTTGATTTGCATCTTTTACCCTTTCATGTGAGCAGTAGTAGTTTTATAACTTCTAGGGATAACGCCAGCTTACTCTGTGCTGGGCCTTGTGCTGTGTGCTCTGCAGAGGGATCCCTTTAACTTCGTAAGGCAAATTCTGTCTCCATTTACACACTAGGATCAAGAGCTTATATACACAAAAATTTGACATAGGTTTTATGTCGTGGAGCTACCTTTTTCTCACAATCTCTCTGATTCCGATGCTGTCTGAGACCCTAACTAAAATGATATACTTATTTTAGTAAGAATTGTATATATAATTTTCAAACCCACATGGATCTTGGCTTTGAAGATTATTGAATGTCTCATTGACAGATGAATGAATGAATGAATGAATGAATGAATAAGATGAAATGGGGTTAATAATTTGCCAAGACTGAACTGATGAATGTTATTTTCCTTCTTAAAGTTATGTTCCCCTTTGACCTTTCACTTCCAAGGCGAAATCTCCTAGCTCATTTCTGAGAGGAGGTGGGTACCATGACAAAGATGTCATTGATCAACTCTGAGTCTCAGAGACGATTTTCTCTACCTCTTTAGCAAGAAATCTTAGAGAAAGTTTGAAAATTAAGTGCATACTATTACCCCCCCGCCAAATAAAATGCTATTATTGGTTTTGCCTCTGAATCAATTAGAATGCATAAATTTGGTTAAAAGAGGTTAACTTTTATGATTCTTTTCATCCCTAGCAATTGATAAAAAAATCCTAAATTTCCAGTTGCTTTAGCTTATTTGTTTTGTTACCCTTCACCCTACCTCAGCAATGTCAATTCCTTTAGACTTACCCATTCACATCCCCTATGCTTAATGTTTTTATAAACAAAGGGCTTAATTTAAAATAAATGGTCAGGAATGAGGATAAAATTTTGGCTAAAGAAAATAGGGGAAGCAGTCGCACAAAGAACAAAGAATTGGCCTCACTGGAATAGAGAAGTGAATTAAACAGCATTCCTGCATTCTGAAAAATTAATGTCCATTTAGTGGAACTTCTTCTTTTTGGTTAAAAATAATGGTTATAAACATTTTTTAATTGGTAGGAGCCTTATGTCGATTTTCTCTGTATGATCCCTTTCTTTGCGTTAGAGCCCTTTCCTGTCCACTGGTTAGAACTAGGCTCACATTGCAGACCCTGCTGCCCTTCCTCCCATCACAGGTATGGATGCTGGACTCAAGCCAGGACGGGGAGTTTGTTCTCCCACACTCTGAGCTCTTCAGCACAGACTGAGAAAGTAGGCAGTTGGCTGCGTTTTCTGTGATAACAGTGTAGAGATTCCATCCCTAATTTCTCCCATGAGAATTCCCTCATTTGTGTCTTCTATTTTTATCTATATTTTCTATGGCAATATTGTGTTACAAAACCAGGGTCATTTCATGCCAAATAATATACTATCAATGAAATTATTGAGTCAACATTATAATTAAAAATTATTTAAGTGCTTAATGCAAGAGAAAAATGACCCTAAATTTTAGATTTGACAATATTTTTATAGAAAAAAAAGAAAGAAAAAAGATATTGATATATTTTTACATGGATCCAACCAGAATTAGGGTAAGGAAAGTCTTATTTATGAGCAATATCTTAAAAAATGTAACATTTCAATAGAAACAGAAGTGGCAATTTATTATGGCATTAATAGATTGATGAAGCTAATGAACTTAATAGATTATATTTAGGTCTTTGTATAATAAATGAGTCAATGAAGCATTGGCTGTTGGAGATTGTTAAATGATACAAAAATTATTCATACAGGCTCATTACTTGACCAAACTCAGGAATAGCAAAGCTTGGGAATAAAGCATATTCAGTTGTGTAAAGAGTCAGAAACTCACAGACTCACAGATTACCAGAGCCAGAAGCAACTTTGGGCGACTAGAGTACTGGTCCTAGTGTTCAGATGAAATCACTGAAACTGAGGGTCATGAATTAATGAAAACCACTTCTTATTTCTTTGGCTGTGGGATGACTTTGGATGGGCTAAACACGAATCAGAAGTGATAGCAAACAGCGGCTAGAAAACTGGTGAAAAGAGCTATCAGAAGCTCACTGTGTGAAGCCTGAGAAACTTCTTAGGAAAGAAGCCAGACACCATGACGCTGCACTAATTAAGTAACCATAAGATAAAGAAGGACATAGTGCCAAGACCAGTTTGGCCCAGTGGATAGAGCGTCGGACTGCGGACTGAAGGGTCCCGGGTTCCATTCCGTCAAGGGCATGTACCTTGGCTGCGGGCACATCCCCAGCGGGTGGCATGCAGGAGGCAGCTGATCGATGTCTCTCTCTCATCGATGTTTCTGACTTTCTATCCCTCTCCCTTCCACTCTGTAAAAAATCAATAAAAAATATTTTTTTTTCAAAAAAGAAGGATATAGTGATCTGGAGCCGGCATCAGTACCTGTCCACCCTTCTGGATGGATTATTGGGCTCCTTACAACAAAGGGTAACACCAAGGGAGAGAAATACCCATTGTAGCCTACACTGACTCTCATGTACTCAGCTATACACTTGCCAAACACATGGTACTAGGCAGTGTTGACAACATAATGGCTCCCCAGCATCAGTGCTGTATCCTATAAGGAAGTGGGGTCCTGATGTCCAACCAGAGATGTCCTATGAGACACACAGAGGCAGCTCAGCTCCCTGCAAAGTCCTATGAGCTCCATGGAGCAGCAGCCCATCAAGAGTGTACTTATTGTGAGCACAAAGGCAACAGCCATTGGGGGCTCCCAGAAAAGTGTACTCAGAAGCAAAGTGGATAAGAACAAAGGAAATGTGAGTTATTTCTAAAGGTAAGATTTACTCGCTAGCCGCTAATCAAGGTGAACATTTGGTTTAGACAAGGAATGGCTGTCAAAATTGGGCCTATTGGGAAAATGATTCTCTAGGTGCAAATGGGCACAATGTGTTACTATGAAAATTGCTGAACATATGTATCTTCTATCAAATGTGAATAATGTAGGTTTATAACAAAAATGTGGATGACAAAACAGCACAGCAGTTCTGCTCTTTGATTGTTTTGCTTCATTGGGAAGATAGTAATAACTCTTTCAAGAGTGTGTATATAAATGGAAAACCCAATAAGTGATATTCAGTCAGTTCTGGTTATTTGGAATACCAGGAGACAGGTGAAATTGACTTTAGTTTTTCCTTACTTATTGGCATCCACTTCTCACACTCAACAGGCTTCCAATTTCATTTTGACAAGTGACCTCCCGCATTACGAGCTGTGTTGGTGGCCCCCTGTATTAAGCTTCTTGGTCCCCCCTGTGAAATCTGAATAAGGGGGAGGACTTTAGAAGCAAACCTCTCTTCTCACCATTCCAAGTGAATAAGGAACACTTTCTCTCCGCAGATTTTGAATCCTCAGGAGAGTGCCATAAGGATAGAAATATATATATAATTTTGCTTACACATTCCAGCAACAGCACATGAATGAGACTTTTAAGCTCTTCCTGTCTCAAAATATGCTGCCTATTCTTGGTTTATGTACTCTCCACACTGATTTCTTCTGCTTTCTCTTCAATCTTGTGGATTTGCTTTTTGCTAAAGTTAGTTTCTATGGCTTGTAACCAATGATCTTGATACAGAGATGGTGCCAGAAGTGGGGTGAAAATATAAACCGCTGAGGTTCATATGTTTGCATTTCCTAAAATTCTTCTGTGGAAGCCCTAACCCCTAAGGCAATGGGCCTAGGAGGTGGCCTTTGGGAGGTGAGCAGTTCCTGAGGGCGAAGCATCATTAGTGGTTAATGCCTTACCAGTGGGCCCCCGAGGAGCTACCTTGCCTCCCACCTTGTGCAGGCACAGGGACAGGTCAGCAGCCTGCAACCTGGACGAGGCCTTCACCAGCACCCAAGATGCCTACACCTGATCTTGGACTCTGGCTTCCAACCGTGAGAAACAAATAGCTGTTGTTTTAATCCATGGTATTAAAACAAAGGACAAAGAACAGCAGCCTGAACAGAGTTAAGACATAGACCATGAGGGAGAGATGGGGGATCTGAAACTGATCACAGTGCTGGTTGAAGCTGAAAGCACCAAAACTCCCATTCCTCTGCCTATAATGGAAACTGGGCACTCATAGTACCAGGTGGCGTGGAAAATAGCTCATGAGTGCTGGGCTGTGTCTACTCAGCCCCAATGCCCATGGAGAGCAAGGCTCAGGCAACCAGGTAGCAATTGCTATGAAACAATATAAACAGCACAAGGAATCTCCCTTTTTATTGTATTCACAGCACTTATCACTGTTTTGTCAAAATTGCTGTCTGTGGTCTTTCCCCAATAGAATATACACTCCATGAAGGCAGAGACTTGGCTGATGTTGTTCACTAAGCTAGATTTCCTGGTAGGTGGTGGGTGTTAAAGAATACACGTGGAAGGAGGAAAGTCATTTCAGAGCAGTGAGGGATGCCTGCTCCTCACAGTCAAGGCCCTGTTTCTCCTCTGGAATCTGGTCCTCCATAACTGGACCTGGGCCTCTCAAAATGTGACTCCCTGTGCCAGCTCAGCGACTGTTAGGATCCTCCAAGAGAGAAGACGAGAGGGGACTGGGAGCTGGCAGCAGGAGAAGAGACATACTGCTCCTATTTCTTTCTGTTCCTGTCACCACCACACGCCCATGACATCCACTGTGATGCTGACAGGGTTCCTAGTGGCAGCAGGTGTGCCAGTTGGCAGGTTTTCTACACCCAGTGACATCCCAGCATGTTCCCTCAGAGGCACCAGGACCAGTTGATGAGGGCCCTCCCCTGGAGGGCAGAGTCCTAGATCAAGGGAGGGTGAGTGAAAAGGGAAGACTCCAGCCCATTCTTTGCACAATCCGGTACACACGGATCTTAGTTATAGTAGCAAAGGCAGATTTGATGAACAGAGAACGGATTTCAGCCAACACACGGAGAGAGTCTAGGCCTCACAGGCAATTCCCAGAGAGAGCCAAATCTCTGCCTGGACAACTTCAATGTCAAGGACAAAGCCTCCATTTTAAGAAGGATGACATTATGGAGTTTATTGGATAGTTTGGGGTTGGAGCCCCTGGGTTTTTCAGCTAGCTTTCCTCCTTACCTGCACAATGATATTTCTCTACTTTGTCTTTCACTGACCCCTTCTCTTCTTTGTGACCTCCATTTCCAAATAAACCCATTCTTGGAGATTCAAATGGCTGCTATTTTTTTTGGGGGGGGGGGCATAATGGAAAAATATATTAACAATAACATAAGGAGATAGGGCTATGGGGTGAGACAAAATTGGCCATGAGGTGGTAATTATTGATGCTGTCTGGTGAAATTTCATTATGTCATATCCTATGTCCATCTTTGGTACATACAGTTAAAACACACACACACACACACACACACACACACACACACACACAGCAGCAGCAGCAGCAGCAAATCTGTATGAGGCAGGGGCTCCATTTCTGACTCCAATGATTAAAACCCTACCCTTCATTGGACAGTCTATTTCATGACTGTGACAGCCAATGACTTAATAAACCAAGAGATAAAGAGGGAAAAAGAGATATGAAGTTAAAGAAACAGGCAGCCCCAACTTTAGCCTATTCCACTGAAACAACCTTGCTAATATCTTCATTAATGTCACATAGTCAAAGCAAAGAGAAAACTGCTCTCAGGATTACAGCTTCTGCCATTGGAGGGCCTCTCTGAGGTCGGTGTGGCATGCATGTAAGTAAGGGGATCACTGGTAGATTTACAATAATCTTGACAAACTTCAGACCATGCCAGGAGGACCCCAGCAGTGTTTCACTGTTTTTATTTTTTGTAAACATAAGGTATTTTAATCTTCTTTTTCTTAAGAAAAATACCCTTCATATTAATAAGTTTAAGGCCCCATCAAACTTGGATCTGCCTCTGAAGATGAAGCTGATAAATGGAGGTTGAAAGCTAACGCATGTAACAGTAGGCCCATTGCAACCATGAATATGACTATTTAACCAGTTCCCATCTGTTGCCAAAGGCTCCTGTTAGCCCAAGACAGTGGGGTCACACTTACTACTCCAGTGTGCTCTTAAACTGAGAAGTTGTTCTGTATTTTTTATTTTTAATAAAGCCTAAACTGTGTTATTAATGCTTGCAGTAGAATGAATCAGGAATTATTTAACAGACCTGCCTCATGTGGTAGCCTGTGAAGCATACTGTGTGGTAAATTGAGTTCTTCCTATAATGCAAGGTTAAATCCACCAGATGACCAGAAACAAGGCACATCTTTTCCCTAGCATGTTGTCAGAGCAGATGCATTTAGCACGTCCATTCCAAGGACAGCCTGAAGGCATTCACTGGTGACACAAATGTGCCTGGATGTGAGAGGCTAGGAACACCTACCACTTGCAAGCCCTTAGGAAGAGTTGAATGAACAGGCAATAACATTGCTACCAGCAGCGGCTGGGTGTCCTGGTCAGTGCACCACAGCCCTATAAGGTTCCCAGGTCCACCAAGCTGTACTGGGTGAAGTCAGAGCAATAACATGCACGATGATGGTCATGAGGGTGACATTGTAAACAAAGGAAATGAAATTGAGAGGTTCTATATGCTCTAGCACCTACACTTTGGCAAAAATGGTAACAGCATGAAAAATCATAAACTTCATAAAACATAAATTGTAAATCGATACAACAGTGGGGAATTTTAGCTTGTAGAATATTTATTTAAAAATGGTGCTGTGGTTGAAAATATTTGTACAGAAACATTTGCACATCAAGTTGATAAAATTCTCTCCAAAAATAAATGTTATTCTACTTAATTCATTTTTAAGATTTATTTAATCAACATAAATATTTCATATTACATACAGATATGTTGTTTTAGATTTTTGCAAAGAATCGGGTTTTTAGCCTGGCTGGTGTAGCTCAGTGATTGAGTGTAAACCTATAAACCAGGAGGTTCCACCTATGAACCAGGAGGCTGCATGTCTGGGTCACTCGGTTGATCCCTAGTAAGGGGCATGCAGGAGGCAAACAATCCATGATTCTATCTCATCACTGATGTTCATATATCTCTCTCCCTTTCTTTTCTTCTCTGAAAGCAATACAGACATTTATATTAAAGAATTCTATTTTTGAGAAAAGAACTAGTCCAACAATATAATAAAAGGAATGTGTCCCTTAATAAGTAAATATTCCAAAAAGGAAGTAATTTTAATTTCTTGGTGCCCCTTTTCTTGGTATCCACTTTGCATTCTGATCATATGATGGCTAGACCCAGCACTCCTGGGCAACAGGCAGGAGCCTTTGGTGGACTCCAGGCATATGGAAGTGTAAGCTATTCTGATAGGAAAAGGTCAAGTCTAGGACCTAGAATTCCTTCTCCCAGTCAAAAATTTAAATCTAGAAGTGCTGTATTCTTTATTGAATCATAGGAATCTGTGTCACTATGAAGACTTGGGTTGGGTTCGTAGTGATTCAGGCCAGTTGGGTTCTAGAATATTCTAATTTCACTCTTTAGTTTATCCAGCACCAAAAAGAATGGCTCTCGGAGAACATCAGGTGGTTATTGCAAGATTCCCGAGTGCGGTATTTCCCATTGCAGCAGCTGTTCCAGGCGTGGTCTCCCTGCTAGAGTAGATCCTTAAAACCCTGGCATATGCTACTGCTAGCCCAGTGAATGCTTCGTTTCCTAGGTCTATTTTAAAGAGGGCACACAGCTCCACAGTAATTTGTTGCACTTTGAGTTAACATATTCCCCTGTGTTATGGCATAATCTTCATTACACAGAACATTTTCCAGGCTGGCTTGTATCATGAACTAAGAATACCTGGGAGATATTCTATTATCTTAGCATACCTGCAATGTTAGATTCATCTACGATGTGACAGCCATCCATTCCAATACCTTCTCATAGTACTAACTTGAATCCTTCCACATTGAACATGTTTAACACGCATCATGCTAATTTTAGCTAAATTGATTTTCTGGATGTTGGAGGGCTGACTGAAGCCCCTCTGATTAGAATGATCTTCTGTCATTCCAACTGCCACTATCTTCCCAGTCTTTGTCTTGGTATTTATTAATTTTTCAATGAGACAGAATTTGTCACAAACATTTGTTTCATGCTTTTAAATTAGACTCAATGCAGAAGTAGCAACAGCTGAGTCAGATATTTATCTCTTGGGCTTGATGATTTATGTCTTCATGAAATCTTAGTGCATAAGATGAACACAGGTGTTCCGACTCAACAGGAATGATAGTGCTATTCGTCTTGTCTGTCGAGTGGCATAATTTAACCAAGGAGAGAGGGAGGGAGCGGCTGCCAGAGACCCGGGATGCACTCCTGAGGGGGAAGCTTCCTGCTGAGCATTTGCTGATAAACTTGGAACTGAAATACTGCGTGCATCAATTCAAAGCTAGCTGCTTCAAAGATTGGAACATTTCAAAATAATAGCATTCAAAAAGGAAGAGAAATCAAAGAGGAGGAGTGTAAGGGATGTCGAATAAAAGGAGAGAAAATCCAGAGGAACAGCAGGACAGATCATTTGTTTCTATCAAGACACTCATGGTTTTCTTATTTTACTATTTTTTTGCATCTCCAAAATCATAACCTTTAGACAATGTGAGAATTGATAATTAGCGATACAACAAAACTCTAAACATTGAATTTTTCCATGACTTATATTTGGAAAATACAGCTGTTAACAATAAGTACTGACGGTCCCATGAAATGGTCAATATTCATCAAATACTAGCACTGTTCCAGGTCAGGAGCGGTGAATACTTAGAAAAGAAGACATTTCCCCCATGTCTTTAGATCATGGCATTAAGCTTCCCTGAATTCAAGCGAGACCTCAAAAGACCTAGAAGCAGCCCCAGTGTCCATCATAGATGAGTGGGTGAAAAAAGCTGTGGCACATTTACACAATGGAATACTCTTCTGTCATAATGAGGAAGAAAATTTTACCCTTTATGACAGTGTGGATGGACCTCGAGAACATTGTGCTAAGTGAAATACGCCAGAGAAAGACAAACACCATGTGATTTCACTCAGATGTGGAACTGAATGAACAGACTGAACTACCAAGCACAATAGAGACAGACTCATAGAGAGCAGGCAGATAGCTCTGGTGGAACAGGGGATGGAGAGATTGAGCAAAAAGGAAAAATATAGAGAAAACTCATGGGCATGTACAACAGTGTGGTGATGGCGGGGTGGGGTGGGATGGAAAAGGGCATAGAGGGGATGAATGGTGATTGGGAAAAAAAAGTAAATAAATAAATATAGCATACTAGGAAGATGATCACCTGGTTATAGATACCAAACAGCATACCACCTATTTATCTTTCTCTGGAGATGAAACATTGAGCGCAGAATGAAAGTGTCTCCTTTGATCTACACTCCTGTCCTCTCAACACCTCCCATAAGTTTGTCACTAACTCATAGTGGGAATAATGAGGTGCACATGAAACAGAGAGAGGGTTTTTACAAAGCTTCTGTGAACCCTCTTGTACTACTGCGCTCACTCCTGTTCTTTAGAAATCAGCTGCTCTGTGGTATTTACTTGCAAGGTTACCTCAGCACAGGACTCCCACATCACAGGAAAAGGCTCCCATTTCCCATCTCCCCATCGTTAGAACAACAACAACAATGCTTTCAATGCTCTGAGCTTCCTATAACAATTACAAAGGAACCAGGTCATTTTGAATCATACCTCTATTTACTTATGAAACTTTCTCCAGAGATCCCCTTACTGTTTGTGCTCACTGTCTGCTATTTCTGGCTTTAATAGAGATAGAGATAGAGATAGAGATAGAGATAGAGATAGAGATAGAGATAGAGATAGAGATAGATAGAGATAGAGATATATAGATAGAGATGATATAGATGATATAGATAGATGATATAGATATATAGATATAGATATAGATATAGATATAGATATAGATATAGATATAGATATAGATATAGATATAGACATAGACATAGATATAGATATAGATATCAGAGAGGAAGGGAGAGGGAGAGACAGAAACATCAATGATAAGAAAGAATCATTCTTCAGCTGCCTCCTTTGTGCCCCTGACTGGAGATTGAGCCCACAAACTGGGCATGTGTCCTGACCAGGAATCAAATCCTGACCTCCTGGTTGATACCACAACACTCAGTCACTGAGCCACACCAGCCAGGCATTTCTGGCATTTCTTAAAGGAGTGATATCTCTAAAATTGCAAAGCATTCTGTTCATTCCCCTTGTATTTAATAAATTCCAACCCAGGAATCACCAGAGGTTCTATAGAATAAAAATGCTGAAGAGAGATGAAAAACAATAATAATTTAGTTTTTCTCATTCCTGGCAAGTGCATTCCAGTAAATGGGGGTGGGGAGAGAGGAGACAAACTTGTGTAATATGTGAAAAGTAATTTCATTGAAAACATTAAACAGATTATATATACAAATCTGCCAGCTAAAGAGCGGTCCAGTTCCTGAGTAAGGGTGGCTGGGGAATGAGAAAATGAAAGAGACAGACCCAGAGATAAAAGGGGAAAAACTGGGGCCAGGTGGGACCACTGTCCTCTGACAGGGACAGACACAGAGACAGTGACCCAGAGCCAATACAGCTAGTTTATTTTATATAGCAAAGAAAACAGGAAGTTTTACCAAAAGTCAAGACAAAGGAGATAATGTGCATTCTTGGGTGGGCCTAAGTCCTAGTCATTCCTGGTACTTGGCTGGATTTAAATAACAAAACCCACCCCCTGGCACCGGGCTGAAGGTCAAGCTGACAACACTCCTGCCTTTTGGCAAAGCGTGTTTCCTGTAAAGGGCTTTGCAGATACCACTGGATTCAGGCGACACTAAAGAAATGCCTATGTACTCTCTACAGTATATTGATATGAAATAAGTTTTAAAAATATCTGAGCATGGTATGTGGTGGGAATTCTCTGTCCTTACGTGCCGTTGGAACAGAGATCAACTTTGGGTGTGGCTTCATGTCTCCCACTCTTTTTCTGAAGCTCGGAATCTTGCTCGGCTGCGCGTGGAGAACACTGCTCCTTGTCTGCACTCCCACAAGGCATTCTTGCGCTCTCTCCTCCTTCCCCAAACACTCACAACACAACTGCTGCCTTGTAGTGTGTGTGCTGCTTCTGAGCCAAGTTTCGTAGACTTTTGTAAGTGCCGGCAGAGCATGGGAGGGCTGGCAATGTAAAAATGATGACCGTGTTCTTCATCCTGGACAATGAGGCTTTCAGAACCTGGTACTCAGACATTATTTTTTCCTCTGAGAGAGTGTATGAAATGTAAAGACAGCCCATTTGAAGTCAGACAACAGGGGTTAGATCTCCCTTCCCTCAGCTCACAGCTGGCTGGCTGCTACTCTTCATCCTCATTTATAAAATCAGGAAATACTGTTTTCCAGGACGGGGGTAATGATTGAATGAGAATATGTTTAAGGCAAATAAAGGTTATATGTGGCAATGCATAAGAGCTTCACTTCTGCTTTTCTACTTAACGTTCTTTTTCTGATTAAGTATGTTCTAAGAAACCTTCAGAATGGCTCTGCAGCTTGCTCCTCTTCCTTCAGCATCCTGCAGAGTTTGTTCACCACCACCCTTCAGCTGTCTGTGAGTGTTTGCTCAACTTTGAGCCTTTGCTCACTTACTTTGTGGTGTGACAGGGTATTTCCAACTAACCTTGTATACTCCCTGAACCCTGAATCCAAGAGCTTTATAAAGGATAAGATTATTGTAAGAGAAAGTGGTCTCTCCTGTGGGACTTTATACACACTTGAACTTTGACTAAAAATTAAAATAGATTAAGGCATATGAATAGGGCCTAATTCTCCTCATTGGTAAAAGGAATCATTGTAACTTGTTTGTTACAAAGCAAAAACCTTCGTCTGAAGTTCCAAATGTGCAATAGAAAATCCTGACTCCTTGTTAGAAGAGAAGGATTTTCGTGTCTGACCTATCCTCTATGATCTGTTCCTCAAGGAGCAGAGAGGACCCAGAGAGAATGTTGTACAGGGTAGCATAATTTTTCTTTTTTAAAGTAGAATATATATATTTTTAGCAAATTTTATATGGAGGCCTGATTTAAAACCAGACCAAATTAAGGTTGCTTTATCTTAAAAAGACAAGTCGGAGCGTCCGTGTGCTGAGCAGCGCTCACATGAAGTACATTGTACATTGCTCCGGAGAGCATGACTGGAGGTGGCAGCTGTTTTAGGGAGGAGGAGACTGGGTGATGATTTATCCTAGGGTGAGAGAACTCTGGATTAATGATACCTGGGACTACATCCGAGATTTATTTATTTATTTATTTATTTATTTTTTTTTACCACTAGCCCATTACTAGATCACCTTTACCTGTGTATTTCAAAAGCCTTCTCTAACTTTGAAGTAAACGTGCACACACTTCTTCCCCTGAGGGATTTCTGAGATGGTGCAATCAATTAATAAATGTGAGGAATATTGGGAAGATAAAGATAATACAACATATCAATATCTCTCTTGCAGCTTCCACACAAGTCATAAAATATCAAATTGCCCTATTCTTAAGGAGCTATGAAGACTGTCTACTGTACACTACTAAGAATGAGGATAGCACAGTTAGTGCAATTACATTTATAGTGTTTATTAAGAATGTATCCCACCTATTATCTACAAAAAACAGCTTATGGTTGACTTTTTAAATGTTAACTACCACATTCTAGGTCTCTTGTAAAAACTAAATGTAACACTTGGGATATTGCCTTATAAGTCATGAAATGCATATCAACAGACTGGTTAAGTAGTACGTTAAGGAGCCTACTTGTCTCAAATCCTCTTCCCTCTTCATTGTGTTGTACATTTATCCCTCTTAGATCACAGATCAATGGAAAGAGGAGCTTATAACCAAAGGACTCTGGTGTTTGATCTAAAACTGAATCTCACAATATCGATCTTTCAACACAATTAGGAAGTGGTTCTCTCTGATCAGTCTTCACTGTTCTCTCTGTGCCACAGATACTAAATGCTTAAGCCATTTTATAGGAATTAAAACAACTACAGCAACATACTTAGAATGAGAAATGTAGGAACAGAAGTCATTTTAAAGCTTCATTTAAAGAAGTTTCTAAATACTATATTGTTTTTCCTGACAATGTTCACTTTATTTAAGTATACAGTGAAATGTCATAATGACCCCCCAGTCATTCTGAGAGTGTAAAATAAACCCTACTATGTTCCAGGCACCAAATGCTTGCCCCACATACAATTACAGGAACACATTTTTACTGGACACCTTGGCAAAGCACATTCTTGCCCCTAAATAGCTTTTCTGAGGATAGAATGCAGTTTCCATAATAAGAACTGTCATTTAATAAATTGTCCGCAGGGCATAGGGAAGAATTATGTGGCTTGGCAGAAGGAATGGATTTACTAATGGAAAAACCTGGTATTTATAAAGTCTTAAATCATTATATCTACTATCTGAAAAACAGTGATAGGAAGGATGTCTCCAAGTATAGTCTGATGCATAGTTCGCTCTAAAATATCTCATGAATTACCAAAACTATATTCCAATACACTCATCTATATACTTGATAACAGCTCCCCCTATTTCTAATTTGGTTTATGCATTTGTTTCAACCTACCAGTAAAGTCCAATGTGGGATTTTGAGTATCACTGAGTAGAAAAAGACTCTGAAAGCAAAAAAAGAGAGATGGGAGAATTAATTAAATGCCTTAACCTGCCAAAACTGCACTAGACTGTTTATATTCTGAACTAGTGGCCTGGTGCATAAAATGTGTGTATGGGGTAGGGGTGTCCCTCAGCCCAGCCTGCACCCTCTATAATCTGGGACCCCTCAAAGGATGTCCTACTGTTGGTTTACAGGGATCGAGCTAAACCAGCAGTCAGACATCGCTCTCGCAATCTGGGACTACTGGCTCCTAACTGCTCATCTGTCTGCCTGTCTGATTGCCCCTAACCACTCTGCCTGCCAACCTGCTTGCACTCATCTCCCCCCCTTCCACCAGCCTGCTCACCCCCAAATGCCCCCTTCTGCCAACCTAATCACTCCAACTACCCAACTGCACCCCTGGCCTGCTTGCTCCCACCTACCCCCCAACCCCCACTGGCCTGCTTGCCCCCGAGTGTGCCACTGCTGGCCTGCTCACCCAAATTGCCCCCCCCCCACTGGACTGATCACCCCCAATGGCCTACCAACTGGCCTGACCACCCACAAATGCCCTTCCCTCTTGGCCTCTGACCTCCTCTACCTAGAAGGTCTCCCAGTCTAATTAGCATATTACCCTTTTATTAGTATAGAGGCCTGGTGCATGGGTAGGGGCCAGCTGGTTTGCCCTGAAGGATGTCCTGGATTAGGATGGGGGTTCCCTTGAGGTGTGAGGCAGCCTGAGTGAGAAGCTGATGGTTGTTTGCAGGCTGGCCAAGCCCCTTAATGCATAGCCTCATTCTATGGGGGTGTGGCCAGCTTGGGTAAGAGGCTGAGGGCCATTTTTAGGCTGACCACACCCCCCGGTGACCCAGGCTCCCTAGCCCTCCCTTGAGTGGAGGCCAGGGTGGGCTGGAAACCTGGGTCACCCCCAGCAATCCCAACCCCCAGGCATTCCTTCAGCAGCAGGCAGGTTTGGTGGGAAGCTTGGCTTCCTTAGTTGCCAGAGGCGACCACAACCTCCTGCTTGCTCCAGCTCCATGGACACCCACCACTTTTGTTGGATTAATTTGCATACTACTCCTAATTGGCTGGTGGGTGTAGCAGAGGAATGATCAATTTGCATGTTTCTCTTTTACTAGTGTAGATGTAATTTATATTTGAAACAATTCTAAGGTCTAAAATTATTTTTCCAGTTTGACAAAGGACAACAACCAAGTCTTGGATAAATAACTTGTCCAATGACTTATAGCCAAGAATCAATCATAAATCATTCTGATACTAAATCTCATGTTTCTTCATTCATTCTGCTGCCAGCTGCAAAGGAGAAGGGTAAGAAAGAGAAAGAGGATAGAGCGAGAGCAAAAATTAGCTGAGCTAAGTATCCTTTATAATTTTGCCTGTGTCCAGCCTTTCCTGTTCTAATCATTCATCCATCCAATATATGGTAATAGGAGAAGATTTGACTTTTGGTGGTGGGTAAATGGTACAATATATAGACCTTGTAAGATAAAACCACACATGAAACTTATATGTTCATGTTGACCAATGTCACCCCAGTAAATTTAATAAATAAAACAATATGAAAAAAATCCAAGCATATAATGATAGCAGTTTTCACCATAATTATATCAGTAGAAGTGAAAACAAATGATAGGTTCTAAAAATTTGCTTTGATTGTAGAGCAACAGAATTTGCAGATATGGATGTAAGAGAAAGAGAGAAGCAAGGATGATCTTAAGGTCTCTTCATTGTACAACTGCAATAATGAGATTGTTGCAGCTAAGAAATTCCCAGAATAGAAGTTATTGGAGGGGAGGTGATGCAAGAGGCCAGAATAAAGGTGATTTTGTGATATGGCATTTGTGACATTTCTTGATTGTGACATTTCTTTAAAAAAATCCTTGATGTGTGCAAAATAAATAAGTAAAACTACTTCATTGTATTATTTTCCTATACCATTTTTTTGTTTTTATTTTATTTTTTGTTAATCCTCTGCCAAGGATATATTTTCACTTATTTTTAGAAAGAGTGGAAGAGAGGGGGAGAGACAGAGAGAGAAACATTGATGTGAGAGAGACATATATCAGTTGGCTGTCTCCCACATGGGAATGAGCCAAGGATCGAGCCTGCAGCCAAAATATAAGCTCTTGACCAGAATCAAACCTGGCGCCATTCAGTCCTAGGGCCTATGCACTACCTACTGAGCAAACTAGCTAGGTCCTTATTCCATTTTTGTGCCTTTCCTCTGCATCTATCTTCTTGTCTTCCTTTCTTCTTTCTTTCTTTCTCTCTATTTGTCTCTTTTTCTCCCTCATTCCCACTCTCCTTCCCTTTCTTTTTTTCTTCCTCCCTAGTTCCTTCTGTCCATACAACATTTCTCCTTTGCAGGCATCAGTGTGTGATGACTGGGGAGGACATAGGAACATGACAGCATTCAGGCATAATGACACAATTGGGAAATTATTCTAGGAGATTCCTTCAACATTAAGAACATGAGTAGAGGCATTTCGGAAAGTTTACGTTCACCATTTTATAAATTTCAGTTAATGTTCTTACTTTTGTTAAATAGAAAGTAAGAATTTTAAAGACAAAGATCTTTTTACACCTGTTTTCATGTATGTATCATCTCACTTGTTTAGAATTCTAAGTCGCTCAAATTATGAAGTTAATAAGGTGATGGGAGCCATTTACAGAATGAAATAAAAGTGTTGCAAACTCCATTCTTCTGACTCTGTTTTACTAATTATTAACAGTGAACATTAATGATGTCTATTATTAGTATGAAAATGATAACTAGAGGGTATTTTTTTTCAATATACATTTTCATACTTTCTTGTTTTTTAATCTTTTTGGAAACTATTTTTTTAAATTTAATAAATCTTTATTTTTCAGATTATTACAATTGTTCCTATTTTTCCCCCTATAGGTCCCCTCTGCCTGGTATCCACCCCACCTTCTGTTTTTACCTCCCTGCCATTGTCCTCATCCATAGGTGTACAATTTTTGTCCAGTCTCTTCCTGTACCTCCCACACCTCTTTCTCCCAACCGCCCCCAGAATTGTCAATTCACTCCCTTTTTATGCCCCTGATTCTATTATATTCACCAGTTTATTCTGTTCATTAGATTTTTAAGTCACTTTGATTTTTAGATTCACTTGTTGATAGACATGTATTTGCTGTTCATAATTTTTATTTTTACCTTTTTCTTCTTCTTCCTCTTCTTAAAGAATACCTTTCAGTATTTCATATAATACTGGTTTGGTGGTGATGAACTCCTTTAGTTTTTTCTTATCTGTGAAGCACTTTATCTGATCTTCAATTCTGAATGATAGCTTTGCTGTATAGAGTAATGTTGGTTGTAGGTTCTTGCTATTCATCACTTTGAATATTTCTTGCCACTTCCATCTGGCCTGCATAGTTTTTGTTGAGAAATCAGTTGACAGTCGTATGGATGCTCCCTTGTAGGTAATTAACTGTTTTTCTCTTGCTGCTTTTAATATTCTCTCTTTATCTTTTGCTCTTGGAATTTTAATTATGGTCCTCTTTGGATTCCTTTTGTTTGGGGTTTTTTGTGCTTTCTGGACTTTTAAGTCTATTTCTTTCACCAGGTGGGGGTCGTTTTCAGTCACTATTTCTTCAAATAGGTTTTCAGTGTCTTGCTCTCTCTTTTTTTCTGGTACCACAAATAATTTGGATGTTGGTATGCTTGAGGTTGTCCCAGATGCTCCTTACACTATCTTCAATGTTTTGGATTCTTTTTGCTTTTCTGGCTATTTTTTGCTTCTTTGCTATATTGCTACAATTATACTGTTTCCTAAATTTAAAAATGTAGGAAAAGTAAACAGAGCTAAAAATAATCCTCTCTAATAAAAGAGAAACATGCCAAATTGAGCGTACCTCCGCTATGCCAAGCCACGTCCACCAGCCAATCAGCAGTGAGTATGCAAATTAACCTAATCAAGATGGCATTTAATTTGCATATCCAGGGACAGAGTGAAGACTGAAGACAGTATAAAGCCAAGCGCTGCAGAAAGGAGTGAAGCTGCAGAGAAGCAAGTTGGGAAGAGAGGGAGTAGGTGAGGCAGAAAGTAGGTGGGGCTGCAAAGATGGGAGGGAAGCAGGCAGGGTGGCAGAGAAAGCTTCAGGAAACCACCTTCTCCCAGGAATCTTCCTACAATGGGCCTCTAGTGATAAATAAAAGTGGAATCTTTTAAAAATTGTTGATGTGAGATGCAAAGTAGAAATCTCATTTGGGCTGTTGACCATCCAAGTTCAAAAGCAGTGTTATCTCCATTCCCAGCCATTCACCCCTAGACTCTGAGCCCTTTGGGTATCCAGTCAGCCAAGGCTGAAGACTCCTGATGAGTAATGCAGTGCCACTCATGCTGTTGCAAATGGGATGGGAATAGCAAAAACCACGCCTCTCTAATTACATGTATTAGCCCTCGAGCATTGGGATGCATTCTAACATTTTAGAATTAGAGGCGTGGTGGGCGGGGGGTAGGTTGCGAGAATCTAGATGGAAAATACAAATCTGCAGGAGCTTCCATAATTGTCCCCATTCTAGCTGCGAAGGGGCTTTGCACTATTTTCATCTAGTATTGACAGTCTGCCTATCTCCTGTGGATGTCTAAGCCAAGGTCAAAGCCACGGGAAGTGAACAAGCTGTCAACTTAGCATAAGAAAACAGTTGAGCACCTTCTGAAGACTATAGTGAAGTCTCCATAATTGGCAGAAATGTGGGTCAGAAGCTGTAGGTCACAACATTAGTGGAAATCCATGAGATCTCCCTCTCCTTAATGCTCCCACAGGGAAGCAGAGAAACCAGGACTTCGTGAAAGGTCAGCATTTGATGGACTGACTTCCTCTCACCTATGCCTTTCAAATGCCTGTCTTTTTTTTTTTTTTTTTTTTAGACTTTACAACCTCTTTATTCATAAGATCAGGTCTTTATGGGATGTACCTGAAGAGCAATGAATCTAAAGTCAGTTACCTGATTAATGATTATGGATAAAGTGATTCTGAAACATTTTTAGACATGTTATAGGATTGAGCAAATGTGTTAATGTTGTCAAGAGCCAAGGTTTTCATTGTGGAAGAAAAGTCACAGCAGATGTGAAAGGGAGAAAGGCAAGAGCAACACTTCTGGGAATGGGTGAGAAGTACCGGTTTCATTTGTGAAATGTGTGTGTGTGTATGTGTGTGTGTGTGTGTGTGTGTGTGTGTGTGTAATACATGTGTATGAGCACATGGATTTGTATGTATATTGGCATAGGTGTAGGTGAATATATATATACATTGTGTGTGTGTGTGTGTGTGTGTGTGTGTGTGTTTTTTCCTAGCCTTGGCTGCTGAAAGGACCTAGAAGTAAATATACCACAATAGCCCTAGCTGGTTTGGCTCAGTGGATAGAGTGTCATTCTGGGGACTGAACGGTCACAGGTTCGAATCCAGTCCAGGGCTCAATCTCAGATAGGGGGTGTGTAGGAGGCAGCCAATCAAGGATTCTTTCTCATCATTGATGTTTCTATCTCTTTCTCCCTCTCCCTTCCTCTCTGAAATCAATATATATATATATATATATATATATATATATATATATATATATATATATATTAAAAGATACCACAATAAAAATAAGCATATAGTGACCACAAATTATATCTTAAATATTATTTCCTACTAAAATAGCCTAGACCTGGAGCTGGAGCAGGATCAGTGGAAGATAGGCCTGGAACACCTTGTTATAAAAGGAAGTAAGGAAGTGTTAAAAAATTACATAGGCCTGTCACAAGGATATAAGTGCCAGCTTAAATGACTGCTACTGGCAAACATTAGTCATTTTGAGCATCAAATAATTAAAGACAATAATAAATTATAAATTTTAAAAAAGGATAAATAAGCAGAAAGATAGATCAATGGGAGGATGGAGAGGAAGACCCGTAGCTTATAATAAAATACCACAGAGTATAGACTAGTGAGCCGTTATTTTGTAATCATGGCAGTAAAGACTAGAAAGGTAAGACTCATCAATGAAGACTAAATCCAGAGGGAAATTTTAATGACAATTAGCATATTTGCATGATCTTAAAGTTTCTCCCTAAAGAATTGCAAAGAGAGTGTCATAATCAGATACTTATTCCATCAAAACTGGTGTCATTATTAAGGGACAAAGACACTGTGGGTCCAGATGTGACGCCCTAACACCTACATGCAGATATATGGACATAGAGACAGAGATGATGAGATAAAATGTTAAAAATAAATAACTCTGAACTAGGAATATGTAGGTATTCTTTGTTCTACTTATTTTTGCAAAATTTTTGTAAGTTTGAAATTTAATTTTAAGCTTGACATTATTTTAATTTTTAACTTTTGAAATATTTAAATATTTTAAATTATGATCATACTAGAGGCCTGGTGCACAAAATTCATGCACCGGGGTGGTGGCGGGGGGGAGGGGGGTGGGGGCTTGTGCATATGTATCCCTCAGCCCAGCCTGCACCCTCTCCCATCTGGGACCCCTTGAGAGATATTCGACTGGCCTTGTAGACCCAATCCCACAAGATCAGGCCTATACGGGCAGTCAGACATCCCTCTCACAATACAGGACTGCTGGCTCCCAACCACTCACCTGCCTGCCTGCCTGATTACCCTTAACTGCTTCTGCCTGCCAACTTAATCACCCCCTAACCACTCCTCTGCCAGCCTGATCAACACCTAACTGCTACACTGCTGGTCCGATTGCCCCTAACTGCCCTCCCCTGCCAACCTGGTCCCCCCTAACTGTCCTCCCCTGCAGGCCTGGTCCCCCTGAACTGCTCTCTCCTGCTGGCCTGGTTAACCCCATCTACGCTCCCCTGTAGGCCTGGTCCTCCACAACTACCCTCTCCTGCAGGCCTAGATCCTCCCAACTGTCCTCCCTTGTAGGCCTGGTTCCCCCCAACTGCCCTACCCTGTAGGCCTGGGTCCCCCCCATGCTGTCCTCCCCTGTAGGTGTGGGTCCTCCCTCAAACTTTAGGCCCCTGTAGGACTGTTCCCCCCAACAGTGCTCCCCTATATGGCTGGTTGTCCCCAACTGCCCTCCCCTGCAGGTCTTGGTTGGCCCCAAATGCTCTCCTTTGCAGGCTTGGTCCCTCCCAACTGTCCTTCCCTGCTGGCCTGATCACCCACAACTGGTGATCTTGTGGTTGCCATCTTGTCAGCCAGCCATCTTGTGGTTGCCATCTTGTCTCCACCTGGGGACAGCCATCTTTGGCCACATGGGGGTGGCCATCTTGTATGTTGAAGTGATGGTCAATTTGCATATTACTCTTTTATTAGATAGGATGTGTGGACTGGTGCATATATATAATATCTAATACATACAGGTTTATATTATATTAGAGGTCCACTGCACAAAATCTGTGCATGGGTAGGATCCCTAGGCCTGGCTGGTGATCAGGGCCAATTGGGGCCAGGCCAATCAGGGGCAGGCTGGAGAGGAGGTGATAGTCACCAGGCAAGGCATAGTAGGAATGCACACCAGAAGCCAATACTGCCATCTTTGGTACTCAGCCACCTGCTACCACCGTGGTAGGCAGGCAGTGGGCCACCAGCCCCAAGGAGATATCCAGCCCTTGGCCCCACTGGGAAAGGGGCTGTGTCTACCACCACCCACCGTCAGTTCCCTATCCCAACCCAGGGGCTGCCAGGAGAGACCACAAGAGATTGGCCGGCCAGGTGAGGTGGGCTGTGGGAGCACACTAACCACCAGCGGGAAGCTCCTGCGTTGAGCTTCTGCCCTGGTGGTCAGTGTGTATCATAGTGACCAGTTGTTCCGGTTGCTTAGGCTTTTATATGTATATATTACATATATATGATACATACTTACATGCAAGTAAATTGGTTTTGGATCATTTATCCAAATTGTCAGAAGCAATATTAATATAACATAAAGACGAGCATGCTAAATATAAGTTTTTTAAAGTATCAAATAAGAATCTCTAAAAATTTGATAATGTCATTGAAGAAGAATGTGCTTACTTCTAAAGTAGGAAAGACATAGCATGATTACAAGCCACAGGAAAGCAATGTGGAGGAAAGATTTAAAAAGCAGTAGAAAATGCAAGCTATTCCATCACTTTACATGTAACTGTTGTGGTAGACTGGCAAGTGGGTACTCTTTCTTTACTGGGGAGCTTCATAAAGTTAATAAAAACACTAATGGTATTCCTTAGATAACAAGAAAATAGGTAACTTTGTCTTATGTCAAATAACTCTTGAAGTCAATGTGAGAACACATGGAAAAGTGAAGGCCTCTTATTTCCATGAATAAAAATTTCCCTTGGTTTCCAGGAGCCTGACCATGATTGAGATGTGTAAATAGGATCAAAGATAATTTTATAGGGGGCATTTCAGAACATTGTGCTGCCACACCATGCTGGATATTTATAATTCACAAGTTCTTAAAACTTACATATGTAAGAACTTTAGACTTTATAACATATTGCAGATGCCATGGTATCACACTCAGATATTGTAATTCATTATTTCTGGTGCTAACTATGGGTAAAAACACGTTCATAAGCACTCTTAGAAATTCAAATATCCCTGGTTCTGCCATCATAGTGCTGGACAAATGACTATGGAATTAACTAGGCAAATTCTGATAATCCCTTGAATTTTTAACTATGTCTGCCTTACATCCCCACTCTTTATAGGTTGTGAAAATGCACAAAATCTAGGTGTATTCAGTTGAAAATGGAACCTTAGTGGTGGTGATGATAGTTAAAAATGTTCATTTCGTAGTCCCTCATATCTTCGGATACTGTCAACATTATGTTTAAAAATGTATGCTGTTTTGCTATTTCAGGACAAATAATGACCATTTAAATTGGCTATTCAAATAAATGATGTTTAAATAATTAGATTTGGTTTTGCTATTTTTAAAATAAAACTAAAATTTTAAAATTATATTACATTTAATGAGATATTAAAAATGTGCTTGGTATTTGAATAATGAATGAATCAAATGTTTACATGTCATTGTTATTGAGGAGTAATTTTCTGACAAAGTTTTATGGCATCACAAATTTACAGGCTTAACATTACATTTGACTTTCATGGCTAAATTCTCTCTTAAGAATCCTATTTTTGATCACAATGAAGATTCATCAGCATTTTTATCTTTGATTTAATTTTTTGATAGTCAAAATTTCTCTTTTAAGATACCTACTGTCCTCTCATACAACTTTGTCCAAATATTTACATGATCTAAATACATAAGCATACACACACACACACACACACACTTTCATTTTTTGTGTGTACTCTAAGAATTAGTGATTTCTTTGCATTTGTGTCTATTCTACTTCCATTTTACCTTTACTGGGCAAAAGTTTGGCTTTTGATTCCAGCATTTGTCCAATATCATGTTATTGGTTTCATGTAATCTTGCTGGTGCCAATATTACTTTGTCACCAGTTGGCTCTGCACTGCACTGTACTGTTGCAGGCATCCAAAATTTCACAGGACACAAACCATATAAACACTAGGGAAAAGGGATATTTGAATTCAATGTTTAATTTCGCAAATGGTCTATTCACTAATAAATTATGTTGTCCTGTGATTATTTCACTCCTCAATTTTCCCTGGGCCCATGGGGACCTTGAAAATGAGTGTTGGTAAATTAGTACCACCTGTATCTGGTTCCTGGCATGCACCCTTATGCCTAGCTATTCTCTTGGAGAGTTTGATTCTGTTCCAGGATTCCTTGATCCAACAATGACCACATAGCTCATGTGACGTGAGGCTAGGCTGCATTGGATGGAACCTGGATGAAGACCCATATCTTCCTCATTTGCATATGGACATTTAGTTGCAAACACTCCAGTAATCTTGGGAACCCTCTTTGTAGTGCTGTCTTATGCAGGATAGAATAGAGTCACGCAATAATGAAGGATAAAATGACATCAAATTACCAACTTAACTATCATTACATTTCATATTCAAAAGAAAGCTGTGAGCAGATAAATGTTCACTGTCAAGATTCATTTAGTGATTCAGTATAGAACCGAAATGATAGAACAACCACACAACCAGAACAACTGGACTGACTAGAACGTACTGCGGTGGCCAAACGGCCTGATTGGGCCCCATTTGGTCCCCCAAACCTCCTGTGGCCCCTCCCCCTGGCCAGCCATGCCCCTGACTGGGCCCACCCAACCTGCCTGGGGCAGGGCCAGCTGGCCAACCTTTGGGTCCCTCCCCCAGCCAGCAGTCCCTGATTGCCAATCAGGGCCAGACCCTGGGCTGTGACGGGGTTACCAGGGGTGTGTGGCAGCAGACATGGATGGTGAGGGAAGGAGGCAGGGAGGTGAAAGCTGATTGGCCCTGATTGCCAGCAAGGACTTGGGACCCCACCCATGCATGAGTTTCATGCACTGGGCCTCTAGTGTATAAATATTTTCCATGTTCCATGCATCTTGTTGTGTTCTGCCAAAAGTGGTAAAGAGAAAGTCCATCAAATTGAAAAAGGGTGAGGAAGAAGTATTGTTTAACTGAATTCTACCTCTATAAACTCAAAGAAATTCCAATATTTCTGAATAGATATTTGATTTACAGAGAAAACAGTTTAAATAGATGCTTTCTTATAAAAACAACAACAAGTGGATTGTTTTAACATGCCTCTAATAAGTACTTTGTTTAAGTGAAATCAATGTTTTATATATTTAACACCGATTAACAGTTAAGAAGACATAGGCAACTGTTAAATTGTCCTCCGGGAGAGAAAAACACTGATCTCACACTATTCCAGTGTGAACCCAGCATAAAGGTTTAAATTGCACAGGCTCAGGATAAGCTGAGTACGCATGTAATTACGAAATCAAACAGCCCTCAGTCCTACAAGTATGACATAAGGAGCCATTTGTACAAAACCTCACAGATAGTTTAACGTTTTACATTTTGTAAGCAGCTAGAATATAATGGCTCAGAAATCAACTCCTACGTGTCACATGAAGTGAGTGGTTTCAAAACAAGCAAATAAAAGTGCAGCTTACAAAGAGCACTGTGGTCACCAGAAAGTGTTTTGATTCTAAGTTTTGAGGACATTTTATCAGGACAAAAACTGAATTGTTTTGTCTGTTCAAATAATCTTCAGATCTTTATAGGGTCTATAGATTGAAAACCATGCTTATAATGCCAGGTCTACTTTTCAATTTTCAGTGGATTGCTTCTCAGGGTTTGTTATAGTGTTCATATGCATTTGGATTATCTAACAGAACCACCCTATTCAGTTATTTTTTTTCAATCTTTAGATAATTTCATGAAATTGTCAGTTGGACTCTTTGGAGATGACCTACTTAATATTATTAATTATCCACTTATTGACAGTTATGTGCACTGCAATTATTATAGGGCTAGAGAATGTTGAAGTGAAAGAGGCATGCTGATAGCTATCAGAGAGGAGGGTTGGGGGGCTGCTGGGAGTGGGGTGGAGGGACTGAACAGAAAGGAAAAAGAGATGCATTTGTTTGTGTGTGAGCTCAGGGCCAGATTTGACACTCACGTAAGAGCTGGGAGGGTGATGCCAGGCAGAATTTGGCATTTATTTCACAGAACATCAACTATTCTTACTCTTTCTTCTTTCTCCCACCTCCCCTTTGGACAGTCAATTTAGGATGAATTAGAAGCTATGAAGCAAACCGCTGCAATGAGTCTCACAGCAACCTCCCTGAGGAACAGTCTGGCTCTGGGATAGATGCTGTCCCCATCACCAACTTTGCATCTGCTGCCTGGGATTCCTCTTTGAGCCCAAGGTTTACTTGCCTCTCCACTAAACTCAAAAAGAGCCAAAAACAATAATAGCTTATCTCAATCTAGCATTTAGGAAACACACACCCTGTATTGATTGCTTTAGAAAACAGACAAAGGACAACAAATGAACACTCACCCATCCTCAACTCCTGTCCAGAAATGCCCTAAGGCTAGTCAACGCCCATTTAGAAAACATCTTGGCTAAATCTAATCTCTGCCCCATTTATGGGATCCATAGTAATTTATGACAATATTATTTGATACTACCTTGCTTATACTCTTTTGCAATAAATTTGATTTCTCCAACATCAACTGTCATCAGCTGAAGGTAGAGATTCAGCCAGAACAAAAATATTTGTTCTGTAAAATGAACAAGGTATGATGGGAAAGAGAAAGCCTCATATGACTGAAAAACACTCAATTTGGAATCCAACCACTTACAGTTCCAATGCCAGTCCCTAATTCCACTAACTTATTAGAGCAGTTATCACCTTATCTATTATATGATCAATAATCTGTGATGGCTATCTTTCTTTTAGGGTGTTTATGGCAATCCTATCTAATAAAAGAGTAATATGCAATTTGACCATACCTTCACTACACCCAATAAGCCACAGCCACACCCACAAGCCGAGCCCACAAGCCATTCAGGAGTGATATGCAAATTAACACCCAAACAAGATGGCTGCTGCCCATGGCAACCTGGAGCTGAGGTGGAGCCAGCCAGTGATAGGCCTTGATCACAGGGCGATCACTTCGCTTGGATCTCCTGGTTCAGGTCCCCTGCCCAAGGATGGCAATCAGAGACTTTCTGCCTTGGGCAGGCCAGGGGTGAGCCATCAGTTGGACATCCCCTGATGGCTCCCAGTATGTGAGAGGGGGCAGGTTGGGCTGAGGGACCACGCACCCACCATGCACGAATTTAGTGCACCGGGCCTCTAGTTCATATATTAAAGATTTTGTATACTCAATCATTTTTGGGGTTATACTATACTAATTTATATATTCGTCTTACTATATTCTTCTTAGAGTAAAAAACTGCCTCCCCCATCCTTGAATCTCCCCATAGCAAACAGCACTTGCCTTATCCTAAATGGGAACTCAAAAAATATATAGACACTTTTTATTGTTTAAATTCAATCTTTTGATAAATTTCAAATAAACCCAAAGTGAGCATAGGTGTTAATATGCCACATTTAAATGAAAATTTAATATATCTAATGCAGAGAAAAAAGTTTAGAGCTTTTAAAATATTATTATTATCATCATTACACCTGTTATTAGGTTTCAAGCTGGTTGTCTTTCCCAGTCCCACCCACATTCTCTCAATCTTGGCACATACAATGGTCCAGTCTGTGCTCTTAAAGTCTAATTATCCTAAATGAGAATCCAATTAATAACAACTGTTCTGTGGTTTAATAATATATTTTACCAACTAAACAACTATTATCTATTTATGGTTAAACTTAAATTATTTATGGCAAGAACCTTTTTGATATAGTATAAATATTGACACAATAAGTGCTCTGTTTCTTTTCCGGGCACCTAAGAAGAGTTTTAGGATGTTTGGTATAAAAACCACAAGAGATGGACACTTAGGCTGAACTGAGCCACTCAGCCTAGAGGGAGCACAAGCGAGTGTGAGTGTGTGTGTGTGTGTGTGTATGCACCATGGTAAGATGAGAAAATTATAGCTTTGTCTGGGAAAACAGGGCACAAGTGACTGCTTTTGTTCAAGTTTCATGACTCAAATCTTGCATAGCTCTTCGGTCTGCCTAGAAATTCTGAGTCAGAAAAGTGTTAAGCTGCTCTTTCTGGCTCTTTGGGAGCATTTGGGTCAGGCTATCCTGTTATCAACAAGACTCTGCCCTGTCACACCAGGTCCCCAATACCATTTAGGTTTCTGTGGCTGGGGAATCACTGCCCCTTCCAGTTCCCAAAGGCCTCTACTCAAGGAACAGTTATAATGATGGTGAAGAAGCTAAGGGGAACTGGTCTGGGCCATAAAGAATAGCTTGAGTCTGGCCAACATGGCTCAGCAGTTGAGCATTGGTCTATGAACCAAGAAGTCACAGTTTGATTCCCAATCAGGACATATGCCCAGGTTGTGGGCTCAATCCCCAGTGGGGGGCATGCAGGAGGCAGCCAATCAATGATTCTCCCTCATCATTGATATTTCTCTCTCTCTCTCTCCTTTTCCCTTCCTTTCTGAAATCAATAAAATTATATATTAATCTTTTAAAATAAAAAGAATAGCTTGATCTGGAACTTGTACATATTTAGAAATATGTTTGTGAGCTCCTGCCCTGGGCTCTCAAATGTTGGGATAAGACCTGTAGCTTCATCATCTCATTAACTCCCCTCCTTTCAATCAGAAAAGACACCTGCTTTTTAAATGTTGTTGATCTCAAAGAGAACAGCAGTACTGTCAAATGTTAGGGAAAGAAGAATAAGCTACTGAGAGGCTTCCCCAAAAAATGTGATTGTTGAGTAAGCTACATTTATGCCACTATACCAACTAAACCTGACAAATGTACTTTCATTAGGAACATGGGTATTTACAGCTTCCTAGAAATCTATTTGTTTAACTCCTTCTATAGTTAGATGAGAAGTTTGAAGTCAGGAGTAAATTTCCTCTGTTCATTTTGTTTTAAAATTGATTTTAGAGAGGAAGGGAGAGGGAGAGAGAGAGAAAAAAAAACACGAACCCAAACACAACCATCTGTAGGCTGCCTCCTGCACAGCCTCCTATTGGGAATTGAGTCTACAACCTGGGCATATGCTCTGACTAGAAATCAAACTGGTGACCTTTTTATGCATGGGATGATGCTGAAACAATTGAGCCACTCCACACAGGACCCCATGTTCATTTGTTTTATTAATTCAACACTTTTATAGTATGCTAGGTGTCTAAGAGGATTTAGTAAGAGAATGACTAGAGCACACTAAGTTATTAAGTGGACGGTCATTCAAACAGGTGGCTCCATCTGGAAGGAGAGAAAAGGAACCATGTGAATGTCCACAGAGAATGCTGAACACAGAGAGAGCAGGAGGGGCACGTCACTGAGATGTTGAGATGGTGACAAAGGGAAAAGAGCTCTGAGGAACGGGATCAGAGAGGCACCCAGGCCAGGCCACAGGACTCTTTGCACATGGCAAGGATTCTAGATTTTGTATGGAGTGAGATGATAGAAATAGGAGGCTTACTCTGAAAGGCTCTGCTTTACGAGGAGGAGGGATAGCTTCCCACAGCTGACATGTAGCAGAGACTGGGAGGATGCCAGGGGAAGCAGGGAGACCAATTGGAAGCAGCACATTGAGGACAACCTGATGAACCAGCATCCCTTATGCACACTTTACTTCCGCCCAGGAGAGCTGATGTGCTTTGAAAATCATAACTCTTTATACTATCTTTACCTTTGTTTTAGCTTTTTTATATAATTTTTGCCACAACCTTTTGTGGCAGGGGTTCAGGAATTGAAGAAGGGGCCGATGCACAAATGAAAACACTGGACAAGAATATGAATTTAGAAGGCACGGGGGTGGGGGGGCCAGGTGGAGACCTCTTTCTTGGAGAGGCACACTGAAACCTGGCCTTACGCACGTTTAATCAGTTTTAGATACACATCTTGCCCTCAGTAAAGCATGGCAAACAGGTAGCAGACAGAATGTCTCTAAGGTCAATAAAGATCAGTAAAAATCAGGAAGGTCCAGTAGACATTTACCTAGAGGCTATCAGGTCAGGAAATTGCTTGAGCCACCACTGTCTCACCATGCAACAATCGGTGCTCAGCATCAGCCTGCTAAAGCTCAAGGTTCATCGGCCTTCTGTGTTCCTTGGTGCACTCTTATGACAGTATTAGGAAAGTGGTGGCTTCTCACAATTTCCCTCATAGGACATGATATATTATTTCTTTTGACTCTTCTTGCCTTCCCTTTATTCCTAGTGGGAAAAGCAAATCTGTAAGATGGTATGAAAATGCAGTGTTTTCTGATGCTAGTGTTATTGCAAAACACCAGCAAAATTAGTATATTTAGTTTAACATATCAATAGTGGGGTTTTTTTTCCAGCACAGCCTTTGATAATAAACCTCTCAGTTAAGCAAACTGAACCTACAATATGTGTGCATTTATAATTAATTGTATTTTATAAATTCCTAGATGTAGATATTATACTGTAGAGGATTATAAAATATATATTTCAAAGAATTAATAAACACTGACTATGATGGATTTGTTAAAATTCTGTTCTTGCACTCCAGTCCATCCCTCCATTCACCCTGGAGGTATATGTTCCTTTTCAGATACCCCATCAAAGTGGAACAGGCTTCCTTCAAAATTACACTAAAGTTACAGTCACCTCCTTGAAACTGCAACCCTTCTTGGAATCACAGGCTCTGCATGATTTTTGAGATTCTGAGGCCACCTCCAGAAGAGATCAGTAGAAGGACAGAGTTCTGGGAAGACTAAGTAGGTGAGACTGGTTGAGAAGAGGAGGGATGGGGGTCAGGCAAGAAAGGACGTTCAGCTTGTACAGATTAGCTCTGTATGAACTGAACAGTGACACTAGGAAAGATATTCAGGAATATTCTCCACCTTCCAGGTTGTGTATATTTCTGACTAATCATGACATTGCTTTCTTCCTGTATTATAATGTAACTACATGCCTTTTGAGGTATTGATAACATTTATCAAGTGTTTTTCCCTCACTAACTCTATCTCCATACATTTCTATATATCCATGTTCATGTATATATTCTACATGTCTATATAGAACACGAATGTGAGAACGTGTCTATAATATATCTGTGTGTATCTATATGTTTGTGAGGTCCTTATGGAAGTACTTCTCTTAGCATTCAGATGTATCAAGAATTGTTCAGCGTGTTCTGAGAACAGCTTCCTGAGAATGGGGCAGAAGCATATTCAACCACTCACTTTAGAGCATTCATTTATATCCTCAACTCTTTCATGCTCATTTTCCACTGGTGACTTGAAAAAATAAATAGGGATGTGCAATGGGTGTTTAATCTGAAAATTATTCCAAATGTACATGAAAAAAAACTAGAGCTTTTCCTAATGCTTTCAACAGGCAAAATGGTTGAAATTTCCCATTGTTACATGCACAAACTAAATGCAATTCTGAATATCCTTAAGATTCTGGGTGACTCAGGCAGAGGACACATAATTGTTTGGAGCAAGTCATCATGGTCTCTTTATTCCCAATGCATAAAGCAGTTTACTCTTGAGTCAATAAGCTTCATCAACACACACATACACACACACACACAGGTTGACTTTGCCTTCTCTGGGGAAGTAGGTAAAATTTCAAGTGGAGCCTAGTAGATGTGCTGGGCTTCTCATTGTTTGCTGCCTCTCAGAAATGTGACTATACCTGTCTCCTCAGTTCCACTTTGTTCTCAACTTTTCCCCCAAGATTATCTTTCTAGATTCAAATTTATCACATCAATAGTCAATACAAAGAAACGAAGAAGACACATTACTAATAAAGGTAGGTTTTTAAAATGTTTTTATGAATTCCAGATTGAAGAAAGGACATGGGGACATTGAAGAAACATCAATGATGAGAGAGAATCATTGATTGGCTGCCTCCTGCACAAACCACACTGGAGATGGAGCCTACAACCCAGGCCGGTGCCCTGACAGGAAAGCAAACTGTGACCTTCTGGTTCACAGATCGAGGCTCAACCACTAAGCCAACGGGCCAGGCATCAATGTATGTTTTTGAAAGGCATTTCCTAAAGAAGTTGATGCCTATATCTACATAGTTGGAATTTTATTTTAAAAATTATAAATTCTATTGCATTTTGTAAAAATACGGAAAACTATAGCAAATATCCCTGGATCCATCACTCAACCCTACCAAATCTTAAAATGAAAACATATTTGCTTACCTTTTGTTTATAGAGTTTAAAACTGCAGATAAACTTTAGGGGCCAGTATATATTCCTCCTCAAACACACCTGCTACCCCTTCTATCCCAAAGTTCACCACCATTATGTATTTGCTGCTTATCATTCTCCTGAAAATTTTTATGATTTGGCTCAATATCTTTGTATCCCATAAAAATATATACCACAATTTTACAAGAATGTAATATTTGTTATACTACTGTAATACTATAATATTGCATATTATAGAATTTTTGGTAATGGTAACATTGTATGTATTATTCTACAATATTTTTGGCTTCATTTTTGTTTTGAAAAGAAAATACACTGATATAATATTTTACAGCCCACAACTTTATTCCTGTTATTTCACCAAAATGCTTTCTTTACTGTTTTTCTCCTCAGAATTTCTCTACTTTCTCTTTCCTTTAAATCAGGGGTTCTCAACCTCTTTAATGCTGTGACTCTAATATAGTTCCTCATGTTGTGGTGACCCCCAAACAAAAAATTATTTTCATTGCTACTTTATAACTGTAATTTTGCTACTGTTATGAGTCATAATGTAACTATCTGTGTTTTCTGATGGTCCCTGCTAGCAAACCTGCTAGCAGTTCTCAACCTATGGGTCGTGACCCACAGATTGAGAACCTCTGGTGTAGAGCCTAACTTCATATTAGTTCACACCAGTAAGGATCAGCCCTTCCTCTAACTTCCAGCTTTGTTTGAATACTAGAGGCCTGGTGCACAAAATTTGTGCACAAAGTGGGGGTTGTCCCTCACCCAGCCTGCATTCTCTCCAATCTGGGACCTCTCAAGAGATGTCTGACTGCCCATTTAGGCCCCACTTACCAGGAAGTCTACATCCCTCTCACAATCCAGGACTGCTGGCTCCCAACTGCTCTCCTGCCTGCTTTCCCGATTGCCCCTAACTGCTTATGCCTGCCAGCCTGATCACCTGCTAACAACTCCCCTGCCAGCCTGATTGATGCCTAACTGCTCTCCTACCAGCCTGGTTGCCCCTAACTGCCTTCCCCTGTTGGCCTGGCCTCCCCTAACTGCCTTCCCCTCTAGGTCTGGTCTTCCCAACTGCCCTCCCTTACTGTCCTGATCGTCCACAACTGCCCTCCCTTTCAGACCTGGTCCCTTCCCTGTTGGCCATCTTGTGGTGGCCATCTTGTGTGTTGGAGTGACAGCCAATTTGGATATTACTCTTTTATTAGATAGTATAGAGGCCTGGTGCACGGGTGAGGGTCGGCTTCCCTAAAGGGTGTCCCGGATCAGGAGCGGAGTTCATTTGGGGCTTAGGGTGGCCTGGGCGATGGGCCTATGGTGGTTTTCAGGCCGGCCATGCCCCCCAAGTGGAGCCCCTAGTATCTGGGATTTATTTATCTTCTATAATTAAAACTTTGTTGCCTTGAGCAAAGGCTAAGGCTGGCCAGGGTGGGTGGAAAGCTTGGCTTGCACCATTGCCAGGGAAACCCAAGTCTCCTGCTTGCTCTGTGGCTGGAGCCATCTTCGTACAGTTAATTTACATAATCGCTCCTGATTGGCTGGTGGGCGTGGCTTGTGGTATAGCCGAGGTATGGTCAATTTGCATATTATTCTTTTATTACATAATATTTCTAGGCTTACAATTGAAATCCCAGCCTTTTCTAATGGTATTATTAATAGTTTTAAAGAAACAAGACTCAGATAAATTCTATATCATGACAGACATTTGCTTTATAATCATGCAGATGGATGTGCAGAAGTCATCTTCCTACATATAATCCAACCTTAAATACCATTAATTCAATGCAATGAATACTGCCTAATAAACCCGCTTTGGGGACAAGATGGTGCAGTGATCTGGCTTGTCAATAGAACTCTCTTGTTCTTAAATTCAGAGTCTTTGAGACACATAGATTTATGGCCTGTCAGATGCTTTTGCTAATGGATGTTCTCTGATTTTAAATAGTTTTATTTGAATAAAATGAAAAACAAAATAAAATAAGCAAACAAAATCAGCTTGTTGTTTGTGAAGCTTTTCACTGCCTGAAAAATACTGCTTCCAGCATCCTGAGAAATAACTTATTATGTCCTTAAGGATGTTTTACTACCCAAGCTGCTCAGAATCACCCTCTTTCCATCAGCCCTACATCAAATAGCCATATGGGCTTCCTGAAAGCTAACTTCTGTGCTAGTAGATTGGCTGCATTCCAGCATCCCAGCATCCCAGCATCCCAGCATCCCAGCATCCCAGCATCCCAGCATCCCAGCATCCCAGCATCCCAGCATCCCAGCATCCTAGGGATGCAGCTGCTTCCAAATTCTCTTAGGCAAAAAATGCTTTGTAAGTGACACTGAAGAGACGACTCGAGAGTCCAGCTGTGATGTGGGTGGAAAATCCAGGCTCCCCCATCATGTGGAAGGGTGGGCTTTGTTGGATCTCAGCTGCCCTTCAATTTGGAATAGATCACTGGTTCTCTCTGCCAGCTTTCAGAAGACATGAAGACCTACGTAATTTTTCTATTTCCTTTCAAGCAGTTCTCACACATATTACCACCTGGAAAAAAAATCAGATCCTAGTTCCTGAAAACATGTGGTTACACAGACAGTCTTTGACCCATGAAATATCAACAAACAGACATTGTTCCCAAATGTATGGAACTAGATGCCACACACAGGGATGTCAACTTTCTAGAAGTAGAAGTGAAAGGTGTCATCGTTCTAAAATTAAGGGATGAGTTTAGTGATATTTGGCAAATCAAATCCTTCCCAGCCTCAGAGGTGAAACACCACCAGTGAAGTGATACAGAAGCAAGGAGTCCAGTGACTACTTCAGTCATAGAGCAACTGTGCCCTGCACACTGTGTCACCAGTCTCCTAACCATCCCTAATTTGCCTGTAAGATTAGTCCATCTTAAATAGCAGACATTTGTCAAAGCGATATATTTAGTGATACAGTTCCTAGGGCAATGGAAACGAAGGAGAGAATGAACAAATGGGACTACATCAAAATAAAAAGCTTCTGCACAGAAAAGAAATCATCAATAAAATAGCAAGAAAGTCCACTGAATGGGAGAACATATGTGCCAGTGTTATCTCCGATAAGGGTTTAATCTCCAAAATTTATAGGGAACTCATTCAACTTAGCAAAAGGAAGATAAATAATACAATAAAAAATTAGCAAAGGACCTAAATAGACACTTTTTGAAGGAAGACATACAGAAGGCCGAGAGACATATGGAAACATGCTCAAAGTCACAAATCATCCCAGCGATGCAAATGAAAACAACCATGAGGTATCATCTGACATTTATCATCATATGATTTGTTATCATCAACAAATCAACAAATGATAAGTGCTGGAGATGATGTGGAGAAAAGGAACCCTTTTGCACTACTGGTGGGAATGCAGACTGGTGCATCCACTGTGGAAAACAGTATGGCATTTCTTCAAAAAATTAAAAATGGAACTTCAATTTTACCCAGTAACCCCACTTCTAGAAATAAATCCCAGGAAAACAAAAACACCAATCAGAAAGGATATATGCACCCCTATGTTTATAGTAGCACAATTTACCATAGCTAAGTGCCCATCAGCAGATGACTGGATTATAAAACTGTGGTGCATCTACACAACAGAATACTACTCTGCTGTGAAAAATAAGGAATTATCATTTGTGACAGCATGAATGAAAGTGGAGAGCATTATATTAAGTGAAATAAGCCAATAAGAGAAAAATAAATATCACATTATCTCACTCATTTGTGGAATATAATGAACAACATAAACTGATGAACAACAATAGAACCAGAGTCATAGAAGCATTGAACAGACTGTTCAACCTATGAGGGAAGGAGAAGGTTTAGGGGCTAAGAGATCAACCAACGGACTTGTATGCATGTATATGAGCATAACCAATGGACACAGACAGGAGAGAGGGGTAAGGGCATGTGCTGGAGGATGGAGGTAGCTGAAGAGTGGTCAATGGAGGAAAAAGGAAGACTTATATAATACTTTAAACAATAATGAATTTAAATTAAAAAGAAAATAGTTAAATTTGATTGTTACTTTCCTCACTTAAAAAAAATCAAGGTTTGCAGTTTCTGTTTTCATTTACTAAAATGCGCTTCCCAACCCTTTGGAACTCATTTTATTTCCAGAATTTTTTTTTCTATGTGAGACCATAGTCACTTACTCCCTCCTCTTTATTACTTTGGAAACTTATGAATTTTGGTATTATTAATATTAAATGTATCCTTATAATTGTGACGGTTCATTTTGATGAGTCTGCCTGATTCCTACTCAAAAGTGGGCACTGTGTCCTATTTATTTTGTTTCCAGAACCCAGGGATACAAAATTTTTCTTCAAATTTATTATAACCACTTTGTTCCAGTATTCCTCCATAGATGTGCAGAGAAGAAAAATAATTTCATGGATAAAACAAGTAGAAAAGATTGTGCCTTCCTTTGCTACCGGATTTTGAGAACAATTTATAAGGAACTGTGAACAGAAATTTCTAAATTGAGATGTAAACTCACTTTACAAGTGACAACTTTTTGTGGATCGGTTTCTTTACCCTGAAATGGTGTTCTTTTAAATGTGTCTAGAAACCATTAATCTATAGCATAATTCTAGCTCTAAAAGAGCATCAGTTTTTATGTGTTATTATATGTGATTTTGTAAAATGTGAAATTAGAAAACATTTTCACTCAGTTTGTATAATAAAATTCTGTCATAAATTCAAATATAAAGGCTTGTTTGACAAATTAACTAAAGGATTAATTATAGACACCATTCTATAACTGCCAAGTGCCAATACAACCAGAAAAAAAGATTGATTTTTGTTCAGTTCAAAGTATACTCATGGATGTTAAGGATGTACTTAGTACAACAATGATGTCTAACTTTGTCACACACTCGAAAATACTTTTACAAGATCCGGAAGCAGCCCAAGTTTTCAAGTACATGAGTAGATAAAAAAAAAAGCTGTGGCCCATTTACACAATAGAATACTATGGCTGGCGTGGCTCAATGGCTGAGTGTCAACTTATGAACCAGGAGGTCAAGGTTCAATTTCCTGTCAGGGCACATGCCCAGGTTGTGGGCTCTATCTCCAGTGTGTGGCGTGCAGGAGGCAGCCAATCAATGATTATTTAGCATCATTGATGCTTCTCTCTCTCCCTCTCTAAAATCAATAAAAGTATATTAAAAAATAAAAAGAAGGAAATCTGCATAGATGGACCTGGAGAATCTTATGCTAAGTGAAATAAGCCAGTTAGAGAAAAAAATACCATATGATCACACTTATATGTGGAATCTGATGAACAAAATAGAAATAGAGGCATGGATATATGAAGTAGACTGACAGCTGTCAGAGGGGAGGGGAAGAGAGAGTAGATGAAAGAAGGTGAAGGGATTAGCCAAAGAGCATATATGCATGACACATAGACTCAGATAACAGTGCAGTGATGACAAAAAGGAAGGGGGTGGGTCTGGGTGGAGGTGGGCAAAGTGAGGAAAAGGGACATCTGCAATAGTGTCAACAATGGAAATAAAGTTAAAACTATCTATAATACATTTGTAAATGTATGCATACAGAATGCCTAGATATATATCAAACATTTTTTTTCTCCTCCCTCCCCTTCTTCTTTTTCTTCAGTTTTGAGAACTGGCTTCCTCAGGCTTTTTCCCCTCCCAAGGAGCTATTTATTCACCTTTTTTCAGATACACCTGATAATGACAGAATATCTGCCTGATTTAATGCACAGGGCACGAGGGTGAGCGTGGAGAATTCCTCCCAGAACACATGGGAAAGGTGAATTAGGCCAGAGCTCATGAGCTCTTACTTCCTCTAGTGTCTGAGCTGCCTCGATGAAGGGAAGCACCAGGGAGCCACAGCCTCACACCGGCACAGTCCTAAACAGTGACTCCAGCAGCCCACATAGAAGGATGGATGACCATCGCCACACCCGACGCACATCCCAACCCAGCCAGGGCGCCCTCAGCCAACACCTAGTTTCATCACTGGAAGCCAAATAAATTATTCAACACTGACTGTTCCACATGCATATTCATTTTACTCCGAGCAGCTGCATGGGAAATAAATAAAAAGCAGCAAAGCAAACGGACTTCTGGTTAGAGAGCATCTTTAGTTCGCCTACTTATGGAACCTAAATCCTGAAAACTGTCCCTGCTCCCTCCCAGTTATCCAGATCTTGAAGACAAAGAAGAAATATACTCTAAACCTGAGCCGCAGGTTTAGTGATGTAGTCTAAAGAAGACAATGACTATTTTGATGAAAGTGATAAATTGCATTATGATATAGTCAAGGAAGTACTAATTATGGAAGAGTTTAGAAGAAAAAATTCAAACTGCTTTTTCTCCCCTAAAGTTTCATTATGACACAGCTTCTGTTCATCTTTGGGGTTCCTTATGTATTACTGTAGCTGATACGACTATCTCTAGGAACAGAAGTAACAACTCTCCATTGAGCACCTGGAAGTAATGTTTACTATCAACGGCATGATTGTATCTTAAATATGATTCCCGCCCAGAAGGCCGTGTCTATTATCAACGCTTTTCCAAACTGGAAGCAGGGTCTGCCTCTTCTTCATTTCCCAAAGAAAATCAATTTTATTAGAAATTAGAAATAAATGAATCATTTACTGACTAATTAATAAAGGAGACAGAGGAGAATTAATTAAATATATGTCGCATAGTAAACTATAGTAAATTCCTCATTTAGACATCTCTGTTTTGTCACGATCATTCCTCACTTAGTTATGTCATCTCTCTCCACATTTCTGCCAAGAAATTTCTAAATCCTCCAGCTCTTTCACATCCTCAGCATCTCCATTGCCCATTTTTCTACCCTGGCATCTCTGTAGCTTTCTATAGGCTTTTATAGTATTCTCAGTCACAAATATATTACTCCCCTTCGTCACAGATTCATAATAAACTGGAACCAGAGGCTCTAAATTACATGTCTTCAAGCTCATAAGTTGTAAGTAATAAGAGCTTGAAGTAAGGCCAGGTCTGTCTTGAGACAAGGCCATTTTTGTCCATTTTCCTGGGAACATCTATAAAAATAAAATACCTTCTTTTATTTTGGCATGCAAAACAAAATATTTGAAACTAGTTAATTAAAGAGTAACTGGGAAATGAACTGAAGATCCAAGTGTAGATATATTACTGCATATAACTATGTGGAACACACTCCTAGTTTTGAAGCCTTTTTTTGTTATGAGAAATCTAATGGCCAATTATGTGTTCTAAACTTTTTAGTACTGGGAAATAAAATTTGACCTGGAAACCAAAATTCTGGTTTTTCTATATTTTATTCAGTGTATTAATCTTTATTTCTACTAAGTACTGAAGATTTATTTTCAGCACTGTCTCCTCCAAAAGGCCCTCTCAGAATCCTTCACTTACATTTTTTTCCCCAGTCTGTAGCACCTAATGCCTCTAACGCGTTGAAATCATGGGCTGCCTTACACAGAGGGTAAGACTTCTGCCTCTTACCAATGTTAAAATTTACATATGATTCTGACATCACGCCAGGCATCAGCATCTATTCAATGAGTGGCTTTCGGATAAACACTAGCATGGACCCACATTGGCACGTGCCCCTTTGGGCATGGACAGAACAGAGTTGGCCTAGACCCGAGCAGATGTCTCAAGGCCAGGCTAACGTGCCAACTCATTCCCAGAGCTGAGATGCGAATTTTTCTGTTGAGTCCAAAATGATGGAGAGGGATGTAGAGCCATGAATTCTGCGCAAACACTTCAAATACAAAATGTTGAGCCCTCCATGACAAGCTAGAAAAATTATGCACAGGGAGATGATTTATGTTCTAGTGGTGCATTCATTATCAAAGTAGGCGGCAGATCCTTGTGTTGATTCTATTTATATTTGGTTGTAGAGCATGCAGGTGAGTTATTGGCACATAAAGAGTTAATTACCATATCAGTCTAAGGTTGGATAACCCAGAGAGACCATCCTTTCAGACAGAGCACTTTAGTAGTTACTGCAGCTTGGAATCTGCCTAAGAGGAGATGCCAGCAGCCAGCTTGCACAGAAGGTAGAGAGAGAATTATGAATAGTGTGGCAAGTCGACAGCAAATGACCATGTTTTACTGCCTTAAATTTATAGCTTCAAAGCATGGCAGCATCGTGTTATCATTTTTCTTTTGAACTGGCAAAAAAAAAAAGGCAAAGAAACCCAAATTCAAATATATGATTTAAAAACATTTCAATGCTCAATATGAGCATTCTTAGATTATTTAGTCCTTTTAATTCTTTCTTTTCTAGATGGGAGATATAAATTTCAGCAATTGTCCCCTGATTTTCCCCAAAAAAGAAAAATAAATAGATATGGATAGACTAAATTGACACCAGGCAGAAGAAAGTGCTGCCTCCTTTCACACAATGGGGGTGGGGTGAGGGAGGGCATCAAATGTTGCTAACATCCTGAATTCAAAGAATTGAACTGGTTACTATCTACCGAAGAGAGCAATCCTTGGCTTTGTAACCAGGCAAAATTCACTCTGCTGTTGTACACCTGCATCAAGAAAAAATTCCAAATGTACCTTTATTATATGGTGGCTATTGTACAGTGCTGTAAAAGCAATTGATGGCATACAAAATCAACACAGGTTTCTTATCAATAGCATAAATGTCAGTGCTGAATGGCCTTCTCTTCAAAATCAATTTACATAAATTCCATTTGATTTGGGATAGTTTGGGAACCATTATGTTTAAAATACTTTGCAGGTAAGGCACTTTAAGAAATATGTTACGAGTAAAATATACCAAAGGTTAAAAAAAAAAAAAATCCCGATTCAGGCATAGTTCATTTTCATCATGCCTTTTCAATCAAATCAAAGATTCCAGGGGAAAAAAGACAGGGTGTATTGGTTCCAACATAAAATCATGATTTTACAAACTTAAGTGGACATTTGACATGGCACAACAATCTCAGTTTTTATCTTTATGCAGTTCACTTTTCTATTAATTCTTTCTCACTTTCCAGTATCTGATTTTTGCAAAATTTTCAATTTTCTTCCGATGTCAATTTTTCCACTGTGAGGAAATGAAAACTTACATCTACATTCTTTATGTCTGTCTTCTCTCTTGTCCAATATGGAAGCTCCCACTCTTTCATTTAAGCTCCTTCTCATGCTCAGAACCTATCATCTCCAGAAGTATTCACAAAAGGCCTGTGTTAGGCCTCAATTTAGTCCTGCCTTCTTATTTATAGAGTCTCCCTCTCAATGGCATTGATTATAGCAGTTAGTAAAGAATAAAAATTTAAAACCTTCCTTTAAGTAATATCTCAAGTCTCCATTGTGATTCAATGATACTTATCTTCCCATTGATTTTTTTCATGGAAAATTATCCTTAATGTGTATAGTGTGTGCGGGCGCACACATGCATGCATGGAATGAATGAATCCATTCTCTTTAACTTTAAATATATATATATATTTTATTGCTTTCAGAGAGGAAGGGAGAAGGAAAGAGAGAAACATCAATGATGGGAGAGAATCACTGACTGGCTACCTCCTGCATGCCAGGGGATCGAACCTGCAACCTGGGCATGTGCTCTGACCGGGAATCGAACCCAGGACCTTTCAGTTCACAGGCTGACGCTCCATCCACTGAGCCAAACCAGCTAGGCCCATTCTCTTTAACATTTAATTGTACTGGACAACCCCAAGTGAGATTCTTCCAGAGGATTTGTGGTTTTTGTTATTTTATATATAAAATTTACTATGCCTAGTTATATGCAATAAACTATTAAATATATAGGGTAAGTTCTGATATCATATTTCAATCTTCCTAATATATCTGTGGCTTAGAGAGATGCCTCTGTAAGTACCCTATATCACTCTGACCCTTAGAGTTATCTTGCTAGAATACTCACTTGCTACAGGGCTTTTATTGTTGATTGATTCATTCAACAAACATTGACTGAACCCCTACACTGTCTTATGTTTTGGTGTGTTTTTTTTGTTTATCCTCACCAGATAATATTTTTTTCCTTTGATTTTTAGAGAGAGATAGAGAAACATTGATGTGAGAGAGACACATCGATTAGTTGCCTGCTGCACACAGTGTGACCAGAGCCAGGGATTAAGCATGCAACTGAAATATGTGCCCTTGACAGGAATCAAAACTGGGTCCCTTGAGTCCTTGGGCCGATGCACTATCCCCTGAGCCAAACCAGCTAGGGCAGCACTGCCTTGTTTTATGCACAAAAGACACAATAGTAAACCAGAGAGCATCCATGGACTTCTAATCTCACTACTAACAAACAAAAACATACATAATTATGTAACATCATTTTCTGCAATTGGTAGTTTTCTTATCAGCTATAAAATGTTTGCATACTGCTGTTGCTCTGAATTTTTAACCTGAGAATTTCGTGTCCTTTGGGTGCTAAGATAATGATGATGGAAAGAATCTCCTGCTCAGAGATTAAACAAGAAACATATATTTAAGCTCATAAAGTCATGGCTCTTCCCAGGAAACATTGTTAACTCCCATCAGCCACAGCAGTATGGAGCGGTGCTGTGTAAGGGCATCGATCTCAATGTCAATGAGCTACATTGGATAACAGGGAATAGAAGCAACTAATGAGGGTTTTCATAAAGACATCTGGCCTGGTGTGCTCTGAGACACTGAAGTAGAGGACCCTCAGAAACGAAGGGATCACAGCCCCTCTGGGCCTGCACAACCTTCCTCAGTCTAAGCTAAGTCCTTCTGTTCATGAGGGCGGGGGCGGGGGTTAGCTGCTTGTCTCTGTGTTTCCTCCTCTGATAAGAAGTTTTTGGTTACAATATTGTATAGTTTTGTGGCCAGAAAAGAAACTGGTTGCCTTCACTTTTCAACTCTAATGAGCTCTCAAGAGAAAGGCTAAAAGAATAAAACCAGTGAAGTCTAATCTATAAATTATTTTAACCTTTCTGCTGCTTTCTATCACTAATGGAGGTCCGGATTGAGAGACCAAATTCATCACTGAACATCCTGACTCCTTAATCTTGAGTAACTCAGATGACCTATATCAAGTGTAGACTTAGGGATGTACTATAAATCTAGCACAGATGTAAGAAAAATACCCAAAAAATTAACTTAGATTTTTTTGTTATCATTGATTGATTATCCACTCTAGTGTTTTCTAATAAAAACCAGAAATGCAAAGGTAGGTATCAATTCAACACATATAAAGATAAGACCATATGCCATAGGCAATTCGGTTTTCTAAGGTTTTACTCAAGGTGTTGACTTCAAAGGGCTACAGGTAAGCCTTTAAGACTATTATGTGAACTTGGTCAGCACAAACTCAGTATTTCATAAAAGAGCTCAAGTTTTTATTGGTGCTTTAGTTAATTCAGAAAGAGAGGAGGAGGATGGCAACACCATGACCCCGAACACCTGCTAATATTCCTTAACATTATTGGCCCCAAAACTAAAAGGATAAGAATTTCAGAACATGATATAATAAAATATATTCCCATAGATCCAAAAATAGTTTCATTGCAGTGAATATTTATATTGTTTGAGAATATAACTTAATTTATTGTAATAATTTCTAAAATTATATTTACTGGTAAATATAGCATGTTCATTGCCTAAACCCAAAGTGATAAAAGAGTTCTCAAATTTGGTCATGACATAACAACTATCAAAATATTCATAGAATGCTTATGAATGTTAAACCATCTATTTTGTGCAATTTCTAAGCCAGAAGGTTTGCTAAATGTGTGAAATTTCTGAGCTGTTATCTGAGCTCCATGCCCTGGTGCTTGCATTTCTTTACATTACAGAAAGAAATGGAAGGGATTAAAAAGTCAGCTATATTTAAATTAAATATGATTTATAACTCAGAATATATACAGTCATGCTCTTTACTTCAGAAACAAAGAGGAAGCTTAAAATTGCATTTTACTCTCATAAAATGATTTTATAGCTGCAATTTCTTGTTTCTAAATGCATAATGTATCCAAGATGCTATCTTCCTGAAGTTCCAAAGTAATACGTTGGGCATTCCCTGGGAATTTAAGTAAAAGATTATACAATAGAGCTTCATTTGGCAGCAAATGGTCAGAGAGTGCTTCCAATCAGAACTAATCACCCAATCAGCTAACAGCTGAAGATGCTGTTGTGACTGTTGTTCCAAATGTGTGCACATATATTCTCTATCACACACACACATGCACACAAACACATACACACATACACACACACACACACAAACTTATGCATACACATCACACACATTACTTTATTTGATACGCTTTCATTATACAATCATTACAGGATATGGAGGTGGGACAGCAAAAAATGTGGCTTCCAGGAAACACTGTACCTCATCTTCTCAGTGCACTGTGCTTCCATACCCAGCCCATGTTTTTCCACTCGACTCATTCCACCCCCAAGTCATTGGGAAGAAGTTCCTTTCCAACCACGAATGTGTTGAATACTCTTTCAACCCCCCAACAGTTTCATGACCATAACGGAAACCTTGTAAAGCATGACAGAAAGGCCCATCATAAATATAATTTCCTATCAGACTGGTATGTAAACTGGAGACAAAAAATATTAGTGGTGTCACATTATGCACACTCACCCTTGCTAAGTTCTACCCTTACTATAGTTAGTACAAAGTAACACTACATATAATAGCGTCAATTTTCTGAGGATGATCTATCTGTGTCAGGCACTTCATTATTATCCACCGTGTTTTCGTTGGAAAAAAATGTTATTCACATTTTACAAATGAGGAAACTGAAACTAGAAGGTTAATGATTTGATCCCCACCCTGACCCAAACTGTAACTCTGATGTCAGGGTAAGGAAATCCATAGAGGGCCAGAGATTTGTAATTAGTTAGGTCTTACTCTACAACCTTTACTCTTTCCACTATTGTAGCTCCTATATTTTTTATGAATCAGCCACAAGCTTTTGATTAAGTGCTGAGCACCTTAATGAGGAGGACAACATATAAGATGTAGAATAAGATATAGAAATCCTCAGATGGACTATCTTGTGTGTGCACATGAACTGCCTGCTCCCACTGAAGTGAATGATAACGATAACTCAAGAGTTAAAACTGGAGGCACTGCACACATTTTCTTCTCTCTCCCACTCACCGGATCATTTATACTTCCCCTCAATCAAGGAAGAGACATTTTAGTGAATTGTCATCATGGTGACTAGTACTAAATGCTATGAAAACTGGCTTATTCTGATTTCAATCAAGGTTTAGGAATGACAACATGCCACTTTTCTTGACCATCTGTTTATTATATTTATGTTGAATTTTCTTTGTTTCTCCACAAATGTCTTTATTACAAGAAAAATTTCCAATGACTCTTAACATCCTAGATTTAAATACTGAGAGAAATTGGCCTCTGGAGCAATGATACATGAACAGCTCCAGTGTCTGAAAATCTCAAAGATTGTATAAATACACGGGTTTCAGCCTTCATATCTAGATTAAACTCATTTTGTAATTCCATGAATTACTTATCAGGATTTCTACTTCAGTTTGAGGTGGAGGGTATCAATTTGTTGATTCTGTAAGTTCACATTTTTACCTAAGTTTTCTGGCCCTAAAACCAAGAGAAAAGCGATTAGTAAAAGTCAACCACAGTGGGTCAATTTGCTTGGATCCATTTTATGTATCATGTTTTTCCTTCATTCTGATTATTAAAAAATTACACTTAAGGTACTAATGCTTGAGGGAGAGAATGAGATGATAGAATAAGAAAATTAAGTTATATAAAGATTTAGCTTCTCTGAAATAGAATGAAATACAGGGTCCAATATTTATTTTGTTTTAGAGTAATTTAGAATTAAAAAGAGAGTTGGGATTTTCCCAATACTGTTTCTATGATTATATATTATTACATTTACTCTCATTTACTGGTGCTTAAGACAAAAATAAATTTTACAATATAATAAATTTAGAACTCTGTAAAGTAGGTTTTACTATCTCTATTTGACAGATTAAAAAATGAAGAGTGACTATATTAGTTGCCCAAGTTCATTCTGCTAATGAGGGTTGGAATAAGTTTTAGAACTCTAAAATGATCTGTATTATATTCACTATCAATAGTACATTTCAGATAGAGTAAGAAAATAAATTCTGGAGAAGATTCATTTCTCCTCACTTTAGCGCCAAGACCTTATTTTTTCTGTTGCACTCTATTTCTGATCTATAGCACATTCGTTATATTATGATATATTGTGAAATAAGTAAATAAAAACAGTATTTTATCAGTATATTGTGTTATTCATGACTTTTAAAGGTAGCTTTATAGCATATACTTGTAATTATTACCATCGCAGGGCAATTCAGAGACAAAGACCAGTCAGTAACTAGGAAGATTTTATTTCTTCATAAAGCTAAAGAGTCACAAGTGAGATGACCAAAATGACCAAGGCTGCCTCCAAAGTTTACCAATATTTATATGATGACAAGAAACCCTTCTTGTAAAATTTAATCTCCAATTTCCCCAACATGATGTGATGAAAAGGCTTGGAAACTATGTATTAGTTGCTTGAGCAAACATACTCCCCCTTTTCAGTAGTGTTTCTTCTCATCTTCCATCAGCTGGTCAATGGTACCCTGGGCTATCTAGCCCCAAGTGCTGGTGTCACTGGAGAACTTTATAATTGGATCCCACTACCAAAACTAACACAATAGATTATGTAATTACCTGGGATCCTTCTTAAAGGACTTAAATTTTTCTACTAAAAAGTAATTAAACTTACAATTAAGTACTGGATAAATAAATTCAGTTTAAATAACAATTGTATTGCTTGATCCTGAAGAAATTATAACTTCAGGCCTGATATTTTTAAATCAGGAACTTGAAATACCCAATGCCAAAGGGAAACTCTCCTACTGGACAGAGGATGAAAAAATTCTCGCTGCTCTAAAGCACAGTAAGTACAATAAAATGGCTACATCTTAAGAAGTCATATGAGAGATGTTTTCCTAAATCCTTAAGAATCGGCTGCTTGAGCAGCATAAGCACATCTCCATTCACATCCTTTCCTAGAGTGGCCGAAAAAACCAACCCTACAGACTGTCCTGCAACTATGAACTGTTATATGGACACTTTTGACTAATGAGATGGAGTTTCAAGTCCCTCAGTAAAGCTTCCTTACTAAAAACAAACAAACAAAAAAAAAAAACAGCCCACACAAATAAAAAGTAAACAGATAAATCATCATGAAGACAGTATTCTTTTGACCTGGAACAAAGATGCGTTGGTTGGAAGAAAAGTGGCCAAGGAACTGTATGCACCAAACCTGCCGGAAGCCAATCGGTGCTTTAATCACAGAGAGCTGTGGACAGGGAGTCCGGAGGGCTGGTCAACCTTGACTGCTCTGAGGGGTCGGAGCTGGTTACTGGGATGTTGGTGATTGAAGCAGCCCCTACCTGTTAGTCCTAAGAAGATCTACTAATTGACTTTTACTGGTGTTTCTGGCCTGGGGGATACAGCTGTATGATGATTTTAATCTTAATAAAAGGAGTGGTGAAGCCAGAGCCAGGGGGAGTTCTGCCACTAGAATTGAACTACCTCCTGGCCCCCATTTTCCAAATTAGTATTTTTCTGAGTCTCTTTATTCATTTGTATATGGCCTCCTCCAGAAACCCAAACCCTGAACCAGGAACCTGAATTGGGGTTCCCACACAAACCTATATACTACAAAGCACTGAGAGATAAATTCAAACACTCCTAAATAGAATAATAGAACATTTATTAGTCAAAAACTATTTTTGTAAGATGTCTGTTCTCCCCAAATTGACTTATAGATGCCAAACAATGCCAATCAAAATTTCAGAAGTATTTTTAGAAGTAAAAATAATGATTCTAAAATTCATGTGGGGATGCAAGGCTTAGAATATCAAAACAACTTTGACAAAGAACAAAGTTGGACTGCAAGAATGAGTTGATTTTTAGTAATAGCGATCAATATAGCATGCTATTGATATAAAGGTAGACTAACAGATCAATGGAAAAGAATCAATTCTATTTATTGACTCACTCTATATATAATCAGCTGATTTCAATGAGGTGTAAAGACATGATACTGAAATATTTTGGATATTCACATTTAAAAAATAAACATTAACTTATACCTTTTATCACGTTTTTAAAAAATCAACATGGGTCATACACATAAAAGTTACACCTAAAACTAAAACTTTCTAAAAGAAAATACAAGAAAAAATGTGTGACTTAGGCTAGGTGAAAATTTTTCTGAGAGGAGACAAAAGATATATGAGAAAAGTTGAGAAATTAAAATTAAAATTAACAATTTGTTATCTGCAAAAGACACTTTTAATAGAATGAAAAAACAAAGCACAGACCAAGAGAAAATATATGCAAATCATATCTCATTGAAAGTTTGTACTCAGAACACAAACCTCAATATTAATAAAATAACCTAATACCCATGAGCAAAATATTTTAACAGACATTTCACCAAAAATAAAGATAGAATACAAACATATAGAAAGATGCTCAATATCACTAGGTAAATGCAAACTAAAATCACATATGGCCCACCCATCTCAAGAAAAAAGAAAGCCTTTCATAGAAATGTTTACAGCAGCCTTATCTGTGATAACCCAACTGAAAGAATGTCTATCAACAAGTGACTAGATAAACAAATATTCATACGATGGAATATTACCCAGCAATAAAAATGAATTTACCAGTGATGCAGACATTCTCATGAGGGAATCTCAGAATAATTATGCTAAGTGAAAGAAGCCATAGCAAAAAGAGATACTTACTGTTTATTCCATTTTTATAAAGTCTTAGAAAATGGAAACAAATTTCTAGTGACAAAAAGCACAACAGTGGCTCCCTTGGGATGGATGATGTTAGGAGGAAGGGAACATAAGGAAACTTCTAAAGGAAATGGGTGTGTAAATTATTTTGATTGAGGAGAAGATTCTAGGTGTGTATACATACATCCACAAATCATTACTTTAAGTAAATGCATTTATTACATGTCAATCATACCTGAATAAAGTTATTTTTTAAGTTCAAAGGCAGAAAGGATATATTTCATTAAAGGAAGAAGAAGCTGATGACTGGCTAAAATAAAAGAGGCCCTTGTACCACCAAAATGACTAAAGTAACAGACTGCTATCTGAGAAAGCCAAAACGACAGGAATCTGAACCCCACTGATGGTATTCGACACCCACACCACCTCCGGACCTCTTCACTGCTGACTTCTTGTAGTAGAAGGGAAATAAATGACAAGTAACTCATTATTTAAGCACCTATTCACTGGCTCTGTTATAGCCGCTAGATGTGATTCTGACCGATATACATGTGAAGGTATAATGGATGGATCTCTGCTTAGAAATGATAAGATAGAATCAACTGGTTTCAGAAATATGGAATAATAAACAAAAACAAACTGGAAAAGTAAAGACAGCAGAGCAGCATAAGAGAAAGATAAATGATCCCAGGAGCCAAAATAGTTCAGTGCCCTGAAACTTCTAGGGATTTGGCTTCAGCTAGTGATGGATGGGAGGCAAGGAGCTGGAGTCGGAAGAGTTATTACTCGGCAGGATGTGGAAGAGCAGGGGGTGGCGCTGAACATAGATTGCACTCAGCGAGGCCCCAGGATCTGGTTCTCAAAGCAAAGTGGAGTTCTGTGAAAGAGATGACGTGAAGAGCATTATCACTCTTAGCAAAGATGGTGAAGCCACATTAGAGGACACAAACAGAGTGCAAGAATTGAAAAAAGACAAAGAAACAAATGTGAGCAGACTGAGTTTAGGTAAATATTAGGAATGAAACTGGCAATACAGAGCTCATGGTATGGGACATCAGACAACTGCCCCAGGAAAGCTCCGTTTTTAAACAAGAATGCATCTGAAGTGTTGATTACTTTTGAATGACAGCTAAGTGAGATGGTATATGTGGCTATAAAAACAAACTGCATAACACAGATCCCATTAGCATAGACTATCAATAAAAGAAAAAAAATAATCAGCCACAGAATTGTTTTGGTTGCCTTGTATATAGAAATAATAACTAAACCAATTCAGACATATAACATTTACCAATTCCTCCTCTTTAAAGTAAAATTTAATTAATGTATTAATGATATGTAGTAATAATTCTCATCCTTCATTTCACTTTATTTGTGCAAATTTGGAAAAATAATTTTAAGCTATTGTTTCATCCATTTTTTTTAAATATGACATAACTGAATCCCAGGAAATTAATCTAGATGAAAGACAAAACAACCCAACTCAAGTATTCAAGTTACAATTATAACTTTAGTTGTCTGGATGTATTAAAGACACCATCTTAACGAAAGGGATCCCAATTAACCAGAGGGTTAATCAAAGAAAAATCAAGTGAGGGATCATAAAACAAAGTTCACTATATTGTGGAGTTATTCCCAGTCAATAAATGATTTCAATGCTCCAGAAGATTTTTGCGTATCAGGTTGATAAAGTGGATTCCTGTCCTCTGTGGCTCAATATCATTATTATCTTTTCTCCTACTTTTCAAACTAGGTCATAAATGCTATGCTAACAATATTTTGATGTAGGGCCAACATCTTGTCTTTAAACACAGATCTCCTGACTAAATAACCCAGTGTCATTATTCATTATCCATACCCGTAAAGGTGATCTACTATTGAGTTCAAGGCCTGCTCCCTTGAAAGTGAAATGACAACCTAACCTGCAGCCACTGAAGAGGAATGCACCAGGGAATTATTTTTAGATTTTAATGGTTTCCCACCCACACCTAACTTAATTATATTTCTTTTGTTTGTTTGTTTGATTCTTCAACAGATTTACTCAAACTGCTTTGCTTGAGAAGAAAAGGCACAGATTTAAGGGGGTAACAGTGATTATGATGAATACAGTAAATGGAAGCTCAGCCAGTGACTTAATAAACTAAGTCAAGAAAATGAACTTCTTTTAATGATCTGCCTTCATTAAAATGACCTTTTAAATTAAGCTGTATAAACATCCTATCTAATAAAAGAGTAATATGCAAATTAACCATCACTCCACAACAAAATGGCAGCGCCCAGTCCTCTCAGGCCCCCTGAAGACCTCCAGTCCCAGGGCGGGCTGCCGCTGAGAGCAAGCAGCATGTGGCCCGGGCTGTTGGCCTGGGAGGCAGCTGTGCCCCCCAACACAATTCTCTCCCAGCCCAGGCCCAGGCCATGGCCTAGGAGGCACCCACATATCCCAGGCATGATCCACTGCTTATTATCAGCATGAGAGGTGCCTGCGCACCCCCAGCGTGATCTGCTGCCTGCCAGAGCCCTGCCCATGCCCCCCAACTCATCCACTGCCTCCAGCACAATCTGCTTCTAGCCGAAGCCTGGGCTGTGGGCCTGGGAGGTGCCTGCACTGCCTATCCCTACCCCCTATCTCCCCCAGCAATTAGCTCCCATCTGCAGCGGGGGGTAGGGGTATAGGCCTAGGAGATAGCCGCATCGCCCAGATCTATCCCTTCCCAGCGGCAGCCTGGGGTGTCAGTCTCCAAAGGGCCTGCGCTCCCATGGAGTGATCCCCCCCACCACACCTATAGCCTTGGAACTTCCCTTGCCGCCAGTTGAGTGATTGGAAATGGGGGGTATCTGGGCGATGCTGCCCAGCAAACCTCTCCCAATGGGTAGAAACTTCTGACCAGATTAGGGAGGTAAAGGGGTTTGTTTAAAATCTTTAGAAACCTCAATGGAAATGTCTGAGGTAGGGTTTCACATCAGAAGTAACTTACAACTAATTTCTGAAGGCAAACGGGGACACTGTAGTTACATTCCTGGAGAGTACCCCGAGGTCTGGAGGTTGACTCTGCAAGGGTGGTGGCAGGTGATCCCCATCCTGGTTCCTCAGCCCCTTGGGCAGGGCTTGAGCCCACTCAGGAAGGCCTTTTCCCCGACAGTTTTCACAAGGCAGGGAGGTTTTGTAGACATGAATAAGAAGTGGACACTCACACGTCCTGAAGATGCTGGGGCCAGCAGAAATGACAAACAAACCAGGAAAAGAGCAAAACCAGAAACACCACCGATCCTAACATAGATCATCATTTTCTTCAGATGATGGTGTGTTTCCCTCTTCTTCATCTTCTGGAAGCAAGACAGATTCAAGTACTGATGATTCTACCAACATAAATGTTAAGAGAAAGATTATGAAGAATACAATAAATGGAGGCTCAGCCAGTGACTTTATAAACTAAGTCAAGAAAATGAACTTCTTTTAATGACCTGCCTTCATTAAAATGAACTTTTAAATTAAGCTGTATAAACATCCTATCTAATAAAAGAGCAATATGCAAATAAACCATCACTATGTGACAAAATGGCGGTGCCCATAGATCCAAGATGGCAGCGCCCAGGAATAAAAAAAAAGGGGACAAAAAATGAAATCGAGAAAAAGAAAGAGAAGAAAAAAAAAGAAGAAACACCAACATGATATCACTTTCCAAGGTCTCATGAAATTTCTGTTTAAGGAGTTTATTTTATGACACTTCTAGTTTGGGTTTACATTTTTACTGTCAAGACCACGGCAGGTATACTGTCCAATATGTTAAAGAAAAAACCCTATCTAATAAAGAAGGAATATGCAGGAGAGGGCATTTGGGGGTGACTGGACTGTCAGGGGAGGGCAGTTGGGGATGATTGGGCCAACAGGAGAACAGTTAGGCATCAATGGCTGGCAGGGGAGTGGTTAAGGGATGATCAAGCTGGCAGGCAGAAGCAGTTAGGGGCAATGAGGCAGGCAGGCGAGCAGTTGGGAGCCAGCAGTCCAGGATTGTGAAAGGGAGGTCTGACTGCCTGTTTACACCTGATTCATGTGTGGGATCAGGCCTAAACAGGCAGTTGGACATCCCCCGAGGGGTTCCAGATTGGAGAGGGTGCAGGTTGGGCTGAGGGAAACCCCCACACCACCACCCCAGTGCACGAATTTCATGCACCGGGCCTCTAGTATGATATAAAGTTGGTACTCAGAAAGTGTCTTTGTATAACTCCTTTTTAAAAGCAATTCACCTTCATCATTTTTCCCAAGCTATTCAACAACGCTTTCAAAGAAATAACTTTCTCTTTTATTTATTTCATTCTCACAGGTTTATATAACACTTATGTAATTGCAGAAGTGCAACTAACATAAACTGCTTTGAAAAAAAAACAAAACACACACACACACAATTAACTCTGAGGCTGTAAACACTGAATATGACTTTGGGGTCATGAAAAAATATTAAACATTCTTCCTAGATTTGGAGAATTTCCACTTACTAAATTAGTCTTCCCCGAGGCAGAAGCTAGACAATTTCTGGGGCTCCTTTCCTTATAATTACAATGTGGACACCTTAGGAAGAGGGGAGAGTTGCAGAGGTCCTCTTTCTGTGCAGGACCCTTGGCTCCAGGATTGCTCTGCCAATGGGAATGGTGGGGAAGATTTCCAGCAGCAATGACAAGGACTGTGACATGAGGTGGCCAGTTATTCACACTGACAATAGCTCAGGTGCCTGACAGCACTGCCTGCAAACAATGCCACTACTGGATCCCAGCCATGTGTCCCTTGTTTTGGTCATGCATGCAAGGAGGACTTAGAACAAAAGTACCCTCCTGAAGCATGTGCGTCTAGAACATATTCCAGCAGCTCTACCCCCCAACGTTTCCTAGCCAAAGGGGCTTTTGCTCAGTCCTCTTCAAGTTTCCTAACTGTACCATAGCAAGGTATCTCTAAGCTTAAAGTGTGGACAGGGGTGCCCACACAAATGGTCACGAGTTCCCCACTGATTGTATGAGATGAAGTTAGATGTGGGAAGCGAAGGGAAGTCATGGCCAGAGACCTACTCCTGGGCCATTTCTTCAGCTCCTCAAGCATTGGGAAAGGCCTGCCTAAACACTGTGATTCTGGCCTTCCTGGAGGTTCTGTGTGTCCTCTCATATTTTAAGTAAGTAAATCTTCTGTTTAAACAATCTGGAGGAGGCTCAGTTACAGGAAATTAACCCCCAACTGATGCATTAGATAAGTATCTGAATAAGAGATAAGGGTAGAGGTCTGCCCCTTTACAAGTGGGCAAACACCTGTTGAGAATGTTCAGGTGTCAGAAACATCCCTGATTTGTTTCCACTGGGAATGGAGAGGCTAAGGGAACTAGTAAGTTGTGTGGCGGTTGGTTAAGAGAGCTGCTACTCTATTTCCAGTGATCATATGTGTGGGTTTTCATTATTTGAATTCCCATCTCCTGGTCGGGGAGGACTTGTAGAGCTAAGAAGACCTGCTCTGGCACCTTTGCAGGTCACTCCTTGTAGTGAGAGGAGGAAGCATCAGACTAAAATATAAAATGATAATATACTCTTATTCTGGCTAAGAATCTCTAAAAGAACTATAAATTATATAGCGGAAACCAGCAGCCTAGGCTTTTATTCTGACTGAGTCATTACAACAGTCATGGAATTTACATATTTGGAAAATAAGTTAAAGATAAATATTCACAAGAGAAATTAAGTGCCTACTGCATTTAATGTTGAAACTTAGAATTAATAAATATTACTCTTTGTATTTTCTAAAAGGCCAAGTCAAGATCAAGGAAAACCAGTCTTTAAATGCCATTTGAGGTATTCTGATATTTCCTAACTAGATTTCCTCTTTTTGCTAATCAAAAAATCACATGAAATTTTTTCTCATTTATTCTTTTTGTGGAAGGAGGTTTATTTTGGTAAACAAATTCAAAATAAATTAATAAGAATATATTTTAAGACTTCATTTCAAACGAAGACTACATGTGGCAAGTAATAAGTTACTTGCACTACTTTTGTGACCTCTCTGATACAATTTTTGAATTATGATTTTACAACAAAACATTTTTTATTATACACTACTACTGAATTACAGCTAAGTATTGAGAAAGAAGTGAATTAGAATTCAACATGAGTTAAAAATTAACTTCAAATTCTTTGAGCCGAAAGGTTGTTTTATTTGACATATCTAAAACTGCCAAAAATTTAAAAGTATTTGACATTTTAAAGGCATTAGACTCTACAGGGAAAAAAATACATTAAGGTTAATGTCCACATTAATAAAGCCCGGAATAGCATGTTATGTAACAGGAAATTGGCTTACTGTGGTTAGTCTCCAATCGATCTATAAGGTCTAAATTTTTAGTAGCACGCTTCAGTAACAGCAACAATTTAATGGATATTAAAAGAAAATCTACGCAGAGTTATGTTTCCAGGGAGATTTATGCAGGATTGTAAATTAGCTTCCTCTAGTGGATGCCATTTTCGAACTGAGGCCTGTAATCATAACTATTTTTGTTCACTAAACTATTCCCAAATTGAACATAAACATGACTTCCTGTTACTAGTGTTTCAGAAGGTGATGGAGATGGCAAAATACTCCAGTATCCAGCATTGTATATATTTCCCTCCTCGGAAAACAGTGACTTCCTAACACACCATGGATGGCAAGCATTTGCTTGGATTGTTTAGCTTTTGCTGTCCACCAGTCTGTCCATAGCTATTGGCTATCTATTTTAAGACAAATGTGTTGCAAATAACCACAAATACGATCATTGACTTCGGGTACAATGAACTTTCAGTTCATAACCTTATTCGTGTGCTACCTCCCAGTGGCTACTGACAGGAACTACTCTATTAAATGCAACACAGAGGTTGAAACCAGGAAGGAATTTTTATTTTGTACCCTTGGTGATGGTTATTCAAAGGGAGCATTTTAGAAACTTCTGTGATGAATTTCAGTTGATATAATAAACTTCAGTCTTATCAATACTTATATATTATCTAAACTTTGAGGTAATGGTAACAAAACATTTATTGAAAGTGACATTGATATCCCCTGGCAGATAACATTTTCTAAATGAAGCATAATAAATGCCTTTATCTTTAACATAGCATTAAGGTTTTGTTAACCTTTGTTTCCAGTACAAAATGAACCTTTTATAACATAGAATACTATAAAGTAGATTATGGCAGGAAAAAGAGGATGAAAAGACAATTCTAAGAAGCTGAGAAATTTAGAGGGAAGAGAAAAAATGGAAAGATACTGGAAAAAAATCTTCTGATACTCTAAGAAAAAATAAATATTTCTCCCTTCTTTAAGATCTTTGTATATCTTTATATATTATTCTAGAAGCCTCGTGCACAAAATACGTGCACAGGAGTGTGGGGGGCTGCCCTCAGCCCAGCCTGCACCCTCTCCAATCTGGGACTCCTGGCTATTATCATACTTCCACCCTCCAGAAGTTTTCCAGAAAATTAGGTCTGAGAAAGGGTCCAGAATTCTGGATTTTGATAAGTATTCAATTGGTTCTTTGATCAGAGATAGGTAAATATTTACCCATGAATGACCTATCTAGATTCTATCACATACTAGCACCCTAATATTCCAGTAACAGTTCCTACAAGAACATATTAAGTTTATTCTCCAATCTCATACATAATAAAATAAGCAAAAAAAACTGATACTAATACTATTGAGAGTGAAATTTGCATTGAACTTTTAAAAGTAAGAGTATCCTTGACCACTGTGAGTTACTGTATAAATATGTCTCAAATGTTTCGGTAATCTAGCATATAACCTATAAACTAGAAAACTTATATTTGTATTTGCCTTATATGCAGATTAATAACTTCCCCCTTTTGTTTTCTAAAAAGATTAGGCAGAAGAATATTTTGAGACCATTTTTGTACAAATAGCCATTAGCTCTGTACAAAATTCTATTTATTTAATTGAACTGATTACAGTCTGAATTTCTGTTGTGTAACATTTTCTAATTGGGTCCATACTTTTTTGTTCTCTTATCTTTTAACTTGGTCCCTTTCAACTCCACCCCCAGCACCCTAAATTTGATCAATTGCTTGCCAGGATATATTATGTTATTGCTCTCCAGTATAATGGCCCTCACTAGACTGGCCCAGTTAATCTATGATAATTGCTAATTTTCCACTGTATAGATGAATTCCAAGTTTTGACCCATATAAACTTTCCCAATTCTGTTGCTGCTAAAGTTCTAGTTTTCCATCAAACAATTTTTCTATCATAAACAATCATGACTTCATCTTCCAGTCCCTTTTTTTCTGGGGGAAAAAATGCCCTTCAGCTGGTGACAAAAGTTTTGGAAATTTGAGAGGCTTTGGTCTCTTCCTGTCACTTTCTGCCTTAATAAGTGCCCTCTTAAAGGACATTTCCAATAAATATTAGGTTGGCTTCTTTTAAGAAATCTGATGTCATTCTTTGAGCAATACCTGGGGATTCAGCCTATCAGGACCCCTCAATTAATACTGTCCCACCTCTTAAAGGTGAACATAGAATTCTGAACCTTCTGTGATTCAAATTGAAGGCCTAAGGTCTCCAAAAGTATTTGTTAGTTAACCCAAGTAATACAAAAATATTTTATGAGCCACAGTCAACCAATGCCTAGATGAAACCAAAACTCAATGGGAATGACCTCTAGGCCAAGAAGAATGTCCCTAAAAAGAAAAAAAAAAGAAAGAAAAAAGAAAGTACATCTACACTCAAGTTTCTTGTAGACTGAATATATTGCAATAATGTCTGAAATAAAATGTACATCACTGAAATGAAATATAAGTAGAATTAGCAGTTGGAAGGCTAAAAAATTAACACTGCAAAAAATAAAGTATTTTTATACTAGTTACAAAGCTTCTAATTTTCTATATAATTAATAGGGAATCTAAAAAAATTCAGGTAATTGAAAGAATGATAAAAATTGGGTTCTATACAGATTGTTCTGCCAAAGTGGGGGAAATGGATAGCAGTGATGGGCAGAGGCAGGAAGATAGGTTCTGAGACCGCTCTGTAGTTCCAGTAGGAATGATCGGAGCCTGAACTCATGAGTTCAATGGAAGTAAGGTTGAAGATTACGTACTGCTGAAATATTTATAAAACGATTAGTAGTTTTGACACAGAAATTCTTCTCCTAAGTGTATATTTAACAGAAATGCTTGCATACAATCATCAAAAGACATGTATGAAATGTTTATAGTAGCATTATCAGTAAGAGTAAAAAAAAATAGGACAATTCAAATGCTCAATCTGTAGAGTAGGTAAATAATGGTACTTGGTACTTTTATGCAATGGATTAATATTCATCAATTAGTATAAAGAAACTATAGCTAAACTGCAATAATATACGTGAATCTAACAAACATAATACCCAGAAAAAGAAAGGACATGGACACAAAGCAATACAGATTGTATGATTTCATTTATATTAGGTAGATAGACCTGCAATTTACTATGTGGTGCTAGAAGTCATGATAATAGTTACCAAAAGTTACCTGTAATGAGGAATATGAGTGGGGAAGGGTCATGAGATTGCTTCTGGGCTGCTTATCATGTGCTGCTTCCTGATCTAGATTCTGCTTACACCCGTATGGTAACTGTGTGAAAATTCTTCTAGTTGGACATTTATGTCTAGTGTACTCTGTGTGCTTTACTTCAGTAAATGTATTTAAAAATAAAAATGGCTGAACAATTAATTAAGTACAAAGAAAGAGTGAGTCATGGCAATTGGGCTGAATCATGAAATATTTTTTTAAAAATTAATGTTTATTGAGCAGCTATTATGAAAAATACATTTGATAGACAAAATGTTGTAGAAGTTTTTAATGATGCTTTAGGGGACTGGAAACACTGCATTAAGTAGAGAGATATTTTAATTGGAGATTGAGCAGGATATTTGTCAGGTAGAGCTTGCAAATATGGCATTTTAGGAAAAGAGAAAATTACAACACTGTACATTCAGGATAGGTTTGGATCACAAACGGGTTTGAATGGCAGTTTTAAACTCTGCTAAGTAGAAATTAGAGGGGTTTGTAATGCATTTGAATGGAGGAGTTTCATGAAACAAGTTACAGGAGGTAACTCACATATGGGAATATTTTGGAAGGATAGAGCTAACATCAAGGGATTCAGGAAGCCATGTGGTTACAGTGAGCAGCTTAAATGTCTGCTCTACCAAGGTGCCGGCAGAAATGGGAAGGGAATGAGCATCACTGAAGAGCTGGCATCTGTGGAACCTGACAAGTGATTGGACTTTGGGTCAAAGGAAACAAAAGCCCAGTTAATATGAGAAATCCTGCTACACTCTGAGAGGTAAATTCTCAAAAAGATCCAAGGACAATTGGCATCAATGTCACCAGCATGCTTCCGTAAAAAGGCTCTTCAGATCTAACCTCAGGAATACTTCAGCAGGCTCTCTGAGGATGAGGTGCAAACATTTTATTTACGAAAGTCCTCCCTGTGGTTTTTATGAAAACTTAAGCTTGAAAAAAGACTGGAATTGGTAGACTTCCTGTGGAAATTACTACAAACAAAGTTTAAACTGCCATGACAAATACCAATATTTTTCTTAAGTACAACACTTAGCAAGTGCTAAAATGATACAGAATGGACTTGAAATGGGTGAATGCTATGAATTGAGAATACATCAGGAGTTCTGTAAATGCATTTCAACTAACAAATTCTGAAGGTAAAACTCCCTATGTTCTTTAGAATAAGCAACTGTATTTCATTTTAGCTGCAAATGTGTTTTGAGTCTTTTACACCATCTGCCACGCTGAATTATTGGCAACCATGAATCCTAATAAAGAGTGTCATTTTACACAAGATAAAAAGATCTGGGCAGTTCAGGGGCTTTGTCTCTCTACCACATTGGAGAGAAGAGGTCCCCCCCTTTTCTCCCCCCACTCAGGAACAAATGAACAAACTTGACCTAGGCATGGAGCCAAACTCTGCAATTACAGTCAAGAAGGAAATACACTGGGACATCCACTGGCCAAGTCCAAGGAATTTTCAAAAACAGATTTTCATCATGAATTACCTCAAAATTTTATGATGCCCAGACTAACACAATATATATATTTAGGGCTATCACATGACTTACATCAGAATTGTTATGAGCTTTATTTGATAGAACAGGTAGAGCACCAAAAAGCTGCAAATAATTTTTATTTTTTTTCAAGTTACTGTCTAAAAGCTGGTGTCATTATAGATGGGAAATGGCAGTTTTTTAGATAGTATTCAGCACAGTCACCATAACAAATTCAGCTTGGGTGATGTCAGGTTTGAATAATCTCTGTATAATCCTTCTGTTCTAAACAGCATACTAAAAATTGGCATTCTTTTGAATTGCTTGGATTGTGAGACTAACAACTGCAAAATATAATAGGGTGAGTTGGGGAGGGGGCTGAACACAGAATAAGAAGACAAGTCCCATTGGGCTTTGTATACCTAGCAATTGACCTCAGCAAACCAAATGTTCTTGGGGTCTGTTCTGAGGCAGAAGGGAAAGGACAGCTTTGCCACTGGGTCTTTGAGGGACAAAACACTTGCAAGCACACAGACAGATCTCTGTGGTTGAAATTTCTTGCTATTCTTTTAATTTTAGGAATATTCCCCACAGTAGCTGTTATTAAATATTCACTTGAGTCAACTGTTTTACTGAGATCTGATTAAAACAGGTTTTATATCCTCTGTGACTACTAAACACATTAAAATGCAATACAATAAAAAGCTTCCCCTTTTTGTGTATCAGAGTGAGGTACATCTTTGAATTGCTGACAGAAAATGATTTATAAACCAAAGGAAAAAAAAATGTCATGTTTCTTAAAGGAAAGGGAAAAAAAACAGTTTCTTCTCTGTGTACTTAGAATAAAGAATATTTAGGGGGAAAAAACATGAGTGAGGAAGAATTTTATTTCTACAATGGCAAAAAAAATTCCTTTCCAAAAATAAGGTAGGGTATTTTCTTGTTTATTTTTTATGTGACTTCTAGGAGTAAAGTACTGAATATTGGTCATTATAATAAAAAAACAATAAGTTGGCATTTGTTTTGATCATGATTCAATTGTTACTGAGATGTAACTAAAAACTGACTAGTTTGATTAAAAATTATATAAAATGCAATCTTACCTGAAGTTATTAGAAAATAACTCATGAAAATATAATTTTTTAAGAATATAACAACCATGAAATCTATTTCTGATCTCATTCTTTTGGATTTGGCTCAATATGTCATTCAGCGAAAGCCAGACCCGTGGTTGGCCACAATTAGTTTCTACATATGGAATATAAGGCACTTTAGAAGAATTATAAGGCAATAAAATGTGAAGAAAGTCAGGTACCCTACTTCATATGCTTTTCTTACTGAAAACTGTGATGGCCTCATAGAGGACGACCAACAGGGAAAGGTCGTTCTCATGAGAGTTAGGCCGGCCCATGTGGCTCAGTAGTTGGGCATCAAACCATAATCCAGGAGTTTGATTCCTGGTCAGGACACATGCCCGGCAGCAGCTTACTCTCTGGTGTGGGTGTGCAGGAGGCAGCTGACCGATGATTGTCTCTGATCATTGATGTCTCTCTCTCTCTCTCTCTCTCTCTCTCTCTCTCTCTCTCTCTCTCTCTCTCTCCCTCCCTCCCTCCCTCCCTCCCTTTCTCTCTCTTCTCCTCTCCCTTACTCTCTGATATCAATAAAAATAACTATTTTTAAAAAGAGCTGGTATGCCTCCTTCTCCTGCATAAAGAAACTCAATATGCTCTCCTCTCTGTTTGAGGATCAAGGCATACCTAGTGTTATAGTAAACTTCCCAAGTTTAACCCTTCGAGAACAGAGTTGCATATTACATATATAGCAAACATATAATTTTGTAATGACATTTATGTAATTGTTTATATAAATATTTAATAAATATTTAGTTAGGGTTTTCTTTCTCCAATGACTGTTAAGCACTTTAAACACAAAGAAGAATTAATCTCTACTGCCAATGTACTTATGATACATTAGGAAAGGTAAATCTACTAATCCTCTTTATTAATTGAACAATTATCACTTGAGTGGCAATGAACAAGAAGTGATTAGCCCTGCCTGGGTAGATCAGAAATGGCTTCAAAGAGGGAAAAATGCTCAATTTGAACATTGAAATATTTACAAACTGAATAAAAATGGTACGTTATTGAACGGTGAAGAGATAGCAGACAGAAAAACTATGGAGTGGTGAAACAGAGTAAATTGGATGGTGACTATAAGTTTTATTTCTGGAGCATAGACTGGGTGTAGGGAGATGAGACCAGAGAATGAAGCAGGGGCCATTGTTGGTTGGCATAGACTATCTCCCTGAGAACTTTTACCATTTCTGGAAGTCAGTAGAAAAGTAAAATCTCATAAAGTGGTTTGACGAGGGGAGTAAAATGGTCATATTTTCAAATTAAAGAATTACTCTAGAAGAAGTGTGAAGAATAAATTTCAAAGGTAAACATTGCAAGAAAATATTTAAGTTAAGGGGCTGGAGTAATAATGTAAATAAAATTACCTGTCACATCTGAACACCTTTATAGAGCATTATTTGTATTTTACTTCGCCACATGTCTATCATATTATGATTGCATTCGTTAAAGTCATTGAAAATATTTTTGCAAGTAAATATCTATATAGAGGTATATAAATATAAATGTATATATGTGCATTCAAGCATTAATATTAAACATGAACACACAATGTATAATACACTTAGGTTTCCTAGAAATATTCCTTACATTATTTGTGAAAAGACAATATCTGTCTAGCCTTACTGAAATGATACATGAAGAATTAGTATGAAATATATATGAGTTTTAGTTCTCTGAATAAAATCCCCATAAAAACTATTACAATATGAAACATCACAATATGGCCATGATAGACCACATTTATGAAAGCTTTATGTAAAGTAAGTCTGCCCAGAGTTAGGATAGCAGGAAGACCTAGAGGCAAATACTTTAATGGAAAAAAGGAAAATTAAAAATGGTCATAAAACTAGTTATTAAAAAACACAATAGTATCCATTGTCCTGGGAACAATGCTCAACAGTGACCTTTCCTAGTCTAGAAATGGGCAGCACGGAGGTGATTCCCAGAAGGACAACTACAAACAAAATTCTAATTTACAGGGAATCTCTGGAAAGGCCAGATTTATGTCTGAAAGATATTGATTTCTAATGTGCTTACTTAAATGGAAAACCTTATTGAAATTTTATATTTCAAAGTTTTTATCTATAAAATTGTACTTACATCGCTTTCTTTCCATTTTATATATTAAACAATAAAATGGGAGCTCATATTAAGTTGGCACTTATTCTAAATTCGGTAGATTATTCTTTCATTATCTTAAAAGAAACATAAATTGTATTATATTGAAAACCAAATGTGTTTCAATAACATGGAAAAAATATATTATTCTCCATTGTGCTCTTCATATTACATCTGTGTGCTTTCTCAGCAAGAGGCCAAAACATTCTCTTCAGAATTAAACTGGATGCCATATATGTAGGATTATGATTCTTGGTTAGATAGCCACATTATCCACTTACATATGTGTGGATCAACTACCCTGAAACTTTTATGTCTTCATGCTATTGTTTTAGGAACTCTCCTAAAATTAGTGCTGAGATCTATGAAGCAGGTGAGAAAATAAGCAATAAAGATATATAAAGTATTCAGAACTTTGTTCCCCAGTTTTTATTTTTGCTGTAGGTATAACAAGCCACTTCCCAGGTAAGCAATTGCTGCAAAAATGACTCTGTCCTCCTACTAAATTGGGAATGTATTTGACTAAATGGATAAGGAGCTACACGATGACAAAGCTGACAGAAAATAAAAGCATAATGGTTAAATAACTCAACAATTATTTCCCTTCTAACAATAAATACCAATAACAAGTTGCACTAATCTCCAGCATAGAATGCTTTCTCTTATCCAGACAGGAAGAGTAACACCCAAAACTAGTTGCCACGTCTTTTTGTTTGGGAAGGACTTCCCTTTTGAGTTAAGTTTTCTGGGGAGCAAGATGGCATCCCTTTCCTTTATAAATTCTTTTCTCAAATGCATTAGCCTGGGTTGAATGTAACAATTTGTTTTTTATAAAAGTCATTAAAAATGGTGAAAATAGGAACATGATTTTATTTTTTTATGATTTTAAAAAAAATTTGTTGTTGAAAGAGTATGTCCCCTTTTTCCTTCATTGACCTCTCCCAGCCCACTCTCGTCCCCCACCCCAGGCCTTTACCAGCCTATTATCTGAGTCCATGGGTTATGCATATATGCATACAAATTCATTGGCTGATCCCTTCCCCTGCCTTCTTCCCTCTGATGTTCAACAGTCTGTTTGATGCTTCTATGTCTCTGGACCTATTTTTGTTCATCAGTTCATATTGTTCATTAGATTCTACATATGAGTGAGATCATGTGATATTTATCTTTCTCTGACTGGCTTATTTCGCTTAGCATAATATTCTCCAGGTTATTCCATGCTCTCTCAAAGGATAAGAGATCCTTCTTTTTTACTTTAAATTGATAAACTACTTTTAGAGCATGCTTAGGTTCACAACAAAATTGAGCAGAAAGAACAGAGTCCCCATATTTGCTGTCCCCACACAGGCACAGCCCCCGATGGACATCATGCCCCTCAGTGGTTACACTGGTTACCGGAGAAGAAGCATTAGGAGAACCTGCAGAGGTCCTTCAATACTAAGCAGCAAAGCAGTTATAGTAATGAAGTATAGTAGCAATCAACTCAGGTAGAAACTGCTCTTTTGGTTCTGTGCTTATTTGTTTGATAAAACAATAGAAAGTTATTTTGATTTTCTGAGCTTATGTATGCTATCCCAATACTCCATTGATGATGGTTTGAATATCCCATTGTTTGTGATCTCACTGGTCATCGAAGCACATTCCTCTGGGAACCAGGACAGGACAATTATCCCAAATTGTCTCAGTAGCTACAGATAACAAGTTTCAGTTGACTCAGTGTTCCAATAATCAGAACAGACCCTAAAATTGCCTCAGTAGCTACAGATAATGCATTCCTGTTAACTCAGTGACCCCAGAATCTGGACAGCACCATTATTCTAAATTGCCCAGGTGGCCCCAGATAATGTGTTTCTGTTGATTCAGTGATTCTTAGATACTTTAGATAACTAACTTGCTCAATTTCACTTCTGTAAAAAATGCTTTTTGCGAAACAGGTTCCTCGTTCCAGACCCAAAGATGTAATTGATACTTTTGTGATATTCTGCCCATATAAGCCAGATGTGTCAAGCTGTTCAGAGCTGTGAGGCTTGCAGTGGTGAATGGCTCCCTCATATGCCGCCGGTTTTTAATAAATGACTTCATAATTCAACTTTTTGAGGCGTCCTTTGTAAGATGGGGGTAGGCTACAACAGTAATAGCATCCATAGAGAAGATAACTTGGGCAGCTCAACTGGCGGACAACACCCATGAATTGCAACAGCTTCTGAGAAGCAGGCTCAGTGAGCTCCACTGTAACAGGATGCATCAAAGGTGGGGCGTAGGCAGTTTTCCTTGCAGAGAGACACTAGGAGTCTGCGTCAAATTTGGGGTTTCATTCCACTGTAACCTTCCTGCTGCAGGGTAGAATTCTGTACAGAAATTTTTAATAATAATACTGTTTTGCTGCATTATTGTCAACACATTTGCAAACTGGAATTGGGAATGACGATACACTTTAAGGCTGCCCAGTGGTGAAACTGTCCCAGGTTTTTGATAAGGGACTGACCTGAGATAAAGCACCTTTCAAAGTAAGAGAGTTTTTGTTTTGTTTGTCTGGGCTTTTTGTGTGATATCATCGTCTTTGATTAAAAAAAGATTCATAAGTAGTGGCTACAGTACCCCAAAGATATGAGTTCCTTTTAGTAAAATACTTTAACTATACTAACAGACCATTTATACTCTCTGTTATAGAATAAAAAACATTTTGACAGTGTCTAACAAATTGCTTAATGATGTGACTTTTCCCCCTTAATGATAATATGTTAATTACAAAGTTAAAATCAGTTGCCAAAAGGTCTCCCATAATTTGGGAGTAGGCTGGCATTAGAATAATCTGTCTACATGTATTAAATTTATGCTACACTTTCATTCTGGTTCATGAGTTTGATTTATGAGAAACATCAACTAGAAAACAGTAATAGCTTTCCCATTTTACAGACAGAAAATTATAATTGGGAGGAAATAAAATGCTTTGTCCTAATTCATCTTGAAAAATGATGATGAAATTTAATAAGAAATTAGGAGCTGTCCTAATTCTTATTTAATTTCCATTGTGCCAGGCCCCCTCTTTGCTTATATATTATAATAAACTGCCTCAGAACTGCTGGCTCAGCAAAGCTATTTCAGAAAATTTTAATATCCACGAAGCAAACTAATATTGTGATCCTTGTAAAAAGATTTGAAGGTGAAAAATCTTAGCAGACCTGCACTTAACTAGCCCATTAAAGGCTAAATTGAAAATAATTTAAGTGATTTTTCAGGATGCATGTTTATTTACTCAACACTATTTAAAATCTTGATAAAGATTTAAACTGTGCTCACAGAAGCTCTCCTTTTTTCTTTAAAAATAGGGCTTTCTCTATTTTACATCTAAAAAGCTCATAGGCTACTTGATATTTGGGGGCAGCTCAGGGATAGAAGTCCTCTTTGTCCATACAAAATGGTTAACGATGCTAACTTCAGAACAGATGAAATAGGGCTACAAGAATGGGCAAGGTAGGATGGAAGCAGGCAGGAAGGAGACTGGATAGAGTGATTTCTTCTTAGAGTCGAAGAAGCTAAAGAGTTTTCGGCTTTCCAGGTAGAGCCAACAACATAGTCAGACGTGTAAGAGGCAGCTGCCTCCAATGGTTTGGAAGAGAGGCAGGGTTCCTATTCCTTAACCCCGCACTTCCCTCTACATCCTTGCTGACACTGAAACGCAGGAAAGAACTGCTGCCATATGTCTAGTATCATATAAAGTGGAAATATTACACAACTGAGATTCGTGGAACTCAGAGTTACATACATTAGGCAAAATGAAGAATCTTTTCAAAACAAACTATTTTGATCTATATAATTAATGACAAGAAAATGTTGGTTAGGGCTAGTCTGGTGCATTTCCTCTTGGGGATGATGAGGGTACCTAGCTGAGAGACTCATAGAAAGCAGGCAAACAAGAAACACAAAACAAAACACTTGGGGCAGATAAGAAAGGCTGAGACACAATTCTGCTGGGACCCACCCCCGGGAGGGGACTCAAGACCCTAAACTCCTCTCTGAGGAGCAAATTTTGAGTTCCACATCAGGCCCCAGAACATCTAAGTTTGAAAGCCAATGGGGCCTGGCTGGTGTGGCTCAGTGGTTGACAATTGACCTATAAACCAGGAGGTCAGGCTTGATCTCCAGTAGGGGGCATGCAGGATACTGCCAATCCATGATTTTCTCTCATCATTGATGTTTCTATCTCTCTCTCCCTCTGCCTTCCTCTCTGAAATTAATATATATATATATATATATCTTATATAATAAAAGCCTTATATGCAAATTGACCAAATGGCAGAATGACTGGTTGCTGTAACGTGAACTGACCACAGGAACTGCCTCACAGGGGGGAGCACTGCTCAGCCAGAAGCCGAGCTCACGGCTGGCGAGTGCAGCCCCGGTGGCAGGAGCCTCTCCCACCTCCACAGCAGTGCTAAGGAGCAGCAAGCCAGTAGGTGGTAAGTGCAAGGGGTCCCGGACTGTGGGAAGGATGTCTGACTGTCCTGTGGGGAGCGGGCCAAAGCTGGCAGTTGGGCATCCCCCAAGGGGTTCCACACTACTAGAGGGTGTGGGACAGGCTGAGGGGCTGATCCCCAGTGCATGGATTTCATGCACCGGGCCTCTAGAGTGTGTGTGTGTGTGTGTGTGTGTGTGTGTGTGTGTGTGTGTGTGTGTATTAAAGAAAGCCAATGGGGTCATGTCTGAGACCCACAAGACCACAGTGCTCTGAGAAACAGCTCTTAGAGGATTTATAACGTGGACTCCCATGCCTCAGAGCCTACTACAGAGGCAGCTGACTAAAGAGCATCGGACTTTCTGTGTATGGGGCTTTATTGATTATCTTAAGCCTCCTATTTTAACACACATTGTATTGAAGTGGTCTCTGCAGGCTGGTGGACACCACCTGTGCACTTCCTCTGCCTCCCTTAAGTTTGCCCTATCTCCAGGGAAAGAGGTCCACATCTTCAACATCATTTGTCACTAGGGAATTTCAAAATTAAACAATTATGCTTTACATCCTTGCATACATACTAAAATGGCTGAAGCCAAACATTTGACAGCTCTAATTGTTGACAAAGGCACGGAGTAACAGGAACTCATCCATTGCTGGTGGGAATGCAAACTTGTCCAGTTACTTTGAAAGGCTGTGGGTTCTTACAGAATTAAGCACAGTTTTACCCCAATGCTGCTAGGTACTTACTCAATTGATTTAAATATTTATCTCCACACATAAACATGTAAAATTATGTTTATAGAGGACCTTTCTCATAATCACTAGAAACTGAGAGCTTCCAATATGTCCTTCAGTAAGTAACTAGACAAAAAAAATATGGTACACCTAAAAAATCAAATGCTATTCAACAATGAAAGCATACAAGTTATCAAACCATAAAAAGACATGAATGAATCTCATATACATATTGCTAAGTGAAAGACATCAATTTGAAAAGCTAGATATTATATGATTTCAATTATATGGTCGTCTAGAAAAGGTAACCTATAGAAATAGTAAAAAGACCATTCTTGCAAGTGAAACAGGAATTTTTAGGGGTGAACAAGACAGGTTTTAGGAAATTTTAGAAATTAAGGGGACCATGAAAGAAACCTAGGGCTGCAGACTAGCAGAAGGTATATTTCCATAGAATAGAGGAGCTGAAAAGCTGCAACAGGTACATTTCCATAGAATGAGGGACCTGGGAACTGCAATATTTTGTCTATATTTACAAAATAAAGAAGGAAGGAAGCCCAGAAGGAAGAGGAGAACAATGAGGGAGGTGGGCTTTAGGAGTTACTATGGTAATTAATTCTAAAAGGAATATTGACCAATCAGAGGGGACATCAGGACACAGGAACTGAAGCCTTTATGTACCAAGGAAACAGGAAGTTGGTTGGCATCTTTCCCCTTCCCCACATAGGAGACTGCATTTGTTCTTCAAATCTCCACCTTTGCTACACCAGCTTCTGTTCGTGGATTCATTCTTTGACTCCGGCAGACAAAATAATTCAGGTTCCAGTCCCAAAATTCCATAGCCCAAGGATTCAGAGAAAGAGGGTAGAACAGGTGAAAAAGTGTATTTTTAGGGTGGTTTAACTATTAAATATGATACATACTATAATGATTAACAATTTAGGTTAATAGTCTGCCCTCAAGTAGAGAAAATGTGACTTCTCAACTGTGGGATATGCACAATAACTTCCTTAAAATGAATACAGTATAAAAATAGTGAAAAAGTAGTAATTTTATAGCAAAGAAACCTGGCAAACACTACTACATCTGCCTCAACAGTGATATCATGTTGTTATGAGCCTCTAATATGATTTTATTAAAATAGTATTTCACCTCTGTGTTCTTTCTCCCAAAACTATAACCCTAGTCTAGTCATAAGGAAAAATCATACACAAAAACCAATATAAAATATCTGACCACAACTCCTCAGACTCTCAAAATAATTAAAAACAAGGAAAATCTTAGAAACTATGACAGCTGAGACGGGCCTATGGAGGCATGATAACTAAACAATGTGGTGTCCTGGATGGCATTCTGAAACAGAAAATGATATCAGGTTAAAACAACAAAAATACAAAGAAAGCTTAGGATTCAGCTAATAAAAATGGTATCAAAATTTTCCCATTAGTTGTAACAAATAGGTCATAGTGATATAAAATGCTAATAATACAGGAACTGGGTGTAGGATATATGGAAACACTCTGCACTATCTTCAAATTGTTTCTGTGAATACTAGAGGCCTGGTGCATGACATTTGTGTGTATGTGTGGCAGGGTTTCTCTCAGTCTGGCCTGCACCCTTTCCAATCTGAGATCCCTCTCATAATCCAGAACCACTGGCTCCTAAGCACTCACCTTCCTGTCTGCTGGATGCCCCTAACTGCTCCCCTGCCAGCCTGATGGCCCTAACTGCTCTCCCCCTAATGGCATGATCTCCCTAACTGCCTATCTGCTCTCCCCTCCTGGCCTAATTCCCCCTAACTGCCCATCTATTCTCCCTTCCTCTCCATACCTTCAGACCCCTGTGTAGGAGTGCTGAGAGCTCTCTGCCAAGGCCCTGCCCCCATCTTGATGCCCCCCTCCAGGCTGGGTGGCACAGCGGGCCTGCGTGCACCTTCGAGGTTGGTCCACCACGGCCTGTCCTGTCCCTCCCTCCAGGCCAGGCAGTGTGGTGGGCCTGCAAGTGCCTCTTGACTCTGTTGGGAGCAGCCTCTGCCTCCAAGGCAGTGTTGACGTTAGGCCTGGGCAGGCCTGCACGCACCTCTGCTGGGGGTGGAAGTCCCTACCTCATCCCCACCCACTAGCTCTTGTGTGTGCACAGCCTGTTGACCAGTCGTGCCCAGGACACCTTTAGGGCCAATTAGCATATTACCTCTTTATTATATAGATAGAGCAGCTTTAGAATAGTTTCGATTTTTTTAAGTAAAATAAAAATCCACTCTTCATTTTATCATAGTGAAATTTGAAAATATTGTCCAGGGACAAGTAATGACCATGAGATCTCCCAGAAAGAAAACCAATCAATGCCTTTAGAAACACGAAAGAAGCAAGATAGCACTGGATTTTTCTAACAACAATAGAAATGAGGGGTCAGTTAACAATGCATTCACCATTCCTAAAAGCCAGGAATGCCAAAATAGAAGTCTATAAATAACCATACTGTCATTTACTTACAAGCAAAGAGTAAATATTTTATTAGACATGCAAGATCTCAAAAAGTTATTTTCCCTGAATCCTTTGTCAGAAACCATGATCATGCTACCAAAACACGGAAGAAGCTGAATGAAGTGGAAGGCACTGGCTGCAGGATATAAGGGCACTGACCCATGAGAAGATGAAGGCCAATCCATGATGATGTTTGTGCATGAGACCCTAAAACTATCTAAATTAGACCAAATCGAGAGGACAGGGGACATCAGGAGGAATATCTTAAAGGGAAAAATACATTTTATTCATTTCCAAAGGTGTTAGCACATATAACAAGGTGATATACATTATTGCAGAAGGTTTGATGATGAATCAATGCTGGAGGAAATAAAACAGAGGCAATTATTCACTCTTGGAATATCAAAAGAATGTAAGAAAATAAATAAAATCATCATATACTATTGGTTCAATTATGAATAATGTTTACATAATTTTAATAGGGTAAACTTAGAATTGTGATCTAACCAAAATTATAATGTAAAACTAAATTGGGAAAATTTTCAAATCTAAAATTATGTGTTTGAGGTGGTAGTATTAAAAAAACTGTATCTCCATCTTCCACACTGGGATGTCAATAGATGATATCTGAAACTGAAAAAGTGGTATCAAGATATCATTGTAAGCATACACATGTTATCTATAAAGTGAGAGGCACATAAATAAGGAAACAGAGAGGTGGGAAGGGTTTTCTGAATGGGAAGAATGGAGCAGGTACTTGCATTTGCGTGCTAAGATCCCACAGAGATATTTAATTTTCTATACTAGAAACATATACAAGATTTCATCAAGAAATCTAAATAAGTTGAACACAATGAGGTTCAACAACTTCCATAACCTAAGATTGTGTCAATCTTTAGAAAACAGACTCAATTTAGAATGACATTTTCATGTAATTAGAAAAAGAATCCCTTACATTTACCAGCAATAGATACAAAAAGATGAAAATAATGATATATGTTCATCACTTTATATCACCAAGAAAAATATGGCAGGAGATTTCTTTATTGGGTCGCAATAAATAATTATTTGAGGCATGAGAACACAATTTAGCATCAGCTCTTAGTAAAAGATTTTGAAAAACCTCCCATAATATGCAGGGTGATTCTAGATTGCAAGATTTGCAGCATGTAATTCTAAATTACCATAAGTTATTATGATTATTTTTTCTTACAAACATTAAAGGATCACAGGAGAAATGTAAGTAAAATGACAACCTAAGAGTATATTCTAATTGTTTTCGTTATTAAAGAACTACACCTCTAGGTGAAAGAGAAAAGTTCTGACCTCCAAATAAAACAAAAATCCCACATTTTAAGTTCCTTTGTCTCCTGAAACTTCACACAGAAATTTCAGCCTACTTGCATTTTCATTATCCTCCAACACAGTATGTAAAAACCAGAAATAGTGCTATTTAGGATAATTATATTTGAAAGCTAAAGAGGAGGTAGAGGTAATTAATCACAGCTTCAAGGAGCCAGAAGACATGAGCCAGCAAAGAATCCAGCGAGAGAGAGATAATGTAGAACTTATTAATATGGAACCTATGCAAATATAGGTATATTATTATTTGTGTAATTATCCATATATCCTCCGTATACCCTTTTTTGAGTCAGAAAACTTCTTATAAAGGAGTATCCACACATATACCAATATTCTAAAAATTGTCACAATACCTCTTTTACAATGAAAAAGCATAAGTTATATAAACGTAATTACATTTTAATTATTAAATCATAGTTGTTTTAGAAACAATTCCTTAATTATGTAATAGGTAAGCATAGAAATATTTTTCTGAAAATCTGCTGGATGCTAATCTTGCTTTGGATCCTGCAGTAAACATGTGCAATTTTCTTATGCATTGTCAGCCTAGAGGAGTTTTACTATTTTGATGTTTATGACACAATTATGGCCCAGATGGTTGTGTTCTGATTCCTGAACTGTCTCAAAAATCATTTTTCTAAACTCCAACCTCCTCACATCTATACTATATAGTTTTGTTACAAATGGGAATGAAGATTTATAGGTATAATATGCCTCTTTTCATAACGTTTCTCTTCTTACCTTTAGATTTCCAGACATAGAGAGACTGGGAAGAGGTAAAAAATTGAATTCAATTAACTATTTATAGTTGAGACTGAGCACTTTTACATTCACTAAAGAAACATGCTTCATGATATTGTTCCATTTACCTAGAATACACTTCGCATCCCCACCCTTCCCTGTTACTGACCACCTCATTACCTGACAACTCTCTTTTAGGACCCCTTCCCCAGATCCTTCCCTGACTTTTCTCAGTTGATTGTTCATGTCTTTGTATTTTAAGTTGTATGTTTACATGTCTGTCTTTATCAAAGTGACTGGGTAACAAGTAACAAGAATAAGAAACCCATTATAATCACCTCCATAACCACAGTGCTAGTCACATACCCAGAACATCTTCATTACTCAAACATTTATCAGTAGAATGAAAAATGAAGTTAAAAGTTACTAATGTTATTATTATCCAGTCATATCATTTTCCCACTGTATCCATTGGGTCATTGATGGTGATATTGTTTGTATGAGTTCATCCTAGAGTGTTTTTCTTTCTTTTTTTTGTAACACTTCATTAATTAGAAGGTTTGTGGTAAATATTTCCTATGGAGTAGCATATAAATTCTGTTAATGAAGCTTTAATGTGTACTTATGACTTGTGAGAGTTTAGTTTTAAGTAACATAAGTAATATTTGTTTCCTGAAGATTGGCACCTAGGTCATGGCATCTATAACCACAGTATTGTTTTCTCCTCTCTATTCTTCACTCTTCCTGTTCAGCATTTCCCCTTCTCCTCTTTTATTTCTCTTCCTCTGACTGTTATCCTTGCTTCTCTCTATTGCTGGTTGTCCTGATTAACCCTTCTGTGTACATTTAAAAGGCAACACGGGTTTCATAAAGTAGTATTACAGTACCTTGTGGGAAGTCTTAATGAACTACAACAAGAATACAGTATACAGTTGGAGGTACCTAATGGTAAACCTGGTCTTGACACATTTAATTTTATACCTTGCTCAAGGTTCTTCCGAATGAACTACATGGTGCCTCATGTCTATATCTGAGCATTCTGACTGCCGTGTATTTACTCTGTAGGATTTATATTTTGCAATAACTTAAGAATAAAGCAGTTACCCACTAGTTGTGTGTTTTTTTTGCCACATGAAAATAAAACCCCACAGCAGAATGGTGCCTTTAATTTTACTATTTTACATTTATAAGGAACTACTTTAAATGAAGCTGGAACAATTTCAGCCATTTCTGCACAAGGAAAATCAACCCAGACTGCATGCAGGCATGCCCCACCTTTCATCCCCACTCCATTTCATCTGCTGTGGAGATTCAATGAGAGGCTAAGAAAGTGAACAGAGAAGTGTTCTCCAGTTAGAGAATGCTTGTCTAATGCAATCCTGCACAGTAGTGACTCCAGGGTTATATTGGACCGTAACTTAGAGTGTTTTCACGTAGTCCAGTGCTGCTGGAAGTTCACCAAAACGCACTATTTCGGAAGAAGTACATATACAGTATCTGACTTCAAAGATATCAAAACCCTCTACTTCATTATTAGTTAAAAGAGATAGCACTATAGCTGCTTCTTCATAGTCTGTCTTTTCTCTGTCAACTCTAATGCCAGAGAAATTTAAGTAGACATCTGACACAGAGTGGGAGCCATTCCTAATTAGGCCATTAATTGGGCCTCTCGCTTGCTTTTGGCTGTATTACAAGGTCAACTACCACTAAAAATGAGGATAATTTCAAACCAAGAGATGAAGGAATACATCGCTCATCTCTTGCACAGCCACCTGGTCGTTTTCCTTACCATTTGCATTGTGAGGCTGACAGGCTCTGATCTGGAGGCATACAGTCATTCACTCCTCATGGTTAATATGCTGTGACTTTAACATGTCCGTTTGGATGTCCCATCCTGCTTTGCTCTTCTGACCTCAGTGCTGGGCTTGGATCGAATTGGGGCCTGGCTTTCTCATTTAGAACACCATTCTAGAAGCCTTGCAGGGGCCAGTGCCGCACTAGGCTCACACTCAGCTCTTCCTTTCATGGCATCGCCTTGTCCATAACCTGTGCACGTGTTCCATGCCACACCCAGTTACAAGCTCCTTTAAACCCAGAGAGCATGTCTAATTCATCTTCGTGTTCACACCTTTCCCAGAGGCTTGGGAAGTCATTCACATTATCTAGTCTCAGCAGTCCTAGATCGATCCTACATCTTTCTAAAGCAATTAACCCTATGAAAATATTCCTCCACTTAATGCCATAGTTCCCTTAGCATACCCTTGCTTTGAACACTGTCATAATTATGTTTTCTAAAGTGCTGCTCATATGTCTTGAATTAATTCTGCATTGTTAGCTATGCTGGCAAGAGCTGCCTGTGACCTCCTCATGCTTTGAAATGAGCCCAGAGGCCAAAATGTAATTGTGAGGTCCAATAAAAGGCTTGAACATTGAGTTGCATTTCCCTGGCGCGCACGCACATGCACACACACACACACACACTCTCTCTCTCTCTCTCTCTCATTTGGGACTTCCTGGCTCTCACATACGGCCTCCCCGCATATGATTTCTTATGTTTCAAGATGGTAATGCATTCCTAAAGTGAAATCGATTTGCAAATTCAATTCATATTAAAAATACCAGGAAGCGAAAGCTAGGACACAGAACAGTGAGGCAGATGCAATACAAATATAAAATATAAGCACTTTTGTTCCTGCCATCCAGATCTTCACATTTTTATCTGTGTTTGTCCTCCCTATTCTAGGTAAGAACATTTGAAAGCAATTTAAGCCATGGAGAAGGATTTTATGCTAAGCAATAATAAAGGCAGGAAGAGGGTCCAAGGGCAATACATTGACTACGTGTAACCGTGAGTTTCTGGGTAGAATCCAGGAACAGAAAGAGTACAATAGGTGAAAAGTACAGAATCTGAATCACACATAGACTATAAATATATTTTTTTTAAATTAAGTTGAGAAATTTCCAAGTCAAACATTACATCTTGTCTCAAAAATCTGTATTATCGATCACTAAGATGTCATTAAATGCCACTTCAGTTTTTAGCAAACACTATTGCAATGATTTTATAAAAAAGGAAGACCTCTGCTTTCTGTTAAAATGATAGAAAAGTGTTTTAAAAACGATTGTATCCCTATAAGATAGTTTTCACTTTCATAACATTAACCTATCTTTCCAGGAAGTAATAGTGTGGACCTTATGGCATAAATAATTTCATTGATTATTATTTGCAGATCAATGTGGGAAGTCAAACAATGTTTTAATAGCTGGCAAGGCCCTGCCATGTCAATATGTTTGGGCTTCTCTGTATCATCACTTCTACAAGGTGCTCATTTCCATCTTCTTGTAAACTAGTTGGTGTTTCCACTCAACACTAAATCTTATTTTTCATTTACAGGTTCTCTAGACTTCGGATTCTCCATCTCCGAAGAGATCAGAAGCATACTTCCAGGGTGGGGAAAGGAGTCTCGATTACTATGGTCTGCAGCTGGACTGGACTCTGCTTTTAGAATCTGTGCAGAACATACTTTGCAGTAAGAAACCGGGTAGGACTGTGGAATTATTCACATCAGCTCTAAGATATTTACTCCCTCTCTTCCTGGACCATACCCACGCCTTTTGTACAGGCTTCCTCCATCTCCTGAGGTTAATTACTTAACTCCAGAGGAAAAGTGTGTGGGCCACATGAATGCTGGCTGGGAGGCAACATATCTGTTTCCTAAACAAAATGACTAGAATTGGCTGCTTATCCTTGGGCCAATTCTGTTCCCTGGGTATCTATCATTTCAATCCCGGATAAGTCCTTTCTGAGAGTAACAATCTCCGCATCTGGAAGACAGGAAGGCAATAGGAACATGGTTTCAGGAGACCTGGAGTGAAACATTGGAATCAGCAGAATCAGAGGAGCTCAGGTCTGGTTTGTCTCTGTGATGCCCGGGGAGGCAGGGCCGCTGGATGCCACACTCTTCAGCACAGCCGCCCACAAAAACTGAAGTCTTCCTTGTCGATCTCCCTTAACGAGCTGCTCCTGTAGTAATCACTTAATGATGTCTGCCTTTGTCCGTTTTTCATGGACACTTCCTCTTAAAGGATGTATGATGTGAGTGAAAATAATAAATTAATGTATGAAAAAGTATTATCTTAATCTTATGGGCTCTAGTAAGTAAATTAAAATTAGAATGCCTCTGGCTATGTCTTCCAAGCCTGAGAAAATTAAAAGGTTCGGCACACTGAAAGGCATTACAAAGGCTTTCATAAAGCGTAGAAGAAAACATTAGTATCCAAGCAACCCAGATGAAATGCTTTTTAGTCTGGCAAGTTCAAAACAAAAAAGGATGAGATGTACGCCTGAGGAGAAAAATTACTGGTGATTATACCCACTCTAATATAGGCAAAACGAACTTCTCAGAGCCCTCAGTCCATCATTCAAACAGTTCTTGAGGGGCTGGGAAGAAGTCAAACATGCATAAACATACCCCTTCTTAGCTAATAAATAAGAGAAAACTGAAGACAAACAATCCTTTAAAACAACTGGGAGTCAGATCAAGAACCAGAGTAGTGGCTCTGCTCGAAGCAATAGAGTGTGCCTTTCCCAGGAGCAAGGCCTGATGCAGACGCAGCGGGGGGCAGGCACAGGGAGACTTCAGAACAGGAGCAACTTGACTTCTAGTTTGAGTAGATACTCAGGACTTGTTGGAGGCAGAGCCGTGATGTATGCGTTTGTGTGTGTGTGTGTGTGTGTGTGTGTGTGTGTGTGTAAGAGAGAGAGAGGGAGAGGGAGAGAGAGTGTGTGTGTAAAGGAGAGAAAGACAAATAATTATTTTTAAAAGGTGGAAGGCAGATCAAGTGTGTGACCATGTGTGTATGTGCATGTGTGTATGCATACTCATGTGTGTGTTCCATGTATGTGTGCACATGTGCGCTGTGTTTGTACATGTGTGTGAATGTGTGTAGTGTGTCATGTGTGTGTTTGTCTAAATGTGTTTGTGTACACATGCTTTCTTTGCTGGGGATAGTGTGTGGGGATAGTGGATCCAACTTGATTTGCTTTCTGTTGGAAGAGTGATGTGATTGAACTGTAGCAGAGGATTCTCTCATGCCTCATGTTGGTCCAAATAAACAGCAGTAACTGGAGCCCATGCACAAAATCAGAGGCTGTGAGAGGGGAAGGCAGGGTATTTGCTTCCTTGGATCCTGTATTGACTACCTCAGCCTGACAATGTCCCTGGATCAAAGTTGTAGCTATCTTAAAGAAAGCCTCTTGACACAACTCTTTGCTTCCAAGTTTTAAGTAATTACTCCCACCTCCCCACAAGTCTTAAAATTAGTAATAGCCTCAATGTCACTAACTCAAGGGTACTGCACTATTCTTTGTGGATTCTGTATAACGAGCCAAAGTCTTTGTAAAGAGGTCCTTAAAATCATTCTTGAATTATCCTAATATAAGCATGCATTGGTTTTCTCCTACTGACTGGTTACTCTGACCCAATGATGAGTAGGGAGGGACAAGGAAGGATGTGCACATGGCAGGGTGGTCAGAACGTAGAGACTACATATTAGAGAAATCAGAAGATATTAACTTGGAGAAGGTAGAAGATTAAGAAAAGTTCATCCCAAAAGCTGAATGACACTATACTAAGGGACAACGTTGGACAAAGATTAACATGAAATGGAAGCTTTGGTAATGTTCTATCATTTTCTTCACTTCCTCCCCTTTCCTAAGCTTCATGTCTCTCACATGTAGACCATGTGGTTAAGCCTCCTCAGGCATTTGTCTTCCATTCATTCCTCCTGCTCTAAGGTATTCACACTTGACGACCTAAGACAGGTTATTAATCTGGGAACTCATATGTCATGAAGTGAACTGAAATTATATGTGAAAAATGTGTGTATATGTGTATCAGTGATTTTTTTTTCCTTGGGAGAGAGAATCATTGGCCTAAATTTTGGTCTGGGCCTAAACCCCATTCTATCCTGCAACACACACACACACACACACACACACACACACACACTCTCTCTCTCTCTCTCTCTCTCTCTCTCCCTCTCTCTCTCTCTCTCTCTCTTTAAATGTAAATAGCTTGTTAATTGTGGACATAAGGCATATGGAAGTATCTAGTGGCACACTGAACACAGAAGGTATATGGTACACACATTTTGCAGAACTGTCCACAGTGCAATTACTTACTATTGTGTTTTTTAGTCAAAATAACCTGTGTTCAAATCATGAATCCAATAGTGGTGTGATCTGGACATTTTTCTTAACTTTTTTTCCTAAACGATACGTATAAAATAAGAACAATAAACATTATCTGCAAGTAAAAGAATCGGCCACGAAAACTTATAAACTCAAAAGCAGTTCTACCCCCTGGAGGAGTATTTTTATTTTAAGTGGGCCTCTTTCCTTTTAACCCAGATAGTTAATCTGTAGGCACAATATTTTCACATAATACCAAAAAGTTGTTGCTAAATTAAACCTATACTAAAATTAAAGGTCTCCTGAAATTCTTCTCATGATAATTTCTACACAATTAACTATGGCAATCCTATGTTATTTTATTTGAAAGTATTAAAAATTAACATCTCTGAAAACGTTTTATTACCATGTCAGAAGATCACTTCCTCACTTATTTTAGGAACGTTTATGAGGTATTCGACAGCCACGTTTATTTTAGTGCCTCAAATCAATTTATTTTGCCAATCTAAAGTACCATGATTATTGTCCAGAATTAAAAATTGTTCAAATCCAACCCCTGACCTTTATTACTGTAGATTTGGAAGACTTCGAAACTTCTTTCAGTTCCTCCAACTGCAATTTGAATAATAATGTTTAGAGCACACAAAGGAGAGCGCTGACTCTGTGGACCCCCTTTTTGTTCTCTGTGCATCCTCCCCCACATGCCGAGAATGGCCTGCGGACTTTGCCAGAGTATATGCATGGGGAGCTGGGAATGTACATTCTTCCCCCAAAAGATGGGTAAACAGTGGCTGACCAGTGCCAGCTCCCTTGCCTGGAATTGGGTTCCACCGGAAGCATGACCCCCTCCAGACTTTCCCCTGTGGAGCCGGGCTGATGCAGCCTCCACAGAGGTTTGCCTAAACCACATCCATGTTGCCTTCTTTCCACTTTCCTCCTGAGCTTTCCCCCACCTCTTTGTGGATTCACATGGGAAGCCTTTCCCTTAAATCATGGCAGAACGATTCTGATCGCAGCGTCACTTCCAGAGAAACCCACCTAAGACATTGTCCTCAGCATTGTCCACAATGGACAAGCAGGGGCGGCTAGAAAAACACTATTAGTTCCATTAGTTCTAAAAATAAAGAGATTTTATAGGTGCATATTTTATGCTAATCAAATAACTCTGGCAAAACCCAGATTACTATATTTTAGGATCAATTAACTGTATTTACCAAGGCCAGATGCATAGTCAATGAAAACAAGTTCTCTGGCAGGAAGGGGTGTATGGATAAAATAGATGCTAAATGCCCTGTCTTTGATAATCCTCATAAACTCTCTAGCATCTGGTGAGATTCAAGTGGTTCTGTTTCTTTAAGTTAACATAATCATCTTTGTACCTTCACCTACAGATAACCAAACTGTGGGTTGCATTTTCATAGGAAAACAAAACTGCAGGGAGTCTTCATATAGTTAGAAAGATATGGTAAAATAGAATTTGAGAACTGAGCTACATGGCCATGAATCAGGCCTTTTCATCCCTGTTCCAGCCATTGACTTCATATGCTCTTGAGCCCATTAATCTAATTTGCCTAATATTTTATAAGATGAACTCTGCCCCGTATTTCAAAGGATAAATACATTTCAAATAATGATAAATTGATGAAGTTCCTCTGCTAGCAAATGTCACATTAAGCTTGAATATAAATCACTATGGGTAATTAAATGCATTTGCAGATTACATTATTCTGAAGAATGCCCTTATTTTATCTGATTTTTGCCTGGATGCTGACGGAAAAGCTGAGAGGAACTGGCCAGGGGATACTGGAGTTTCTGCGTAAAGCAGGAAAGGCCTCGTGCTTTATTTCAGGTTGTGCTATGTCAGTGGTTCTCAATCTTTCTAATGCCCTTTAATACAGTTCCTCATGTTGTGGTGAGCCCCAACCACAAAATTATTTGTGTTGCTACTTCATAACTGTAGTTTTGCTACTGTTAATGAATCATAATGTAAATGTCTGTGTTTCCTGACAGTCTTTGGCTCTACAGCAGCGGCTCTCAGCCTGTGGGCTATGACCCACACACAGGTTGAGAACCGCTAGCAGGATCGCCTAAGACCATCAGAAAATATAGATATTTACACCACATGAGGAACTATATTAAAGGGTCCCGGCACCAGGAAGGTTGAGAATCATTGTACTATGTGGTTCACAGGAGCAACCACAGAGATCCTTTTTCATCCAGCGTTTCATTATCAGTTAAACAGATCCACTCAGTTATCATTTGCACTCCAGTGACTTAGATGCTGTGTGTGTTCACCTTCCTGATATTTACCTTGCTTACTGATACTGGACACCAAATGGCCTCGACTCAAACTACTGAGGAAAGGCGACTTGGACATGGGAAGGTGCTCCTGAGTTCCATGCTTCAATAAACTGCCAAAGACAGAGAGCTCAGAGAATGAGAAGGAAAAACCTTTAAAGCAGGAGCCAAACCACCTACAGGTCCCCTTCTTCCAGTCCCATTGCTTGTCATGGGAGTTGAGGTTGCTATAATCTATATATATATAAAAGGCTAATATGCAAAGTGTCACTGGAGGTGTTCAACTGGAAGATTGGGAGTTCTGTTGCTCTTTATAATGTGTGCTGACCACCAAGGGGAAGCATGGAATGAATGGAAGCCCTGGCTGGCAGCCAAAAGACCCTGATTGGTCCTGATCCCCAACCAAGCCTAGGGACCCTATCCATGCACGAATTTCATGCACCGGGCCTCTAGTAATAAATGAAAACAATTCTGTATTTGCTCTGTGTGAGCCACTGTTAAACACTGAACATGAAATATATTATTTAAGCTCATGAGGTAGAAAAATTTAGTTTTCATATTTTATAGATTAGCAAACTGAGTTTAATTGGCTTAAGGCCTCCTAGGAAATAAGTGGTGGAGATCAGATTTCAATCCAGAAGGCTGAATCCACACAAGCTCTTATCCATCATCATATTCTGGCACAAAAGGAGAAAGACATGAAATGTGATAATGGAAGGAGTTTTGCACTTACAAACATTAGGCCGGAAGCACTCATCCATTTTTGTGATCATTAAACCATGCATCGTGACATTAATAAAGCAATGTTTATGCCTCAGATTTTCTCTCTTCCCTAGGTTATACCAAGTCTACAAAAGGCAGGTGATGAGAGCAGGGTTCCGGAAAATTGTAACAGATTTCATATATTTTCCTTTCTTTCAAGAATAGGACTTGTTCTTCCCTATGAAGGCAGTGCAAAATGTCAGTTTTTCTATGACCTGATATTTTTACTGACCAACTTCATGTTTTAAAAACCATACCAAGTCTTACTCGATTCCCCAAAGAAGTTGCAATCCCAAATACTATACGTCCATGGCACTGCCTGCCTACTGGGATAGAGTGTCAACATTTTCTTTTGTTCTTTTCTGTTTTAATGAGAAAAAAAAACTACTAAAATATTGCCAAGATTTAAGTAGGAAACCAAAAAGTGGCCTGGGAGAAAAGGGATAAAACAAAATGTCAGACTATTGCACCTTGAAATGGACGATGGAATATTTCCGATAAACTGAAATGACCTAACCTGTGATTGTGGGCGGGAAAGACATGAGGAGCAGCGGAAGATAAATTCTTCAGGAGTGAGGGATTCTGAACAGTGAATTCAAACCACAGGCCAGGGCTAGTGCCACTTGTCACTAGAGAAGGTGCCTTCCCCAGTACAAACCCCTCTGCTCCAGTCCCTGGCCCAGTTGGGAAGCCTGCCTGTGCATGTGAATGGAAAGAGCTGCTTCCAGAAAGAGCTCAGAGCCCAGGAGTCCGGGCCCGTGGAGTGAGAGTGTCAGGGAAATGACAGCTGAGGGCGACAACAGGAGAAAAAGCCCGAATGTTGCCAGGAAGTCAGATCAGCAGTTCGAGCTTATGACTTTGTCCCCAAATCACACTTTTTAGAAGACACCAGTGGCTCTAGAAAACAGATGGATGATGAAGGAAAAAGATTATTTCGTAAGATGTGGGTTGAAGAATTCAGAGTTGCTTAATTTAATGATTAAAACATATGTGGTATTGATTAATATTCCCAAATGATAAAGGAGACAACTTCATCTCACTAGTAAGGAACAATATATACTTGAAGTCCTGGGTGAAGCACTGGACCAGGAGCCTGAAATATTAGTTTTGAGCTTGAGTCCCACACTAAGAGCCCGGCTTGCTTTCTGATCACGTTAGGTCTGATGCTGAGAACTCCTAAAAGCAATGGGGAGGTCAGCTTCAACTAGCAGGCAGCTTTTGCCATGATGAGGATTGCCAAGTGAAAATGAGAGATGGAAATGCTACAGGACCTCACACAGAAAGGGAAAAGATCCTTATCCATGAAACCTTAGCCAGTGCACACTGACATGCCTATCGGATTGTTTTGATGAAAGATTTAAGTTCGCTGCACAGGTCCTCACTTACTATTCATAGGAAGAAAATAATTTGCAATGTTTTATGGAGGAAAGAAAATTCAATATGCGATAAGTTTATAGTTTGATTTATTCAGTCAATTAAATGTAGACATTCAGTTAATAGAGTTATGTTTTAAATCAAGTCGCGTGGCAACAAGTTTGTACAAAACACTTTGTTATAGAAGAAAATTCAGTCCAACAATAGTTCTGATCTATGCAGTTCACCGGTATTTCCCAGCTTTCCTTAAAATAGTTTTATTTTTAATGGCCTCCTGCTTCACTGAATGGCAACATTTCAAAGATTACTTCCAGCTTATTTGTACCCTCAGCCCAGTAGCTCTGTGAGCTACGGTCCTAGTAGCAAAACGAAGGAACTGCTGCTTCCTGAGAGCATGAAGCAAGCAGAGACCACGAGTAGATAGTCAAGTCTTAATCAATAAAGAAAAATTTTAAAAACCTTTAAAATAAAACATAGATGCAGAAGGATAAATAATAACAAGCATAAAGTATTCGAAAGGTAAAATAAGGAAATAAATGTTGTAATATATTTCTAACACCTACAAAATCACCAAAATGTTTAGAAATATTGACTCATGTTTCATGTGAATAGAAGCACAACAGAAATGACACAGTAAGCATAGTTTTAGAATTAAGTGAACTTTCCTCTTTGCACTAAGAAAAAAACAAGTAGATGGCATAGTCAATGAAAGATGCTTCTACATCTACATAGTAAAATACATTCGAAACAAAGAGAATTCAACAAAGTAACCAGGTTTTGTTTGTTTATATGCTAATACATACCTGGGTAAGCAGCTCACATTTCAACAGATTTTTACCAATATTCTCTGGCTCTTTGCTCTCCTTTAAAACATGCTCAGGACTCCCTCAACCTAGTATGCCCAGGCCTGGGAGAGGCATCCAGTTAAGTCTCCCCATAGGACTATGAGTGTCTTAGAGTTGTGGACTCACTCCCATGTTTCAGGTGCTTAGCAGAGTCCCGGGAGGAGTGCCTTGTCACTAGAGAAGGTGCCTTCCTTCTCATATAAACAAAGGAGTATCCATCTTCTATAAAAAGTGCTGTTTCAAATTTTAACCCTGTTATTTTGGCTTCTATAAACACTTGCTTGCTTAAACAATAAGGAAAATAAGACTACTCCCATTCCAGAGAGGCCGTGGACTATGCGCCAGACAGAGTTGTCAGTGCTGACACCAGGCCAGGTCTTGAGATATGGTCTCATGGCCCCTTCCCAGCATGCAGGCCTTCTTTCTCAGAAGGTCTGGAGTCTCATTCCAAATTTGGGAAACAAAAGAACTAGAAAAAGTATAAATAAAAAAGGTTTCCTCCATGTGTGTGGGGCGGGGGGGGGGGGGGGGGGAGGCTCAGAATTTAAAAGGCACATTTTTCTCTGGCCCTGCCCTTAATAAAATGTAACTCCCTTCTCTAAGCATGGCTTGGTTTTTACCAGTTTTCTGTAACAGATCAACTGAAATGCCTTAGTTCTCCTCTTACTGCTTTCATTTCTCCTCTTTCCAATCATTCTCTTCCTCTTCCAATCCCTGAGTTATAAATATCCCTCAAGATTTGGTTGGATTTTCTATTTCTCTAACATACAATGTCTTATCAATGTCATTCATAATGGTGGGACAAATTTGACATGCCATTTCTTCTAATAGACCTCTACAAATCCTCTTGCATTCAGACATTTTTCTCTTTCTAAACCTATAGTCTTTTGTACCTCAATTATGCCCCTCAGTGATTTGGCCCTATACTAATCACTGAAGGACTTGACTTATTTAATGACTGACTGCTGTTAGAAACCAGAATGAAATCTAACCATTGATCCAAAATAATCTGAGCGGCATTATTTTCTAACGCTTAAAAGAGAGTCCAAAATTTTAAGCTGAAGAATCATTTCAAACCAGAAAAAAATCTCTATAGTCCTAAATGATTGCACAAAAACACAATAACACTGAAAATTACCCCCTTCAGGTAAATAATTAAGCTTGGTGATCAGCTCCTTCAAGTTTTCTCATTCCAGTTTCTCCTTTTTCTACTCACTCTGGGAGGACAACGTTGCTCCTTATTTACTGAGAAAGCAGAAGCAGACAGCAGGGAACCTCTATGGGAGGTCATCACTGTTCTCGCAAGCTTCCCCGCCTCTGTGCACATCATTCTAAGTTTAATGATTTTTTTTAGTGAAAAGCTGTAAGTGTTCCCATGGAGGACCAACCATCTAGAGGGCCTCCTGAGACAGCACCTCCAGTAATTGCCTGCACTCTCCTGAATCAATTTCTCCCTTTTTAATGTATCATTCCAATCATTAGCAGGTATGCTGAAATATCCTATCTTGGAAGAAAGAAAAGGAGGGAGCGCAGGAGAAAGGGACTGAGAGAGGGGAAAGAAAAAAGAAAAGCCCTCTAGATTTCATATGTGCCATTGTTGTTTTCTTTCTCAGTTTAAAAATAAAATTTCTTGAAATATTTTCTTCACTGTTTTTCTCCACTTCTAATTCCCCAATACCCTGACCTCACTTTAATCTAGCTTTAACTTCTCACTCCACTGAAATAGGTTATCTCAGGGCCACAAATTCTCAGTATAAGACACACACACACACACACACACACACACACACACACACACACGCACACACACACACACACTAGAAGCCTGGTGCATGAAATTCATGAATGGATAGGGTTCCTAGTATCTCTAGACCTGGCTGGCAATCAGGACCAATCAAGGCCTTCTGACTGCTGGCCAGGTCCTTCCTTCATTCTGTGCTGCTCCCTGGTGGTCATCACACATCATAGTCAGAGATCAAACTCCTAGTCTCCCTGTCAAACTCCTGAGGGGACAGTTTGCATTAGGCTTCTATATACACTGAGTGGCCAGATTATTATGATCTCTGGATGCATAATAATCTGGCCACTCAGTGTGTGTGTGTGTGTGTGTGTGTGTGTGTGTGTGTGTTTGTGTGTGTGTGTGTGTGTGTAAATTTGTGCATGAATTTGTGCATGAGTGGTGTCTGGCCAGCCTGGCCGAGGGAAGGGAACATGGGCAGGCATTTGGCTGGCCTGCCTGCTGTTTGAACTCCTGGTTGAGGGCACAACTTGCATATTAGCCTTTTCTTATATAGGATATACACAGAGTGGCCAGATTATTTTGCAATCAGAGATCATAATAATCTGGACACTCAGTGTATATCCTATATAATAAAGCCTAATATGCTAAGTGTCTGTCTGTTCAACCATTCGACCAGTTGCTATGACATGCACTGACCACCAGGGGGCAGGCCCTCCAACTAGTAGGTTAGCTTGCTGCTGGAGTCTGGTTGATCAGGACTGGGTGAAATGGGCTGTGCATGCCCTGGAGCCCTCTCATAGTCCCTCTCAGGCTCCAATAATGCAACAGTGCAGTCCCTCAGCCTGGCCTGTGCCCTCACACAATTGGGGACCCCTTGGGGGATGTTGCAGAGCTGGTTTTGGCCTTGAGGGACCCCCAAGAATGCACAAATCTGTGCACCAGGCTTCTAGTATATATCAATTTTAATGTACCGTATTTTCCAGTGTATAACATGACTGGAACTGACAATGATAGGAGTAAGATAACAAACAAAAGAGAGAGAGCAAGTGCTGGGCAAGTCCCTAGCAAGGTAGCAACGCCTATCATAACTGCAAGCTATGGTATTTTTACACCCAGCATATAAGATGACCCCCAACTTTTGAGAAGATTTTCTTGGGTTAAAAAGTCATCTTATATGCCAGAAAATATGGTATGTGTATTGACATCATTGGAACTCCTGCTCCATTGAGTCTCTGAGCTGAAGCGTAACTTTTCTAAGTCTACTGGCCTTCAGCAAAAGAGATGCCCTCCCAGAAAAACTTCAAAGAATCTGGCTATTTCTGAATATTTGGTGCAATAAATTTGGTGACCCCTCAACCATTAACTTGAGGGAGAATAAGCTGTAGGCTAAGGTTCTACTACATCACAGAACTGCAAGAACAAAGTGGGGACCCAGCCTTGCTTCTTTGTCATGATACTGGAGGAGCCAGTTCTCTCAGAGTTACACAATTACAATCTATACCCAAAGGCCGATCCCTCTTTCCAAGTCTGATAGCAGCTCACTGGGTCCTTGTTCCCTCCCTGGGAGTGATGTCTTTAAATTTATTTGGTAACATTTCATTTAAATGTTGTGTCTATATTCACAAGGTAATTGGTATACGGTTTTACATTTATTTTGTACTTGAGGCCCACTGCACAAATTTGTGCACCAGTGGGGATCCCTCGGCCTGGCCTGCAGGTTCAGGCCAAAATTCTCTCCAACATCCCTTGAGGGGTCCTGGATTGTGAGAAGGTGCAGGCCAGGCTGAGGGACCCCAACAGTGCACAGGTGGGGCCAGGGAGGGATGCAGGAGGTTGGCCAGCTGGGGAGGGACTGAGGAAGAGTTCCAGGGTGTGTCTGACCCATCTTACTCAATCTTGATTGGCCAGACCCCAGCAGCAAGCTAACCTACTGGTTGGAGTGTCTGCCCCCTGGTGGTAAGTATACATCATAGTGAGCAGTTGAGTGGTTTTATCATACCATTAGCATAATATGCTTTGGTTGAATGGATGACCAGACACTTAGCTTATTAGGCTTTTATTATATAGGATTGCCTTTATCAGGTTTTAAGATCAAAGACAACTTGGCATGATGAAATCAATTGTGGAACTCACTATCTTTTCTCTCAGGGGTGACTAGAAATTGGTATTGGCATAGTCATTTTTCCAGAATTCTCTGCCTGAATCCCAATTTCACGCAAAGATACTTGAATCAATTTTCTTTGATCATAAACAGAAATCTTCTGGAGGCAAAACTACTCCTTAGTATGCTATGAGTTTTCTTACTAAGCCCAGACTCTTGTTTTCATCCTTAAGGCTTAATAATGAGTAATGAGTAAACATTTTCTTTCATTCACATTGCCCACTTTAACATGGTCAGAGCTATAAAAATTGTCCTCATGGAGAAAAAAAGAGATGTAAACCATTATTTTTCCCTGTTAATAAAGATTTCTCTCTTTGGTTCTTTTGGTGCCTCCCAAATATCTCTTCTAACCCTTTCTGCCTGTTTATTAGTGTGTATTTTGGTCTTAAGAAAGGAGAACTTGATTCCATCCTCAAAAATTATACCTAAACTGATAAAGAGAAGTAACCAGAGTAATTGACTAATATACTAGTACAGTAAGTCCTCAGGTTACATCAGAGATCTGTTCCTATGGTGCAATGTAACACGATTTTCGCTTTAAGTTGGAACCCACCTCCATAAACATCTATGTCACTCACATGGAGTACACACACAGCAGTAATGAAGTGAAACAGTAAAAAAAATTAAAAGAAATATAACAATTACTGACCTTTACTTGTGGTAAATACAGTAAATAATAAAAAACATAAAGCACATATGTACATATGTCGAAATGAGGGAACTTTTTTTGTATAAATAAATGGGAGATGTAACCATGAAACAACATACACTGAGTCCTACGTAACCTGAGGCCTGCCTGTATTTGCTCTAGTGATTTAAAACTCTATTGCTTTCCCTTTTAATATAGGAGTTTCTCTCTCTCTTAATTGTATAAAAAGTATATTTCAGTGCCCCAAGCATAATCTATATACTATCTAATAAAAGGATAATATGTAAATTGACTGTACCTCCACTATACCCACAAGCCATGCCCACCAGCCAATCAGAAGTAAACATGCAAATTAATTCCAACCAAGATGGCTGAGGCCACATAAAGCAGGAGGGAGGCTTGGATTTCCCCAGTGATGAAGGAAGCCAAGCTTTCCACCCCCTCTTGCCAGCCTAGGCCTCCATTCTAGGCTACAAAGTTTCAATTTTAGAAGATACATCAATCCCAAGAGAAGTGGCTGCTGCCATGATGTGAGCAGGAGGCTTGGCTCTGCTCCAGGCTACAAAGTTTCAATTACAAAAGGTATAATAAACCCCAGATACCTGGGCCTCCGCTTGGGTCACTGGGGGGGCATGGCCAGCCTGCAAACCACCACAGGCCCCTCTCCCAGGCTACCCCCTGCCCCAAAGGAACCCCCACCCTGATCTGAGACACACTTCAGGGCAAACCATGCACGAGGCCTCTTTATTTTCTAATAAAAGAGTAATATGCAGATTGACTATCACTCCAAAACACACGATAGCTGTCCCCATGTGGTCAAAGATCCTGTCCCCATGTAGACGCAAGATGGCCAGCAGGGGCGGGCAGTTGGGAAAAAACAGGCCTGCAAGGGAGGGCAGTTGTGGGCAATCAGGCCAAGAGGGAAGGGCAGTTAGGGGTGACTAGGCTGGGAGAGGAGGGAAGTTGGGAGCGACCAGGTCAGCAGGGAAAGGCAGTTGGCGGGGACTCAGGCCTGTAAGGGAAAGCAGATAGGGGTGACCAGGCCTGCAGGGGAGGGCAGTTAGGGGCAAACAAACTGGCAGGGGAGCAGTTAGGCATCTATTAGGCTTGCAGGGGAGTGGTTAGGGAGTGATCAGGCTGGCAGACAGAAGCAGTTAGGAGCATTCCGGAAGGCAGGCAGGTGTGCAATTGAGAGCCAGCAGTCCTGGATTAGGAGAAGGATGTCCCGGTAGGATCATGCCTAAACAGGCAGCTGGAGATTTCTCAAGGGGTCCCAGATTGGAGAGGGTGCAGGCTGGGCTGAGAGACACTCCTGTGCACGAATTTCGTGCACCAGGCCAATAGTGTATATATAAAAGCCTAAGCAACTGTTACGACCCATTGATCAAATGATTGGTTGACCAGTTGCTATTATGCACACTGACCACCAGGGGAACTCAATGCAGTAGCTGCCCCTTGGTGGTCATTGTGCTCTCACAGCAGAGGCACTGCTCATCCAGAACCTAGGCTCACCACTGGTGAGTGCAGCTGCAGTGGCGAGAGCCTCTCCTGCTGCCACAGCAGTGCAACCCAGCAGCCAGCTGTAGCACCAGGTGCAGCAGGCTGGGATGAGGGGGAGCAGTGTGACATCCAGCCCCAGCTGGAGCTCCTCCCCTGCTGCTTGCTGCTTTGCGCATTGCTACATCTCCCGGGGGGTCCTAGATTGGGAGAGGGTGTAGGCCAGGCTGAGGGACCCCACCAGTGCACGAATCCATGCACCTGGCCTCTAGATATTACATAAGAATTGATTTTTCATTAAAATTTTCCTCATTCCAATTGAAACAGGTTTTACAATTCATAATAATTTAATCCTCATAAATAATTCAAACACTTTTAGTGTAATTTAAAAAAAGCATTTCCCTTACATTCTTTATTATATAGGCATCTGCTCATAGTTAAGATTTCATAAAAGAAGAAACTCTACATTGAATAGTCTAGTGCAGTGGTCGGCAAAGCAAAATATAGTAGTCAACAGAGCAAAATATCAACAGTAAAATGATTAAGATTTCTTTTGAGAGCCAAATTTTTTAAACTTAAACTTCTTCTAAGACCACTTCTTCAAAATAGACTTGCTTAGGCCATGGTATTTTCTGAAAGAGCCACACTCAAGGGGTCAAAGAGCCACATGTGGCTCGCAAGCCACAGTTTGCCAAATCAGGTCTAGTGCAAATAAAACATAGTGTATCAATTTGGGGTATACAAAATGGCTCTAATAAGACTTCCTGAATGTCAGAATGCAATGTCACTTACTTTAGGAAATTCTTAGTGAATATCACTAAATACTCAGTGCATTATATCTTACAGTGCTTTCAACCATGTTCCCATGTTATTTACAATGGTTGGAATAAAATATATTATGAGTTTACTCAAGACCTGGGGGGAATGTATGAATTTTTCATGAATAGATTGAGTTAAATTTAAATACATATCAATGCAAATATACTTGTGCTGGCACTGAGTGAAATGCAAACGCATTGCTCTGCTCTGTTCATCAGGTGACTCAGAGGAGGCTCTAAGCTTTGACTATCCTATCTAATAAAGAGGGAAAAAGCTAATTGACCCTCATGTCATCACAAAGATGGTGGCATCCACAGCCAATAAGTAGAGAATATGCTAATTGACTGTCGCATCCTCAAAGATGGCGGTGCCCACAGCCACAAGATGGCAGCATCCAGTCCCATTAGCACTGCAGGGCCCTTGCCATGTGGCTGCCTCCAGAGTCCTCCTGTCCCTTCAGCACCACAATGTCCAGGGCCAGCCTGAGGCACAAACAAGCCTTGGATGGTGGCTGCCCAGTTGCCCAGGGCCAGCGCGAGGTGCAGACAAGCTTTGGATGGTGGCTACCCAGGCACCCAGGGCTGCCTGAGGCTGAGATAACCAGGGCCAGCCAATGCTTGCACTTCTGGCAGTGGCAGCAGGAGAGGTGTGATCGGGGCGTCACCTCCTGCCCTTGAGGGCTCCCAGACTGTGAGAAGGGGCAGGTCGGGCTGAGGGACCTTCCATCCAGTGCATGAATTTTCATGCACTGGGCTTCTAATTTATTTATAAAAGAGTTATTTGTTAATGGTGGATACATGTACTCACGCTTGTGACCAATTACTGAGTGCAGGGGGCATAAATGGAGGACCTTTCAGTTTAAGGATGCATTCTGATGGTTGGTTATGGTTGAGGATGTCCCATGGCCAAGCTTTCCTAGACTCTAGAATTTTCTTAGACTCTTTCTCAGAGTCTCAGACTCTTCCTTTCCAATCCTCTCTCCTTCTCCCTCTACCTTCAGCTTGCCGACTGCACATCTTGGAACCTCTCAGCCTCCATAATCATGTGAGCCAAATCCTTACAACAAATTTCTCTCTCTTTCTCTCTAAACACACACACACACACACACACACACATAAATATATCCTATATAATAAAAACCTGCTAAGTGTCCTGTCATCTGTTCAACCAATCAAAGTATAATATGCTAATGATATGCTAAGGATGCTCAACCGCTCACTATAATGTGCACTGACTACCAAGGGGGAGACAGTCCACTGGTTGACCAGTTGCTATGACATGCACTGACCACCAGGGGCCAGATACTCCGACCAGTAGGTTAGCTTGCTGCTGGTGTCAGGCAGACCAGGATGGAGTGATATGGGGCAGACATGTCCTGGAACCCTCCAATGGTCCCTCCCTGTTTTGCCAACCTCCCAGCTCTGAATGTGCACCAGTGGGGTTCCTCAATCTAGCTTGAGCCCTCTCGAAATCCAGGAACTTTTGGTGGATGTCGGAGAGCCATTTTTGGCTCAATTCCCACAGGCCAGGCAAAGGGGACCCACTGGTGCACAAATTTGTGCACTGGCCTCTAGTATGTATATACTAGTATATATTAAATCTCCTATTGGAAAGCACAGACTCATACAACAAACTTTCCAGTTTATTAGAAAAAGAACAATCTAAAGCTTTTTACATAAACAATACACATGTGATTCTCTCTTCCAACTTGTGAAATATTATATGAGAGTGATGCATGCCCCCTACTGTCAGCATTTTGCTTTTGTCTGCTTTGAGGTTCTAAGCCTATGACTGCATAAGCATAAAACAATCATGTTGGGAAAAGTTGTGTGTGCATTTGTTGTCTCCTGTTGTGTGTCAAATTATGACAAGCTCAGGGGCCTTCCACAACATCCATGTACGAGCTCACAGTTTCACAGGCTAGGAGCTCAGGCCCAGTGTGGCCAAGATCTCTACTAAGGTCTCACAGGCTGGACACAGTGTCCATGGGGCTGCATCTTTATTGGGAAACTCTAACAAGGGATCATCTTCCAAGCCTTTTCAGAACATGGGCAAAATTCATCCCCTTGCAGCTATAGAATGGAGGTCTTTGGTATTTTGGTAGCTGTGGATGGGAACAACTTCCAGCTCCTGGGGGCTGTTCTTGGGCCCCTGCCAGGTGTCCTTGTCCAACTCAGCAACCAGAAGGGCCTCTATGGGAAATCGCTCACATGCTTTGCCTCCCTCTGACTTCCCTTTCTGAGACCACCCAGAGAGAAGCTCTCTGCTTCTTAGTGGCTCCTGTGGCTAGTCAGGCATAATCCAGATAATCCTCATGACCTGAGGTTAAATGTGTCCTAGGATGTAATCTAATCATCGAGGGAAAGATCTATCACAGTCATAGTCCTGGAGATCAAGGGAGATTTATGCCAGGAGTGGGGAACCTGGGGCGGCGGGGAGGGAGACTCTTGGAATTCTGCCTGTCACAATCAGAGGGAAAAAATGACAGTTTTAAAAAAAATACCAACAAATTAAAACTAAAATCTTATCTTATTCTCCAAATATGTCTTTCAAAACAAATCTCATTTTTAAAATTTTGGAATAAAAGTTATTTTTGTGATAATTTTTATTATTTCACTTCATGAGCTGGTATGTACAGACAATTTTTTTAAAAAATAAGAAAAATTCAAGACTAGGTCTAAGGCCCAACTGCATAGCTGGTAGTTCAGTCTTTCACTTTGGACCACTTTATCCCGAGGCCAACTTTTTGGATTTTCTGCCATGAGAAAGAGTTTATAGATTACTGATACAGAATATCCATAATTAAGCAAAAAAGACATTTTTGTGCTTGAAGGTGCATAGTCAGAAAAATTATGTAAATGTTAATCTAAAATGATACAAACTGTTCACATACATTAAAGTAACAGCTATGAAGATAATACTTAGATCACTCTGCATCTTTTATGATGAATATTATATAAAAGACTGTCACCAGCTCGATTCTTGCCTTCAAACTATTGCTCTCACACTTCCCACTCCCATCTCTGAGTCATATTCATTTTTATACTAATCTTTTTAACTGTGAAATAATTTGTCTCAGTTGACATTCAGGTACTCAAGTGAAGTCATGTATATAGTTTTAAATTTAAAAAAGAAAAACGTCTACCCAAGATAATACACTCATTCCAGACTTTGAAATTTTATATAACTGGCCACACTGTATTTCCCTTTCATTAATATTTTCAGCTCTAATAATACGTTCCTTCTCTGAACATTTCTAGCAGCTGTATTCTGAAATAACAGTGGGACTTCATGCTTTAGATGGCTGCACCAAACTACAGTTTCTCAACTGGGAGAAGAGTGCTGGTTCCCATGGCAATGGCCCGGAGCTCTGGCCTCTCCCTCACTCAGGAAAGCAAGCAGAATCACTCTGGCTAAACAGCAACAAGGCTTCTCTTCCTTAGTGGCACTAGGAATGTGTACGACACATCCAAAGACACCACAGTGGCCAACAGTGATCATACCAAACTATAGCAAAGGTGTTCAGATTTGAAAGTGTTCTTTGCATGCAATGATTAATATCTGATATTGCTAATACTTTACACAAGTCTGAAAATGTGAAAAAATGATTTTTTTCCTTTGTGAAGATAGACTACATTATTAAAATTCTTTGTTTGGAGGCAACAGAAATTAGGCTGCAGATGCCGCCTAGCTGGGGGTCTGTGAGTGAGGTGAGCAGATTGGTATTTTCGTCTTGACGCAGCTGCAGAGCACCATGGGGCATGTTTGTATTTGCACAGAGATTACTTGAGTTCTGGAAGTTCTGGCATGGGTAACAGAAGAGAAAGAAATCCAAGATTCATGCCTAGGAAGAAGAATGATTCTTTTATATATCAGTTAACAGGGCAATGGAAAACAAGACCTTGTGAAACTGGTAAAAACTTACTTAGGAGACTAGTTTTTTTGTAAATGAACATCCATAGTTTAAAGCAGAAAGCCTAAGTTCTCTGTTGAGAAATGAAGGAATGCTGAGTGTTATTCCACAGGAGAAGGAAAATCTTTATGCAAACAAATAAAAGAAACATATGTTATTTTATTATATTAATATTATATTAATTCTATATTTTTTGAAAACCAGGCTCCGGTATTACAATGACCACTAGGTAGAAACTACACAAAGTCTCTGCCATCTCACACCCTGGGTGATGGAGCTCATGATAACCTCAGGAAAGTGGGTCCTGCTCACTACTGGACCCTACAACTCAGGGAGAAATTTTTGGTTTTTAGGTATTCTAGGAAGAGTATGAATGGAAAAGAGTATCTGCCTCTGGGCCTTCAATATTCTCCTTGACTTTACTTCAAATGATGTGCAGGCCAGCAGATTGGCATCACTTTGGAGTTTATTAGAAACACAGAATCTCACCCACACCCCATGTTTGAATCAGAATCCATGTTTTCACTAGACCCTCAAGTAATTCCCGTACAAAGTAAGGTCTGAGAAGTGCTGCTCTAGGAGAGTCCAAAAGGTACCAACTAAGCCACATCTCAGTGTTTTAGAGATGCTGCAAATGGAACAAAACCCTTGGATGTCCTGGAAATGACCACACCTTCTAAAGGTCCCATATCCGGAACTAAGTCCTTCATGCTGATCCAAACCAGGACCAATATCCACAGCACTTCCTCTAGAGCCACCTGCTTCTGCTAGAGCTGACAGCCATGGGAGGATAGGGAAGCCAGAGCACCCGAGCCCAACCAAAGACTGGAGCATGCAGTTTTTGCAAGGACACATATGACAAAATTGTGGGGGTTCATGGTGATGACGATGTTTCCTGGAGCTGTGCTGAGGGTGCCAGGCACATTATAATCTGTGTCATATTCTGGGGATCTTCCTGGCGTAGCACAACAGTCACACCCTCGTTGGAGTCTATAGATGTGCATTTCATTCTCCATGTCCTGGGAACAAGACTTACAACTTTTCCTCCTTCAGTTTTCTCACTTGTAAACGTAAATTAATACAGGCAGAGTTCATTTATTGACCAAGCAATGTCAAGAAATGTTGTTGACTATTTACCATATGTCAGACATTGGGAATACAGAGGTATTATAGATTGAATTGCTACCTCAATGATTTTATTGTCATCATGGAATGAAATCTGATAACCCAGTAATCAGTATGACTAGGGAATATTGTAAACATTTGTCCCAGGAAAGCTTGGCACTTATTTTCCTGAGCTTAGCAAGACCCTGTGTCCTCATACACTTGCCTTTCTGGTCCCAAGTGTTCTGGCTCCTCAGTCTTCTCAAAGTCAGTCTGAATTCTCTTGTTTCACTGTCTATTCTATCTCACTGCCTCAACTCACAAATATGAATATTTTCTTCATTCTCCTAATAGCTGTGGCTCTACGAAATAGACCAGACCATCCTTTTTCTGCCCTATGGAAGAAATCACTGATAAACTTAGTCTTTTACTCCACATCCTTCTCACAGAAAGAGGAGTATAGTAATATGATAAAAACTACTGACACATAAATCCTACACTTGATAATTTCACAGAAATCACAGCTCTGCAAAGGGTATATGTAAGACCTCATGTTACACTGGGTCAGCCCTCATGCTCCTGAGTAAACCTGGAGGTAGAACTTTGGAGCCACAGATAGTCAACTACCATAAAGTCTTATAATAACAATGGCATACCATTTTTCTATCTCCTTTCTTTATTAAAAAAGGTATTTTGTTGTTTAGAGGGGGTAGAAAAATGTTTTGAACCCCAGGTCCCACTTTTATATACTCATCTGCATTACAAATTCAATATATAATAAAATAGATTTATCATAAAACAAATGGTATGGTCAATAATGTCAATGTTTTCATTTGAAATGTCTTTAAACGGATAAATACAAGGAAAATCTTAGTTTTATACTAAAATTCTACATAAATGACATAGTCATTCTTCTGGGCTAAGGTTGTTAGGAATCGGTCATTTTGATTAATAACTAGATGGGATGGATATGTTAATCTAAAATGATACAAACTGTTCACATACATTAAAGCAACAGCATTTAGCCAAGCATTTGTTCACAGATTAGGACATAGCTGTAGTAGATTTTAAAATTGGCTTCTGATAAATCCTTTCTCCAGAAGAGAGACATTTGAGGTGTGGAAAGGACTGGTACACCTTTTCACTGGGGAAGCTACTCACAAGGGATCTCCAACTGCATTTCCCCATCAGAAGTGAAGCCTGGGGAGCAAATTAAGTTATCAACCCTTCCCCCTAGTCCCCACCTTTCTCTTTGTCAAATTCTTTTTTTCTATCACAATCTGAGGACAAAAGCTTGGACTTGAATTAAACCTTAATTATAATTAGGAATCAAAGTAAGTACAATTTTAATCAGTGACATCCTTGACATGCATGTTCTACATTTATTATAAATTTTTGAAAATTCCACAGATGAAGCAATTAAATATTATTGTTTCTGAAAATGATACACTGGTTTATTTAATGAATATAGTTTGGGTAAATAGACATATAACCTCTATGTATTAGTGAAGGCTAATACCTATAAGTAAGAAAATAGAAGAATATTCTGAAGTATCTATTAGTAAAAAGAAGCAAACTACCCACCATGGACTAGTGAAGTTAATGAACACTAAGGTAATGTGAGCTCAGCTTTATCCACATCTATCACCCACTTGGAAACAATTTTACTGGTAAATTCTGGGCTGATTGTAAATGTATGGCCCTCGGTGGCTTGGCTCAGTGGACAAAGGGTCAGCCTGTCCCTGTTTTGATTGCAGTCAAAAGCACGTGCCTGGGTTGCAGGCTCAATCCCCAGTGTGGGGTGTGCAGGAGGCTGCCAAACAATGATTTCTCTTATTGTTGATGTTTCTGTCTCTCTCTCCCTCTCCCTTCCTCTCTGAAATCAATAGAGAGAAAGGAAGAAAGGAATGAAGGAAGGAAGGAAGGAAGGAAGGAAGGAAGGAAGGAAGGAAGGAAGGAAGGAAGGAAGGAAGGAGAGAAGGGGAGAGAGAGAGACAGAGATAGAGACAGAGAGAGACAGAGAGAGAGAGAGAGAGAGAGAGAGAGAGAGAAAGGAAAGAAAGAAAGAAAGAAAGAAAGAAAGAAAGAAAGAAAGAAAGAAAGAAAGAAAGAAAGAAAGAAAGAAAGAAAGAAAGAAAAGAAAAGGAAGGAAAGAAAAATTTTGGCTCATTGTAAATGTATGTATCAGTTTCTATTGGTTATGAATCTAAACGTTAAAAATAATGCTTTCAATTTTTGCCTCTGAAGAAATGCATGAAATCACTCTGTGACAATTTATATTAAGGTATGTTTTCCATATTTGACTGTTTTTTTCTAATTTTAGAACTATATCCTTGAAAAGCAGCACAAGGTAAATAATTTATTTCTGCACATTGGGGCACTGAGTTCTGTAGCAACAAGAAGTTTTATTCTCCCCTAAAAGCCAATTGAGAATATATAGGCAGCTTGGAACATTTTCTCTGTTGATGCCTATGGTAAATGAATCCTTATTCAATAAATCAGCCTAATGGAAATGAATATGAGGGGTTCACTTATAACATGTTTCCAGATTGTAACTTATCATATACCTACAATGAGCCAGAACTTAAAACATTCTAAAAATGTTTAGGGGAAAAAGCCCAACAGAACATATGTGAAATTCATTTTATATTTGTATATAATATTTATTCAATACACATTTAAACTTCTTTTTTTCTTCTATCTTATCTATTTTGTTAACTTGTATTACTTTAAAATATTGGAGATTGAATTAGTGTTGAGCCTCCAAAAGACCCCAGAAAGCCTGGTACTCAGCAAAATTTTTCCTACAAGACCTACTATACCAGAGAGAACTCCAGCTTGACAGTATTATAGGTAGCTCAAAAAGAGTCAAGAAAATATAATCACGGAGTTTTAGGGCCTGGACTAAATGTTTTCAAGGCAGGTTTCAAGGTGGAGAACTGGTTGGGTTGGGCAAAGTTTATGATACAATAGCTTTGGAGTTATGAGCAGCATGAGGCAAGTATCTCAATGTAAGAATCAATGAGATAATTGTGATATTTGATAAATATTCTGCTATTTAAATTAGCATACTAGTTTTCCATTGCTGAATAACCAATCACCACAATCTTGGTGGCTTGGGTCAGAGCGCTGCTTAACTGGGTTCTCTGTCCAACATCTTACTATGTCTTCAATCTAGATGTCAGCCAGACTGCATTTCTTTTTCAAGGAGGGCATCCTCTTCCCTCACAAACACACAATTGGTTCCTGGTGGTTGTAGGACTGGGTTTCCTGATTCGTGCAGCCTCTAAGCTGGGACCACTCTTGGCTTCCAAAAGCCTTCAGGGTCCCCTGCCATGTGGACCTCTGACAGGCCATCTCTGGGAATGGTAGCTTACTTTTTCAAAGACAGCAGGAGGGTCCCAGTGCCTCTTTTAAAGGGCTCACACATATATTTAGGGTAAGTCCATCCAAGATAGCCACCCTTTTAATTATCTCAAAGTCAGCTATTTCAGGACCTTCTGCAAAACACCTTCACTTTATGCCACAGAATATAACAATTACAGCAATGACATACCTTCACTTATGCCATATACTATTGCTAGAAGCAATCTGTAAACCTACCCACACTAAGAGGAAGGGATTATGTAATGATATGGATCATTTTGGGTCATCTTAGAATTCTGCCAACCAAAGTTAGCTAATTTTTATTATCTCCCAGAAGCAATTATTTCTTGGAGCCAGTACCTCAAATCATTTTTCCCAGTCTTTGTGCTATTTAGTATACAAAGAGGAAAATATGTATACCACTGAATTGTTTTTCACAGGCCAAAAAAATGTTAAGTTGGCTTTAGTTTTCAAGGGTTAGAGGCTCAACTTGCTTATTTTCCAGTTAAATTATCTCAGAGCAACTAGTCAGGGGCTCAGTTTCTCTATAGTTCCTATTCTATAAGATATATTAGCATGTACCTGTGACAAATACCCAGCATCTTATATTGATCTGAATCATAGAAACATGTTTTATATTACCCACTTTACTTTCTACCTAATATTTTAAAAATTTACTAGTAAAGTAAAAATCTGCCTTTATCTCAAAACTACTTTGACACTAAGTAGTGAATTGTGTATCTAATATAATGCTTACTTAATGGGTTAATATTTATCTTCCAAAATAAGTTGGAGGATCCATACATCTGTCTTTTCAGCATACTCTAACTACCTGTACACATTTTATCCAACTTTCTACACTTTCACTCTAACATCTTGCCAATCCTTTTCTGACATTTCTTACTCTTATTTGTCCTTTAATCTTCTTAGAATCAATAGTTTATTATTATAATCATTCCCTGTCCCTCTACCCTTTTAAATTCCAATCTTAGCATTATACAAATGTCAACGAAATACACACCTTTCACTTCACAGTTGAATATAATTGGAGAAAACATAAACCATGCTGGCACATCTCATTTTAAATTCATGACCACTAAATGCAAACACACCTCTTCCTTGGTCATTACCTTCTACCACATCTTTAAAGTCAAATTCTTCAGTTCTAATGAGCTCTGCCATCATTATTAACATGCACAAACTCATTATGTCCTTACCCAGGACCAAATCCATCTCATCAACTCAAGACCATGACTGGCAATTTTTTCCTTTAATATATGCAACTGTAAAAAAGAAGGCTCTTTGAGATGCATGAAGAAACCTGGAGAGTATTATGCTAAGTGAAATAAGCCAGTCAGAGAAAGACATGTAACACATGATCTCACTCATATCTGGAATCTAATGAACAAAATAATCTGACAAACAAAATAGGTACAGAAACATGTAAACATGAAGCAGACTGAGGATTCTCAGAGGGAAGGGGAGAAGAATGAAGAGATCAACCAAAGAACTTACATGCGTATATATGTAACCCATGGCAAAGACAATAGTGAAGTGAAGGCATTGGGAGGGGACAGGAGTGTGGAGGAGGGAGTCAATGGGAAAAAAGGAGGACATCTTTAATACTTTCAACAATAAAGATATATTTTTTAAAAAGATGTTATGATTTCAATATTTCAAAAATATTTATAATAGAACACATTTTCTATTTAATAATCCTAGTAGCAGCAAGTATCATCATGTAGTAAAAATTTTAATATATCAGGCAATGTAAATACACCAATAAACCTTTTACTGTACATTCACTAGCCTTGTTTAAAGTATAATATGCAAATTAGAGAAAAGGAGAGCTTTAGGAAATACTTTAGCATGATTAACCACATCATCTTCACATTGAATCATCATGAAACAAGAGGATAGATTGTCACTGTCCACCTGCTTTCAAAGCTTTCACGCATGTTGAGAGGAAGTGGAAATATTATGTTTTCAGAAGATAATTGCAGCAAAGTGCTAAAAAGATAAGAAGCATTTTTTGAGCATGTTTATGTAGTACATAATAATAAGGAAGTGATAACAGCTGGAACTCAAGGTGTTTTCCTCAAATATTTTAATAAATGAATGAATAATTTTATTGATTGATTCAATTTGTTAAGAACTTTCCTTTTGTCAGACATTGTGCCAGGCATGAGAGTATAGCAATGAACAAAAATAGATAAGGATCCCTATCTCATAGAGTTGAGAGAGTCAGAAGATACTATTGCAATTCCTCTACACTGACCTCTAGATGGTTTAGTAAAAGAATATTATTTTATACTAGAAAAACTTAAGCGGGCTAAGCAGATTCCTAAAGGCTCTAAGATTTAAATAAACCATGGGAGGGAAAAAGTCCTGGTAATTTCTGAGGATGTAGTAATGGTCCCACCCTTCTTACCTATGAGACTCCTCTGAATCTAGTTAACCCCTACACACTGTGTGACTATCAGCTCAAAATTCTTTCAGCAACTTACTGACTCTGGATTGGATCAAGTCCCTTCATGGTTAAAATACTCTTTTTTTTTTGCATTTTCTACTAATTCTGCAGAGCCTTGGGAAAGCCTGCATTCACTGATTTGCATAATTATTTCAGTGTTATCGCTCTCTCCTAGTGGAATATGGCTCTAGGAAGTCTTGGACAGGACCTGACTGGTCTGTTCACTCTTTTAGCTCAAGGTCACTATTGGTATTTATCAGATATCAACATACCTAAGTAATTAATTAGTTAACAGATCCACCAATTATCACAAATTTAATCCTATATAGTAAAAGCCTAATATGCTAAGTGTCTGGTCATCCAGTCAGCCTTTCAACCAATCAATGTGTAATATGCAAATGATATGCTGAGGCCACTCAACTGCTTGCTATGATAGGTACTGACCACCAGGCGGCAGATGCTCCAAAAGGGTAGGTGAGCTTGCTGCTGGCATCTGGCCAAGAGATGAGCTAGACATGCCTTGAGCCCGCCTCCATACCTCCCTGGTTGGCCAACCTCTCACATCCCTCCCCAGTCCTGATCATGCACGAATGGGATCCCTTGGCCTAGCCTGCACCCTCTCACAATTTGGGACCCCTTGGGGGATGTTGGAGAGCCAGTTTTGGCTGATGGCAGAACAACCGGTCACTATGATGTGTGCTGATCACCAGGGGGTAGATGTTCAATGCGAGAGCTGCTCCCTGGTTGTTAGTGCGCTTCCCTGCTCAGCCAGAAGCCGGGCTCATGGCTGGCAAGCGCAGTGGCGGTGGTGAGAGCACTAAGGATGTCTGACTGATGGCTTAGGCCTGCTCCCTGCAGATATCCCTCAAGAGCTGAGGAAACCCCTCCCCCCCCCCCCCCGCCAAATTTGGTGCACTGGATCTCTAGTATCAAATATGAGACTGGCTCTGTAAGGTAAAATTTGAGGAAAGTAAAAAAATTATCATTGGGTAATATAAAAAAGTTCACTTACACAGCTAGTCTTTTCCCTGTCATTTCTTTCTTTATTCTAAAATAATTACTAATAAGATGAATGCACTTCAAAAGGAACTGGGCTCAGCTGGGAAGCAGGATGATGAGGGTGATTAAACCCATAGAACACCTGGATCCACAACCTCACTTGACCCCTCACCCCAAACTGGTGATACATTATAAAAATATATATTTTATTGATTTTTTTTTTACAGAGAGGAAGAGAGAGGGATAGAGAGTTAGAAACATCGATGATAGAGAAACATCGATCAGCTGCCTCCTGCACACCCCCTGCTTGAGATGTGCCTGCAACCCAGGCACATGCCCTTGACCGGAATTGAACCTGAGACCCTTGAGTCTGTAGGCCGACGCTCCATCCACTGAGCCAAATTGGTTAGGGCTGGTAATAAATTTTTTAAACTGTGTCACATATTTTCATTTTTAAATGGTGAAATAATTCTATAGTGCTATTATAGGCTATTATTTAAAATCCCAGCATAAAGCTTGGTTGGTGTGGCTCAGTGGTTGAGCACTGCCTTGTATACCAAGAGGTTACTGGTTTGATTCCCTGGCAGGGCAACATGTCCCAGGTTGGGGTCTCAGTACCCAATGGGGATGTGCAAGAGGCAGCCTATTGATGTTCCTATCTCTCTCTCTCTCCCCCTCTCCCTGTAAAAATCAATTTTAAAATCTTTTTAAAAACCACAGCATAAAATACCAAAGAGAATAACCAATAAACAGAATTTTTTTAAAATGGTCTCTAATTCCTCTGAGAGTGAGGCAACTTATTGTGGGATTTACTAAATGCCTATGGTGCTTAGACAGTGTATAAAGGGAATGAGAGCTTGACTGAAGAACAGTGTATCTGAATTTGAGAATTATAATGAGCATAAAAGTTGTATAAAAGCTATAATTCAAGTTGTAGTCACATGCACAACAGATATATCAACATAAGTAGACAATACACATATTTCTATACTGTATTGATATATATTACACATAAAATTTACATAGTGTAAATGCATAATTCAGTGATTTTTATTAAATTTTCAGTGGTCCAGCACCACCCCAATCCATTGGCCCCACACAGTTCAGCCACTCCAGGTTCCCAACTTGCAGTCTCAGCAGCCAATATAGCTTGGTGTCTGCCTCTATGGAATCGCCTTTTAGGGAGACATGGAATGAAAGGAATCTTATGGGGCTGCATTTCAGGTCTGGCTTCTTCTTTTTACTTAGAATGATAGCTTTGATGTTCATCCATATGATATAAGTATCAGGATTCTTTATGTTACCGAACAGTATTCCAATGTATGGGTATACCACAAAGTTTTAGAATTTGGCCTCTTACATTTAGATTTATCACCCATTTTGAGTTAAATTTTCTGTTTGGTGTAAGGTACAGATCTAAATTCACCAAGATTTTGTTTTCCTATAAGAGTTAAAGGAGATATAAGAATTTTCCTGATTAGTAGGCTCAAACAAGAATTTAGAAATGACTCAGATTTAAAAAAAAAAGGAAAGATAAAGTAATCAATTAGAGGACATCGGCTTTTTTTTATGAGATGATTAAGCGCATATTCTTAAATCAATAAAATTAGAACAATAATAATTTTTCAGTAAAGAAGTCAAGAGGCAAAAAGGAAAACAGTCAGAGATGAACAGGAAGCAAAGACTATGCTTTCCTTTGTTTCTGCGGCATGTTTACTACAACGGAGACTGGTGAAGAAAAGCACTGCTTTTTTTAAAGGTTATGAGATGAGGAAAGAGAATAAGTAGCAGCACCCCTAGAGAGTGACTGAACTGCTTTTTAGAATAGTGTCATCTGTGTTGCTTGTTTGTTTTATTCTTACAAAGAATCTTGATGTTTCAGTCCTTTTTTCCTTTCTCCCAATGTCAAGAGATCTGGAGCAAGGCTCAAGTATATACATATTAAACCTTGGTAAGGGTTTGTTTAGAAGCCATCGCTTTGAAATCGCTGTTGTTCCTAGAGAAATCACAAAAGGAAAAACAAAACAAACAGAAAGAAAAACAACAGGGAATTCATAGCTACCTTGTAAATCAAGTATACAAAAAAAACTAAACTATAAACAATATTAAAAGACAAAATATAATTGAACAATGATAAAGTAGAAAAGCAGAATAAGAACCAGGAAAATGTAAATAAGGCAAGAAAGCTAATGTGGGGTCCTTCAAACGTTTCTATCACCGTACCTTATGAAAAGTTACAAAACATTTAGCCATTATTTTTATAAAACTTCATAAACAGCAACTCCACAATAAATCGCAATTTCAGTTTTGACAATAATGATGTGGCACTTGACCCAAGAGGAAGATGAAGGTTTGGACTTTCAGTCTCTAGAGTGGCAGTGATAGTGAGTGAGCAAGAGAGGTCCCAGGGTCACCAGGTGAAGGTTTTACTCCACCTCTCCTACTGCAGACAGAGAAAATAATCATTTCAGGGGGCAGGGATGAGGGTTCCTGGAATGGATCCTGGCAGGCGAATTGTCTCTGGCACCGATGTTTTCCCCAGCCCAGTATTCACATTTTGGGTTTAAAAAATAAAGATTTGAGTGTTTTGTTTCATTAGTTATGCACATCTTGATATAAATCTCACTTTCCTGTTATAGGAGAAGCTCGAGAGAGGTATAAAAACAGATTAAGAGAAAAGGGCATGAACAAAACAGAGTAAACTTGCCAAAACGAAGACAAATGTTATCTACTGTATGATTTTATTCAGGCCAAACCAGGCCTCTCAAATCTATTTAATAACAGAAATAAACCCCTTTAAAACAATTTCTTTAGAAGATTGAATTTGAAGATCTGATGCAATCATTTCAAAACCACCTTATGCCTCGGGAGTCATAAGCACGCCTGCTGAGCCACGGCCATGAGGCATCGCCACAGGAAGTTTGACAAGACAGACTCCTTTTATGACAGTCTTGTGAAAAGAAAAATCACAACTCTCAGAAGCGTGTTTTATAATGTTTACAGGTGTGCTGTGACGACTCCCCAAGTGCTGAGCTTCACATAAAAAAAAAAAAACAACCTCTTTTTTCCATGATTAAGAAACTTGGCCATGAACATTTCCATTCCATTTACAAAATAGATGCTAATTGGCAGATCTCATTTATTAAACTTCCAGGAGCTCATGGCAGTGGAACGAATGGGGAAGATGTGAATAAGGCCATAGAGTTCAACTGTTTACCAGGGTAGGCCAGTGAAGGCAATACAAATAACTGGTTCAAGACACAGCATGGCAGCTTGGCAAAAGCATGGGCTTTGGATGAGTTATAAGTTTAAATAATCTTCGCAAGACACTGGCATTATAAGTTTGGACAAGTTACTTAACTTTTCTACGACCCTTTTGCTTAATGTTAATTCTGAATGAAACTACTAGTATATACGTATATAGGCTTACACATGTAAGTACAGAAAAGAGTTTATTCTTGTATTTTTATTTATTAACTAGAGGCCTGATGCACAAAATTCATGCGAGAGTAGGCCTTCCTTCCCTTGGCTGCTGGCACTGGCTTCCCGCTGGCACCAGGGACCTGGGCTTCCCTTGAAGCCCTAGCTTCGTCCAGAAGGTCATTCAGAATGAAATCTGGAAGGATGTCCTAATTAGCATATTATGTGTTTATTTTTATAGGTTATTGTATTTATTTGTATTACGACCATAAAACTACTTTTTCCCACCCCTGTGTGTGTGTGTAGGTGTGTGTGTCATTTATGGAACACTTATTGAAGTATATGAGGATGATCACTTATGAAGTATATGAGGATGATGAATAACATAAGAAGCTTTCAACACCCAATGTATCATTTACACCTCTTTCTATCCATTCTCAAAACTCTGTTGTATAGATAGAAAAAAAATTAAAAGAACACTCAAAATATATTTGAGATATTTCATGTTTTTCTTTTGATTATCAAATAAATATAGATGATAATAAAACAGTTGAGATTACAATGTGAAATTAAACACATTTTCCATTACATATGTGGAAAACAAACTTTGCTGTTAAATTAGAAAATACTTATTTGAAGACTTAATGCCAAATATATTTAAGTAGAGTTGAACTCTATTTGTTATATTCATGAAGGAAAAAACTAAGTGATTAACATTTAAACCAAAAAATAGTACCTATTTCATAATCAAAATAGCCAAGGGATAGCTCTATAAATTTATACTAGTGTGACTCAGATGATATATATAGGACTATCAGTGTATTTTTAATATAATTTACATCCGTCCAACTCTTCACAATTATATATTTCTCTTTCTTAGAATATATAAATTGGTATAATTATCCAAATACCAATGTCACAATGTCATTTGAAAAACTACCTTCAACATTTCCAAAGACACATATGTGTAACTTGTACCTCTTAACTTAAATAATTAATATAGCTGGAGAGAAACAATTATTTTCAAAACAAATATTAGTCATAACTACAAATGCTATCTAAGGAAGAAACAGAAGGAAGAATTTTAATAATAAAGACTAGTAAAATATCTATGTGACTCTCTTTGCCCTTCTCTTACCAATTGTCTGAAAACAAAGAGAAAAAATGAATATCAATGTATACTATTCTGAATTAGAGTGTTATTGGTGTTCACTGGAAGTATGATAGACTCCAAAGGCTCCAGAAAAAAAAAGGAAGAAAAGAATTATATGATGGAGAGAAGTAAATCCTCACAGCAAGATGTCATCAGAGAGACATGCCATTAAGACCCCTCTTGATAAGGAAGTAACTAATGCAATTCTAGGAAGAACAGCATCCAGTATCAAATCTGAAGCTCTGTGTGGTGCAATTACTCTCTGCTTCCCCCAAACCTTTAGGAAACCTTTGAAAAGTTCTGCTATACACAGCTACATTGTGGTAAATTGGGAAATCAAAAGAAGAGAAGCCAGCATTCATACATTACACTATAAAATTTGATGTTGGGAAAGGGATATTAATACAGGTTAACAGCTATGAAGATATTTATGATAATAATAATAATGATGATGATAATGATGATGATGATGTAAGCCCAGAAATCTAGGGAAATACTGGAGACAGAACTAGTATCACATTTTGTGGGGTGCAACAAAGCCATGTTTCTCATTAATTAACATTCAGGATGGCCTCAGATGATCCCATGACTTGGAGGGATCTGTGTTGTATTGTTCAATCACAGAACATAAACAATGTGTTATAATTTGTGATCTCCCAAAATATAAATCTTTCTTTCTTCTTCATCTTTAGACTGTTAGCCTTCCCTTCCCATGGGAATCTTGACTGTCCTTACCAATTATATTGTTATTACTTTCCATTGAAACGCTAATTTTTTACTAAATACTGCATTTTTAAAAAATTACCATTTTAATCTTCAATCATTTAAAGTCACTTTAATTTTTCTTCTTAATTACATAGGTTAATTGACTAAGAATGTAAAATAACTGGATGATAGAAGAGGCAAAAAATGTAATACTATCAGCTATTTATCAGTTAATATCTTAGCATTTTTTACTTTTACTTTACCAAATTTCTTTCCTAGAATAACTAGCTGAAGCAATGTCCATAAAAGGAGGAAAATATGGTTTATTAGAAAACATTCTAAAAGAGAAAGAGGGGAAAACACAATGAAAGGGATAACATGTGGTAATGGATCAGAACAAACTTTGATTCCTTTAATTAATCCTACTAAATTCCATTCACATTTTTCTAGTTATTTTTAAATTAAATCAGAAAGAGTATCACTTATAAAATTGTTTTGGCAAATTTACAGTGGTAAAAATAATATGACCCTAAATTTTAAATTCCAACATTAAATTACTCAGCTGACATCCAGCCCTTTACAACTCAGCACACTGAAGTCTGAATGCAAACATTTGCTATTTCGAAAAGCCAGTCAAGTGTGTTGCCAACACCATACAGAAACAGCCATAAGACCTGTAATATGGCCGAAAAATTGTGAGAAGTCTCAAGGATGGCGAAAACTACAGAAATGAGAGGATGATGGTCCCTTGTACATAATAACTTTTTTGTAAAATATCACCAAGTGTATGCATGATGTATCCAGAAACAATAACTGTTCCTGAGGTCTGCTGTCGCTAAATCTGCATTTGATAAAACATTAGTACGTTTTAATAAAACCCTCCTTCCTCATAGGGGGCCTAAGGTTGACATATCTTGCACACAATTCTACTTGACGAACACAGAGCATATATTTCCACTGTATTGCAACTGTGATCAATGACATAGAGTAATTGACTCAAAGCTCTCACTCATAATCATAAACTTCAAAATCCTATAATTTTATAAATATTATACACCTAAATCTGGTGAGACAAAATCCTTTCTAATATTTTACAAGTACACACTGCACTGGTTCAAAGAGAGACAGAGATTCATTTCAAGTCTTCTCACTTAAGTAGTAAAATCTTTACAAATATTGACTTTTAATGTTTCCTTACCTGGTAAACAAGGTCCTTGTTTACAGTAGAGCAATAAAAGAAAGAGAGACCATATGTACAAACCAAACAAAAGGATGACAAAGCGGAAAGCAACAAATGAATAAACAAGAAAAACAAACAAAAACCCAAAGAAACTGGCAATATTACTGTGGTTCCCAGGGAGAGGGGGGTGGGTAAACAGGAAAGGGGGTCTAATATAGGGTGACCTAAGAAGATTTCACTTTGGGCGGTGGGCATGCAATGCAATATATAAATGATGTATTGTGTTAGAATTATACACTTGAGACCTATACAATCCTATTAATGAATATCACCCTAATAAATTTTTAAAAATAAAGAAATAAAATAAAACAGATAGCAGGAAAAAAACTAAGGAAATTGAAAATAAGGAAAGAATTAGCAAGATGCATGCCTTCATTTAATATTTGTGTACAATTATATACATATGTGTTAGTTTTTGAATAAATATTATCTGTAGATAAAAGCTCCACGGGCAATTTTAATTATTTGATTTGTATTCTCTCTTGTTCCAAATTTTCAGTAATAAGCTTGTATTGATTTTTAATCACGAAAAGTGATATTTAAAAGAAAATCAATCATAATTGTAAAATGATTAAATGTTGAATTTTACAAAGAAAATAGTATTACTTTAGAAAAGTGACAAAAATCTCAACACCTTGTAATTTTACTTTTATACACAAAGATTTTTCTGGTTAAGTATTATAAATGAAATAAAGATTAGTTGTTGACATTTGGCTATGTTTAAAAGAGGAAACTTAGGCAGAAGGTATAACTACCCCACCCTATAACCACCCCCAAAAACCATACACACAGCTATATGTTGAGGCAAGTTAAATGAATGAGAAGAGAAAGACAGATGGTGATCGATGCTGTGCTCAGTACATAGATTAGAACAGTAGGCAAAGCCAAGTTTTTATGTGAAACAGGCATTCTCTCAAAACATCACTGGTTTATGTTATTTTTAATACTTATTTCTGAATTTTAGGAAAATTAATTCAAGGCACTGTAATTTTTATTAATTATTTAATTATTAAATGAACAATATATGCCTTGTAAAATAGTTTGCTTTTTTAAAACAAAAGTATTTTATATGGCATGCATTTATAAATTCATTCTTGATTCAAATCTTAAGTATTCTTAATGAAATTTCCATCATAATAATAAACCTCTCACTTGGAAAAGAGGCAAAATCCAAATTCTATATTGTTAAAATATTTAGTTGCTAGCTCGAGTGAATAAATTTCCTTCCTAATTTTTTTCTAAATAACATAATACCAGATTTTTATAAAGTTAAATTGTGTGGAAAATAAAATGATAAAAGCTGAAGGCTATTCCTGAGTCCAGCTATCAGTAAAGTATGCAAGCCCAAGTTCAGTCTCAGGTCCTCTGTCTTTAATCTACATTCACTTCCCAACAAATTATGTATAGAAGAAATGTATCTCAATATTATAAGAACCAAACTCAATAGTAAAAAGCTCAAAGCGTTTCCTCTAGGATCAAGAACAAGACAAGAATGTCTAGCTTCACCAATTCTGTTCAACAAAATACTGGGAGTCCTAACCAGAGCAACTGGGCACGAAAAAAAATCATGATATGATTATCATAAAGAAGGAGATAGAAATGTCTGTTTCCATATAGCCTGGCTTATACATAAAAAATCTAAAGACTTCACTAAGAAATCATTAACACCAATAAATAAATTCAGTCAAGTTGCAGGATACAAAATCAACACACAAAAAAACGGTTATATTTCTTTACACTAACAACAAATTATCTAGAAAATAAGTAGAGAAAACAATCCCATTTAAAAGAGGATCTATTTAGGAATAAATTTATCCAAGGCAGTAAAAGAATTCTACCATGAGAACTATAAAACACTGATGAAATAAATTTAAAAAGATACAAATAGATATAGAAATAGACTGGAAGAATTAATGTGGTAAAAATGTCTATATTGCCTATATTGATCTATGGATTTAATGCAATCAACTATCAACTATCAAAATTACAATTTTTCACAGAAAAAAACACTTGGAGGAAAAATGATATTTGTTATGTTTCAACTTGCCCTATTTCTATCTCACACTCAAAAGCTTTTCAATATGTTCAGATCCAACTGCCCAGTCACCTGGCTGGCAGTCACTGAGAGAGCAGAATGAGGTTAGAACCCATCCAGGCCCCATTCCCAGAACTGTCATTATCGCCCTACCCTGGAAGACCTAACCCCAGCTACCATCTTAGTATGGTCTGACTTAATGTGGCAAACAGATCTTCTCCACCTGAGCAATGGCTGAAAGCAATCAGAGGAAAGAACTGAACAGCTCTGCCAACTGAGCAGTGAATAACAGTAAGTGAGGCAACAGGCTTAACCCTTAAGGAAGTGCTTAAAAGGAACAGTTATGTGTGTTACGGCCCTCGGGATACTGTAGAGCTCTGACATGTTCCTGAGCATCTGGAAGGCTAAGGCAGTGCTGTAAACTGCTGGTCATTTACCAAATAAATACTTTGGTCCAGGGCTAATGCACTCATCAAGAGGTCATGTATGTGTCAGATAATTTCAGTTACTGCTAACTGATTTTCCTGCCTCCAAATCATCAACCTCCAAAGTATGGACTATGAGCCCGTTCACAATTTAGCCCCACCCGCTTGGTTTTCCAGCATCATCCCTGATCCTCCTTCCCAAGCATCACTCTCTGCTCCGGGCACACGGACCCATTCTGGAACAACATCTGAGGCAGGCCATGCCCTTCTCTTTTTCATCAGATGTACTGTGTGTTACTGATTATGTCAAAGCTGGAATTGTTTCATAGGAGGTGAAGGGATCATCTTTTATCATTGAGAAGAGGGAATTGACTCAGAACACAATGACACGTGGATTGATTCAAGCATTTTGATGACAACAATTACAATTAACATGAATTTAAACTCACCTTGATAGTCATACTTGGGAAGACAGACATTATAAATGAAAGAATCCAAGATGGATAATTTCAATTTTACTGGTACTTCATTGAAGATAGGCTGTTACTTTACTTCTATCCTGATTGCAAATTTCATGAGAGGACCAGTCAATCTGTACCTTTAAACAATGCAGGTTGACTTACCCGATGGGACAGACCTGGTTCTGGCCTCATTCCCCAAAGGATCCCAGTCTTGGTACCAACTTTGGAGTTCTCTTATATTCTTCATGAAAGATATGTCAGTTGGTCACACATACAGCTGAACCTCAACTGTTGTCATTGGCATTGCTACCATCTTCTAATGACTAATATTAGGTTATTACCGCAGCAGACTCCAACCTTTAAAATACAGCTTAGACAAGTTCACTGACATTACTCATTCCCACATTGATGCTGATTAACCTGCTCTCATTTTACAGTAGCCCCAACTATGATAAATAACACTGACCTTTCAACCAAATGCGCCCTTTTAGTTTACTTGACCCCCGCAAGCTTAGCTCTAGACAAAGAATTAATTACCCTTTTGCTGTGTACACAAACCACTTTGTAAATGCCACCATTACATCACAGATCCTATTGCATGAAGTTAATTATTTACATGTCTGAATTCAAGGTTTGACTGTTTAGAGCAGGTATAAGGACCTTCTCTTCACTATTATGTATTTTCAGTGCCTCGCATAGTTCCTGATACGCAATAAATAAAAAGTAACATTGCTTATATGAAATTGATTCTTAAATTTTATAAATATGGCTGAAAATCCAGAATTGTTCCTGATCCAACAAAATTATTCAAAAGTCATTGAAATTCATCACCACCACCCTTCCAGTTTCACTTAAAAATATCTTGGATGAAGAAAGTATTATTAATATTATTCACTATTAACCCTGGAGCACACGTGTTTTCAGTGTCCTTTTATTATGCTGGGTGACAAAATAGCATGCATACAGCACCTGTGATCCATGATGGAGGATGATGGTTGTCTGAAGGAACGGCACGGGGCCAATTGTTTAAACCATGAACTAAACTTGCCGCACTTTATGGATTACCATTTTCATTTGAAAGAATGAATGATGGACAAACTATAGTTATTCCCACATGGGTACTTAGCAGGCTTTATTCACCTAGAAAGAACAAAACACACCTGGCAAACAACTGGCATTTTGTCAGTGATAAAAACTGACTTCTAAGCAAAAGTTTGAATTTTGGGAAACTTTTCACTGTCAGCATGAACTTGAGAGTTTCTCAATTGATTCCTAGAGAGAATAATTGTGATTGATAAATGTACATTTTTTGCCGCTAATTAAATATTTCAACATTTGGAAGATCTGCATAGCATAGCCAGCTAATATTTCTCAAATGATCATGCTTGAAAATCTAGCAAAAAAGGGTAAGAACTCCTCTCAAAATATGAAATAGATCAATAGATTTTAATCTAACTAAGCACGGAATGTTCACTGATAAAACTTCAGATTACACATGACATCTATCCTTTAGGAAATGACCACTTCCTGACTTAGATATCATGTACAAATACAGTATCAAAATGTTTTCCAACTTCTCTGTGTGCCTGAATATTCATGTTCTGTACCGACCAGACAGTCTACAGCCACAGGCTGTGTGCCGAGCCGATGTGGAATCTGCTGCCTTCTTAAGCCAGATAATATTTTTAATTGCCTAAAGTTAAAAACAATGTTACTCTTCTTGCAATTTTCGTTTGTTTTGGAAAGTACAATTAGTTTTCATAAAAGAATATATGTAGGGAAATATGCAATAACTATTTTGATGCAAGGGGTATTTTGAATGTCTCCATTTAAATTTCCAACACACTATATATCAGATTATATAACCCACATACACAAAAGCACTTTGGCACCTGAGTGAGCTAGTAAGAGTGAAGGAGAGGCCTGTGCCTAAAACTGTTGAGAACTGCTGGCCTAGTGACCGGTGCACTCAGCTTTGTAGCTGGTCCCTTAACCTGTTGGCCGGTTCCAGCAGAGTAGAGCTTGGCCTTTTTGAATCACAGGTTTCTGTGCCAATGGGCACCTTTCAGGCTCTGTTACCCAGATCAGCACAGACAGCCTTTCTGACACTGAGTTTCCTCTTCTGCTAACTGAGGATCAGTAGTGGTCGGGATATACTGAAGATTCTTTAGGGCAACACATGTGAAGCATGTGTACCAAAACCTGGTATATAGTAAGCACTCAATAGTTGTTAGTTGTTGCCTTTGTTTGTTGGTTATTAAATTAAAAAGAGGCAGTAAAGAGAACTGGCTTAAGTTGTGTGTTTTTTTTAGGGCCAGGCTACCTGTATTTTCTACTATTAATTCTGTAACCTTGAACAAAATAGTGGTCTTCTCTGTATCAATTTCCTCATCTTAAAAACTGTTATGACTATAGAAACCACCTCATATGGCTTTATAAAGCATTGAGAATGCTCTCTTGTGTGTGTGAGTGTTCACTACATCGTGGCTATTATAATTACAACCTTTTCTTGTGTGTCATTGTGCAGAACCTCTGTCTCACCCATTTCCTCTGGGTCTACAGTCTGACTCCCTGAAACCTGTATATGACACAGAATTCCTGGTTGTTTCTGATGTGGTTAGATTCTCTGTAATCTTGCAACCTGCTGGTTCGTCTAACTCTCCTTTACTGCCGACTCCCAGCTCAGCTCTCCTCTATTCATGGACTTCTATCTGTTACTTCTGCCAAGAGTGCCTGAACACTGTGTTCTGTTCCATCACTGCTTCCAGTTGCTTGCTGTTGGGGTTTTTGTGTCTCTCAATACAGGCAATGGGGTCCTTGTTTAACCCCTATCAGAGCTAACCAAGTCCAATTCCACTCAGTATTGTGTATGTATTTATTAAGAAAAGTCAATTCTGTATGTGTGTGTTTATGTGTGTGTATAGATGCTTAACAGAGTAAAAACCATAAGCTCCACTCATCCAGAAAATTTAGATAGGATGAACAACTCATTCCACTAACAATGAATTACTTCATTAACTTGAAAAAATTCAATTAAGTTTAATTATAACTATGATAATAAGATCTTTAGCCTTCTTTAAGTTTATAAAATTAATCTTAATTTATAGAAGGAAAAATATTTACACATTTTTAATCATAGATTTCAAGAATTGGAACTTTATTCTTAGTATCATTTTCTTATATATATTTCACTGATAAGAAAACCAAGATTTAATTGTTCATTTTTAAACAAAAATACACATTCTAGAAGTACGAAACCTCAAAAAGATCAGTTTGTTCATGTTTCTTAAATACCAATAGGTTGATTAAAGATCTAAAGTATAATTTGAGTGATATTGACAATTATTTACAAAAAAAACTATATTACTCTATCTCAGAGTCAAACTAAAATTTACAAAACATATATTTTTAAACACAATAATCAATAATGCATATTTATTACATTAGCACCTAACCTACTGATTAAAGTTAAGGGTAATTTCCTTTGCTGAGTATTTTATATTAATTATATCAATCAATTTAGTCATTTAATAAATATTTGTTGGAAGATCTACATACCCAGGATATAGTGATAAACAAGATAGACAAACTTTCTGCAGTGGGAGAGACAAATATATTACATTAGAGGTCCAGTGCACAAAATTTGTGCATGGTGGGGAGGGGTCCCTCAGCCTGGCCTGCACCCTCTCTCGCAATCCAGGACCCCTGCAGGATTGCGCCTAAACTGGCAGTCGGATATTCCTCTCACAATCTGGGACCACTGGTGCCTAACTGCTCACCTGCCTGCCTTCCTGATCGCCCCTAACCATTCTGAATGCCTGCCTGATCACCCTTAACTACTCTGCCTGCCTGCCTCATCACCCCTATTTGCCTGCCTGCCTGATTGCCCCTAACCGCCTCTGTCTCCGCCCCTGCCACCACAGCATCTGGAAGGATGTCTGGAATAACATCTGAAGGTTGTTCAGCTATCCAGTCTAATTAGCATATTATGTTTTCATTAGTATAAATATTATAATTCAGGTTCAGAAGGAAAATAAATAGGCAAAGGTCGAGGGTATGAAGGCTGAGGATCCTCTCTCAGAATGAGTGTTCAGAGACAAGAAACCTCATTAAAGTAAGGGACAGAGCCATGAAAAGACCTGGGGAAACAGTGGCCAGGGAGAAGGACCCATATCCACAAATGTTCCAATAGGAAACTGGCTTAGTTTCACCTTGGATCTCCTGTATTCAATATTTCAACTCTTTGAAGTAGGATCTATTATCATTTCTTTTCAACACATGAATATCAGAAAGGATAAATCGTTCTTGAAGACCTCATGTTTAAAAAGTATTGAAATCCAGATTTGCCCACAGTAATGTGATTCCAGAACTTGAGTTGTTAATCATTTGACAGGAGGGTTTATCAACAAACTATGTCAGTTATAGGACTCCATGATTCTAGCAGCTGGCCTGTGATTATATATCCTTCACTATAAACTACAAGAATTTATTAAAATGTGCATCATAAAAAATTGATTTCTTATGATTTGCAAGTTTTTAAATTAGGAAACCAGATTTGAATGCAGATTATTTTTAAACCAATTAGTATAAAATATGCAAATTATGGCTAAGATGTCTTTATAATGTTCTGTTAAGAACAAAACAACAGACGGATACTTACATTTCTAGCCATTATTTTTAAGAAGTGATCCACTAAGGAGTTTTCATAAAGCCAGAATAAGAGTCTCAGAATACAAATCGGGTTTCATGAAAGTCCACCTATAGCATAAAAAACTTCAGGGAGCCAAGCAACAAAGTATGGACATTAGCATTCCCCACCAGAGAGCAGGGTGCAGCACAAAAGCAATGGTTTCAGAAGCTATGATTTATTCTCACCCAGAGATTCTAGACTCATCTTATCCACACACCTGCTCTTCCTTTATCACTGCTCTCCATGTCCTTCTCTCCAGTCTCTCAAGCGCCTTCTTGTGTTACTGTTGTTTTCTCTAGTTGGTATGCTATTACTTCCTCCTGTCTTCTCTTGCTGCCTTTCTGTCTTTCCCGCTTTCTCTTTTCTGAAGGACCTCTTGCAAAGTTCTTATTTGGCCATAACTCAGGATTACTACTATGGCCCCAAATAGTAACTAGCATGCTCCTTCATGGGAATTTGTGTATCTGTGTTCATGTGAATAAGTGTTTGTGACTGATGAGTTTATAATCAATAAAATCCATGGCAAAATTAGAATTTTTGGCCCAGTAGTAATGTTCTCTTATTATCTCTTGCACTTACAAATAACATTTATCATATCTGACAGAGGGGAAGTCATAATCTTTGAATAAAAGATGAGGAACATTTCAATTAGTCAACTCAACACACTTGCACCAAGTCCCTAGTAACTTAAGTTCTCAAAGGGTAATAACAAGCTGATAAAAATAACAATTACTCTAAAGGAACTGAAGTAAAGTGAGTGATGAGATATCACAATGAACTAAGACAAAACAAATGCTTTTAGTTTGTAGAACTGCTTTACAGAAAATGCAAAGCTGAGGAAATGACTCAAAGTACAGAAAAGGCTTCATATATAGATAATATCTACAGAATTTTCTCTTTGCCCCCTTTGTCATTAGTTTCCTTAGCAAATGCATCTTAAATTTTTACAAAAAGGTTTACCAATGGTCTTCAAATGCAGAATGTGGAAGAATGCTAATAGGCAGAAAGGGATAAAAATAAGGAAATAACTTCTTTAGAAAGAAGGTTAGCTAGATGGGTCATTGCCTCAAATCCAATCAAAAGGTCTACCAAAAGCCAAAAATGAGCTCAGCGAGGTACCCCAAGTTTGAAAAGTATCCACTTGTGGCAATATCCAGAGAGCCAGGAAACTGGAAGGGAATACCAGAGAGCCAGTAGCAAATGTTATTGATTTGTTTTCCTTTGTGTGGATCAGAAACTTTCAACAACAAATAAACAAACAAACAAACAAACAAACAACAAACACAAGTCAACAAAGAAAAGGAATCATTTTTCTTTAGCTATTGAATTACAGGCAAATTTCAAGGCTTGGATATCAAGATTATCTTCTGGGTCTTTTCTCTAAAACATCTACTGACTCTATTGCCAACTGCTCTTCTACATGAACAGTGCCTGAGCCTAACTGATGTCTCCATGTTCTCAGAGACAATGATGATTGTTTATCCTTGCCCTGTCCTTGTTTATTCTCGTTCCCCAGACTTGCTTCTCTGTATGTCACTTGTCTGTCTCTCTTTCAATGCCCATCACATCACTCCTCTTCCCTATTTGACTCTATAGATCTCTCAAGGTTCTTCCCCTTTTCCATTCTCTAAGAGAGAATATATGTGTCATATTTGACACACTACTTTATTTCTTTCCCTGGTTTCAATTCTAGTTAGTATAATTTCTGATGGATATTCAATATTTAACAAGTGTTAAGTCCACTCTTCTTCAGACTATGTTGGGTCATCTAATCATTGAGAATAAAGATCAAAAAGTCTTTAATTCTTCCTCAATTGCTCAAAACAACTATCACTATTCCAATCTAATGATATATCAGTGAACTTTTGTTGAATTGATTAATATTTTTTAAAATTCTGTTTCTAAGGCAAGCCAAATAGCTTATGTTGTATGATCTCAAAAATTTATTTTATATGTTTAAGGAAAGAAGACAGCTGTTAGTACATATTGGTGGCTTTTCTTTTCCTTGCTAATCATTTTACCTTTTATGTCACTAGTTACAAAGAAGAATGATTTTGTTTGCTGAAGTGCATCATGGGAGAATAACCTGTGAGGTAAATGCATGAAGCACCCAGCATTGCTACTGGCACTAGGCATCGCCAGGTGCCAGGAGCAGCTATTCATCATCGGCCCTGCAAAATACACTGCAAATAAGGTTCGCTTTGTGCTATGGATATGCCACCCTTTTCTGAAACAAGACTTCAGTACTTTTTATACCATGGTCCTAAAACCAGAATAAACTATTTTCTCTGCCCTGGAACTGCTATTTCAAATAAAAGCTAATGGACTATATACATTTTCCAGAACTTTAATAATAGAAAAATCTAGCATGATGTGACTTACTTTAAACAAAACCATCAAGCCAAACATTAGGTAAAGAAACAAAGATAAATAAAGTGGAAGAATGGCCACTAAAGACATCAGTAAAATACAGGCTAGCCATATAATCAACATAAAATGAAGGGCCAGTGCCATATGATGGTTTTCTTGAAGTCATATTTTATGCACATAAAACATAACAGTCTGTAGAAGGACATCATAAGATTCAGGGGCCAGTACAGGAAATGTAGGAGTGGTCTTTCTGAATAGTACTCATTGGGAGCAGAACGTTCAATAATCCTTGTCTGAGGTTTCATGAAGAGAATAATAGAAAGACTTCTGCTTATAAGCCTTTAAAAATGAAAATAAATTATTGCAAAAATTTAGCAATTACATGTTACTGTCTTGTATTTTTTAGTGAATAAAAAAATGTCAAAGTTATATAAAATGTATATAATAGGTGAGCGCCAGCTGGTGCTGTGGAAGTTAAGGGTGAGGGGAAATCACGTTGATCCTCACAGATATATTGCCCACTGGCTCATCTGACAGCTAATATCTGTGCTTTAGAACAAGCATATCCTGGGATGAGCCAACCCTTATTAAAGGATTTGTGAAGCTTTGTTCTTGCTTTTTCTGTGTTTTTCTTTTTTCAGTGAGTCACATCTAAACAGATGGAAGATAATAAAATCTTATTTCTACCTTTCTTCTTTTCCCTTTCTGATTGTTATTAACATGTCAAAACATTGACTGCCTGGAGTTTCATGTCTTTTTCTAGCTCTTTATCTCTCTCTAGGACAGGTGCTAATGAGTAACAAAATGAGAAAAAGCAGAACATCAGGAGAGTAAGGACTCACATTTCACACAGAAGATAATCAAACTCTAAATAAGTATAAGCTGATATCAAAAAAGTGAAAATGTCTATGAGTTTTCATAATTACTTTTTCTAAAACAGGAATAGTATTTCGATTCCTGTGATATTTAACACTTCAGGTTCAGGTCCTTTTGGGGGAAAAATATTTATTGGATATTTCAAAACTGAGGGCTTATTCAAATACCACTTTAAAAAAGTAAATCAACATATATTTATGTTGAAAATAATTTAACTATTCTGAAACCAATTCTACTCTTTCTTTCTCAACTACCCATTTGCTATCATATGTGTTCCCTTAGGACTTATTATTAAACTAGAGGCCCAGTGCATAAAAATTATGTAAGAGTGTGCCTTCCTTCCTCTGGCTGCTGGCACCAGGCTTCCCTCACAGCCCAGGCTTTGTCTGGAGGGGAATCCAGTCTAATTAGCATATTACACGTTTATTATTATAGATTAATTCATATCATAAAATATTGGTAAAATCTTTATCATTTTAGTCTGAAGAACAACAGAATGGGAAGCTCTACCTTGCCAATAAATATATTACTACTAGAGGCCCAGTGTATGAAATTTGTGCAAGGGGGTTGTGTCCCTCAACCCAGCATGCACCCTCTCCAATCTGGGACCCCCTCAAGGGATGTCTTATTAGGATCGGGCCTAAATGGGCAGTCAGACATCCCTCTCACAATCCAGTACTGCTGGCTCCCAACTGCTCACCTGCATGCCTGCCTGGGGGCATGATTGCCCCTATCCACTTCTGCCTGCCAGCCTGATCACCCCCTGAACATTCCCCTGCTAGCCTGATTGCCCCTAACTGCCCTCCCCTGCTGGCCTGATCACCCACAACTGCCCTCTCTTGCAGTTGTGGTCCCTCCCAACTGTGCTCCCCTGCTGGCCATATTGTGGTAGCCATAATGTGTCCACATGGGGGCAGCCATATTTGACCACATGGGGACAGCCATCTTGTGTGTTGGAGTGATGGTAAATTTGCATATTACTCTTTTATTAGATAGGATAGAGACCTGGTGCCACGTGATTTGCCCTGAAAGGTGTCCTGGATCAGGATGGAGGTTCTCTTAGGGTGTGGGGCAGCCTGAGAGAGGGGCCTGTGATGGTGTGATGGTTTGCAGGCTGTCCATCCCCACCAGAGACCCAAGCAGAGGCCCTAGTATATGGGATTTATTTATCTTTTATAATTGAAATTTTGTAGCCTTGAGCAGAGGCCAGGGCAAGCCAGGGTGGGTGGTAAGCTTGGCTTCCTCCATTGCCAGGGGCAACCCAAGCCTCCTGTTTGCTACAGCTCCGTGGCTGCTGCCATATTTGTTGGATTAATTTGCATACTCACTCCTGATTGGCTGGTGGGTGTGTGTTGTGTGTGTGTCAGAGGTACAGTCAATTTGCATATTTCTACTTCATTAAATAGGATGATTAAGTCAAATGACCTCTCTAAGTTTCTATTATCTTATATATTACATGAGAACCTAGTTGTAATTAATCCATAGATTTACATCTATATCTAACATTCTGATATCTCTTTCCTTTGTATAATTATTAACAACATGGAGACAAGAAAACTGTCATTAAAACTAAATTTTTAGAACAATTTCTATGAAATTAACAGTCATATTTGGAGAAAGGACCTCTCTCCAGAACCTTCAAAATCAAACATTCTAACATATTGTTGAAATTCAAACAGCAAATCAGCCCAGCCACTTGTGGCTCAGTGATTGCATTCCTCGCAGGAACCAAGAGGTCACCAGCTTGATTCCTGATCCAGGCCCATGCCCAGATCGCAGGTTCAGTCCCACTAGGGGGCATGCAGGAGGCAGCTGATTGATGAGGCTTATCTTTTATCTCATAGATCTCTCTATCTCTCTATCCCTCTCCCATTCTCTCTCTCTCTAAAAATCAATAAAGACTTTTTTTTTAAAGAGCAAATCAGCTGGGTAGGATTGCTAAGCTTTGGCACTACTGACACTTGGAACTTGATACTTGTATGGAGGGGCGGCTGTTCTGTGCATTGTAGAAAAAATATTGGAACAATGACCAAAGACATGAAAAGTTAATCATTCAAACTACAAGGTCATAGGAATGTAATAGCATCCATCTTTGTTAGGTGTTTGCAGCATCGTCATATACTACAGATTCTATTTTAATCCAGGTCTTATACAACTGTTAGAGCTCAAAACAATATATACATGGTGTGCCCCCCAAAAAAATATACACACTTTCACAACTGATAGCTCAATTTTGAAAATAAAATGTATTTTAATAAACACTGTCCTTATAATTATTCAAAATGTATGCATACATTTTGGAACACTATATATGTAATGTATGTACATATATTCTCAGCATTGTCTGGGACTTATTTTTTCCCATTGAAACAAAATATCTTTCCCACTGAAATGAATAATTTGAAATTGATGATATTTACTTTCTCAAAGCAATTAACTTTTATTTAGCGTTTACAATTCTCTGCAGAAGAGACACGTCAATCATGAACCAATCAAATACAGCCAAAAAAAACAGCCTGCTGTGTTTGATCAGTTGGAGTCAGTGTTTAATTTAGACCAATCAACTATCACTGGGGGATAGCCTAATATTGCCATGGAACAATTTTCTCTGCAGTTTTATAAATACATACATCCCCACAGGAATCAACTACTTGAATAAACTACAGACAATCCTCGGGTTACATCAGACTTGACATACCTCATTTTGTGGTTATGTTGCCATCTCCCATTTATTTATATATAAAAAAAGTTCAGTCACTTTGATGTGTGTACATATATGTGCTTTATCTTTTTTATTATTTATTTACCACAAGTAAAGTTCAGGGATTGTCAGAGGTTAATTCCAGCAAGTCAAAATGCAAGAAATGTCATTGAAAGGTTGATGGAACCTTAAGGCTTCAGCAGGGCTGAATCATAAGTTATTACCTACTGGAATGGCTGAAGGCATTTCCCCAAACCTGAAAAGGATGCGTAAATTATTGCTTGCTGCCAGACAGCTGAGGGCATTTTAATCTACATGTTATTGCCTCCTGCTGGCCAAACACCTGAACAGCTGAAGGCAGTTCCCCCAATTTGACAATGCCTACTGTATCCTAAATCTTAACCTTTGATATGTATATCTGCTTTGCTTTAGGGCAATTTGTGTTAATAAAGAGTGAGGGGTCCAGATACGCAGAAAACTCCAGATACCCAATGGATTACATGTTTACATTATATTTCTAGTCTCTTTATTAATTTATGCTTCAGCACCTTCTCCAGATTCCTAAACCCTTCCAGATGCTGGGAAAGACCACCGGCATTAATCTTACTTTAAAAAAAATTATTTTTTTACAGTTTCACTTCATTATTGCTGTGTACGTGCTCCATGTGAGTGACATAGATGCTTATGTAGGTAGGTTCCAACTTACTTGAAAATTGTGGTATGTTGTACTGTAGGAACAGATCTCCTACATAACCAGAGGACCTACTATATGCAAACTCTATATGGAATAATCTGTTTACAGGGAACTCCATCTAAGGCAGCAAGACTCCACTCATAACCTCTAATAAAACTTCTTGATATTCTTAAAAAAAAAAAAAACTTCTCAAATCCTCTTTCCTCTTACAAATGAAGATTTTTCACACACATCCCCCTTCACACACACACACACACACACACACACACACACACACACACCCTCTCACCCCCTCTCATCTCTCTTTCCTCATTCCAATCTCCACTGTTCCTATTCTGACCCACTGTGATACTTGTCTCGGTCCTACCTTCCTCAGGGGTTAGATTCCAGAGGCTGAGGAAAAGGCCTCATGAAGGTGACTTATCCAGCAGGGTCCTCAGCACGGGAGAGTTGAAGTCCCTCTGGACAGGAAGAAGGCCAAGAAAGGGTGCAGTCTCCATTTTCTGCGGAGACTCACATGGAGCTCTGCCGACAGTGTGGATCCGGGGTGAGAATGTGGGAGCATGGAAAAGGCCTCATGAAGGTTAAAGGCTATGTGGGGGGAAATATCAATTCCCAGGCACTAGTGTGTAAGCATGTAGGGAGTCCAAGAGCATGACAATGGAAACAGGGTCCAAGAGCAGAGGAGAGGACTACGAGTGGGCTACAGACCAAGCCTTTGCCCTTCCACCTGCAAACCATTGTCTTTTCCAGAGCTAGGATACCCTGCTCTCCGGGAGCTTCTCAGTTTATTTCTAATCTATGGCTCTACTTCGGCTCCACTCCCCCAACAGCCTGGGAATTGAACAAACAGATGCAGAGCTCTCCTTAGGGAAAATGGCTCTCCTGTCCTTCATGTTGAGACACAAAGAAGATGCTTAAAATCATATTCATAGGAACTTCAGTGTGTTCACCGAAGTTTCAGGTTAATTGGAACTCAGGAATCGAACTGACATGGAAAAGAGGGTATTATTTTCAGGGTGTGTTCAAGGTAAAGCCAAATAGAAATGTATGCTGCCCTGAGTAGCTGCTTGGAACAGAGTAAGTCATTTTGATTTAGATTCTTCAACTAATTATCTAGAATTTCTAGGTAAATTTCTTTATATAGCCTTAGTGTATGGATGTATCTCCCCCAGCCTTTAAAAATAATAACAAAAAGTAGTAAAGAAAAGTAAAGATTAGCAATAAAAAGTTACAGAAAGAAATTAACCGCTTCAACTTGAAGTAGACCTGTATCCCCACAATACTGGAGAACAGCACTGCATTTTATACTCCAGTTTTTCTTGTGAAAAGAGGAGAAATGTAACAGAATAACACCTAATTTTAAAATCCTTAAGTGGACGGACCTGAGATAAAAATTGTTTTCCTCTAATGAGAACAAATCGATTAAAAAGCAGCTTTTTCTTCTGTTCACTTTTTCAAAAACATTCTACCACCTAAAACTGGAATCTTACTTCTATTTAAAAGATTAAGTGAAAACATTTTTTAACAGTACACAGAAAAAGAAGTGAGAGTGTAATCTCAATGTGATATTTTCCAGTTTATTACTGAAAATGTGTCCAGCCATCTGGATTCTGATCCTGCCTCTGTTGCTAGCTAATGGCATGAGTTTGGACAAGTCACTTTAACTTCTGTATGCCACAGTCTTCTCAGTAATATTGTCAGTTGGACAAATACCACATGATCTCACTGATAATGTGGAATCTAATGAACAAAATAAACTGATAAACAGAGACATGGATACATAGAACAGACTGACAGCTGTCAAGAGAGGGAGAGGGAACTAGATGAAAGAAAATGAAAAGATGAGCCAAAGAACACATATGCATAACCTACAGACACAGACAACAGTGTGGTGATGGCCTGGGGGAAGGGAGGTGAGGGCTGGGTGCAAGTGAGCATACGGTAGAAAATGGGGACATCTGTAATAGTATCATCAATAAAAGTAAATATATATATATACATTATACAATTACATATATAATTATATTAACTTTTCCCACAATTCCTTTATATTCTGTTTTCTTTTGTTATTAACATCAGCTGAAACTTCTGGAAAATGTTGAGATGGGATTCATCCTTGTTCCTTGTTTATAAAAGAATATTTTCTGGTAGTTAAAAATGTTAATGCTTAATATCTATAATAATTAAAAGTATGATATTGTAACTATATCGGACAGCCAAACAAACTTCTGGACGTCCCTCCGGATGACCTTCCAGACGAAGCTGGGGCTGCCAGGGTTGAGGCAAGCTGCCTAGGCTGTGAGGGCCGAGCCCCTTGCACCAATTTTGTGCATCGGGCCTCTAGTATAATATAATTTGGAAAATAAGCTGCTACATAAGGATTCCATATGGAACATTTTTTACAGTAGATGATGCAGGAATGGAGGTGGGATGTGAGAAGCTTGCAACTTAAGAGATTTCTCTCAGGCACCTGCAGTGATATGGGGGGTGAGAGGAAGGGGCCAGTAGAGGTCAGAGACAGTCTCCTGTTGGGTAATCCATATGCAGTGTCCTTACTGAACTCAACATAATTAACTGACCTCTACTGCTCCCAATCCTATCCCCCCTTTTTTTAACACCCTCTTTGTATATTTTAATTTCATTTGTATTGGTTATAATACAGATAAACATTTTATCAGGATTGAACATTGTACAAAATCATGATTTATGTCAACAGAAAAGGAAAACAGTGTCATTAACAAAAAAACTTAACAGAAAAGATAGTGACGTATATATGTCATCAACAGAACAGTAAATTCTTAAGTACAAAATATTCTAAGTTTGTATAATGGAATCTGAAAGATGGTTATGTTTGAAAAACAAATACATCCAATTATAAGACATTTGCAATAAGCTCAGACCATTTTGGAAACGATTTTTCTAGTCTATCGATACAGGAAAAGGTTAGGATTACCAGAGGATCAACAGAGAGAGATTTAATGATGATGACGGTTTTCCACAGATATTGTATTTATAACACAAAGTACACATATAGGTGAATTGGAGAGGAAAAAAGAAAAAAAATACTCCACTAGGGAAAAACAAAGCTACATGAGTTGCTGACCTACTGGGGTTATACAAGTGACATAGCCAATAATAAGTAATTTTAACTAAAATTCTTAACTAAAAATCATGGTTAAAAAAACTTTGAATAAATAATTCTTTATCATAGTTTTTATAATTGGCCATGATTATTCTATCCAAAAATACTTTTGTAGAATCAGAATGAAATATTTGTTTGATTAAAAAGTATACTATCAAGTGACATCTACAAAGCATCCAATTAAAAAAGAAGGGGCAAAAAAGTACAGCATCAGGAACCTTAAAAAACAATAATAATACCTATGCACAAACCCATTAGATAATGTTGTTTCAACAATACTTTTGCTATAAGAAATTTATTGTTAGGCTTTTCCCGAAATAATGAAAGTAAATTTAATTAAAATGATCTATAGGCATATACTTTCAGCTCACCATTTCTCACTGGAATAATTCTGGTTAGATATCCTTTTAAAAATCAACAATTTAAACAAAATAAGAATTCCCCTTAAAGGCCTGTTTTACAAAAACAGCTGTTCCCCAATACTACTGTCATTTAAAATGTAGACAGAAAAATAAGCAAGCCTTACTAAATAAAATAATCGCACTCACTCTGGCCACAAAACAAACCTAAGGCCATGGCTCAGTGTACCTAGGGACAACTGACCTATTTTATGTAAGAATATCACTGAGCTTATATTGCATTCAGTCAAGGATGACGGACAAACTCAAAGAGGAAATGTAAATTGTTCTATTCAAAACAATCCTGGTGTTAGAAGAACAGAGTGCATCTACATTAGCTCTACACACAGGAAATCATCCAGGGGAGCTGCTGAAAATGAGCTCACCTCAATTTGGGAAAGATGACAAACTGGAGCAAAACAGCAATAACTCAACATAACTTATCTGGAAATATCCACTGAGAGGTAAAATGGGAATGCAAATATGGACAAACCAGTATTTGTAATTTATTTACTTAAGAGTTTTATTTGTAGCATCTTATGGTGTTTTTTTCCCAAAAAGAAGTGATATGACAGAATGTGTGAGAATAATTATTTTCTGGTGTATAAGGAGGAAGCAGAAAAAGGACAAATAGAAAGTCCTCCCAGGCTGCTATAAACAACACGAATTCTTCAGTGTGAGACCTGAACCAGTTTCACCTGGTATTTCATAAAGATTTCCAGTTCTTTCAAATAGTATTAAACTCCCAAATAATTGATTGTCATGGAAATCTTCAGGTTAATGTAAAAGGCTTCAGGTTAATGTAAAAAATTCGAAGTGGTTAAAAAATAAGTATCTGATTTTCAGTCTTTTTATGATATGTTTGCTAAGCTGATTACTAAACCTACTTGCAATGAATTGGGTTCCAAAAAAGAAAGTAAACCAAAGAACTGCATTTTTAAAGTTAATGTAAAGCTCAGGGTGTTGACTAAACATCAGGGTATGAGTGTTGACTCGGTGCCTATAAGAGGGAAATCAATAACACTAGCCATTGAACAAAAGCATGCTAGAAGAAAAACAAATTTGCTGATGTCCCGCTGTACAGAGCCAATACTTGTTCGTGCTTGGATATCTTTGTTTTGTCCTGGTCCCGGGTCCTCAGAGAAGCTATAATTTTTAAAGAAAAAGCCCTGTTCCCTATAATTCCCTGACACACCTACTTATTTATTCTGTCCACGAAGAGAGGGATGCAGTATAGCATAGAGCTAAATCAAGTATGTAAAGGACCACAGAAGTATAAGAAGGGAGTTAGACTTAAAGGAAAAGTTGAAGCCATACACAAACTGCTGTTTGTTGATGTTGGTATTGCTCCCATTGTTGGAGGTAGAAGTGGTGTTTGGTTGGGTGTAGTTTGAATTTTTTTTTAATTCATATTTTTCTAAAATCCTACGATCCAAGCAGGTGACATAATAAAACAATATTTACCTTTTTTAATTAAAAATATTTAATTTGAGTAACTTTTGCCTGGCAAAGGCTTTCCTTCTCCCTAAACTGTCCCACTCTGTAATCATGAGGAGACAGAAGGGACAAATTAGACCAGCTCTTCAATGGACGGTAAGTAAAAATCCTTTTCCTTTCCTTCTGGTACACTGTTACTTGACTTCATTTCTACTTGGCTCTTCTGACTGTTACTACATGATGTTAGGGTCTGAGTACAGATGAGAAAACATGGAGCTATGATCCCGAATTTCAGGTTGGATCGAGAGTTACAATGAAAAGAGCAATCAATTTAGCACATAGAGGTTTGAAGCCATGTCTCCAGCTAGTAATTTGGCAATTTGTCTAATTCTGTCTTCTCCTCACATCTCTCCTCTCTGGCACCAAGACAGCTATGAGCAACTGGTTGAGGATTCTAGAAATTAAGAATTTTGTCCATCTCAAATATAGTTCATCTCATGAGGAATAAGAAGGAGGCAATTGAAAATAACTTTTCTGCTGCAAATAACAGCCTAGGATGAAATGATAGGAGATGTTATAGTTATACTGGTTCTGAAGTGGTAAATATAAAATGCTAAAGGGGAAAGCTCAACCTTGAGTTGATTTTGAAAGCCAAACAGCATTAAGCAACAACAAATGTCACCTCAGTATTAGTTCATTTTGCTACATTCCAAGACAAGATGCGAGGGACTTATTACCGAGTTAGCATTTACCTACAGAGAGTTGTTTAGTGACGGTGCTTCCCTTTATTGTCAGGTGTGAAGCCCGTGGCCAAGTTGGAAGAATTAGGACCTTGATTGACAATGGTTGGACAGAAGATGATCAGATTGGAAAAGAATGAACTCAGTACAGGAAATCCACTCTTGCATTGAGAAATTGAAAAATCATTCAATTAATTATAAATATGCCACATTCTCATCATATCATTTATAGCTGGAAACATCCCAGATTCTGAGGGAGAAATAAATAAATCACAGTGTTGGAGATACACATTTTTTGATGATTTCTGAACTCAAAAATTCACAACTCGGATAATAAGACAATATTAACAGACATGAAATAGTGACAAATAAGATACAAAACAGTTCTGCCCGGAGACACAACAATGATTTCCAAATGCCAGTTGACTCCTCAACGGTACTGCCGACAGACTTCCCCAGACTATCTGTGCAAGGATAGAAGATGAAACATATGCAAATTTCTTTAACTCAGTAAAAACACATCTCTAATAACAGCTTGGATTAATAGCTCTTTACATATTTCCTATCTAAAAAGGGGAGTTTATCAGAGGTATACAGTGGCATCCTACCTAATGAAAGTAAAGGCTAAGCTGTCAAACTATGGCAAGTGCATGGAGGGGGGGTCCATTTAAAGCTTAGGGAAAATAGAAAACAGGATTCATAATTACCACTTCATTTTTTGCGTGACTGGAATAATTAAGGTCTATCTCTACCCAGGTTTGATGATTATAATGCATATTATTCTTTACTATATATTCACAATGCTGTTCTTTATATCTCTGGGACTTATACTACTACTAGTTTCCTTAAACAAACTATCACTACTATAATGGCAATCATATTACAATATATAAATATATTAAATCAACATTATGTCTTAATTTTAGACAATGTTATATGTTAAATATATCTCAATTAAAAAAACATTGAGTGCCATTAGGAGTGTCCCCCACTCTCTTCTCGCCTCACTCCCTCCCTTCCTTCTTCACTCCCTTTCTCCTTCCCTCCCTCTCTCTGTCTCACTTTCATTTTTCTCTCCCTAGCTCCAGCTGTTGTTTGACAAAGAAATCGAGGATCACATACAGTGTCATCATTCAAAGCAGGTTTTCAAAGAACAAAAAGTTGCTCATCAGGAAGGTAAGGATGATCAGTAAAAACTAATATCCAGCTTGGGGGAATAATAAAATCTAGCAAATTAAACATATCAATTAATTGTACAGCATATTTTAGATGTCAGAAATATTAAAATGTCAAAAACAAAGACATTTTAGATTTTTAAAAATATCTTGATGCACGCAGAGTATTCATGGAGGAAATGAGGAAATAAAATTGAATTCTGACCCTTGAGAGATGGCAGAATTTACTAACTGAGCTAAAAAGTAGGTTAAGTCCAATAAAATACAGTGCAGAAAGTATATTTTGTTTAGGGGTATTTGAACAAATATTTCAAAACACATTTGTTGCTCCTTCCCCCCATCCCTATTTGATAATGTGTTTCATAGCTAAGAGCAATTCTCAGTGGAAAATAGAGGCAGTATATTTGGAACTAGAAAATGTGCTGACTCCTTTATTTACTGGTTTTGTACACTGATGAGTTAGTTCATTTCTTGGGTTGTCAAAACTGATTTCTGAAAAAGTACTACCTGTGATAGAAGGAAGATGGGGGGAAAATGGAAGTAATTGCTGACATGAGTTAAGAGTATTAATATTAAGAGAGAGAAATGTATCACAAAACCAGAACTCAAAGAGAACAGAATGAGTGGTCATAAGCAAAAAAAAAATTGTCATACATTAAGCTGTTAAACAGTAGGAATTTCAAATGATGTCAAATTTGGCACTTTTTAGGTGGAAATATTCCAAGAAATACTCAGCTTGTTAGTGTAAAATCCATGCAGATGTCAAACATCTGATGGTGGAAAAGCAGTACTATATTTAGCTTTAACTCAGACTCTTTTGGAGAACTGAATTGATGTTTACATACAAAGGCATATGTTCACATTGAATATTATTGTGTTGAGAAGAAAAGAAGACAAATATTTTAAGGTAAAAATCTTAAAGCCAATAGAAATTGGAAACAAATAACATTCATTGTTGAATTCCCAAAGATTATTCAACACACAAACAAGATATTTAATATGTGTGAAATTATATTAACCAGAAAATTCAAAATATTTACTATAAACAGACATTTTTTTAGTTCTACCAAGAAAGCCTAATATAATGGTCGGCAAATTCATTATTCAACAGAGCCAAATATCAACAGTACACCAATTAAAATTTCTTTTGAGAGCCAAATTTTTTAAACTTAAACTTCTTTCAACTCCACTTCTTCAAAATAGACTGGGCCAAGCCATAGAATTTTGTGGGAGAGTCACACTCTAGGAGCCAAAGAGCCACCTGTGACAGTTTGCTGACCATGGACCTAATATAATGTATAGAAGAATTAAATCTAATTGAGTATAAATCACAGAGTACATATTTCTGCATTGTACCTGTAACTAGACTAGGTATTCTTAATTCAATCTGTTATAAAAACTCTTAATTCCTGTTAAGTTCCCAGCTAACCAATAAGTAAACTGTATTAGCTTGTCAAAAGCTGACATTTAAAACATAAGTTCCTTATTACAAGGAAAAAAATGAACTTACATGTGAGACTGGAAATAAAAACTGCTCTCTTGTTGTGATTTCAAGATTGTTGAAAAGATTGCCCAAATCAATCTCCATGTATTTATTGGTACCTATACTTCCTGTGTAGGGGTTATACTCCTTTAGCTAAACCCACCTGGAAAGACTAATATCTTGAGAAATGATCAAGTAAAAATCCTTCAGAATAAGGGAGTTTCAGATTAGAATGGTTATTACCAAAATGTCAAAACATAAGCATACGCAAAAATGAAGAACAACAATTCTTGTGCACTGTTGATGGAAATGGAAATTAGAGTGTCCTCAACAAACTAAAAATAGAACTGCCATATAATCCAGCAATCCCACTTCTAGCTATATAGATGCAAAAAGCTATGAAATCTGTAGCTCAAAGAAATATCTGCACGTCCATGTTCATTGCAACATTCTTCAACATAACCAAGAAATGAAAACAACCCGAGTGTCCATCGGGGGAATAATGGATAAAGAAGATGTGGTAAGTATATGTATAATGGAATGTTATTCATCTTTTAAAAAATGTCCTGCCATTTGACATTCTACTAAGTGATGTATGCCAGACCCAGAGAGAGAAACACTGTACGATCTCCCTTCCATGTGGCATTTAAAACCGAGGAGTCCTGGAACTGGAGAGTGGAACGGTGGGTGCCAGGCAGAGGAGCCAGGTGCGGAGATGCTGATCCAAGGGTACAAAGCTTTGCTTAGGCAAGATGAACAAGTTTTGGAGACCTGGTGTACAGTATCATGACTACCGCTAACAGTACTCTACTGCATGTTTGAGAATGTTGATCTTAAATCCCCTCAACACTCATACACATACACATGGGAGGTATTTCAAGGTGGTGGATAAGTTACTTAGCTTGACTGTGTTTCTTTCCACAATGTATAAATATAGTAAAGCATCACATGGCACACTTTAAATCTATACATTTTTATATGTCAAAGATATATCAAAACATTTTTAAAAATCTATCATAATAAAAGCAAACCTGTAAATCGACCAAACAACCGAATAGCAGAATAATTGTCCGGATGACCTTATGGATGACCACACTATGACACGCACTGGCACCAGGCCTATCACAGCAGGTGCAATGTGATAGGTCAGGGGTTCCGCCATTGCCCCATGATCACCCTCCCCAGAGGGAGGCCCAGGCCACCAATTGTGGGTTGATCAATCTTGGGGGGGGCTCTATAATTGCCCCAAACCTTCTGTAGGGTGATCGATCAGGAAGTTCTGTGATCAATTGCCCCACAGACGGAGGCCAGGCTACCTGGCCAACAGCGCTGCAGCTGGTGGGCAGGGCCTCAGCAATAGATTGCTGGGCTTCCAGACTATGAGAGGGCACAGTCCAGGCTGAGGGACACCCCCTACACACACAGTGCACAAATTTCATGCACTGGGCCTACAGTATAATATAATTTGAATGGAAAAGAACAAGAGGATTCTGGGGTGTAATATGGAAAGAAGAGAAACAGATAGAAATGAGGAGTGACTTCTGGGAGAATATTGCTAAGCCTTATTCAATACCTACACAGGACTTTGGTGAACCTTAGGAAATAGGTTGAGAGGGGAAAAGCAAGTTTCCAAAGACTGTAGGACACAGTAAAAATCTTAAAACACTAAGAAGAATCACACCTAAATAATGTACTGCTAGGACTATACGTCTGTGACAAAATTATTATTTAAAAGAAAGGGAATAATCAAGCAAAATTTAGCTTTGTTGTTACCTGAGGGAAGTTGGCAGAGCACATAGATAGTGTCACTATTATTGCCAATAAAATCAATCTTAAACTGGAAGGTGAATTCCCAGGTGGTTATATTAATTTCACGCTTCATAATTTACACATCTGTTCCATAAACTCTTGGATATGCATCAGATATTGTCAACTTTTGAAAGGAGCACAAAAGGCAATAATTTTCATATTTGTACATTTCTGAGGGCTGGTGCCAGAATAAGGAAGGCTTTCTGTGTGCATGGGTGTTAGAAAGAGGTCATACATTTCCTTGTGTTTTTTATGTTAATGAGATAGCTCCCAGGCAGAGGGCAGGAGGCGGTGGCACAACAGAAGGCTGGGAAAGCTGTCCAGAGGTAAGCCTGGTAGGAGCTCTGACGGGGCCCCCCGACCATCGGAAAAGCAGAAGCAGACCAACAAGCTGAACACACAGATCTGGTGGGAAGACATAACTCGCCCAGGTGAACAATGTGAGAACAAGACAGTAGCTAATTCAAGCAAGAATTCATGTTGCAAGAAGACAGACATAATATAGAGGCAATTATGAGATAAAAACAAAAACAAAAAGTTAGTCTGTCAAGAAAATGAGAAGACAAGCCACAGATAGAGAGAAAATATTTGCAAAAGACTTGAAAAAGTAATATTATCCAAAATATACCAAAATATCTTAAAAGTCCCCAATAATCACTTACATGATTAAGACATGGGTAAAAGACCTAAACAAATATTGGCCAAAGAAGATAAACAGTTGAGAAACAAGTATACAGAAAGATAATAGACATTACATGTCATTAGAGAGTTGCAAGTTTAAAAAATCATTGGGATGCAACTATACACTTATTAGAACGGCCAAAGTCCAAATCACCGGCAATACCAAATGCTGACAAGAATGTCAGAGCCACAGGAACTCACATTAATTACTGGTGGGAATGCAAAAGGATGCAGCCACTTTGGAGGACAATTTGGCAGTTTCTTAAAAGACTAAATTATACATCTTATCATAAGATGCAGCCATCACCCTTGGTATTTACACAAATGAGGTGAGAAACATTATGTCGCATAAAAACCTGCACAGTGATTTTTATGGCAGCTCTTTTCATAACTGCTAAAACTTGGAAGCAACCAAGAAGTCTTTTAGTGAGTGAGTGAAAAAACAAACTTTGGTGCATCCGGACAACGGAATAAATGAGCCATCAAGTCATGAAAAGAAATAGAGAAACCTAAAATGCATGTGACCAAGTGAAAGAAGTCGATGTGAAAAGGCTACCTACTGTGTGACCCCAACTCTATGATATTCCGGAAAAGGTAAAACTATGGAGACAATAAAAAGATCAGTAGTTGCCAGGAATTGTGGAGGGAGGGAAGGAAAGGATGAATACGCAGTGCGCGCAGGATTCTTAGGGCAATGAAAATAGTCTGTATGATATGATAATGGTGAATCATGTTATTGTATATTTTTCAGAACCCGTAGAACATCCAACTCCAAGAGTGAACCCTAATGTAAACTCTGGGCTTTAGGTGATAATAATGTGTCCAGGTAGCTTTATCAGTTATAAGGGATGTATCACTCCACTGAGGGATGCTGAGAGTGGGGCAGGCCACACCTATGGGGAGATAGGAAATGTATAGGACTTCTCTGTACTTTCCACCCAATTTTTCTGTGAACCTAAAAACTGTTCTTAAAAAGTGTATCTTAAAAAAATCAATATGAAAGTGCCGAAGCTTGGGAAATTACAGGCAGTAGGGACTTAGAGAATGGAAGTATGATTGGCATCAGGAACACAGATAAGCAATCTGCACAAAAGATTCAGATGAAAGTAGATTTTAATATTAAGTCAACATTACTATATCCAGCAAGGAAACAAGTTTTAGTCTGTAAAGAACCAGAATTAAAAGGTTCTATAAGAAAGTAGGTGAGCTGTGTTTTAAAAATAATTAGATAACTAATTGAGCTCAAGTAAAAAAAAAGTGAGGGAATAAATAAAGGTAGATGCAGAGCCAATAAACATTATTTCATTTTAAAAAGTATCCAGGTTGCCAAAGCCGGTTTGGCTCAGTGGATAGAGTGTCGGCCTGCAGACTAAAAGGTCCCAGGTTTGATTCCGGTCAAGGGCATGTACCGTGGCTGCAGGCACATCCCCAGCAGGGGGTGTGCAAGAGGCAGCTGATCGATGTTTCTCTCTCATTGATGTTTCTGACTTTCTATCCTTCTCTCTTCCTCTCTGTGAAAAATCAATAAAATATATTAAAAAAATAAAATAAATATCCAGGTTTAAAACAGTAGGATTCCACACACACACACACACACACACACACACACACACACACACACAAAATTGCTCATAATTCAGAAGTCTGAATAGTGGAAACTAATGAACCTTTTACTAGTATCTTGCCATTATGTTGTTCAATAATTCCCTTCTACTGGGTTGGGGCAGCTTTCTCAGATGAGCAGAGTAAATGTCAGCCTCCTTCGAGGACAGAGCACTCCTGTGGTCCTCTTGTTTATCCCAGACACCTTCATTGTTAGCGTATTGCTTTGAGTGACACTGAATCTTCCAAATGTGGAATTTTAGATCGATGATCACTATGAGACAACAGACTTGCTGGGGTAAGATCGAGAATAGAAAGTTTGAGGAAGGTTCTTTTTAAATGATGTTGCAAAAATAAAATTATGGAATACCACTTGCCTCAGTTTTATCTGATCAATGGCAGGTCTGAGGAAAGGCCATCAGAAGACATAAACACTGCCTTTGAAAGTGGGCACATGTGAGCAAGACACTGTTCTCCAGAATCCCACTGTGTGGCCCACGTCCACCTCCTGAGCTCCCCCTCGAAGGTTTCTATGTCTCTGCTGCTCACCCACCTTTGGCTCCTGCTCTCAACTCTATCTCTGGTATTTTACACAATCTGATACCCAAAATTTAATATTGGTTCAGAGCCTCAAACCTATTCCTTTCTCGGAGACAGAATATGAAGTTTGGCTAATACTATTCTGAAAAAAGAAGCCTCATGGCTTACTCCTTGCGATGATCTAGCAACGAGTCATTCATTCATTCACTCCTATACTCATTTATTCATTTAATTGTTAACCTATTCACCCAACAGTCATTTATGGGGCATTTACTCTGTCCCAAGTATTGTGCTAATCAGTGTCCAAAAAGCCACATGGAGGTCCTGCCTCCACAAATCTATTTAATCCTTGCTAGTAAATCAGCAAGCATTTGATTTCCCTTCCAGGGTCTTCCTGTTATCCTGAGGAATGTACTATTGTGTGCTAAATAACCCAATGAAGGGTTGCAGCACAGTGTTCACATCAAGTTTTGCTATAATATTCTGTGCTTTCCTGATTATCACAGTTACCTTCGGTTATAAAAATCATAGGGCCTGGCATTAAACAATGCTGCTACCAGGTGAGGCAGTGCAATGGTCAAGGCAAAAATAGTCCACATAGCCAGGACTGTGCTATTGCTAAGACTCTGACCTGGAAAAATAAAAAAGCTTAATGTTCTGCCCATCTTTTGATTTTTATAAAATTATTATCATTGGTTAACACATCAGCATTTGAGGGACACTCTAGAAGCAGACTAAGGGTCATGATAAAGGGAAAAAATGGTCATTGGGCATCCTCATGAGCTGTGTAGTCAGCGTGAGCCACAGCCTCAGCCAGTGGCAGCTAGTCTGTTGGCTCCAAATTTAATCTTACAGCCAAACATCTAGACTCCCTCGGAGAAAACCTTTTCTCCCAGTGTGTGGCTGCAGTTCCCATTTTCAGGAAGTTTCCTCAGACACATCTATCTGCCTTTCCAAAACGAACCAATCTGAATGAGACAGTCCAGGATATGCCTATAAGCCACAAAGCACAAAGCCAATCACAAGGACTTCTCCCAATACCTACCCCATTTCTCCATAAACTCGATTCTTTGAAAACAATGGTATAACCTGTGCCTCATTCAAGGTAGACATAGTAGTACTCAATGCACACAGTTTGGAGTACAGTTTGGGCTCAAATACCTTTCCCAGGTTAGAAATCATCCAGGAATCTATTGTAATGAATGAATGCAACTTATTTTTCTAGATACAGGTTGTTAAATGCCAAAGTGTCGTAGTACAAATGGTGTAAATATTACTGCAAAATTACAGTAAGTCCATTCTCTAAATTAAAAGTGGGTGCCCTAGACCAGTGCACCCTGAAATGTAATGTGCACATAAACCTACTGTAGATCTTATTAAAACACAGGCATCTGACCCAACATCCTACATCGACAGCAGGCTTCATGCTGATGTACATGCTGCTCGTCTTGGACTAAACTTTGAGTAGCAAGGTCCTGAATGATTTTTTACTTTCTCTGACTATTTCTTTTTGTTTCCACACATAGTAACATTCTACTTAGAGAAAATTAAAAGACGAAAACAAAATAAAACAGTAACAACAACAAACTCCACCAATACTTAAAGTCTAGGGTAGAGAAGCAATAAAAACCTCAGGGTGTGGTAGCTTGTATTCCGATGCAGCCTCCATGAAGTATTTTCTCCCCACCCAAGAACCCTCATCAACGTGGGCCTATTCCCACATCCCTTTGCATGGGACTGCCCTCTGACTGCTCTGAACAGTAGGATAAGATGGACCTGCTACTGGGTCAGTTCAAGAGCTGGCCTTGAACTTCTGACTCTCGAAGCCCAGGTTACGATATAAGAACCCCAGACACAAATTACAAATGTTTACCACATAACAACTGAACCTTGAAACAACAGTCTTGAAAAGAAGACTGACTAATCTTAAAGAGTAGATATTTCAACAATTATAATTGAGATTTCAATACCACACTCTCAATAAATGATAGGATAACTAGATGGGACATCAGCAAAGGAGACTTGCACATCCAAACAACACTCTGCGCAATGATTAGAGAGTATGCATTTTTTCCAGGAACATATAAAACATCCTCTAGTCTATCCTATCTAATAAAAGAGTAATATGCAAATTGACTGTCACTCCAACACACAAGATGGCTGCCCCATGTGGTCAAATATGGCTGCCCCCGTGTGGACACAAGAAGGCCACCACAAGATGGTCAGCAGGGAAGGCAGTTGGGGACAAGCAGGCCAGCAGGAGGGGCAGTTAGGAGTGACCAGGCCTGCAGGGGAGGGCAGTTGGGGGTGACTAGGCCGGCAGGGGAGACATCCCTTAAGGAGTCCGAGATTGGAGAGATTGGAGGCTGGGCTGAAGGACAGATCTCCCTCCAGTCACCCCCCAGCACAAATTTCATGCACCAGGCCTCTACCATCATATATAATAAAAGAGAAACATGCAAATTTGACTGTACCTTTGCTCCTGATTGGCTATGCTACCAGCCAATCAGGAGCGGGGGCAGGACCAAGTGGCACGAGTGCCAGGACCAGGGTTGGAGAGGTAACAGTAGTGGCAGTGAGCGCCCAGTCCCCAGGTACTGTGTGGGGAAGTGGCTGTAGCAGCAGCTGTGATGGTGGTGGCAGGAAACACCTGGTCCCCAGGCACTGTGAGCAGAAGTGATGGCGAGCGCCCAGCCCCCAGGGTTGGGTGATTGCAGGCAGACAGGGCTGAGCTGAGCAGTGCAATGGCTGGGGGTAAGCTATCAGTTGGACATCCCCTGAGGGCTCCCAGTATGTGAGAGGGGGCAGGTTGGGTTGAGGGACCACCCACCCCCAGTGCACGAATTTCATGCACCAGGCCCCTAGTATATATATAAAAGCCTAATATGCTAATTGTTCCCATGGGAGTTCAACCAGGAGACTGATCGCTCACTATGATTTGTTCTGACCACCAGGGGGCAGCATGGAATGAAGGAAGGCCCCATCTGGCAGCTAGCTGCTAAGGAAGGGAAGCCCAGGCAGCAGCCAGAAGACCTCAATTGGTCTTCATCACCGGTGAGGCCTAGGGACCCTACCCCTGCACCAGGCCTTTAGTATACACTATAATTGGGCTACAAAACAAGGCACAATAAATCTGAAAAGATTGAAATAATAGATAGTAAATCTGATCAAAGCAGAATGAAATTAAAGCTACACAAGAGAAAATGCTGGAAAATCAGAAATATTTGGCAACTAAACAGCAGACTTTTAATGTCTTTTTATTGCTCTTTAGAGAGGGGAAGTGAGAGGGATAAGAAGACAGAAACATCTCCTACTGGGGACCAAGTCCACAATCTGATCATATTCTCTTCGCAGAAATCAAACCAGTGACCTCTGGGTTCATGAGTTGATGCTTAACCACTGAGCAACACTTGCTAGGTGAAACAGCAGGCTTTTTAAGATAACCCATGGTTTAAGAAGAAATTGCAGGGAAATTTAAAAATATTTTCAACCGAGTAGAAATGAAAGTAAAACATAAACATTTATGGGATGCAGCTAAAAAAGTGTTTATAGGGAAGTATACTAGGACACTTTGAAACACCCCCTATCAGAAAAAAATAAATGTTTCAAAACAGTAAGCTCAGTCTCCAACTTAAGAAAACAGGACTGAGGAAAGCTGGGAGGAGAGGGTGATGAAAATGTTCTGAAACTGGATTGTGGTAACTTTTGTAGAATTAAAAATTGTTGAGCATCATGGAATTGTACATCTACACTTTTTATGCTATGTAAACTGTTGCCCAATAGAGCTGTAAAGTGAAAATCACAGACTTCTTTGCTATTAAGGGAGGCCCTGCATCCTGTCACGTGAGTAATAAATCCATCCTGGGTGACTTTGAGACCATTTTCTAAGAAGCAGTGGATAAGTAGAACACAGCGCCTCGGTCCTAACACATGTCTGTCTGCCTGGTACAGAATTCTGAGTATGTCCACACCCCCATAGTCACTTGGCAGCAGCCTCACCACCTCAGCATTTTTCATTCTATCTCATCTACCCCCCCCCCTTCCTCTCCTCCTCTTCCCCAATCTTTCTATCTTAACTGCAGCATTATTGTAAGATATTTGCTAAGTGAAATCCATTCTGTTACCAAGAACTTTTCCTTTTGCTTAAGGAAGAACACTAAAAGTATTTTTGAATCAATGCATATTATTGGTCTTTCTGCAACATTAGAAACAATACAAACATGAGATTTAGAGAAAAGAATTCTCGAAGTGCCACTGTAGCACGAAGGGGAACAATGGTGTCCCCCTATACAGAATTAGTAACTATGCTCTGTATGAATTTACTAAACCATCTTTGCTTAGGCAAAACCAAAGCCAGAAGCCTTGTACTCACACTCTTCAAGTGCACTTTTAAAGTATTTAATTAGCATGAGCGTTGGCTGATTCATGACACCAGGGCCGGAGTCCGCCGTCAGGAATAGGAAGGAATAAAGGAAGCCACTATTCCACTCATAAGCCACCGTCCCTTTGACCTGGATAAAAATGTGTATGGTGCTATGAGAACTCACTTAAAATTCAGATCACAGGAAACAAGAAGCATAGTGACAGAGTGATACAAATTTTCTACCAGGCAGTTAATTTGTTGTTGCTAGTATTGATTTCTTTTAAACCAGAGAATTTCTCATACATCAGGATTGTTTGTCACTTTTTTTTATGTTTTATCTGAATAATAAAATTTACACAAAAATGTTCTTACCTTCAGGGTTTGGAGAGCAGAAAGTAAAGGAGACAAGTAATAGAAAATACATTTCTTGAGTTTCTCATGTACTTTTTACTGATTTCAAAGTTATAAGAAATCATAAAAAAAGTAAGTTAGAGACCTATGATACCCTCTTAAAAAAAAGATATCTATTACCTAAAAGACTTTTTTCCCAAACATCTGGAACTACTTCTACCTGAGAGGGACCAACCTTGGCACCCACTGTCACAGCCCTGGGGAATGGGGGTGCAGCAGCTGGGGTGGGAGGGGCTAAGAGTGATGGTGTGGATACAGGAATATGATCTCTCTCAAGTAGAGTTTGCTTGTCTTTCCCTGTGCTTGCTCTTCTTTCCCTGTCCTTGACTACCCTTTCCCCACAACAAAACATGCACACATCAGAGCAAGGTAGATGGGTGGTAAATGATGAGGAGTATGTGCTTGCTTACAACTGACAAATGTCTCTGAGTTAAGAAATGAATCTATAGAATGTATATATACATATATGTATATACATGTATGTATGTTTGATTATTATGCATTATTCATCTTTTAAGCCTGAAGATATAAGAAGAGTTTATAAGAAATAAAAAGATTATCTTTTAGTATTTTCTGCTATGTGGTTCAAAACATACAGATTCTTATAACTACAATTTCCTGTGATAAAGTACAATAGCCCTACATAGCTAAATAAAGCTGCTACACTAGAATTTTGAAACTTTTAAGAAGAAAAAAAATCAGGCAAATTATTTCCAAAATACCATTCCATGAAATATTAAATACAAATGTTAATCAAACCTTTACATGACTAAGGAAATTCTGTTCAACATTAGGGTCATATTTATTTTATCTTATTTTTTAATGTATTTTATTGATTTTTTACAGAGAGGGAGGGAGGAAGATAGAAGTCAGAAACATCGATGAGAGAAACATCAATCAGCTGCCTCCTGCACGCCCCCTACTGAGGATGTGCCCACAGCCAAGGTACATGCCCTTGAACGGAATTGAACCTGGGACCCCTCAGTCCGCAGGCCGATGCTCTATCCACTGAGCCAAACCGGTTTCGGCAGGGTCATATTTATTTTAATCACCTCATTTTCTCTAAGCATAACAGATTCCAAAAATGAGACTTTCCTTATTTTTTAAATATTAAATTATTACTAGGAGACAGAATTAAAAGTCTTGAAATGTATTACAGTTTCTCAATCCATTCTAATCCATAAATCACCTATGAATATGTCAGAACTTGCCATTAAGTTGTCTACTAATATAACTACCTTTCCATCTCGCTCCCTATTGCATTTCCCTACAGAGCATTTTAAAATACAGCTACTGCCTATGGTCAATTAGATTGATATTGCCTAACATGATAATGGACAATCATGACTTTGGCCTTAGGACTCCTTCTTAGACACCCAACAGAAAGAAAATTATATTTTGACTGGCTGTGATGCTATTTGTAGTTTTTTTTAAATTTGCATTATTGTATATTTGTCATCTCCTGGTAAGTAAGGAGTAAGAGTAGCCTTCGTTTTCATCCTCACCTTGTTGAGATTAACCTCACTAATAGCCAGTGCTCTCTGAAGACACATGTAACAGATGTGCAGATTGTTCAGGAAAAGGAAGTTCAACTCTCACATTGCTAATTCTTCCGTTTTGCTAATCCCATCACATGAATGCTACAGAAAGAGTATCACACATAGTCTGGAGAGAGCAAGAACACCCCAAATACTTTACAATGTCTTTGTAATACCTTATTTTTATTTTTTACATATGTTTTAAACATTTTTATTGGGGTGGAGGGTTAATAAAATGATATTGTTTCAGGTGTGCAACTCTATGATACATCATGTGTTCACCACCCAAAGACAAGTCTCATTCCATCACCATTTATCTCCCCTTTTCCCTCTTCTGTTTCCCCCATCCCACTCTCCCTCTGGCAATGACCATATAGTCGCCTGTGTTTGTTGTGTTGTTTTCTTCTGCCTACTCCCTTCCCCTTTTTCAATCAGCCCTACCAGGACCCTGTGGCAGCTGGCAGTCTGTTCTCTGTACCTGTGAATCAGTTTCTGTTTTGTTTGTTAGTATCCTTCATTATTTTCAAATGGGGCTGATAATCGACATAGAATATTCCTGTCAACATAAACCTGTAGAAGGTGTAAGTCTCTTCAGGACCTGGGGACTTCAATTTGGAGAGGCCCCGCTCGTGGTAGCTCATCCTTAGAGATGCTTCATAAGTAGGTTATTGCTGGTTGAAATGATGTTGCTCTTAGTTCCCGGCAAGAACATCCCGTTACATTCCCAAGATGCTATGACCGTAACATGTCAATGTAAAGACGTTAGTCATTCGTGTACCCTGTAACCTCACTGACTTACTAGTAAAGACGACCAGAGTGCAAGCCTTGGCCAGGGTCTCTCTTCAGACCCCACCCTGCGAAAAGGAGGACCTCAGTCTCTTTTCTGGGGGTAAAAGGTGGCTGCGTTTTTGCATTTGCATCTACATTTTCTTCCTGAGAGAGAATGTGCTGACTGGCGGTATTTTCTTCCTCCTGGCAGATCTATTTCTAATTATGAATTAATGGACTAGCCTTCTGGCTTATCATGAGTCTCTTATGAGTTTCATTAGCATGAGTCAGTTCCCAGGAGTCAGATCAAGTCTGCGTTTTATGAAAGGATTGAGTTTCTGGCCTTCCGAAGCTGAAAATGCAGTCTCCTAGGACCCCCCACCCCGCTGAAGTATCACATGGCCAGGGACCATGCCTGAATAGCCAACTGGGCTCTTAACACATCTCTTCAAGTGAAAAAGAAAAAAAAAAGAAAGTATTTAAAAAGCAGGTAATTCTTTTTTCAAAAGTTGGGGGAAATTATAGGTTATCTAAGAGAGTAGGTAGGCAAATCCCAGGGGAGAGGCCCCTGTGTTCTATTCTGGTGCTCTCCTCTCATCTACGGAAAGTGCAGAGGGAAGCACAAATCTAAGCACTTATCCACGGAATCTGATCAACGCGGATACATAGATCTCAGTCGAACCAGGTCATCAAACTTGCATGTCTGCAACTCCGAGAGGTGAGGGTGGTCACTGCTTCCCTCATCACATAATTACAACCACCCAACTCATCTGCCTACATAGACAAAAATGTGTTCCTCCTTTGGTAACTGGAGCCAAATGTTTAAAAAATACAAAAAGAACTTGAGAAAATGGCCATCTGTTCCTTTTATTCCAGGTCAATGTGGAGACTCATCAGACATCCGAGGTGAAAAAAATTTAGGCAATTATATAACCTGCTATTTAGAATATATACACTGTCACATTAAAAATTAGAGACAGTGGAGTCTGCATGTGGAAACAGGTCAGGGAAACCATATATTAGAGACTGAATGGTTTCAGGAAATAAACACGTTCATCTATCTGGATTAGGAAAGTTGCAGAATTTCCAAAACAACAGAATAAAAAAATCATGTGTGCTTAGTGCACAGAAAGAAAATATAACTATAAACCACAGATAGAACTTTTGATCAATCTGATCTGATGATAATCTGATCAAAGAAACCCGTTTTCAAGCAGAAAACCTATCATTCTCTCTTCCTCCTTGCTCCCTCTAGGATGTTCTCTGATGGAAGGATGTATTCTCTGAGCAGGAAACAGGACTAATGTCTTCTGCTTGCCTTCTGAAAGCTATTATGGTCAACATCAGGATAGTATTGCCACCCAGGGGTGGGGGGTTGGAGAAATATAGATAAGTAGGTCAAAGGGTGCAAACTTTATAAGATGAAACATTTCTGAGGATCTCATGCACAGCAAGGTGACTATAGTTAATAATATTGTATTGTAAAATTGAAACATGTTGAGAGTAAATCTCACCAAACCACAATAATAATACCTGTGAAGAGATGGATGTATTTAACTTGACTGTGTGAACCAGTTCACAATACACATATCATCACAATGTACACTGTGATTTTATTTGTCAACTAGAGGCCTGGTGAATGAAAATTTGGGCATTTGGCTGAGAGGGGGTCCCTCAGCCTGGCCTGTGCCCTCTCACAGTCTGGAACCCCTTGAGGGATGTCCACCTGCCAGCTTAGGCCCGCTCCTTGAGCCATCAGGCCTCAGCTGGCAGTCAGACATCCTTAGCACTGCCAAGGAGGCAGAAGAGGCTCCTGTCACTGCCGCTATGCTCCCAGCCATCAGCCCGGCTTGTGGCTGAGCAGAGCTCTCCCTGTGGGAATGCACTGACCACTAGGGTTAGCTCCTGCATTAAGTATCTGCCCCTGGTGGTCAGTGCATATCATAGCGACTGGTCATTCCACTATTAGGGTCAATTGCATATCACACTTTTATTACATAGGACTAGAGGACCAGTGCATGAAATTTGTGCATGGTGGTGTAGGGGGTCCCTCAGCCCAGCCTGTACCCTCTCCAATCTGGGATATCCCTCTGACAATCCAGGACTGCTGGCTCCCAACTGCTCACTTGCCTGCCTGCCTGATTGCCCCTAACTGCTTCTGCCTGCCAGCCTGATCACCCCCTAACCACTCCTCTGCCAGCCTGATTGGTGCCTAATTACTCCCCTGCCAGCCTGATTGCCCCTAACTTTCCTTCCCTCCCAGCCTGGTCACCCGTAACTGCCTTCCCCTGTAGGCCTAGTCACCCCCAACTGCCCTCTCCTGTAGGCCTAGTCACCCCCAACTGCCCTCCCCTGCAGGCCTGGTCAGCTCCAACTGCCATCCCCTGCAGTCTTTGTCCCTTCCAGCTGCCATCCCCTGGAGGCCAGATCCCCCCAAACTGTCTTATCCTGCAGGCATGACCCCCCCTAAACTACCCTCCCCTGCTGGCCTGGTCCCCCCTAACTGCTCTCCTCTGAAGGCCTGGTCCCTCCTAACTGTTCTCCCCTGGAGGCCTGGTTCCCCCAACTTCCCTCCCCTGCAGGCCTGGTCCACCCCCAACTGCCCTATCCTGAGGCCCAGTCACCCCTAATAGTTCTCCCCTGCAGGCCTGGTCACCCCTAACTGCCCTCCCCTGCAGGCTTGGTCCACTCCAACTGCCTTCCACTGCAGGTCTGTTCACCCCTAACTGCCCATCCCTACAGGCCTGATTGCCCCCAACTGCCTTTCAGGCCTAGTCCCTCCCAACTTCCTTCCCTGCTGGCCTGATTGCCCATGACTGCCCTCACTTATTGGCCATTTGTGGTGGCCATCTTTGACCACATGGAGGCGGCCATGTTGTTTTGCAGTGATGGTCAATTTGCATATCACCTCTTTAATAGATATGATTATACCTCAATAAATCTAGAAAACAACAAGTTCCCTTCTCTGATTATTATGGTACATTTTTCTGAGACTTAGAGAAGTCTCTGCAAAATCCAAATCTCCTTTCTTCATGGGGATGATACTGCATTGGGTCAGAAAGGTTAAGAGGATTACAGTGCATTTCTGGTATCTTTATGGATTTATCACCTGGCCTCAATCATTTTGAACTACATAAGTCAAGATAAGAGTTATTGAATGAGGGTGTGGATATGACATTAGGAACAAGTAAAACTGTCCAATTGTGGTGGTATATGATTTGTTTAATACCCACATGCCTATGTTCTCCTAATATGATTTTATGCTATCCTAGGGCAAAAATAAAAAAAGTTAATTAGTAGAGATTTCAGTTCAGTAAAAGTTACAAATGCTTCACTTACTGTGTAAAATGCAATTCAACTATGGACTGTGACTTTATGACACATTCTGTAGATAATAGCAGCAAGGTGAGAAATGTAGAAGAGGAATAAATGAACAGTTTCTTTAATTTACAGGAAACCTCTACCGAGATGAAGAAGACTGGGGATACCTCTGCTGTTGTGTACAGTGTGTGAACTGATGTCCTCCTCTCTACATGAAGAATAACGATGGCCTGGAGTTCTTACTTTAGCCCTCCTGTGACCAGAGCACATTTTTTAATGGAAAGAAGTAATGCCCTGAATCTGAGTTGTGATGAAGATGTACTGCCCCCAGGTGTCTGAACTGAGATTTACTGGATTAAGAAAAACATTTTTATTTGCAAGAGGCAAGTAGTCCATCAAGAAAAAGACATCTGTGCCTGGCCAGCATGGCATCCACCTGTGAACCCAGTGGTCATGGTTGATTCCCTGGGTTGTGGGCTCACTTGCCAATAGGGGGTGTGCAGGAGGCAGCCAATCAATGATGAAGGGAGAAAGAGAGATTTTTGTTTCTATTTTTCTCTCCTGCTCCTTTCTTCTCTGAAATCAATAAAAAAATATTTTTTAAAGAAAAAGATATCTGTATTGTTTTTTCAAATCACATGTTGTATTTTTATTGGAGCTTTGGATTTTTTCTTTAGTTGAACCACAAAAGATATAATTGCAAATGTCAAAATAGCATACATAATCTTATTAAAGAAAATTGAAAAAATTGAAGAAGAAAATTATAATTGCATATATATTTCAATGGGGATGATTTATCTGAATCTATTTATCACATAAGTACTATAGAGCACCAATCAACATTGCAATATTCTAAAGTCCCAGTTAAAGGTGATGAATTTTATTGAGAACAATTACCATAAATCAAAAGCCATAGAAATGTTTTTTTAAATTCTTTTGAAAATCCAGCAATCTCAGAACTTTGATCTATACACCAAGTAGTACATAAGAAGCTATACTATAAAGCTAAATATTTAAAAATTGAACCAATGATAATATATACATCCTTTTAAAACATGTATAATAACATATTTTTCTACATGCCTTCATATGCATAACACCTGATTTCATATTGGATTTTGGACCTAATAACACAGCAAAATGAATCAAATACATTTTAAAGAGGGAATAGAATTGTATGACATTCTAAGTACATATACAAATGCTAATGTCCTAAAGTATTATTTCATAAAGCAGACCCACAGAAAATGAAAAAGTGCACCTACATGTTCATCCCCAGGAAAAGCAATGACTGCACTCACTCTTAAAAAATGTGGGAATGAGAATAATTGCAAAATTTTGCCAACCCACTTAATTATTCTTAAAAGGCAGTTCACATCACCTATAAGTTTGCAGGAATAAAATCAATGCAACCTAACTTTATAAAATTGCAAATATGCCTAAATGTTGTTAATCCTGGACACATGCTCAGGTTTAATGAGGAAGGCCATACAGTCCTCACTCTGCAAGGCTCACTTAGTGACTTGAATTTGAGATGGGACAAACCCAAATTTCTACCCCAACAGTTGGAAGTGCAACATGGTCAGGATAACTCAGATGATGTTCCCAATGAGCCTATCAACTAATTTCAAACCAGAACTCTATTTCAGTCTCTCAGATTTGACTTTTTTTGGGACTTGCCAAAAAAGAATCTAAAATCACTTAGTCAAGAAAATAAAAGATAAAATTTTGCTTCATGGTCACAATATACAACTATTTGAAATGGACTTGAATTTCTAGTTGCTTCTTTTTATTATTTTAACCTGGGCCTTCTCAGTTTTCTCAAATATAAAATATGAATGATAATATCCTTATTTATTTCATAAAGTTGCTTGCTCTGATGAACATTAAAACCTAGTGAAAATGAGAAGTTCAATAAACACTAGAAGTAATTCCCTGAATTCGTATTGTCAACTAGAGGCCCAGTGCATCAAATTTGTGAATGAGTAGGGTCCCTAGCTGCTGCCAGCTGTTGGCCAGGGCCTCCATTCCCCAGCTGCTGGCTGCTGACTGGGGTCTTCCTTTGTTCTGTGCCACCCCCTAGTGGTCAGCACACATCATAGCAAGCAGTTGAACTCCAGGTTAGTAGAATTCCTGAGGGGACACTGCATATTAAGCTGATAGATAGATAGATGATGATGATGATGATGATGATGATGATGATGATGATGAAGAAGAAGAAGAAGAAGAAGAAGAAGAAGAAGAAGAAGAAGAAGAAGAAGAAGAAGAAGAAGAAGATAGATAGATGATAGATCAATAGATTAGATGATAGATGATAGATAGGTTATATCAAAATAAAAATAATTATAATTACAGCAGTTAAACTCTCCCCTTCTGTGAAATTCTCCAAGTATAATTCAAAAAGCCTAAGAAGAAAATGGTTATGAGACTGAAATACTTACAATTTAAAACTTTGTACAATAAAATAAGATATAAAACATCTTAAATAATCCAATAGAAAAATATACTGTTTATGATAAGTAACAAAACTATACAAATAGCCAAACTTGGGAAGAAAAGTGTTGAAGAAATCAGAGATGAAAATTGAATCAAGATGAGCTGTCTATGTTTTCGTTTTTGTTGCCCACAGCACATGAGCACATATGAGAAAGATGCATAAAAGTGAAGTGCTAGCAAGAGTGTGGGAGCTGATAGGCTGATGAAGGCTTCTTTCAGATATAAATTAAATAACATTTACTAAAGCTTAAATATGCATAAACTTTGACAGAACAATTCTACTATCAGGAATACATCCAAAAGTACATAAAAGGTTGCACACTACAGCATTGTTTGTTGAAGTGGAAAAATGTTGTAAACGAACAAAATATCCATCAGTAAAGACTATCTACCTCATACATTGGAATCCTCTGCCAAGTGAAAAGCTAGTTTTTATGAGAGAAAAGCTATTAAACTCTGCATTGCAAGATCAGAAGAATTTTGATTGAGCTTGAAGACCATTTCAAGTTCTTCAGGAGAACCACAATAAGGAATACCCAAATAGGAAAGTGAGGGGACATGAAACAGAATGACCTCCACGGGGCAGCTTGATGTTGTCATTTGGGACCCTAAAGATGAAGAGGACACAGGAAAGAGATACACAGGCTGTGTGGAGGTGGCATGGTTGTGGGAGGTATGGGACATCAAAGCAGAAAGGAGAGACAGAGAGCCAGGAGCCAGATCATGTCAAGATGTACTAATCAATGGTCATATGAAACAATTAGATATTGGGTTAAAGGAAGGGGAATGATGCCAACGTTTCTGTCTTGGGAAAATTGTTTTTGGACTCTGAGACCATGAATTAAAATGGAAAATCAAGAGAAAAGTTAGGGGTTTTGTTCCTGACATGGTGAATCAAAGATATATCTCTGTCAGAGTGAATCTTAGTAAACAGTTGGACCAAAGGAAATATAGCTAAAGAAAATGATAGGACTGAGACTTATCCATATGTATCTGGCAGTTGGTTCCAGAGAAAATGATAGGACTGACACTTACCCATATGTATCTGGCAGCTGGTTCCAGAGTATAATAGTAAGCCAAGTTAAATTAAAGAAGGTCAAGAAGAGAGTAAAGAATGGAATTCTGAGCAATAGCAACCATCCTAAGATACATTAGGAAACAATGACATACAGAGGAAACTAAGGTTGTGTGGTCCTCAAAACTAACTTCCAGAGAGCCACTGGGAGAACTGCAAGACTAAGACAAGAAGGAGGAGAGGGTGAAAGCTAGCTACAGAGATCCCAGTGACCCTCAACTAATAGACTCTGATTTCTGGGAAAGAAGATATAGAACCAAATTTTTAAAATGTGATCTGTATTCACTAGGGGAAAAGAAGCTTTTATTCGTGTGTTTAGTCATACATATATTAGATTTTTTGGTTTTCATGAAGTCAAGAAGAAAACCTTTGACGTTTCGTAAATTATTCCAACTGAGATTCATTCTTGTGATTTGTGATATGATTGTATCATTTCTCAGTTTGAAGTTATATATAAAGTAGGCATAGTTATTCCTGAAATTGATAGATGAATAGAAAAGAAAATAAGTCACTATGGAATTTACATAATCCTGTTTAAATTAAATGGGTCATTTTTCATCTATATCAGTTGTGTTCATGATAAATACATAGTCTCTTTCATATAAACAATCATCTTTGTTAATTGTCTGCTTAGTACAAAATACATAGTCTTGATTTATTGCCAGGATCCTTTTATGTTTTACTAGCAAAGAGTGAAGAACAATAAAATATATATATAGTCATTCAGCAAATTTGAACTACCCTCAACATTTGTCAAATGATTTGGCCAATATTTCATAATAATAATTCTGCAGCTAGAGTTAAGCAAATAACCAGCCTGAAAAACAGATTTATGATGCTGGGTTACACTCTATTATTATTATTACTAGGGCCCAGTGCATGAATTCATGCACCTTGAAAGGAACTGTGAGCTGTGAGGCTGCAGTAGGCACAGAAGCAGGTCTTGGCCCTCCTCTGCACCCCCACCCAGCTCCTCCCACAGTGTCCCTGTCTGCTGGCAGCCCTGCTCCTGCCATGACTGCTCCCACGCACTGACAGCACCAGCCCTGCTCGCACCCCACAGAAGGCACAGAGCAATTGGGGCTGGAGCCAGAAACAAGTGCAAGTGGGGCCAGTGCCATCAGCAGATGTAAATGACAGCTGCTGCCCCAATCGCACCTCAGGAGCAAGGGGAGGTAGAGAAGCCCTCAAGGGATATTGGGGCCAGCAGCTGACACTCACACCTGTTGAGGGTGCTGAGTGATCGGAACCAGCGCTGGGCGCCAGCAGTGGGTGCGAAACATGGCTTCAGCACTGGCAGTGGGTGCAAGCAGAGCCATCACTGACAGCAGGTCTAAGCAGTGGCTCCCGGCCCCCATCACCTTTCAAGAGCAGGGGAAGGTGGGAAAGCCCTGAGGTGCAATCAGGACCAGTGCTAGGCTCCAGCTGCGGTGGCGACTGGCAGCTCCAGTGTTAGCAGTGGGTGCAAGGTGTGAGCAGCAGGTGTGAGCACCCAGAGGGACTGTGGTGTGTGGGAGAAAGATTTTTCAGTATCCATCAGAGGCTCGCCCCAATGACAATGACCAGCACCCTGCCTTGGTCTGGTGCCCCCACTTACCTGCTCCACCATCCCCCGTGGCCGATGCCTACCATGTTCCACACTTTATCTCCTGCTGTCAATCCCCACCATTTTCTGCACATGCCCCCTGGTGGTCAGTGCACATCATAGTGACCAGTTGTTTGGTTGTCCTGCTGTTTGGCCTATTTGCATAGTAGAGTTTTATATATGTATATTATTATAATAATAATAATAATAATTATTATTATTATTAAACTGTGCTGTAACAAGATACAATGGTTATAATCTCAATTTAATCTGCCTAATTTTGCCACTACTGTTATAAGTCATATGTGATAGGTCACCAAGTTTCTCTAAGATCTGACTCCTTTCAAAGTAACATAGAGGTAATCATAGTATGCACTCCAGAGTAATATTGGAAAGAGTAAATAAGATGGAAGGGAGGGAGAAAGAACAGTCCCTGACCATAGTAAGCCAGCAATCATGCTGTCTATGATGATGATTGCATGATGATGATGATGATGATGATGATGATGATTCCATTCTCAGTTTTATACCTAAACTGCATTTTTTCCAGAGACTGGTCATTAGCACATGTCCACATAATTATCATTGGAACAATCAAATAAAATAATTTGGCAAATAGAGAAGATACACCTTGCTCAATATTGGTAGCCCATCTACGTAATGAGGTCACTTGGATAATACTGTCTGAATCATCCCCATTCAGAAGCTTCTTTGCTTTTTATGTGAGCTCTTTATGCTCAGGATGAAAATATATGCCCCCTGAAATCCTGCACATGCATTTTTATGGTATTTTTTTCCATAATAGGCAAAACACTGAACGATCCTTCAATAGGAAAATGCATGAAAGTATAGTACATCTAGTCAAGGGAATATTATTCAGTGCTAAAAAGAATGAGCTATCAAGTCATGAAAAGAAATAGAGGAAACTTAAATGTATAAATTTAAATGGAAAAAGCCAGTCTGAAAAGACTACACACTGCATTATTCCAACTATATGACATTTTGTAAAGGGCAAAACCATTTTTGTATTTTCTGCTCAATATTTCTGTGAACCCAAAGCTACTCTAAAAAATAGTATGACTTTTATTAAAAAGTGGATAACAAAAATATTCTACAAATAACTGTTCTAATACTTAATAATTTAGATAAAATTGTTAAATTTCCTAAAAGATTCAAGATACCAAATATATTTTGCTCAAAAGATAAAACACAAAATTTAAATAGGCCTATATATATTAATGAAATTGAATCAATATTAATAACCTTCAATTAAAGAAAGCACCATATTTTTTTCTTTCTAAAATACACTTTATTTTTTATATATTTTTATTGATTGCAGAGAGGAAAGGAAGGGGAGAGATAGAAACATCAATGATGAGAGGAAATCATTGATCAGTTGCCTCCTGTACACCCTCTACTGGGGATCAACCCCGGCATGTGCCCTGATGGGGAGTCAAACCATGACCTCCTAGTTCATAAGCCATGTCAACCAGGCATAAAATGCACTTTAAATGTATGTGTACTTGTTTATATTTATGTTTACTTATGTAACCTCAGACTCCCCCATAGGGATGTGGACTCCACAAAGTCAGTGACATCATGTGTCTTGTTCTGAACTAATGAACAAGGCACATTCAACACATGATTTAGTGAATGAAAATAATTGGAACAAAATTTGATAAATACTGAGAAAACTGGGGAAAATATGTTATGATGAAATATTGATACTGAATGGGGAAATATTAGAATGGAATACTAAAAAATGGTTTGGGTTAACCTTTGTGCTTATTTCTTTGTCTACCTAAAATATTTAAACTTAATCATGTTGGTAATGAGGTAGAGCCATTAACAGAATGGCCAGAATTGCTTTTTTGTTTGTTTGTTTGTTTGCTTGCTTGCTTTTTGCTTTCTGTTTCAGGGGATTTGGTTTTTTTTGTGGGGGAGAGGATATGTGTGTGGTTTTTTTTTTCCAGAAATCTAACACATGAAAATCTGATAGAGTGGCTAGAGTTCAGAAAATTAGATGAAGGAGGATTTGTGATTATTTCAGCAAAAAAGTAAGAGACCTGACTACATGTCAGTGTTTCTCTGGAGTAAAATTCACAACATTTAGTGACATGGGGCAAAGGGAGAAGACTAATTTCTGGCTTTAGCAGCTGTGTGTTTGATAGCATATTAAATAAGATTAGGCAATCAACTTGAAAAGGGAAGAAGCTTTTTGGAATAGAAAATAATTTTCCTCAGGATAAGGTACATGTGAGATGGCTTCCTGACAGCCATGGGTAAATTATGGAAATAATTCAGAACCATCTGTCTAGTGAAAAATGGGAAATAAATGTCTGCATCTGCATTCATTTTATAATGCTGTACTACCAATTACCACACGTTTAGTACCTTAAAGCACCACGTATTTGTTAGCTCAGCATTTCCATTGGTCAAAAGTCCGGGCACTGCTATGCTAGAACATAAAAAGTACAGTGTCATAAAACTGATGTTTAAATGTATATGAGACAAGCCCAAGGGCTTCCTGAAATACATGGCAGTAGGAACTATTGCTGATCTACGCTAATAAAAGAGAAATATGCAAATTGACCATACCTCTGTGGCACCCACCAGCCAATTGGGAGTGAGTATGCAAATTACCCCAACAAAGATGGTGGGTTAATTTGCATACGCAGGTATGGAGTGTCTGGTCAGGGCAGGATGCCTTCTATGAGGGGGAGGTTGGGGGCAGAGGGAGCTACAGGTGTAGCGCTCTGGCCAGAGTGAAGGCGGAAGGCAGTGGCTGGAGTGAAGGCCTGGGTCCTGGGTGCTGGAGGAAAACTGGTGCCAGCAGCCAGGGGAACGAAGGCCTATTCTTGCACAAATCTTTGTGCAATGGGCCTCTAGTATTTCATAAAGGTAGGAACCAGGAACATAAACATAACTAGAGTTGTCCTGTTCTATGACCTCAGTGCTAACCAAATGAGAGGCCTGGGGAGATTTGGATACATTGAGTAATTACTGGGGGGAAATAGTGTTAAAATTTTCTAAAAAATAGGTAGGAAGAGGTGTGGATTAACATGCTGTCTCAAAGACAAAGTGATGGATATGAACCAGGAAAACAAATGTTGAGGAAGATGAAGGATGAAAGGCTGCTGGGCTTGTCAGCTTCCAAAGAGAAGCCTCTGTGGGTCTTACATGTAGCAGGGCCACAGGGAGGGAACTGGTTACATAGGTGATGAGAAAGCTGGGGGGTCAAACAGGAGAAGGTGATACAACTCAAATGCCAGCAACTTCAACAAGCCCCTTCCCTCCCTGGAGCTGAGCGGACAGGACAGGGGAAGAGCAGCGTTCTTGGAGCCTATCAGCCTGGGCTGATTTGGGAAGAACTGCGGGGGGCGGGGGGGATTCACTGTGTGGCGGGGGAGCTGGGGGAACTCAGCGGCAGCCAGAGGTGCTTCTTGGGACATAACCTGAGAGAAATGCCTCGGGAGTGAGCTCCCCACCTTCCACCAGGACTGCCCACTGGCCAAATTCACCTGGAAACTTAGGCACCTTGTGTGTTCTCTGTTATGGGGAAGGGTGTCAGCAAAGGGAGAATGAGAAAGGGAAGAGCCAGAGTAACCCGCTAAATGAAGCACAGATGAGGATTTAAAAAAGAGTCAAGCCAACAAACCTGAGACCCCTTGCAGACTGGAATCACTCCACTTAACAAGGAACATTTTGAAATTTTAGATAGAGGCACTGCTACAATATAGATGTCCGATGTGGAGAAATTACATATTGAGATTGTTGTTAATGTGTGACTTAATAAATCAGTCTAGAAACCAATTCTCATCTTTTTCAAACTAACTGCCCTGAGATTTTAGTAGTAAAAATAATATTCATTTCTAAGAAGCAATGAAAACTATAAAGCTGATGAATTAAAAGTAGATTAGCCAATAAGCACATTTTCAGTTTACTGAGCCTTTGAATTTGCTGCAAAAAATAATGTATCCATTAGGAAAACAGCTTTGCTATGAATTAATCCTCAATGGGCCTTTAAATTAATTTCTAAACAAATTCAGTTTTTAAAAAGTCATTATATTTCCTTTTACATAAAATCTATTAATTAAACACTTCTTCTAGTAAGTATTCATGAAAAACCCTGATCATTTAATCTGGTGTAGCATCATTGCTATAGGGAACGAGCACAAAGGTTAGCGTACTCACTCTACTGATTAGCTGTGCAAACTTTGTTCAATCAGTTGCTGGTGTATGGCTCACCTCTCCCTCATATAAGACATAGGGATGAATAGTCCTGTCCCACAAATCACAGAGTTATATTGAGGTTTAAGAAAATCCCATGTTTAAAACATACAATATCTGAAGGCACCTATTAAAATTAGAAATGGCTAAATTATGTAAAGTGATAACAATAACTTCTATAATATTGTAGTGAACATCCATATTTACTGGACAAGTGGCTTTTGGGAGAAGTGACTATAAAATAACATGAATTTTTTTAAAAATTAAGCTTTAGGAAAGTGAGTCCCCGTAATATCGTAGCCAACAAAACTTCCTGGAAAAATGCCATGTTCTGGGAACTAACTGCGTCCAATCTATTTTTTTTAGATAAATGCTAAAAATATCAACTTTATAATAATACAATTAATTTTTTTTATTGAGACATTTTAAAAATGAGCAGGCATAATTTTTATTTAAAACTCAGTATTATTATCAACCACTATGATCTAGAAAAATCAAGACAAGGACTTTTAAAGAGATTCTTCCAATACTGAATAATGATTAAAAATCTACATTACAAATAGAATAAGAGCAGTTCCATGTAACTTTGATGATATTATTTTATTTTGGTCTAAAACAATAACAAAAGGAAGGGTTTTATAAAGATAGATAAACTAACAGACCATAAATAAATGAAAGTAACAAAAATTAGTGTCCTATTAAACACTTTAGATGAAATAAATTAACAAAAGGGTAAGCAACACCAAGAGCCATGATTCCTACCAGAGATGTTCAACCATAGATGGGCTGATAAATGGCATGTTAAAACTCCAAAAATAGCCGAAACCGGTTTGGCTCAGTGGATAGAGCGTCGGCCTGTGGATTGGAAGGTCCCGGGTTTGATTCCGGTCAGGGGCATGTACCTTGGCTGCGGGTGCATCTCCAGTGGGGGGTGTGCAAGAGGCAGCTGATCGATGTCTCTCTCTCATCGATGTTTCTGACTTTCTGTCCCTCTCCCTTCCTCTCTGTAAAAAATCAATAAAATATATTTTTAAAAAAACTCCAAAAATATATCAATTTCCATTTTAATAACACATATTATTTGAATATCAATTTTACTTAGAGACACTGCTCTGATCCTTTGCTGTAAATACATGCTCTTTTTTAGGAAATCTGTACTAGTTAGTAATTCTCATTACATTCTTTCATATTTTATAACATCACTTCCTCAAATTATTTGATGACAGACTATTTTTAATGACTTGCTTTTTTCCTAGTGACCAAGTTAAGCAAGATGTTCTCAAGAAAACATGTGGAAAATGCCTATTTGCAACCCCTGGAGTATTCATCTAATGGCTGCTTTGAGAGCACATTCAGAGAACTAGAGAAAAGAACCTCTAAGAAAGAGAATGGAGGAGAGGGGGTTTAATTAAGGTGATCACATGTTGTACCACAAACTAGAACACTGAGGAGAGGGCATGCTATTAATAAACATGCCAGGACAACACACAGAAATCAGTCCTGTCTTGGGCAAAGAGCACACCAATGGGACAGCCCATTGCCATCCTCCTATCTCCCACAGGATTTCTGCTAAAGGATTTGAGTGGAACACACTGAGTAGCTCTGCTGTGACACTTTCTTCCTGCCAGTCCCTGTCCTGAGGTGTCTCTCCTGCACTCTGTCTTCACAGTGACCCAGCTTTTATGCAAATGTGCAGTCCCTGTTTACCAAACCGCTGGAACAAGGGTTTGAACAAAATCCCAGCAACATTCACGTCCTCTACCAAAATCAGTGCCTGTGAATCTTTTGAGAAGGTGGTGATAGTTGCACAATTCTTTTAGTTCGTTCAACTAAAAACCACGAATTGTGCATGGCATGCCAATGGGGTAAGTTTCACTGTATGTGAATTATATATCAATGAACCTGTTATAAAAAAAATTTTAAGACAACCTTGGGTCCAGCATTAAACATCAGCCTAACATTCCTCCAAGTGATATTAATTTAGAAAAACTCATGTACTCTCCACCTCAGGAAAAGTGATGGTCAGTCTCAGAATTCCTCTGCCATGGTCAGCCCTAGACATCCTATGCAAGTTGGTGCAGCAACCATGTCTGTACACCAAGGGGTATGAATCAGTTGTTTTCAAACATTAGACTGTGTTCATCGGAAATATCTAGAGGCCTTATTAGAAGGTAGGTTACTTGGTTCCACCACTGGAGTTTCTGATCCAGAAAGTCTGGGTGGGGTCTGAGAATCTGCAATACTAACAAGTTCCCGAGTAATGCTGACACTGCTGGTCCAGCCACCACATGTGAAGAATCACTGACTAAGCCTTCTTATACCAAAATCAAGTGAACAGTGGAGGTCATTTATTTTCCTTATATTTGCAAAATTAAGAGCAACTCAAGTAACCTTTCTCTGTGCAGGAAAAATAAAGTCAATATCTCTAAACTATCATCTTTACATTGAACCTTCAAAGGAAGGAAAACATATTTCAGGGGAAGAAGGGGAAATTGAACCTGTGCTGGCATTAAAACATCTGCTAGATGTTGGCTGTTCATGATCTAGGCGTCGGGTGAGAAACATGTTGAGCAGGAGTTCCCTTTGAACAGTGTTTCAATGGAGAACCATCGAGAGGGCGACTGCTGGAGGATGCCCCATCGTTAGCGGTCAGAGGGAGAGTACAGGAAGAAGGAAGGCGGGTGGGGAATCCAGAAGCAAAAGCAGAGCCGGACAGTGCTGGGGAGGCAGGCAGTGCCGGGCAGGAGGAAAACATGATCTGGAGAGGGAGCCTTGGGCTTTGACAGGAAGATGGAATAGGCAATTTGGGAGCCGGCAACAACCTTAACAATGGGATACAGCAGAGTTTTAAAGAAAATGTGCCCATCCCTCTCCACTAGAAATATATTTTATAAATATCCTACAAAATGGCATACGAGTGAAAGAAGAAAATAAAAGTTTGTGGGCTTTTTTCCCCCCAAGAATGAATTTTTCTGTTTTCTACTTCATTTGATCAAGTAACAGGTCATGGCAGGAATGTGAAAAAACACTGGTCTAGGTTAGCCTCCTCATTTCATGAAGGAGGGTGATAATGAAAAGGTACATGGCAATGACAAACACAAAAGTCACATGAAGGACCTTTATTCCTGGTCCAATACAAGGCCAATTAAAAGATATAGCTATACAAGTGGTCAGCAAACTGCGGCTCGCGAGTCTCGGTTTGCCGCTCTGTTGACTAATGAGTTTGCAGACCACTGCCCTAGACTCTTGATTCCAATAATTACAGGCTGTTGTTGTTCCTTGTGTTTAAGCCCCTATCCCAGTGGTTGGCAAACTCATTAGTCAACATAGTGGCAAACGGCGGCTCGCGAGCCGCATGTGGCTCATGAGCCATAGTTTGCAAACCACGGGGCTATACTGATGGGTTTCTAGAAAAGTAAACAGTGGGATGTAGAGATAACAGGAAGTTTGGTACAGAAACTGGCTTATATGGTTGTGGAGGCTAAGTCCCATGATCTGTTATCTGCCAGCTGGAGAACCCAGAATGCCGGTGGTGTGATTCAGTCTGAATTTGAAAGTCTGGGGTTTGAGGGGGTGATGGTGTAAGTCCCTGTCTGAGTCCATAAGCCAAGAACAGAAGCCCTAGTGTCTGAGGGAAGGAGAAGGTGGATGTCTCAGCTCCAGCACAGATAGAATTTGCTCTTGCCCCACCCTTTTGCTCTGTTCAGGTCCTCCTTGGATTGGATGATATCCACCTGCATAGGAAGGGTGATCTGTATTCAGTCTAGCAATTGAAAAGCTAATCTCTTCTGAGACATTCTCACAGACACAAAAAAATCATGTTTTACCAGCTATCAGGGTATCCCTTAGCCCAGCCAAATTGACACATAAAATTAACTATCACATAACCCATAAATAAGAGACAAACGGTGTGGTGATGGCCAGAGAGGAGGGGTCTGGGGTGGAGGTGCGCAAAGGTGGAATTAGGGGATATGGACATCTATAATAGTTTCAACAATAAAAATAAAGTAAAAGCTATCTTTTAAATAAGAAAAAAATTAACCATGACACCAGCAAAAGCATTTGCTATGGACTTGAGCTTAAAAAAACACTTGAGATGTAAATGCTTCATTTTGGCATTGAATGCTTATCACTAATTATGACGCTGTCGTGAACATTTGGATTTCTACTCTGCCTAACACCATCATTAGTCAATTAAAATATACAAATAAAAATATGTACATGTATATACAAATATAGTTTATCGAATGCAAGTTTGGTTCCAGGTGCCATTGACTTTGTTTGTTCAGTTTTGTTTTCCAAATTTTAGCTCCGGGCCTCCTCACAGGAAGGCTTCAGTCCCCAGCTTTTGCCGCTATGTCACCAGGACTTCAGCTGCCTGCCAGGAAGAATGATGGTAGAGATGCAGGAGTCCCAGGGACTTGCTGCATAAACAACCAGTGCAACTTTCACTGTGAGAAGCCATGTAGGTAGTCTTCTCTCTGTGAGTCAGTGCTTTCCTCATGACTATTTCAATGAAATATGGTACAGTGCTGCATAGACATGAATTTATTTCTTCCCTGACTCAGGCAAGACAGCAGTATCTGGCATGAAGTGGCAACTCAGTATGCATACATCCAGCCACTACATCCTTCCAAGACGTTGCTCTTGCAAGGAGTGCACCTAGCTCTGAATTCACTCTCCATTCACCTCCACTTTCTCTCCTATGCCCAAAGCTGGCACAGGTGACTTGAGCATCCAGGAAGGGGGAAGGAAACAGGCTTTCTCTATAAACCAAGCACATCCCTACAAGAGAATTGACATTGGAAATACAATGAAGGGAGGATCAGGGCTAACAGAAGAGACTTTTTCACCATCCTATCCAATAAAAGAGTAATATGCAAACTGACCATCACTCCAACATACAAGATGACTGCCCCCATGTGGTCAAAGATCCTGCCCCGATGTGGACACAAGATGGCTGCCACAAAATGGCCAGCAGGGCAGGGCAGTTGGGAGGGACCAGGCCTATAAAGGAGGGCAGTTGGGACCATCAGGCCGCAGGGGAGGGCAGTTAGCTGTGACCAGGCCTGCAGAGGAGGGAAGTTGGGGGTGACCAGGTCTGCAGGGGAGGCCAGTTAGGAGCAATCAGGCTGGCAGGAGATTGGTTAGGGAGTGATCAGGCTTGCAGGCAAAAGCAGTTAGGGGCGATCAGGAAGGCAGGCAGGCAAGCAGTTGGGAGCTAGCAGTCCTGTATTGTGAAGGGTCCCAGATTGGAGAGGGTGCAGGCTGGGCTGAGGGACATAACCCTCCTCCCCCTGCCATGCACGAATTTCATGCATTGGGCCTCTAGTAGTAAATAAAAATCAGAGCATTTTTTTTTTTTAAAGAACTTGAGCTACCTCTTTACTAGTATATAGCTCTTCATCATATTTTGTGTTTTACCCATATCAATTTATTTACCTAATCCTTCCCACCTAATGGTAAACCTCCTGAGGGCAGGGCTTGTATCTTCTTTATCTTAGGTTCCTCCTGGAGCTGCGCCCAGTTCTCTTGGTACAGACAGCCGTTAACTGTGCTTTGGCTCAGTAATAATTGGGTTTTATTCAGGTCTGGGGTTTCCAATGTTGTGTAACAATTCTCTTTCTGGAACCCACACTGTTCTCCGTGGGGAGCTGTGAGTGACCAATCCATTACAGAAATGAGTAAACCGCTCTGCCTTCTGTGAGAGCATCCCAGGAAACGCTGCCCCTGGGGTCTACTCAACAGAGACTTGGGCACACAGACTAAAAATAAAACCCGTGCTTGGTCCCTCTGCCCCAACAGCTCCCAGCACGTGCCTTGATTTGAAACAGATGGAATAGCTTTGTGCACAAGACCCCTGACTGGGAAAAAAGAAAACCAATATTGTTTCTGATACTTCAGAATACCCAAAGCCATGACTCCCGAAAACAGTGGAGAAGAGCCGTCACCACCTGTTGACCTCCTCCAAAGAGTCTTTACAATAAAACGACGGATGCTGTTTAGCTTGGGTTGGGTACATATTTTTAATGGGAACAAGCTAGACTCCTCTTCATGCCTTGGGACTACAATAGATTTGATGTAAAACAACTCTAGGTCCCCAGAAAGGAATCAATAATATTTGGATCTATATTAGATGCTGCTTTAGTTCACAGAACACACATAGACAGACCTCGTCAGGTTTCTTCCATGCAGTCATTCTGGGAAATAGTGTTTTACCTTCATATACAAATGAGGAAACTGAAGGGCAGAGAAGTGAAGGGATTTTTCCAAAGTCATCACCCCAAGGTTAATGCTTCCGCAACTTGAGCTGAATTATTTTTAGATCATGCAGTTTCACTACTGATCTCGGTTCTGGATCATTCCAGGTTCCATTTATCCTGTTTTGATGTCTGTGGAAAATATTGCTAATGAGGTACTTTCCTCTAGCAGGGTTACCATGTGATGGCAATTTCCACCTTGAATGAGAAAGAACAGCAGGAAAAATAAGAAAGGAAGAACCACAGAGAGCATCTGCTGATGATGACAAAGGCTATGGAGGGGCTAAAATGGAAAATTCTGGGAACAAACCAGATCCTTCCCTTAAAAGGGACACAGAGTCATATGCATGGACCCTTAACAATTTCTCCTCAGCCATCAGTAGATGGCCACAATCTAGAATGTGGGCTGCAGAACGCAATTTCAGGTGAGCTAACGGTGAAAATGTCCCGAGAGTTTGCATATCCTGCCACAATTTATATACAACCAAGAAATTTCATGGTACAGCATTAAATAAGAATGGCTTAGCCAGACGCCTCTAAGAGCTGACTTTCCCCTATCCTCCTGTCTTCACAATAGCAGCAGATGCCTTACAACTAACAGGACTGACTCAAGCCACTCTCCTCTACTGGGGCTGCTTTCCAAGGCCTTTCTGTTGCTGCTGTAAGTGCCAGTGCAGCTATGTGGTGCTGTTTTATTTAAGCTCTTTCAATTATCTGCATCCTATGCGCTTCACGCCAACTGCCTTAACTGTCAGCTTTAAAATGACATTTCAACATACAGAATTTCAAATATCAAATACGCATTCCACATTTCTCTCTCTGCAAAAACGATCAAGCTGCGCCAATTATTGAGTTTCAGGATTCACCTATTTGATTTAAAATTCTAGTAATAAGCTGGTTTTATAAAACCCTTCATTAGTAAAGTCAGGTTTGGAACACCTGGGGAAATGATCATTATGGACTAGGTGTTAGATGATATTTGGAAATTCAGTTATTTTTTTGTTATGTGTAAAATGATATTGGGTTTGTAGGCCAAAATCTTTATTTTTAGGAAATACCAATCTAAATATTTATATGCAAAATATCATGATAAATGAAACTTACTTGTTAATGGTTATAATCAAATGAAATATATACATATATACATATGAACATATACATAGAGAAAAAGTTATAGGTGATAATATAGATTAGGCAAATATAGCAAATGTAAAAATTGTTGAATGTAGGCTGTGAATACATGTGCTAATTATATCAATTTTAAATTTTTCTGCATATTTACATAATAAAGTATCAGAAAAAATTCATCCTATACTACTTGCCAAAGACAGAGACACTGTCACAGAAAGAATAAAACAAAGTTCCTGACTTCATAGCCCAATAGTCTAATTAAAGATATATAAATAGCCCAGCTAGTGTTGCTCAGTGGTTGAGCATTGACCTTTGAACCAGGAGGCCATTGTTCGATTCCTAGTCAGGGCACATACCCGGGTTGCGGGCTTCATTCCTAGTAGGGGGCATGCATAAGAGAGCCCATCAATATTTCTCTCGCATCACAAACCTTTCTATTCCCCTCTCCTCCCTTCTTCTCTCTAAAAATCAGCAAAAGATATTTTAAAAGGCATGTAAATATATATATATATATATATATTATATATATATATATATATATATATATATGTGTGTGTGTGTGTGTGTGTGTGTGTGTGTGTGTGTGTGTGTAATTATAATTTATAATGAATATCATACTAACAGCAGTAGGTAGCAAGATAGTTAGGGGTACCAAAGAGGAAGAAAATAAATCTGCCTACATATGTCAAGCAAATGTTTCCACAGGGACTGATGTGTACATAGAGGCTCCGAAAATATGTGAGCAGGAAGGACAGTGCTGTCAGAGGTGACTGATGGGCATCACTACGGAAGCCCTGAATCATCTCGAAAGAGTTAGCTAGCAGCACAGTCAGGGGGACCAGCCCACTGAGTGTGAGATGATGGAAAGAACGGAAGATGAGTCTGGGAAGCCACACAAAGGCTGGCAGTCTTACAAGCAGGACAGTGCATTCTGCTGAAGTTATAAGGTTTTCCTGGAAGCAGTGCGAATCATTATGTTGTGAGCTAGACTTCATGTGGTAATCATTTCCCAATACTACAAATATCAAGTCATTACTATATGCAGCATGCCCGAGATTAATGTAATATGTCAATTATATCCCAAAAAGAAATGATGAGAAAGGAGAAGGCATGACCATGGATCTGTGACTTTCCAACTGAATAGTTACTCAAATGCCTGGGTCAATGTCATAAAGACAGGACCTTAAAGTTTCCCACAATTTGAAGGAAATCATAGCTGATTTTTCTAATTAAATGAGGCAATATACCCAACTGAGCCCAGGCACAGCACATCATAGTCAGACCAACATAGATTCGATAGTGAAAGCTGTTAATGATAGGAATTAACACACAGATACATATGTGTCAGTTAAGAAATTCTGGCATGCATGCAAGTAGAAGGATTAAAAAATAAACCAGAGGAAAAATAATTTAAGGAAGATTGTTTACATTATTAGAAGATTATTAACTTGTTAGGAAAAACTTTTCACTTGAGTGCTAATCTACTAATAAATACATTTTTTATCAAAAGTAATTAATCACTTAGACCCCATGAACAAACAATTTTACTAAATTGCTAGGATGCACTTGATTCTGGATACCAATTGCTAATGAAGATAATGCCCCAATGAAAGGATTACACAGGATAGCAACTATATGGATTTCTTTTGTTTTTATTTTTAACAGATTTTGTGTATATAAACATATCTTCCTAATAGCATGATATGTTCTAGGTTCACTTTTCAGATTTCAATCTCTGTCTGGATTTAATGTAACACTATTTAATTTTTACTTCAAATTTATAGGAATGAGGAATTAGTGACTTATAACCATATGGATATGAGCCAGTATTGAAAAAAAAAAAATAACAATTTGAATCCAAAGGTCTACTTAGTAGATAGCTTTGGGAAATTTTAGAAATCAAGTAAATATGCTTATTTGCACCTCCTTAATAGATTGTTGGAAGGATATTCAAAGAAACGATAAGAGACAAGAAAACTTTACAGTGAACAACACTGAAATCCTCAGCAAGCTCTTTTATACCAGATGCTTGAGAGGAACTGCAACATCTACTTGGGTTTTTCTAACTTGAACTCCAGAACCCGCAATGACAAATGAAACACAGCGATGGCTCTGAGTCCAACTTTTGCCTTCACTAGCTTCTGGTCATACCACAGGGGAAAAAGTGTCAACATTGTCAGAGAAGAAGCAGAGAGGTCTGATAAAACAAGGAATGGAGTGGAAGATACAAATATCTAGACTGTTGTTGTATTTTAACTCAAGAAGCATCTGGGATAATTCTCCTAAACTTTTCCATTGAATTGATGGCCTGAAAAATTTAATACAGCTCTCAGGGAACCTCAGGGCATATCCCAAAAGTGCCTTCTATAATTTGAAACATTTACAGTGCTAGTATAATCTTTAAAAGTGGTTGCAAATTTTGTATTCTAATTAACTCTTCATAAATATTTAAATGAAATCAATGCTCTTAAAGAAAATCTTACATATTTTGGGCTTTGTGTAGCTAAGTATACTCAGCTGGACACAATCTCTACGTTAAAGACCACATACCTCCGGGCCTCCAGAGATGAAGGACTACCCACCTGCTCTTCAATTAGTGAATGCTGTTGATTTTGTAGATTTCCTTTATTATTTGGGAAAATGCATAAGAGAGGTGCCCCTAATCATCCCTTTAGATTAGAGGGGAAAAACAACTTGTACTTTTCAGTTAAAATCAAGAAAATTTTATTAAGGAAATTATTTTCTCAGCTTTAGATAAACAGCAGTTGAACTGCAAATTAAATGCTATGATTGTGTTAACATAAGATTTTGAGGTATTAGACCCCATGTTGGTCAGACAACATAGAATGGGGAACTGTGATTGAAATCCCTAATCAGAACTCTCTGAATGGGGAGGGGAAGAATGGAAAAGGCACTGTGACCTGAACATATGAGATAAAGAGAGGCGCACCAAGCATGCACAGAAGAGCTGCTAAACTCCCACTCACCCTTCAGATCTCTGTTGAGTCCCCAGTGTCTGTTTTTTTGTTTGTTTGTTTGTTTTGTTTTTGTTTTTTGTTGTTGTTTGTTTGTTTGTTTTAGTGTTTAAATATCCCCATAGAGCTAAAACCGGTGGATAGAGCATCAGCCTGCAGACTGAAAGGTCCCAGGTTCGAATCCAGTCAAGGGCATGTACCTTGGTTGCGGGCACATCCCCAGTGGGGGGTGTGTAGGAGGCAGCTGATCGATGTTTCTCCCTCATCGATGTTTCTGACTTTCTATTCCTCGCCCTTCCTCTCTGTGAAAAATCAATAAAATATATATTTTTTTAAATAATAAAAATAAACAAATAAATAAATAAATATCCCCATAGACTCTTCCTAACTTGATAACTATTTTTATTCTCAACTTTATTGCATGAATCTTTACTACACAGAGTGTATCTCTCTTATTCCAGTTGCTTTAAACATAGTAGGTGCTCACTAAATATTGTTTGCAAGATAAAAGAATAATCACTTTTGTACCAGACATAAATGGCAAATCAGTAATAATATAAGTAATAATAATGTTGAGCTTTATGGTCCCCTGTTTCACTCATCATTAATACCAACTATTTTCAACTGGTGTACCACAGAGTCTTCATTACATGCAATATGTGGCTCTTTAGTCAGAGGCACTGGCCTCTTTTCCCTTAGATTGACAAATTAAAAAATGACAACAGCCAACACAACAATAACCATCTGGTGTGAATGAATCAAAATTATATTTTTTGTATTTTTGTCAGATCAGCCAAAAATATATTTTTGGTGTGCCACAGAATGTTAGTAATCAGGTTATGTGTGCCATGAGATGAAAAAGCTTGAAAATCACTGATTAATACATTTCCTCTATTTATGGAAAGTTTATGCTTGCGGGCATAAACCTTTACAATTTTTCTATAATGGTTTCTCTCCTGGACAGAAAGAAACCAGGTCATTTCTTTTCCCTGATTCATTTATGTTTGTCTGGAGAAGCCAATCAATCATGAAACCTAATTAGCATACTACACCCAGCAGCTGTGAGTGCTACCAAAATGTCCTTCATTCATATTAACATCATAATTTCAGTAGAGGTTACTAAATAAATAACGTGTCTTATTCATTGGGGCTTCTCTTAAAAACAAAGATGCAAGAGGGAGAGAGGTCATCTAAAGCACATAAGAAACAACCAGGTCCTCTTCAATGAATTATGACTTGGTTATTTCTCCCAAGGAACTGGGAATTCAGATTGCAAATGTTAATCAACTTCAACCTCTATTTATCATACAGGACAGATGAAAAATTCAGACATAAATGTCATGAGTCATGATTCAGGTCATTTGAAAAAGTATCTTCTGGAGCTGGCATGCGTTGGTCAGAGATTCAGAACAAATGTAACTGGACGGTAGAAAGTAGAATGATGTCATTGGTTAAGTCAGCTGAGAGAGGTGGTCTGCGGGCTGCACCATAATCCCCATACCATCTTCAATCTGCCAGATAAAATTAATGATACACCCCAAATAACAAATGACTGGTGTTCCGGGCTATAGCATGAACTCCTTTGTAAGGTCACTACATGTGAAGACCACATCTTTTAGTAACCTTTCACTAAGATCACAGGGGAAACAACACATATGGATCTGACATCACGGTCCAACCATTGTAGCATTGGGAAAAATAAGAGAATCAGGACTTTTTTATATAAAAGTAAAACAATGAATAAGTAAGAAATTTGATTATCAGATCTTTGGTTTAGAGATCAGACACATAAAAGGAAGCCTGAGCCCTAAATATTAAAAAACTACATGATTTCACTCATATGTGGGTTATAATGATCAACTTAAACTGATGAACAAAAATAGGTCCGGAGATAAGGGCAGGGGACAGGGGTAGAGATCAATCAAAGGACTTGCATGTATGCATATTAGCATAACCAAGAGACACAGACACTGGGGGAGCAGAGGCCTGCTCTTAGGGGTGGGAGTAGCAGAGGTGGGGGTCAATTGGGGGAAAAAGGAGACATATATAATAAACAATAAAAAAAGAACAATAGGATTTCCAATAGGAATGGAAATTCATTTCCACAAGAGTCAAGGAAGGGCTGTTGGTGGCACATAGATGCTGCTGCTCAGGCCTATGTCTCTTATTTCAGCTCCACACTGAAACACAATGGGGTGGGGCACCCCAAGGTTGCCAGTTACACATTTTTGATGTTTTCAGGAGCAAATGGACAAGGTGACTTGCATCATGAGGAGTTTAAGCACAGACCAAAAGACCACGTAGCAGAGATCTTGGGTAGAGACTCAACCTTTAAAATCCCTCCCAACTCTCATATCTGAGACTACAAAATCATCCTGTACTTCTGCATCTCTTATGTGACTCTGATAATTGTTTCTTTAATCTCATTGTCCTTACAGTGTCATGGAGTCAGAAACTAACTCTTCTTCGTTGTTGTGTGCTTCAGAGGTGAGAGCAGCTTATCTCAAGAGAAGGTGCTCAGTAACCATTGTTCCTTAACTGACTGCCGCTTCTCATAAACCTAAAACGGGTGCTTATTGAGTTAAAGGTTTAAAAGTAAAGTCGGCATGACTTCCTAGTAAACTTAAATGAAAGGTGTTTTAAAGAAAATTCTGATGATTGTGACTTCCAAAGTTTTAAGTTAATATATATTGGATTTTAAGGTGACTTCATGTTTCATTATTACAGGGTAATAGTTCTTTATAGTGGACATCTAGCTTTCTATCCCACTCCCAGGAGATAATGAAGGGGAAAATAAGACTTTTGGGGGACTAGCTATATGAATCTGGGCCAGTAACCTGTATTCTAATGCACACTCTTGCTAGAAGATAATTAGCTCCATTCTGATCTGTTATGCTTGTCCTGTTTCCCAGAATACTCCCATTTTACAGAGGCCATAAACCATGAACCATATACAACTCCCAGAGGGGATTGTCAGCACTGGCACCAGCCAGGCCAAGCATTTGGGTATAATCTCACTGTCCCCATCCAAACTCGCAGGAGGCTGCAAAGCCTGGGAAAAGTCCAGAAGCCTAATCCATATTTGGGGGACAAAGAAACTAAAAGTGATAAAAGGAAGACTTTCTCCATATTCATTACTCAGGCTTTGGAGGCTGATTCCCCTGAGTCACCACACTCGTGCATTAAAGGCTCCTCTTCTGACTGCTCTGAGTGCCCGACTGATTATTCGCCCACTAGTGACCCAGTGCACAAAATTCGCTCACATTAAAAGGGAATTAATTAGAGGAAATAATTTAATTTTGCTATTTGCCCTTTCTCTATAATAAAAGTGTTAGAGTTAAAAGAACATTAGTAAAATGTATATGAAAACCTTCCTCCTGTCAGAGTCTGGAGTGCACCACAGGACCCAGAGTCAAGTCCCCACCCCCCCACATGTGCCTCAAAATCACGTGAGACCCAGACCCAGAGCCCTCCCCTGCTCAATTGGGCTAGATCCAGACACAGCCAGTCCCACCCTTGTCAAGCCCTGCTGGGCAGGGGGCATAGCCTCAGGTCCCTTAGTCCAGCACCAGGATGGAAAGCACACCTTGAGGTCCCCTGTCAAGCCCTGCTGAGTGGAGGACACGGCCTGAGGAACCCTGTCAAGTCTCATGGGCGGGGGAGGGCATAGCCTCAAGTCCCTACTGAATGCTTATTAAGGCTCCTTAAGGAAACTTGGCCTCAGCTGTGGGTACAGCCATCTTTGTGATGAAGTGATGGTCAATTAGCATATTCTCTCTTTATTAGATAGGATGCCACCTAGCAGCTTAGCTACAACAATACTAGCACATACATATATGTCTATAATATATAATAAGCATAAACTTTATAAATAGGGACAGCTGTATCATTCTCAAAACTGTTTATTTACCTTGACTTTATCATTAGTATTATAAAATTTAGTTAAAAGTTTTCTAAACAAATAAATATGCTTTTCCAAATAAATAATCTTTTGCTTCTGTCAAAATTTTTCTACAAGCTTCAAAATTTTAATTTTAATAAATGCAACAAGAAAAAATAAAAATGGAATAATATTAGTTGTAATTTTAAGAAAAATAATAAAATATGGTTTCTGCATTCAAATTACTTCAAAGTTGGTGTCAATTTATAATGGAATTAAATTAAAATCAATCCTAAAAAATACAAGGTTAAAATCTCCAAGAGACTTGGGACCTAAACGAACCATTTTCTTAAATTTTTATTGTTGAAAGTATTATATATATCCCCTTTTTTTCTCCCATTGACCCTCTACAACCTTCCTCTGCCCCCCACCCCAGGCCTCTATCACCCTACTGCCTGTGTCCATGGGTTATGCATATATGCATACAATTTCTTCGGTTGATCTCCTCCCACCCACCTATCCCCACCTTCCCTCTAAGGTTCTGCAGTCTGTTCAATACTTTTATGCCTCGATCTATTTTGTCCATCAGTTTATTTTGTTCATTAGATTCCACATCTGAGTGAAATTATCAAGGTCCAAAGAACAAGCCTCAAGGGAAATTAGAGAGTAATTTGAACTAAATGAAATGAATATACTTATTTTCAAAATTTATCTGATACTGGTGATGTAGTGCTTAAAGGGAAATTTATAGTGTTAAATGCTTTTGGTAGAAAAGAAAAAACTCTGATCATTAACCAAAGCTTCCACTCTAAAAGACTACATAGAGCAACATAAAGCCAAAGAAAGTAGAAAGTAATGAAAATAAAGCCATGAGATAGAAAACAATAACAAAACAAAAAAAGGAAAAAAAAGCTAGAGAAAATCAATGAGTCCGAAAGCCAGTTCTTTAAGGGAAAAGTAATAAAACTGATAAAGTTCTAGCAAGACTCATAAAGAAAAAAAAAAGAAGAAGACATAAAATAAAAGGGGAGTAAAAGAATGAATATCATTACAGAGCACAAAGACATTCAAATGGCAATAAGGGAATACTATAAACAACTTTATGTACATAAATTCAACAACTTAGATGAAATGGACTAATTCTTTGAAAATCATAAACTACCAAAACCCACCCAAAATGAAATAATCTGAAGTTTTATAACTATTAAAGAAGTGAAATCCATTGTAAAACCTCTGAAAAAGAAATCTATAGCTCTCAATCATTTTACTGATGATTCCTACCAAATATTTTTTAAAAACACTAATTCTAGAAAACATCTTTCAGAAAAAAATCGAGAAGCTTCCTAATTTATTTTATGAAGCATGAATTAATATGACATTAAAGTTGGGTAAAACAGGATAGAAAAAGATAATTACCTACCAATATTCCTCATGAATAAAGAGGCAAAAATGATTAGCAAAATTACATCTAGCAATATATAAAAATAATACTGAACCACAACCAAGTGGAGAATAATCAAATAATCCATAGAATGGAAGACTTTCAATATTTGAAAATCAATCACTATAATACACCACATTCACTGTATAGAAACACAAACACATTATATCATGTAATGCATAAAAAGTATTTGGCAAAATTCAAAATTCATTATAAAAACTCTCGGGTAACTCAAAGTAGAAAGGAATTTCTTCAACCTAATAAAAAAATGTCCATAAAAAATCTACAGCTAATATACTACTTAAATGTGAAAAACTGAATGATTTACCCCCTAATTTTGGGAATAAGGTAAGCATGTCCACTCTCACCATTGTATTCAACATCTTACCAAATGTGATAAAGAAATAGAAACTAAAATCTTACATATTGAAAAAGAGTAAAACTCTTCCTATTTATAGATAACATAGTTATCTATGTTTTTAAAATCCTAAGAAATATTTTTATAAACTCCTAGAACTACTTAGTGATTTGAGTAAGGCCATAAGATATAAAGAAAACACCCATTGGCCATCCAATATAATAAAGAAGTAATATGCAAACGGTTGTTATGCTGTGATGTGTAACGACCGATCAGCAGGAGGTTGGGGCAACAAACTACAAGCTGATAGCTACAAGGAGGGCAAAGCAGTGAGCTATGAGGCTGGGAGCTACAGGAGGGCAGGGCAGCAAGCTACAAGCGACAGAGGTCAGGGTGGCCAGCGGAGGCAAGTGGCAGCAAGCTACTCGTGCACGGATTTGTGTGCAGGACCACTAGCATTCCTATATATCAGCAATTGAAAATTTGAACAATTGAAAAAACAAATCTAAAAAAAAGAAGAATATTTATGTCTTCAAAAATATAAAATTATTAGGTATAAATCTAATAAAATATCTGACAGATAAAAATCTAAAAAAAACTGATGAAATATTAAAGATAAGCTAAATAAATGAAGAGATATGTGATGATGACTAAAAGGATTTTAAATTTTAAAATTATGACACTATTAAGTGTTGGTATTGTGGATCAAGTGGAACTCTTATACACTGGTGTGGGAACGCAAACTGAAATAGTCATTGTAGAAGATAATTTCTTATAAAGAGAAATATATTTACCATATAACCCAATACTCCCAGTCCCTTTTGCCCTAGAGTAGTGAAAACATATGTTTACACACACACAAAAAAAAAAAACTTTACACAAACATCTTCAGCAGCCCTACTCATAATCCTCCAAAACTGGAAACAATCCCATGTCCTTCAATAAGCAAAGAATTAAGTGGTGCTTCATCTATGCAATAGACTCAACAATAAAAAAGAACAAACTTGAGCAACTGTCCCTTAGAGGACATCTACCACACAAAGCTAATGGACCGACTCAGGAAAGCAGCCACAATGTAGCAAAATGGAAATAAATCAGGTGTGAAAGAAATGGAGGAAAAAAGATGACTAGAAATAGAGTTCAAAATCACAGTAATAAAGTTTTTCAAGAGGCTCCTAGAAAAGGCCGATGGACTTAATGAGAACTACGAGGAAATGAACAAGACCTATGAGGAAATTAACAAGACCTATGAGGATATGAAAAAGGATCAAGTAGAAATTAAGCATACACTGACTAAAATAAAAAATATTACACAAAGTCCTAAAAGCAGTCCAGAGGACTGCAAGAACTAAGTCAAAGATTTGAAATACAAAGAAGCAAAATCCACTCAGCTGGAAAAGCAAGAAGCAAAAAGAATCCAAATAATTGAAGATAGTGTAAGGGGCCTCTGGGACAACCTCAAGCATGCCAACATCCGAATTATTGGGATGCCAGAAAAATAGAGAGAGCAGGATAATGAAAACCTACTTGAAGAAATAGTGACTGGAAACTTCCCCCACCTGGTGAAAGAAATTGACTTAAAGTCCAAGAAGTGCAAAGAACCCCAAAATATAGGAATCTAAAGAGGACCACACCAAGACACATCATAATTAAAATGCCAAGAGCAAAAGATAAAGAAAGAATATTAAAAGCAGCAAGAGAAAAACAGTTAGTTACCTACAAGGGAGCACCCATACGACTGTCAACAGATTTCTCAACAGAAATGATGCAGATCAGACAGGTGTGGCAAGAAATATTCAAAGTGATAAATAGTAAGAATCTACAACCAAGATTACTTTATCCAGCAAAGCTAACATTCAGAATTGAAGGTCAGATAAAGTGCTTCACAGATAAGAAAAAGCTAAAGGAGTTCATCACCACCAAACCAATATTATATGAAATGCTGAAAGATATTTCTTAATAGAGGAAGAAGAAAAAGGTAAAAATATAAATTATGAACAACAAATACACATCTATCAACAAGTGAATTTAAAAATCATGTGAATTAATACTCTCATGAACAGGATAAACTGGTGAATATAACAGAATCATGGACATAGAGAGGGAATGGTCTGATAATTCTTGGGGAGAAAAGGGGTGTGGGAAGTGCAGCAAGAGACTGGACAAAAATCATGCAACTATGGGAGAGGACAGTGGTGGGGAGGTGAGGGCGGAGGATGGGATGGGTACCGGGTGGAGGGGAGCTATAGGGGGAAAAAGAGGGTGGAACAATGTAATTAATAAACTGAACAATAAAGATAAAAAAAGAAAGTATGTTCACTTTCTCTAATTACACAATCATTTCAAATCCTTATCACAATGTTAGCATAGGTCGCTAGTCAGGTATTAATAAAAGAGAAGGTAACTAAACCTGCTAAGCCTGATTAAGACTGAATGCTACAGCTTCACAGATACCCCTGGAGATAGCTGCATCCATTGTCAAAGCAATATTAATCTCCATGTAGGGAGGAAGGACAGTTTTCCAGTCATGCCAGAAACACTTCATCCCTTCCCATGGATGAGGGGAAAGATAAACAAGTGAGGGCAAAATTCTTTTGCTGGGCATAAGCCAAGATGGTCTTTATGTTAAGCGCCCCTGTAGAAGTCAGATAATGAAGCAGAACTATGAGGCATGTCTAGTAGAAGCCAAAATGGAAATCTTAAAAAGAAGACTATGCTGGGAAAACCTGTGGAAGGGATCAGATACGATAAGGGCACATAATCCCAGAAAATCCAGGAACAAGACTGGATAGGGGGAGGTTCCAGCACAGCCCCAGGAGGAATCAGGAATGAGGTTGGATAGTTTGAAAGGCAGTCCGCTTGTTCCCCAAACCAAGAAAATCCCTTTAGGGAGGATTAGCAGGGACCTTAGGGCAGTTGCTATTATAGCCTGCTAGATCTCTATATCCCCAAAAGCAAATTATTTCTTTTCACTCCAATAAACCTTGCCTCTACACTTAAACTTCTCCGATGGGTGAGTCCTTGAATTTCTTTTCTTGAGATACCATGAGAACCCATTTCCTCCAGCAACACGTTTTCTAATATATCGAACCTAGACCACAGACAATTTATTTGCAATAAGCTTATATTTACTTCACATTAAAAATATATGTGAAAAATAGTGTGCATAAATGTACATACAGAGAAGTTACTGTTACAGAATTTACCAGGCGACTGGAAAATACACAAGGAGTATTCAGAGATTCAGGAAAAAAAACACCTTTTTTAAAGCAGCACTGCTGGCTCCAGGGATTCAAAAACCCAAAGCCTGAACAGCCAATGCAATGAGATGACCCCCTAGATATTTTTTGAAATTCTTTATTTCCTTACGTCCGGTTTTTTGTGGCGGGCTTTCACAGTCAGTTGGAAAGGGTAAGTTCTATTGTATCTAAATGCCAGGCCTGGGTAGCACCAGCACCCTCCCCCCCCCCCCCCCCCCACTTCATCAGTCTCCCCTCCCAAGGCCAAGGGGCCAAATTCCCAGCTTATGGCCCCTGCAAACCAGGATCACCCAGGAAAACAGACTATTGCCTAAGGAAGGGCAGTGACTTAATTATAGACTAACAAAAATGTGCATTAGGACATTGTTCACTGGTGCAGATTTAGATTGCTACCCTTCCCCCACCAGGCTGCCCCTATATTCCTCCTCACTGTTGCTTTGAAGAAAGTAAGCTGATACAAATAGCTGACAGAAATGTTACCAGCCAAGGTTTTCATCCTACACTCCGATCTTTGAAAAAAATTTTCTTCCAGTATAGTTTTCCAATCACCTTAACAGAGTGTTTTCTCCAGAAATGCTTAAATGCAAATTTCATTTGCTTGATCACAGCATTGTCAAGTAAGAGGACCTGAAGGGAGACAGTAAAGATGTGAGAACACAGTCTCACAAAAGTCATCTTTCCTGTTTATTTTGAAAGTCAGAAATAGTGTGTGGGTTTTTTTTGTTTGTTTGTTTTTGTGGGATATTTTTTGGTTTAGGGAATTTTGTTTTGTTTTTGGTGCAAACCTTACACATTCCTGATCTCATTTTGATCTTTCATGCTCCATGCAAAATTTCCAACCAGAGAAGAAACATTTGGTGCCTTGCATTTGTTTATCCTCATAGGCTTACTGATTTTGTGTCTAGCACATCCAAAGTAAGGTTTATTTAGTCCATGAACAATATGAAGTAAGTAAGCATCTGCCAGCAGATCAGCATTTAAAAAGCCCCCATGGAAATTCAAGGACAATTCAGACTCTTTCCTCAAATCTGCTTTCATAAGTGATCCTGCTAACCTGTTACATTTTTTAAAATGCTAATCTCTCTCTACTGAGCAGCACACAGATAAATGGAGTCTAAACTGCTGAACTACATGTTGTACCAGCTGTAAAAGACAGGTACAGTGTGCGACTCATTTTAGTTACTTTCTCCTTGGGGGGAAATAGGAGGCAGTTGTTCTGAGCAATTTTTATTGACTCATCAGTCCTTTTTGGAGGATGACAAGCTTAAGAATGGTAACCTGTGCCGAAACCGGTTTGGCTCAGTGGATAGAGCATTGGCCTGCGGACTGAAGGGTCCCAGGTTCGATTCCGGTCAAGGGCATGTACCTTGGTTGCGGGCACATCCCTAGTGGGGGGTGTGCAGGAGGCAGCTGATCAGTGTTTCTGACTTTCTACCCCTCTCCCTTCCTCTCTGAAAAAATCAATAAAATGTATTAAAAAAAAAAAAAGAATGGCAACCTGTGAAGGTAAGAAATAAGATTGTGAAATTTTACTCGTCACCTGGAAGAAGACAAAAAAATTAAAATCCCATCCTCCTCACTTGCTGCTCGATTTCTGGCATTTGATTGAGATGTCCTATTATGAGAATGAGGATATTCCCTGCACCCATGTATGCAAAGAGGCAATTGAACTGACAGATGTGTTCAGTGAATAGATTTATCCAGCCAATGTCATTGCAGGGAATTTAATCCAATACCACAGATTGGACTTTAATCTAATACCACAAAATATATTTTGTAAAGTTAGAAAATTATTCATCTCTTTCTGTGATTTATAAGTCCCATAGTTTATTTGAATGTGAAATTCATTAAATTCTAAGATAAACTGCATAATTCCCTTCACTCTTACAAGATTAACTGAAATACTACTTCATCAAGAAAATAGCATCTATCAGATATAAATGTCCATAAATGTTCTACTCTAGACAGTCATTTGGAGACCCAGACTCTTTCCACCGTGTGAGGAGAAAGAGGGGTCAGTATTGCATTTTTACAATGCATTTCCTCATTTTCTACATCAACAATGCAATGTTGAATTTAGAGAGCTAGGAAACTAGCTCCAGCAGATATAGAATAAAGGAAAGAGACACAAGAGACCAACTAGTCATGATCACTAGGTATAAGGTTCACATCTTTTGAAAAGCGTATGCAAACCCCCAAATCTATCAATATCCGAGTTCAAGCCCAGGCTCAACTACTTACTAGTCATATGACATTGAGCAAATTAGTTATCATATCTGTCGTTGGATGTGTTTATCTGTAATGTCAGTATATTTATGGCATTTCAAATGACTATCCAATGAATCACAGGAATTATTACCCATAAGATGTTAAACAACCTCCAACTGCCTTCCCCTGCTGGCCTGATTGCCCACAACCGCTCTCCCCTGTAGGCCATCTTGTGGTGGCCATCTTGTGTCTACATGGGAGTGGCCATCCTGTGTATTGAAGTGATGATCAATTTGCATGTTACTCTTTTATTAGATAGGATTTTAAAAGGTGAGGAAAAGAGGGCAAACAAGATTGTACAATCTACCCAAAATCATACAGTAAATCAGAGTCCATATCCAGATCTGCCTTTCCTCAGTGTCCTTCCTTTCCCATTGCACACACTGTCTAGGAGTAGGCAAGCCAACCTATTCATACCTCCATAGTGTCTTTATCACATAACCAAAATTACTTTGTTGTGCATATCTGCTCCAGTGAATTATTCAATTAGCAAGCAACACGCTGTGCAGCAAGTGTTAGTCACATGGATCAAAATGTGAGTAGAGAACAAAGTGATTTAGAAGGTAGAGCCAGCTAATTTTATTTTTTAAGTATATTTTTATTGATTTAAGAGAGGAAGGGAATGGAGAAAGAGATAGAAACATCAATGATAAGGTAGAATCGTTGACCAGCTTCCCACAACCAAACATGTGCCCTGACCTGGAATCGAACGGTGACCTCTTGATTCATAGGTAGTAGACACTCAACCACTGAGCCACTCTGGTGGGCAAACCAACTACTTTTAAAACAATTAATATGTAAATTAATGTTTCTAGCTTAGTCATTAACTGAGATTTAGAGCACCTGAAGAAGTGCAAGTTTAGGCAGAAAGATGTCTAGGCTGGATGTCAAGTAAGCAGTAGGACAAATAGACTCTGTGCACAAACAGAGAGGTCTGCCCAGACAGGTGCAGGATTCATTGTCACATAGAGAGCGTAAAAAACGTGGGAGAGGAGGAGGTCATTCAGAGACTTACCATCATTTCTTTCCCTACAGTGTGTCAATTTCGGGTGGCAGAAAAGCCGACTGAACTGATGGTAATCTAACATCTCTTACTCTTTCCAGTGCATCACATAGTCCGAATGAATTCCTGGATAGAATTACTTAAAGATCCTTCTACCTATCCTTGTCCATCTCATCATTTCTTCAGTTGTTAAAAAAGTGTTAAAGTAATTAAAGAGGCTATTAGAATTAGGTGGCTCTAATGTGTTAGTGGCCTACATGAGTAAACCAAAATCTAAGTCACAGCCAATTCCTATAAATACGATTGAATCTAAGAAAACAAAAGGTTAAGAGCAACCAATCACAGCCAACTAGGTTTTTCCAAATAAAACAATCGCTTAAGCTCCAGCCAACCAAATAATTGCCTTACTTTGCTTCCATTTCTTCTCTATAAAAGAAAAGCTTTCCCTCAGGTCCTGTGGCAGAGCGGTTCTCACCATTTCCACTTTGATGCCTGATTCAAATCAATATTTGCTCAAATTCTTGAAAAGTTTATTGTGCCCTAGTTTATCTTTTAATAAAATGGGTGGGTGGGGAGGAATGTACAACACAAACGCAATATATTTTGTCACATTTGAAAAACTGACCTTGATTATTTTCATCAAAGAAGAAAGATTGAACTTGGAGAAGTTTCTAGCAACTTCTAAATGAAAAATAGCAGCCATTGCCAGCTGGTTTGGCTCAGTGGATAGAGCATCAGACTGCAGATTGAAGGGTCCCATGTTCTATTCTGGTCAGGGCACAAGTTCAGGTTGCACCTCAAACCCCACTAGGGGGTGTGGAGGAGGCAGCCTATCAATGATTCTCTCTCATCATTGATGTTTGTCTCTCTCACTAGCACTTCCTCTCTGAAATCAATAAAAATATATTTTTAAAAAATAGCAGCCATCAAGTACCATAAATAGAATAGACCAATTTTTAGGACATTAGAAAACTAATGCTGTTAGAACACTACTGGCCAGCATATGTGGAAATCGATCTTATTGCCTGCCTACCTGGGAGTCCTTCTGGTAATGATATCTCATTTTGCTTAAGGGTATAATCCTTCCCTATGGGGTGCACTCTTGGTAGGAGTATAAATTAAGAGGACCCATTTGTAGCCCTGTAAAAATGTCATTTATTCAAGGTGATCTTTTCTCTTTTTGATTGAAACTGGATTCACCCTGCTGCTGACTCACCTGCCTCCTTCTCCCTTGCAGGTCCAAACCCATAATCATTAAGCCTCAGGACAATGAGGTTCTGATCTAAATCAAATATTCCTAGGAACAAAGCCTCTGCTGACTCCTCAGGCAGAGTGTTGGTTAAAGTAGGGATAATATTAGGCCTCAGGTGTATTTTAGCTCCAGGCCTAGAAAACCAGCAAAACCAGACAAGCAATGAATTGGCTGATGTCAGGACCAGAAGCAATGAATAATGATCCCCTCCCCTAGTACCCTCCAATCAGTAGAGATCACCACCCTAACAACCTTCATCACCTTGATGGATGATTTCCCCCTCTATAAGCCGTTCCTGAAAAGCCATCAGAAGCCAGGTCTGAGCATTAGCTCACCTGTGTCTCTAGTGTGGGCCACTTCCTGAAAATGAACTCCTGCTTTCTGTGCTGCAAATTCCTGTTTGTGTCTCATTGGGCTTTCCTGCCCACGGGCGAACAGACCTCTTTAGTTCAGTAACACAATGTCTTCTGACCAATGGGTGCATAGATGGCCCCAGATTGGCCAATAAAGTTTGGGTATCTCTCTACGCAAAATTAAACTTTGGTCAGAAAACATAACTATGAAACTGTGATGGAAATTATTCAGTCCTAGAGCTAGTCAGTGGCAAACCAAGAGTGAAATCCCAGCTGCTTCCCAGAATACTGCTTTATGTTGACAATATCTTTCCTTTTCTTTGTGTTAGAACATTCTATACCCAAAGGAAATATAACATTCTATACCCAATCAAATGAAATATAAATCGCAATGTACAGTAGTTCCCCTTTACTGACATTATTAGAAAGAATATTTTTCACTTCATTTGTATAACTAATGTCTACATAAAAATACTGAAATAAAAAATAACAAACTAATACCTGACCATCTACAAGTGGCTGTTTAAAAACAATATTTATAAATAATATATACTATATAATATATAAAATATAAAAATATTATGTAGTATATATTATATCATATATAAGATACTATATTATATATAACATACATAAAATATATTATTGTTGAACTAAAAAACTTCTTCCCAGCAAAATAAATCATCACCAAAATGAAAAGGAGAGCCTATTTATATGGGAAAACATATTTGCCAATGATAAGGAATTAATTTCCAAAATATATAAAGAACTCATACAACTCAACCAAAGGAAGACAAAGACCCCAATTTAAAAAATGGGCATAGGGCCTGAATAGGCACTTTTCCAAAGGGGTCATGCAGATGGTCAATAGACCTGTGAAAAAATGCTCAACGCCGCTAATCATCTGAGAGATGCAAATTACAATGACCATGAAGGATCACCTCGCACCTGTGAGGATGGCCACCATCAATAAATCAACAAACCACAGCTGCTGGTGAGGACATGGAGAAAAGGGAGGGAACCCTCATATACTGCTGGTGGGAATGCAGACTGGTGTAGCCACCATGGAAAAGAGGATGGAACTTACTCAAAACATTAAAAATGGGACTATTGCTGACACAGGTTTGGCTCAGTGGACAGAGCGTGGACCTTCAGACTGAGGGGTTCCAGGGTCAGTTCAGGTCAAGGGCATGTACCTTGGTTGCGGGCACATCTTTGGTTGGTAGGGGGTGTGCAGGAGACAGCTGATTGATGTTTCTCTCTCATCGATGTTTCTAGCTTTCTATCACTCTCCCTTCCTCTCTGTAAAAAAAAAAATAAATCAATAAAATATATTTTTAAAAAATGGAACTATTGTTTGACCCAGCGACCCCACTTTTAGGAACATATCCTAAGACTCCCTAAACAACAATCAGAAAGAAGCTGTTTACGGAAGTATTCTTTAATTCACCTGTCGTTGGTCTTCCAGTCACCTAGGCACTGGGAGGAGCAGGAGCAGGTGGCCCTGGGAGTCGGAGCTGCGGGCTGGTGGTCTCGGGCCTGTGTGGATGGTCACCTCCAGCCTTGGGTGGGGCCCGCACAGCCTTCGGACCAGAGTCCCCCCGAACAAAGCCCTGTAGCACCGTGCCTGGGACTGGCAAGCACAAGGCATCCACAACAGAAACGCGGTGTGAGCCCAGGATGAGGAGGGTCTCCTGCACCAAGCACCTGGGTGTCAGTCAGCTGGATTTCTCTAAGAATGCCACCATCTCCCAAGATCCCCTGAGCTCCCGCCTCTGCCAGGCTCTGAGCCCCCCTAAAGCTGTCACATCCCAGTCCATCCCCTCTGCCTGCCCACCGGGGCCCCTCCCGCACGGCCCTCCTGCGCGCACACCTGGAGGCCTTGCTCTGAGCAGCCCCGGAGCCCCGCCCTCAGGCCAGGCCCGGCGCAGCCGCAGTGTCTCCAAGGCATCCATGGTGGTCACCCCCGAGGGCAACACTCCAAGGGGAGACCAGGGGCCTGAGGCTGCTCTTCGGGGCCCTGCTGGAGAGCCTTCCGTCCACACCACCCCGAGGATCGCAGCCCTCGAGGATGGAACCTTGAGTTTGAGCTACTGCGCCCTTGCACCCGGCACACGCTCCGCACACACAGAGTCTGCGCCCTGGGGCCAGGCCTCCTACAGTGGCCCGTGCACCGCGCACTGCCCAGCCCGCCTGCACAGTTCCCGCAGCCCCCGTGCTGGGCCTGAGTCCCTCCCTCCCTCCCCGCTGGGCTCAGGGCTGGTCCGGTCACCACGACAATGTGACCCTGCAGGTCGGGTGGGGCAGTTCGGAGGAGGAGTGGGGCTGGCTTGGCAGGCGGCGTGAGGCAGACCCGGGTGACAGTATGGGTAGAGTCCCGGGAAGGCCTGGTCACCGCCAGCTGTTGGTTGGCCCTGCTGTGCACTTTGCTTCTAGCCAGGAGGTGCCAGGTCACGAGGTCGGCTCAGTGGGTAATGTGGTTGCAAGAAACTGCTTTACATGGTCCCCAGGACTGAGCAGGTTGTGGTGGGCAAGGGCGGGAGGGCCGGACATGGAGGCAGAGCTGGGGGGGGGGGACCTTCTTCCAGATCACACGGGCCCCTGGCCCACGGGCGTCTAACATGCTGAGAATTATTCTAGAGGGATGGGGTGATCCTGAGGTGTCTAGCCAAAATAACTACAATTGTTATCATTATATAAATATGAATATATATATAAATTATAATATAAATATATAATATAAACTATCATTATACTATCTATATAAAAATAATAGCACACAATTATTCATCATCATTGTAATTAATAGAATCAATACTATTATTTTAGGGAGTCTTGTAGTCATAGCAGCAGCAGAAGCAGCTGCAGAAGCACCAACAAACGCCCCTATAAGTTTCTCTACCCTCCACTCCCCCCCAAAATTCCCTGGTTTATCTATTTACATTGAATTCAATAATCTAGTTACTGATTTTGGAGTAATTATAGCACCCGGCTGGGCACACACCTGGCAGCCCCAGTCTGCATCCTCGGTCTCCTAGTCACCTCAGCGCAGGGAGGGACAGTTACGAATAACATAACCAGTACTTCAAAATGAAATCACCGAATTTAGTTCCAGATCTCGGAGAGGCAGTTACGAGAAATACCCTAACAGCGGAGAAAGGGGGCCTGGGCCCGACAGGCCGTCCATCACAGGCCTGAGTGTGTCCTCTCTCTCTGCCAGAACCATCGCCCGGTGGTTAGGAAAGCAAGAAGCTGGGATGGCTGGGTTGGGCCAGCTGTCCCGGGTTCTCTGTGATCAGTAAATTCCGTGAGTATGGGATGATCAGGTGGAAGTTCAATAGTCCATGCCGTTGTAAATGAGGATTTTTCCATGAAATAATCTATAATGCAAAGCTAGGTTTCTATAGAATGTCTTTACTGAGAGTTTTGGTATTTGCTTATTTGTGTGTTGTGTGTGTGTGTGTGTGTTTTTGTGGGGGTTTTTTTCCATTAAATTCTGCTATTTACCTTACGTGATGTAGTGTTGGTAAATTTAACAGTAATTCCTTTTCTCGCCTTTGCATTTTTTGGCTCATGTGTCCAGAGTTTGACAGGGAAAGTGGAGTCTGTTAAGAAGTTATAATCTTCTCTATTAGCCCAGAAATACTATCTTTAGAATTTCTATTGAATCTACACACTTGATATAAATAACTTTTTTTTTTCAGGTGAAACTTTATAGTAGCAAACAAGAGCTTTTAGTGTTTGGGGTATAGTATAAAGTACCTGCAACTTGGGTCTTGGGTCAAACTGCCTGGGTTTGAAGCCCAGTGGAGCCTGAGAGCATTGCCTTCTGAGGAGACATTTCCTCAATGAAACAAGACCGTGGTCAGCAAATTGTGGCCCCCGAGCCATATGCAGCTCTTTGGCCCCTTGAATATGGCTCTTCCTTAAAATACCATGGCCTGGGCGAGACTCCATTTTGAAGAAGTGTCATTAGAATAAGTTTAAAAATTTGGTTCTCAAAAGAAATTTCAATCGTTGTACTGTTGATATTTGGCTCTGTTGACTAATAAGTTTGCCGACCACTGAAATAAGACATGTTACTTAGCAGCATCTGACATACAGAAAGTGCTCGCTAAGCATTCATGGCTCTTACTACTTCAACCACTCAAGATTACTAGTATTGTTCTGTCTTAGAACCATAAAACATTAGAACTGAAAGGAACCTTCATTCTTACTCGAGAGTTTTAAGTGCAGGTGGTTGTTTATTCTGCCGAGGTGCAATAAATAATGGATAAGGTGCTTTTGTCCAATTGTCAGTGTGATTGCTTTCCTGGGAGGGATGGGTTATTGAGAAGTTTGTGATTTATGGATAGTAAGAAGACTGTCCGTACTATGGGTTGCCCCCCTAAAATGTACAGATTTATACAAATGTGTACACTTGTTTATATTTCATTTAGAAGGTGTTTTCCCATAAGGAATGTGGTAAAGCCAGGTGCTGGATGCCTTCTGTCTGTCCGGCTGGAATTTTCCCACTGTCCTTGCTGTGGGAGAAGAAGAGACATTGAAGCAGGTAAACACAAGGCAGCACAGACACGTAGACTTGACAACTTTCTGGCTTATAATTAGGAGCAAATAAACAGAGGTTTGCAGTAGTTGAGCTCATTCCGATGCCTCTCTCAAGGACAGGCACTGTCCCTGCATAGTGACACTGTTCTGTGGTTGACTTTCTGCCCGAAGCATGGTTTGCTTGTCTGAGCTCAATTTTGACTTTAAGGTATTTCTCCATTTTGATTTACATGTGATAAAAAGAAAAAAATAAACGTGCTATTTGGGAAATATCCCATTGAAACTGTTAGTGGTCAAAGCTTGTTTATGAAATACATAAGACCCAGACAATGGCATTTGGATATAGAGGCATATACTGATGAGGTAGGGTTACCACTTCAATTCCCTCAGGGGCCAATTAGTTGCTTTTGTTGCTCATCCAGAAGTTGTATGTAGTTATTCATTCAAATGTGTACTAAGTGATTAGTACTGGCCAGGTCTTGGCCACAATCTAAGGTGAAGTCAGTACTGTTTACATTAGGGCAATGGTCGGCAAACCGCGCCTCGCAAGCCACATGCCGCTTGTGAACTGCGGTTTGCTGCTCTGTTGACTAATGAGTTTGCCAACCACTGGCCTAGACTAAATGTTACTATGTAGTTTGAAGCTATGAGGATTAGGCAATTGTGGCATATTTTGTACAAAAAGGTAAAGGGTGGTAGAGGGCTACTCTTTGCAACCAAAGCTTATGTTCTTCTCCCTGTGACCCTGATTCCATATGACCAAACTACAAGTGTGAGAAAATGAAAGGAATGGGAGAAAAATGAAAGGAGTAGGGAATGAACATGTACTACCCTTTCTGGAAACAAACCTATGGTGTGGAGGAACCATTTTTGTATGTAAATGCAAGTTTACTCCTCTCAACAGATACTACTTCCATAAGTCAGCATCCAAACTACAACAATAGAGAATAATAACGAAATGAAGCATGGTGGTTAAGGAATACAGAGCAGAGAAAATAAAATCAGGCCAAAGATTCACAGTCCTTGGGAAAGGGGATGTAGATAGTTAGGACAACGCATGACAGAGAAGTCTTCATAAAATTTCAGAAATGGTTCTTGAATAGAGTTAAAGACAGAGGGCCAGGTCAGATGATTATAGATGATTTTAGGTACATGCTAATGAAGACCATATTCTTTATTTAACAAAAAGTATCTGAACGTTTAGTGTACAGTCTCAAAACTGGGTTATTATCTGTCTAGTTAGGCACTTCCTCTGAATATTTTATGTTTGAAGAACAACTTATGAAAGTAGGAATCAAGTAGAATCAAGACATCAAGCCTTCCTGGGGGAAAAAGAGGCATTCTGCATGTCTCAGGATTTTTGGTTGCTTGATAAGTTCTTTTCATAAAATAAATGCCATTGCCATCTTACAAACCCTACCCCTCCAAAAAAAAAGGGGGGAAGAAAGGAAGGAAAGAAAGAAAACAGTAAAAATTAACCTTGTGAGTAGAAAAAAAAACTAATAAATACAGTCAAGTCATGGGTCTTCAGAAGAAATGAATAATGGACTATAGGAAATACCCATTGAATTTGTGGTTTTGGGCTGACAATAGATAGTCCTGGCCTATTGTCACACACACTTATCTTTTTGATGGTTCTATGCTTGAGCTACTTTTCGTCTAGGCTGTAAACACCCGAGATTCTATTTGCTCTGTTCACTTGCACGAGAATCTTGAAACATGGGCTTGACAAGTTGCTCAACCTTCATGAAATAAGTATTTCCTTTCTCTTGTTTTTATTTCCTTTTTTTGTCTTGCTCTTTTCACTGACCATTCTTAAGAAATCATTTTCCTATAGAACCATTTGTCATCAAAAGTGTTTGAATAAAATACGTTGCACAAAAATGTCTTAAAGTGTTGTTGGTATTTTTATTTTAGGTACATCTTAAATACTTGAAATTTTTATTAAGTCTTTCAGGATATTTTTGTGTCATGTTTGCATTAGTTCAAAGCCATGATTAAAATTCAAAAAAGGGACATTTAATCTTCACAAAAAGCAAAAACACTGACTTACAAAAAAAAAATGACTTTGAAAGAAAATGGAAAATGGACTCAGTGAATTGTGTATATAAAGGCTGCACTGATTCCACATGTCCATAGGAGACTAAAAACCACGTCTAGACAGCTGATGGCTGCTTGAATAATGTAGTAATTTTTAGTGTTCGGAACTGAAGATATTAAAATAAAAGCATTTTCATAAAAAAGCTTTTCAAAAAATAAATACCACTGCCATCTTACAAACCCTACCCCTCCAAAAAAAAAAAAAAAAAAAGAAAGAAAAAGGAAGGAAGGAAGATCATATGATCTTACAATTAAGAGACTTTAAAAACTACATTTTTGATGAATGGTCAGCTTTATTTAGCAACTTATAAAATAAAGACTTTGAGTCACTGATGGCAACAATTATAACATTTTCTGTCACTTTTTTTATGTTAGGGCATACACAAAGGACTGTTAGAAAAATATTTCTGGAAGGTAAAAAGAACAGACAGTTCTTTTATCCAAGGTTTCTCATATATATACACATATATATATATATATATATTAACCTGTCCTGTTATTTCCCAAAATCAGCACTCTTCAAATAAGAAGTTGGGGAAATGTATTCTTCAGTGCTGTCCCGAGCACAACCATATATCCTCATTTGCAGATATGAAAGTGCTCTCTAGCAAGGAATAAGGAGGCATAATTGCCCTGCCCATCTATAGTGATATACAGCACATTACCTGTCACTCCTGAGCACACAGGCATAGCTGATCAGCTCCCATCAGAAAGCAAGCAAGCAGATGAACAAAACGCAACAGCAGAACTTTGAAGGTACCATACTTATGGTAATTTCCAGGCAAAGTGCAGTAATGTGATTGAAATAGTTAAAACTATGGCCCACGCTTCAGTGTGCCCCACATTTCACAGGCGGCACCTTCCTAAGTAGTTTCAGTAGTGCCCAGCTAACTTAGTGTCAAACAGGCCTCCAGCACATTCTTTCAATTAGGCAAGGCATCCTACACTAAAGGGAAATTCCCCTGGAAAAACACGAGAAATTGGGAGCTGGAAGTTACTTCCCTGAATTACTGCTAAGAAGATGTCAGTAATGGAAAAAGCATACAAAAATTACACAAACTAAAGAGACTCTTGAAAGTATAATGCAATGGCTCCCAATAGCGGAGGGCTGGGGAATAGCAGCAGTAGGAAAAGAGGAATTTGTCCTAAAGTAAAACAATCATGAATCAGCCTCTCCGCAGAAAAGTAAAACATTTAAACACAATGCACCATCCGTAAATAACCACTTTGAACAATGTCACGCCCTATAACCAATAGAACAGACTGTCAAACTACAACGGGAAAGCGGAGGAGGGTTGGGGGTGTGTGGTTAAGAGATCAACCACAGGTCTTGTATGCATGCATATAAGCACAACCAACAGACAGACACAAGACACTGCAGGGGGGAGCTTAGGGGGGAAGGTAAGTGATAGGGGTAGGGGAGGCTGGGGGTAGATCAATGGGGAAAAAAAGGAGACACATGTACTACTATTTGTAATACCTTAAACAATAAAATAAGCTGCAATTCTTGCATATATATACATCCTATCTAATAAAACAGTAATATGCAAATTGATTATACCTTTGCTATACCCACAAGCCATGCCCAGCAGCCAGGCCCACCAGTTAATCAGGAGCTAGAGCTGGGCCTAGGTGGGCCAGGCCATGGGGGGCAGGGCTGAACCCTGGGGTTGGGGTCGAGCCCTGGAGGGGCAGGACTGAGGGAGGCCAGGCCACAGGGGATGGGACCTGGCGGCCAGCATGCACTGGCCAGGGAGAAAGCCTGGGCTGGGGGAGGTGGGGCCCATGCTAGCCAGGCATGAGTTGGCTGGGGCAAAGGCCTGGGCGGGAGGGCGGGGGCACAGGCTGGGACGGAACCAGTCATGGGCCCCATTGCAGGGAGATGGCTGGATGCCCAAAGCCTAAAGCCTCGGCTAGAGGCTTTAGGCCTTGGGCAGGCTGGCAGTGAGTGGTTAGTAGGACATCCCCTGAGGGCCTCCAATGTGTCTGAGGGGGCAGGTTGGGCTGAGGGATCACCCGCCCCCAGTGCACGAATTTAATGCACTGGGCCCCTCGTACACACACACACACACCAGGGGCCGGGTGCACAAAATTCTTGCACGAGGGTGGAGGTGTGTTCCCTCAGCCCAGCCAATTGGAGATTCCACAGAAGTCGGGCCTAAGCCAACGGTAGGACATCTCTCTTGCAATCTGGGACTGGGACGCTGGCTTCTAACCGCTCACCTGCCTGCCTGCCTGATCATCCCTAACTGCCCTCCCCTACCAGCCTGATCTCACCCTAAATTTTCCTCCCCTGACAGCCTGGTTGCCCCCAACTGCCCTCCCCTGCTGACCTGATTGTCCCTTCTGCCTTTGCCTCAGCCCCTACCACCATGGCTTTGTCTGGAAGGAAGTTGTATGTCCAGTTGACCGGGTCTAATTAGCATATTACCCTTTTAGTAGTATAGAGCAGTGGTTGACAAACTGTGGCTCATGAGCCATAGGCAGCTCGCGAGCCATGGTTTGTTGCTCTGTTGACTGATGAGTTTGCCGACCACTCACCTATACTCTGGATTCCAGTAATTACAGGCTGTTGTTGTTCCTTATGATTAAGACCCTAACCCAGTGGTCGCAAACTCATTAGTCAACAGAACGGCAAACTGACCACTGGTATAGATAGGTTGTATAGGAGAGGATTGCTTAAATGGTGGGAAAAGCCTTTTTCAGCAGGAGGTAATATTCTTGGCAGACAAAAACACATAATCCCTCTATCTGGATTGACCCAACCATATGCCCTATACTATCAAACCTGAAAAAATTAAACCACTCTCTTACACCTTACAATAAACATCTGTGGCTCTTAAAATACCTCCTCACCCCCCACTTTAGGTTCGGCCTTCACTGTTCACCCAGATTTGGTTCTGATTGGTTGGTTTCTATGCCAGTTTCAAAAGCTCTGCCTCCTAGGCAACCATTAGCTCCTGGCACTTCATCCAGATTTGGTTGTGATTGGCCAGTTTCTGTGCCAGTCAGCATCAAAAGCTCCACCTCCTAGGCAGCTATTGTCTCCTGGCACTTCACCCAAATCTGGTTCTGATTGGTCGGTTTCTATTCCAGTCAGTTTCTCCAGGCTTATCTCTGGGCCTGAACAAAGAAGTGGGGCTGATCAGCAGCCTCCAAGGATGCTCAGAGAGAAACAGAGGCATGACTGCTGATTAGGCCAGGAGAGAAAGAGAGGCAACGGCTGATCAACAGCTGCCATGGAGGCTGGAGATCAGACCCTGCCTCTCATTCTGCAGGCCTCTCTCGGGGCCTGATCCGCAGCCCTCTTGGCAGTCAGTGCTGGGTCACTGCACTGGCACTGGCACGGGCTGCAGTCAGTGTTGGGTCACCATGGCAACCCAGCATTGACTTCCAGTATTTGGTGGAGCCTTGGTTTTTATGGATTCTGGCTGTTCATATATATATATATAATCATAACTATTTCATGTAAATATACACATATGTGTAATAATAGCTGTTTACTACTATTTTCCAGGTAACAATATTATGAAATAGTTTTCATATATTATGCATAATTGTTTGTCTCATAATGTTTAAATTGAAACAGTATGATTTTTTTTTTAATTTTAACTATGAATGCTAAGAACTTCCCAGACTTTCACATTTCATAACCAGGGAATTAATAGTTCTTATCTATAAATATATTTTATATGTTCTTCTCCTAACTTCTAGAATAGTATTATGCATTTTTCTCCTTATATTCAATTTGTTGACTATCACTGAACTCCAGCTGCTTGCTCAATGCTACTTTGCAATGTTGTATAGATAGTATGAGACAGCCATCTGCTGGCTATCTTAAAAATTGAACCATTGTTGTAAAATTTAAATTTTAATTTCAGTTTTCAAAATAATAATTGGGTCTCAGTGTTTACTTATGAGGCAAAAATTATGAGTGATTGGTTAAGCCTCTCACTTTTCTTAATAAATTTGTTTCTTTTTCTTATATTTTCACTCTTAAAATCAAATGAGTCAATATCTCAAAAAGAAATTTTAAGAAAGATTTAAAACTCAGTGTTATTTAAATTTTATTAAATTTTCTCTGAATGATGTGGTTCAGTTGATTCTAGCATCGTCCCAAGCACTAAAAAGTTATTGGTTCAATTCCTGGTAAGGGCACATATCTAGCTTGCTAGTATGATCCCTGGTCGGGCACATACAGGAAGTAGCCTATCAGTGTTTTCTCTCTTACATCTATGACTCTCTCCCTCTCTCTCCCTATATCTCTCTCTCCATTCCTCTCTCTCTCTGAAATAAACATATCCTTGGTGGGGATTAAAAATAATAATTATTAAATAAATAATTATTTCAAATTATCTCTTTTTTTTGTTAGAATACATTGTATACTGTGAGCTTCTTGATTTTATCGTTGTCTTCCTGGCAGCTGATAAGGTTTTAATAAATATTTATTGAATAAATAAATGCTGAGTTTTGCATTATGTACTTAAAGGAATCCAAATGCACTGCCAATTTGATTTCTAAAGCATTAACCATTAACAATTTTGTGTTTATCACTAGTAAATTTAATGACAATGTTCACTTTTTTGTCTTACATGCTGATTTTGGAAAATACAGGAAAATATTGTAACTGGTATAGTACAATAAACAAAATCAATATTACAGTCAGAAGACCTAAAATCGGGTCTTACTGTTGCCATAGACCTGTAAACATAGGACAATTTCTTAAATGTATCTACAGTATCTATATCTTAGAGTATACATAATGCTTATGACAAAATACAGATACAATTTTCTTATTCTTAAAATGTGCACAATGAATTTTAAGTTATCCATATCCTTTCCAAGTCTAAAGTTTTGGGAACATATTGAAATACATCACCTGTCCACTCTCATAGTTGTAGGGGATGGTACTTTGCTGCTGGGCCAGATCAGCACCATTGATGACCATTGTCCTTAGTAATAGCTACAGCATCTGAGTCTCAGATTGGCTCCTGGGTTGTCCCAAAAGTTCTGGTGTCAACTTCCATTCGATCCTTACTAAAGAATTCACAGGTACACACACACACACACACACACACACACACACACACACACACACACAAAGGAACCTGGGACAGAGTCTTTAGAAGTTTTTTTCTTCCTTGACTCATAGCTGTGCATTTGCTGATTTTGTTACTAGACCATATTGGCCATTTGAAGAGTAGATCCAATGGATCCATACTTGGCTTTGTGTGCATCTACATAACATATTTTCAAAACAATAGCACCTCTGTGACTCCAGTTATCCTTACCTCTTATATTTACTGTTCAGATCCTGCAGACCCCATAACGAACCTCCAATTAATTTCTGTATATTCACTAGGAGCCCAGTGCACTAATTTGTGTACCTTGAAAGGAACTGTGGGCTGCGAGGCTGTTGTGGGCACAGGGGTGAGTCTGTGCCCCTCCTGCCGTGGCCCCTGTATGTCAGCAGTCCTGTTCCCACAGCCACCACTCCCACGTGCTGATGGTGCTGGCCTCGCTTGCACTCCTGATGGTGCAGAGTGATTGGGGCTGGTGTCAGCAGCAGATATGAGCAGGGCCAGCACCATCAGCAGGTGCAAGTGGCAGCTGCTGCCCCAATCACCCCTCAGGAGTAGGGGTAGATGGAGAAGACTTGAGGGGCAATTGGGGCTAGCAGCTACCGCTCACACCAAAGTGACTGGGACTGGCACCGGGCACAGGTAGTGGATGCAAGTGGGGGCTCTGGCTACAAGTGCCAGTGCCCAGGAGGACCATGGCATGCAGGAACAAAGAATTTTCAGTAACCACCAGAGGCTTGCCCTGATGACAGCAACTGGCATCCCACCTTAGTCTGGCACCCCTGCTCACCTGCTTTACCATCCCTTCACAGCCAATGCCCGCCATGTTCTGCGCACACCTCTTGGTGGTCAGCGCACTTTATAGCAACTGGTCGTTCAGCTGTTCAGTTCCACCTTTCTGTCTATTTGCATATTAGGGATATATATATATATATATATATATATATACACACACATATATTAAAGACCCAGTGCATGAAATTTGTGCACAGGAAGGGGACCCTCAGCAAAACTTGCCCTCTCACAGTCTGAGATTCCTCAGGGGACATCCTGTACTTAATTTTCTTACTAAGTCCTCTTTTTACCCTCCCCTCACTCTCATATTCTGTTTATTCTTTTTATTTAACTATTTCCCTGGCCTCACCCCATTTCAGCATCCTTCTCTTTCCTGCTTTCTTTCCCTCCCTCTCTTTGAACCTCCCTCAGCCCCTTCCTCCCTCCCTCCTCCCTTCATTCCCCCTGTCTGTCTCCTTCTTACTCCTCCCCCTCTTCCCTCTCCATTGATTCACCATTTCCTTGTGAGCCTGAAACCTGCCTTCCTCCCTCCTTCTCTATTATTATCCCCCTCACCCCCACCCTCCACCATGTTCACTGGTTTCTCTTTTAAACCTTCCCTTTTCCTCTCTGGCACTTGCTTTCAGCCCCTCCTGAGCGCACTTTGGTATTAAAGTTTCTGTTCAGGGGGTGTTAACCCCCAGTCCAGGGCCCAGCCCAGGCCTTTGCCACCTCTCCCTCCCTGGCCTTCCCACTGCTGCCATCCTCCAACCCCTGCCCAGGACATCCCAACTTCTAGTCAACAAAGTACACTTAACGCTCCACCAACCTAACCTTGGCCAGTGTCTTTGGGGTCCAGCCCTTGGGGACAAAAGCAGTACCCTCCTTAATGTCCAACTCTGCCCCAGCTAAGCTGTACCTCCCCTTCCAGTGCAGGGCACCCAGCCCAGTGAGGGTGGCCAAGGCCCATACATCCTGGGCACTGCTGCACAAAGCAGGAGCACTGCCACCCCAAAGGCCTCGGACCTTCCACCCCTCTGTCCCAATGGCCTGCGCCCTGGAGCCACCACCTTCCTCCCACATCTGCGTGGGGCTCCCAGCTTTTGCCACCGGCACCCCACTCCTTGCTGGGAGCAGCTGCTTCAAACCCCCCCTCCCCCCGCCATTGCTACCCCCTCCCATGTGCAGCCCCGCATTTTCTTCCCTTTTCCATTTCTGTATCTTTTTCTTCTTCCCTTTCTGTATTTCTCTTTCTCCTCTTGGCCTGTCTACATGCAAGCCTACCTTCCTCTCCCTCTCCTTTCATATTCCCTCATATCTTATCCTATCCTACCTACCCTGGGCCTCACAGCTGCCTGAGCAGCTGGGGGGATGCAGCCTGCTGATAGGTCGTGCAGGAAACAAGTCATTGCCTCACTAATAGAGATGTTAATGAATAATTGGCATGACTGGTCAACCTTAATAGCTCTGAAAGGTCAGAGCTATTCACTCATTGTTTAGGTGAGACATGGGTAGTTGAAGCAGCTGCCATTTGTTAGTCTTATGTTAAGTCAGAGCTATTCACTCATTGTTTAGTTGACACATTGGTAGTTGAAAAAGCTTCCACTTATTAGTCTTATGTTAATTCTTGCTTTATGGCTCATTATTGAAATTTCCTGATCTAAAGAACATGGGTGTATCACATCCTATCTAATAAAAGAGTAATATGCAGATTGACCATCACTCCAACACACAAGAGGGCTGCCCCCATGTGGTCAAAGATCCTGCCCCCATGTGGACACAAGATGGCCATCACAAGATGGCCAGCAGGGGAGAGCCATTGGGAGGGACCAGGCCTGCAAGGGAGGGCAGTTGGGGGCGATCAAGCCTACTGGGGAGGCTTGTTAGGGGTGGGCAGTTAGGGGTGACCAGGCTGGCAAATACATTGGCAGGGGAGCAGTTAGACATCAATCAGGTTGGCAGGGTAGTGGTTAGGAGGTGATCAGGCTGGCAGGCCAAAGTGATTAGGAGCAATCAGGAAGGCAGGCAGATGAGCAGTTTGGAGCCAGCAGTCCTGGGTTGTGACAGGGCTGTCAGACTGCCTGCGGTGGGATCGGGTCTAAATGGGCAGTCAGACTCGAATGGGGTCCCAGATTGGAGAGAGTGCAGGCTGGGCTGAGGGACACCCTCCCCTGTCCTCGCCCCCATGCACGAATTTCATGCATTGGGCCTTATTAAAAGGGGATAGCAAAGCCAATGCTGTGGTGTCCTCCCCCTAGAGGTAGACTCATGCCTGGCCTCTAATATTCCCAAATTGATGCTTTTCTGGTCTCTTTTCATTTGTGTATGGCATGCTCCAGATCCTGAACCTTGACATTGGAACCCTGGAGCACTCGGGTTGTGAAAAGGATTCCTACAAGGTCGTTATGTGACAGCATCCCAACCAATTTGCATATTATCCTATTATTAGATAGATATGGAGGGTTGTGAACTTTTCATTTTGCCCACAACAATTTATTTAAAGCAACTACTTTTTCTAACCATCATTTCATAATATAAAAGATAATTGTAACAGGAAATGCATAATCCTATGTAATAAAGGGGGAATATATGAACTAACCATTACTCTGACACAAAGATGGCTGCATCCACAGCTGAAGCCAAGTTCCCTTAAGGAGCCTTAATAAGCTTACAGGGACCTGAGGCTACACCCTTGCCGGACCCTGTGGCTTGATAGGGTTCTCAGGCCATGCCCCCCCACCCCTGGCATTAGGCCAGGGGACATGAGGCCACATCCCCCACCCAGCAGGGCTTGATGGGGGATCTCAAGGTGCACTTTCCATCCTGGTGCTGGACTAGGGGACCTCAGGCTGCTCCCTCTGCCCCACCACCAGGCCAGGGAACCTGAGCCTGCACTACCCTGCCTAGTGAGGCTTGATGGGGGACCTTAGGCATGCCCCCTGGTCCCATCTGGGGGACCTCAGGCCACAAACCCCCATCCTAGCACTGGGCCAGGGGACCTGAGGCTACACCCCTTGCCCAGCAGGGTTTGACAAGGTTGAGACTGGCCAGGTCTGGATCTAGCCAAATGGGGGGTTAGGGGTGACTGGGTCTGGGTCTCACACAATTTTGAGGCACATGTGAGTGGGTGGGGACTTGACTCTGGGTCCCTCTTTTAATGTGCATAAATTTCAGGCACCAGGCCACTAGTATCAAAATAAAGAACAGTCCTTTATACTTACTAAATGGAGTTTTCTAAACAGGTCACTCTATCGACCTAACTTTTTTTCAAGAATGACTAAGTGACCGCTTAGCCCCAGTATGCACACATTGGTCTGGCAGTCTGTGTTCTGTGGCAGTCCCTGAGTCTACCACCCAAACAGCCCAGGACTGTGCATATCATTCCAAGCTTCCCCTGTGTGGGTGACACTTTATTTTTCTACAGATTGAGGAAGAACAATCATCATGTCAGTGAATTCCTAACTCTGACTCTACAAAAATATCAGGAGGTAGTTGAGAAAAACAACAGCAGCAATTTTCAGTCAAACCAATTGTATCACAAAGTCACAGAACCATGGAAGGAAAAGGAACAGTAAGAAACTATCTGGTTCCTTAAGCAAAGACAATGCCTTAACTTTCTAAATCAGACAAGAAGCCAGTTTCTCCATGCCTATGATAAGCTTTTACAAATACCTTTAGAGGTAAATTCTTATTGTGTCACTGTATTCAGCATAATGAGAAGTTCACAACCCTAATTTAGAATGCATATAAATTAATTGGCCCCAAATCCAGAAAAGCCTTCATTTTGGAGGAAAAGAAATATCTCTCAGACCCAAGGCTACAGGACTTCCAAAGAGAGGATCTTTGTGAAAACAGCTGTAGTGCTAACTATCTCTACACCGTATTCTTTATGCTGCTGTAGCCTTGCATTGTTAGCCTGTGGTGAGTGTGAACATGATATTCCTGAGAGAAATTCAAAATACCCAACAGGATCATTACCTCACAATAAGAACAAACAGGAAAAACGGTGGAGGTCATTCAGGTATGTTTCAAATCCCTGGCCATTTGACTCTAGCAAACAAATGGAAGCAATTATAAGAATAATACCTACAGACGCCAATATGCATTTTCTCTGATATTTGAGTCACCTAATTTTAGGGAAAAAATTCTTAGGAGTTGTTACCGATGAACTTAATAATCAGATAATGATAACTTTGCATAATAATCAACTGCAATCTATCATTTTTAATTCCACCCAATTAACAAGTTTCTTGAACTCTATACAGTTTTGTAAATCTCAACCTTATAACTATCAAATAAGGAATAAATAGCATTCTTATACTTAAAAATATAGTAATAAGTAATGATAAGTAAATATGTGCTTATTTATTAATTCTATTTATTCATATTGTTCACTCTGTATATTTATTTCACTTTGTATGTTTATTTCATATGGGAGGAGCCATTATAACAGCACTGTGGTTTCTCAATATTTACCTTTAAATGTGAGATATTTAGGATTGTATTGGTAGTAGGAGTAGGGAGAAAGAACACCCCATTTGTTGTTGAGTATATAATAGTTCCACTTTTATAGAAGATTATTTCGTTATATTTTAAAGTTTTACCTAGGAATCCCACTATCAGGATTTTACTCTATACACAGATACACAAATTATAACAAAAGTAAGTATAAAAGAATTTCATTTTAGCATTTTTATAATTATATAAGCAAACAAAAAAATCATAATGAGAAAACACCAAATACAAAGTAACAAAAACAAAAAACCCCACAACTGTTTCAACTACAGGAGACTGGTTAAATTAGTTTTGGGATACCTCCCCCCACCCCACCCCCCCAAAAAAATACCTCCCATAGAAAGTAAAAATGAGTGCTGATAGCGAAAACTCTTCAAAGTGTGACCTGTGGAAATGAGGTTCTTTCACGGAGTTGTAAGGAAAGTATTCTGGGAGACGCACCTATGGAAGGATGTGGTCTAGTAAGATTTACTTAGGTGAAAATAGAAGGCTGCCTCCCCGCTGGCTCCCACTGCCTCATCTCTGACCCTCCCTCTGTGAAGAGTTCAGCCTTGTCTTCACTGGATCCAGAAGTAGATCCAATGTCCATACCTTTTGTGTCATTGGTTCAGTCCATGTCTCTGTCCTCCTCTGGCGAGCGTAGTCTGTGTGGCTGGCTGCACTCTGGCGTTGTGCCCTGACCCGTGCTATCTGCCCCAGGCACCACATGGCTTCTACGGAGAGAAGATGCTCGAGCCAGTAGGGCAAAGGTCTATTAATGGACACTTCTTTGTTACGCTGGGATCAAATTATCTCGGGATTGGGAAGGACTGGGCACTTCTTCAAAGTAAGCAATCAGCTTCCCAACCTGTTGGGCCTGGCACTGGAACCTCCCCCTAAACAGTCCATTTCCTAGATCTTCCCTCTGTGGGTTCTCTATCCTGTACCCAATCTGATGCTCTTCCCAGGATGTGCCCATGCCTCCTGGGAGAAATACTTCCCCTTGGCCATCTTGATTTCTACAGGGCACTTGCCCAGCAGAGGAATTTCTCCTGCTGTTTTATTCCTCCCAGGGTGATGACCAGTTAAGATCATTATTCCTTACTAGTGGCCCAGTACACGAAATTTGTGCACACAGGGAGGGGGGCGTCTCTCAGCCCAGCCTGCATCCTCTCCAATCTGAGACCCCTGTGGGATCAGGCCTAAACTGGCAGTCGGACAGCCGCCTCACAATACGCTTCTAACTGCTCACCCGCCTGACTGCTTGATCACCCCTAACCTCCCTGCCTGCTGGCCTGATTGCCCAAACTGGTCCCCTCTGTCCCACCCCCCCCCCCAGCTTGATCACCCTCAACTGCCCTCCCCTCCTGGCCTAATCACCCCCAAATGCCTTCCCCTCCTGGTCTGATCAACCTTAATGGCCTCTGCCTTGGCCCTGCCACCATGGCTTTGTCTTCTGGGGCTGGGCTGTGATTAGGGACCCCTGGCACCCATGGCTAAGTGCCAACCTGCCAGCCTTCCCTGAGGGCAGCTGGATTGCCCACTGGGACTGTGCTGCAATCTGGGACCCCCGATGCCCGAGGAAACTGGACTTTGCCATGGGCCATGGGGGGGTCTGGATTGCCCGCTGGGGCTGGACTGTGATCTGGGACCCCTGGCACCTATGGTGAAGCACCGTGGTGGCTGGCCTTTGTCCCGGGCCACTGGGGGGGGGTGGGGGGCTGGATCATCCACTGGGGCTAGGGCTAGGCTGCAATCTGGGACCCCCTGCGCACACAGCGCCCAGCTCGTCTGTCCATGGGGTCCCACCCTTTGTGCCCCCCACTCCTGATTGGCTGGTAGCGTAGCAAAGGTATGGTCAAATTTGCATATTGCTCTTTTATTAGATGGGATGACCAGCAATATGAAAGGTTGTGTGGGGGGGGGGGGGACATCTAAAATGCAAGACCAGTGATATGTAGGGAAAGAAAGGTTACCCTGGGGGTGCGGTCCCACCCTACAATTGTTAGGCACCAGGAGCTTTCTGCCCTGGATGACATTCTGTGCCTGGCTATCTTTCCTACTCTGCCTGCCTAACTGCCCACTGTCTCACCTATGGCCCCATGATGTTTTCCTGCAAAAACAGATGGCAGTCTGGATGTGGCCCTTGGTCCTAGATTGCACGTTTCCTGATTTAACACTTTTCAGGCACAATATTTAAACTGAGAATCAAGTAGTTCTATTAAAGCATGTGGTATACTGTATGTCAGAATCATACTTTCTGTAATTTGCTAGGCCAGTGGTCAGCAAACTCATTAGTCAACAGAGCCAAATATCAACAGTATAATGGTTGAAATTTCTTTTGAGAGCCAATTTTTTTTAACTTAAATTTCTTCTAATGCCACTTCTTCAAAATAGACTCACCCAGGCCATGGTATTTTGTGAAAGAGCCACATTCAAGGGGTCAAAGAGTCGCATATGGCTCAAGAGCTGCAGTTAGCCAACCACTATGCTAGGCAGCTCTATTTAGCCCAGGGTAATTCCCAGCTGAGGGTTGTGAGCCAGCAGCATTCCCCAAAGCCAGGAGAAAAATTCCCTTAGGCCTAAAGGGGGACTTGGGGGCATAACACAGTATTAACTCTAATCCCTCTCTACAACACAGAGAACTGAATCTGATTACTCTCAATATCTTTACTAGTTTATTCTCTCAGCGTACACCAATGTGGTTTAACTAATCACCTGTGTTAGGGTATTTTGGATTGTTTCTAATACTTTTCAATTATGAACCATGTTGCAGTTTGTAAATGTAAGCATATAAGCTGTTTATTTTCTTGGAACTGTGTCTTCAGAGTTCATTCCTAGCAGTAGGATTGCTGGATCTTTCATGTTAATACATTTTAAAAATATTGAATCCATTCTGAAATCCTGGAATAAATTTCATTTGTGTGCAGTGCATTATATTATTAATGAATTATTTTCTGGTCACTAATATTTTTAATACCTCTGCAGTTATATTCATATGTGGCATGGTTCTATAATTTTCTTTTATTATAATGATCTCAGGTTCAGGTATCATTGTTACATCTAAGAAAGAATTAAGATATTTTTCTATGCTATACGTTCTGGAACAATTTGTGTATCATTGGGATCACCTTGTTTTTGAAGCTTTTGTAATTTTCCTTTGAAAATATATGACGTATGCTTTTTTGTGGACTATTTCAATTGGATGATGGATTTAGGAGCACACCCAAACACAGGGACTCAGAAAGGTTAAAAACAAAGGAATGGACAAAGGTATACCAGGCAAGTGGAAACAATAAGAAAGCCTGGGCTGTCACTCATAATTTTTTTCCGGCAAGGATTGTTTGATAAAACATTAGAATCTGCATTCATGGACTATTCTTTCCTTTATTACTAACTAGTGATCCAATGCACAAAATTCATGCACATTAAAAGGGGATAAGTAAGAGGAAATAATTTAATATTGCTATTTGCCCTTTCTCTATAATAAATGTATCAAAGATGAAAGGTTAGTGAAATGTATATGAACATCTCCCTCCTGTCAGATTCTGGGGCACACTCTAGAACCCAGAGTCAAGACCCTGCCCACCTGCATGCACCTGGAAATCATGTGAGACCCAGACCCGGCCAGCAGGAGGCGCAGCATCAGGTTCTCTGGCCCCGGTGTGAGGGCATGAGGGTAGGAGGGCATGATGACCATTTGCATATTAGATCTTTATTATATAAGATATCAAAAGAAGGAAATTGACATTAGTATAATGTACACTTATAGTTCCATGTCCTTCACCAAAAGTAGGTTTATAGTTGTGACTAAGCAAAAGTTTACTATATTATTATTTATTAATTATATTATTTGTGTTATAGCTTAGACCTGCTTTTCCTCACCCCTGAATATAGATTGATGTAACCATTAAGATATAAAACGAACCTATTATCACAAAGATCTCCCCAATGCTCTCTCTCTATAGTCACGTTCAGCCCCTTCTCCTCCTAGTATCCCTAACCTCTTGCAAACACTGATTTGTTCTTCATCTCTAGAGTCTTGTCATTTTGAGACTGACCTATAACTGGAACCATGCCTTTTGAAATGAGCTTTTTTTTTTTTTTTTTTGCTCTGCACAATGTCCTTGAAATCTGTCTAAATTGTTCCATATATCAATAGCTTGTTTCTTTTTATTGCTGAGGATATATCATGGTATGGATGCCATATAATTTGTTTAAATAGTCACGAATGTAAGACATTTTGGTTGCTTCCAACTATTAACTATTATAAATGAAGCTATATATAATCATGATTTTTGTGTAGACATAAAATTTCATTTATCTGATATAAATGCGTAGGCATGTGATTGCTGGTCAGGTGAAAAGTATGTTTATTATTTTTATAAAACTGCTCTATTTTCTGTCAGAGTGTCTATACATTTCCACAAGAAACATATAGGAAATCTTGTTTCTGTGCATTTGGTAATGTCAAGATTGTTTATTTTAGCTATTCTTATGAATATGTAGTGATAGCTCTTAGTGATCTTAATTTGAATTTCCTAAATGGCTAGTGATGTTGAGCCTCTTGGTGTGTGCTTTGCCATATATATGTCTCCTCTCTGATGAAGTGTCTCTTTGTGTCTTTGCTCGTTTTCTAGTTAAATTATTTATTTTGTTATTACTGTTGAATTTTGAGGTTCTTTATATATTAAATGAGTCCTTTGTCAGGTATGTGGTTTGCAAATATTTGTTTCCAGTGTGTAGTTAATCTTTCTATCTTATTAAGGTCTTTTGCAGAGTAAACATTTTTAGTTTTAATAAAGTATAACTTATCTTTTTTTCTTCTTCTTTTAAGAATAGTTCTTTTGGTGTCATGCCTAGACATCAAGTCTAGAACCCAAAGATAACCCAGGTCTGTGCCCTTGTCAAGGTGCATGACCTTGACCAGGAGTCTATCACCCTTCTGTCCTCTGGCTGCTGTTTTAATCACTGAGCAAGCAGCCAGGGCTATCCTATCCCTTTTTATTATGGTGAAAAAATAAAATAAAATGGACTATCTTAACCATTTTTAAGTATAGGGTTCGGATTGGGGAAAAAAGGAAAACATATGTACTACTATTTGTAATACTTTAAAATTTGTTTTAAAATTTAAAAAAAAAATTAAAAATATAAATGCTCCACAAGGGGGTGGGGGGGAGAAGTATAGGGTTCAGAGGTGTTAAATATATTCACGTTTTTGTGAAACAGATCCTCAGAACATTTCACCTTGCAAACTTTATGCCTACCAAACAACAAGCTCCTTCCTCCACCTCCTTGATCGCTTTAGACACCTCCCAGAAGGAATCCGGGTGCTTTATTTTGGTGACTGCAGTACTTCGCATAATGTACTGTGCCCACCCTTTACCTCTTTGCACACAATGCCACAATTGCCTAATCCTCACAGCTTCCAACTACACGGTGACATTTAGTCTAGTCCAGTGGTCGGCAAACTTATTAGTCAACAGAGCAGCAAGTCATGGCTCGAGCCAACCACTACCCTAGGTGCATCCATGTTGTAGGCATGTGACGGAATATGTCTTTTTAAAGCTGAATGATATGCCATTGTATGAATATGCATACTACATTTTGTTAGCCACTCATTTGTTATATGGGCTTTTAGGTTGTTTTCATGTATTGTAAATAGTGCCGCTATGTACATAGGTGTGAAAGATTTATAGTTTTAAGCTTTATAAGGAAATCTCTGATCCATTTTGATATAGTTTTTGTAAAACTTGTGAGATTTAAGATCAAGTTCATCTTTTTGGATATCCAGTTCATCCAGCAACATTTGTTGAAGATTCTTTAGCAGTAATTGTATGGAGCTATTTCTGAGTTCTTTACTGTTTTATTACTGTAGGTATCTGTCCATCTGCTAGTACCACACAGCCTGGGTTAAGGTAGCTGTATAATAAATCTTTTTTCTTTAAGTATTTGTCTACTTTTATATATTTTGAACATCTTTTCATAAACAGAAATTAAAGGAAGTAGACATTCTCAATCTCTTTTAATGTGGTACATCCTTTTTTTTCTTTTTATTGAATTTATTGGGGTGGCATTGGTTAATAAAATTATATAAGTTTTAGATATACAATTCCATAATACATTATCTGTATATTGTATTGTGTGTTCCTCACCCCAAGTCAAGCCTCCTTCCATCACCATTGATTCCCCTTTCCTCTGGTAATCACCATACTGCTGTCTGTGTTTATGAGTGATTCTTTTTACTTCACTTTGATTTTTCAAAATGGTTTTAGTTTGCATATTTCTTTATTCTTTCCAAATTTTAGAATCATCTAACTTTTATCTTTAGAAAAATTCTTGCTTGGATTTTTATAATCGCATTAAATCTGTGTATCAATTTGGGAGTATTGACATCTCTATACTTTGTTGTCTTCCAATCATGAACATGGGATGTGTATTTATTTAGAGCTCTAATTTCTTTCATTAGTGTTTTGTTGTTGTCAGCATAGTAGTAGCTTATGAATATCTTGTTAGATTTATACCTAAGAAATTTTATTTTTTTGAGAGATTATACATGGTATCGTATTCTTAAGTTCAGTTTTCATGTGGTCATTGCTTTATATAAAAATGAAATTAACTTGTATATATTCTACTTGGATCTTAAGACATGAATGAATTCATTTATCAGTTCTAGGAGTTTTCAGTATATTCCTTAGAATGTTTTATTGACCGTCATGTCATCTGTAAATAGGTACAGATTTCTATTTTCCTTTCCAATATGTGAGTCTTTTATTTTATTTTCTTAAATTATTAAGCTTCCTAGGAAGTCCTACAATGTGTTGTTTTGGTATGTTTTGAAAATTCCTTTCTAACTTCCTGTTTGATGTGTCAAAATACAGTGCTAGTTCTAGACACACTGTTTTGTTGGCTTGAGAAGGGTGAATTGTTTTTAAAAGCTTGAATTTCCTTTGAGTATAATCAAAGAAGAAAATTAGTATTTTATATTATCTAGTGCCTTTAAATTCACTTTAACCATTATTTAAATATTTTTAAATTGAAAATATATTTTCTAATACTCATTTAAATTTTTAATTCAGAATAAATTTATTGATTTCAGAGAGGAAGGGAGAGGGAGAGAGAGATAGAAACATCACTGATGAGAGAGAATCATTGATTGGCTGCCTCCTGCACACCCCACACTGGGGTCAAGCCTGCACCACTGGCATGTATCCTGACCGGGAATCCGACCAATCACCTCATGTTTCATAGGCTGACATTTAACCACTGAGCCATCTTGGCTGGGCAATTTATTGAATTTTATTGCATATTAGATATATTATTTGAGTTATAATAGGAAACAAAAAAATTTTTAAAAAACGTTCCAATACAGACATTTTCTGTTATTTACATAATATAGAAAGGCATTAATGGTAACTTAGACACATAATGCTAAAACATGGAAACATTATAATTAGGAACTATGTCATAATAAATCCATGATTATTTTAAAAAGCAGTAAAGTATATGGTCAAATTTATATCTTAAGATATAAGTAGTTAATATAAACATATTTTGTGATATTTTTGTACGTTTAATGTACAAAAATTTAGTTCATTATATATGTAATAGCTTTCATATTCACTTGATTATCAAATGAATTTTAGAAAAATAAGAATTTTAACTAAATTATTTCCTGAAATAAATTGCAAATTAAACGGCAGAATCACTTTTTATGAACAAAATTCTTAAAGATAATAAGTAACACATCAAACTAATATGGAAATTTTAGCCAATACCCTAAACCAGTGGTAAGCAAACTCATTAGTCAACAGAGCTGCGGTTTGCCAACCACTGCCCTAACCAAATTTCCCGAGCATTTTCCCACTTGGGAAATGAGAGAGTAAGAAATATAGATGTTACAAGTTAATCATGTGACTAAAAATAATTTTGACAACATTATTCATGAGCTGTCACTAATTTCATGAGTAAATTTTAATGCAAAGGCATAATCAGGCATTTCTGACTCATTGAGAATCACACAGATATTATTATCAAGGTACATTAATCATAAAAATAAACAAGTCCAAAGAATTGTCCAGTTCACTTCATAGGCTATTAAAAAAATATGACTTTCTTTCCTAGTTTTTCTTACCACATTTCAATCATACTTTCAAATGCTAATAAATGTTAAATTATTTTTGGAAAGTAATACATCTTTAATTACCTAGATAAAAATTACATCGTTATAGAGACTTCTCAGTAGTGAGAGTGACATGGCATTGGATAACGATAGTTCTTTCCCTGAAATAAGTGAACTTACGTTTGTTTATCGTTCACGCGCGTTGTGGCTGTTACTGCTGTACATCAGTAAAACACTTAGCCCTTCCCTCCAGGCTGAAAATGAGACCACCGAGTCTGTTTCCTGTTTCGGGCCCTGGTAAAATTGCAGATAGCACCCTCTTTCATTCTCAGGACTTGGGTTATAAATTTTATGGTCACACTAGAGGCCCAGTGCACAAAATCATGCAAGGGTGGGATCCCTCCGCCTGGCTGGTGATCAGGGCCTATAGGGCCACTCGCCCAGTTTTGACTGGGGCCAATTGGGGCCAGCTGGCCAGGGAAAGGACCACGGGAGGTTGGCTGGCTGTGAGAGGTTGGCTGTGGGAGCACACTGACCACCAAGGGGCAGCTCCTGCATTGAGTGTCTGCCCCCTGGTGGTCAGTGTATATCATAGCAGCCATTTAACGTTTTATATATATAGATTAGCTATTGAGAAGTAAAATTTGGGTGATGGGAAAGACTCCCAAAACAAAGAACAGTTTTATGATTCCTGGCACTACTGCAAGGGCATGAATATGTCATAGTGTAGGTCCCTAGGAGTCTTAAGAATAAGATTATGAACTTTTATTTAACTGACTTTTTTTTTTAAGTACATTTTATAAGAAAGATACTTGAGTCCTAGCGAGTGTGGCTCAGATGAGCATCGTCCTGTGCACCAAGACATTTCTATGGTTCCAGGTCAGGGCACATGCCAGGCTTGTGGGCTTCAATCCCAGCAGGGGGTGTTCAGAAGACAGCTGATGGCTGGTTCTCTCTCAATCATGTTTCTCTCTCCCTCTCTCTTCTTAAAAAATCTATAAAAAAACATACTTTAAAAAATAGTCGTTAGGTAGGGGCCTCATTTTCTAAGAAATGTAAATAGCAAACCAAAGTTCTTCAGTGTGGTTTTAAACCTAGACTCTTGAGGAGGCCTCCTTGGATTTCAGTCCCAGCTCCAAACACTTACTCTCTCAAAGCTTCAGTTTCCTCATCTAAGTAAAAGTAGGTGATAATAGTTCCTATGCATAAGATGATGTGGAGGTTAAATGAGATAACACATCTCAAAACATTTCGCACAGTGCTGGTCACATGCTAAGCACTCAAGACATGTCAGTTATTATTATGTAATAATTTTATATATCCTCAATAAAGGACTCAGTTAAAAAACAGGGCATATAACTGATCTTCATTTCTAAATATTATATGAGGGACATGCACAGAGAATTCAGTGTTCTTATCCACTAGAGTAGACTAAATTCACAGTTAGTCAAAATCAAAGTAGATATTGCATAACTATATATAACTTAAGATTCCAAAAATAGTTAAGTCATTTCCTTATTTTTCATTTATTCAATGATTAGTGGTTCAAAGCATCTTAAGTAGGTCACTGTCTTTTAATTAATAATGGAACACATATTGAGTTTACTCCCACCTAAAGATGAACAACACTGGTAACAGTAAGTTCCTAATTCATTGCATAGCTGTTCAATTAGAATTGTTCACTTTCTACAAAGAAGTATGGTAGACATTCAGCAAAGCGTTCTGTATAAATCTATTAAATGCCTCAAAGATGAATTTGATTTAAAGACAACCTTTCAGTGATTAAAACCAAAAAATTGACACTTTCTAAAAAAAATGCTTTGTTTTAAGATTAAATTTGGAATTGGATTCTATGATATTCTAAGATACTATAAGTATTGATGGTGAGGAGAAATGAGAAATCCAGTGGAGTGGGCACAAACATTAACACTGGCCAACAGTCCCATGCAAAGGAGTGCAGTGCTCCAGCTCTTTATATTTAATGACAGCCTATACATTAGCTTACAAAAGAAAGGGATAAAATTAAGATTTGTACTGTCCATGGAAAATAGAGGACATAGAAATTTAAATAAGTTGAAAGCAACATGCCTTGTATAATAGATTAGGAATTAGAAGTCTCTTTGCTCGCTAGATATTAATACATTATTAAAGCCTGACAGGACTTTTTATTTTATTACTATGTGTTTTTCAAAGTAATAGAAGCAAAACTGAAAGCTACAAAAGCTTGCTTATCTCTGTTAAAATATGTAGTATTAATTTTGCCTGCCAGCTGTGGGGCGGGGGTGGGGGTCTCAGAAAAGGAACAGTGGCCTCTGCCAGCAGAAAGCTGCTCCCATTCCCCCAGCTCTTCCCCGGGTGCTCCTGGTGTCCTTCAAGCTGCTATCCTAGTGCTGGAGGTCAGAGGGAGGGAGCCAGAACAAGTGTGTGCTCAGGCACTTTAAGGTGAATTGCCTGGGCTCCAGCAGCTCTCTGTCTCCCTCAGCCTCGATTTCTGCTGTTCTTGACAGCCAGAGGTTATGGGGGCTTCTCTTCTTGGCTCTGGCACCCTGGGCTGGGTCGCCTACTATGAGGCTGAAGTCACTCACTTCTAAGCAATTACCTCTTGATTTTTATCCACCACACATGGGTGTGGGGTCAGCTGATGCCATGACTCCGCCCCTCCTGTCAGGCTCAATGTGGCCTCTTCTTTATAGCTTTAGTTGTAGGACATCCTTTCCGCTAGATTTCAGGTGGTTCTGAATAGTGGATGTTCAGTGGTTTAGTTGTCATTTTGATATGGTTGGGGGAGGGTTCAAGTAGCACATTTATGGCCATTTTCAAGAACTCTGAACCAAATCGTTTTATGTGAAAGCTAGGTCAAGACGTCGGAGAGAGACTGGGAAGTTGGAAAACAGCAATAAATGGCAAAGGTTGAACCTGCAAGGGTTGACATAGAAGCTGCCACATAGTGAGATTTGTGTTTTAGAAAGATGATTTTGGCAGCTATGCCAAAAAAAATGGATGAACGGAAGCTGAGACTGAAGTAGGAAAACCAAGACGTTAGCTGTTGCAGCTGGATAGAGTGAGGTAGGGAGGCAGTCTGGGCTTGATGTGCTGTTAGAAGGAAGAGGGAAGAAAGATTCGTGACTCACATATTTCAGTTAACAGGGGATGGGGGGAAATATACAATTCGTTCTAGGTTTTGCCCTAAGTAACTGGGCACTGAGAAAAAGAGGAAGACTGTGAAGGGAGAAGATTTACATTAGAGCACAAGTTCCTATGAAAGCATCTGAGCATTTTAGGACATTAAAGCTACTCAATATACTGCAAATCCCTGCTGGCTGAAGCGATTAATATAATTGCCCATCTAATATGTAAATGTGCAGAGGTTTTCCTAATTCAGCTTTTCTGCTCACTTCGTATTTTCAGTTTACAATTGGTCATTGTGAGTTAATCCATTTATTATCTCCAGGAGGTTAGTTAATAGAAGCATTTCATTTTTAACCCAACATTGGTGAAGTAACTTTTAGGAAGTCCTTCAGAGAGACTCTGAAAAGCCAGACTTCAACTTTAATTTTCTGAGTACTTTTTCTGCTTAAAGTTACTGAAATAAATTATCATTGCTTAGAAAAATAGCAAGCACCACCACTTAAAAATGCAATTCACTATATAACTATTCCAGACAATTTTACGTTGGGGCAGCAATTTTTCTTGCTTGAAATTGTATTTTAGCCTAAGTGGTAGAGGCAAAATGTAAGGATGAGATACAAATTGTTTTTGGTTTTACATACCAAATATTGTTTTGAATTGGACTCAGTCAAATAACAGGTCTAATTTCTTGCTGAATTCAAATTGTTTAGATTAATTAAGTGAACTGATTGGCTCTCTGTCATCATAGAGATATCACCCAAGATTATGTTATCAAATTAATAATAAATGAAACAAAAGCAAGGCTTATGGCTCAAGAATAAAATAACAGCTACCATTATTTAAGGGATATATTCCCTTGTCCAACAAAACTTGTATGCAGCGTTAACATGCCCTACACAAAATACTACAACAGAATAATGAGAAAGCCCAAGTTACCACTTTATGTGTATTACTCATACTAGTAATATTTTAAACATTAGTTACGATGCCATATAAAACAGATTTCACTCTCAGAATTTTATTATAGTTCTCTCAGCCAGCAAATTGTATAAGTTTCCATAAACTCATTGAACTCCTTCCCTCCAATTTCGAATCCCTTTGCCATCAAGAATTGTGGCTTCCTTGCCACCATCCCAAGCTTCCCTCTTTGCTTCTGACTGTTCTGATCACTGTGAGCAGAGGGACATAGGACCCACCACCAGCAAGGAAGTTTCCTATTACTGTCTTCAACCCACCCCAGTATTCTGTAGTAGAGTTTTAACATTCTATTCGAAGCCACTGACAAATTGTCATGTCTGTGGAGATTTCACTTGATTTGGTTAGAGAGGTTTCGTGAAATAGACACAGAAACTATGTCTATTTTTGAAGAAAGGTCTGAGGCATTTGCAACAGAAGTGCTGTAGCACTTCCCAGTCTCAGACATAAGATAAGGGTTGTATTTTTAGATGTGTAGCAAGCCATGGACACCAGGAAACCAGGTATCAAGTCAAAGATCCCAGGGAACTGTGCACCATAGAAGCATCCTGGTATCAGTACTATCCTATGGCCCTATGTACCTGTGAGCTACAGAGTCAGTACTCGATGGGACTCACGAAACCCAAAATCTGTGGCTTTATAAGAAGTGCTCTACATAAGGACTAAGAGCCACTTGAGCCTGGTGTAGGAAAGCAGTAGAGGTGGTAAAATAAAGTTTGGGAAATGTGCTTTTGTGGTAACCGAGCTTTAGGGCAAGTGCAGTTTTATTTCCTTGCCTTTAAACTGATAATTTTGGAGGAAAACTTTTTCCTGTGGTGACTGTAGCAAGTAACCATCAATAGCAAAAAGTATTCATTTTCTAGTAAAGACATACTTTTCTTTTTCAATATGAAAGACGGATGAACTTCAGACAAATATCCTATCTAGTAAAAGAGTAATATATGCAAATTAACCGTCACCCCATCACCAATATGGCAGTGCCCACAGCCACAAGACCACCCAGTCCTCTCAACCCCACCAGAGCCCCCCAGTCCTGGGGGGGGGGGGGAAAACCACTGAGAGCAGGTAGGGTAAGTGGCCTGGTTGAATGCTTGCTTTGTCGCCATGGCGATGAGGCAAGCATTCTGTACCAGGCCAGGGATAGGCCTCTGGGCCAAGGAGAGCCTCCGGGCAGCAGGTGCAGAGTGGCCAGGCCACACAGAGAGCTACTGGCACACATATTCATACACAGGGCTACTAGTTTCAAATACTTTTATACATAGTAAGCACAATTGGGGGAAAATACTTTTCAAGACAAATGGCAAAGGCTTCCTTTTAAATGAATTCTTTGGTTATTAACAGGTCTTGAGTGACATTAGCTAGTATCTGTTCTGTGTATCCCTGAAGGACCAGGATAAGATTAATTATCCTGGGTTATAGCTCATAGAAGATATTTAATACAATTTACTTTGCTTTCATATAAAAATAATTGCAGATTGAAAGTATCTTTAGACCTCAGATAGAACCTGTTATTTACAAAGTTACTACTGAACATGTTGCTTAAAATTTTTATTCTTTTAAAAATAAAAATTCTGATTTTCTTAACAGGAATCATAAACAAAGCAGAAATAAAAAAATCTTTGTACATCTTCCCATGAGTCTTGGCATGAAGCTTCTCATTCATTGGCCCACAGATTCCTGAGTTAAATAAAAACATAATGAAACTTAATTAGCATGTCCTGGTTACTCTATAATGGCTTATCATCACTTCAGCAAAGCAAAACTTGCTGGGAAGGGGTGGTCCAAGCTATTGCTAAAACCAACAGTTCCTCTTCTACATACTCAGGAAAAAAATGCTGACAAACTATCAAGATTTTTATTCTAATGAGTAAAGAAAATAAGCTAATAATAACCAAAAAAGATGGAATATGTCAGAATAAAATAGGACAATCCAGAAAAATTGAGACAGGAAAAAAAATAAGACTACACAAAAAGTTGAAAAGAAACTAGCCCGTGGTGACAAAAGAAAAAATATGTATGTAGGCAGTACAATAGGTTACTTTTATATTGGTTCTCTAGTGGGAAAAAACAACGTCATTTATTTTTGTCTATTTTCTCCCATAATATTGTAAACAAACAAACAAACAAAAAACCAAGCACATAGTGATTGACTAGAACTTTAATGAAAGTTAAAAAAAACTAGCTGGATTAATAGACAGCCTATATATAATTTGGATTTTACCTTGTAATTGGAATAGCATTTAGAAGTAACTTACATTTTTTCTGTACCTGGGGACATTATTTTCTATACCATTGTTATCATCTGTTTTCCTGTTTTGAAAATAAAAAAAGAAAGTCACTAGATGTTTACACTGCATAAAATTAAGTCAGTAACTATATCATGATTATCAGGTTAATGTGAAAAGTGAATACAGAAGGAATTTACTCTTAAAAATTTTTTACTCATAATGTTGATTTTGCTTATGTCATTGATTCTGTTGCTGCAGATGACAGTGGCAAAGGCCTGTCTATTTTATTCAGAGGAAGAATTACTTGTATGTTGTTGTTTTGATAAATGCAAGGTGATAGCCAATCAGAAGCTCAGCCAATATATGAGTTACAGGTGCTGTACTTTGATGAGTTTATTACACTGAATTAGAGGACGAACATGGTTCTTCATCTACCCAATGTGCATTGGAGCAAGAATCCAAGTCTGGGCTTCAGATTCTGAAGACAAGAGTAGTTCAACTATATAACAAGGGTGTGTGTAATGAACGTCCTTTTGGGTCTTTCAGGAAACTTTGAGTTCATTAAGCCATTAACGCGAGAGAATAAATTCAATCGTCAAGTCAATTATGTTGAAATCTGGGGAAGAGGATAGTTAGGTGAGATTGTGTGGATTAAATATTCGAGTGAGCTCCTCATTGGACTATGTGAATGAGCACTAAAACTAGCCTGTTTTGATGTTGCATGTTTATACTATTTTTAAAAAATCATTCCAACCATACACTGTGAATAACTGGCATCTAACTGAACATGCATATATATAAACATTATATATCAAATATATTGATACATAATATTTGTTCTCTGTAAAGAAAAATTTATCACCTAGCTAGGAAACTCTAAAAGAGCATTGGGAAAAGGTTGGTCTAAATGACTTCAAGTGCCCTTGGCACTTGTATGAAATCCAAAGCTCCTGCTATAACCTAAAGATGAGGAAAATGAACTGCTGTTAGTGATCTCTGTGGAGCATTATGGGATGGAGAAAATGATGTACAATATCCCAATTTTCAAAGAAAGTTAATGCATTACACTAGAGACTGAATCAATTTGACATTGCCAAGATATTCTAGAAAAAAAATACTTTTAAAGCATTTTTCAATAGGATAGGCTACATAAGTGAAAATTAAATTATGAAGAATTGGTCATCTGTTCCATGGTGTTCTGACACCATCCTTTCAGAGTGTCTTATGGCCAGTGGTCGGCAAACTCATTAGTCAACAGAACCAAATATCAACAGTACAACGTTTGAAATTTCTTTTGAGAGCCAAATTTTTTAAACTTAAACTTCTTCTAACACCACTTCTTCAAAATACTCTTTCCCAGGCCATGGTATTTTGTGGAAGAGCCGCACTCAAGGGGCCAAAGAGTCGCATATGGCTCTTGAGCCACAGTTTGACGACCATGGTCCTATGCCAACCAGAATGTGCTGAGACCAGAGCAGTCTCCTACTGTCACTTCCAGGAAATTGTTGGAAACAACGGGGAGGCTGAGCTGGGGGAACTACAAAACTGGGCAAGGTTGTAACGTTTCAAATATCCAAATGACTGTCAGGAATTGTATATGAATTTAAGTATAAGAAAGAGATTCCCTACATGGGAACCAGAAAGATGCAAAGTCCAAATTAGTATAAGTAAGACGTTCAAATTCTCCAGAAAGAGAAACAATTAATTCTCTTCCAGCCATGAGAGTCAGTGATTCTCAATGGGAATACAACACTGTTGTATTCCCATCTGTGGTTATGGAATTCCTGATATAATGATTTTATACCCTTAATTTATAAGCTCATATGGTATTGGTTTATTTTATCTGCCATATGTGAATTGATTAAAATAACTATTTTGCATAGTGTCTACAAATATCTGAATGACAGCCGTACACCTTGTCCCATTCTTTAAGAGTGGCTACTGCACTCACACCTCACAGCTCTGCTGGCTGATAAAAGATAAATGTTGAAGGCAATTTTTTGTTGGTAACATTTGCTCAGGCCTCCAATTTCTTAGGTTTTTCTTGGCTGCTTTCCTCTGGTCTTATTTTCTGGCCCCAGTCCTTGGCTCTGTTACTGAGATTTTTTTTTTGAAGTATCATTGGCATATAATATTATATTAGTTTCAACATGGTTATTCAACATTTATATACCTTGCAATGTGACCACCACAATAAGTCTAGTAGCCATCTATCACCATACAAAATTATTACAATATTATTGACTACTTTCCCTACGCTGTACAATTACATCCTGTGGCTTATGTATAGACCTAGAAGGTATTGTGGCAAGTGAAATAAACCAGACAGAGAGAGACAAATACTATATGATTTCACTTATATGCGGAATCTTAAAAAAAACAAAACAATAACAAATGAACAGACAGAGCACAAACTGATGGCTGCCAGTGGGGAGGGGGAATGGATGAAAACAATGAAGGGGAGTAAGAGGTACTAGCTTCCAGTTATAAAATGAATGTTGCTCAGATTTTAATTCCAGTCTCGGCCTCCTCTGTCACTGGATTCTACACTCAGTTCTCTGGTTTGGAGGAATTAGACGCTCCCAGCTTTAGCACAGCAAACTGTACCCCCGGTAACCTCCTCCCCATCCCTCCATATGTTCAACTCTCCACAAAGTGGGCTGTATGAGAGTTTAGCACACAATTTGTGTGCTTTCAAAATAGCGACTAATAGAATCCCAGGCCAGTTGTTTTCCACCCAGCAGGGAATCAGCATCAGTGATTGACATGTTCAAGAAAGATAGATGCCCAGGCACCAGTCCCAGAGGTTCTGATCCAGAGATCCAGCAAGATCTGAGTAACTGCATTTTTAAGGAGCATCCATCCTAAGTGATCAAAAATATAGCTGGGGTTGAGAATCAGTGCTTCACACAAATAATACTTCTTATGGTCACATAGAATATCATTTATCCCAACAGCCCTATGTTGTAGGTACTATTGGTAAACCCTCTTTTCCAAGAGAAAATGGGATTCCAATGTCAGCAGACAAACTCCAGGTGTTCACTACAACATGGACATGTACAGCAGGTAACATACATAATATACTCCTGATTTTGCTCTAACTGTAAGCATTTTATTCTATTTCATATTTATCTGTATTTCACTCAAGTGAACATTTATTAAAAATACTACTTACAGCTGTTCAATTTGTTCAAATTCTTTGCCAACATCTGTGTAACAAAAGAAGAATATGCATATTAAGATTGGTTTATTATTCTTATGGAGCATGTATATTTAATTCAAATTACCCCCCACCCCCAGTTAGGAATGCACTGTGCTGTGTCTCCTCTTTGGAATGAAAGATGAGTGACCTTAGGCAGCTGCATCTCCATCCTGTCCTCCTCTTTTACCTAAAATTTCTATCAAGCATAGTCCAGAGCTTCGAATTCTCAAAACAGGACTGACTGGTAAATTACAAATTTATTTAAGTTATTAACATTTTAGTACAAAATCAGGAAAGAATACAGAATTTAAAATAAATTATCTTACGGGAAGATCATTGGTTTCTAACCCATAATTTATCAGGTATAGGCTACAAAACTAGGAAACTGACAGGACCTAGTCTCTTTATGAGAACTCTTTAAGTGAGTTATCTAAGTGAAAAAGCAATTATTTATCTTTGAAATCTTTTCTATTGGGCTATCACATAATTTCTCAGTATTCCAGGACCAAAGCACATATTACCTAATTGATATGTAGGTACCAGTAACAACAAAGAAAATGGTGGAAAAGATATATTTTAGTACTATAAAGTTTAGGAAATTAAAACAGGAAAATCATCAACTCAAGCTCACTGTCACCATTGATTTTAACATAAATATCATTTCAAGTAACAAAAACTAGATTTTTCCCCCAAAATCTCTGAAGCCCCTATAATATATTAAGCCATAACTTGAGAATCTTATCTAAAAAATAAATCCTACCTGGACGGTTCTTTTTCTTTTGGGTGTACATTTCACAAAGCAGAATAATAGCCACTAAAAGAACAACCTCAGCAGCTATGCCAAAAAATGGTTTGAGGGGCACCAAGTAAGTCAGCACGACAAGGTCAATGTAGTCTTCACTCTCGCCTAATTGGAATATTGCATGGCACCAGTAAGCTCCCTGATCTTCCTCTGAAAGATTCATTATCTTGAGCCTTGTTTCATTAGCATTTGGTCCACTGATCACATACTTATCGCTCATTTGAACATCAAGAGGAACCTAATATAAGGAGACATTAAAATCCATTCCTATCATATTGCATACAAGAGACATGGCCTAAATGGTCTAGTTTTGAGCAAAAGATATAGGATGGGGCCAAGAGAACTGCTTACCAGGAAAAGGCATGTGAAAACTTTGAGAAGTTATACATAACAGAGCTCATCCTATCAGAGTTTGATCTCCGAGAGGTAACACCCGAAGGAGAAGTGTACTTTGCTTGCAGTATTTACCCCTGAATGTCTGAAACCACAACATGCAGGTCATCATGGGTAGATATGATATGAGAATTAACAGCGAGGTGGATTTCACATTCTAATTCAGCTGTTCAAAGAACTTTCCCCTTCACGAGCACAGGAATACATTCGCGCAACTATTAAATGGATGAAGCTACTAAATATGATAGTTCCTATAAAGGAAGATCACTGGCTCTGGAGATTGGGAATTCCTCTGACAGGGACTGAAGATGATGTGGAAGGATGGGTGGACATCCCCCATGAGTCTGGTGTACATGGTGGTCTGGGCACTCTCTGTCCTTTCATATCTGAATCTCCTCTCTCTCTCTCTCTCTCTCTCTCTCTCTCTCTCTCTCTCTCTCTCTCTCTCTCGCAAGCTGGCTTCTGATATTCACTGCGTTTTCCCAGCCACTCAAGCGTCACACTGTCAGTGTGGGGGCTTATTTATTTAATCTATTTAAATTCAATTTAATTCTCAGGCTACTAGTATTGAATGCCTTCACTGCTCTGTCATTCAATTGCACTGCTCAATAGATGCTCACCTGCATACAAATATTCCTGGAGGTTATCTGATGAAGAACTCTCCGTGAGTTTATTATGTGCCCCCACAATTACAGTACCTTCTCCCTGGGCACAGCACTGCCCATGATGCTATTACCCATGTGACTTCTCTAACTCAGAGCTGATGAATCTAGGCTGTGTGAGTGACAGGCATTCTGATGCAGATGGTTGGTCCACACTTTGACAAAACACTTGACCTAAAGTTTTGGCTGCACCTTCTTCCCTGCACTTTTCTCATATCTTAATCTGACCCATGCTTATAAGTTGTTAGGGCCAACTTATAAGAGAAAATGAGTATAGCAAATGGAGAGTTGCACAGACTACATTCCAGAAGTTTAATATAATTAGATTTAGGGTATTTTCATGAGTGTCACATACACATAAATAAATTAGACTGTACATTTCCAATATCACGATTGATAATTTCTAGATATTTACATGTTTTTAAAAAATATTTACATTTACAAAATGATTGCCTTTCCTAATCAACAATAAGAAAAGAAGCAGGAATGTTAATGGTTGCCTACTGCTAGGTGGTTGGGAGCTTTTTCTTTGAAAAATCAAACCAATGTTATCACAGAATCAGTCACTCTCCCTGTTCTCCTTCAGCAGTCTATGATAGCATCAACTTTGTCAAAGAAGGAACTTAATGATTCATTTTCGGTATACACTGTCTCATACTGTTCCTTCTAGAATTACAGCTCGCCTTTGCAGAATTGAATTTCTGTGACCATTAGCAGCAGGGGCAATGGGATAATTTCCTACATTTCCATGCTATTAGAGGCTATTTGGGAGGAAGAAAGAGAGCCAGAATGATTCTTGAATACTCAAGTGTGTGATTGTTTGTTTTTTTTTTTCCCAAATCAGATCTTTGACTACCCATTAATTCCTTAGTAGGAATTTTAAGCATTTCGCTTTCTTTAAGTCTCTGGGAGGCCAAAATAAGCCAAGGTCAGTTAGGTGGAAGAACCTAAGATCGGAGTTCAAAGGACCAAGTTGCCATTCTTTTCTGAGATGGTGTCATTGTACAACTGTGTCCGGAGGGAAACAGCAGCAGGAAAGGCAGACAGCCTTTTTTCCAGTTACTTTCTTGAAATGATAAGAAAAAAAGAATCTCTTTGTTGTTGTTGGGGTTATTTATAAAGTTGTCAAGTAAAAATGAATTATAATTTTATTTCAAAGAATTTAAATAGATTGCTAAATGTAAAAAAAAAAAAAAAACCCACAGATAATGAAATTATCTTCCGATATGTACTATAATAAGCTAAAAACATCAAGTGACAACTCCCTTTATCACTGCTCTTTCTTTATGAATATATACTAAAGAAAAAGATAGCAGACATATAAATAGTCCTTGGAACTCTAAGTCTGTTATAATCTTATTATGAAATATTTTTTTTTTATTTTCTTCTTCAAATAAAGAAATATGATCTTACCTGCACACTCCCATTCATACTGTACCAGGTCCAATTTAAAGGAGCACACTCTTGGCATTTACATATCAATACAGCTGAATCCCCCACATAAGTGACCACTGGTTTGTTTTTCTTATGAAGTTCAGGGACTAAGAAAATGTGGAAAACATAGATTACTGAAAGAGTTTGAGTAGGGAGGATGTGTTTAAGTTGAAATCAGTTTCTTTCGTTTTTCTCATTCACATGATAAAGATCAACCCACTTTAGGAGGGGCCTCCATGAAAGCCCTGCAGATGAAATAGAGATCTGAGCACATGGGATTCTTTTCTGAAGCCACAGTTTCCTTCCAACCATCAGAGGGCACGGAGCTACGCCTGGGTATCACCTAGCGAGGCACAGTGCGCACATGGTTGGTACTGGATTTTAACAACGCAGCTGTGATGCAGTTCCTTTTAGAGCCGGGCTGGGCTTGCCATAAACACATATTGTTCTGAAGCTACTTTGAAGCTGGTTGTGCTGGGCATCAGTCCAGCGCCTTTCTGGCTCCCAGCTGATCTCTAAGATATCACGTCTATCTTGCAATCTTAGCACACTCTTTCTGGAAATAGGTCATGATTCAGCAGGAAACTATGTATTGAAATATGATCAAAATATTGACATTTCCTCAGGCTAGAAAACAAAGTGGGGACAAAAAAGCAATGTTTTTGGGAAACAAGGTAGAAGATACCTTTTCCAGTAAATGTCTAAAAGGCCCAGGCCTAGGAAGCACAGCTGCTAGCTGAGAGGGGCTTTTCAAGAAAATTTTGGGTATTTTATGAAGTTTGGGAGAGGGACACACTGGTGGGCTATTAGACCATCTCAAATAAGTGTTAAGGTCAGGGTTTATCTGGTAGACTGTAGGTAAGTGACAGTGACACCAGAAGGGAACAAAAACCCAAATTCTGCTTTCTTTTCATCTCTTCTGTTGGTTTTGTGTTTTACTGTCCTCTGGATTAATGGCCAACGTGACAGTCACCAGGGCTTTGCCATGCTTTCCATGGCTGACACTAGCCATGTGGACCTAAATTATAAAATATACTACACTCACAGAACATAACTTGTTAGAACTGCTTTGCAGGTCACACATGGTTCGGGGCTGCTGCTTGCATTTGGAAATATTTATGACAAGGGCAGGAATATGGTATTCAAATGTGTCTGATGGACCTTTTGGAGCTTTGGATAAACTAGGACACAGGGACACAGGAGAGTCTTGGAAGAAGCCATGTTTAAAGAGGGTGAAGTTGCTGATTCAGACCAATCTCTGGTCTTTTTTTATACCATCACTCATCTTTCCAGGGTGAAAAGTAATTGTGAGGTTTGCTGTTGCCCCTGTAACTGGCATCACTGGCCAGACCACGAAGTCAGCAGAGTTTTTGCATTGTACTAATCCATGATGTGGGTCCTTTTACCATCTTATAGTAATTAATCAACCAGCTCTCATGAAGGAACTGTGCTGATGAACTGCTCTGAGAACTCCGGCTCATGTACTATAGCTGACTCATGTAGTCAACGAAGAATTTCTTTAGTCTCAACTTAAAATAGAGAATAAAGCAGGCTTTTCATCCACACTTAATTGTAGGGCTGTTAAGGAAAGATAATCCTTATTCTTAGGAAAAACCATAAGCAATGCATCTGCAGAAAGCATAGGGCATTGATAGAAATACACACCATTCTATAAGCCTTATAGATCTAATTAATAACTAAAATATGAGTTGTTCTGCAGATGCCACACATCTTTAAAGTGTCATCAAATGAAATTATTTCTCCAATCAACATTAATTTAGAGGAATTACGAAGAATGATTATTTCACTGAAAAAGATCTAGAAGGGCTCAACTTATTTTATAAATATCTTCATGATAAAGTACGTGCTTAAAAATCACATTAATGTTAAGTGGGCATTTGGGAGATGTGGATACATGTAATACTTTAATTTAAAAAAAAAACTAATAAACTGCACAGCCAGTGTGTCTCAGTGGTTGGGTTTTGACTAGGAGGTCACAGTTCCATTCCCAGTCAGGTTAGGAGCTCATCCCAGGTCTGAGGCGTGCGGGAGGCAGCGGATCAATGATTCTTTCTCATCATTGTGGTTTCTATGTCTATCTCCCTCTCCCTTTCTCTCTCTGAAATCAATAAAAGTATATTTGTAAAAATAAATTTAAAAAATCTCTAATAAACTGAGCTACACTGCTTCAAGAAAACTATTTTTCAAAGATTCTAAATATTCAGTGCCAATTTCATTCCTTAAGTGCTTGATTTCAGATCTAGTCTTAGTGTTGATACTCTAGCCAGCATCACCTTCACTCTCTCAAAATAGATAAGAAATCAAGAAAACTTCTCCAAGACCACTTGACATTAAACCTGTTGGTACATGAAAAGGTAAAATGATTACTTCCAAATAATAACTTAGGTACTTTATTATAAGAGACCTAATGAGAAAAATGTAATATATTTAAACTTTCAATACACATAACTAGTATGCAGAAAATAGCCATTTAAAAGGGGAGAAGCAATTCTTAAAGTTGTATTTCTTGGAATCACATGAAGGTTCAAGATTTGTTGAGTATTTTCTTAAGACCCATGGGTCTTCTTTACTTAAAGAGGCTCAATACAATGTTTACAAGGACTGTGTGTGTGCATGAGCATGTGTGTGTACAGGTATTCAATATCCTCTTAACTCTTTGGGGAATGAGGGAGGGAAAAGGGGTGGGGGAGACAAAAGAAAAGAAATATGAAAAAGGAAAGGAAAGAAATAATGGAAGGAACTGTATATAGTTTATCCTTCACTAAGTTAAATTGGGCAAATTAAGGAAATTTAGAATGTATATGATCAAAATAATCAAAAGATGATAATAGTTTCTGCCTTTGCAGAGGCTGATTTGCATAAACATAAGAATTTTTTCTGTTTACCAAGAAAAAACATTTATAGAACCACATGAAGGAAATGAGTCAGTAAGTGTAGAGGGAATACAAGGAAGAATACAGGAGTGAACCATCTTAATTCCCAGTAATGATGAAGCAGGGACAGTAATGATAAATCCACTACTGATGCGGCCTTGGGAATAGAATCTACATTTTGTCAGGGCAGCTAGCCAGACTTGAGAATGATTTATCATGTGTCCTAGGAAATCAAAGTGAAGCAAAGCCCAAAATAGTTATTGTGGTGACTGAATGAGTGTCCCAAACAGCAGTATGTTCACTAATCTGTCGCAAAATTTGTTTTTTTCATAAAGATAATTATCCAACTTGAATGGCTAGACTTTATTATGAGTTTTAGATCTTTGAAGTTTTAGTTTAATGATGGAAAGAGTCAAATACTTTGATTTGTCCATTCCCACAGGGAAAGTTATGGTTTATATTCTGGGGTTATTCTTAGCTGATGAGATCAAAAGCAAGCAATGCTTGGTGCATCTTCATCGTATTTTAAAATTTTATATATCCTTAAATTTCCAAGTCCTAGAGCCACTGATGGACAGACACATAGTTTCACACTCTAAGCATACAGTGACTCAGTTAGCTAGAGGGCTACTATGAAAGCTCTGAGTTTAGAATGACAGATGGATAGATGATGGATGCAAGGATGGATGGATGATAGATTGATTGACTTAAGATAGATGGATAGGTTCAAGAGGCTGCTGTGATTTACAAATAACTTGGCAGCCTGGTCTTTCTAACTAAACTCTGTGCTTTAAACTAGGGCCGTGGTAGGCAAACTGCGTCTCGCGAGCCACATGTGGCTCTTTGGCCCCTTGAGTGTGGCTCTTCTACAAAATACCACGGCCTGGGCAAGTCTATTTTGAAGAAGTGGCGTTAGAAGAAGTTTAAGTTTAAAAAATTTGACTCTCAAAAGAAATTTTAATCATTGTACTGTTGATATTTGGCTCTGTTGACTAATGAGTTTGCCGACCACTGAACTAGGGCATGGAAGCCAAGTGGAAGTGGGTTGGGAAATAAAAAATCCGACACTGGGAAGACACTGGGAAGCACTATTTTAAAAGTTGCCACTTATGATCAATGGAAAGCATATGGTTTTCTTTCAGCTGCATTATGTTTAGTATTGCAGTAGTAATATAAAAATTGGGGGATGTAGTGTTCTCATAATAGAGCACTGAAGTTATAACTGTAAATTATTAGTACTGACCTTTGAAATTAAATGTGCCCCTTTGTTCCTTTTCCTCTTGGAAGAAACAAGAATAACTTCCCATTTGTGTGCTATCAATGATGGTGAACCTAAAGATAATTTAAATTATTAATATGGGCTTAGTTCTCTAAATACGCTCAATGAAAATGAAAAGACTTAGTCATCAATCAAAATTTTTAAAAAATTTGTAATAACATTCAGGTGAAAACAATGGAAAAAATATTTAGAAGTTAATTAGCAATTTCATGTCATCAACCAGCTTAAAACTTAGTGTACTCACATGTATTGGGTATACAGAATCTTTCCAGTTGCATTGATGAGATAATTATTCTCAATAAGTTCATCATCTTTTCTCCAAGTCACGTTTACTGAATTCAGATTCCCAGATGTTGTGAACTGGCACGTGAGTTCTACAGTAGAAGGTCTTTGCAAAGTGATATTTTTTTCTACTGCAACATTAGAATATTCTATTAGCCACAAAAGAAAACAAAACCAAATGATATTGTAAAAGCTGCATAGAGGGGAAATCCAATATGGAAAACAGTTTAAATAAACAGTAGTGCTCTCTTGAGACAGTTGCCTCATCTGACATTCCTTTCAGGGATTATTTTTCTTGTTAACACAAATGTGGTTCCCTTTATTATTCTCTTTCCCAGGCAACTACTGAGGAAAAGCTCTGTTAAACATTAATGTAATTGCAAAAGCCTTAGGCTGTGATCTTAATCTCCTTAAAGTCTGTAGCTGTCATAGTTAGAGGAGGAAGCAACCTGTGGAGTGGTGTCCTGTTTCATATACTTTCAGGTGCTTCTGTAGCTTGCTTGCTTTCCTACTAGCAAAGCACAAGCTTCAAAATACGAACAAAGAGTTAAAATCCTCGTGCCAGCTGTGAGAATAAAGCCTAAGGTTCCCAGTCACCATAAATACATCTTCAGATTGGAATTCTGTATTTCACAAAAGACAGTTCATACTACAACCCAACTTTCTGATGGGATGGCAACAGAACCACAACCCACACGTAAATGTAGTAGTCTTGACAACCAGTGTTTCAAAATGAAGGTCAGATCTTTTCTTTTGTCAAATAAAAACAAATTCGGACTTAAATTAGCAAAAACTGGATTCAAAAAGTCTATTACACACTATGAACATGCTCCCGAGATTGGATGTGCAAGTATCTCAAAATCAAAACAGAAATAGGCCTTTTTTCCATAGGGAGGGAAAGCCTGCTAGCAGGAGCTTTTGAGAGGACATTGGACGACCTAGTGGTATAAGCACACAGCATGACTGGGCTGTCATACACATAGTGATTGCTCAGACCTGGGCAAGCCCAAGTTCAGGGGCCCGGGAGGAAGAGAAAACTGCCTGACTCAAGTTCATCAGGCCAATGTGAAGGTAAGCAAGCAATGAACAGTGAACACTTGATGCCTTCGTAACAGTAGGGATACTGTTTTTAATAACAGTCGCAGGATGAAAGAGTAGTTAGGAGTTAAGCCCTCCGAACAGGTTAAGTAAGTAAATAACCAGCCCAGCAATCAACTAAAAAAAAGTCAATTCTTGCTCCTGCCCCGGGCACCTTCCTTCCCCAGGCGCCTGCTGGACTGGAAGCTGAAGGACTGGAAGCTGAAGGGTGTGATGCTGCCAACATCCTCGGACTGGTCAAAGGATTGGCAAAGATATTATTCACATGAATTCCCTTAAACATTTCATCCCAACAGGGAAACTGACCACTGGAACATGCAAACAGAAAAAAAGCAAATAAGAATACATTCTAAATATTGGAATGGGAATATCGGGACAAACAGAAGTTGCACGATGTCATAAAAATGTCCTCTGATGAAGTGCAGCACAAACATCCCTTTGGAATCACATTGGGGAGGGAAAAAGCACACCTTTGGTTCTTGCTAAACAGAAGTACAGGGACAGTTTTTCAGATGAGAGGACGGCTAATTGGATAAAACTCGTTATTGACTCAATGGACAGGTTTAAAGTATTACAAATGATACTTGAACTTTTAATATTGTTACTCAAACAGATAATGACTCTTACTCATTTAAAGAAGTCTGAGGTTGCTTTTGACACACTGCTTGTCAAATCCAAAAACTATGAAAAGGGGAAGCAAGCTGAGTTTTAGCCCAGAAGTCTTCAGTCATTTTTCTCCTGCTCTGTCATTGGCTCCCTGGGGCATCTTCAGATGAGCTGTCGAAAGGTCTTTCACAAGATACATGAGTCCTCCTCTCAATGCAGAGTGATGTGAATGGATACACCAGCAAAAACTGTATCAGAGTATCTGCAAGTCAGAATGAACCCTCCTCTCCCCACAGTGTCCCTTTACCAGAGAGCCTTTCTCAGCTCCCCTGTCTAGACAAGTTGCCTCTTCCTTGTACCCAGAGCCCAGCATCCTCATGGCAGAGTCCCCATTGTCTGCTATATGTATAGTACTATATATACTACTAGAGGCCCGGTGCATGGAAGCATCAGGTGCTGCCCCCTTGCTGGCCCTGCCCCCCCCCCAATACCAGTGGTCGCCTACCTCTTAATGGCGACCAGCAGGGAGATTGGGTGGCTCCTTCAGGCACTTGCCCTGACTGGCCTAGGGCCTGCAGGCTGAGGACAGCTCTTGCATTTAGTGTCTGCCCCTGGTGGTCAGTGTGTCTCATATCAACCCACCATTGGATTGATTTGCATATTAGGCTTTTATTATATAGGAATATAGATACTGTGATTGTATAAGGGGCTGGTGTGTTTCTCCCAGCAGGTCATGGGTATAGATTAGTACTTCACAAGATAAAATGCAGTGGCTTAATGAAAAATAAAAGCTTATTTCTGTATCGTATTATTAGAAATACTAGAGGCCCATTGCATGAAGATTCGTGCAATAGGCTTTCCTTCCCCTGGCTGCCAGGACCAGTTTTCCTCTGGAACCTGGAACCCAGGCCTTCCCTCTGGCTGTTGCCTTCTGTTTTTGCTTTGGCCGCTGGAGGCTTCACTCCAGCCACAGCCTTCAGTCTTCTCTGCTCTGACTGAAGTACCACGCTGCCGCCGCCTCGTCTTCGCCCCCGAAGGCAGGTGCTTGCTGCTGCTGCCTTGTCTCCAAGCCCGGGGGCCAGGCGCTTGCCGCTATTGCAGCTGCAGCTTTGTCTCTGCCCCCAGAGCTGGGTGCTTGCTTGCTGCTTGGCCCTGCCCCCCGCTCCTGACTGGCTGGTAGCATAGCCAATCAGGAGCCAAGGTATGGTCACATTTGCATGTTACTCTTTTATTAGATAGGATGAGCCTGGCTCAGTAGGTTGGGTGTCCTCCTGTGCACCAACAGGTTACTGGTTTGATTCCTAGTCAGGGCACATGCCCGAGCTTCTGCACAATCCCCAATAGGGGGAGTTCAGGAGGGGGGTGATTGATGTTTCTCTCTCATCAACGATTCTCTCTCTCCCTCTCATTTCCTCTCTCTCTAAAATAAAATTTTAAAAACATATATATATTTGAGAGAAATATGAAATATGATACATTTACCGGTCAGGGATAGGTTGTGACTCTCCAAGGAAAGGTTGGAGTATCTCAGCATTTCTTCTCGAGCAGGTGGACTTGTAAAAGGTGATGCTGTGAGAAAAAGAACAGGTGATCAGATATTCTTACCAAGATTAAGTGACTATCTAAAAGCCAGTTTCCAATGGCTACCCTGTTATACACTAGTCATGAGAAATAATGATTTCAGGAAAATCTGATTCGTCTTCTATGTTCCACAGATATTCAGAAATATACCAGGCTACTAAGTGTGACCAAATTTTCAATTATTTCTATGGTCTTTTTTTTTTTAACTGAAAAATCCCTATGATGTACACCAACGGGCTTTAAAAATAACTTTTATTTTGTTATCCTACAATTTGTGGCTTCTTTATAAGACAAATGAAGACAGTGAGGAATTAGATAAGAGTGGCAGGCAAAAGCCAGGCCTGCGGAGGCAGAGAAGAGGAGAGGACAGGAGAGGACAGGAGAGAGCAGGAGGCACAGGGTGGCCCTAGTCAGGGGATTAAGGAGGAACACAGAGAGCCCTGAGCCGGGGACGGAGGACACAGCGATGCCCAGAGAGCCCAGCTCTCTTCCTTTCCCGCTGTGGCTCCAGGGCAGGGGCCTCCTTGAAATCAGCTTGGCTTTTCCTCATCACTTGTATCTTCTTTTGAAAACTTCTGTCACAGAAACAAAACACGTTTTGCATTTCAGCCTCTATCACTGGCCTGAAACCTCCTTTCTTTTTTTTTTTTCTTCTAAATTTATTTTATTGATTTTTTTACAGAGAGGGATAGAAAGTCAGAAACATCGATGAGAGAGAAACATCAATCAGCTGCCTTCTGCACACCCCCTACTGGGGATGTGTCCGCAACCAAGGTACATGCCCATGACTGGAATTGAACCTGGAACCTGTCAGTCCGCAGGCCAAAGCTCCATCCACTGAGCCAAACCGGTTTCACCTGGAACTTCCTTTCTGAAAACGACTCCAACTCCATCAAACAACCCAGAGAAGAAAAGTAAAGGCTCGTTATTGTCAGTTTGACTACATTCCTTACACTTCATTCAGTTTACATTAACCCTGGCTGTTTTTGTTTCACTTTTTGTACTTTGCTCAAAATTAATTTCCAGTTATTTCCCTTTCTTCTCTGTATGAGAAATGGTATCAAAGTGAGCAGTTGCTTTTGTTGCTTCAGCTTGCACACAGCGTTTGCAATATTGCTTGAGGAAAAAACAATCTGCCCAGCAGAACCTAATTCTCCGGTACGTGGTGTTCTGAAGGTACGTGGTGTTCCGAAGGTACGTGGTGTTCCGAAGGTACGTGGTGTTCTGAAGGTACGTGGTGTTCCGAAGGTACGTGGTGTTCCGAAGGCGTCGTCCCTTCTCCTGCAGCTTTGGAGTGTGGAATGCACTTTCCCATCAAATCATCCTTAACCAATGAAAGCCCTAAATGATACTCCCTTCTGACAGTGATTTATAGGAAACCATGCAAAGGGTTTCACCGGGCTGCCAGAAATACAGGTCCTTTTCTCCACCCACATTTAATATTCATCATTCTCTCTGCCTCTCAGACACACATGCACACATCCTCCTTGCCCAAAGGCTATCTTTTCCTAATGAAAATGCTTCTTTTCCTTCTTGGGAAAGAGAAAGTATCTCAGGAAGGTCCAGGCAGATAGGGTTGGGGGGTGGTTGGGGGTGAAGGAAGGAGCTGATCTAAAAAAGCATCAGCCCCAGAAAGATTGCACAGCACTAGCTCTAGCTCTGCCTCCTTGCTTTCTCCACTCAGCCCAGGCAGAACTGTATACAAGGATTCACATATTATGCCCAGATTTCATGATCCCCAAAGACTACCAGGGAGCCGAGTCTGATGCAATAACATAGAGCCTTTATTACAAGCCCAGGCTTGACCCTCTGCCCCCACAGCTGCAGCAGCAGGAAGCAAAAGAGGGAAATATCCAAAAACCTGATGATTTTATAGTGAGGTGGGGTCAGACGTGAACCACTGAGTTGGCCGATTCCAATTGGCTGGGTGATGGCTGGGGCTAGTGACCAAAATAATCCCTACCGCATGTGACCTGTCCTATCCTTTGCTCTTGATTGGAGCTCAAGTGCACAGTCTTTCGCGATTGGCTAATTCAAAGGGAGGGATTGGTCTTTGTGATTTCAAGATGGCAGCCCCCAAGTAAGTTTACATATCATGCAGCCTATGTGGTGGCTGCCAAGTCACACAGTCTAAAATGGCAGCTCTTTGCAGTCCCACTCTGCCCTTTCACACACACTTGTACCCCTGAAGCAGCGTCCTTTCCAGAAGGCCTGACATCATTTATATTATTATTATTATTATTATTATTATTATTATTATTTACCCTGTCAGCAACAATAAGAAAGTGACAGAAGCTGAAAAAAATTGTCATTCTTCTTGTTTCACATAAATGACTATAGAGAGCACCTGACGCATGCTTGATGATGAGGAGGCGCGTGAAGCTCAGTGAGCTCACTTTCAAGAGGCTGCATGAATCATGGCAATATCAGTGTAGGCCTCAGTGTGTGTTTGTCCTTAGGGCGTAAGACTAGCCCTCATTGGTAGTGCTGACTGTAACCGGCCTGCATATTTCATACAAATGGGAGCTACAGAGTGGGAAGCCTGAGCTATATCTTCAGGCCTGACCTATATCACTGTGGAAGTGCAGTAGCTGGAGGCGAAGTGGGAACCGAGGGGGGACTAATGCTGAGGAGACAAGGAGATGAGCTCGGAGGCTATGGTTATTCTCACCAGGACCTGGTCAGAAGGGCTTACCTAGGTCCTGCGTTGGAACAAGGAGAGAAAGAGTCTAGTCTTGGGTTGGGCAAAATCTAAGCGTAGAGAAGTTGAAGGAAGAGAAGGAAAAAGAAAAACCAAACTTTGAGGGCAGGGACATTTGGATAGTTCCTGGACATGCTAGCCATCCTGACCACTTCCAGATTATGTGACAAAAGTACAATCCGCTGTCTATAAACCAGCCTCAGCTGCCTCCTGTTCCCTTTAAAGCATTCGTGTTGATCAGGCTGAACAAGCCCCAAGTGCAAAGGAATATGCACGACTGTTGAGATTTTTGTCTTGGGAAAATCCCTGTAAGAGGCAACATATACAAACGTCCCGAGTGCAAGAGAAGAGCCATGTGTAGAAGGTTTCAGACTAGTAAAAGCCAGGAGTTCTTTGTTCAGCAGAGGTATTTTTAAGCAAAACAGGGAGAACAGTAAACCTGTTGCTTTCAGTTGGCAGGAGGCTGATCAGCAGACGCTAGTATTCGAAGGAAATGCAGGCAGATGTGGCTGAGAAACTTCCCCAAAAGGATTAGGCTGAGTCACAAAAAGAAATACAAAACGGAGAGGCAGGAATTCTGTATTCTAACCCAAGTTCCGCAACTGACTTGTTACTTGCTGGGGTTTCATTTTATGGAGAAAGAAGGGAGGATGAGCAAAGTTGTATAATATTGCGTGATGGTGCCAAGAACCTGCAAGCATTCCTCAAGTTATGGTACTCTCCCATCTCCCTCCTTCACAAAGACCACAGTCATAGGGTGAGGGCTCATCCTAACCCAGGCTGACCTCAGTTTACCTTGATTACCTCTGCCAAGACCAGACTCTCAAATACAGTCACCTTCACAGGTACCGAGGTCAGGGCTTGACCATTTCTTTGTGTGGTACACGGCTTGCCCACGACATAGGGATGCTGTTACAGTGACTGCCGCTCACAACAGAGAATTATCCAGTCCAAAAAGCCAAGGCTGAGGAATCCTCACTTCCAAACAGGTACAGCCTCCATCCCAGAGGTCGACAAACTCATTAGTCAACAGAGCCAAATATCAACAACAGTGCAACGACTGAAATTTCTTTTAAGAGCCAAATTTTTTAAACTTCTAACGCCACTTCTTCAAAACAGACTCGCCCAGGCCACGGTATTTTGCAGAAGAGCCACACTCAAGGGGCCAAAGAGCCGCATGTGGCTTGTGAGCTGCAGTTTGCCAACCACTGCTCCACCCTGATTCTTCAACAGGATGGTCTTGTGTCCTCCTCCACAGCCCCTTGGCGCCGAGTTCCCGTTCTGCATCGTTTAGATGCAGAGATTTTAAGGTGTGGCCATTTCTTACAACCCTTGTTTCCTCTCCTCGAAACTAAACATTCATTTAGAACTGGACGAGAGAGGGGCTGGTGCTTCTTGGTCCTCAACGTAGTCCTCCCCTAGCAGAACCTTGTGAGGCCTGGCCATGCTCAGCCTCCTCTACCCATCTGCACCTGAGCCCCGCCCCAGCAGCCAGGCCACAGCTGAGGGGCAGAGCCAAGCAGAGTGCAGGGCAGCTCCCTACCGCCCCCCACCCCGCTCCAGGAGGGGCCAGTTTTGGTGATCTTTTAGGAAGAAGCCCAGATTGCTGGATGGAGTTTTGAAAATGCAAAACAGGAAACCAGCCCTGGCTACTAGCTAGCTCAGGCTCTTGGCTCTGTCCCAGAAGCACTTCAGGCTTCGAGATCAATCCAATATTACATTGAAACTCTCTTTCAGGATCTCAGGACAATGCTATATAATAAAAGCGTAATCTGCAAATTGTCCCCTAGACAAGGAGTTCAAACGGACGGCAGAGCCGGCTCGGGGGAGGGAGGGAGGCAGGGAGGGAGGCTCCGCTGGCAGCCAGCGGCCACTAAGGACCCTAGTGTAATTATAAGGCTATTATTAAAAAACAAGCAACAACAAAAAGATTTGATCTTGGGAGTAGGGAGACATTAGTAATGACATGACCACAGTAACTTTAAAAATGCCAGAAAAATAATTTTCAATGAAAAGAATAACACCCTTTTTAAAGATAGCATCTGTTCTTTCCATAGGAGCAATGCATTATTTGAGTCATTTTGTTATGTGTGCACAGTGACTATTATTAGGAATGGAAAGTTGATGTTTAAGAAAGCATTGTGAGGTTTTTCTTCTGTATCATTGTGTGTGTCCTGAATTGTTGCTTTCTACGGTTCACCGAATGTTATGCAATATGTGAGGCCAGCGATACAGAAGTGACTTCAATAGATGACAGTTTAGCACAAACTGCCTTAACACATAATCTGCTGTTTGAGAACAAACACTTCTTTGGAAAATGTACCTGATTACATACCCTTATGATCATTTCTCAATTTTTCCCTATGGCTTCATGTCAGACTTTCTCAGAAGGAGCTGAAATTCTTTGGGCTTCTTTGCAAATAATCTGGAACCAACAGAAAAGTTTCAAGTGTAGAATGAGCGTTTCCCCCGAACATTTGAAAATGAGTTGGTGCCCTGATGGCCCATTGCTCTCTATTTCCCCGGAGGACCTGCAGCCCATCCGCCAGCGCTGCTGTGACAACGGAGAAGCAAGCATGCCCGCACTGCCTCGCATGCCCACACTGCCTCGCATGCCGCACCTCACCTGAGTTTCCACAGATGCCCTTTTGTGGACATGTACTTTCTAGCAAGTGGTCCCAGCTCAGAGGATGTGTTGCCATTGGCTGTGATGTCCTTCTGGTTTCCTTCCCTTTGGACACGTTAGTCTCTCCTCACCTTTTACCAGCTCGATGCTCGTCCAGCAGCAGGAGAGCTGTTTTGTAATGTGATTAGACTCAGAGGCAGCTCTGGCAGGAATACCTCAGAGGTGACCGTGTTCTTCGCATGGCATCCTGTCGGATGGCACGCCATTTTTACTTCTCTCTTTGCTGATAATTTTCACTTTGATCATTTGATTAAAGCCATATCTGGCAGGCTTCTCTACTATACATGTACTTTTTCTCCTTTTCATTAGTAAGAATTTTGGGTGATGTGACTTTGAAACTATATAATATTCATCAAACTTTTACTTAATTCAATTTATATTAGTATGTACTCATATTATTCAATGGGTACTAATGGTATAGTCTATTATTATTATTATTTATTTTGATGCCCAGTTTGGCCCAGCTTCATCCAGTGGGAGCCCCTTCCCTCTGATCCTGTATCCTTTTGACATGACCCATCATGCCTTGAGACTTCATTGCTTCTGGCACAAGCTATCCCAGGTTCATCTTATTTCCCTCCCCAGCCCTGAAATCAGCCGTTTCCCCAAGAAGTCCTAGCTACTATTAGTAAAGAAGGTATTTAGACTCCAGTGCTAAGTATGGTTATCATCTCCGCTCCATCTCAGCGTACAGAGCTAATAATATATGCATGGTCATTTATACAAACACATACTATAGATATAAAGCGGATATAAAATATACCTGCATTTAAATGCACAACATATGCAATATACCTAGAGTTATACACACATTCATATCTATGTATTTACTTATGCAGATATAGACATAAAAGTGAAATTGATGTTTAAAGTCATGAATTCACAACCCAAGGTCCATTCTGGTTTCCTTTTTCTTTCTTAAAAATGTTTGATTCAACTTATTGACATTGGTGAATAAAATTGTGTACATTTCAACTGTACATTTCTACGATGCATGATCTGTACAGTTCCTTCTCTTCTAGTGAAAATTGTGGTCCTATTCTCCTCACTAGCTTTACTCATTTGATCTGTCCGTCCCCCTACATATAACTAATCTCCCACGGCCACGCCAGGCTCCAGAGAGGTCCTGCCTGCTCTGCTGCCTCTTCACCTTCACCTCCTGATCAGAACCAGAAACAGGAGTCAGCTGGGCTGGCCAAAAGCCCTGTCACTGCTCAGTCCCAGGCCGCCCTCTGTGGGAGCACCCACCCTGCTGTGTTCAGGCCCGGACACACCACAGAGGCCGCTCTCCTGTCTGACACCATCCTGGCCCGCTAGGCCCCTGATTCCCTGATCGGGGCCCCCTTGGCTCCTACAGCCCAACCGGAGAGGATGCTCTGGGCACTTCCCCTCTTCACAGCCGCAGGGAGGGGGGCATTTGGGGAAGGGAAGGAAGAACAGGCTAGGAGGTGCGACAGAAGACCAGGAAGAGGAGAGACAGTTAAACTAAATCTTTACAAAAGGTTGTGATGCAGATTCCATTCCCCATCAGGGCACATACCCAGGTTGCCGATTTGACCCGTGGTCAGGGTGGACATAAGAGGCAACAAATCAAAGTTTCTCTCTCCTCTCCCTCTTTCACTTCCTCTCTCTAAAAATCAATAAACGTATCCTTGGGTGAGGATTTAAAATTTTTTTCACATAACATAATTTTAAAGGTTAATAATAAATTTAGGGTCAAAATTTTGATGCATCAGATACAACCCTATTAAAGATATGATTCTAATTCATCTGTTCCTTTAAATATTTTATGTTTAAACACATTGAAAGATTAAAAAGTGGTGAAGTTTTCTACTTAGATATAGACCAGTGGTTCTCAACTTTTCTAATGCCGCGACCCTTTAATACATGGGTTCCTCATGTTGTGATGACCCCCAACCATAAAATTATTTTCGTTGCTACTTCATAACTGGAATTTTGCTACTGTTAAAGAAGTGTAATGTAAATATCTGTGTTTTCTGACGGTCTTAGGCAACCCTGCTAGCGGTTCTCAACCTGTGGGTCAAGATTGCTGCTGTAAAGCAGCAAACCACTGGACTAACACAATGTCAGCAAATCTAGGTACTCAAATAATATTTGTTCCAACAAATATTTATTACTAAGCAGCTGCGTGGTGTGGGGAGGTGAAGCACATAGGAAGGAAGCAGGGAGCTGATGGAGGAAGCATATAGGCATGTAACTCTAGAAGTTAAAAGCGATCATTTCAGATTACTCCCCTGCAAACATTTTTCAAAGGATAAACAAGACCCACTCTCTTGATTTGTTCCATGTAATAGTAATAACAATGGTTTTTTAATATTCCTATTCAAATCATAGCTCTCCTTTACAAAGCTATTTTACATGTCTTATTGAATGAAAATAGCCTACAAGATAGAGTAAATCCTTCTGCCTGACTTCATTCTGGGACTCACACCGTGTCCGCAGGCCCTTCGGCTCAAAAGGAGCATTTGGACTCACACTCTGTGTTCTGCAGGGGGTTCCAGTCTTTCCTAGACATACCCAGTTACCCCAGGGCCATGGCTGAGCGTCTGTTTAGGAAAACAAGCTTTGGGATTGGGCTGAACAATGCTGTTTCCTGCTCTACTACTTAATTAACAAGTGTGCTTTGGCAAGGATTTAACCTCGCTGAGTTCCGATTTCCTCATCACAAAGTCAGAGTCAATAAAAGCTAACACACAGTCAGAAGTCTCCCATCTCCCCCACATATTTCTTAAGTAAAAGGACATTTGATCTCTTACCTATAATAATTAATGTGACAAATTCAAAACAATACTGATGTAATATATCTGTACTAAAATTCTCTTAAAAGTTAAACATTTTGACCCCAAAATGTTTAACTTTTAAGATCCCAGATTAAATCAGGGATTGCACATTTCATTTGTCATAGCTTTATAGCCTTAAATCTATAACTTCTTTAATTAGATTGAAATGGAATATTGTGGACAATAATATTTTATAGACAATGCTATGTACATAAACTGCATAATGCAATGCCTATGCAAAGCACACAGTTGTACTACAATTAATAGGGAAAAGGATAACCATTTTTAATATTAAAATTTGGCCAAAAGTCTTTGGCTTATAGAACACCTATATGGAAGTAGTTCAAAGCATCTCAATTTAAGAAGAAAAAAAAAGCAAGAAACTTCACAATGTCTTTTAGCAAACAGGAAATGGAATCCCGTGGAGATCAATGCAGAATCTAAAAAACAAGTTGAAGTTGCCTGACAACTTTTAATTCTTCCTTAAAATTAGATGCTCACCACATTCCTTTCCTATGGCATAGTTTGCCTTAAGAGAAGCTGTAATACACAGATGTCTGCCATACATGCATACACTTTATTTGCTGATGTATTCCATGACCTTTTTTTGCCTCCTTGTTTCTCTTTAGAAATCTCTGCATGTCAGGTTAAACCTGGGCTCCTTGGTGCCAGCAGAATAACTAACTGCCCAGCAGTGCGCTCGTGAGGATGACATATCCCTTTAAAGCCTAGGTTTTCAACCTGCTCGGGATCACATGATTCAATACACGGAGGAGTTTAAAAACTCCAGATGTCTGAATCCCAGGCCATCTGAATCAGAATTTTTTGTTTATTTATTAATATTAGTATTATTTTGTTAATCCTCACATGAGGGTATTTTTCCATTGATTTTTAGAGAGAGTGGAAAGGAAAGAGAGAGACAGAGAGAGAGAAACATTGATGTCAGAGGGACTCATCTATTGGTTGCCTCTGGATAGAGCTTGCCACTGAGGTATGTGCCCCTGACCAGAATCACCCCGGGAGGGGCCCTACAGTCTGCAGGCTGACACTCCACCCCTGGGCCAAACTGGCTGGGGCTGAGTCAGAAGTTCTGAGGGCAGGATCCAGGGAGCACTTCTTAGTTCCCTGGAACCAACAGCCAAATCCAACAGCACAGTTCCAGGGGCAACCCAATGTTCTGGGGAGAATGAAGGCGGATGCAGGGGTGGAGAGCCAAGGAGAGCCTGGGAGGGGGGGAGGGGGGAGGTGAAACGGCCTGGACAGTCCTTTGTCCTCAGGGAGAATGGAAAAGCGATGTGAGGGAAGGACATTTAGAACCTGAAGCAGCCAAAATGTTGTGTCCAAGTTGTGAACAACTAGGCCTTTGAAAGGACATTTATCTAAGAAAAAACTAATAATCATGTCCTTTGATTACCTTTCCGCCTTCATAATATCTGATGAAAAATCTATAAGTCCATAAAAAATGAATTCCTAGGAAAAGCTGAAAATCCTGAGTAGCATAATACTCCGGTTTTAGTTAACGGATGGACAGTATTTCCCAGCTTGAGAGGCGGTCTGTCGTCCTAAGTGGCAGCTGACACCGACACTTACAGCCCGGGGGTGAGCGGGCGTCAGGAAGCAGGTCAGGTGGAATGCTTTCACCGAAAAAGTCATTCCAAACAGGTGAAGGTAAAGATGGCAAATTTGCGATTGCTTTTGATGATAATTTGCACACAAATACCTCTGTCCACTTGTCTTGAACAAAAACAACCACCGCACAAAGCTTCACGGTCAAAGACCATGGTGTGGCCCTGACCCGTGTGGCCCGGGGGACAGAGCGTGGGCCTGCGGACTGAAGAGTCACAGGTTCGGTTCCGGTCAAGGGCATGTGCCTTGGTTGGGGGCACATCCCCAGTGGGGGGTGTGCAGGAGGCAGCTGATGTCTCTTTCTCATTGATGTTTCTCTCTGTCTCTCTCTCTTCCTCTCTGTAAAAAAAATCAATAAAATATGTTTGTTTGTTTGTTTGTTTGTTTGTTTAAAGGCCATGGTGTCAAAAACTGACTCTCTCTCTCTCTCTCTCTCTCTCTCTCTCTCTCTCTCTCTCTCTCTCTCTCTCTATCTCTCTCTCTCTCTCACTTTCCCAGATGCCAGGCCCTGCCGCCCGCACACCCCACCGCCCTCTTCTCCGAAACCTGAAGACAGCACCCACCTCCCACCGCCGGCCCCACCCCCAGGCGCTGTGCGTACCCCCCACGCCCGCCCCAATCCCCGCATCCAACTCAGACAACCCGGGTCTGGCCGATGGAAGACGCGCCGTCACTGCCCACCTGCCTCTCCGGCATCCTCGCGCCCCTTCCCACCCCGTGCGGGGTGCGCGCAGACCCTGCCTCCCTCCCCCGCCCCTCCCCGCGCCCTCGCCCCTCCTGGCCCTGCGCCCCTCGCACCTGGGGGACGGTCGTCCGCGGAGCCCGGGCGCACCAGCGCCAGGAGGCACAGCAGGAGCAGCGGCTGGGGCGGCGCCCTGGGCCCCCGCAGGCCGGGGAGAGCGCACATGGTGGCACGGGGTCCCCCTTGGTCCTCTCGAGCCAGGTCCCTTGGCCGCCGAAGGTGGCTGGAGCACCGGCACACACTCGCCGGCGGTCCGGCGCCCGATGCCTGCCCGGGAGGACGGGCGGCGCCAGAAAAGGCGGAGTGGGAGGGGCCCGGCCCGGTGCCAGGCCCAGGGCCCTGCCCTCCTCCCCCGGGGACCTCACCGCGGGCTCCACCCCCCCCACCCCCCCACACCCCACCCGGGACTGCGCAGGGCCTCGCTCCAGCCGTGCGGCTCCTCGCAGCCCCAGCAGGATGGCCGCAGGCGCCCCAGGTGTGCGGGGCCGCTGCCCAGCGCGGCCTCCCCGCCTCCGCCCTGCGCGATCCGGCGGGTCTGGGACGGGGAGCCAGCCTGCTTAAGATTGGGGCGGGGGATGTCCGACCCATCCCCCGGGGAGAGGCTGACATTCTATGTGTACACACACGTGTATGTATGCCTGTGTCCAAGGGTGTCATATGTGCTACTGCGGGGACAAGCCAAGCTGATTTCGAGGAGGCCCCTGAGGCTGGAAGGGAAGAGAGCCGGGCTCTCTGGGCATCGCTGCGTCCTCCGTCCCCGCCCAATGTCCCAGGCTCAGGGCTCTCTGTGTCCCTTCTAATGCCCCTGATCAGGGCCGCCCTGTGCCTCCTGTCCTCTCCTGTCCCCTCCTCTTCTCTGCCTCCGCAGGCCTGGCTTTTTCCTGCCACTCTTATCCAATCCCTCACTGTCTTTATTTGTCCTATAAAGAAGCCACAAATTGCAGGATAACAAAATCAAAGTTTTTTTTTAAAGCCACGTGGTGTAAATCAATAGGGATTTTGCAGTTAAAAAAAAAAAAAGGACCATAGAAATGATTGAAAATTTGGTCACATGTAATAGCCCGGTATGTTCCTGAATATCTGTGGAGCATATAAGACGGATCAGATCTTTCTGCAAACATTATTGCTCATGATTAGTATATAATCTGATAGTGTCGTATATTACATATGATGTCGGCAGACTATGCTCTTCATTTGAAGTAGGTTCACTGTTTACATCGATGAGACAGATGAGAGTGTGAGAATGGCTCTGCTCCCCACACCTCTGGGGCATTAAGAGGCGCATCAGCTGCCTGAGCCCTGGGCTCATCTTTCTTTACTCTGAGTACCAGTAGCACACGCCCCCCTCCAGCCCCTGAAGGCTTAAGGGTTCTCTCCAGATGGAATCCCAAGGCCCCACGTGTGTCTGTTTTTCTTTCCCTTTTGTTTGCCGAGACTAGCAGATCCGAGGAGCCACCCACAGCTCTGGAAACAAAAACTTGTGACGGTGCCTCCGGTGACCCATGCAGAGCCGTGGGCCTGTCTCTGCCGGAGCAGGCGAGGATGCTGTTTGCTCAGCAAGGCTGCAGCGTGGAATCTGCAGTGCTCTGGCCAAATAAAAGGAAACAGCTAAACCCTAGGGCTTTACAGAGAGGAAGGGTCTCCACTGATACATAAAGATCTGGCGGTTTCCCAGCATGCTCTAACATTAAAATATGTGGGGTTTGCCCTCGCTGGCTTGGCTCAGTGGATAGAGCCGTTGGCCTCCAGAAGGGTCCCTGGTTCGATTCTGGTCAAGGGCACATGCCTGCATTATGGGCTTGATCCCCAATTGGGGACGTGCAGGAGGCAGCCAATCAATGAGTTTCTCTCATCACTGTGAAAGGGCAGAGGGGGACTGCAAGGACCATTTTGGACTGTGTGACTTGGCAGCCACCGTGTTGGCCGTGTGAAACTTACGTGGGGGCTGCCATCTTAAAATCACAAAGACCAATCCCTCCCTTTGAATTAGCCAATCGGGAAAGATTGTGCGCTTGAGCTCCAATCAAGAGCAAAGGACAGGACAGGTCACGTGCATTAGGGATTATTTGTGTCACTAGCCCCAGCTGTCACCCAACCAATTGGAATTGGCCAACTCATTGGTTCATGTCTGGCCCCACCTCCCTATAAAGTCACCATGCTTGGGAAATTCGCTCTCTTTGGCTTCCTGCCGCCACTGTGGCAGGGCCAGAGAGCCAAGCCTGGGATTGTAATAAAGGTTCTATGCTATTGCATCCGTTTTGGCTCCCTGGTGGTCTTTGGGGATCATGAAATCTGGGCATAACAACTGAAGTTTCCATCTCTCTCCCCCTTTCCTTTCCTCCCTGAAATCAATTTTTTTTTTTTTTTTTTTTTTTTTAGAAAAAAAAGATGTATTCATGTCAGCAATGGTATCCAGATGGTGGACACATCGTGGTAATGCAAGATCCATCCTCTCTGCTTTGGTCCTGGGCCGCCTGTACTACTATTAAATATAAGTTATACTGCAAATAATAATAATAATAATAATAATAATAATAATAATAAATTAAAAAGGATGTTATTGTTTTTCTAAAAGTATTTCTAACGAATTTTGTTTTCTCTTTGTTTTTTGGATGTCAGGTTTCATATTAAAAAAATTCAAAATATATCTGTGTTTAAAAAATAGAGGCTTAAAAGAAAATGTAATATACACATTTTCCAAACTTGACATGCTAAACCAGAGCTGTGCTCATTTCAGGCAGGAGTGCTTAAATTTTAATTGGTAGGTGTTACTAAGAGAGTCTCCTGTTTCTGGTTTAATATCATATAGGCAAACCTGGGAGAAAGAATATATGTTATTTAAATTGGTGTTGAGAGAATACGAGTAATGCAGTTCATTAGTCAATATTAAATGTCTCCCAAGTGCCAGGTGGTGTTCCAAGTAGGCAAGTAGGCTCTGTGTATTATGTGGAGCCCTCTCTCTCTCTCTCTCTCTCTCTCTCTCTCTCTCTCTCTCTCACACACACACACACACACACACACAGCGTGAATATTAATCTAGAGAGCTGTTGATTTATAATCTACAAATCTATAAGATAGCCTCTTCTCAGCCAGAAGTTATGGTTGTAAGGACTGAGCCTTTCTGACAAAGCCTTAGGACTGACCTACATCTAACAGGACGAACCTCTCAGGACCTCGGCCCACTTACTGAACCCAAAGTGCCGGGTCATGGGGGGCTGAGCCGTGGCCCCGTGTCCCTGCCCTGCATCCATCACAGCACTGGCTGTGAGGGTTCCCATCCCTTCAGAGAGTCAGTGAGTGCTGACCGGCCTTCCACAATTAGTCCTCTATGATATCCGTAAGCTCAAACTCCCCTTTCTTCAAATAAGCTGACTTCACGCAAAAGAAAATCCTGTCTTGGGTTGGATTGGCCTGTTTATGAACAGGAAGGAGTGACCTGCCCAGGTTGAGGCGAATTCCCACTGTCACTTGTGTTGTTAGAGCAAAACAAGTTGAAATGGAATTCTTGTCTCGCTAAGCAGTTTGAAGCCTTGTTCCCCATGTTACCGTTCACATTTAGATATTGATTGATATGTGTGGCCTTGTTCTCACTCCCTTTTTCCAAATGCTCCATACCCTTTCAAACCATCTTTCCCTGTGCGGCTTCTTCTGACCTTTCTGGTCCAAATTGACCTTTCCTTCCATGATGAATTAGGCATAGGCATGCATGCCTTGACCTCTCTTCATCCTGAGGAACTGCAGAGGAGGAAGGGGGAGTCTTGTTTCTTCTCTGCAGGTGTGTGGGTTCTGTGACCTATTGAATATGGCTGAGGTCACCCTGTGTGAGTTTCCGGACCCAGACCACAAGAGTGTCCACTTCCTTTCCCCTCACTCTTACAGGGCAGCTGTTGGGAAGTGAAATGAGAGCACCCTGCCGTGAGAACCCCAAACCACATGCAGGGCCAGGACCACGAAATGCGAGGAAAGAGGCTAACTGAGGGACAGCAAAGTGCTAGATTAGTATGGCGCCCTTCTGGAAGCATGCAGACAAGGTCGGGTCCAGCTAGGCACCTGGTAATGGTCCTAAGAGTGGGAGCATGGCCTGGCTGCCCCCTGCCTGAACCCCTGGCCCACCCAGTTGTGAGGTGGAACAGCACTGCTGTTGTGTTAAGTCACTAAATTTGGGGGTAGTTTAAGTCACCATAAGAATATAACCCAACCACCGTCCTCTGAACTCAGACTGTCCCTAGGATTAATTTGACAATTAATAATTAATTTACATGCTTGTGACTTGGCCTTCATTCTTGGCTTAAATTTCCATCTAAATATTTTATTGGTGTTCAGCTTCTGTGACTCTGTTGTCTTTCTGAACTACACTACAACTCTTTTCAGTAACTGCAAATATTCTATAATTCTTTATATTTGCTGCAGGGTTTCAACATAGTACTTTTAGTGGGCTCTGTGTTTTTAAAAATATTTTAATAAATTTATTGGAGTTACATTGGTTATAAAATTATATAGGCTTCAAGTGTACAATCCTATAATATGTCATCTGTAATTGTATTTTTTTCACCACCCCAAGTCAAGTCTCCTTCCAGCACCATTTATCCCACCTTTATGATCTACCTGCTGTTATGCCCAGATTTCAAGATCCCCAAAGACCACCAGGGAGCCAAGTCTGATGCAAAAGCAAAGAGCCTTTATTACAAGCTAGCTTGGCTCTCTGCCTCCACCAACACAGCAGCAAGATGCAAAAAGAGAGCGAGTTTCTAAAGCACAATGATTTTATAGGGCTAGGGTTTGGGAGGTGGGGGCGTACTCAGACCGCTGAGTTGGCCGATTCCGATTGGTTGGGTGAGGGCTGGGGCTAGTGACACAAAGGCAGGGTGCAGCTAGGGTCTGGTTACACAAATACAGGATGTGATTAGCATACTTTTGGCCTCAGGTTAGTTCCCCTTGTATTCCCATTGGCTGAATTAAGGGCAGGCTGAGTAACTGACATATCCTGTGGTTTTTCTCAGAAGAGGGGACACAGTTACACAAGATGGAGGACATGGTACAAAGTGGAGTTAGTCCTGCTCTGCCCTTTCACTTCCCCCACCTGTTATGCCCAGATTTCATGATCCCCAAAGACCACCAGGGAGCCCAAATCGGCTGCAATAGCATAGAACCTTTATTCAAACCCGGGTTTGGCCCTCAACCTTCATCTGGCACAGCAGCGAGGCAAGAGAGCTAGCTCAGCAAGAAGAATAGGTTATAAAGGGTTGGTGATTTGGATGTTCCCAGAGAAGTGACATGGGTTACAGAGATAGCCTTATTAGGTCAGGGTTTTTCAGCGGGGGTCTCACAGTACAAGGATCAGGGAGTGACCAGTACTTTGGTTATGCCTTATTAGGACCTAAGCTATGTCCCTGGGCAAGCATTGGTCCGCTCAGGCAGTGGCTGGGGGAGTCAGGACATTCCTGGCACCCCTGTGGCCACTCCCAGCAGGGGGAAAGGGGAGATAGGCTGACCAGCCCCTCAAGATGGAGGATAGTCCTTTGTCCTTTCACACCCTCCTTTTCTTCTGGTTGTTTTTACTTGTTAGAAAATTAGTATAAGGGAAATATTTCTTTTTTTTAATAACCTCGTGTTTATAAAATAATGCCATAGAATTTTAATTTATTTTCTTTCAAGATGTATGCTATAATTGAGTTAAAAGTGTGTGACAGGTTCCTGGAAAGATCTGAAAGTGATATTGAGAATGGGGATGAAGGTAACCTCTTATTGAAAATAATATGTCACTTAAAAATTACTGGAGAAAAGCATTATGTCAGACAGTAATATATAAAGTGCTAAAAATAAAGGTGAGAATTTTCTACTGATGGTTAGTAGAAAATAAACAAAGAAAACATCAAAGGTACAAATGTAAGTCATGGGACATATTATAGGCAAAATTCTGCACTGACCCCAAGTTTCCTGCCTCTCTGGTCGCACACCCTGGTTTCTGGAATGTGGGCAGGTTTGTGAATAAGCTGGCATAGTCACTACCTCCATTAGGTTACCTTAGAGGAGACTCCGTTTAGCAGCCTGCAGGGAAACATTCCTGGTGAGAAAGGGGCCCTCCTTGGAAGACACAAACAGCCACTTTGTGAACTTGTCTGTGGAGAGGAACAACCTTTAGCAATGCATACAGGCAGATCAAAGGTAAAGTCTGGTAAACAATGAAAAGATTATCAGGTAGAGAAATCGCCTGGAGCCATTGCAATCAGAGTGGGATTCAGCCTATTATCAAAGTCCATTGATATTTCAATGTTTCTTTTTGATGTTACCTACTGTTTGCTTTACCCTTTGGCGTTTCCCCCTTTTTGTTTTCTCAATAAACCTTGACAAGTGTATGCTGTCTGTAGGGCTTGAGTTGTTACTTGGCACTGAGGTAAATTGATAGGGAGGGAAATTGTTGTGGAGTGAATTGTGTGGCCCCCAAATTCATATGCTGGGAAGCTCTAATCCCTTTAGAATGGGACTGTATTTGAAGATAGGATCTTTAAAGAGGCCATATGAGTGGACCCAGAATCTAATATGCCTAATCTTGGACCTCATCCAAGTGGAGTCCTTATGAGAAGATTTAGAGACATCAAGGATGGGAATGCAGAGACAAGGCTGCATGAGGACACAGAGGAGGTGGCCACCCATGGGGCAAGGAGAGTGGCCTCTGGGATCAAAGCTGCTTCGGTCATTTGTCACTGTTCAGTTTTAGGGAATGACTTATCCCAGGTACCTTTTGTCTTGTGACATTATCACCGAAACTTAGTTGTTATGTAGCTAGGTTAACCATTATTTTTTTTAATTGTTTAAAGTATTACAAATAGTATTACATATGTCTCCTCTTTTTTTCCCCCATTGACCGCCCCCCCCGCCTCCCCTACCCCCCAGCACATGCCCTCACCTGCCCCCTAGTCTCTTGTATCCATTGGTCATGCTTGTATGCATGCATACAAGTCCTTCAGTTGATTTCTTACAGTCCCCCACCCCCCAACCTCCCCTGCCTTCCCAGTGTACTTTGACAGTCTGTTCAATGCTTCTTTGCCTCTGTATCTATTTTCCCCCGTTTCTTTTCTTTAAAAAAAAAATCTTGCATCTGCATACTAGAAATAAACATATAAGAACAAAAAATGTTTGAGTCTCTATTTCAATTAGGTTAACCGTTCTTTAAAAAAAAGTGGCTTCTGTTTTTGAGCATTACCACTTAATTTTTTTGTGAGCTTGAAAATAATCACTTAATCACTCCAAGTTCCTATTTCCTTTCCTATAAAATAGGGAATACATATCTGCCAGTGTTGTAAAGAAAAGAAAAGAAAATAGAAGTTTTGGCAGTATTGCAAACTATAAAACAAAATATGTGAATGTTTGTTGTAGTGATCTTTGTTGTTATTACTTTTATTTTTATTATTGGTTTCCACAAAAATAATACATTTTGGGGACAGCTTTGTGCCAAATGCTTCCCTTTGGAGCTGTGCCTTGTACACTGAGCTCAGAAAGCATGCTACCAAGTCACTCTGATGGGTTAAGGGGCAGATTTCACTGGTGAGAGTGGTAAGGGTGTGATCATCATCAGAAAGACACAGGTCCCCCAATACATCCCCACATCACACAGAGAGGTGGGGGTTAGGGTGGCCCACTGAATGGATCTTTATAGAGGTCCTTTATGGTGCTAATGCACAGTGAGTGCACAGTGCAGTTTAACATTCAGGGGCAGGGCCTTACCACATTGTTGATGAAGAGGAACCTCTTTGGTGGAGAAGTAAAAGATTGTTCATCAACAGGAAGTCTGGATTTGGGTGGCCAGCCACATGCAGGGGTGGCAGAGAAAAATTAGCTAGCAGCATGCTATGAAAAGCTAGATTTTCCATGGTGCCCCTGGAAAGCTAGATTTAGGTACAGCTGGTTTAGGAAGGAGGGAGAAGGAGAGTGAAAGGTGGTGTAGGGACTTCTGTGAAGTCTGGTTTAGAAGCAGGTAGATACCGAGATCCCCACCTGAATTGTATGTTGATGGCAGATGACCCTCTCCCACTCAGAGAAAACTGGAGAGGGAAAAACTGGAGGGCTTGCTTGGCCTTGGATCTGCAGACACAGGGGTGTGGACACCCAGGACTATATATATGTGATTTGTGGGGCCCAGAGGAAAATTAGAATTAAAATGCATGCGTATTGTTAAAAAAAATACTAATTTCAAGATGACTGCAGGGGAGAACTAAACCACATGTGGGGCCTTCCTCGGGGCTCAGCGTGACTATCCAAGGTGGTGCTGCCCCATAGAGCCGGCAGCAGCTACTTTACTGAAATAGGAAGGTCAGACCCATTCTGAGTCTAACTGCTGAGAACCTGCACTCTCCAGATGGGAGATGGAAAAACAATTCCAGGTGTTTGTGACCAGACCAAGGGTCCTCAGAAACATATTTAAAATAATATTCAAAAATAAATAAATAAAAATAAAATAATATTCAAGTGCAGCCCAAAGTCAAGAAAGTTCCATATATGAGCCTAGAGTGAGTAAAATAAACATTAAATCCCTACCATTTTAAACAAGAATAAACAGGTAAAGATGGCCAAACTCCCAAGGAAAAGATTTAATAAGGAAAGAGAAACCAAAACAAGAGGAACATAATTTATAAGTAAAAGAAAAATTTACAGAGAGAAGAAATTGCAATAGAAATGTGTCCTAAAAATCCGATTTTGCATCTATGAAAAAGGGGGATATTGCATCTATGAAGCAGGGCAGGGCGGGGGGCAGATAAGCTATTATAAAAAGAAATACTCAGGAAAGAAAAAGGAGATCAGATTTTAAACCATAATAGAAGAAGCGAAGTTTCAGAAAATCAAGCCGAGAAAGACTTTAAAGAAAATAGATTAGGAGGACAAAGAGATGGCTGTGAGAAGAGAAAGAAGGTAACATTGATTTGTCCAGGAGGCGCAACATCCAAAAAACGGAAAGATAGAACAGAGGTAACAGAAGGAGGACCTGAACAATGAGATAATCCAAACATTAACCAAAACGGAAGGAAATGCAGGCCGAAGAGTTACAATGTGATATATTAGCACAGGAAGAGCAAGTGGTCTAGTGAAGAAGAGAGACAAAAGAAGACGCGTATATTCATGAAAATGTGGCTTACAGCAAATATGATATTTAAAATAGTGGAGGAGAGAAGATAATCCAATAAATTAGAGGCAATGTGTTATCCCTTTTATAGATACATTTAGATCCCTATCTCACCCATCATATTAAACAATAAATTTCAAATGGATTAGAATTCTAAAGATACAAGAAAATTGTTCAAAAGCTACATAAAATTTTTAATTTATACATGATAAAGACACCTCAAAATAAAAACAAAACACAGATTGGGAGAAAACATGTGCAGTGTATCATTTACAAAGGTTTAATAATTTTTTTAAAAAATTTCTTTACTGACTAAGGTATTACATATGTGTCCTCATCACCCATTACCCCTTCCAATCCCCTCCTCTCCCATCACCACTTATGCCCTCATCCCCCTGGTGTCCATGTCCATTGATTAGGCTTATATGCGTGCATACAAGTCCTTTGCTTGATCTCCTCCCCTTTCCCCTACCATCCCTCTGAGGTTAGACAGTCAATGCTTTTCTGTCTCTGGATCTGTTTTTGTTCATCAGTTTATGTTGTTCATTGTATTCCATAAATGAGTGAGTTCATGTGATATTTATCTTTCTTTGACTGGCTTATTTCACTTAGCATAATGTTCTCCAGTTCCATCCATGCTCTATTTTGAAGCAGACACCTTTTTCTCCTTCTTAAAGAATACCTTTAAGCATTTCATATAATACTGGTTTGGTGTTGATGAACTCCTTTAGCTTCTTCTTATCTGTGAAGTTCTTTATCTGACCTTCAATTATAAATGATAGCTTTGCTGGGTAGAGTAATCTTAGTTGTAGGTTCTTGCTATTCGTCACTTTGAAAATTTCTTGCCACTCGCGTCTGGCCTGCATAGTTTCTGTTGAGAAGTCAGCTGACAAGCATATGGGTGCTCCCTTGTAGGTAATTAAGTGTTTTTTTCTTGCTGCTTTTAATATTTTTTCTTTGTTCTTTGCTCTTGTCATTTTAATTATAATGTGTCTTGGTGTGGTCCTCTTTGGATTTCTTTTGCTTGGCTTTCTGCGCACTTCCTGGACTTGTAAGTCTATTTCTTTCATCAGGTGGGGGAAGTTTACAGTCATTATTTGTTCAAATATGTTTTCAGTATCTTGCTTTCTCTCTTCTTTTGGCAACCCAATAATTTTGATGTTGGTACATTTGAAGTTGTCTCAGAGGCTTCTTACACTATCCTCAAATTTTTGGATACCTTTTTCTTTTTTCTTTTCCAGCTGAGTGCTTTTGGCCTGTTGGTATTTCAAATCTTTGACTTGATTCTTGTGTTCCTCTAGTCTGCTGTTGGGTTTCTGTAAAATATTTTTTATTTCAGTCAGTGTATGTTTAGTTTCTAGTTGGTCCTTTTTCATATCCAAGACCATCTCCTTGAGGATATCCTCAAGGTTCTCACTAAGTTTATTGGCCTTTTCAAGGAGCCTCTTGAAATACCTTATAATTGTGGTTTTGAACTCTCTATCCAGTCGTTTGTTTTCCTCCATTTATTTTGTTTGTGATCTATTTCTTTCTCTCCCCATTTTCACTGTTTCCCTGAGTTGGTTGGGTAGTTTTGTGTGCTAGGTGTCTCAGCCTCCCCTGTTACCTGAGTTATACACTCTTGGTGCACCCCTTTGTGGACTGTGTATACAGCCTTGTTGCAGATAAGTCTTGTGTGTTGTTGGTATCACTGGGAGGAATTGACCTCCAGGCCAACTGACTTTAGGATCAGCTGTGTCTACTGTAGAAGACAGCCTTATGGGCCAGGACTAGCAAACTTGCCAAGGTCTCTGTGCTCAGTTTGAATGGGGAGGAGTTTCTAGGTGGGACAGAGTTTCAGGGTGGAGCCCACAGCCTTGGCTTCCAGTCAGCCCTAGCCCACGAGGTTGCCGGGTCCTAGCATCTGCAGGCAATCGCTGTAGACACCTCTGTGAGAAAGGTGCCCTCCAATTTCTCCTGCTGCCAGACCATCCAGGCCCCAATGAGTCTGGAATCTCAGATTTTCGCCTGGCATCTGGATTCAGTGCAATCGGAACTCCTTTTCCCCTCTGCCAGATGCCAACCATACAGTCAACAGAATGCCCTCACCGTGAGCACTTGTACTCGCCCCAGGAGCTCCTCCTCTGGCCAGAGCTCCTTTCTTCTGCCAGACACCGACAGCAACCTGTTTGTCCTCTCTGCGCACACTTGCGTGCACGCCTCCAGAGCTCTGCCTCCGGAGCTCTGCCTCCAGCTCTTCCCCTGGGATTCCACCCTCAATCCAGGTTGTCCCTCTAAGGGCACAACCCCCCGGGGGATTGAGTTCCCCCGGGGTTTTGAGTGCAAACCGAACTGGGTTCAGCGCAGCCTGGAGTTTTTGTCTCCTTTCCGCCAGAGCACCCCTACCAGGTTCAGACATCCCATCCTCTCTCACGCGAGAGTCCTCCACCTTATTTGGGCTTTGTAGAGGCTCTGATTATCGGTGTGCACTTCTATGTCCCTCCAGTTTCAGATGTTCCAGTCAGACAGACTTCTCGAGGTTCTGGACAGTGTCCGTTCTGTCTTCAGTTGCATTCTCGAAATTGTTGTGTGAGGCAAAAGCCTAGGTGTTAACCTATGCCGCCATCTTGGTTTCTCTTGAGGTTTAGTAACTTTAATATTAAAAGAGGACCAATAGCCCTGGCTGGTATGGCTCAATGGTTGCACATCTTCCCATACACCAAGACTTCACCAGTTCGATTCCTGGTCAGGACACATGCCCCAGTTGTGGACTTGATCCCAAATAGGAGGCATGTAGGAGGAAGCTGATCAATGTGTTCTCTCTCCTCCTCTCCCTATCTCTCTAAAGTCAATAGAAACATTTTTTAAAATAAAAGAGCACCAATAACTCTGTAGAAAAGATAAAGACTCCACTTGAAAAAAATATGGGATGAAATGCATTTGGGACGTATATAAATGGATTAGGCTTAGTCTTAAAAATTGGGGTAATAGACTCTATTGCCATTTCTTAGTTTTCTTTGCTAAGCTTTAAACACCATCAGTTTCAGCTTGTGGCTTTTATAATAAGCTATCACTTGCACAAGAAATAAAAAGGATATATAGAGCCACCAGCAAAGTGATGGCACAGAGACAGCCTGAGAAGTAACCAGCTGGTCCTTTCAGATCGTGGGTCCACAGAGGAGCATCGCTGCGGGATCTCAGCATCTTCTAGACCTTTGAGGGGATGAATTACTTTCTCCCAATGAAAAGATTTAATGTTTTTGTGGCTGGCATTGCTCCACAGCTAAGATAAAAGAGCTCTATTTTCTTGGCAATACTTTGAAAAAACATTTTGGAAATAACTGACCCCTTTGTTGGAGAAGCAAGTGCACAGGGCAGCCAGGGCAGTGGTGTGAGTTCGAGTGAGTTGGCTCCAGCAAGCTGGCACAGGGAGCCTAGAGAGGGTTGCCAGCGTGGTGGGGTCAGAAAGGTTAGTCAGAGAATCAGCTGCAGTGCCTGAAAAGACTGTCACTGGCCTATCTGCCACCCCAGTGTCCTCGTTGGAACCTCAGTAAACGTGGCAGAGAGAGAGAGAGAGAGAGATCCCACGAGTGCAGGACCTGGTGCAGAATTCAAACATGGGGCCCCTTGTGCAAAGAGGAGGAAGAAATTCCCTGCAAGGACTGAGCCAGGAAGTTTGGCTAGTCACATATTTGCTATTTAATGTTGTTCTAAGTAAAGAAAACATTTTCATAATTAGAATTTTACCATTCAGCTTTACAATGTGCAATACCAGATAAAAGGCAAATAAACATAAGAACATTTAATTCATATGCATTACCCCCAAAGTTACACAATTTCTAGTTCATAGCTTATATATGCATATGTGTTTTGTTCTTACAAAGTAGTGGAAATGCTGCACAAAAGCAGCTTGACTGTTTCTTGACACACATACTTTCTCCCAGCACTCTTCCCTCAGCCAGCTGATGAGGAAGGACAGAAAGGAGAAGGAATGGAGGGTTGCCTGTCTTTCCTTCTGTCATTTTCCATGTAAGTGACTCATGACCATTCATAGTTTGCATTGATTTAGAAGGTGATGCATTGTTTTTTCATCCAGGATTTATAAATGAAGGTTACTTGGTAGATTAATATTTACAAGATTGTAATGTACCTAAATAAATTAACATTTTATTTCAATATATAGTTCTTTTCCTGAATAAACATGAGTCACAAAGTTGTAAAGAAAAACATAATAAGTTATTCATAGATAGAGTTAAATATGCTGGACGCACAAGTGAACACATGCGCACACATACTACAAACATACACACACCCATACATACACACAGATACTTTTCTCCAAAATTTCAACAGAATGCAATGTGAAAGACTAATTTCAATTCCTCATAGGTTTTCAGGGCTAAAATTTATCTTCTTTAGGTGATTATTATATGTACTAGCTATAAAATAGTGTCATATCTTTAGAGGATATTTTATTTTTAGTAACGACTATAGAGTATAATCAAACTTTAGAAACCATGAAGAAAATGCTTTAAAGTTAACTAGGCATTTTTCCTTTAAAATATGATTTAAAAAATCGCGCTTTAAAATGTAGAGCAACGATTACTTTTTAATGACTTCGATCTAATTTTAAAAGCTACAGTATTTTGCAATTTCTGGAGTTTTTTGTTCAAATAACTGATGTGCCCACCGGTGGCCTACACTCCCCAGGCCCCGTTCAGCACAGCCCTCAGCGGTGGAGTCATTGGAGTTCAGGTGTTTCTCCCCCAGGAGCTGAAATTCTAGACAAATGTCTTCCAGTCTCACTTCTCCGCCCACCTCAAGTCTGGAGGTGGGAAGATGGACACACCTTCTGCACACAGGAAAGAGGAAGGCAGAGAGAAGATGGGCTGGCTGATCTTCCCTCTAAGGAAGGTCCTCATTTGAATTTGCTTTCTCCCACAATTTCAGCTGTTCCACTCACTTCACATTCCATTCGAGTTAGAACTGGACTGGGTTAGCAGGTGGAGTTACTGTTTGCTTCACAGAAATAGACACATTTTTTTTTCTCTAAAATTTTTATCTTCCAAAGTTTCAAATAGATTCTGGTCCTAAATATGTGTAGTTGTGTGTGTGTGTGTTGGTGTGTGTGTATGTGTGTGTGTAATGTATGCATATATATTTACTGACAATGTGTATACATGTGTATAAGATATGTACTTACTGATTACTCTCTATAAAGTAGGCTCTGTGTCTTATATATCTGTTACCAATTTTAAGGAGAGTAAATACAAAATTATTTTATCAAAATAATGATATTTAACTTTCAGTGTTACATATATTCACCAGATAGCTATAATGCTGTATTCTGTATATAAATGGACTTGGAATATAAAATGGTATTTTTCTCTTTACTGCCATCTAATGGGGAATTTTATCAACATTATGCCATATTATAATTATTCCATACCATTGGACATCAGTTTTTATTATTAGTTCTAGTTATCTAGTTAATGCTCTTTATTGATCTGAATTATAATTAATCATCTAAAACACTTTTACAATTTATTGTGTAGAGTATTTTCTTCTATCTTGTTTTATCTACAGAAAAGAATATTTTAGAAAGAACAAACCAGTAGTGCCTCTGAGTGGAAGCACATGAAATGGCCTTAAAATGCATGGATTCTGTTCCTCTCTCTCTCTCTCTCTCTCTCTCTCTCTCTCTCTCTCTCTCTCTCTCTCATACACACACACATATGCACACATCTATACATCTGTCTCTCTATATGGATGTTATATGTTAGTTCAATTTCATGTATGTGACCAAATTTTCAGTTTAATAAACATATATCTCCAAAAATGTGATTAGAAAAGTCAGAAATATTTTACTAAAGTCCAAATTCTTCATGAAAAAGCAAAATTCAATGTGCATTACTCTTTATAATATGAATCTATATATATAACTGATAAATTGTCAGAACTTTTTTTGTATGTGAACTGATCAGTGGTACTAAAAGAGCAACACAGTCCTGCCAAAATAGAAGTGGCTGTTTCATCTAAACTTGAACTTTCTTAGTCTATGATCAAAACTGAACTTATTTTAGACTCTGACTTTCTCAAATCAAACTACTAAAAAAAAAAAGCACCTTAGTTTGAAAATTAAAACACCAATACTAGTTGATTTAAAAAAATATTTTACTAATGTTTTAGTAATGTTAAACCCCTAATAATAAAGTTGTCTCAAAATATAACCATTGCAGCCAAGGGCAGTTTTAACATCAGTCAATTACAGTTTATTGGTTTCAAAATCAGGACTCTGAATATATAATGTTTTGCTTTAATGATTCTACATTGTATACAAATCACCACTGACTGACATTTTTATGGCTTCAGATTCTGTCTGTAGTAGTTGTTTTTCTTAGGTTTTTCCTATCTCTGATGTTTTGTTATGGAATAGCATTCCAGGTGACTCTCCTTGTGAGAATGAGCTTGAAGGATATGGGCTTCTAATTTTGAGTCATCTCCTGTGCCTTTGGAGAGATCCTCTCCACCCACCCCCCCCCCCCCCTCGGTCCTATCCTCACCCAGTCTCCACAATTCACTTTTTCTTGTAGGCAATCCCTGTTGTAATATTTGTCTCGTGTACACTATTGAATTTATACCCCTGTAATCGAATTAATACAGAAGGGAAATAACTTCAAAATTAAATTTGAAAAGTGACAAAAATTTAAATAGACAGTCCTTGTAGCCATTCAAGTAGAGAAGCAGAACCACTAAGGGATAAATATAGCCTATTCGTTGCAGGGAATCGGGTGATTGTGGGAGCAGGTGAATCAGTCTCCTTGAGGCTGTTGTCTCTGCTTCTGAGGCTGGAGCATAGAGTCCACTAGGCAGCGAGGCAGGGAGACAGGGAGACAGGGAGGCAGAGAGGCAGGGAGGATGGGCATACAGGGGGGAGACCAAGGGAAGGTCAGGACCCATAAGCAGGAGCTAGAACCCCTAGAGAATGGACCGAAATCCAGGTCAGTTTTGCCTTGAACATTGCTGGCAAGCATACCCTGCAGTTTCTGCACACATACCTGACCCAGGGGCCAGAGAAGCTGAACTTGGCTGCAGGGCAAGCCAGAGCAGGGCAGCAGGGCAGGTTTCCCCCCAGGTAAGTCAGGTGGGAAACAAGGTCTGTGAGTGAGCGACAAAGCTGATGCTTCTCCAAATGCTCCAAGTGCTCCCCCTAATGGACAAGAAGGGCAGTCACAGAAAATGTGGCTCAGCACAGACACATTGCCTGAGCAATGATGACAGACTGTAGACATGTGTCCTTGCTTTACAATCACATGCTGACCGTTTTCTCAGACTTCATTTCACTGTCTCCGGTAGACAGTATCTGCATTCAGCTCTGTGGTTTTCACTTTAAGAGGGTCTTGGAGAAAATAAAGCGTGATCTGTGGATGCACTAGTAATACTGGAAGGAAGATGCTGGAGAGACTGGGATTTTTGAAGAGCTCTCACGTGGAAGGTAACACGTTTGGTTTGTTGCAGAGGACAAGCAGTTAAAATGCCACAGGAACTTCGATTTTTATATTCAACTTTAAGTCTTTAAAAGTCCCTCTAGACTGCAAGCTCTACAAAGGCAGGGAAGATTGTGTGTGTGTGTGTGTGTGTGTGTGTGTGTGTGTGTGTGTGTGTGTATGTGTTTGCTTGAAGCTTGATTGGGTGCATGTAATTGAGTAGGATTGAAATACATGAGAATGTTGTGAACATCTTGACCATGCCCTTACCTTGCCTCATGGAATCCTATATAATAAAAGAGTAACATGAAAATTGACCATACCACTGATATGCTACCAGCCAATCAGGAGCAGGGGGTGGGGCTGGTGGACAGGGCCAAGCGGGGCAAGGGCTGGGCCCCCGGGGGTGAGCTCAGAAGTGGCCAGAGTGCTGGTGAGCACCCAGCCTCTGGGGCCGGGTGGTCACAGGCAGCTGGGGCGAGTTGAGCAGGGAGATGGCTGAGTGCTCAAGGCCTAAAGCCTTGCCAGAGGCTTTAGGCCTTGGGCAGGCTGGGGGTGGGCCATCAGTTGGACATCCCCTAAGGGCTCCCAGTATGTGAGAGGGGGCAGGTTGGGCTAAAGAACCAACCACCCCCAGTGCACAAATTTTGTGCACCGGGCCACTAGTCTGCTATAAAATAAAGACACAGTTTGTAGTCCATGGCTTGATGCTGTCGCTGTGTCTCAGAGAAGCAGTGTCCCACTGACACCCAGCTGTCATTCTCTTACCTGTCTTTTCAAAGCCTTTCAGCTGCCCCCCGCTCAAGTTGACTCTTGGCTGTGCTGGCACGGCACAATAAACAATCTCGATGAAAGACTCATAAAATCTTAAGTCTTTGAGAAATGGCAGTTTAATAAAATTATAAAATAGCACAATGACTGCAAATATTTTGTACTTCCTTGGGCAGCTTGAATGTGAACTCATGTTGACATTTTTAAGAAATAATGTAAACATAATTTATCATATCATATGAAATGCACCATAAGGAATGTATGTTAAAATTACACATGTATAGCATATCTGATTGTTTCTACTAATGGAATGGTGCACGGGGGTGGGGAGGGAGGTGGGAGTGGGAAAGGGTGTCCCTCAGCCAGGCCTGCACCCTCTCCAATCCGAACCCCTCAGGGGATAACCGGCAGTCTTCCCTGGGATGCAATGTGGGCGACTTCTCTGACTGTCTTCGGCTTGGGATCATGGGGCAGGTGGCTTCTTCATCTCCCAGGTCGCACCCAGCCTCCGGCACTGGGGCCCCTTTCTCTGTCTCCCCCAGGACATGAGGCAGGTGGAGGTGAGGCTTCTGCTGCTGGCTGCAGCCTGGGATCACAGGGCAGGTGGCTTCTTTGTCTCCAGGGCCACAGTCAGCCTCAGGCACTGGTGCCTGACTTCTCCAACTCCCATAGGCCTGGAGCGTCTGGGGGGCAGGGCTGCTGCCATCCTTTCAGGTTAATTTGCATACTCATTCTGATTGGGTGTTGGGTATAGCAGAGGATAATTTGCATGTTTCTCTTTTATTAGTATAGATTACCTTATCAAATGTTTATTTTAATTACCAAAACTGTATTTCTGATAAAAAATATTTTAAAGGTGATGCTTATAGGGATTTTTTTTGTGATTCTAGAAATATGAAATCTATTTTGAAATTCTACTCTGACATATGATTTATTTGTCACAGTTACTTTTTAACATCACCATTCTAGAATTTAGGGAAATATGCATTCATTTTACAGATGTGATCAAGGACATATATTAAAGCTAGTCTCTTTTTCTTCCCACTACCCCCCTCCCCCCAATCTTTTCATTTCTGCTTCTTTTGGCATGTTTTCTAGCTCTTCCACATAAATTTAACTTACCCCTACAGTCACTCAAACTGTAATCAAGACTTCAAATGTCTACTTAATGAAAGGAAAAGAAAAACATGTTTAATTTTTACCCTTTTCTTAACATGCACCTTCTCCGCTGTGTTACAATGCAGAAACTGGACTACAGAGTGTCAGCATATGACTGTCGTTCCTTCATTTTCACTGTTTTTGTCATTGTGTGTGTGTGTTGGGGCGGGGGTGGGGGGTGTGGGGGGGTGGGGGGTGGGGAAGCTCTCTCTTCATTGTTGAGCTGGTACAGGCCTCAGCATCTCCCAGGCTGAGAGGCGGCTGCTGAAGGGATGCTCCAGTCTGCTGTCAGACGTTCATGCAGAGGAGTCGGGTCAGAAAGGCTTTGTTTCCCTTACCTTGTAGTTTGGCCACGTGGACCACAGCATCTCTGCGGGAGCCGCCCCCCCCCCCCCCCCCCCCCCCCGAGAAACCGAGGGAGAAGGAGATCGCTCAGGGCACACATGCACCTTCCTGAGTCTCCAGTGGGCAGTGGGAGCTGGGACCCCTTTCGGGGACTGTAAGATACAGCCAGTGTCATCACCGCTCCGTTTGCTGCCAAGTGGCCTGCCCAGGACCTTTCAGATCGCGTCAAATGGAAGAGAACATGCATAACGGTACTTCTGTGTGTATGAATGACCTGTTAATGTCTGAGCATTCGCCCTTTTAAATTTCGGTTTTCAGACGCATATAACCAAAACGGATCTTCGTTGAAATATTGCCAAGGACAAGTGCAATGCTCATCATTTATCTCCCCCGCTGCCCCGCCCCCACCAAACACACCCAGCGGGTAAGGAGCCTGGCTTCAAAGTGCCTGGGCACCTGCTGGGTCTTGATGGCCTCGCATTCTGTTCACACCCTCGCCCTTGGGGCTGGCTTTTCTGAGAAGCCCACACACACACTCCTCCACTCCCACAGTGAAAGAGGAGGCCTGGTGCACAGCATTCCTTCAGTGATGAATCATAAAGTTAATGATGTATACAGAGGGACACTTCTAATTCTCTCCCCCCCCCACTCCGAAAACATTCCTACAGCATTTTGGGTTTGAAGCTCTAGTTAAGTAACAGCGGGGGCGAAGCTCATGATACACATGCCTCTTGGTCTGTTTGCCTTCCCAGAACAAGAACTCAGACAGGCAGACGTTGTGCATGTATCACATCGTCTACCTTCAGGGGAAATTATTACATCTTGTTCAATATCAGAAACCGGGTAGGAGTTTTCACCTAAACACATAGGAAAGTTGGTGATGGTCCATTAGATGGGTTAACAGTGGTCGGAAAACTCATTAGTCAACAGAGCCAAATATCAACAGTACAACAATTGATCTCTTTTGAGAGCCAAATTTTTAAACTTAAACTTTTTCTAATGCCACTTCTTCAAAATAGACTTGACCAGGCTGTGGTATTTTGTGGAAGAGCCACAGTCAGGGGGCCAAAGAGCTGCATGTGGCTTGCGAGTCCAAGTTTGCCTACCACTGGAACTGCTTAGATCTATTCCTGATACAAAATAATCTTCTAAAATGTGTTTGTATTTATTACAAATACTACTGCTGCTACTATTACTGACCCTTCTACAGTTGTTCCCACAGAAGCACCGTTGGGTATGTGGGCATTGTCTGACTCTCAGAGGTGCCTGTTGATGGTGGCAAGGTCATTTCCATGTTTCTCGTTCCCCTAGCCAGGCCTCCTTCCACTGTGTGGTTCCAGAACACGCATCTCTCTCCAGGGCCCTTGATTCAATAGCCATTACCGAAGCACCTTACCCAGCTTCAATTCACCTTCTGGAGGTGAACCCGTGGAGAGAGAGGCTCGGAGAAGGTCTAAATCATGTTTCTATTTTTCCAGATGGATGACTTGGACAAAAGATCACGGCTTCATGTACAGGAGCCACTAAATTCTGCCTTTATTTCAGAACATAGCTGTAGCTTGATTTTTTTCCCCTTCAGTGTTTTCAAGGGGAAGTGAGACAGTTGTAATTTCTTTGAAAGAAGTTTCTCAGTAAAGTAAGTCAGCTACCCTGTATCCGGAAAATAAGACAGTGTCATATTAATTTTTGCTCCCAAAGATGCACTAGATCTTATTTTCAGGGGGATGCCTTATATTACAGCGAGTAGGTCTTATTTTGGGGGGATGTCTTACTTTCAGGGAAAAGGGGTATCATCACAAGACTAGGGCCACATACACAGGCTGTGTTCTCATTTGCACCCTGTTTAATAGCAACAGCAGGAAAATAGGCTGGAATTGCATCAGGTTATTGCTCTCCTGCACCTTTGCTTTCTTAATGGTCAAAAGGGGTGGGTGGGCAGGGTGAACTTGGACACACAGGTTGGGCCGGGACCTTTCGGTTCAATCACTTACAAATCAGTGTGAGTATTCATTGTGAAAAGGATGGGGATACATATTGTCAGAAATGACACAGGGGCAGTTGTGTGTCTCGGCTCCCTGGTGTTACATGACGGTGGAGAGATTGTGAATGTGCACATGCACCTTCTATTTGGAGGGACATCATGGGACATAAACGCCCAAAACTCAGAGCTGGTTCCAGGTGGGCTGTGGCACCATGTGGGCAAGGCCTTAAGTCCCTCTGAGGCCTGGTCCTCTCCTACAGCCTCTGATACAAACCTTCGTGTGTGGGTTATGCGAGCTTAATTCTCTCCTCCGATACACACCTTCGTGTGTGGGTTATGCGAGCTTAATCTGATATTATAGACAGAAGGGGAAAAACTACCAGGAAATGTTCTATAGAGACAGAAAAGGCACATGATACTGTTTCTGAGATTATAAAGTTCTAGGCAAATACACTTGTTCTTATTGACGATTTGCAATAAGACGGTTTCTATAGCTTATTGACTATGTTTATTTGGCGTTAAGAACAAAAGCCTTACCCTTAATCATTTTAACAATATTGGGTTAAATGTTTTTGGTTATGTGATTTATACAAAACAGCGAGTCACCCTCAGAGATTTCTGATATATTTAGGAAAATGGAAACTTGTGATGACATGTCCACTAGATGGAGCCCCAAGACAATGTTTGCATTATTTTCACATACACCTGCAGATCTTTTTCAAATAGACTTAAGGTTCTTTGCACATTTTTTTTGCGTGTGTTTTTTGTTTGTTTTTTGTTTTTGTTTTTTTGGTGTGAGGTGTGAAATTTGTATTTCTTCCATAGAGAGAAGTTAAACCACTTATTTTTTAAACAGACTGGCTGGATGGCCAGTCTCCTTCTAGTCCCCTGGAAGAAGGGCTAGGAAACTAACTTGGGACCAGACAGAGCTGTGTCACCTTGGGAAAGTTTGCTCATGCTCTCTGAGCCTCCATTCCTCATATATAAACTGGAGATAATAATGCCCCAGGGAGCTTGCTTATGTCCTCCCCACTCTACCCATGTCATTTCCCTTTGTAATGGAAGTTCCTTCCAACCAGCTTGCTTTTACCCCTGAGCTCCTGATGATACCGGGATCCAGAATCCACCAGCCCTCTCATGAGTCGGATGGAGAGTGGGGTTGGGGTGTGCGTGTGTGAGGCATCATTGTGAGTCGGTACACCTCTCATGGTCCCTGAGAACCAAGCTCCCAGAGAGTGAGAAGGAGGAACATGGAGCACCCACATCCCCCTACCTAAAATACACTGTGGGATTCCTGAGGACAATCCAAATACATTTCCAGAATTTCAAAATGGGGCTCGTCTAAAAGTGATTCCAGCATGAGGACCACCTGGTCATGGATACCTCCTTGTGCTTGGTCCTCAGCACTCTCAGGGTAAAGGAGGCCATCAGCCATCCAATGTGATTGGCACTGAAGACTCATCTGCACCTCTGTGGGGCACGGTAGTGCGTTTCCTCCTTCACCTGCTGACGGCAATCTTGGTTGCCCCAGTTTTTAGTGATTATGAAAAACATTGGTGTGCCAGTTTTTGTGGGTGATAAGTTTCAAAATCGGCTGAGAAAAACTATTAAGCACGATTGCTGTACGGTATGATAAAGCTACGTGTCACTTTGTAAAAAAAATCCATCCCTTGGTCTTCCCAGGTGCCTGTGTGCAGTCATTCCCACAGCCATGAATGAGAGTTTTTGCGGCTCCACGTTCTCACTAGTAATTGGCATTGTCTGTTTGAAGAGTTTAGTTACCCTCGTAGGTATGTTAGTGCTGTTATCTTTTTAAATTATTGTTTAACAGAGACAATCGGTTTAGAATACTTAACCGGCTGGGGAGTAACTGTTTTTCTGTCACTGTTGAGCTCTTGCTCATGGGACCGAGCAGCACCTCCATACCCCTCCTTTGGGGTGACAGAGCCCTCACTGTGGGACCTCCTTCACCCAGCAGCTCCTCCTCAGGCTGGGACGTCTGGGATTCCTGCTGAAACCTGCTGGGGATGCTTGCCACATTTTTCATTTTTGTGTGGTTTTTAAATTCCTTTTTTTTTCTTTTAGTATAAGAAGCACAGTGAGAAATTAAGACTTTAAAGCTGCACCAAGCAATTTCATCCTGCCCTAGGAACCTCATGTCAAACGACATTAATCACAGTTTAATTTCTAGGGTTATTTCTGGATCCGGTTGAAGTTCGGCTGGTTTTCATTAGGAAACTGGCTTTGGTTTCACATGTAAGTTCTTTGGAAGTGGCTCCCCGGGTTGTTCAGGAGAAAAGCACAATCCTCACAGGCTGCACAGTTGGTGGCCTTCCGTAAACAACTCTGCGGGCGAGTGGCTTTGAGGACACCGAGGGCTTTGTCACCCCCAATGCGATGGACCTGGTGAAGCTGAGGAGCTCTGGGCGTGCTGGGTCAGGCTCAGCCACATGAAGTCACCAGGCTCCGGCCTTTCCTGTCTCGTTTGCCCATCCACTTTAGGCTTGTTTCTGTGCCACAGCTTCTGTAGATGTTCTTGGGGCACCTGAACTCCCCTTCTTCTTCGGGGCTGTTTCACTAAGCCCACTTAAGTAGGTTCTGACTAGAACTGGCATTAATACTGGGGAAATAAAGAGGAGTCCTTGTGTGTGTGAGGGGCAGGCAGACAGTCTAAAGAAACTGAAGAGGCATGAGCAGTGAATGGACTTGGGTGTTTCCCAGCCTTTGAGAAGTCTTTGTTCTTAGCAAGGGTTAGTTCACGTGGTCTAGGGAAGTGGTCGGCAAACTGTGGCTCTCGAGCCATGGTGTGACGCTCTGCTGACTAATGAGTTTGCAGATGGCTGTTCTAGGGTAAACCAGGAGTCTGGCCTTACTGACTCATAGAGTCATGCCCAAGAGAAAGGAAGCAAATGTAGAAAACCATCAGAGAAGTAGGTGACTAAAAAGATGGAGACCCGGGCACCCGAAGCCAAATGTTATAGGGTCCCAGTGGGGACTCCTGATCTGTGTGGGTAGAACCTTGGACTGGACCAGGATTCACTGCTCAGAGTGCAGGGAGGGTGTCCTGACTTCCTTGTTTACCTGCAAAATGGTGACAGTCCTGGGAAGCAAAACCTATGTGAGTGAGCAGTACCCCTGGTGTCTTTGGTGGCTAGTGGGTTAGGCCACCTTCAAAGCCCTGGACTGAGTCTCAGCTGGGGAATTCCCTGTCTCCAGGGGCTACTCGGGAGATACTTGGGTGTAACTGATGATCAAAGGACATTTTATTGGAACAATATGTCAGCTATCCTCTGCCCTCTGCTAATCATTTTGTGTAAGCACTTCTTTAACTCACATTGAAGGTGCAACCTTGATTGTGTTTGAGTTTGCAATGTCCCGATGCTCCTTTAGGACATTTTCCTTGCTTTCAGAATTAATCTCCAGCATTGTCCCCACACTGTCAAACCATTTTTCTCCTCACTTTTGCCCCAAGGCCACCAAGTCTCTTTAGCGCAGTGCGTCTGTTATACTCCTTGGGGTTGTTATTTCGTTTTGCTTTTGTATGTACTTTTTGAAGTATCTCCATTGCTTATACCCGAATTCAGCACTTCTGTCTCAATAGAGGGATCTGGCTACATAACAGTAACAATGAACTGTGTCTGCCTCAGAGCAGTCTTTGTCCCCTCATGCTTAAATCTCACGGCACCAGTAATAAATTCCCCTGTAAATAGCGTATTCAAGTGACACCACCTGCAGACTTTTCACTATTCTTTTTAAGGTGATGGCATTGGTCATGTGCGGTGCATCCATTCATTCTTGGTGTACCTGGTGATTTCTGCTGAGGTGACACAGCCGACATTTGATTACCAACCAAATGCATTGGAAGATGCAAAGCATTGCCTTCTCCCTTCATCTATGATCGTGGTCGGCAAACTGCAGCTCGCGAGCCACATGCGGCTCTTTGGCCCCTTGAGTGTGGCTCTTCCACAAAATACCCTGGCCTGAGCGAGTCTATTTTGAAGAAGTGGCATTAGAAGAAGTTTAAGTGTAAAAAATTTGGCTCTCAAAAGAAATTTCAATCGTTGTACTGTGGATATCTGGCTCTGTGGACTGATGAGTTTGCCGACCGCTGGTCTCTGACATTCTGACTTCCTTGGTCTCTGATCAGTGGCTGTGAAATGAGAGAACATACTTACCTTGACCTGAGAAATGCACAAAAGATAATACCAATATTGCACAGGGTGTTACCAGGTAGAGATAAATATTTGCAGACCAGGTATCATTTGGGAATTTATTTCTGCTGTCTGCCCTATTGATTTCTAATAATAATAATTGATTTGCAATCAAATTAAGGATGGTTTGTAGCTCAATAAGTACTGAACCAGCGTATTCCATTTTTATTTCAAAACTACAAAACCAAAGACAAAATAGTGCTTTTGTTTTTGCTTCTGTTTTGGATTTTGAGAAACAATGAATGAGATATATTATCCCTGTCTGATTGCCTGTCCGCAAGGCTAAAGTGTTGTCAATGATTTTTAAAATGACAGTAGTTCAGACTCTTTTAAAAAATGGACTTATATTAAAGATGAATTATACATATCTTTCAACAGATGGAACAAGGTTTTAGTCAATTTTAATATAGGTTATCATCAGAAATTCAGTGTCAGAAGCATCGGGAATGAAGACTTGTTCTTTATTGCAAATATAATTCCCATAGCAAAGTGACTTAGAGCATCATAAACACCCAGTTCAGTACCTGACACCAATTGTACACTTTCTAGAAAAAAAATCACCTCATGTAGTCTTTTCTAAAGACTATATTAGCTCTGCCATTGAAAGAAAAATCAAGTTTATTACCCATGATAAAATTTAATATCAGATCTAAATCAGATAAACATATTTTATTGTGCTGAGAAAACTAGCCAGTCAGGAACACTTTCAGATCAGAAAGGAGAAAAATAGCATAAAGACCATATTGCATTGCTAGTGACAGGGAACCAGTCTACAGCATTTCTTAAACTAAAGTGTAGGTCAGGCAAGAAGCTACATTTCATGTCACTTAATTTAACTAGTAATCAGGGGCCAGGAGTTAAATGTGTTCCATTTCTTTTTCATCTCCTAGCCATTTAATCCTCTATAACATTAAAAAAAAAAAAAAACCAACCTCCAAATGGCTCAGTGTTAAAGATTCAAACCCTGGGAGAGCTGGAAAGATCTAGCTTCCTGTTCTGTAAATATAGGTAATTTAACTTCCTATGCAAATTTGCTAATACCTTGTGTAAGATAATTTGTCATTTCACTGGGCTGTTATCAGCTCCAATTATAAGTAGAGGCTCTATGGGACATACTTTGAAGAAAATGGCTCTTAAGACTTTCTTTGATCTCAGGAATAGAAAAAGGACCGAAATAACCCAGCGTCATGCTCCACTGGAGAGTGATGCCAGAGAGGTCTGAGGGCGCCTTCAGAATTTTTGCATCTTCCAAAAACAAACAAAGAAAGAAAGCAACAAACCCCACACCCCTGTAGTCCTGTTCTAGAGCAGGAATGTCAATGCCATTCCGATAGAAATGAGATTTGTTACTGTTCCTCTTAAGGCCAAGCCATAGACGTAGGAAAATCAAGCACACGCTGGTGACAGCTGCCCCAGACACGATCGCTGGCCTAAGGAAAACCATCGTGCAATTTTTTTTTTCTGAAAGAATTTCAGACTGCTTCACACATTTTCAAAAGTTGTCCTTCTTCGCTTTAGCTAATGTTAATTTTTTTTTTTTTTTGGCTAAAGTTGATTACTTCTCTCCTACACTGTAACCGTAGGTCAACACCAGACTTGAACTTCAGCACTTTGCAGGAAAACACATTTAAATGGTCCTTCTGAACATCCAGATTCACCACTAAAACGACATCATCTGCAGATGAAATGCACAATTTGGTCCATTGTAGGATCCTTCTAAGTGTGTGACAATAACGGGTACACCATTGCATGTCACTTTTGAAGACAGTAGGGAACACTAAACACCTCATTATGTGTTAAATCCTGTTGCCTGTTTTGTGAAACAAAATAAACCTATTTGGAATTGTTTTATTTTGTCATTGGACATTTTCAAAAGTCAACTTCAAACCTTGGTAAAAGTGCAGGAAGTTACTGAATTCATGCCTCTCAAAAATTATCTCTAAAAAAATGCAGCCTATTTTAATTACAATGGAGCTTTTATAGAGTGAAATAGCATTGCCTTCTCCCTTCATCTGGATGAGAAAGCAGAGTTTAGGTTTCCCTGTTGGAATGTCCTTGTGTAGCTGGGCATTGCAGAGTCATTGGGCACCCCATCCAGTGTCTCAGTTCTTACAATTTTCATTATTAGGGTCATTTGAAATCTTCTTATTAGACATGAGCAATAAAAATTGATGATTTACTTTGCTGGTCTTAAAAGCTCCCTTGAGGACTGTCCAGGTCCATATCCCAGAAGGTTGTCTAATGCCACTTGGCAGGTCCATGTTTTTAAAAATTAATGTAAGGCAGGAGGTGCACAGCCCAGGTACAGAGTTCATTCCCTGTTGCAGTGGGTTGGTTATGGAAGTTCAGAGAAGAGGCAGAGTAGACGGGGGCTACCCAACCAATCAGCAGAAACCAAGTCACACCTGTTTCCAGCCTCAACTCTAAGAAAAATAACACGTTCATGAGATCAAATGAGCTATTATTACAGAAGTAAATATGTGCTCACTTGCTGCTGTTGGTGAATTGCTCATTTCTACGTCCCAAACCAACTCATCTTTTCAAAATCCATAAAAAAATAGACCCCAAGTACCGCTAACAGCGCTACAAAATTTTCCTTTAGCAAACCTTCTGCCATCTCTATCTGCCAATAATTTTCTGGGGGAAAATATGCGAACCTTACTTATATACCTTATAAATTGCATTATGGTATTTTTACTCATGTTTTATTTAAGTAATTTGTCTCATTCAATTGTATGTGAGAATTAAAATAAATCCTGCCATTTAGAAAATAATTAGATGACATTTTTTTTGAGGAGTTGTCTCCCCAAGTTTCTTGTGTCCCTGATGTGCTAGGGCAGTGGTCAGAAACTGCGGCTCGAGAGCCACATGCAGCTCTTTGGCCCCTTGAATGTGGCTCTTTCACAAAATACCATGGCCTGGGCAAGTCTATTTTGAAGAAGTGGCATTAGAAGAAGTTTAAGTTTAAAAATTTGGCTCTCAAAAGAAATTTCAGTTGTTGTGCTGTTGATATTTGGCTCTGTTGACTAATGAGTTTGCTGACCACTGGCATGGTTGCCATTGAAAATCCATGTTGACCTTTAAGAAGCACATTCTCAGAACAAGACTCCAGAAGACCGCCTGGTAAACCCCTAACGCACTCTGGTGTGATCTTCAGCTCCTATAACCTCATTGTAGAGGCCCAGGCAGGACCAATCAGGTTCATGACAATCCTGTGACATCATAAACAACATTTACAAATGCCTCCACAGGCAAAAAAAAAAAAGGTGTAATAGGTAAAGCCAACTAGGTACAAGGAGTTGGTATCCAGTCTAGTCGAATGATTTATTAAACTATACTAACTCTTTCTCCCCCAGTGCACCTTATTTCATTCTTACTTGCATAAAAATGTTTTTTTTCTTTTTGTTTTTTAGAACAGCTTTATTGAGGAATAATTTATATGCCAAAAAACTGTATGTATTTAATGTAGACAGTTTGATGAGTTTGGACACATGCATGCATTGTGAAACTATCAGCACAATCAAGGTAATTAACATATCTGAAGCTTACCTCAAATAAACCATTGACTATTCAGTTAACAGAACACAGTTAGTAGATGCCTGGCCCAAGAAAACCACTCTGTTAAGTGATTCATACCCCCATTATACATAGTGTGTGTATATAGTTGACCCTTGAACAACATGAGTTTGATGATGTGGGTTGACTTCTACGCACATTTAAAAAATAAACATTGTAAATGTATTTGCTCTTATGATTTCTTAGCATTTTCTTTTCCATAGTTTGCTTTATTGTAAGAACACAGTGTGTAGTATATATAACATATAGAATATGTGTTAACTCACTGCTTATGTTATTAACAAGTTTTTTTGGTCAGCAGTAGGCTATTAGTAGTTAAAATTTTGGGGGAATCAAATTCCATAAAAGTTTTTTTGACTCTGAAGATGATGCTACTAATCCCTGTGTTGTTCAAGGGTCAACTATAATATCTGCAAATAAAATGTGTTTGTGCAAATTTTTAGTTGATTGAGAAATCTTAATATAAAGGTAAAAAAAAAAACTCACCCCAAACTGCAGGTTATGAAATGTTGAACTTTTGAAGAATTCCAGTAATAGTGTACATTTTTCTCAGTTGAGTAGGTGTGCTATGAAATGTGTCTGGACACAATTGGCTTTCTTGGATTTGTTTTCCTGAAACGTCTTTTGCAATTGTAGAGATCTATATTCTGAAAAAGTAAAGGTATCACCTGATGCTCTCATCTCTGAATCCTCTTCTTAGATTCTCCTTCATTTGTTCTAAATAAAATAAAATTAGAAATACAATTTAAAATTTCCATCTGGACCTATTTGAAATATATAACAGAATTTTGCATTTAAAGTGACCCCTTGAGCCCAGTTTGTGGAGAACAGTTTAAATGATCCAATGTACCTACTGTAGCCCTGTAAATGTTTAATACAAAAGGAAATTGTCCTTAACATATATTCCAGGTGTATTTTCCTAGGATATACTTGATCTATTATTTTTTTGTTCCACAATAGATATGAAGATGAAATCTGAAATTGCTTCTCTCTCAATTTGTTCTGCATGAATTTCCATGTGGGGACATCTGAAGCTCTCACCTCATCTCTGCTAACCCTGGTGAGAATCAGGACATGACTGGCCTGATTTGGGAGATTCACAGCTTCTAAAACTGTAACAAGTGAAAGATTCACAGAATCACCACACAGAAACCATTCGGGGCTCATCCCTATCTGTGGTTCTCAACCAGGGGTGATTCTGCAATGTCTGGAGACAGTTTTGGTTGGCACATCCGGAGGGTGGGCGGTTCCTGGCGATCGGTAGGCTTTAACAAAGAGGTAAGTAGGGAGTAGACACTCAAGAGGACAGAGGAAAGGTGGGAGCAAAGTGGACAATGGTTGCACTGGGAAAAGAAGAAACAAGTGGAACATTATTTAGTTAAATATATTAAAAAAAAAAACACGATGAGCAGCACGTTACTTGATGGTGAAATTTTAGTCAAAGCAATGACAGGGTCAAAAATAAATTTTCCTAGTCACAGCTTGTATTTTTACTAGTATTGATCATTATAATTGTGACAGACAATCATTTTTTAAACTTTAAAGCATTTTTAATTTATTAGTGAAATTAAAAGGTACACTGAGGTGTAATAATGAAAGACTCCACAGTTCTCACGACTGAGTCCACAAACTCTTATTATCTTTGAGTCAGTTAAACAATCTTCAACTTTGGTTATTTTGGGGACCTCACTCACCCCATCTTGGGTGAGAGAGGTCCTATAGTTTGCTTTATTGTAAGAACACAGTGTGTAGTATCTATAACATATAGAATATGTGTTAACTCACTGCTTCTGTTATTAACAAGTTTTTTTGGTCAGCAGTAGGCTATTAGTAGTTAAAATTTTGAGGGAATCAAATTCCATAAAAGCTTTTTTGACTCTGAAGATGATGCTACTAATTCCTATGTTGTTCAAGGGTCAACTATAATATCTGCAAATAAAATGTGTTTGTGCAAATTTTTAGTTGATTGAGAAATCTTAATATAAAGGTAAAAAAAAAAACTCACCCCAAACTGCAGGTTATGAAATGTTGAACTTTTGAAGAATTCCAGTAATAGTGTACATTTTTCTCAGTTCAGTAGGTGTGCTAGATGAAATGTGTCTGGACACAATTGGCTTTCTTGAATTTGTTTTCCTGAAACGTCTTTTGCAATTGTAGAGATCTATATTCTGAAAAAGTAAAGGTATCACCTGATGCTCTCATCTCTGAATCCTCTTCTTAGATTCTCCTTCATTTGTTCTAAATAAAATGAAATTAGAAATACAATTTAAAATTTCCATCTGGACCTATTTGAAATATATAACAGAATTTTGCATTTAAAGTGACCCCTTGAGCCCAGTTTGTGAAGAACAGTTTAAATTATCCAATGTACCTACTGTAGCCAAATGGTTCCAAATGGTTCACTGCTTCCATGGTCCAAAGAAGACAAATCCACAGAATTGGGGAAATGTGGAATGGAGGATACCATGGGTGCTTTGTCCCCTACTAATGTCAATTACAAGCAAGATACCCATAGACTGTGTTTAGACGGTATGGGTCTTTGATAAGGCTAGATCCCATGAACTATACACAGTTATGTACCAGCAAAAAGTGATGCAGAGTAAGTACTTTTCTGTTCATTGGAATGAAGACATATACTCCTGATGCCTGTCTAAAGATCTTTTAAGTATTGGGAAGGAGATGTGATTGTCAAAGAATTTTTAAGTCCGTGAAGATGATCTATGCCTTTTATTCCTTGTACTTCTCAAGAAAATAAAAAAAATATTGCTACTATATAGGCTGAGAAATCATAATTGGTTTTATTTTTTATTGAAGTGTAGTAGGCATACAATAATATATTAGTTATAGGTGTACAATATAGTGATTTGACATTTATGTAGCTTATGATGTGGTTGCCACACTGTCTAGTAAATTTTTTTAATAGAGAGAAAAATACAATCTTTGAAAAATGACAGATCTCTATTCCATTTCTTGTTTTATTACAAATGTATTGCATATTCATTATGAGATATGCAGAAAACGTAGAGAGGTAAAAAAAATGGCACATTTATATCCATAATCCTACCTACCCAAAGATAATCAGTCTTGCACTGTGATGTGTCTCTCCACATTTGATTCTGTTTATGAAAATGACAGCTGATATTTAACAGAGGAGGACTCAGCAGGTAGCATGGGGTACCTAAGAGAGAAGATGGTGCCTTTCACTGGAACTGCTAGCTGGCAGGCACGGGGGAGGCACGTTCTTCCTCTGAGAGGCAGACAGAAAGCACATGAAAAAGCAGCCTCCAGCCAGGCCTGGGGTTCGGCAAAAGCCCAACAGCTGAATGAGCGGAATAGGGAGGGTGAGGGGTTTCAGGAGATTTCTGTACAATTCAGTTGTGACTGAAGAAGACAGAGGATGTCAGAAGAAGGGAGCTGACAGGGGAGAGAATCGAAAAGGGTGGCTGAAGGGTCCTGACTGAGGCTGACTTCCTTTGTCCCTAGCCCCGAGGGAGGCTGGTGGGGAACAAACAGAATAAAAAACCTGTACCAGGATTTTATTTATTTATTTTTATTTTTTACCTCATGTTTGGCATGCCGGCTTTCAGTTCTGTTTTTCTTTGGGCAAAAAATGCAGTGCCTTCCTCTGAACTCAATTCAAGAACCCAATACATTATTTTGTTTTTCCAATTTATGGTCCAAGTCTTCCCCAGATATAAGGCAGCATGTGGAAATGTGCTGCGGAGCCCTGGAGCTTGTATTTGTGATGCCAAAGAAAGATTGGGGCTTTCTGTATAATTTTTCCTCTAAAGAATGTAGTCTTAAATTGAATCACCAAAATGCTAAAAAAAATAAGTTGAGATATTTTAAGCCTGTTTTGCATAACACAACATAGACAGAGTTGGGAACTTTTCCAAATTCAAGGTAAAATAGGATGCAAGTCTAGGTTGACCTTATGAGACATTCCTAAGGGTTTGTAGTTATTTTTGCTTTTAAATGAAGTGGTTGTGTTTTAGGAATGTATCATAAATGTTTTAAATCACGAGGTGCTATAAAACTTCACTATTTGTAAAATTAAGAAACCTCAATTCAGAGATCATAAGAGACTGTGTGCTCAGTACTAGTCACAGAATCGAAGCATCAGTATGTAATGCCTCGTCTTTTTCCACTTTGCAATGGAGCCGCGCTGTGGGACACAGCTTCATTGTTTTCATCTAACGTTTCAAGTATCATCGCTTCTTGGTAGAAAGCTGTTTAGCAAATTAGTCTGCCAGTTCCAGAGATGTGTCAAAACAGATGCTGGCATTTTTTTTCCTATATATAAATGTAGCTCTAAAATGTTTATAGCCTTCCTCCCTCTTTTCTTCTCTTTCTCTCTCTCTCCTGTTCATCTTTTATAGAATTTAAGAGTTCTTGGTGTTAAGTTATCTGCCTCTGGGGTTTTGACCAGATGGGAGGAAAGGGCCATAAGGCCAGATGGTGCTGATGAGGAATTCTGAGCTGGGTAGAGAAGGAGCTCTCGATGGTGGAAATCGATGGTGGTGGGGATAAAATAGAGTTCCCAGACACAAAGGCTCCCTGATGTCACTTTGTCTATTGGCTCCCAGGGCTCCCCAAACCATTTCAGGATTTGTCTGCTGCTCCATCCCTGCAGATCTTCACAGTGCTTCCCACTCCAGCCCCCTGTCCTTGCCCTCCTCCCTCTCTTCTCCTTGCCACGCCTCCTCTCATTTGTGTTGCGTGTGTTGGTGAACAAATGCGTGTGTAGGAGGTCACAGTGTGAGAGCTGTCTTATTGCCACCATATGGGATGAAAAGTGAGGTTGCCTCTCACCTCCTTAGGAAGGCTCACCTGACTGCCAGGGTCATGAGATATTAAGAGAGACCTGGTCCTCGAGGGGCACCGCTCCCCATAAAAACCTTCCAGGTGAAGCATTTTCCTCCTGTCTTTCCTGGATTTGCATGTCTGTGAAGGTAGTTGAGAGGGAAGGGGAGGAAGTAGAAAGATCAGGGGGAACCCCACACTGGTGGGCTTGGGGTCCTTCATCAAAAAACAAAACAAGTGGCTTTAATTTCTATTTGTTACGCTCCTTTCATTTTAAAATAAAAAATATATATATATATATATGTGAAACACAATATGAATAATAACAATTAAGGGTGGAGCTGGTATGGCGGAAGTGGTGCGGAGACCTGCTTGTCCTGTGCTGTTGCCCAAGGGGGAAGGGCTTCTGGTACCCTTCTACACCTCCAGATCCAACCGCTGCTTTGGGAAGAATCAGCATCAGAGGGACATCACTGGAGAAGGGTAGTCCATTCATAGACTCAGAGGCAATAAATGCAGCACAAGTGGGTGAAAAAAAATTTTTGTAATTATAAAGAGAGAAAGGAGAAATGGTGGGTAGGTTGAAAAATGAAAGGCTCCCTGGGCAGGAGCTGGAGCTTTTGTTAGGGATGGTTCCTCTGTTGTTGGCGGTTGGCAAATGCCAGATGGCTGAACCTGGAGGTCAGGAAGTAAGAATGACTCTCAGTGCTTAGAAAAAGCCAACAGTCTTGTTTGTCTCAAAACCCATCACTGTTAACTTTACAATTTAGTCAGGTTATTTTCTGAAAGCTTTTCAGAAAACAAGTTTTTCAACAGTGTAATAAAAGTGAAATGGGATTTGGGTAACAGAAAGTCCTGTTGCTGGCCTGTGTAAGAATTTTTGGAGCTTGTGAAAGTCATCCTTTATGAGGGAATGGGAAGTCATTTGGAACCAACAATGAGTTATTATCCAACCCAGGTGGAGATAGGATTTTATTCACCTGGCCCAAGTTTAACTCCACTGCTATAAAAAAAGGATTAGATGTTTGAAAACAATGGAGAGGAAGGAATTAAGGGCAAAAACCTAGGGCATGTCTCAATCTTATGCTGATCCTACCAGAATTAAACATTGATGCTTACCAAATTTTGACAGACTGGAATGAAAAACCAAGTTAATATGTCTAACTCTCAGATGTATCAGGGGAAAAGAAGTTGCCAATTTTTGTCTCTTTTGGGAAGAAAATCATTGTATCTGTTAAATTACACTGGATTTTCTCTTTTGTGATAGGATGGATGTTGAAGAAAGGAACTCTTTTCTCTAGGGAAGCTGGTCTGTACTGTTTTCATATCACCTCCAAAGTACTGAGACAGTGTATCCTAGAAGTAAGCCTTGTATTTTCTTGCAGCTCATTCTACTAATACCCACAAAGAGCTTTTAGAAAAGAAAATGTCAGGGAATGTTCTGATACATAATGCTTTACCATCTAAAATTTCTATGAAAAAAATGCCTAAAGTCTCTTAAACGAAATCATTCCGTAAAGTAGAAGATTTTGCTAATTAGAATTTAGGCAGGATTAATGAGCATATGTTGAGGACAGCATTTTTGTTTTCCATGTTCAAATTACTACTGTTTCACTGAATGATATAGCTAAGATGAAAAGTAAGGGAATTCTCAGGAGAGTGACTCCAGCATATTATGGATTAGTATTCATGCATATGAAACTTGAGGATCCTATGTATTCTCTTTCTCTAACACAACATATAACAACTACTACTATTGAACTTATGTTCAACATTACACTTATTTTGGAAACTCTGAGGAAACCAAGCTATTTTTCAATAGATTGACATGAAGGCTCATATATAGACCCAAATTCCTCGGTCAGTGGACCTTCCAGCATTCATGGCAGCTATGTGTTTCTGGAACCATCTCTCTTGGGTAGTGTCATGAGAATTTCAGTCTATGGGAGACTGCTCTGACCTGGGACGCTTAGTCCCCCAACTTCCCACCAATGTGCAAATGCTAAAAACACAAATGCTCAACAAATGCAGTCATTGTAAAATGAAATGCACCACTGATATTGCACAAAAGAAAAATAAAGCCATGCGTGCCTAAAGTGAGAGGGGATTTAAATCCAGAGGCTAAGTGGTCATTGAATAATTTGAACATGGGAGTAGGACATCTCTATGGAGATATCAGAAACAGACTTTAAATGTCTTTACAGTTTTGCCAATTTCTTTGGTCTAAATGACTTCAAACTCACATATTTAACTTCGCTGTATTGGAAAATTTATACATCCTTTCTAATAAAGAGGGAATAGGCTAATTGACCATCACTCTGTCACAAAGATGGCTGCACCCACAGCTGAGGCCAAGTTCCCATAAGGAGCCTTAATGAGCAATCAGCAGGGACCTAAGGCTATGCTCTCCCCCACCCCCATGGGGCTTGACAGGGGACCTCAGGCCATGCCCCTCACTTGGCGGGGCTTGACAGGGGACCTCAAGGTGTGCTTCCCATCCTGGTGCTGGACTAGGGGACTTCAGGCTGCATCCCCTGCCTGGTGGGGCTTGACAAGGGTGGGACTGCCATGGCCAGGTCTGGATATAGTCCAATGGGGAGGGGAGCCGACCAGGTCTGGGTCTCACATGATTTTGAGGTGCATGTGGGTGGGCAGGGACTTGACTCTGGGTCCCGTAGATGCACCCCAGACTCTGATAAAAGGAAGGTTCTCACATACATTTTATTAATTTTCTTTCATCTCTGGCACTTCTATTACAAAGAAAGGACAAAAAGCAATATTAAAGTGTTTCCTCTAATTAATCCCCCTTTAGTGTACATGAATTTCATACACTGGGCCACTAGTATAATTTATATTTAAACAACTTAGTCTGATTATTATTTTTAAATGTAAATGTACATATCTGCATGCCGACATTTATTCATAAATGAACATTTGAATAAGGTGAATGCAGAATGTCAGAGTGAATGAAGGAATGGATTAATTAACACTTGTAGAAATAGGTCAAGTCCAAAAAATAAATGTGAATAATTCAGCATGCCTACAGGTGTATTGCTAAATATTCAGAAATAATAGTCAAAGTAAAATGATTGATTTGTGTTCAAAATTATAGACTATTTTGTTGAAGTAACATTTCTAAGGGAAATTATTTGAGATCTGTATATTTGCAATTTATTGAATAACTGATTTCTTATGGGTTTTGGGGGAGATATGGAAAAGATTCCCCTAGGCCAATTTGTAAATATTTTCTAGTCCTCTTTGGACTCGTTGTTTAAGGCCCACACACCTGGTTATTTTTCTGATTGAGCTGCTGTCCCAGAATATTCCCAGGGACCAGAACCTCTCTTGTCTCGAATCCTTCGCCTTCAAGAACTGAAGCTCCTGAGAGCCCACCTTGTACTCCACAAGGACTGGGACTGCAGGATTGAAGTGGGTGCACATTAACTGCTCCCCTCCCCCCTCTTGTGACATGGAGGAGCCCTGCCATGGATTGTTGGGTAGCAGGAATGTAGCTGGAGGTTACACAGATCCATTGGCCCACATAGGAAGAAGTATGGCTGGTTCGACACTGTCCATTTCGGCCCTTTGACAGGGCATTTGCTCAGACTGGAGATTTGTCCTTTCCTTCTTCCTCCAGGCCTGCCATGTACTGTCCTAGGCTGGACCTAGAACAGTTCCTATTATTGTAAAGTGTGTAAACATCAGTAAAATTGGATGAGGAGGGCATTTAGGGAAATAATGAATTTTAACAGTATTACAAAAATATTTTAGTAGATCATTCCATATTCATATACAGGGTGGGGAAAAACAGATTTACAGTTGTTCATATGGAAAATAATGCAATGATTAATGAATAATAATATAAGAATCAACTGTGTTTTGAGTACTCACAACATGAAATCTACTTTTGCCCTACCCTGTGTATGTGAACTCTCATTGTGACAAATACTTTTTATAAATGTGGATCTGTCAAATGTGGTTCTGATACCTTTAGTGGCAATGTGGAATAGGTTTGTGTATCTGGGGGCATAGGGAATTACATGTTTATAAGAGGCCCATTCTTATTGCATTATGAAACTCTTACATGTTTTTAAAATGCTATAACTCTTAATACAACCTGTGTCTATCCTTAATGTTTTGAATAACAAAGTACCAAAGCTTGCACTGCTTTTGGAGCTAAGTTAGGTACAGCCCTCTCATTCCACTCTGAGGAAACTGAGGCAGAAGTGGCAAAGTGACTTTCATGCCACAGATCTCCCTAGGGCCAACTTGGACCCCAGTCTTCTATTCAGAGTCCTCGAAGGGGGTCTTCTGAGCCTGTATTTTTCCTGACACACATTGTAGCAACCTGTGTGCGAGGGTCCACGTGGCTGTCTCCCTCCTACCAGTGTCACTCAGCTCCCTTACAAGGTTCCCGCTCTCACACTCGCTGTTTAGCAAAGGGCATCAAGTGCCCTGAGCCGCATGAAGCCACATTTGTCATGGCTCGCGCTGGGCACTGTCTTATGCTTACCTTAGTTGCCTATGGACAAGACTGATCTTGCGGCTGGATTAAGGAGATGTATGGGTATACATCTCTCCCTGGGTCGTACCCAAGTTCATGGAGCTCTGCTGCACTTGATGTGGGTTTGGAGTGTTACAGAGAACAGGGAGTGCTGAAATAAAGAGATGTCATCAATAAAAGTCGACAGGCTGCACCAAGTCTATTTTATCAACAAAGCAGAGAGCAGATCTGTGCTGCACGATTGTGCATTATGACAAGGAAAAATATCAGGTTTTTTTCCATGTTCTGGAAGAATGTTATGGCTTGAATACAGGGGAACTGTTCACAGTGCGGTTATTGCCCGGTTGAGGGTGGGGGTGGGGATTAAAAGCACCATTGAGGATCCCAGGACTAATCCTTTCTCATTCCAGAAGCCACTGTGGAGAGTCAACCTTCGGGCGGAGCTTTGTTGTGGGGGCAGTTTGGGGTCTGAAATGATCAGACTGTGCCCTCCAGAAGCCCAAAATTCATTTTGTGTTTATGTAAAAACACCAGGAGACATCAATCCATTTCAAGAGAGTGGTAAAAAGTGGTGGCTTAATTCAGGGGTGTGGGGGGAGGCAGCCAGCTTCCCTCTGGGTCCTGTAGAAGGAAAGAAGGAAGACCATTTCTTCACATCTTCTGATGTCAGCAAAGTGATGTGAGGGGCTTATCAGATGGGGCTACCTTCACACCACGTGCTTTCCTATGACTCAGTAGAGAAGACAGTTTCCCCCGTGTGTTTCATTTTCAAACAAGGATGGATGCTCAGCACAGTTCTAGAAAGTCCTCGCTTCACTTAAATGATGACTCTTCTCATATGGGAAGCTGTGTGTGGGCCTGAGCGTTAACATATTTTGAAGTATTGAGAAATTAATTCTTAAAACTAGGGAGTTCTTAATTTAATTCATTAAAGACATGTTTATACTGTATGAGCATTATAACCTCGATACTGTTGAAGTTGAATTTTAAAACAATACCTTTTATCTCAGTCTCTGCACCTTCAGACACAGGTTAACTTTCCCAAGCTCCTAGGATAATTTTTATCCCATTTCCGTTGGTTATGTCCATTAAGTTAAATTTAAGGACTGACATAGAGAGCTTTAACTTATAAATTACTTTTTCTCTCTATTTACTAACAATTTTTTTCTCTTTTAGTCTCTGCTGTTTAAGAAAGAAAAGATTTTATCTTACCTATTCTGATATCCAACACATTTAACATGTCTATGCCATGCAGCAGGTCTTTCCTGACAATTATATTAAAAGTAAACGAATTACCCTGGCTGGTTGCCCAGTGGTTAGAGCACCAGCCCAAGAACTGAAGTCTACTCAGAAGGAGACTGTGTCTCATGTGATTGTCTATGAAAATGCATACTTGATATCTCAAATGAGGACAGCAAATCAACATGGTATATAAAGTCATGAATTTGAGAGAAATCTGTGTCTCATGGAAACAATAAAAAGATACATCCATGAAAAGAACATTAAAAAAAACCAGCTAGTAAAAATGTGTGGTAACTGCTTCTAATTCTACATATAGGCTCAAGTTTATTTCTTACTCATTTCTGATCCATAGATATCTATATTTTTAAAGAATCTTTTCTGAGACTTTTTAAAATGTTATTTTTGAGTTATAGTTGACATATAATTGTATATTAGTTTCAGGTTTACAACATAGTATCAGGGTGATTACTAAATAAGGTATATAAATGTCTAATCATTATGTTGTACTCAATTTTCATTTATAAACTAGAGGCCTGGTGCATGGATTCGTGCACTGGTGGAGTCCCTCAGGCTGGTCTATGGGGATTGGGCCCAAACCAGATCTCCAGCATCCACCAAGGCATCCCAGATTGTGAGAAGGTGGTTCTCTGGTGACACACCCTGGAATTGGGCTCCCTCCTCTCTGGTTTTGAGTACTTTACCCAAGAACCGCAGCTGCCAAGTCAACCCAGCTCAGCAGTTCCTACATTGAGCACCTGCCCCTGGTGGTCAGTGCACATCATAGCTACTGATTGGATGGTTGAATGGTCAGTCACTTAGGCTTTTATACATATGTGTGTGTGTGTGTGTATGAATGTATACATGTGTCTATATGTATATATACTAGGGGCCAGGTGCACGAAATTCATGCACAGGGGGTGGGGGATGTCCGTTAGCCCACCCTGCACCCTCTCCAATCTGGCACCCCTTTAGGGGTTTCCCATTGCCCTTTTAGGCCCAGTCCTACTGGGATCAGGCCTAAACGGGGAATCGGACATCCTTCTCACAATCCAGGACTGCTGGCTCCAAACTGTTTGCCTGCCTGCCTTCCTGATTGCCCCTACCCTCTTCTGCCTGCCAGCCTGATCACCTGCTAACCATTACCCTGCCAGCCTAATTAATATATAACTGCTCCCCTGCCAGCCTGTTTGCCTCCAACTTGCCTCCTCTGCTGGCCTGGTCACCCCTAACTGCCCTTCCTTGCAGACCTGGTCCCTTCCAACTGCCCTCCCCTGCTGGCCTGATCATCCACAACTGTCCTCCCTTGCAGGGTCTGGAACGTCCCAATGGCCCTTCCCTGCTGGCCATCTTGTGGTGGCCATCTTCTGTCCACATGGGGGCAGGATCTTTGACCACATGGGGGCAGCCCTCTTGTGTGTTGGAGTGATGGTCAATCTGCAAATTACTCTTTTATTAGATAGGATAGAGGCTTAGTGCATGGGTGAGGGCCAGCTGGTTTGCCCTGAAGAGTGTCCCAGATCAGGGTGGGGGTTCCCTTGGGGTGAGGGGAGACCTGAGTGAGGGGCCTGTGGAAGTTTGCAGGCTGGCCACGCCCCCCAGCGACCCAAGTGGAGACCTTGGTATCTGGGATTAATCTATGTCTCCAACTGAAACTGTCTAGCCTGGAGTGGAGCCAAGCCTTCTGCTCACTTCCTGGAGGCAGCCATTTTGGTTTGAAACTTTGTAGCTTAGAGTGGAGGCCAAGGCCAGTAACGGCAGGCTGAAACCTTGGCTTCTTCCATTGCCAGGGAAACCCAAGCCTCTGTTCTCTCCAGCTTAGTGGTTGCTGCCATTTCTGTATCTTTTATAACTGAAACTTTGTAACATTGTGTGGAGGCCTAGGCAGGCAACAGCAGGTGGCGTGGCTTCCTCTGTTGCCAGGGAAACCCAAGCCTTCCTCCTGCTCTCAGAGGCAACAGCCATCTTGGTTGGGGTTTATTTGCATAATCTGTTCCTGATTGGCAGGTGGGCATGACCATGGGCATGACTTATGCATGTGGCAAAGGTATAGTCACATTTGCATATTACTCTTTTATTAGATAGGATATATTTTCTTTTTATTTATTTGCATTGAGGGAAGGGGCTTTTGGGTGCTTTTTGACCAGAATTTAATCTAATCACAAATGGTGAGTTGATGAATAGCCTGTGGGAGGGTGGGCAAGGGAAGGGATGGTTTTTGAAGAGAATTTGGAAAGTGTTTTCTTCATTAAATTGGAAAAGAGGTTTTCTGATTTTTTTAAATTTCATGAATACATGTAGAAATGAAAAGACTTGAAGAGTCAGCAAAGTGATTTTAGACTCTTCTCCAACTCAACTGGACGTTGAAGGAAGTAAAGTCTCGCGCAGTGATCATCCAGTTTCGCACTTGCAAGGACAGGGCAGTGCTATCTCCCATGTGGATGCTGAGGCACAATATGCAAGTGTGCAAGTCAGTGTATGGCTTTGCTGTAGCATATTGTACTGTGAATTAATATAAATACACCAATAAGGAATTTTTTTTGTTTGGGTGTTTTATTTATATATACATATAAAATATTGAAACTATTTTCAAGCTCGAGAAGCACGCCACCTAAGAGTATGACTTTTAAGCAGGAGGTAGGCCTAGGGCAGTGGTGGGTAAACTGTGGCTCACAAGCCACATGTGGCTCTTTGGCCCCTTGAGTGTGGCTCTTCCACAAAATACCACGGCCTGGGAAAGTCTGTTTTGAAGAAGTGGCATTAGGAGAAGTTTAAGTTTTAAAAAATTTGGCTCTCAAAAGAAATTTCAATCGTTGTACTGTTGATATTTGCCTCTGTTGACTAATGCGTTTTCCGACTGCTGGTCTAGGGCATCACTTCATTTCTATTTCTACTGTGTGATCTGAAACATTCACCTAATCCTTTGTTACTTAACATTGTTCGAATCACAGGAAGCAGTCAGTGCATGAAAGTTTGCTGGAAATTCTACATCTTGATCAGATGTTGTGGCAGTCATTACACCTCAATTTCTTTATTCAGAGACCCTGCCTTTCCAAATACTTTCTCCTCCATCAATCTTAATTGCACTCAGCATATAAAAACCAGTTTACACTTTTACTTATCAAAATGTTCTTGCCAGCATGAAAACTAAAATTTATGTCCTGGCTTTTAGGCAATTTTTTTTTTACCATTTATTCAGTGAATCTTCCTTGAGCTAATGGGCTAAGCCTATAATTTTCTACCCTTGGACTATTTAGAATAACACTAAGCACCTGGCAGGTAAGTGATGAATTGTCTCATCCAGTTATCAGCAGCTTCAGCGGCAATAGTAATAGTTGAAACTACATAGATCTTTTTTGGAAGCCTACCATTTTAAAGTTTGCTATGTAACTCTCCCTAAGTGTTATTTTAACAGGGAATCTGTAAGGAGCTATTTTATAAGATATATCAGAAGTGAAATTACACCTGTTATCTCCAGTGGCTCCTATGGTGGCTGCTTTGTGAGCTGCCTGGGGACCATTGCATGTCCCTGACATGGGTCTACATTTACCATGACACCTGACTTCCATCAACACTGTTAAATATAATTCTCCTTCAGCAATGATGCAGCCCAAAATATTTCACAATGTAGGCCAACAAATATTCTTTAATTTTGTTCTATAAACATCTTGTAGAATGGAGTTTTCATATGTCCACCATTCCATAAGGGCATCCCTAGTCATTTAGTGGCGGCTGCAGACCCACCTCAGCAAGAGAGAACAAAGCACTTTAACCTTTGAAAATGCACAATCCTACGGTAGTAGTAAAATTAAAAAATGCATCAAATTAGGACATTCACATTAACCAATTTTATTCCATTCTTGCTCTGTATGATTTCCCAATTATGCTATTTCATGCTAATTATTTTCCTTTTGAATTTTTAGAGGATTTCAGTTTAAAACCTATTTATTCAAAGAGGGCATTAAACATTCAACTTTTTCATAAGCAATTATATTTTCGACTGAACTTTGAGGGCTTTCCCCACATTGTTACCAGAGAAAAATGTGTCTCACACCCCTCCCTCATTGCTAGTGGGAGTGGGGTTCTTCGGGTACCACTGGAATAAGCATTTCCGGAGGCCTCCATGGGAGGATAAGGAAGAAAGCTTTATTTCCATCTTTAATTGCATCTTTGGGTTTCCAAAGTCCCATTTCCTTTAGTCTATTCATAGAAGTATAGCTGGGGGTTCAGTAGACCTAAACTTAGCCCAGTGTCCAGAGATTTCCTCCCAGGTTGGAGCCAGATTCAGTACAGCACCAGGGTAGTTGCAGCCCATTAGTTCATTGCCTGTGGGGTCCCCATGGCAACGGGCCACTCAGCAGAATCCCAGGAAGCCACATGAGCCATGAGATAAGAGTAACAAGAGGAGCCAAGAGCATGAACTTCTTTGTTTGGGAATCACATGTTCTCACACTTGTAGTGGCCACGCCCATTGTGGCCTCTGTTGCCGTGTCACCCCAACTTCACTGGACATGTGTCTGTCTTCCTTTTGCTGGAACCCTCCGCTAGTGTTTTGCAGGGAACGTGCCTTTTCTTTGCTCCTTTCCTTTATTAATAACTATCTAATTATAATGGTATCAACTTGATTTTACTGTAGACATTATAACTAGGGTTCCAAACCCCTGCCCATTCAGAACAGTGTTGTGAGGTGAATTATGAAGCCCACAATGCCCGTGTGGGGATGGGCATTCTTTCTCTGGAAGAGGTGGCTCCTCCTCTATGGCCTTATTTTCAGGGGACTCACACATTCAAGTTATTTTCTGGGCCCTTCTCTGCTATAGAAGTTGATTTAATATTTTCAAGTAAAAGGCACACCAAGAGGGAGGATTTTTAAAAACTATACAAGTGAAATTTACAATAGAATTGGAAACAAAGACCAAGAAGACAAACAGGTCTCAAGTTATTACTTGACTTCCAAATCTCACAATTATCTCTGCCTCACTGAGAATTTGGGAAGTTATACAGAGTGTTTGGGTCAGATGATCTAGTCTGATCTATGACTCCATCACTTACTCTGTGAATTAGACATGTTACATGAACAGAGGAAACCTCAGTTTCTTATGGTGTAAAATAGTATTTCTCACAGAATCATACTGAGATTAAATGAGATTGAATAAAATAGTGAATGTTACATGTCAGTGAGAGACTGGATATAAAAATGGACAATGACAAGACCATATATAAAAATAAAACTCTCACCCACATCCTGCAGCAACCATCCCAGGAAACCAAACTATGATCTATATAACCAGCCCTAGAAGCCAGTGTGCTCTCTTTAAGTCAGGCTTGTTGAAAGTCAGACCAGTATCTCTAGTGACAATCCCAGAAGCTAACCAATAACCCCTTTACCAATCATCCCAAATAATTAGCTCACCTAATTCCCCCCCCCCTGCTTCCAATTTAGGACCAGCCATAGAAGGCCAAGAGTGCTCCCCTAACCAAGTACATGGGTCACCCAGCTTCTAGTTAGCTCACCACCAGCTTCCCCAGGCCAACAGCCTCCCCTTGTGCACCCCTGAGCCCCTCCTGTTTTCCTTGTAAACCTTCTCCACTCCTCTGATCACTTTTTTAAAATTTTATTTTATAGATTTTTTACAGAGATGAAGGGAGAGAGATAGAAAGCTAGAAACATCGATGAGAGAGAAACATTGATCAGCTGCCTTCTGATAAGCTGCCTCCTGCACTCCCCTACTGGGGATGTGCCCGCAACTAAGGTACATGCCCTTGACTGGAATTGAACCTGGGACCCTTCAGTCTGCAGGCCAATGCTCATCCACTGAGCCAAATCAGTTTCAGCCTCTGATCGCTTTTAAGTCTCTGCCAAAACACAAGTGGTAGTGGCCGACTCCTTTGCCATAGCCAGTTCAGAATACATAGGCTGTGCTTTTCTCATTTGGTTGGTCTTCATTTATTTGCATAGTATTAGTCAATAAGCATTATAGTCATAACAATGAACTAATTGTTGAATTAAATATTAAGTCAATGGACTCAGGCAGATATTAATACAGCTCAGCTTATGTTTCTATTTTTCTTGATGGAATCATTATTGATAAATCTTTTCTTAAATTCATTTTATTTTGCCTAATCTTGCTTTTCCTGGTGAACTATCGATGGGAATTATGTCGGGCTTAGGTTCCCAGCGTATTGCTTTGCAGTGCTGGTTAGCTTTGCAGGGGATCAGCACTTCTAAGATCCCAAGGGCCAAACTTTCTATCTCACTGTCGGAGAGAGAGCCACACACAGGAGGGGACTGTGGCTTTCACAGCAAACCAGGTCCTGTCTGTTGCTTCGCTCAATATTTCGGTCTTGTCACAATACTCAGGAGGAAATTGGTTTTGGCTCTTGAATGTATTCTTCACAGAGCCCTGTGGTCGTGGAGTTGTGTACAAATGGATTCTCTGATGAATCCTTCCAGTATTTTTAATGGGTATTGGATTTGAGCCATTCATGTCTAGATTATTGATGGTTTTCCCTTTTAGTCATTTTTTCCCTTTTATGTGAAGAAAATGCATCACTCTATGCTTTATCCATCTCTTGGTTTCTATCTGCTTTTACAAGAACTGCTGAAAACCCAATAATTACATCTGCGTGGTCACAATTCTTAGTGGCCCCATGGTTTAACCTACCCATAAATGTTCACTTGGGGATCACGGTGACTTCTCAGTGATGTCATGCAGATAAAACACAGATACACACATTCCAGAAGATGCCCCACATCTGACCCAGCTCACAAACAATCAGATTCATATGGCCAGACATCTGACCTTGGACGAATCATAATGCAAAAACCCCCTATGAAAAAAGTTCAAACAACAATGTGGTTATCATGCAATCTGTTACACAAACCTCTTCTGCCCCTAAGCCTAGAGGAAAACAGGAGAAAACAAAAGAATGTGGTTTTAATAGCGTCCAATTAAATGGTGACAATTTACAGCAGTAATTTATTAAATTGCTGCTTTTAACAATGGGTGGTCTGGCACAGAGCTAGTAACAAGTGGAACCGATGTAGCCTATATTTCTGCTGTTAATTTCAGCCTTGACAGATGCCAAGTGCTGGCAGAGGGAGTCTTGGAACTGAGGAAGAGAAGTAACATCTTTTCAGCTACCACAAGGGGCAGCCATGTACTTGAGAAACTTAAGGAAACTGTGATTGGGTGTATGTTTTCCTATGTCCTAAACAAGTATTGGGAGGATGCTCATTTCATTAAGTTTTAAGGCTCTGTAACTTGAGGAAAATAATAGTCATGGAATAGTAGTCATGGGATAAAGAACTCAGCACCCATCTCTATGTGTGCAATTCGCTTAGTCTTAACTTACACTACTAAACTAGTATCTGAAAGCTACGTCTCTCTATCAGCTGTGTATGGAAGACAGATTGTACTTATAAAGCAGATGAGTTCCTTGTCAGCAGGAAAACCTGCCTGGAGAACAGTGACAGAAGCGATCAGCGGATCTAAATGATGGGTTGTAGCGAATACTGGAAGGAGTACTGCATAAGGGGAGTTTGTGCTGTCAATGGACAGAAAAGACTGAGAGGGGATCAGCGAGGTTAACATTCCCAGCTCCACCAGGAGGGAAAATCCTTGTTCCGGATGTCATCGCTACAGTCATTTTCAGGATAGAATAGGGGTGGGTGCAGTTTCACCTAATCATGCCAAGAAGGCTACATGAAAAAAAAAAGATTCTGTATACCACCAAAGACAGAGAATATGTTTACTTTCCTACTATGGAAGGTGATAGGAATGGAAACATTTTTTTTCCACATTTGTTCAGCATTGCTAGAGAACAACGTAAAGAGAAAGAGCAGATTCACTTTATAGTTAAAAAGAGCACACATTCATTGTTCCACATCATGGCTTGTAAATCGGCTCTGCAAACCCCAACAGAGACACTGCTTGGGTGGCTGGAAGCTGTGTGCCGGTGTACTTGGGCACGCTTTATTTTATTGTTCCTCTTGGCTGCACTTGGCTTATTTTTCTGTGCACCGGAAATGAATTTTCTGTGATGAAACGCAGTATCAAGGGAAATGGTGATATGATATCCGGAGCCCCGGACCAATCAGTGAGGTTTCATCATGGTTTTTGGACATCATTCCACCTCTACTTGCAGCACCCCTGCCCCTTCTCTCCAAGTTCGCCACACCGTCCTCCCACTCACTCTCACAGCCCGTGAAGTTAGTACTAGCTGCACAGAGAAGAGAAGGCCCAGGAGTACTTCCACATACTAGTCAGCCAGCCACGTTTTGGGGATTCCCTTCTGAACCACAGCTCCTTCCTCTTTATACCACAAACATGACTCTTACATTAACTCAAATCCAGTGTCACTTATTACATCAGACACGAATGTGGAACCCTAACCACAGAGGGGACTGTACAAGATCCTAAGATTGCTTTACCCAGTATTTGTCACCGTTCTCCCATTATTAACGAAACCCCTGTTATGTTTGGGCAGCCACGTGTCTGGCTAAAAAAAAAACCCAAAATCTAATTCCAGGCTTCCTTTGAGCCACTGGTGATCATGTGACATAGTTCTGTCTAATCAGCTAAAATTAGGATTTTCTTGGGTGAGACTTTTAAGGTAGCCACCATGTTCTCTGAGACAAAGGGAAAGACTCAGTTGGAAACAGTGTTTGGCTTTAGCTGTCTCTCATTTTTGCTGCCTGGAATAAAGACGTGATGCCTAGAGGTGTAGCAGCCATACTGTAGACATGAGGTTGAAAGCTACCCATTCACGATGACAGAGCAGGAAGGTGGGAGGAGTCTGGTACTCTGGGGACAGTTTGGAGGTGCTCTTCCCATTCAGCATTGCATGTCTCAAACCTTCATTTATCTGAGGAAAACAGGATTTAAATAATTAACTTCCTCAACTTTGTTACTTGTAACTGAAGAACACCCTAACTTACATGGCGTCTAAAACATTCCAAAAGAAAGTGGAATGTCAGGAATCCTAGTAAACACTATGAAAGATGCCAAAATGGAGCTGTGGGCACTTTTTAAGACAAAACAGAAAGAGTACCCCTCTCCACTGCCACACACATGGTTTTCCATCGGTAACCCATCACTGGGCATTAGGATTTCATTAGGAAAAATGTTCTTAAAACATCAGAATAGTACACGTTCTCCTTATTCAATGTTTTAATAAAAATGGAAGAAGGATGGCATTAAAATTTTCTCAGAGAATTTGTATAAATGCTCAAATTAGGAAGAACTAGCACCCAGGTGGCTTTCTTTATTGTCTAATGGCCAGACCAAATGCCTTTCTATTTTGCCCTGTTATTGTAAAATTGCAAGGATCAATGAACATTGATAATTGAAGCATGAAATGGAGGCCAATTTTACCTGAATTATAGATTTGGGCAATTGCCACTGAAGACAGTAATTGCATAACCACAGGCTTCCCTCTGCAGTTGGAACCATGCCATCAAACTACCTGAGAAATTAATGAGTTTGTCTATATGAATATGAGGCTTTACACATGTTAATCTTGTTACCATAGGTCATCAACAAAATATACTTATCATAGCTGATTGTGCCACAATCACATAAGAATTACTCAGATTGGACTAATTTCAATCTTATGGAAAACCATGGGACACACATAAATGAGGTTTTGCCTTTATTTTTTATTCACTCACTGCCTATCCTGTGAGTGTGGCCTGTGAGTCAAGGAGTAGAACATACAACATTTCAGCGAGGAAGTCTGTCTCTTCTTTTCACAAGCCCAGTCACTGTTCATGGAACAGAAAGCAATGAAAAATTAAGAGACTGAAGGTTTGAAGGTGGTCAGCCTATTAATAAATAAGACATTATTTTTATAGGACAGAAAAATCTGAAAAGAAACTAAATATTGATGACTTTGATTGGAATTTCATAATAGATTTGCTTAAAAAAACTACAGTTGAAGATAAGAAATAACCCCTCAGAAAGTTTAAGTCTTTCAGTAAATTGGGATTTGAACAATTGTATTTGATGCACATCAACTCAAAAGAAAAAGTAAATAAGACCCCCCCAAGGTCATCTTCATTCCTTTTTTTTTAAATAAAAAGAAAATAATTAAAACAGAAATATAGCATTTACTTGGAACTGTCTCTTGGACATAGCTTCTAAAAAATGGAAATGGATTTTAGGCTTCTAAATGATCGCCATTGCCTAAATGAACTTTTGTCAATCTATTCGAAAAAAAAGAAAAATTACAAATAATACAACAGTAATCACCTTTAAAATAGTGGCTATTTCAGATTGGATTTCCTGGGAGCAAACCATAAGATGATGTTCTAGTGCAAGATGTTAATTTGAATAAGCACCTGTGAAAGAAAAGGGGCGGAGGCAGGTTAAGCATAGGGGGATTTCAAGTCTGAGGCCACCTGATCTAGCAGGTGGGGAATTGTCAGTAGAGTTGTGCTACCCTGAGCTGAACAGACCAGGTGTCCACACACCTTCTTCTGGGTCTCTGGATGAAGGTGCCCAGAGAAGGACGTGGCTGTGGGTGAGGCAGCTGATTGCAGAATTCAGAGGTCCTCGAGCAACACAGGTGTCTACTGAGCACTGTCTGCCTCTGGACAGCATGTGCATCCTTGAAAGGGGACCCGGGTGGCACCCTTTGGATTCATTGAAGTGAAACGGTTACTGGAGGAAGACCGGTCTGAATAGGTTCTTCCAGTGTGTCGTGGGAGAGTAATTTCAGGGACACAGAGTCGGATTTTAAGCGATAGTGGCAATATTGTTTAGAAGGTGCATAGGACACAGAGGCCCTTGAAAAGGCATGTTCACTGAACAAGGCACTTACCTGGTACTCAGCTGGTAGACTGTGTTCACTGCTTCCAGGTACACCACATCCAATGCTTCATCTGTGATCAGATGGTTTAGCTCCATCTTGCTGTGGGAAGAGTCCAGCAGTCCCACACTTGAGTCCACTAGGCCCAGGAGGGTCAACAGGGCCCAGAGCTGCATCACCCCAGCACCCGAGGCTGACCTTCCATAAGTTCACTTCCCTGTGCCTCATTCCCTATTTGCATATCCACTGCCAAGGTTTAATGGTGCCCAGGCTAAGCCTGGAGCTGCTCTGGGGCCTGCTCAGCTGCCAAAAAGAGATTGGGGCCTTTGCTAAGCTTCTCTATATTTCTTTGGGCGTGGGAGAGAGCAAGCTTTCTTTCAGACTGTCTGATCTCTTTCCTGGATTTTCTTGCACTTGTGTCCTTATCCTATCTGATCTTTCCCCCAGATTTTCCCAGGTTTGTCTCCTCTGCTTTATGGTTGCCATCTAGGCCCCAACTATGCATGAGCTCAGTTTCCTCTGCATCATTTCTCTTTCCTTCCCAAACTCCCATTAGTGGGGTGGACTCTCAGGGATACTGGAAAGTGACTTTCCTTCGTATTCAGAGATGCCCACAGTGATTGTGAAACTGTCATTTCCTAGTTAATCCAGTTGGTTCCATTTGCTCCCCTCTTTTTTGTTAGTATTAACTAATTATTACTGAAACAAAACATGCATTATTAAAATTTTCAAATGTGCGAGTTCCCCAAACTTTACATTAACCAACAGTTTAAATGCAAGTGTTCCCTAATAATTACACACCACATACACACACTCGCTTTCTCTTTCTCTCTCTGTCAGAACTAATAAACAAATTCTGCAAAGTTGTAAAATATGAGATCAACACCCTAAAATCAGTTCCCTTTCTATACACGAACAATAAGCAATCAATAAATAAATTAAGAAAACTTTATTTTACAATAACATTTAATGTTCCTGTACCCAACAATTCTATTGCAGGGTGAGGTGGAGGTACATTTTTCTCCACTCCTGTAAGCAATTCTTCAACACCACCTGGGAATCCTGCAATTCAACTTAATTCTTACACTATGTATCTGGAGACAGCATCAGATCCCACAGGTTAAGGCTTACATGACTGTCCCTCCCCCAACTTCAGAAACCACTTACGCTTGTGACCCATAGGTGGTAGGTCTAAGATTTCAACAATTCTCACCTTGAGTTCACTTAAGTTGCTAGAATGGTTCACAGAACTCAGAAAAACACCCTATTTACTAGATCACAAACTTATTAACAAAGAATATAACTCGGGAATAGCCAGATCAAAGAGGTGCATAAGGCCACGTGTGGGGAAAGGGTGTGGAACTTCCATGCTCTTTCTGGGCACCATTCTTCCCAAATCTCTTTGTGTTCACCAACCCAGAAGTTCTCTGAACCTGTCCTTTTGGGTTTTTATGGCGGCTTCTTTACGTAGCTGGGATTGATTAAATCATTGGCCATTGGGGACTGATTCAACCTTCAGCCCTTCTCTCCTCTCTGGTCATGGGAGGAAGTCTGAAATTTCAACCCTTTATTCACACCTGGGAGCCAGTCATTGATAAAAATAGGCATGGCCACTGCCAGGGTGTGAAATCTAAAACACTCACCTTCTAAACATAAGATTCTCTCACTGTTTCTTGCTGCCTGCCCCTCACCCTTGAATATGAGGCTCTCGCCCACGTGGGCTCACTGTCATGTGGGACCCTCACAATAGACTGATGGGCTGAATCTAGCCTGATGCTACATCGGACCCAACTCCATCATAGAACAGAAACTGGACGCTGGCCTTGCTTTCAGCTTTACTAAAGCCCCAGCTGCACCTCTTTCAGGAGTGGGTTAAGGGACTAGGGGCTTTACAACCTGAGGAATGTAACTCCACGAAAATGAAGCCTTTACCACATCTCATCCTCCTGCAGGAGCCTCTGGAAGTGCACATTCAAATGGCACCTCAAGAGCCGCACTGCCACTGGCATCGAAGGAACTCCTTTTGTCCAATCCTCTGAAAGGAGGACAGTCTTAAAAAGAAATTGTATTGGGAAAAGTAATCCATATGTCAAAGAATTAGGTTGGACCCTTATCTTACTTCATATACAAAAATGAACTCAAAAAGAACTAAAGTAAGCCTAAAATTAAAAAAAATAATTATCAAGGGAAAAATGGGGAAAACATCATGACACGAGATTTGGCAATGATTTATTGACTCTGATACCAAAACCCCAGGCCACCAACATGAAAACAAATAAACTGGATTACATTGAAGAAAGTCAACAAAACCATCAATTCATCCATCCCTCCTTCCATTCCCCCGTTCATTAACCAGCACTTATTAGTCCCGATTCTGTGCCTATAATTTTCCTTTATTTCTCCAGAGGAGGATTGCAGAGATCTCTTGAATGGAGAAATCTAAAAACCGGAATGAACTGGTTGGTGCCTCTGAGAAGCAGTCAACTGCGGAGCCAGAGGGTAAACAAATAATTACTGCATTTCCCACGCAGGCTGCCTCCCCAGAGTGATGTCAGCCTGGGAGGGTGAGGCAGCCAGCAACCCAGCTCAGTATCCTTGCAAGCTCCCTTCGCTTAGGAATAGTGATTTTAAAAATATCTGTTATCTTCCTATGTTTATTCTGACGGCAATGCATTTTTATGTCTTCTGTTTGACTTTCTAGAACTGGTTTGATAATCCGGCAGCCCTACCGATCGGCCCTGTGTTCTCACAGCGGTCAGGGCCTGCCAGTCCGTGTGTTTGTATTAATTTTGCAATTATCATTCAGAGAGAAATGTGTACAGTGCCCAAAGTATCAGACCATCCCTATAGCAACACCTATTTTAAAATTCATTGCACTGTGGCTTTTTTTTCCACAATGCACTGAATATATCCCAGAGCAGAAATAAATTAAATGTGTTATTTCTTAGAATTATCTGTACACCTCTAAAACACTACTTCATTTACTTTAAAATTGACTTCAGCTTAAGCCACAATAACATCTTTTCTGAAATGCTGCAGCACAAAGCAAATCTTAAAAGAATCCCACATCTTGAGTGATGTCATGGGGATCGCATTAGCATTGGGACCCACCTTGGAGAGCCAGACTAACCCTCAGAATCTACATCAGAAGCTCTAAATGGAGAACCTAATATTTGTTTAAAAATATAGAAAAAAAAATTAAGTTATTTATATTTACCTACTTTCTCATTTCATGTGTTTAGTATGTAGACAAGGCATTTAGAGGACACTACTCAGTTATAGGAATAAAACACTGAGATGAAAGATGCACTCAGGTTTATAAAACCAGATTAATGATCAGAGCTTCAACAAGCCATTTCAAAGAGAGCTTGTGAAAACAAAACTGCTTGTAGCATCTTAGCTCTGAACTCAGTGCTGCTAAGAAGCTCCAAAATGACTACGGAGTGGCTACAAAATCATTTCTACAATGAAGACCCTCCTGAGGTCTGTACCAATGAGACAAAAGCTAAGGAGCTGAAATTTTAATGCACCCAGAGAACAACTCTGCCTTATAGACAAAGCCACTCATGAGGACAGCACCCGGGGAAGAGGCGGTGGGGGCACTGCGGGGCTGAGTGCCTCACAGAGGGTCAGTTGACAGCGGGACAGGGGCCACCACCAAAGACTCTAAAGAAAAGCCTCAGCCCTGCAGTGCAGAGTTGAGATAAATATATCCCATGGGAAGAAGGAAGAGATTGATTTTTAACTGGCTTCAAACTGCAGAATGCATCTATATTTGACAGAGTATGTATTCCGTTAAATAAATGCACATTTAAAAAACATTCCAGTCATGTTTGTGCATGAGAATTAGGCCAGATTATTTCTAGACCTCTTAGGTTCCTAAGATCTTATGATTCTATCCAACTATAATTTTGGAGGGAGATAATAAAATAGCCAGATATTTGGGAGAGTGGGGGGGGGGCAGGATAAATCTGATATTCTATAATAAGGAGTTGGCAAACATTTTTTCTTTTCTTTTTTCTTTTTTTTTTTTGTAAATGGCACAATATTATAAGATTTGTTGACTACACAGTCTCTGATGCAATTTTTCAACCCTGCTACTGTAAGGTAAAAACAGCCACTGACAATTTTATTTAAACAAATGAGTGTGGCTGTGTTCCAATAAAACTTTATTTACAAAAGCAGTGGGCCAGATTTGTTCTTCAGGCTATAGTTTGCCAATATTGTCCTGCAATATAAATCTGTATTCAAACTGCGTGTGGTTATCAGTAGAATCCAAGGCCTACATTTTGGGGACACTAATCCACCTCCCAGTCTATGGGTCCTCAGTGAAAGCTCAGGACCTACCTCAGATAGCTGACAGTCACCTTCTACTCTGCTTAGCACCACGAAGAACAAGGTCAGAACCAAGTATTCTGTTCCTGGCCTGCTTCAGTTCTGTTCGCAGCAGACCATCCTAGGTGGCCATGGACAGCCACTACCACAAGAGGAAAGGCTGAAGGGGGTCAGATGTTTAGTCTGAGGAGCAGAAGACATGGAGGAGACCTCCCACTGAACAAGTTTCTGGCAAATTGTCACATGAAATAGGATTCTCTTTACTATGTATGTGTCATGCCAAGATGCAAAACACAGTAACAACATGACATTCAGGAAGGTAGACTTTTCTTTCAATATAAGAAAGAATCACATAAATATTACATCCTCCTAAGGATGCATTTAGCTGCCTTAAACTCAGGGCATTGAGTAAAGACCAAGTTAGCCCTTGTCCATTACACTAACTGGACAGTTCTGAGCCGTGCTTTCTCCTACTAATGTTTTTCTCTGGGCTTTTAAATGGAGTCTTGGCATATTTGGACATTTTGGCTTTCCTCTCTGAAGGAGGTGGAGAGTGGAAGCTTTGCAGCACTGTACTACGTGAACAGTCATAATCAAATGCCTTTAAATAAAGGCTTGTTCTGTAACAAAGGCTTGTTCTGTAACCATGGACAACAGTCAACTTCCCAGGATGACAGCAGAGTCGAGCGTACAGCTGCAGGCTCCACCAGACCGCAGACCAGGCTCTTCACCACAGGGCGCTACAGCGGGCAATTCATCACCCATCACTAACAAAGCCTGATCAAAGCATAAACACGAGAAAGAAAAAGCTGACAAAAATTGATGATGTAAACAACCTAAGTGATCTTCGACTCTCCAAACTGTAGTTTCATTAGGCATACAGTATTTGAGTTATGTTGGCACCATAAAGTTAAATCCTAAAGGGATATTTCTGAATACAGACATCCTACCTTTCAGTTAGGAGATCCTAGAGCAGTGGTTCTCAACCTTTCTAATGCCACGACCCTTTAATACAGTCCCTCATGTTGTGGTGACCCCCAACCATAAAATTATTTTCATTGCTACTTCATAACTGGAATTTTGCTACTGTTATGAATTGTAGTGTAAATATCTGTGTTTTCCGGTGATCTTAGACGACCCTGCTAGAGACTCATTTACTTATTAAAAAATAATATTATGGGCAAAGTAATGATACCACCTTGGAAAACAATGAGAAGATGGTGTCTATATTGTACATATGGTCTTACTAACGAGAAAACCAATGTGAAAACTCTCATCTCTTAGAGCCGAGCTGGGTGTCTTCTAGGCTCAATGCTCCGAGTGCTGGATAGATTGTCCCCCTTCTGTGTCTGTCTTCCAAGGCTGCTCTCACAAAGCACCACAGACCCAAGCAGCTGAGGGACACAAACAACAGGAGTTCATGGTCCCTCAGTTCAGGAGGTGAGAAACCTGAGGCCAATGTGTTGGCAGGGCTGGTTCCTTCTGGTGGCCTGAGGAAGAGTTTGTTCCAGGCCTCTCTCCTTGGTTCATAGTCCACCATCTCCCTTATATTTTAACTCAGTTTTCTCTGCAAAGACCCTATCTCCAAATAAAGTCACATTCTGAAGTCCTGGGGGCGGGGACTCCAATATACCCATTTTTGGTGGAGACACATCCAACCCATCCACCCTCCATGGAGTATGAAAGTCTTAATTTTTCTCTCAGGATTATTATCAGCAGGCCAGCCAGGGCCTTGCTATTTGCTCCAGGCAGCTCATTCCCACCCTTTCCCTGGCACAAGGGCTAGACATTGTAACGCTGCTTCCCAAGGCACCAAGCACCTTCTCCCCATGTGATTGTGAGTAGTCCACGGGAAAAATAATACACAAGTCTTCATATACTTTCAGAGAGCTCACCTGGTCAAGACTGACTTGAACCCACTAAAAAAGAGGTATCCTCAACGCATTGCACTTAGAATAAGGGCTAGTGTTCTTTAAATTCAGTGCTCCCCGGTGGCACACGCTGACTGCTCTCAGTCCCTATAAAATGTCAACTACGTGCAGACTGCAGGGCACTGTGGACTGGGATCTAGGTGAGAACTAGGCTCGATAGTTCTCAGCTGCCCAAGGGTAGCTGCCAGCAATGGGGCCTGAACAGACTGTGCACCAGAGAATCAATACAGGCCTCTTTTAGAGATTGGACTCACTCAGCGTTGTCTGTGCTCATCATGATTCGTGTCTAAGTGAGCAGGAACAGACCCACACACATTGCTCATGGGCCAGACGGAGCCCCAGCTAATGCACAGGTTCACAGAGGAGGGGAGGCTGGAATTCTGCTTTGGGTCCTGTTACCACTCATCAAACACAATCCTCTTTACATCAGCACTTCCATTAGCAGGGACATCATCCTTTCAGAATACTTGTGAGAGAATGATGTCATGTTTTCACACAATATTGGCTTGTCAGGGAAAATTTTAAGGAAAATATACTTATTTTAAAATTATAATATTCTTTCTGGTACTTGGCACTGTTGTGAGTTGGGGTATGTCCTCCCCAAAAGAGATGTGTTTACATCTTAACCTCGGGAACCTGTGAATGTGATCTTACTGGGAAATAGGGTCTTTGCAGATGTAATCAAATTAAAATGAGTTTATCCTAGATTAAGGTGGACTGTAACCCAAGGCAATCACATCCTTATAACAGCCAGCTTCCTGTTGTCTAGACCAGAGCATCAGGCATACTGTTAAGAAAGTTTAAAATAAAATTCAAAGGCTGAATGCATTTGGCAATTATTGTGCTAAACCAGTGGTCAGCAAACTGTGGCTCACGAGCCACAGTTGTCTGCTCTGTTGACTAATGAGTTTGCCGACCACTGTGATAAACCATCACCTTTTGGAGACTTGATGCCCAAATCCCACCTGAAGAGTATGATGCCCTTCCACCAGCCAGAGTTGAACACAGATGCTTAGGGACCAAGAGTTTAGGGTGAGGGACAAAGCAAACCATGTACCCTAAACCCCAGCACTGCCTGACAAAAGCAACTGTGAAAGGTTTGGTCTGCCCCCACCTTTCAGACCTTCTGGTTTTCCTATCGATCTCTTTCCCGCCAGTCACACCCACTGCATAATTTTCAGGGTCAAATACAAAATGGAAGTCAGGGTCCCTCGTTATAATAGTGACAGCAGAGCATAAAGCCCAACGCAGGGCCATTCTGAATGTGGGGCTTGTTCAACTACACATGTTCCATCCTCCATCAACATACCAGGAGAAGGTCATGAGGATGAGCCAAGCCTTCTATTGATACATTTTATTGTTCACCAACATGCTAGAATTAAACCACCAATTGTTCCCACTTTAAAATCTGTTTTTAGCTATTTTATGTTGTCTGATGTATCTGTTCTCCATTTGGACAAAGACACAGTGATGCTCAGTATGCAGTACACCATATTTCCAAGCTGCCTCCTTCACCAGATTCTGTTCCTCAAACACCTGGTTCTCTGCAGCAGGGTTCTCATTGAACTGCACCCACCATGGAGACAGCCTGGCATTTCTGGAGAGCCACCCAGCTCCTTTTGGAGGGTTTGGGGGAAATGAAAGTTCGTCCTTCCTGGTGGGTGCTTTCAAGGCACAGTTGTGCCTTCTGACTTTTGAGCATTTCTGAGCTTCCCCTGAGGCAGCTTTGAGAGTTGATGATGCAGAATGCCTGCAGCATTCCCCTGAGTGTCATCTCCTGTCTCACCTGTTAAAGCATCAACACATCCTGCTGCAACCTTGGCAAGATCGCACATTCTCTGTCTCCCTGCAAGGCTTCCCAAACTTCCCCACAACCCTCCTCAGGGCCAAGGAGAGGAAGGAGAGCCCTGGCATACGGGGTCAGGAATGGAGCTTCAGAAGAGCTGAAATGCATCTCTGCTCCCTCATGTTTCACCTATAAATGTCATGTCAATTTTTGCAGTACTAAGTGACAAAATATTTTTATAAAAATAATATTTTTAAGTGTCCTAATCACCTTTTTTCTTTCTTTATTTTCAGCCACAGTTTACATTCAATACCATTTTCCACCAGTAGCAGATGTACTGCAAAGTGGCTGGAAAACCATGCCCACCACACAATGGTGCTCCCACTGCCCCAAGCACCCAAATGACTATATTCCCCGGGCTGTGATCTGCATCTCGGTGGCTATTCTACAACTACCAATTTGTACTGCTTTATCCATTCACCTTGGTCCCCCAACCCCCTCTCTCCTCTGACAACAATCAGTTTGTTTTCTGTATCTATGATAAACCTGTTGCCATTTCATATGTTTTGAACTCAACTATAATACATTTCAGCTACAAAAACATTTCATATAATTTGTGTATTTCATGGCCTCTTACTACTAATACAAAAGAATTTGGCATACACTGGGGTTATAGAATCTTGCCAATAGAATTGGACATTAACATACCGAGGCCAGACTAAATTAACCTCATAGTTAAAATGTGTTTCACTGTTTGTTCATTTATTTAATGCAACTCCATTAAAAGCATAATTTTAGATTATTCACGCTGCCTTTACTCAAATCAACACTGCCTTCTTTACCTGCTCTGAATTCTTGCTAGCAAGTGATTTGGCCATGTAGGCAGTGAAACACCCCTGTGCAGAGATCTGTCCCTGCATAGGCACTGTCTGTGATTCCAGGTCACTTACACCTTCTCCTGCAGCCTTGGGCCCTCCCCCTCCTCTGCTCCTGCCATAGATCCCCCTTCCAGTGGCCTCAGCACCTGTTAAGATTTCTGGAGATAGCCATTTCTCTTGATTGGCCTGCTTCTTGATATGAAAACAAAAGTGGAGGTGCCTGAGTCAGACTTGCCTGGACCTGGGCACTCCTGCGTTTGTTAAATATAATAATAGTGGCGCAGTACATGGATTCATGCACGTTTAAAGCAAATTAATTAGAAGAAGTATTTTAATATCATTATTCACCCTTTATAATAGAAGTGTCAGAGATGAAAGAAAATTAGTAAAATGTATATGAAAATAATATATAAATTGATTAATAAATAAAGAATAACAACATGATATAACAACAACAAATACATGATATAAAACAACCAAATTCATGATCGACAATGACAGATCGAAACACATGTGCAACTGGCTCCAGTGAGAGCTTTATATGTATTGCGCATGAGTGAGTTAACGCTTATTTTTAAATTGCCAGTGCACATCGGAAGTAAGCCTGGTCACTTGGCCTTATATGTATACAGATAGATAGATAGGGGTCCCTGAGTTCAAGAGGGCAATATGCAAAGTTTCTGTCATACAGGATTTGGAATGTAAACACAAGTGTGCAGTAAACCAGATTCAGGGCCAACGGTGCCTCAGCCACAACATAACCCATCGTTGAAGGTGGGACCAAGTGGCCCTGTGAGGACTCAGGCTCCCTCCTCTCTGCTCTGGTTCCAGGATGTGTCACCTGAGAACTTCCGTTGTCAAGTCACCACAGGTCAGCAGCTCCTGCATTGAGCGTCTACTCCTTGGTGGTCAGTGTGCATCATATGTACCAGCCTGTCGGATGGTCGGATGGTTGGATGGTCACTTAGCATTTACATATATAGATGGGGTGTTTCACTGCCTACCTGGCAATGGCCAAATCACTTTGTTAGCAAGAATTCAGCAAGCCTCACTTTCTGGCACACTTGGACAGCAACTCTGCCTTACACATTTACTTTTCTTTATTATTTTTATAATATATTAATGTTTTCCTAGTAGAAGGAGATGCAATCATAACATTTGATCAGTTTGAAAAATCATAAAATTCTCTGATTTTGCTTTTGTACGTCTGTGTTAAATGTGTTCCCCAGAGATATACTTGGGGAACTTCTATGAGCAGAGCTTTATCTGTCTGATTAGTTTAGCTCTTTGCTTGAAAGAGTCTAAGTAGCATTAAAAAACAAGGCTTTTTTTTTTCAGAAGCAAAGCTTTCTTATTAGCCAATTGAGGAAGATAACGAGCATTTCATTATGGGCAGAAATGCGTATGAGCAGGAAGCATTGATTTGAACTTTTCTTGAAGTCCACAGTCTGTGGCTTGGTTACCCTCCCTCACCTGTGAGATGCAGAAGAACTGTTGGTTTAGTGCTTTGGTTCCTGTGTAGACACCACAGAGAACATGTGTTGCTGAATTTATACAGAAAATCTGTAGTGGAATAATGTATCCCTATGCCTGTGCCTCACCCTGGATATTTTAGTTTCCTGTTTTACAACCAGACCTAGGCACTGGAATATTTTTTAAAAAAACCTCCCAGCTTAAAACAAAATTCAGCCAGGATTGTGAATCCCGGATGTAATGTAAGATAGGTGCTGGATGGCAAGAAATTGTTCCAAAAGTTTTTCTTTTAAGTCATCCAAGAACTGACTTGGAAAATAAGGCAAGGGAATTTCACTTCCACTGGTAGTGAAAGGGCAAATATGCATCATGTCCTTCTCTGCACAAGGTGAGACTGGCTTCCCCTCCCCTTTTAAAAGTGGGTGTGGCACATAACTTGCTTTGTTCATTGATGTGAGAGGAAGTAAAACAGATGACTGTAGGTTTGAAGTTTTAGGAGTCAATGCATGATTTGGCACATTCTCCTTTACCCACTGGAGCTATGCACTGAGATGAAACTTTCATCATTTGAACCCTAAATAACTGTGAAGGTCAGAGCACATTGGACAAGAGGTGTGAATGAGAAATAAAACTAAGTTATCTTTAGACACTAAGATTTCGAGTTTATTTGTTACTGCAGCAAAACATAGTTTATCCTGACAGATATTTTATAAACCAACCTTTGAAAAATTAAAATATCTTGTGCCTGACTGAGTGATTTAGGACAATGTGTGATGGTGAGGATACTTTTGATAAGGTAAATATGTTTTAGTTATGAAAAAGATATTTAAAAAAATGGTTTTATTGTTTTCAGAGAGGAAGGGAGAGGGGAAAGAGACAGAAATATCAATGACAAGAAAGAATAATCAATTGGCTGCCTCCTGCACATCCCACCCTGGGTATCAATCCTGCAACCCAGGCATGTGCCTTGACTGTGAATCAAACCATGACCTCCTGGTTCATAGGTCGATACTGAGCAACACTGGCCAGGTATATATGTTCTTTTTTTTTTTTAATGTGAGGCAACTAAAAAACATTTACGATTTCCCTTAGCAATTTCTGGAATTTGGAAAATGTGACTTGCAGATTCCAGTGTATTCTCAAGTTTTCTGATTCTGAAGCTGAGAATTAGCAATATTGGATTCTTTTTGGCTTTATGTGAAAACAGGCAATGGCGCAATGAGAGCTAATTTTGCAATATATTTGTCACAACTTAGACTTCACAAAGAAAATGTATACAGAAGATCCATCTATATATTTAAAAGCCTAAGTGATGGTTAAGACCAGATGACCAGATGACCAGCCAGTAGCTATGGTATGCATTGACTACCAGGGGGCAGAAACTCAACACAGGAGCTTCCCCGTCCTGGTCAATCCACTCCCACAGCCAACCTCTTGGGGCTGGCCAACCTCCCATGGTCTCTTCCCCTGGACTGGGCAAGATTGCCTCAATTGGTCTCAATCAATTGCCAGGCCAAGGGACCCCACTTGGGCACAAATTCATGCAGCGGGCCTCTAGTAGAAACATAATAGAATGAATTTTTCCCCATTGGGGTTATATTTTATTAGGGTTAGTGCTCTGTACTTGACATTTGTTATTAGCTAATGCTTATGACAACGAACTAGGTAAATGGCATTCAAATTAGATCACATGGATAAGATAACCTAAAAAATTATACTACTAAGCCTGTTTAGCATAGCTGCTTGCTAATGATGATACCCTTTAGGGCTCGACAGTCCAGAGGCATAACATAGCCATCAAAGAAATGGATAATCAGTAATAGAAGGAATGATTCCAATCACATAGTCCCTGACACCACAGAAATCTAAGTTGCTGAACATTAGGAACTGGGCAGAAAATTTCCCTCTTTATGAATGGAGAACCAAAGCTTTCTAAGAGCAACTTTTGGCTGCGTCACGCTGGACTGATTTGAATTTGCAATCATGCTGTACTCCGTCTAGACTAGTCTTTTAAACCACCTAGTACTGGTAAATCTGTGTTTTTAAAATGCAATTTCTTATATGTTTGCTTTGCTTTCTGCAGTATAGTGAACAGTGAAATACCAGCCAGTCTTCAGCCCCTACTGCTGAATGATAGCAGTGACAACAGCAAACCCATTTTGTCTGTGTTCTCTTTCTTGTGCTGGAGATACTAAGATACTGCTACCTGCCAGAGTCCAAGAAGGGGCTGTAACTTGTCTGACATTTAGAAGAGTGTCTGTTTTTTATGAGTCTTCGCAGTGTGTACTTGCATTGGAGAATTACATGATAGAACAGAAGGAAAAAATAACTTTTTTATATTCTTGGGAAAGCACCCAGGAACAACAAAAATAGCAGTTGCTGAGGATATGAATTTTAAAACAGAAAAGGACATGTGAGGAAATCAAGTGAGCACAATTTGGGGGAGATTGGCAGGACCCTGGGGGCGTTAAATGAAAAGAGTGTTTCTTGTCATGAGGACAGCTGGTTGAGTTGTTGGAGAGTTAGGTTGTTGGATCACTGACATCTTTTTGGAAACAGAAAGAATGTCTGTGGAATGTTCTGATGAAGGCCCTGTGTCGTATGCTTGTCACAGACTTCCAGATGTGTTTTGACTTGGATGTATAGTTCTACTGTCCATATTGAACATACATTATGTTAATAACATTTTAGATCTTCATGCTCATCCCAGCCCTCTATCTGCTAGGACTCAGGATGGAAAAATCAGCAAGACCTGGCCTTCCTGTCAGCTTCCTGCTGTGAGACAAACCTGTTTGGCCCTAAAAGTGACTCCCTCCACTCTGGATAGCTTGGCAGAGAGGTGGCTCAGCATGGCAGTGTTTGCTCAACAGAACAGGCTAATGCCAGGCCCTGCTCACTCTTCTTAATAAAGAAATTCTCAATGAAGGGAGTGTCCAGGGGTAGTAGTGACACAGGTGTCTTTGCTGCCTGATCTTATAAATATGTAGAGCATTGAGGACAGAGATGCTATACACTGACAGGTGAAACAAAGGGTGTGGAGACTCAGTTGTGCATAGCAAGGGTTCAGAGTTTGCTATAGACTAAAGTTTTGTGCCCCCTAAATTAATCTGTATAAATCCTAAGCCCAAATGTGGTTATGTTTGAAGGTGGGGTCTCTAGAAGGTAACTGTATCATGAGACAGCTCTTGAGAGCACCCAGAAGATGTCTGTCTATAAACCAGACTTGGAGTTGGACCAAATATCAAATCTGCCAGTGCCTTGATCTTGGTCTTCCAGATTTCAGAACTGTGAGAAATAACATTTAGTTGCTGAAAACTATTCAATCCATGGTATTTTATTTACAGCAGCCCTGAGCAGGCTAAGTCAAGGGTGGGTGTCTCTTCTACTTCTCAGCTCCCAAGTTCTCCCCAGTAAACCCATGTTATACTGGCACCACATGCTAGCTGGGTCTGAAAGGGACTCCTGTGCACAATTCAGAAGGGGCACAGACACATAAACGACCACCCCCGGTAGTATTAAATTAATGGACAAACAACTTTCTGTTGTGTTGCAGAGAAATGAACTTGAATTCCACCTGAAGTCTATGGGACAGTTTCCCAGAGAACATGGTCATTAGGTTGGGCCTGCAGGTCAGTAGAATTTGGGTAGAACAGGGAGCTGAAGGCATCTCGGGGAAGCAGATTAAAGAAAGTGGGTGTCTGGGTGGTGAGAAGCCCCGCATGGCTTGAATGTCTGTGCTTACAACAGATCAATCTGCCCAGACAGCAAAGGACACATGAAGCAAACATGCAAAGTCTATACCACAGCATAGGAATAGCCATGTCAGTAGAACATTTGTCACTAGGACATCATAGAACATGGAGCTAAAATGGGACAGATACTCATTGAAATATATATATACATATACATATATATATATATACATATATTTTTTTCCCTCTTCACAATGGTTTTACCTCTATTCAAGGCACTGCTTTCTCTAAAGAGGAGTGTCTTGAGCTCTGATATACAACATACATATAAGTTGTTAAACATTCATTTATTTAAAAAGACACATTTTACTAAGCTTTTGTCAGAATTTTGTTTGGCATTTGATGCTATTGGATAAGTCCTACTGGTTATCTTCCAGTAATTGGATTTGTGGTTTTTCTTCTGTACATCCTGTGCTTTGCATGTCTTGTCAATATAGGTGTAAAGTGGTAGGTTTCAAAAGAGAAAAGACTGGTTACCTTAAAATTTCTGATAAAACATGTGTTCAAACACCAAGTAAAATATATTGCTCTATGACATTTTGTGAAGAATTATAATTTTCTAGGAAGGTTTATTGATGTCACTGTTAGCAATATAAATACCTGAGGAAAATTTGTAAGGGTTCACCTGACTGCTTCTTTATATCTTTTCTCAAAAGTGTGCAATACCATTAACATAAGTTGGGATTCTAATTTTAACTAAAAATTTCATTAATCAGGTACTGACTGGTTGGATTTTGGAGAACAAAGGTTTTAAAGACTGGAGGTCATGCAAAAATATCAACTTTAGAGGACACTTCAACTTGAAAAGTTTCAGTTTCTACAGATGGAGAATGAATTGGTAAAAGGGGCAGGTTTATTACTTTAAATTAAATATGGATATAATACTCTTTTTCATTTCTCATTCCAAATACCTTACTTTCTTAATATGTAGTTGACCTTAACCTTCTCAAATATTTCCTCCCAGAAGTTGGTGTAACCAGTATTTCTGAATACATTTTCTAAATTAAAATGATCTACACAGTATAGTTAGGTTTTCTTTTTTAAAAACAAGATTACATACTGAATATAAGGGACGTTCATTCAATATAAAAATCACAGTTGAATATGGAAAAATATATAGTATTTCATAATACTAATTAAGACAAGTTTCAAAAGACAGAAGATTGAATAAAGCAGTTTTTAACACTGAAAAGGAGCATTAAATAATGATACACGAATAAAACAAGAACACTTAAAATTATGTACATATATATACCTTTTGTAAAGCTTCAACATACATGAAGGAAGAGCTAGCATAAATAAAGGGATAAAAAGATAAATCTACAATTATAGCAGGGAGATTTGACAGTCATATCTCAACTGTCACAGCACATTAGACAAAAGAAAAAAATCTTTAGGGATAGAAAACACTTGGGTAATAGAATAATCTATCAACCAAATTGACTTAATTGGCATTTATAAAACAATTCACCCTAAAGGAACAGAGTACACATTCTTTCCAAGTGAACAATTAACATTCACCAAGATAATAATACATATATGTAACATAACACACCCTTTGATAAATTTAAACTATTGATATTTTATAATATACTAGTGACGTGGTGCATGGATTCATGCACATTAAAAGGAAATTAATTAGAAGGTGGCTGGCAGGGCAGGACTGGGTGAGATGGCCCAGCACACCCTGGAGCCAACCTCCCACAGTCCCTTCTGACCAGCCCCACTGGGGTGGCACCATGGTTCAAAGGGCATCTGTGGAGTGAGCAGGGTCCCTCCAGCAGGTGGGGTCCTTCTGCCTGGCCTGTGGGGTTCAGGCTGAAACCCACTCTCTGACATCCCCTGAGGGTTTCTGGAGTACAAGAGGGTACTCTGCAAAGTTGCTGTCATACGGGGTGTGGAACACAAATGCAAGTGTGTAGTAAACCAGATCCAGGACCAACAATGGCTCAGCAACAACATAATAATACATATATGTAAACCATGGCCGAAGGTGGAATCACGTGGCCAGTGAAGAATTGGGCTCCCTCCTCTCTGGTTTTGGGGTGTGTCACTTGAGAACTGCTCCTGCCAAGTCACTGCAGCTTAACAGCTCTTGCATTGAGTGTCTGCCCCCTGGTGGTCAGTGTCCATCAGATGCACACAGCATATTAGCTTTTTATATATATAGATGATCTGTGGCCACAACAGATTTAATTAGAAATCACCAAAAATTACTTGAAAACTCACCCCAAATTTTTGGTAATTAACAACACAATTTTAAATAACACATAGGTCAAAGAAGAACTTACAAGAAACATTGGGAATATATATATATTTCATGGCCAATTTGGAAATACATAGTAAATGTGTGAGAGGCAGCAAAAGCAGCTCTCATAAGTATAGCTTTGCATGCTTATATTATAAAAAAAGACAAAAGGTTCAAGTCAATGGCTTAAGCTTCTACCTTAAGAATCTAGAAAAAGAAGAGCAATTTAAATGCAAAGTAAGTAGAAGGAAATAAATAATAAATGTGAGAGCAGAAACCCCCAAATTATAAAACAAATAGTACTAGTAAAGTCAATGAAACCTAGTCTAGGATGGATGGAATTTGGAAGTCATCACTCCATGCTGACAACCAGATAAAGTCTTCAACAACTCTTCTTAGATCCGTCAGAGAAGTGAAGACATAGGTAAACCATCCCTCAAATTGGAGCGACAAACAGGCAAATACAGATATTCACCTCTCAAAGCAGAAATCATGAGCAGAAACCTCTGTGGGAAACCGTACTTGGTTATGAAACTTGAAGTGTATCCGGTGAATTGCTGAAGGCTCAGAGTGGACAAGCATGAGAGATAAAACTCCAGGGGATGGATATAGGCCAGTGAAGTGATGGACTCATATTCAAGAGTTTTACCTTCAAGAGCTGGACCAGGTCCTCAATGAAGGTCAGAGAAAACTCCCCTGTGTTTTTAGCAGGGGGAGGAGAAAAGGAATCATTTTTAAATGCAGCAGAGTATTCTGTGCTACTTAACAAGACCTACCCTCAAGAGAAACTATTTTGCCAGAACCTATTGGAGTTTTATCAGAGCCAATGCAAGCAGGGGTAAAGGAAGTACCCAACTCCAGCCCCATCTAGACTTCCAAGTGAGAGAAGAGAGATGTACACCTCTAACCCACTTCCAGTCCCTCCGGCCATCTTGTACCACCTACAGGGGTGAAAAAACAAAACTGAGAAGCCTGTGTGAAGTTCAGAGTTCAAGGGCACAGACTCACTAAAACACACCTAATTATAGGATTACAGGACATTTTTCCCTCCCACCCCTTTTCCAGGACATTACTAAAGACTTAGTCACAGTTCTCTTTGCCTAGTTTATGATGCCTGCCTTCACACAAAAAATTAACTAGGCATGCTAAAAGCATAAAACAGAGTTTCAAGAGACAGAGCAAGCATCTGAACCAGACCAGGATATGACAAGGGCGTTGGAATCATCAACCATGAATTTAAAACAATGATAATGAAAATGCTGACAGTGTTTTCATTGTATTTCCATATGCAAGCACCTGACAAGTGGATGAGGAAATTAAAGCAATGCCATTTACCGTGGCAAAAGATTTTTTTTTAAAAGACTTAAGAACAGAATTAACAAAAGTAGTCAAGAACTGTACATTTAAAGGCTGAAAAATACTGAGAGAGGTTAAAGTAGGCCTATGAAAATAAATAGGCATATTATGTTAATGGATTAGATGATGGCATATTGTAAGGATGTCAATTTTCCTCAAATTGATCTGTATACATTCAATGCCATTTGAATCAACGTCCCAGCAGGTTGTGGTACTAGACAATCTAGATCTAAAATTTACATGGAAATGCAATTGACATGGAAAAAAACAACTGGAATCAAAATTTACATGGAAAAGATTTAGATTTGCTAAAGTGACTTTAACAACAACAACAAAAAACAGCAAATAGAAAGATTTAAATTATCTTAAATTACAAGGCTTATGGTAAAGCTAATTAGTCATTACTGTTGAATATTGGCATAAAGATAGTTACAAAGATAAAATATCAGGCTAGAGAGCCCAGAAATATTAGAATAGGTACATGTTCAAGAAATTTTTCAACACAAGTAGCAAACACTAGGAGAGGATAGACTTCTTAACAAATGGTACTGAAATGCTAAAATGTCCATATGGAGAAAACAAATTTTGTCTCTTATCTCACAACATTGCCAGGAATCAACTCAATGTAAAACTGTTACATAAATGTAAGACAATCTTCTCCTGCAGTTAAGCACGTGTGCATCTGGGGAGCCATGCTGGAGCCGTTGAGAAAACCTGAGTACTAGCTCCAGACACCACGCCTTTAAGCACTCTAGGCCACACTGTCTTGTAATATAGCATGGTGGCTGCATTAGGTCAGAGAAAGTCAAACACGGGGATGGAGCGGCCTCCATCTCAGCTACTGATGAAATGGGGCATTCCTGTCTGTATGAGAAAAGTGATGTGACCCACAAAATGTCTATATACCAAACTAGGAAACATAGAAGACACTTGATCCACGATAAGAAGTCATTGAATAGGAAGCAGCAGTGGGTAGGAGAGAGCTTCATTCCATCATGGGACTGAGGAAATCAGCCACTTCACTCATAAGTCCAGAGTGCAGGTTTCAGTGAAGAGTCAATTGAGAATCATACGGCATTGCCACTATGCTCCCAGACCTAGATTATGGCTAGAATGTGATAAATTTGTGTATGCATAAATGAATAGATAGTGAGAATGCCAAGTCGAAGAGTTGTTTAGATCTTATTATGTTCTATGCTCTTCACCAGTTGTTAGAGAGGTTATAAAGAATAAGTGATCTATTATTTACAGTGAGAAAACTGTGGGCCAGGGGGACATCAGCAAATCACAGAAATCTGTCACAGAAAATAGAAGGAAAGTGCCCAAGAGGGTTATAAACCCAATGCCCTTAGTGCAAAGAAGTATAAGGTAATAATTCACTGAGGGGTTGATATTTGAGATATTTTTAAACGTAAGGGTGAAATTTACTGGATGTTATTAATTCCTGGGAAAAACATGTTCTTTGTTTGCATGATTGTTATGTTTCAGGGCCTGTCTTTTTCATGTCAGCTTAAAGCTCTTAGTGAGTGGACTCTGAAGGAGGCTTTAGTACATAAAGTATTTTCACATGACAAGATGATGGACAGATGAATGGAGCACATATAGCATTTTAAGTGAGGACTCCAGACAGGTGAATTAACCTCCAGCAAAACAGTGACACTGGTAATAGCGATCTTAAATAGAGTTATGCATGTTATATCATCAAATCCATATCTATGGATTTGATCATATCTTGACTCAAGATGGAGGAAGATGGAGGAATTATGTGATAAACACAATGGTAGTGAAGATTGAACATAAGGAAAAAAAAGGTGAAGGCCAATTAAATTAAATCAGATTCAGGAGAAGCCAGATTCTGGGACTGAAATGAAAATCTGAAAATAATAAAATAATTTTCATTAAAAATCAGTATCTGGATGCATTCTAGCCCCACCCCCCAAACAAACAAGCAAACAGCAACAACAAAAAAACACACAACCTGAATCTTAGGAACATTTAGAATCAGATTTCTTACCAACCCCTGTGTGAGACTTTAGGGAAAGAACACTGGATACAGAGTGGAACCAGAACTAATCAGAAGCCCTAATCCTTCTAAAGAGTTCCCCAGGGAATGCCAACCTTCCTTATCTGGAAAGCCTTAACATTCAACTGTGTCCGGACCATAGAACCGAAATTCTGCAGAGGATAGCCAGGGACTTCACAAAGCAAAGATGTCAAATGCATCCCATCTCTAAGTAGCTGTGTTAGAAAAAAGACAGTCATTGATTTCATCATCTTGCATTTCTAGCAAAATTATAATCCCAAGAAAAAAAGAAAATTTTTTCTTGCTGAGCTTCTCTCCATTTTTTAAATCTTTTCTCTCTTATATTTTTCCCATTTCACTTAAACTCAAGTACCATTTGCTTCCTAATTCAGAGCTGAAAATCCAATTCTCCAGTCTGACTGCCCCCCTCTCCCATTGATTTCCTAACTTAAAGCAACATCTAGGACGACCATCTCCTCTCCTTCTAGTGACCCAGTATTGAAGGGTCATCTTACCCTGGGAATCCATGAAAGTGACCCCTATTCTGCCTTCAATGGTTCCACAAACAGATCTTGGATACATACATCAGTCCTGGGGCAGAATTTGCCTCTACCCAAGAGACCTCAGGCTCCTTACCTATAAAGCTTTCACACCTGGTGAGCTCAATTCCTATAAAAGATCAGAGAAGAAAAATCTATTCTACACATCAGAGAAGCTGCATTTTTTTCTTCTTTCTCCCCTGGATATCTTTCTCAAGTTCATTGGTTGGTTTAGCCACAAATTAAGCTTTTAACTTAATGAGATATATTTGTTTCTATGGTTGAGTAGTAATTTGTGGTTTAAAATGAATGGTTTAAACCATGCCTATTTATTATCGCACATTCTGTAGGTCAGAAATGTAGGTGGTGCATCTCCCAGACCAAAACCCAGGTGGCAGCCACCCTGGGCTCTTACTGGAAGGCTCTGGGAGATAACCCACTTCCATACCATTTAGACTGTTTGCCACAGTCAGTTCTGTGTGGTTGTAGAATTGAGGTCCCCATTTCCTCCTGCTGTTGGACGATCAGTGGTTTTTAGCATCTAGAGACCACCTACTTTCCTTGGCATGTGGTAGCATCCATATTCAAAGCCTGTGGCAGCTGTCAAATCCCCCTATTTGCTTGAACTATCTCCGTCCTCACTTTCTGCCTTCTCTTCCTTTAAAGACATATATGTGATAACATTCTAGCCCACCCAAACAAATCAGAATTATCTCCCCTTTGAAGGTCAACTGAAATAGGTCAAAGTGGAACAGCTATCCTCATTATTTACAGCCATAGCATTCCTATCTGAAGTCCATCATCTCCCTCCATGGTTCCATTATTATAACATTAAGCATTACAAGGTATTTTATGGTTATATATGACCATGCCTTCTTATTCAGGTTCAAGTGTGGTTTACTTAAAGGCAGAGCCATGTCCCTGGCAGGACTAGGACAGGGCTTGACACGCTAGGTGACATTGTAGAACTATTTCTTATACTGAGACAATGTCCTCAATGAGGTGCTAAAGTTTCTGATACTATAGAAGCATGAATAATTTTTCTAATGCTGCTGTCCTCTACTTAGACGTACCATAACAAAAAGTATTGAGTCCTTACCACAAACCATGTGTCTTTTATAAATGCTATGGGGAAAAGTCTTTGAATAATCATCTCATTCTTTGGATTCAAGTTAAAAATAATGCCCCAAGACATCAATGACAAATTAGTTTGAAGTAATAAATTGTTATAGAAAGGACAATGCACAGTTTAAGAACTTAATTTAAAACATTTTAAATTATTAGTTATTGTATTTGAAGATATAAATCATATTTTTTAGAAAATGCTAGTATGTCTCTAAAATGAAATCAATTCCTTGAAGTTGTCATTTAATCAAATTTACAAATGAGAATGTGATGAAAAAATATTGAATAGCCCCAAATGCTAAGGTAAACACAATACTAACTTCTCCTCAAAATAATGCTATAAAATAATTTTCAGAGTTTAAAAATGAGGAAGATAAGCATAATCCACTCCCCTCCCCCGCCCAAAAAAAATCTCAGTTACATTTATACAAACTTTCAGAAAGCAACCCTTTAACGTGTCATATTAAAAACAGACCCTAGTGATGGAAGCAACCTTCAGAAGGCAATTGTTACACCCACAGTAAGTCCAAAACAAGAAAAGTACAAGCAAAGGGAAGGACTTTTTGTTATGAACTAAATTGTATTCCTCCAAAATTTATGTTAAATCCCTAGCCTCTAGGCCCTTTAAGGGGATAATTAAGGTTAAATGAGGTCTTAAGAGTGGGGCTCTAATCCTACCTGCATGGTGTCCTTATAAGAAAAGGAAAACACCAGATTCTCCCTCTCTCTCTCTCTCTCTCTCTCTCTCTCTCTCTCTCTCTCTCTCTCTCTCTCTCTGATCTATTACAGATAGGGGTCCTTGGACATAGAGATATTTATGTGATATAAAAATTCTTTTAGGCTGTCAATGTATTTTGTTTTATGAGAATATTGGGGACACAAAGGGTTACTCTCTGAGGTCTAATATTATGCTGCTCAGTAGGAAAAATATGGCTTTGGAGTAAGTCATGCATATCTGACTTCAAATCCCAAGGCTTATATTTATTAGTTGTGGGACTAGAAGCAATTTCTGTAATTTCTCTGAGTGTCAGTTTTTATCATTTCTACAAGGAGAGAATTCTATCTCCATTGCTGAGAGAAATATACTCTTGTGTTTAAAGTGTCTGGCAAAGAATCTATATTATTTTTTTGTTTTGGGGGGCATTTCATAGACTTTCAGGACACAGAGTTTGTGGAAGCTTCTCAGGAAGTAAACAGCCATGGGGATTCTTACTTGTCTATTTATTAAGGTGCTCAGAATATAGTTTTGGTTGAAGATCAAAACATGAATTAAACTTTGACCAGCATTTATTCAATAACAGGTCATTGTTGCAAAGAATATTACTGGACTTGAACAAAAAAGAACTGGGCTTGAGACCAGTGACTGCCACTTTCTATGTAACTTAAGACAAGTCATTTCTCTCTGATCTCCAATTTCTCATCTATTAATGGGAATAACTATCCCTCACAGGTATTGATGGGATTCAGAGACAATAAGGCAACACATTTGGCAATTTGCCTAAGGAGAAGTTAGTTTCTAATATAAAAGAATCATTGAATTCATGTGGGAAATTCAGACTACAGCAACTGAAGACTCTGGGTCATATATTTTCTTAACCAGTATCTCTAGAGCAAGCATGTCAAACTCGCGGCCCACAGGCTGCATACCTCATTTATTTGCCCCATGTTAGCCTTTGAGTTTGACATGCTTGCTCTAGAGAAATGACACTTGACTCTGTGTTCTAGGCACCAAGTCTACTTGGAAGAACAAAACGTATTTGATTCCTGTCTTCAAACAATTCTCCAACAGCATGGGAGACATATTAAACACTCAAGAAAATGAATAGCTACATTATTTTAAGCTATGAAAAGTCCTATGAATAAGACTAAGCAGCCACAGAAAATATTATTTGTGGGGGTTGGGATGGGGGACTGATTTAGACTGAGGGTCACATACAGCCCTCTGCCAAGGTGATGGGTGCAATGAGGCAGGTGAGGGCAAGGGGAGATCTTGGGGGAAGCATGTGCCAACATCCTCAGATAAGACAAGAGGCCACCATGGTGGAACTTTAGAGATCAAATGAGTGGAGTTGGGGTTAGTGAATAAGCTGGGCCCAGTCACTCAGGGCCTCAAAGGGCACAGGAGGGATTGTGCGTTTTAACCCAAGTGCAGTGGAAATCCATGGAGACTTCTGAACAGGAAAAAGACAGAATCCACTCACAGTATGGAAAGGTCACTAAGACTGCTTTTCACTGAGCATCCAGGAGGGGGTGCAGCTGGGTCAGCAAGGAGGGCATCTGGCCACCAGGTGTGAGGGAGGGAGGACAGCCTCTCACTACTGGGAGGGAGAGGGCAAGACAGCATCCAGCTTTGGCTCTGGAATGTCAGGATGGAAGACTGAGGCAGAGCTAGGGAAGGAGGTAGATGGAGCAGAGCTATTTTCTCCGGGAAAGATGGCCAGATGAGTTTGCTGGGATGATCACCAGTAGGCAGCATCTTCACTTCCTTATGTGCGGAAGGAAATGATAAGCAGGAAGAAGTAACATGAATCTTTGTTGAATAAAAACTTTGATAGACTGATAGCTTCTGCAGATTATTGGCAAGGGTGATTTGAAATGTCCTGCTGTTTCTTTTTCTTCACAGGAGGAGTATTGTAATTTCACCACAAAATAAAATAAAAAGGCAAGGCATCTTTTGGGGTTAGGGGAGAAAATTGCTTACTATTTCACTCACTGTTAAACAGTCAATTTGTCTACCCAGTATATTCTCTCATATTACTTGAGTCTAATAAGATTTTGTGATTATATTTCAACCTTAATATCCTAAGTTATTGTTTACCTTGGGAGTTTTCTAAAGTTTTCCTACATGTGCCTTTCATAGAAATATTTGTTTCCTGCCTTCAATTTAAGTTACCATAATTATTTAAATTATATCTTTATTTCTACTTTATAGCCGATTTTTCCTTTTCTGTTTCTTCCATTTGCCATAATGGGAAGTATGTTATTATTTTATAAGAATGGCAGTCTTCATAACTTTAACTTCAACACAGTAAAAATAGCATTTTGCCCATTCCCCCAAGGACAGCAGTTATAAAAGAAACTTGACGCTGTGGATATAGCAATAAAACCAGATAGAGTTTTACAATAAAATGCCAGCCAACAGAATTTGGAGTTATAATCCATTCCGGTTTTGATCATCACCACATTTCAACTTGTCATCTCCTCTTCATTATTAATACCCCCTAAACTATTTCTCTGTCTATCTTATCTGCTCTCTTAATGCTCTGTTCTGGAGAGCTGACAGGGAGGGTAGATGCCTGCTCTCACAGGAAGCAGGGATAACTCTTCACCCCCTAATTGATTTTCTCCCAGCAAATGTTCCCATAAATTCCCTTCTTTTCAACTTAGGAAGTGATCCATGTATCTTTTATTCACCCATGTGCATATAAAAATACATGAGAGTTCATACCATTATATCAAGTACTAGTGCCACTCTTTTCTGCTAGTATTAACAACCTTATTATACCAAATTCATATAAAATAGACTGATAATGTTACAGATTTGCATTAAGTCCCTTCTCTTGAACTTGAAATACTGACATATGCTAAGGTGCCAGGAGTCGGGACTTCAACATAGAAATGTTGGAGAAATACAGTTCAGTTTGTAACAAGAATATATATAAAATAAACAACTAAAACATAAAAAATTAAGTGCCATTTTTAAAAAATTTTATTTATCGCTGAAAGTATTACAGATAGCCCCATTTATACCCTCCATTCAAGCCTTCCCAAGCCCTCACTTTCGCTGCACTATTGCCTGTGTCCATGGTCATTCATATTTGCATTTAATTTACTTGGTTAATATCTTTCTTCCCTTACCTCTGAGTCTGTTCTATGCTTCCATGTCTTGGGATCTATTGTGTTCATCAGTTTATTTTGTTCATTAAATTGCACATTTAAGTGGAATTATATGATATTTCTCTTTCTCTGACTGGCTTATTTCACTTAGTGTAACATTCTTAATAGTATAAATATTTGAAATTTCTGGAAACAACTATAAAGAGGGTTTTGTAAAACTTCTGTACAGAAAATTATATGACATTATTGAAATCAGTTCAGGAGGACAAATAAATACAGAGGTATACCATGTAAATAGATTGGAATAATCAACACTTTAAAAAAATGACTCTTATACTAAAGTTGGTAGATGAAATCTCAATTATAATCTCAGCAGGTCTTTATGTAGAAATTTAAATGCCGAAGCTGAAATCCACACAGAAATGCATATAGCCAAGAATAGCCAAGATGAGCTTGAATACAAATAACAAAGTTGAAGGAATTTTTATTGAGCTGGGAATTGACAGGTAAATAGAACATAGGATCTTAAGAGAGATTCATCCCTAAATGGGTATATAACTTATTCAGAAGTTGGTTCTATAGTAGAGTGGGGGAAAGGACAGTCTTTTAAATAAATTATGGTGGGTCAAGTGAGATAACATATTGGCCTCAACTTCATATCATACCCTTAGTTCTAAACGGATTCTAGATCGAAATGACAAAAGAATAATAGATTCTAGAGAGTCAGCTATGAGAATGTTTTTTGATCTTGGGAACGGGGCTAAACTTTCCTAAACAGAACACAATAAGCACTGACTCTAAAGAAAGATACTTATAAATTAAATTTTGTTAAAATTAGGAAATTTTTTGAATGCCAAAATAAAAATGCAAACCAGACTGTAAAAAGTGCTTTCAATACATATACCCAACAAAATATTTGTTTCCAGAGTTATTTTAAAGTCTTAAAAATTAATAAGTGAAAGACAAATGCTCCATAGTGAAATACTTTATTTTATAAATTTACTTAAATCTATTGGACACCAAATAATTATCAATCAACAATTATGGTTATTTCTAGTAAAATTAAAAAAAATAGAGGATACATGAAGGTTACAATACCTCTGACTGGTATATATGGAGTCATATTTTTATAAAGTTGTTCAGCCAGATAGCCTACTCTTATTATTTTGAACTGTTCTCACCCACTATTTTCCTACATTAAATTATGTGGATCAAAAGATACTATTTTTTAGCCATTTTTATTACCAGGCAAAAATAGGGAGGTTGAAATGCATTATTACTAGTTTGGCTTATGTTCAATATTTTTGGTATAATGTATTTGTTTATGAAACCTCTGGGCTTTGTGTCAAACATAACAGCTTCTCATAGAAATGGTAAATGGGAAAAGCAATAACTAGTAGAAAGACAAGCCACATCCATATTCAGAAGAAAGTTTTACTATATTTTCATTCATAATCATTAAAAAAACTTTGTGACTAAAAATGATAAATTTAAAAAAATTGTTTTAAATTTCAGAGTGGAAGGGAGAGGGAGATAGAAGCATCAATGATGAGAGGGAATCATTGATTGGCTGTCTCCTACATGCCCCCTACAGGGTATTGGGTATCAAGCCCACAAACTGGGCATGTGCCCTTGACCTGAATCAAACCTGTGATCCTTCAGTCCGCAGGATGAGGCTCTACCCACTGAGCAAAACTGGGTAGGGCCAGAATTTGTCTTTTTGTATTGGGCTTATTTTACTTAGTATTATGTCCTCAAGATTCATCCATGCTACAGCTTGTGTTAGAATTTTCTTATTTTTTAGGTGGGAATAATACTCCATTATATGTATGTGCCACTTTTTACTTATTTGTTCATCTATTCATGGACTCTTGGGTTGATTCCATCTTGAATGTGAACGGAGGAGTACCATTGAAGTAACGTCTTATGCATCTATATCATTCATTCATTATTGGGAGAGCTGCACAAATGTTTACTCAACACAAACCTATCTCTATGACTGGCAAGGAGAATACTCATGAAATAATTTATGCTATGTTCTTGAGGAGCATCCAGTCTGGTGGGAGGGCCAGCTAAAAATTGTTAGAATATAGTGTGAAATGTGAGATTATGGCTTGAACATGTGTTTATTCCAGCCTCACGAGGTCAAGGAAAGCTTCCTGGGTAGCTTTCCTGGGTAGCTTATCATCTGAGTTGTGAAGGTACATATTTAGGTAAAAATGCTAGTGACAGTCTGCTAGGCAGGAAGCAGACAGCAGGGTAACAAGGGCCCAGAGGCTGACCCTCTTGGGAGTGGACCAGCCTGGAGACAATGGTCATTTGAACCTAAGGACTCTAGAAAATGACTGTCTTTGAAGGGGATGCAGAATGGTGCAGAGCCTAGATTTAGTTTTGAGGCAAAGGGATGCCCTTTAATAGATTTTAATTTGTAGAAGAAACTCTGGATTTGCTAGATAGAGATTGGAGGAAGCAGACCAGTGTCCAGGACAATATTTAGAATAGGTGAGAGATGGCTGCACTGAGGTTGTATCTGAGAAAGGAGAGAAAGATAAACACAGTGGAGCTGATACAATAAGCCCAATACAAAAAGACAAATTCTGGCCCTAGCCAGTTTTGCTCAGTGGGTAGAGCCTCATCCTGCGGACTAAAGGATCACAGGTTTGATTCAGGTCAAGGGAAAATCTGGCCCTAGCCTAGTTTTCATGCATGTTTTAGATTGAAGATACTCCATTATCCCATCCAGATTTCTATCAGAGTAAGTTCCGACAGATGGAGTGCGGTGTCATTATCATGTAAATGTGACCAGTCAGATGTTATTATATGAATAAATATAAAGAAAAATGTAATTGATTAAACATACATTTGACTAAGAGTGACTTTTTTGTTTGTTTGTTTGTTAATCCTCACCTGCAGATAGATAGGGAGAGTGGAAGAGAAAGGGAAGGACAGAGAAAAACATTGATGTGAGAGAAACATTGATTGGTTGCCTCCTTCAAGAGCCCAGACCAGGGCCCAGGCTGGGGAGGAGCCTGAAAACCAAGGTACATACCCTTGACTGGAATCGAACTCAGGACCCTTTGGTTAACAGGCCAACACAATACCCACTGAGCCAAACCTGCTAGACCACACAGTGACAATTTTTATATTAGCTTACATTTATTAAGCATTTGCTAAGTATTTTACCATTTGATCTACTATTCCTTAATCTACATATTTAATGGTGTTCCTAATTTACTTATAAGGACATGGAATATTAGGAGAATGAGGCAGCTTGCCCACTTTAGGTGTCTGGTAAGTCCTGAATTCAGAGGCAAGAGCAGGAGTGTCGACCCCTAAAGCCCATGTGTTGAGGGTACAAAGGAGGGCCTGTAGTCTGGTAAACATTCAGCACCCAAGACCTGGTGCCGATGCTGGAGTCAAAGCCACGTCCCTCAGCCTCCGATGGATATTCCTCTAACTTTGCCTGAATCCGTTGAATTCCTTTCAAAATATTAAGGGCAATTTGTAGGACATTTTTACAAATGATGTTGAAAATGTTATAAAATCAAAACAGCAACGCACAGTGTTTATTCAGGACAGGTTTTCTCACATTCACTGTTTCCTCTCTGTCACATGGTTCCTTTTCTCCTCAGCAATGCATTAGAAAAAATAGAATTCAATTTACTTTACTCTGAACTAATCTAACATTAGACAAGTTCTATAGCAAATGAGGAATACTCAGCATTTTATTTTCAACAAAAATAAGCAGTTGTGAAAAAATTATGTGGTAAGAAAATAGAAAAGATAAAAGCAACATAACTGTTATCAGAAATGCTGTGACCTGAATTTCACTGCTTTGTTGGAAACTAGGACTGAAATAAGAATGTTTTCCCCTCTATGGTGGTAGCTGCAACAAAAAGTAATTTTACCAACGAAAATTGCTTGAGCTTTTAAGGTTTTTGTTTGTTTATTTTTATTATTTTGTGTTCTGAGGAAAGCCAATACCTTCCTATGCAAGTGTGTTGGGTGTGTTCTCGTTCTTTAGTCACTGATTTGGAATGGAGATTTCTGAGGCACCAAGAAATAGCATCTGGCCTTAATGATGAATCGTCTATTTTGCATGTGGCCACATAAGATCTGTTTCTTCAAAACCAACTCGGTTTGCAAGAATCATCCAGAGTGTGTGAGAAATATTTGATTGTAGCCAAAATAAGAGTTCAAATGATTTCCAGTGTCCTTAAAAATGTTCACTAGAAAGATCAATAAAATGTAATTTATAATCATTTTAGTTTTTTCCTATTAATATAAAATGGCAGTGGCCTTTGGGGGTTAGAGATAAAGTATCTATGTTCCTTTAAGCCTCACCTGAAGATATTTTTAATTGACTTTTAGAGAGAGAAAGAGGACGGGAGAAAGAGAGAGAATGACAATGTGAAAGAGACATTAATTGGCTGCTTCCCCCCATGCCCAGACCAGCGATGAATTTGCAACCTATAGGTATGTGCCCTGATGTGGAATTGAACCCACGAACTTTTGGTGTATAGGACAATACTCCAACTGACTGAGTCACCTGGCCTAGGCATCCATTGATTTAAAAACCTCTGATATTTCTCCATTATATTATAGGAGAAAATATATAGGAGGAAATAGCCAAATACTGAGCAGTCAAATATTTTCCTAACATTTTTCCTCGTAACAAATATAATATATGTTCATTGTATAAATACATAAACATCAGGAAGCAGTATAAAGAAAAAAAATCACCAGAAATTCAATGTTCAGTATTAAGAAATATTTAGTGATACTTCTTTCAGATTTACATATATACACAAACACACAATGTGCATGTCCTACTTATAAATACATATAAAATCATTTAATATTGTATATAATGCACACATATAAAAACATGCATGTGTATGTGTAGAGAGGCCCCAGGGAAGACACCTGAGCATTCTTTAAATCATTGTCAGCTGAATCCAAGGCACCAGGCAGAGCCACATCTTGGAAACACATCCACCAAGAAGGCTGGATGTGTTATTAGTACTGATTCTTAACTTGCTCCAGGTATTGGGGAAAGGGCCTTGGAATGTAGATTCAGCCTAGCCCCGGGAATGAGGGAATGAGTAGGTCATAGACCCACTTAAGCTCCTTTGATCCTGATTTTTTTCAGGTGAAATCCCTTTTTATTTTGATATAAATAAACACGCTGCTGTTGGATTTGAGATTGCTGTCTCTCCATCAGAAAGAACAGAGATTCCACCCAGCCCCAGCTTTTTATTTCTATTTCTGTGCCCTCTATTCTTTCTTTTATTTCTCAATCCCCAGTTCCTCTACTCAGAAACTGGACCCACTCTCTTTCCATGCTGGATGTGGAAAAGAGAAACAACCCCCACACGCATGAGTTAAACAATGGAACAAGTCTAAATAAATGGACTCACAATGAGGCATGAATCCTTCCCAATAAATAAAAAATAATAATTCCTCACTTCCCACAACCTAAACTAAAAATTATATTGTTTTGTTTTCAAATAGAACTCACTTTTCCTGGGAAAATGGTTAAATCGTTTGCATTATTTGAAATCACTACCTGCAATTATTCTATTCTGCATTTTGTAGAGCAGTTGGAAGATCTGTGTAGTGGGGTCTAGTTCATCTCTCACTGAGCAATCATACCTTCTCTGCTAAAAACTGCAGCAAGAAGGTTGCATGTTTAAACAATTTTCCGCAGTGTCAATGGCTTTTCTCAGAGTAAGTAAAGATGCAATATCCTTACCCAAACTTCAATGCAATTGCTCATTTCAGAATCTAGAGAGACAGCACCAAGTTGTCCAAAATAATACGATTCAGGGACTATGAAATTACATTGGCTGCAATAACTTTAAGGCAAAATACTTATTTCTATTTCCATTTCTGTTTCTACAGAAATTAATGCCTCTGTGTTTAATTCACTCTACATTGATGGGTAAATGGGTTGCTTGCTGTTCATCCTTGCTTAATGTTTAAGTTGATATATCTGAATTTTACTTTGCTAGCCATTGTGCTAAAAATCTTCATCTATTCCAGAAACAGACTCCTGTAACCTTGTCAAGTGCTTCTCTAAAAGCTCTTTATGTCATCTATTTTCTATGAGTCTAGAATTGGGTCATTTTGAAAGTCTGACTTCTTTTTGTCTTTATAGATAGCATTTATTGATTAGTCTTCATGTTTGTTAAGAACCATCAAACTGCATTCTTTTCAGTTAACAATGAATCAGAACCGGCTTAAACTGAGATATCTCAGCTTAAAAAGATGCATTTGTCACTGGATAAAAAGCGTGGTCACCATAAAGCAATACAGGATTTTTATGATCTGAATACACATTGTCTAATATTGAAAAGCACTGTTATGGTCAATGTGCAATTTTATTTTTGTCTTCTTTCCCTCTCAATTCTTTGTAGCACACACCTAACTGTCTAGCATATGGAGTTGCCTCCTGAGGTCAGAAGAGAACTTGTGCCTGCTCATGATGCTCCTGTAAAGACTGCGACCCCCCTCTAGGCAACTCCAATAATTTTCTGTAGGTGTTATTCACACGTAGAACTACAGCGTCTCCCTTCCCCATAGTCTTCAATTAAAAGGTTTCCAGCGTCCTCCCAATTCTCTGGTTTGTGTCAATAGGAAAAGCTCAGGGCAGGAGTCCCTGCTGCAGGTGCTGCTCTTCTCAGAAATAAAAATATGCTGGCTTCCTGACATGTTAGAAATGACAGTGGGACGCCTTTCACCATATTACTGGGGATTTTCTCTTTAGCTCTAGGTTTAGTCTTAAAACTGGATGATCACCACAAGGAAAATCCACACAAAAATAAGACTCGGCAATGTTCTTCCAGTTGGTTCAGTCATTTCAGTGTCTTGTCACACACATACTGTCATTGATACATGAAGGACAGATATTGTTTGCCCTATTCAGAAGCCAAAATGTAATGTCATGACATCATCGCAGCGGGGGGAGTGACAAGATCCCCATGTCTCTGAAGGCCCTTTCCCAATGGAGGTCATTGCCCTGCAGAACAGCAGCAGCGACGGCCACTGTGTGGAGCTGTGGGATGGACAGAAGACCAAGGCCAAGGGCTGAAGATACACTGGTCTCGATTCCTGTTTGCCTGGGGCTGTAGCTCAGCATCATCATTACTAGAACTCATTCTGACTGAGGTGCCTGCCACCTGTGACTGCTTTAGTTTGGATCTGCAAACTCTGTGGCAAACAAACTCTCTAATACAAGTTATGTCCCCAGTGTTTAGGGCTTAACACATGTTTTCTCAATCGTACAAACTAATATTGAATGTAAACTGTAATCAGAATATTTTCTTTTAAAACGGAAGAGCCAAATAAATATTCCCCAAAAGGGGAATCACTAGACTCACATTTCAAGATGAAAGCCTGAAGATGAAGCCTTGGTCTGGACTCCCTCCCTGGGTTCTCGCCCATGGAAATGTGCTCCAACAGTCCTCCTCTTCCCTTGTTTCTGCATCTGGGCCTTCTTCCTAATCGAATGCTGCTTCCTCTTCTACAAGAAGCCCTGGATTGGAAGCAGGTGTTTGGGGGATGTGAGCTGACACCACTCATTTTCTCAGAGAGATTTGGGGGAAGAGGTGGCTCTGATGGCCATGCTCCCTGGTTAGGACTTCCAAACAAGCTAACAGTTCCAATTACGGGGCTTCCCGCAGGGCAAAACAGAAACAGCAAATTCAGAAAACTTGCTGTGCTTTTCTACTGATTTTGTTAGATAAGTTGCTTTGACACATGTATGGAAGCAGACTGTGAAATCAGCAAACAGAATTTGCTCAGTCACTTCTTTTTGGAAGGCATTAGCCTGAAGTGATCAGCACCACAGGATTCTGAAATAAGAAGAGAGTAAGGAACACAGTGAAAGGGGCATGGAGGAGCGCAGGGCCGCACACCCCTTTGTAGCTGATGGCCTCTCCATCCCTGAGGCGAACCTGTGCGGGCGCTGCCAGTTGCCACCGAGATACAGGCACTGAAGGCAAAGATAAGAGTAAATAGGTGGAATCCTGTCATTATTGCCAACCTAGTTTTTTCTTCTGAAGGACTGCCACATCCTTTCCTAGGCTTCTGTTCTGTGGGGTCTCAGCAATATGTGCGCGCACAGGTTAGGGGACATGGGGCGCCCATTCTTTTCTGGGAAGTGACTAACAGACTCTCCATATCCCTTCTTATCACATCTCCCCGCCCCCAGAACACAGAGTACATACCCCTTTTACACACACTCTCTCATATCCGCACACTCTCTCACACATGCACACACACTCACAACACAACTCTCTCTCATATCCACACACTCTCTCTCACATGCATATACACTCATAGACACACTCACATCCAATACACTCACAGACACACACTCTCTTTCACATCCACATACACTCATAGTTACATAATAAACATACTCTCATACTTTTATACACACTCACACCCACCATTCTAGTCTAATGATATACCCTCACACTTTCATTCACACTCACATTACACACACACACACAAAATATACTACATATATGCTTTACACTCTTACACACACACACTCACAATGTTTCACACTCATCATTGACTCACAATCACATTTTCACACTCTAATACATGGGCATGATATATATCCTACTTGCAAACACACGTTTAAACATAGAGTAGACACCCACTCACAGGTGTGCCTATACAGCTTCACTCACATATACATGTGCCCTCACACACTTGCCCTGCTCTGTGGGCCTCAGCCCCACCTGTGGGACCTGCCCTGTCAGACACTGTTGAAGGGCAAGGGCACTGAGATACCATTGTGGACTTGCCCATTTCCATAGCATTGCATGTAGAACACTTCATTCCTTCAAGAGCAATGGGGTTAGAGAGCACGTGGATCTACTTCATGTGCACAGCTGCATCCACCAGCACTTGATGCATTTTTGTTGGGAAACCTGGGAATTAAGTGGCCTGTGTACTGTGAGCTCACATCAATCTTCTGTTTTAAGTGTCAAGCAATCTTGTCCTTGCAAGAAAAAGGCCACACAGGCGAATGTGTACAGCTTTTCCTCAAGGACCTCTGAAGAGCCATGTGAGTTCCATTCTTGGATAAATATTATTATTCCAAGCAATGGAGAGAAAAGCCAGGAAAGGATCCTAGGAGCTCAGAGGGTCCTTAGTGGGGTCCTGCCTTCAGGACTCAGTGCTGGCTCCACTAGCTGGAGGGTCCCAGGCACCTCCCCATGGCTTCTTCCTGTTTATGTGGAGTCTGTGGTTCTCAAATAACCAGATAAAAGCACTTATGAATGTCCTTGGCATTCACTCCTCTCGCTAATGATCTGGTAACAGCTGAGTGTTTTGCTGTTCTCCGTGAGGTAGGGTCTCTCTGTAGACCTTTACCCATGAAACAAAATGACAGTCACCCAGATCACACTCTCTGCAGAGAGCTGGCACCTCATAAAGCACAAGTGGCAAAAAACAGATGCCATAGAACAGATGACAGTCCAGAAGTGAAGCATGCATGGAAAGGCAACGCATGGAAAGAGCTATGCTGATAAGGAAGCTGTGAATATGAACACTGAAGTTGCTGCCATGAGTTGGCTCAAGTTTATCTCAACAAGCTCTTCTGTTGTGACTCTTGGTGGGACTTATGACACATACCCTGAAAGAGCGTGTCTCTGTGTAAAACCATTCACTAATAACAGCCATGCTGTGGTCAGCGTCCTTTGTTTCAACAAACAGGACAACATTTCCAACTTAAAGAATTCATTGGACACCATTTACCAGCTGGGAAAATTTGAGAATATTGAAAATCCCAAGACCTCAGTTCTTCTCATTTGTGTATTTCTCACACTTATGAGAGGATTTGTTGTACCACTGCCCGGGACAGTGGTTGGGGATGCTGGGTGTCATATAGAGGACTTGGTTAATGTCTCGGGTTTGGGAGGGAATAATTTAGATATTGACATTTCAGAATTGACTACTGTAAGTGTCTCAGGGTTTAATCTGACAAAATGTGACAGGGAAGGCAGTAGGACCTTAGGGTAGCTGCTCATCTGCCAAACATGAGAGATGGCTGGTCATCTCCTCTCCTTATCACATGAGTTTTGTGGGTGTGGACACTTTGACCACCATGGAACCAAATATCATCAAATGGTGACATGTCAGGTCAGATGTCATTGTTTTTTCTAATAAACTTTAAACCCTAATGCATTTAATATAACCATTAACATATTCATTATGGTGGGTGATACTTGAGGTCCAGGGTGACATCACATCATCTCTGTCTTCCCAGCTCTCTGGCATTTATCAGTCTTTAAACATGTGCATGAAATGAGTGGATGATGAATGGATGTAATCAACAATATTCTGATTATGTTTTATGACCACTTGGGGTCTCATCTAAATGCCACCAAAGGTCAGAGATCTGCTAGTCCAAGCCCTGTGTGTAGTTTTGAGGGGATGAAATGCAAATGGGTCAAGTGAACAACCAAAGCTGCGATTCTATCAAGTGTTTGGACAGCAAGTCCTGAGGCTCCAGGTCTGTGCTCTGTACCCGTCCCTGCCCTGCATTCTCTGTTCATCCTGGGAAACTTGGAAACTTATCTGCAGTGAAATATCGAGTCATGGGGCCTCAATTCTAAAGCAGCCAGAAACAGTGATGTGTGTGCTCACTAATAGCCTCCCTTGGGAACACTCCTTGTGTTTACAGAGAGAATTCAGAGCCAATCCTAGGTTTGTTCCCTGAGGCTGTGGTCTCTGGAGTGGTCTGTTTTGCCTGAAGGTGTTACTTCACTACCATGCTTAAAGCCGCTGGTTGAGGAATGAGGGAAACTAGGACCTTAAAGATGTGTCAGGACCCCAGCACGTTCTTTCCAGGGAGGTGACACAAGGTGTCCCCTTCACCCAACATGAAGAGGACTTTTGTAGAATGGGTAAGAGCCCCCTGCCTGGTCTGCCTGTGGCAGCTCTCCTGTTTGTCAGCCGTAGAGCTGGGTGACCTACCTCAAGTCCCTATTCCTGTTGCTTAAACTACTTTTAGTTAGAGGAGGTCAGCAATAACCAGTATATAAATGGAAGCCCCTTCACACTTCTAGAACTAGCAAAAACAAAACAAAACAACCCCTTCAGTACGTTGCACGTGGCCAATCTAGTGATTTTGCTTTCTCATCTTGTATTTACAAATCCTCCATGAGTCTCATCCCCTGAAAATGTCCGTAAATTAGCACCCACTCAAATGATATGACCTGTGCACATTTGTACCTTCCTCTTGTCCTGCTGTTTGTCAATGCAGGTTCCCACGTTCCTGGGTCTCTGGTGGCCCAACACATGGCTAAGTGCAAGCCCCGCTGGCCAGCCCTTGTGGGAGATGGGCCTTCCGGTGGCCAAGACCCCACACTGAGCATCTAATCCCTGCTCTTCTTGGGCCTCAAGGCTTGGCGCCCTTCTGCAGAGTTTGAAGTGGTCCTGCTGCCCATGGAGAGTCTCCTTCCACAGTTCCAGCGGGGTAGGCATTTCCTTCCTGGTGAAAGGAGTTGCTCTGAGGGGTTGCTCTGTGAGTCAGCAGCTGCCACACTGCCCTCAAAAGTGGCTTCGGTTCTACAGAGATTCACCGGGGTGTCTGGCAGCAAGTTAAACAAGAAGGTGCTTTTGGACTATTTTTGGAAATTTTTTTTTTTCTGTTGACAATGAGCTTGAAATGGTAGGAATTTTAGATTCTCTTGAACTTAATACAAGGTGGCGGGGACTTTGAAGACTTTGAAGTGATTCCTGTGTCCAGTTAACACCAAAGGACAAGGTCAAAGGGGAGGAACAGATCCATTCGCTGTGGATAATTTAAACCAGGCAGCACAATTTAGAGTTCTTAAAAGGGACACCTTCCTTATCCCTGTCAGGGCAAAATGACATTTCTGGTTTCCAAATAAGTCAGTCACTAGCTTCCCTGATTGCAGAGACTCTCCATGGGTCTCTTTGACTCTGGGCTCCAGTCTGGTCTCTCATTTCTAGTGACAACACAATGGCTCCATCTAGTATCAACTGTACTCGACAAAGCTAGAAATATTTTGGTGATTTTGTCTTTTTTGAGGTAGAAATTTATAGTCTTTTTTTTTAAAGAAATAGAAATGTTCCAGCCCACCTCCCTCTCTTCTCTAGTGTAAGATTAACAAGTACTACAAAAATAGATGGATTTTCCTTTAAAATTAAACTGGCATCCTATGTGGCTCCCACATAGCTAGCTTACTTTGATATCACTGCCCCAATCTACTGTGTAACAAATCTCTGTCATATGCAAAGGGACTTCTTTCTTTTCTTTTTTGGTTCACACTATTCTGTAGTATGTGAATACTAACCTCCTCAGAGCTACCTCCCAGGTGGCCCCAATAAAACACATCACCCTCCCACTCTAAGGAGCCTGCCTGTGTCATCAACAGAAAGCAGTGGGAGTGACCCCATGTGACATCTGAGACCTAAGTCCCAACCCAGCCCCATGCCCAGGCTTCTTATAACCCTACAATCTAAGTGCCACCCTGAGGAGAAGGAGAGGGGCAGATGCTGAGGGAGGGAGTTGTTCAGGGAATACCTTGTTTTATGTGAAGAGCACACCGGACATTTTCTGACTTGAGGAGGGAGATGGGCTTGGAACAATATAATTACAGAAACTCGGTGTTAAACATTTCCCTTTTTGAATACTTGTGCATGTGTGGCCACTGCAAGTAAACAAATACCATTTATTTCATATAATTTTGGACTTTTCCAATGATCTTTGCTTCTGTAGAAATCCAACATAGAGTTAAAGCTTACTATCAGCTTTCCTGACAAAGTGAAATACTATTTTTTCCCTTGTCAGTTTATAGAAGCAACTCCCTCATGGGAGGGACACTTGTCTTTTTATGCTCCTCGATTATTTTTGGGTGGCCTGCCTCTAGAATGCTGAGGGAGGCCTTGGCTCTTAGTTATTACTTATTATGTCACTGTTTGTTCTAGGAACTTATTTACTAGGGAGAGCTCAGAATCTTGGGCTGAGATTTCTGCTACAAACATTTAAATTTTGGCATATCCCTCCAATTTAAAACAATATTTATCTTTGTTTTCCATTGCATTGGCTTTCAACCAAGATAATCCAAGCAGATGCAATCCTTCCTGCTCTGTGGGAGTTCCCTGGACCAGGCTGGAGTCCACCTCTGCTCCCATAGGGAGGGACACCACCCTTCTAGGAAAATGCTCTGAATATTCCTTCTAAAAAGTGAGAGGGATGAGAAACACTGATGACTAAACTCTACCTTGGTCCAGATTATTCTTTTTATAATGTACAGTTGTAAGTTCAGGGCAAAGAAGTGAAGAAAACTAATTTATGTATTATGTCTTTAAGCAGCCCTTAATATGGATAAATTTTTCAGCCCATTAAAAATTTATTTTGCAACCTGAGCAGGCCAAACAAAAATACTTGTATGATTTCTAGATAATAGGTCTACCATCTACTATAAACTAGAGGGTAATATGTTTTAGGTAATAATATAATGAAAATAATTACCTGTTCACTACTGTGAAATACCAGAGCCTATTACCTTTCTCAGAGTATACTATCAAGTTACTGCTATCTCAGGTACCTCTCTGATTGTCCTCTTTTCTCCATATCTGTTGCTGTGGTACCTGGTCCCCATTATATCTCAATGAGTTAGTGTTAGGGGTCGTTGAATCAGACTTTAATCTATTTTCCTTGGTTTCCAACCCTTTCTCCTCTAATCCATCTTCTGCTCAAGGACAGAACTGATCATTTCTCAACTCAAATCTGACCATGAAACATTTACTTAAAATTTTATAGCTGGTTCCTTAGACCTACCTGAAACATACCAGTTTCATAATGTGGGTCCAGGACCCATTGCTGCAGGACTCACTCTGACCTTCATCCAGGCTCCCTCAGTCACCTTCCCAACCCTCACACACCCTGTGCCCCAAGCACAGGAGAGGTCTCTCTCTCAGTCACTGTGCACTTTCTGAACTCTGAGCCTTCTCTTTAAGATTCTTCCCGATGGATACCCTTCTCCCTCTTTTCTGCCGTTCCAATGTCTTATTATTTTAAATTAAGTTCAAACACTATCTTCTTACAAGCTTTAAAGTCCCACTTTATGGATGGGATTCATCTCTTCCCAGGCTGTTCCTACAGCATTTAGAACAATAAGCTAGTCTAGCCTACATGCAGGAGGCCATCTAGTTGTTGGGTGGAGTTACTCTTCAAGGCCCAACCTGGTCATAACCTAGTTAGGGAGCCCTTCCATTCCCCAGATTTAGACTTCCTTCCTGTTCTATAGTGTCCTCTGAAAACCTCTATTTGTCCATGTTTAATAACCTCCTGTGATAAAATCAGTCTACCTGAAAGAACCAGAAGATTCTTGCAACACCCCATTCTATAGTATCAACTGCCATGGATAGGTGGTCAAGAAATGTTTGCTGAACTATTTTTTATTTAGCAACTTTGATTCAATTATTAATCTGTACATATTTGCATATAAGCCAATTCTGTTGTGTTATTGTAGAGTAATAGTTAACCAGGTTGCCATCAGGTTGGCTGAGCTGGAGAACTTGCTTTCTTGGAATTTCACTCACATGGCTGGTGAGTTGATGTTAACAGGAAGCTTCAGTTCCTCTCTACTTGGAACTTGCCACGGGGCTGCTTTATTCCATGTGTAAGGGGACTACATAACATCTAAATCCCAGGAAGTGATGATTATTAGAGGCCACTTTGGAGCTGGATACCATATTCTACCATTTGCATCCCAATGATTCATCTTTATCCAGATGCAAAACATACTCATTCCTTCCACAGCCCCCCAGGGGCTCAACCATTATAGCATTAGCTGAAAAGCTGAGATTTTACCATTTAAATCTAGTTCAGGTGTTGATGAGACTCTTCAGGTATGGTACTGGAGTACAGTCCTGGACTGCAGAACCTCTTCGTCTAGAGACCTGTGAGTTAGAAAGGAGTGACTTTGTCTTCCCCACCACTATCATGCAGCCAATACACAAAGGCATATTATAAAAAATAATCTGGGCCAAGGTGGATTTAATTGTCAGTGTTTCTCATCCTTCTCACTTTTCAGAGGGAATATTCAGAATATTTTTCTTGAAGGGTGTGTGTCCCTCGCTGAATTCCACTGTTGGAGCAATATTAGATGGGTGCTATAGACTCTACCTTTAAAAAGGGGGTAAAATGGGAGATATATGTACAACTCACTGGTACAAAATAATTCAGAAATCCAACAAGATTCATCCTTGGGGAACACAATCAGAATTTATATCCTGAGAACTAGTTCAGGAACCCATGCTTTTCATTACTATCTCATGCCACCTCTTAAGACTTTATATGGCTTTATAAATGTTTACAAAGACCTGAACCTTCAAAATACTGTCATTATTTGTTACTAGTTATTTTCTTTCACTGCTACTGGCATATTTCATGGAAGATTCATTTTTAAATGTTGGCTTAAGATTTACCTCCATTACATATTAATTGGCTAGCGGGATTGCTTTAGACAACATCCAACAGAAACCTGCAATGAGCCAAGAGAATTGACTATGAACTAAAAGAGTATTTTGAGAACATTAATATGCCTTCCTGATCAACAACAGACAATGGCTATTGATCTGGAAGAGGGTGAGATGCCAAGTTAGAGATACTAGGCCATGTCCCTTGTGTTATGTCCTTCAAATTCTTTCTTCTTGTGTGTCCTCTCTTCAGTATTTCTTATGCACCTTGGTGAAGAGAATATCCAGAGTCCCCAAAGTTCAGAAGGAAGCGGGTCTAGAGTTATTCTATATGGATGAATTAGATGGACCTATAAACAAGTAAATAGGATGGATTTTATACAATGGCTTTCTAATACAGTTCTCTGAGGATAGAACAAATTATCTAATAAGGTATGAATATCTATTCACAGAGGGTTTAAGCATAGCTGATAACAATGTATAGTTAAGTGACAGATTAATTAAACAAGTACTAGTTAATTGCTTTCTGCATGCCAGATACTGTGTTTTGCACTGGGAATTCAACAGACTGAAATCCATAAGGAGGATTAAATTCTAGTGGAGAAAAACAAATTCTGTGTTGGAAGACTAATAAATAATATGTTATATTTGATTATATTTAATATTAAATATCCTGTATAATAAAAGGATAATATGCAAATTAACTCTAACAGCAGAATGCGCAGGAACAACTAATCGCTATGACATGTACTGACCATCAGGGGGCAGACACTCAACATAGGAGCTGTCCCCTGGTGGTCAGTGTGCTCCCACAGGGGGACCTCCACTCAGCCACAAGCTAGGCTGACAGCTGTGAGCATAGTGGTGGTGGCGGGAGCCTCTCTCCCCTCCTCTGCAGTGCTAAGGATGTCCTACTGTGTGGCTTAGACCCACTCCCCCTCAGTTGGACAACCCCGAAGGCTCCCAGGCTGCCAGAGGGATGTCTGACTGCCAGCTGTGGCCTGATCCTCCAGGAAGTGGGCCTACGCAGGCAGGTGTACATCCTCTGAGAGGTCCCAACTATAAGAGGGTGCAGGCCAGGCTGAGGGACTACACCCCCCCCCCAACCTGAGTGCATGAATTTTTGTGCACTGGGCCTCTAGTTAATAATATAATATCACTAATATTAATACCATTGAGAAGTGTAATGGAAAGAAATAAAGTAGTATTAGAGTGACAGAGAGAAGGGGAAATGCAGGAGTTGGTATTTTAGAGGGTGTGGAGAAAACTCACTCAAAGAGTGACGATTGAGAACCTGAAGAAAATGAGGTATCAAATCATAGAGATATCTATGCATTTGTGTTCTCAAGTGGACATAGAAAGTGCAAGGGCCCTGAGGATGCAGCATGCTTGCCATTTTCAATGATAGCAAGAAGGTAAGGGTACAGGGCAGAGCAAACCTAGGGGAGGGAAGGAGAAGTAGATAAGATCAAAGAGGTAGCAGGAAGCCCTATTGTGCAGGATCATGGATGTCACTGTGATGACTGGTTTTATTTTGAATGATGTGGAACCTTAGAGGGTATTGGGGAAAGCATGTAAATTCAATGATTAGTTTTATTTAGTGGACACTCACACAGCACGTGCCACAGCAAAATATTAATATCAGTCATGCATGATTTACCCCTTAGATTCAATTAAAATAGACAAATGCTACATAGAAAACTGTACAAAATATACATAAACAAAGAAGTTGAAATGCTTACACATTTTTTAAATAATACTTCATCTCATAGTAATCAAGAAAGCAAACTATAAAATCAATTACATATATGTGGTTTATGTACCATATTTTATTTTCCTATCACATTGATAAAAATATATTGATGATATGGAAACAAAGCAATGCAGAAGTAAGCCCTTTCACTTTTGAATGCTCAGCTCTACATAGACCATTTAATGAAGACAATTGGTAGTGCCAGTCAACTATTAAGTGCACTTATCCTGTGACCAGCACTTCCACCTTCCACACCCATCACACAGTGCAGAAACTGTGTGCGTTAAGACTTATGTACAAAAGTCCTCTGAAATCTTATTTGTACTTATGCCAAATTGGAAACAACCTGAATTATCTATCAATTGGAGAATGGCTAACATTTTGAGTACATTCGTGTTATGTTGTACTTTGCAGACATTAAAGAGAATGCAGTACAGATGAATGCATGGCTATGAAAAGTCTGCAAAGTAACTTTAAGTTATGTGTACGTAAAGGAGTTTATAAGAAGGTGTATAAAAGAAATGTATCTCCTTCTATATACATAGCATATATCAGTATGGAAAAATACATACTAACTCTTAGGAGTAGCTCCTTTGAGGAAGAGATGACAGGGAGAGTGAAGGAGGAATTCTGTTTCCACTTTAGTTCTAGGTTGTTCTGTTGTTTTACAAATAGTATGATTTCATATATTACTTGTGTAAGTAAAATAAACATAAGTATATCACAAAGCTCCTAAAATATTTCTTGAGCAGGTTTTATACTAGTATTTGATTTTGAAATTTTCAATAAAATACATTTTCAGTATTAATTTGTGAAGACTTTAACAATTTGAGGAATTCTTAAATCTATTTCATCAATGATACAACTATTCCAAAGATATTTTTAATCTTTTGGATAGTGGATTATTATTTACTTTGAATTTTTGAGGATTCATTTTAAATTTTATTAGATAAAGGCACTCCACTATTTTTTTTTTATCTTGTGTTTGGCAACACATTTATGGAGTGAGTTGTCATGGTAACGAGATAAAGACTCCAGCAGGGGAAAAGTGGAGGCAGCATTGATCCTGTTTTGTTCTCGATATACTGAGAGCTGGATTTACCTCGGATAATAAAGCAGATCCTCATCAGGTGATTGACCCTGGGTCCATTTACCACATTTGCACAAACAGCATAAAGAATGAATGGTAACATCCTTCCCTGATTGTAAGACACCTTCCAGAATTGTGCTTCCACACCTCAAGGCGAGATGTAGTCCCTTTAGAAGCTCTTACAGATCATATTCCACTTCAGTTTTCTGACCTCACCAACCCAGGCACCTCAGGTGGTTTTGTTAGCAAAGCAGCTAATTAGTATGAACAAAACAAGGAGGAAGTTAGCTAAACTTAATTATGTCTGGAAATGACAGCTTCCTGGACACCCCACAGGCATCCTCCATCATAGGGGCTTAAGTCTCAAGAAGGTAGGAATCTCCCCATGGAACAAACCGGCCTGTAGGCCTGGACTGGGGATGAGGGATGGTGGTGGTGGTGGTGGTGGTGGTGGTGGCACCAGCAAAAGGGAAATTCCTTTGATGGGCCCACGCGCAGAAGCCAGATAACAAAGCAACTTTGAGGCATGTGAAGCAGGAGCCAAAATGGTACATGAAGGGAGGAATCTAGCCTGGGAAAATCTGGCAAGAAGACCAGACCATTCCCTTTCTCCACGCCTATCAGCTCTTTTCTTGCCTTATCGCAAGTCTTTCTAGCTGGTCTCCATCCAGCTCCACATGCTGCTATTCACCTGTCTGACAGGCAACTTGATCCCAGGTCTCCCCAGCCTTAGTCCCATCCACACCAGTGGACTCGTGTTTCCCATCGACATGTGCACCTGCCTTTCTCACATATGTGTGTATAGGTGTGAGGGATTCCCATTTCTGAGGCAGGCATAGAAAAGGAAAAACGTTTGCAGGAAATCTGTGTTTCACAGCAATACATTTTCAAAGGTTAATATGACATATTATAATACTCCTGAGTCTACATGCACTAATTAAAGCATCTTAATGAATAAACTAAGAAAAGATAATTCATTGACACTCTGCCCATGTTCTTGGCCCTAACTGATATGTCATGGGTCATGGAAACACTGAGTGAACAGTCTGCTTGTGGTAGGGGACAACCCTGGTGTGGCTTTGTTTTTCTTAGTCGCTGCCACTAATTGTACTACATCAAACCTTCCTTCACTGCTTTGTAGCAGTTCCTTTAATGTCCTCTTGACCACATCTGCTAGGTTTCAAACATCCGTCCAGTTTAGAAGTTCAATCTTAATGTCCAATGTTTTTCTCTCCACCATGGATGGCCAGGCGGATGGTCCTAGGGAGCTGGAGTGGGAAAGAGTCTACGAGGCTCATTCACTCCTTTTCCCTCACAGTTCAGCCATGAAGGGGGCACAGCTCATTTCTGGAGTCCTTGCCTTAATCTCCTGGTTGGGGGTAGAGAGGAGACAGGGGTAAGAAATACCTAGTACATGCTTCTTTAACGCCATGGAGCAAGCTTGCTTCTGCTGGTCTCGCGCTCTGCTGCCTCCCGGAAGAAACCCAACAGGTTCTGCATGCTGGGGCCATGCACTCAGTTTCCCTTGCACAAGTGACTTACGTTGGAGTACAGAAAGTAGATGACCAAAATGAGGGTAAGTGGAGATCTCAGAATGACTGCTGGGCATATACAGAGAGTTCAGCTTGTCCAAACTTTACAGTGTGAAAATATGAGGTCATCCATGCAGGTTTTTATATCCACGGCTTCCTTTCTCTTCAGAGTGATGGGAACATAATGTAAAAATAGGAGAAGTGCCATATTGTCCAGCTGCTATAATTAAAAACAAACGAACACTAGAGAATGGCATTTGCATAAGAGAAGACTTACACCAGGCCTAGATATGTGCAGAGAATCCACAGAGAGAGCCATCTTCATTTACTGCCATTTTATTTTGCTTACCTGACACCATGACAAATTAATGGGTATTTGGTACACATCCTTTCAATAAAACATGTGAATGGTATTCCTTTTTCCAATGCAGTACAAAAACATCACTTTGATTTATGCATAAATAACTAACAGGAGCTAAGGGATTATTTTTCCTCTAAGCTTTTCAAATAAAAGTTATCTTTGGCTTGAAAACCGCTAGAGAAATTTTAGACTATAGTTTTTTCAAGAAGTTAGAATTGGGTAAGAACAAGAGTTTAGCATGAAAGTAATTCTCCACTGTAGCTAATGGTATTCCACAAATCTTTCATGCAATTCAGAAATAAAATACAGACAGAAAATTAGGCCAGAGAACAGCTAAGGGGAGAAAATGGGCCATTTTTAGGACAAGATAGCTTTTTCATTTTAACCCAATATTTCAGATTTATTTACTGATATATCTAAACTCACATAAACCTCTTTCTTTCTAAAATTGAAATACACTTACAAAATATGTGTTCATAGTAAAAAATTCTAAATAACTCAGGAAAGGTTGTGGTCTCTAGGAAGCAACATTCACAGATACTCATCACCCCCAGGCATTAAAAGCATGCTTTTTCAGTTAACACTATTATATGGGGATATCCCAGCTGCCTAGTCCTATGTTTTATTGTCTAGGTGTAAAAAATCTTTATTTTTTTAAAACAAATATATTGATTAATTGATTGATTTTTTAATTGATTTTAGAGAGGAAGAGAGAGGGAGAGAGAGAGATAGAAACATCAATGATGAGAGAGCATCATTGATTGGCTGCCTTTTGCACAATCCCTACTGCCTGGGAATTGAACCATGACCTCCTGATTCATAGGTCAATGCTCAACCAGGCCAAAACTTTACTTTTAATCAGTCTCTTATATAAGACCACTTAAAATGTTTTCAATATTTGCTGTGATTTATTGCAATGAAATAATTACCTTTCTTTGGGCACATTTCTATTCAGGTAAGTTTGAATTAATATTTACCTCTACCTGCAGCCATAAGAAAACTTTGTCTAATTGTGGTTGCCAATGTAATGAATGATATCATATTTTAAGCACGATCCTTAGACTAAATATATTTTATAGTATGTAAACCATACAAATTTCAGAATGATTTAGACTACACATTTAAGGGTACTTGATTATTTAAAACTAGAGGCCCGGAGCACAAAATTTGTGCATGGGAGGTGGGGAATGTCCCTCAGCCCAGCCTGCACCCTCTCCAATCTGGGGTTCTTCAAGGGATGTCTGACAGTATCTGTGAATGTTGCTTCCTAGAGACCACAACCTTTCCTGTCCGGGCAGTCAGACATCCTTCTCACAATCCAGAACTGCTAGCTCCAATCTGCTCACCTGCCTCTCTCCCTGATTGCCCATAACCGCTTCTGCCTGTCAGCCTGATCACCCCCTAACCACTACCCTGCCAGCCTAATTGATGTCTAACTGTTCCCCTGCAAGGCTGTTTGCCCCCAACTTCCCTCCTCTGCCAGCCTGGTCACCCCTAATTTTCCTTCCATCAGGCTTAATCACCCCCAACTGCCCTCCCTTGCAGGCCTGGTCCCTTCCAATTGTCCTCCCCTGCTGGCCATCTTGTGGTGGCCATCTTCTGTCCACATGGGGGCAGGATCTTTGACCACATGAGGGCAGCCCTCTTGTGTGTTGGAGTGATGGTCAATCTTCAAAGTACTCTTTTATTAGATAGGATAGAGGCCTGGTGCATGGGTGGGGGCCAGCTGGTTTGCCCTGAAGAGTGTCCCAGATTAGGGTGGGGTTTCCTTGGGGTGTGGGGCAGCCTGGGTGAGGGGCCTGTGGTGGTTTGCAGGATGGCCATGCCCCCCAGCAACCCACATGGAGGTCTTGGGTTCTGGAATTAATTTATGTTCTATAATTGAAACCTGGAGTGGTGGCCTAGTTGTAGCCTGGAGTGGTGGCCTAGGCTAGGGCTGCACAAGCCATTGCTGTTTGAAACTTTGTAGCCTAGAGTGGAGGCCTAGGCGCTAGGGCTGCACAAGCTTGGCTTCCTCCATTGCCCTGGCACCCTAGCCTCTTCCCTCTCCAACTCCATGGCTGCCACCATTTCTGTTGGATTTATGTATCTTCTATAATTGAAACTTTGTAGCATTGAGTGGAGGCCGAGGCTGGCAACTGCAGGCAGAAAGCTTGGCTTTCTCTGTTGCCAGGGAAACAGAAGCCTCCCTCCTGTTCTTAGTGGCTGCAGCCATGTTGGTTGAGACTTATTTGCATATTTGTTCCTGATTGGCTAATGGGCATGGCTGTGGGTGTGGCTTGATCTGAGGTAGGTCAATTTGCATATTACTCTTTTATTAGATAGGATAGTCCTGGTTCTTTAAAAACATCCAGTGTGGGAATTGCTCCACCCACAATAAATAAAAGAGAAATTGTTTGTGACAACTACTGTGACAGTGGTTTTATTTTAATAACTTAAAAAATATTTTATATTTATTAACAAACTTTATGTTTTAGAGAAGTCTTAAGTGTATTGATACTGTATTAATATGGAAGATATAGGAACTTATTTATGTAAGAAAAAATAAGTAAACATTTTAAGTAGATAATTCATAAAAGGGAATTCCTGTAGAAACCGCTAATAAGTATATGTAGAGCTTCCCAACCACACCAACAATCAGTGAAGTATAAACTAAAACAACTGTGAGAAACCACTTTATATTCAAAGATTGGCAAAAATTATTAACATTTGCTAAGTGGTGATGAGAGTGTGGGACCTCGAACCTTAAACATAGTTGCTAGAATTCTGATGTCACTGTTTCAGACATTATGAAAATGAAATTGACAGTATGTAGTGAAATTACATATGTGCATACACGAAGGCCATCATTTTGACAATATTCATGGCCATAAGGAAGTATTAGAATAAGCTCTGAAGCGCTACTAATGCCTGTAGAAACAAGCCAGTGGTCGACAAACTGTGGCTTGCAAGCCACATGTGGCTCACGAGCCGTGGTTTGCTGCTCTGTTGACTAATGAGTTTTCTGACCACTGACCTAGACTCTCAATTCCAATAATTACAGGCTGTTGTTGTGCCTTGTGATTAAGATCCTATCCCAGTGGTCGGAAAACTCATTAGTCAACAGAGTGGCAAACCGTGGCTCATGAGCCACAGTTTGCTGACCACTGGACTAACCTATGTGTCTATCTTCAGAGGAATAAAGGAGAAACTCTGACATATGCATCAGATGAACCAGTATGCCATAATTAGAAGAAAATGTAATAGGTTTACTTCGGAACCATATAAAAGAGAAAAACATATATAAAAAGTAGTGACAAAAGATAGGGAATATGAAAGTTAAATCATTTATCTAATTAAAAATAAGTACACAAAATACTATTCATTGTACAAGGCACAAGCCAGGATATTAAAGTTTATTTATTTATTTATTTTCATGATTAAAAAGCAGGGTTTAAGCAGAACTCTTTTTAAAAAATCAACTTTATTGGGGTGAGAATTTTTAATAAAATTATATAGTTTTCAGGTTTACAGTTCTACCATAGATCATCTGCATGTTATATTGTGTGTTTACCACCTCAAATCAAATTTCTTTTCATCACCTTTTATCCCCCCTTGTACCCTTTTCTACTCCCCCTATCCCTATTCCCTCTGGCAATCACCATACTGTTGTCTGCGTCCATGATTCTTTTTACTTTAAGCCGAACTCCTGAAGTTTTTCTTTTTAAAAGTTGTTCTTGCTCGCAACTTTTAATCGTTCGTAGTTTCACTTTCCAGATGGATTATTTGGATGTTTTTAAAGTTTTTCATCACATGTGAATTATTTTCCAAGCTGGTGCCAAACTTCTGGTTGCTTAAACCCTCTACAAATTAGCCTGAGGATCATGAACTTGAGCACCAGTCACAACAATGTCTAATTAACTCCCCTGTAACGTTGTCAACAGAAGTTGTGAAGCTAAGGGTCTTGAGAGACGCAGCAAGCAGTTCTGTTTCATGGCATTTTCACTGTCTGTTCCTCTCCCTCTCTGAGTTGTCAGGCTGACAGTAGCTCAGGCAGCACCTGCTGAGGAGGGAAACACCAGGACCTCATGTGGCGGATGGAGATGTGGACCCACTGCACTCCCGCTGCGGATGCTCTGAGGGCCTGCTGGGACCCACAGCTCCTGAGCAGATGTTCAGTGTCAGAGAAAGACCAGAGTGACAATCGGTGATAAATTAGGGGGTGACTCCTGCTTCATAGCCCCCTGAGTTTAGTGTTCTGAAGCATCCAACTGCAGCATGAGGTGTTTCCAAATGAAGCAAAAGGCAAGTGCCCTCACACAGACAAATGTGACACACCTTCAGGAGGGACAGCTGTCCTCCAGTTTCTGAGCAAGGACCACAGACAAGCAAACATAAAAACATAACCGTATGGAGGAAGGGCAGTGGCGTTCAGCCACTGTTGCCACTTCCTTTCCCTCTATTTAAACCTTGACACTGACAAATGGAACAAGTTGAGGTGACATTATTATTTTTTTCATTCTCAGGAGGACAAAATCCTTTTTGTTTTTACCAAACCAGACTATTATAAAAGAAAGAAAAGTTAGCCATTGGGAATAAGGAAAAATTTACTTGTGTTTAATGTTTCCCAAGCACTAGTAACATTGACAATAATTTTAAAGGAAAGTACAGTATGATTGTGGGAAAGAAATCTATCAAAAACACAGGAAAAGGACTTTTGGACCCTCCCTTAAGCAATCGCATCAGATGATTTAATAGCCACACAGACCAAACTCCCAAAGTCAATAATTTCATTTCCTATCATTCCCCAGAATGGCCACCTGGAGGATTCACAGAAAAAAATTAAAAGCCCACATTGACTCACTAACAAACTTTATTTTTTGCCTACAGACCAGAAAACCATGAAATTCCACACTCTTTACAACAATCCCTTCCAGTAAAGATTTGCTCAAATCTTCCAAGACAGCTTAACATGATGGCTATAGAGGGAGAGTGACTTCTGATTCAATTTAATGTGCAGAAGCTAAACTCTGGCTGAACCCCATAACATCTTAATGTGTCACCTCTGCTGTCTCCAGTCCACATACTATCCCTCCAGGAAAAACAAATGGCAGCCACTGTCTGGCTGATGTTGAGGTCAGGAACTTGTGAACTTGGGGGCGTGGGAATGAAACTCTTCATTGCCTTCCTCCTCCAACTTTTTTCAGCCTTTGACATGAACTCACGTCTCCTTTTAGGAGAATTACAGGGAGCTTAGTAGTTGAACTCAGTTTGCTAATATTTTGTTGAGGCTCTCTGCAACTATGTCCATTAGGAATATTGGCCTGTAATTTATTTATTATTTATTTATTCATTCATTCATTCATTTTACCTCAACTGAGGATATTTTCCCAGTGACTTTCAGAGAGAATGAAAAGAAGGGAGGGGAAGAGAGAAAGTGAAACATCAATGGAGAAAGACACATCAATTGGTTGCCTCCAGTGCTGACCTTGTTGGGGGATTGAGCCTGCAACCGAGGTACATGCCCTTGACCAGGAATCGAACCCGGAACCCTTTGGTCCCTTGGTCAATGCTCTCACCACTGAGTGACCTGGCTAGGGCTTCTGCAGTATCCTTGTCTGGTTTTGGTCAGGGGATTTCTGGCCTCATAAAAGGTGTTTGAAAGAGTTCCCCCTCTTTTATTGTTTAAAAGAGTTTGATAAGGGTAGGTATTAATTCTTTGAATGTTTGGTAGAATTCATCAGGGAAGCTGTCTTGTTAGACTTTTGTTCATTGGGAGGTTTTCGATGAACCTGACTCAATCTCCTTGCTAGTAATTGGTCTATTTAGATTTCCTGTGTCATTATGATTCAGTCTTGGTAGGTTGTATGTCTCTAGGAATTTATCCATTTCTTCTAAGCTTTCCAGTTTGTTGGCATATCATTGTTCATAGTAGTCTTTTATGATCCTTTGTGTACCTGTGATTTCAGTTGTAACATTTCCTCTTTCATTTCTGATTTTTTTTAGCCCTTTCTTTTTTTCTAGCTAAAAGTTAGTCAATTTTGCCATTTCAAAGAACCAGCTCTTAGTTTTATTGATCTTTCTATTGTCTTTTTAGTCTCTAGTTCATGTCTTCTCTAATCTTTGTTATTTTCCTTCTTCTGTTAATTTTGGGCCTTGTTCTTATACTTCCTTGAAGTGTAAAGTTATGTTGTTTATGTAAGTCCTTCTTGTTTCTTGAGGTAGGTATTTATGCCCATGAACTTCTCTATTACAACTGTGCTGCATCCATGAATATGATATGTTACATTTGCATTTTTATTTATGTCAAGGCATATTTTAATTCCACTGCCGCCTTCTTCTTCTTCTCCTCCTCCTCCTCCTCCTCCTCCTCCTCCTCCTCCTCCTCCTCCTCCTTCTTCTTCTTCTTCTTCTTCTTCTTCTTCTTCTTCTTCTTCTTCTTCTTCTTCTTCTTCTTCTTTTTCTTCTTCTTCTCCTCCTCCTCCTCCTCCTCCTCCTCCTCCTCCTCCTCCTCCTCCTCCTCCTCCTCCTCCTCCTCCTCCTCCTCCTCCTTCTTCTTCTTCTTCTTCTTCTTCTTCTTCTTCTTCTTCTTCTTCTTCTTCTTCTTCTTCTTCTTCTTTACGATGCAAAGCTGATTCTCATTTATTAAATTAGGTCCCAATAATATATTGATCAAACTGTGCCTTGAAACAGCAGCTATCTGGGCTCATTTGCATACAGGGACCAAAACAAACTATGCAAATTCCAAACTATCCATGCTGCTTATTATCCAGCACTAAACTAAAAGGGGAACTTGGTAGTACTTTTGCCAACTATCTTCACTCAGACACCTGGAAGCATATTTATGACAGAACATTCAAATTCCTTCTTTATGCATTTATGTAATGAAATGCTCCCCTGTCACTTGAATTGCCCTTAACCAGCTCTAATTCCAAAAGGATACCTTGTTCAGGTTACAGTTTAAAGCCCACAACATGATTTCCCTTTTGATTTTGTCTTTGACCCATGGGTCATTTGTGAATGGTTTTTTTTGTATAATTAATTTATAGTTTCATAACTTAATTGTTGGAAAAGATGCTTGATAAGATTTTAGTCCTCTTAAATTTATTAAGACTTACTTTGTACCCGAACATCTGATCTATCTTGAAAAATGTTCCATGCATACTTGAAAAGAATGTGTTTTCTGTTGCTTTTGGATGGGATGTTTTGTAAATATCTGTTAAGTCTATCTGATCTGACGTGTAATTTAAAGCCAATGTTTCCTTTTTGATTTTCTGTCTGAACTATCTATTGATATGAGTGGGCTATTGAAGTCCCCCACTATTATTGTTTTACTGTCTATTTCTCCCTAAATAATATTTCTCCCCATATAATACTTGCTTTCTATATTTATGAGCTTCTATGTTGCCAGTGCATAAATATTTACAGATGTTCTATCCTCTATTTGAATTGAATTCTTTATTATTATGCAACACCCTTCTTTGTCTTTTATTATTGTTTTTGTTTTAAAGTCTATTTTGTCTGGTATACACACAGCTACTTCAGCTTTCTCTTGGTTTTCATCTGCATTGGGTACCTTTTTCCAGCCTTTCACTCTCAGTCTGCATGTGTTCTTACATGGAAAGATGGTACTTGTTTTTGTATCTATTCAAGTCACTCTATGTCTTTTGATTGGAGAATATAGTCCATTTACATTTAAAGTAATTATTGATAGGTATGTGCTTAGTGCTCTTTTGTTAATTGTTTTCTGGCTGGTTTGTAATTCCTCTATTCATTTCTTCTCTTGCTTTCTTCCTTTGTGGCCTGACAACTTTCTTTAGTGGTATGCTTAGATTCTTCTCTATCTTTTGTGTACTTACTGCAGGTGTGTATTTGCTTTGTGGTTACCATGAGGTTTACTTATCACAACTTATATGTATAATAGTCTATTTTATTTTATTTTATTTTTTATTTTATTTTTTAAAATATACTTTATTGATTTTTTTACAGAGCGGAAGGGAGAGGGATAGAAAGTCAGAAACATCGATGAGAGAGAGACATCGATCAGCTGCCTCTTGCACGCCCCCTACTGGGGATATGCCCGCAGCCAAGGTACATGCCCTTGCCGGAATCGAACCCGGGACCCTTCAGTCCCCAGTTCGACGCTCTATCCACTGAGCCAAACCCGTCTCGGCTATAATAGTCTATTTCAAGTTGTCAACTTAAATTTGATCTCATTTTAAAGTTCAACATGTAACATACATTTTCCATTTCCAATAGAATAATCTATGTATACGAGACATTCTTTAGTGAAAACGTCAAAATTTTTATTGATTAATAACTACAAAGATCTTATATAATACTCTTTACAATCTCACTTATGTTGTCTTTCATATAGTCTTCCAAGAGCTTTGCTATCTAGGAATTAAGAGGCAGACCTTAGGTATTATTGCTCATTTCCACAATCATTTATCTGTCTATAGTTTACCAAGGAAAAGCAGAGATATCTCAGATATTTATGACATTTTACCTATTGTATATTCATGAAGGCTTAGCACCTAATTAAAATACATGGGCTACTTATAGCATGCTTTATTAGGTAGATTTTAGACTACAAACTAATATATAGCATTAAATTCTACCCAAGTACATTTTTGTTTACTTAGTAAGTCATGCTCATTTCAAAGTGTAATCTTTTACTTGAACATAAATAGCTTTAGTTGCAGTAATGCTATCGTGTTCATTTTCTAGGGCTGCTGAAGCAAAGTGCCAGCAACTGAATAGCTTAAAGCTTATTGTCTCCTAGTTCTGGAGGCTACAGTGTGTGGTGAAGATACTTGGGGGCTAGTTTCTTCTGAGATGTGTCAGGGGAAAGCTGTTCCAGGCATCTGTCCCAGCATCTGTGGTTTGCTGGCAGTCTTTGGAATCCCTTGGCTTGTAGAAGCATCACCCATCTCTGCCTTCATGATCCCATGGGGCTCCCCCTGAGTGTGTCTGTTTCCACATTTCCCCTTTTCATAAGAACAACAGTCATTTTGGATTAAGGGCCTATCAGGATGACCTCCTTATAACTTAACCAATTATATCTTCAAGGAACATATTTCCAAATGTCTTGGAGAAAAGGATTTCAACGTGAACTGTGGAGGGATATAATTTAACCCAAAACAGCTCATAATGATGAGCATATCCTGAGCAATTGCCTTTGTGACAGTGGGTAGCAATTGATAGTAACTGAGGTATCTACCCTCCTGGCAGTGTCCCTGAAGAGGGGGGCGGTGTGTGTGTGTGTGTGTGTGGCCAACATGCCAGGCAGCTCACAGCATGTCATCAGCACTTCAGGGTTCCTAAATTCACGGAAAACATCTCCCCATCACCTCATGTGCCAGTTTGAATAATTCAATTTATTTATTTTTTGGTCATTTCTTTATAGAAACACCAAGTGCCAAGTACTATAGTGCTTTCCAATTTCCACAACTCCCTGAATGCAAACTGTACCCATCATGACTGCTCAGGAATTCTGTATGCAGCATTTCCATTTGGCATTTCCAATTGCATTTCACAATTACATGCTTGGAAAACCCATGCATGTAAGGTTGTCTTGTGGAAATTAAATTATAACGCCACTGTAAATCTCTACATGAAAACGTGCTGTTCTTATCATCATCTGGTTTTATGAACTTTTAAGTATTCTGTCTAAAGCTCTGTGGTAGTGCTGCCTCCATTGTGAGCCCGTTGCCAGCTTATTTTAGAGTGGAGAAATTGCATGAAACGATAGGATCTATAAAATATCTTTTTCACAAGTATAACTACTCCTCACACCAGTGTTGCAATTCTGGTTAAAGATACCCAGACCCCAGACACTGAAGATAGTCACTAGAATACAAACAATTCAGGCAATTACTAGAGTTGAGTTTATTTAGGCAATAGCTCAATATAAACAGAAATATATAATAAAATTAAATAACCTTTAACCATAACCACACTCAGGAAAAATAGAGTGTGGTCTCTGTAACATTTTTTATTGCTATAAAAATCCATGTGACTTTGAAACTTAATAAATTAGAATGCATTTTGTAGGTGGTTGGATCATGTTAGTAGTATGAAGCTGGTTAGAATGTCAGGGGGTGTAAAAGAAAGAGGATATAACTTAATTGTTATGACATGAATGTATATTTAGGATTGCTTTGATGGAGTCCACATGTCAGCCATTCTCACTGGAAACACACTCTCTGTGATTTTATTCAGTGAAATAAATGCAGGACCCATTGTTAAGTGCAGGGGATAAAAAGAATCTGGCTTTGGCAAGGAAGTAAACATTCAGTAGTTTAATATTCAGTCAAACGTCTTTTGGTGATAAAGGTTATATCACTTTTTCGGATGAAGTTCACTCCTCAAAATCTCCTGGCTAGCTGAGGTAGGTAAAAGTGTGTTCAGGAAAGTACTTATTCTTCCTTGATAGCACATTATTTCAAATAATGCATGCCAAGACTCTTTTATTAGCCTAAAATAGAGTATACTGTCTATGTTTGTACAAATTTAAATAAATATTTCTGTGTGATATAATGAAAAAATGCGTACTTTATAAAATAAGTAAATTTTACTAAGGACTGCAAAACATTTTTTTTATCAATTTTTATAAGGACAAACTACAAAAGTTTTAGGATAGTGAAGCCTTTCCTTGCAACGTAATGAATCTCTCACAAAGCAATGAACATGTGAGATTTTTATTTACTTTTTAAATATATTTTTATTGATGTTAGAGAGGGAGAAAGAGATAGAAATATCAACGATGAGAGAGCATCATTGATTGGCTGCCTTTTGCACACCCCCTACTGGGGATGGAGCTCTCAACCCTACATATGCCCTGACTGGGAATCAAACCATGACCTCCAGATTCATAGGTTGATGCTCAACCACTGAGCTCCATTGCTAGGCAATTCAGAGATTTTTATATAACATTTTTGACTTGAGCAAATATTTAATGCATTTAAAGTTATAGAATATAATGTTTTAAAGATGAAGGAAAATCTAGAGTGTCAACCATATAATTGTGTTGAGAACTATTAGTTTCATGTTATCTTTTGGATCTCAGGATTGATTGTTTTATTAAATATCAAAAAGGAGTCAAACTTTTATATTTTAGTTGTTTATTTCCAAAGCTCTGTTTGTCAATATCACTGTCCCCCTTTCCACTGTAAGAAAGGTCCTGGGAAGAAATTTCCCCTTGGACTACACCTCCAAATGCCTTTGTGGTTGGTGGGGCGTGGACCTGTTCCTGCTGTTGGGAGTGAGGGGAAGTGATACAGGTCATTTCCAGTCCAAGGCAGCAGTCCACATTTCCATCTGCCATGTGGATGCTGGGAACTCAGGTCCCGGGGAAAACAAAGGCACAGATGAAAGAAGCCGGGGCCCCTGAGCCTCCCTCTGCAGGAAACTACACACCAACAAAGAGCCTTTATGCTGTCATGTCCTGCAACGTGGGTACCTAGGTATATGCCCTGACTGGGAATGGTATCCAACACCTTTTGGTGTACAGGATTACACTCCAACCAACTGAGCCACACCGGCCAGGGCACTAAGTCATGTTTCTACTCTTGGTGTACTAATAAACCTGCATCATTTATGAAAACCTTCCATCTCCATCCTATAGACAAAGGGTCATTTCTAAAACACACAGGCCTACTTACTATTCTTAGTTATAATCCCCTTTACTTTCTGAATATTAATTAGTCAAAGCACTGTCCTCATACTTAGTACTTGTGTGGACTCATCGCTATAACTGTCCAAACTAATTAAAAGGAATTATCTGTTTAATTCTCACAATGGTCCTTTGAGGATGGCAAGTACAAGGGGAGAAGATAATGGGTTTCTTATAACTTTTTCTCAAATTCCAATTTTCTACAGTTAGTAAATGTATTGGAATAAAATATCCAATTTATTAGAAGCAGATAAAATAACCCAATGTAAACCTTACAAAGCATGTACAGTGTAGCAGAATAAATATTTAAAAGGGTACTCAGGGATACAACAGAAGATACTTGTATGTCCTACTCAGGGACTGAAACCAAAACATTATTGTCAAGAAGCCAGTGTTCACAAATTTGTCTGTACATAGTATTGAATAAACCCCAAGCAATGTATAAAGGATATGTTTTCTGCACATCTATTTGCTAATTTAAACTTCTTTGGAAAAACAAGTATATAAGAATATGTAGGGAACTTCCAAAAGGAATAAAGTTGAATGATTTCTACCAGATATTTAAAACATAATAATAATTCTAGTCAACAATGCTATATTCTATATGTCAAAGTTGCTAAGAGTCTAGATATCAAATGTTCTTGCCACACAAAAAAGGTAATTACATGACAGAAGTGTTAGCTAATATTACAATGGTAGTCATTTTATAATATATAAATGCATCAAATCAACCGTTGCACACCTTAAACTCACACAATGTTCTGTGTCAATTACACAAATAAAAAAATCCAACTGATTTACACTAATTAAATTAGCTACATTAGTTAAAATAATGTGTCCCTACTGCATGAAGAGAGTGAACAACTAATGGGACATAATTCAGAACCTAGAAATAAACTAAAAACCTAAAGGTATTCAGTAAAACATCTAGAGTTGCTCTTTCAAAACAGTGAGAAAACATAGATTCGTAGACAAATGTGGCCAAAACAACCTCCTGGCTATCTGGAAATGAAAATTGTATCCCAACTGTACTACTTACACTAAATAAAATTCCAGTTGTATTAAAAATCCCATGAAAAATTAAAACCACAAGCATATAATATAGTAAAAAATAATTTTGAAACGGCAAAGTCCTTTCTCATCATTGATCAGAAACCTTATATGAAAAGATAGGTTGATTCACCCACATTAAAAAGTCTACACAGCAAACAAAAATGAAGCAACATTAAAAAAAAAAACCATCAGAGAAGTATGTATAATGTGAGAGACTAACAAAGGGAGTGGTTTGCTGTCTCCATTTATTCATTGGAATAAATGGATAAAAGTTAATAAAAGCCTTGTCAGAACAACAAATTCAGGGTAAAGAATTTCATATCTCAGCTGGGCATTACAAGATCCAACCGGACCACAGGGTGAGAAGAGGCCTTGGTGGACACAGGGAAGACCAAAGGGAGGGGACAGGTACCCAGGGTAGTGGGACTGCCGCAGAACAGAGCTGACTATTCCAAACACTAAACAATGATAAAGAACCTTTGCAAGTGAAGAATTTTCCACACAGGATGGCAGTGAGAGCGTTAGGACTTGTTCATTTCAGAGAACATCCGGGTAAACTGTGGAGAGATACCCAGAGAGCCCTGCCCACTGGCCAGCGTGTCCTGGGGTTGGGTACTTATGTGGAATTTGATTCTCAGTCTCCGGAGCACGTCTAAGAATGTAGGCTGGGGAAGTCCTGGGTCTTCCTCAACGTCGCTCCGGGTTAAAACGTCAGGGCTACTTTGCCTCAAGGAGTTGTTCAGCAGTTCCCAGATTTCTACTTTTCGTATTGCTTTAATTTTTCCCCTTTTAGGTCGCGTTATCTGTTAACCTCCTGTGTAACAAATAAAGAGTTTTGTCTGCCCTGGAAGTCACTTGGAAGGAACATTGCTCATCCACAATAATACCTGCAAAAGTGCTCGGTGAGGCTGATCCATAAAGTCAGATTTAGCATCATTTGTGATTGTAATTGAACAATATATTTCCAAATTACCATCGCCCATGAAAAACCAACTGTTCGCCATCAGAGAAAAAAAAGCTAAGCAAAACACCATAAGCCAATTGTATTGTCTCCAAATGAAGGTACATCTCTGCATTCAGCTGGAGGAGCTTCCAGTCCCATGAGACCATGCGAGCAAACTAACGGGATGCCAGAGATGAAAGGCTTTTCATACTGCAAGAGTCCAACAATTGCTGACCCTCATTTACGAAGGATAATGGCATAATTTTGGAATCATTGTTACTAGTTATTAAAAATATTGCCCCATCAGGATTTTACCTCTCTAACGTATACTGTAACTATTAAAGCAGCAGTATACCATCCCTCATTAGACTATAATAACCAAAGTGCTCTCACTATACTAGATGCCAACGTCCTGAATTAATAATGACTGAATATTAATCTGAGAGAAGCATTGTGGAATAGAGCCCTCCATCTGCCCAGGACTATAAGAAAGTCATAGCTCCTTAATGAGGCAGGGACGGTGCCCGAATACCAATTGCTTTTGTACCATGTGGATCTTCTACCCCCACGGCTTCTCTCTCTACTGCAAAAATTCGGAGCCACTGTAGGGGAAAGGAGGTGGAAACAGTTTGCAAAGACCACTGGATCTAAGCAATAAAAAAAATGTCATCAGCTGAATTTTGGAGATAAGTCACATACAGATATATTTTGATATGTTGACTAAGTGGAAATGAAGATGGCCCTAATGTGTATATGAAAATATTCAAACGTTGTGTCTCTTTTGACTAGAAAAGTGGGAGCATTCTAGGAAAATTTTCTATAATTTTATTTATTTTTTTTAAATACATTTTATTGATTTTTTACAGAGAGGAAGAGAGAGGGATAGAAAGTTACAAACATCAATGAGAGAGAAACATCAACCAGGTGCCTCTTGAACATCCCCTACTGGGCATGTGCCTGCAACCAAGGTACATGCCCTTGACCGGAATCAAACCCGGGACCTTTCAGTCCACAGGCCGATGCTTTATCCACTGAGCTAAACCAGTTTCGGCAAAATTTCTATAATTTTAACCAGAATCGAACCAACTGAAAATGGTTAAGTCCTAATGAGTACTTGTAGTATATACATGATAATGGAGAAGAGAAGTAAGAATTGAGGGAGGGAAAAAAGACTATGGCTTAATAATTATTGAAAAAAGAAGGCAACATTTTTGGTTCATTTTATTATAATGTGCTCATATGTACACATTGGGAAATATGCAAAAATAAAATTTATTACATAAGGAGTTGACTTGAAGTATACATCTAAAAATACTGAATGGTAACTTTTATAGTATAATAAAATATAATAATAAAATTTTCCTATTTTCTAAAATGTAGCATTAGCTTTTATAGAATTTTTATTACTTCGGGAAAATCAGAAAACTGATTTTAATACATGTGGAACAAGCAAGCACAGACTTACGTGATAAAATTTTAGAGAACTGAAAATGGTCCAGTGACTTCCTACATCCTTTCCACCCACCCAGTGAGAACTACCACCACCATCAGCCACTCCAGCCCCTGGCATCAAGCTAAGTACTGCCTTCTCCTACTGGGTGTGGTGCAAACACTCTGATTGCTAAGGAATTGTGAACATCACGTAGGATGAGTTAGGTAAGGCCCTCTGTGGAGTGGCAGAGAAATTGTCAAAGAACCTTGGACAATTACAATGACTGTATTTGGGTTTTATTAACTGCTTATATCTGATACACTATCTGACAATACAGGATGGGACAAAAGTAGGTGCACAGTTGTGAGTATGTGAAACATTTTATTCTAGAATAAAATTATTTTTAATATATTTTTGTTGATTTCAGAGAGGAAGGGAGAGGGAGAGAGAGATAGAAACATCAATGATGAGAAGGAATTATTGGTCGACTGCCTCCTGCACACCCCACCCTGGGGATCAAGCCCACAACTTGGGCATGTGCCCTTAACCAGAATTGAACCTGGGACCCTTCGGTCCACAGGCTGATGTTCTATCCACTGAGCCAAACTAGATAGGGCTGTATTATCATTTATTAAGTATTAAATTATTTTCCTTAAACAAACAACTGCAAACCTACTTTCCCCCCATCCTGTAGTTACAAAATTAAAAACTGATACCATTATGACTAAATTTAGCAACCAAATAGCATTATTGATCATGGAGTTAAACTATCTTGCGCAAGGACACACAGCTGGTGATTGGACCTGGCATTTGTAAGAAAAAGTAGCCTATGATCATCAGATCAACACCCTCCACAGTTTTCAAGGTTGGGCAAAGTTATGGGAATGGTGGTAATGAGGATGATGGTGTGAGAGCCCAGCTAGAAGAGCCTGTGATGGCCATAAAGCTTCTCATCAACCCTGATGAGGCCAAAGGACAGGAAGTTGAAAGAAGAATGACCCAAACTGGATAATTAATTTGAAAAAATTCCATCACAAGTTAATGAATTGCCATCTTCAATGCCATCTTTCTCTTACACATTGCGTTTTGCACAAGGTGAGCGAGCATCAGGAGAATGTTCAGAGGGCAGAGCACCAGAACAAATGAACAATGGGGGAGCTGGGACAGGCAATGGTGTACCACTTGTGCAATAAGTGGGCAGAGGGGATATGTCCTGGTGGACTCTTCCTCACAATGCATTCAAGAGAATTAATGTCATCCAAGTGAGCTGAGTGTTCTAACTAAAAATTCTATATTTACTCAATTTAGTATTAAAAAATTCCCAGCAGGGAAAGATCACCAGTGAGAAGCATTTCTGATTTCAATTCTGCTCATAGAGTTTATTTATTTACCCTCGTTGACTCTGTCTTGGGATAGAACTCCAAATTAGTAGAGCATTTTAAGCATCATTATTTTAGCAAAGTCAAAAGTACAAAGGAGATTTTACACATTTGGCCTTATTCTCTGTTTGATTAGGGATTGGTGCTGTCACTTTCTTATATCTAAATGTATCCCAGATGAAGATTATCCAGCTAAAGGTAAATCATCTCACTTGATTCCACTTAACACAGACAGAGGTACACCTATCTGCTATTATGTTGATCAGAATTTGGTCTTACAATGTAAAATAAGGCAGCATTTGCAGCTCCTTTTTGTTTATTTGCTTTTTAAGGTAATTCCTAATGGGAAGGTGACCTTCTTGAACCTACAGTGAGATAAAATGCAGTATCACCATTTGCAAAGTCTACAATTGGGAAAGATAATTCCAGAGAGAATGCAAGTCCACAAATCCTGGGCCTCAGTGCCCAATGGGGTGGCTGACCCCCAGGGTGGCTCATGGTAACTGAATTTGTAAGGGGTTGGTGGATAAAGGAGCTTCTGGTGAAGGGCATTCAAGTTTCCCACTTTCCCTCTGTCCTTCTCTCCCTCCTCCAAGTCTTGGGTAGTTTCCAAGGCGAGAACTTTATCCTGGGTGATGTTCTGTGGGCATGACCTGATTCCTTTGTGAGATTCAGTCTCATAGAATGGGGCTCTTCCTTAAATGGGTGCAGAGGACTCATGGGGGCCAGTCTAAAAGGTAAAGGTGGAGGAAGCTACTCAGCCTTCCCGGGGCCTGCCTTTATCTGGGGACATGGTCCATTCCAGTTTCCCAGGGGACTGGCTCTTAGTAAGTAGGCTCAATAGTATGATGCATGTCCTTATGCTGTCCTCTGTGAGTCCACCGCTCACTGGTTGAAGAAAAGATGATAGGATCAGGAACTGAAGATCCCCCAACTACTAGCATCCGGCGCTTCTCTTTCCCACCTACAGAACATTCACTCACCACAGCGGGGCACCAGAACAAAGATGAACTCAGAGATCCTCCACCTGGACACCCTTTCTAAGGTCGAGGAGCTTAGAAATCCTATAGCATGATCACAAGGTTAAAACAAATTTTCGAGGGCTTTCTTAGCAATCATAGCTTCATAAAGTCCATAATCCACTTTGAACAAATTAAATATTCCTGCTCATTAATTTTCAAGAGGCCTAAGAGATTAGGTTTATGTGTCTATTTCATTTTTATTTTTTTTCTACACTGTCTCAAGCCTCTACTTCATCTTGGTAGAATTGTAAAGGGAAAAATAAATAGGTCGAAAGCCAAACTATGTTTTTTACAATCTTCTAGAGACTTCAGGCTTAAACTCTACATTCTATTAATTTTGTTTGAATGGATTTTGGATTTATTCTTTTTTATAGAAAAGAAGTAAAAAATGAAATCTGCTCTATTATCAAAAATGCATTGCTTTCTTAGCCCTTTTTATGTCTTTGGATGATCAGATATTTTTCTGATCTTTTCACCAGTGCTCTTAATATATTATAGAATAAATCCAAAAATGAAAAGTTTAAGTTTAGTAGCTGACACTAGAAAAGCTAAGTATTGATAATTCAGGTCATAATGAGACAGACATGTCAAACCACGACTGAAGTGACCAGTTTTGAAATTGCTCAGATTTCATTACTGGTCTTTCTATTCGTTACAACAGTGCTATTGTAGCAAGATGTGAGGAAGATCTTGGCATTTTTAATATCTCTAGAGTACTTCTTTAAATGTATCTGAATTCAGATTTAATTATTTATGTGACTAACCTAGATGTGAAAATAATTTCCTTCTCTCGATACATTAAGCTCAATAGAAAAACTTCGGTAAGACAAATGAAGTTAGGCTCATATTATTATTTTTCAAAGGCTGATTTACTTTTATTCTCACTAGCTCAATCACTGTAACTGAACTGATATTCACTGAAATTATAAGATTTTATTCATAAGAGCACCATGCACATAGGACATGCTTCTTAGGGTAAATTTTGCCTAAATAAGAAAAACTTTTGTAATGGTTATACTGCTGATTAATTTAAATTTTATTTATTGTAGAATTTTATGTATGTATATATAATATACATGCTATATTTATATAATACTAGATGCCTAGTGCACGAAATTCGTGCACAGGGGTGGGGATGTCCCTCAGCTTGGCCTGTACCCTCTCCAATCTGGGATCCCTTGAGGGCTGGTGAAAAGCTTGGCTTCCTGCATTACCGGGGAAACCCAAGTCTCCCTCCTGCTCTCCATGGCTGCAGCCATCTTGATTGGGTTTATTTGTATACTCGCTCCTTATTGGCTTGTAGGCATGGCTTGTGGGTGTAGTGGAAGTACAGTCAATTTGCATATTGCTCTTTTATTATATAGGATAATATGCTTGTATTTTTAAGAAAACTATATGTATATATACAATATATTTAATTATGCTTAACATATAAATTAATATGTGATCTCATTAAATCAATGTATATCACTAGTAATCTGATGTTTCTAATAATAATTTAACTAAAACTTAAATCTACAAATAATTAGGGGATTATAAAATGGCAGTTCATTAAATTTAAAACAAACTATATAAGATGAATGGATAAAATGAAATTTGAATAAATTGTTATTTCATTTATTATACTGCCATGAAAAGACCTTTAAAATATAGGTGAAAAAATATGCTCCAGCCTGTTTTGCTCAGTGAATAGAGCATCGGACTGTAGACCTAAGGGTCCTGAGTTCTATTTCTGTTCAGGGCACATGCCAGGTTTGTGGGCTCGATCCCCAGTAGGGGACATGCAGAAGGCAGTCAATCAATGATTATCTCTCATTATAGATGTTTCTATCTCTCCTTCTCTTTTCTTCTCTGAAATCAATTATATATATATATATGTTTAAAATATATATACATATATATGTTTAAAATATATACACATATATATATTTAAAAGGTTATACAGAAAAGTAGTAAGTGAAATTTGATGGCATTTATGATGAATAACAAAATTAATGCAATATGTTTTATAACTAGAGGTGTGAGCATGGGTGATTGTGATTTATTCCATGTCCTAGCTAAATATGTTGTCCTGTTTGGCCTGGACTTTTGTCCATGTCCTCTGCTGCTAAGGGGCCATGTGCACCAGGCAGAGCTATAAATCTACAGTCCTGACCTGTGAAATTCCTGTGAGCTCCCTACCTGTGATAGCTGGGAAGCTGGTATGTACCTGATGAACCTGAGAGTCCTGTAGGATTGCCAGACTTCACAAATGAAAATATGACACTCAGTTACACTTGAATTTCAGATAAACATTGAATATGCTTATAGTGTAAGTAGATTTCATGCAGTATCAGGGACATACTAAAACTAAAAAAAAAATGTTGTTTATCTGAAATTCAAATTTCACTGGTTATTCTCTGTTTTCTCTGGCAACGCTCAACTCTGGATAATGTGCTTTCCAAATTAATGTTGCTTGCATGTATTGGTTGTTATTAACATGTTTAATAAAATACTGTAAGAAAGAGATGAACTCATAAAATAACTGGCTGGTTTGCAAGTAGAATGAGAGAGAATATGGACAGCATAATATTTGCAATGTTGTAGAATGGAATTGGCCATTAAAACAGACTTGGGGGAAAAGAGAAAATTAAGCCTGCAGCATGCATTTTTCTAAAAGGATTGATGAGATTAATACAGCTGCTAATAAATCCTTTTGTTTGTACAAAAGGGTGCAGGGAAAAGATAAAAGTGGGCATATATATGAGAACTCTAAGTAATAACCCTTCGTATTGCTCAGATACATTAAAAAATAGGGGTTTGTTAAATTCTTGTAAACTACTTATTCATATTTGACATCACTTATGGTCTAGATTTGGATAATTCACTTAATTTATTAATATCTACATATGATGCAGACGTGTGGCTTATGCAAGAGCATGATGCACGGAGTCAGCTCCTGAAAGTTAAAATGGAGAATTATTCCCATATTTGAAGACTCAGTATATTATTTAGTCAAGGTTGCCCAGAGAACAGCTCTCTGGGAATATATGTGCATATCATCCTATCTAATAGAAGGGTGATATGCAAATGAACCATCACTCTGTCACAAAGATGGTGGTGCCCAGTACTCTCAGCCCCCCTGGAGTCCCCCAGTCCCAGGGAAGCAGCCGCTGAGAACAGGCATCATGGGAAGCCTGGCGGAATGCTTGCTTTTTCATGGCAGCAAAAAGGCAAGCATTCCATCCTGGCCACTGAGTGCCTCTGGGCAGCGGGCAAAGAGCGGTGGGGGAGGAAGGGGCCGGAATGTTTGTGTCAACACCCAGGCAAGGAGGCAAGTATTCCACGGCCGGCTGTGGATGGGTCTCTGGGCTGTGGAGAGCCTCTGGGCAGCGGGTGCAGAGTGGCCAGGCCCCACAGAGAGCTACTCGTGCACAGATTCATCTGCAGGGCTACTAGTAGAATATATGTGGATGTATGGAAATATATTTATTATGAAGGGTTGCCTCGCATGGTTATGGAGTGTGAGAAGTCCCATGATCAGCTGACTGGAAGCTGGAAGCCCGGGGAAGCCCATGGTATTGTTCCAGGCCAAACTTGAATGCTTGACACCCAAGGGAAACAATGGTAATAAGTTCCAAGGGAGTCTGACGGCCCTAGAACCAGAAGCTCAGAGGTTTAAGGGCAGAGAAGTTTAATGTCTGCTCTAATTCACCCTTCTGGAACTTTTTGTTCTATTTGGTCTGGTCCCCAATTACCCAGTGTGGCGAGGGTGAGCTTTGCTCAGTCTGCTGATTCAATGGCGATCTTTTCACCCTCATAGGCATTCCCCGAAATAAAATCTCATCAGCTACCTAGCTAGGTACCCCTGTCAAGGTGACACATAAAATGAACCATTCCATTCAGACATGGCCTTCAGTTCTGAGGGAAAGTTCTTAGAACTTGGTGAACTAGGTAAAAGGATGATAAAGCATATGTTAATTGATCAGTTTATACAGATTTGTGAAAATGATGTATAATACTCAGGACCCTCCTGACTATGATTTCTCTCTCCCTCTCCTTTTTTAGTGCCCGCTGCATTTGTTCACAATTTCAGCCAAAATCAATGTCCCTCTATTATCACCTCCTTAAATTTGTTTCCTCTACTTATCTGTATTACCAAGAGAGAGAATGGCCTAGGCCGGGGGCCATGCTCTCTGCACATTGAATAGCCTAGATAAAGCTCAGGAAATATATGTTAGATAAGTGAATGAGTGCATAATTTCCCTTATTGGACACTGCCCTTTCTCCAATGTCTATCTTTGTGTGTAATTCTGTGAAATCCTCCTTGGGCAGCTATGACTCTGGTTTCCTAATGAATCATTCAGAAATCCTCCCCATCTTTAGTAATCTTACTTTCCTGGGATTTTCCATTCATTTTAACTCTGGACTGTGAGAATTACTGGAGTAAATAATCAACTTTTTGGATATAAAAAAGTTTAGATTTTAATTGAACTTAGATGACTTTGCCATTTAACTTATAATCTTTTTCCCCCTATTCCATCCCAATGCACAGTGTATATGTGAAGGACTCCTGATTGTTATTTTTGTATCTGATATAATAATTTGCACCTATTCAAAGTTCACTAATTATTGATTTACTGTCAGAAACTTTAGATAAGCACTAGGTGAGAAAATACACATATGCACAAATAGTACCTAATTAACTGATTGTTAAAACCTGATTTCATAGATTCTATTTGAAAGAAACTCTGTAGTGACAAGATGCCATTAGCACTAACACCAGAGAAACTGAGTTGTGACAAAATATCCAGTAAATATAGATAATGCATATCCTTTATAATTTTAAAATATTCCAGTGGTAAAGGCTTTTAGAATGGTAATTTCAGAAAAATAAATATTTTACATAAATTCAGCAAGGAGCTATCAACTTCAGAGAACAAGATGCCACGCCTATATAGTTGTTGCTTCTACATAAGGCCACTATTTCAAAGACTGGGAGAGATGGCTGTTTCATCTAATTTACCTAGTATCTAAACAAACACAGAAAACCAAACAAAGTGAAAAGACGGAAGAATATATCACAAATCCTATATAATAAAGATATAATATGCAAATGGTTGTCACACCTTGAAGCATAATGACTGACCGTGTAATGACTGGATCACAGGTCAGCAGAAGGATGGGGTACAAATGGGCAGGGGAGAGCTACAGGAGAGAGCAGAGTAGCAAACTATGAGGGAGGGAAAGGAGTGGAGGGAGCTACAAGAGGGTGGCAGCAAGATACTGGGGAGCTACTGGTGCACAGATTCGTTCGCAGGGCTACTAGTAAAAGAATAAAACTCCCCAGAAAAAAAATCCCAAGGAAACAGAGGTTAACTAATTTGCCTGATACAGAATCCAAAGAGATAGCCATGAGGATGGATGCTCATCACACTTGAGAGGGACTAGAGAAACTTACAGAGTAGTTTAACAATAGTTTGAAAGTATAACAAAGAACCAAGCAGATCTGAAGAATACAATATAAAAAGAATTGGTTTGTGTTTTGTTGTTCCAAGACCACCTTAATTATCAACAAAAAGCCAGTATCTTCTCCCTCTCTCCTTCTGTCTGCCTTCTCTTTTTCCCTTCTATATATTTCTGAAATATTTCCTTCTCTCCTACCATATTTTTGAAACCCTATATTTTTCTGAGTCTCTTGCAATGACACAGTGATTTTCATGATAGCCCGTGAATGTGATGTTTTTAAAAATCGAGAACAGGTTGCTGAACTATTCTGTGATAAATGGCTTTAAGTGCACCAATTAAACCTTGAAATAGCCTGCTGCATTTTGCCACTGAGGACTCTGCAGCCCCAACTGGGCATAGAATGTTCTCTGCAGTTGGGTTAGCACTCTTCTCTCCATCTGTTACTTATTTCACATTCTTCGTTTCACTTGTGCAGCGATGGCCCGAACATAGCAGGTTTTAACAACAGCACGTTTAAATTTTATGAAACATACTAAAAAGAATAACAATGGGCATAAAGAAAAAGTATTATATTAAGTTGAACACAATGGAGAAAACATTAGTTGTTCCCATTAGTGGGAAGATTTAAAAAAGTAAATTTCTTTCCAGTCCACTGGAAAGATAAAGTGGACTTCTACATTTATATTTATTTAAGAACTGCATCCCCTTAATAGAGACATTATATCAAATATATAGCTATTCTATTAAATAATCAAAAGTACTTTCAAAATGAAAACAAAGAAATCAAGAGAGTTCAAAATAAAATTGGATATTTGTTATTATGTTATTAGTCAAGAGATAAGATAAAAGAACAGGCTTAAGCCAGGAAAATGTCTTAAAATCTTTTCCAATAAATATAAAAATTGCTAGGAACCACTCTTCATTTAAATATCTCAATGTGAGAACTGAATGCCAACTGATTATTGAAGCAAAGCATTGAAGTCTCTCTAATAAGTAATTATTATTAATTTTAAAGAACATCAATGAATTTAATAAACATTCATGATGTTTATAATGATGGGAAATAAGACCCAGATATCAAAGGATGTGGGCAGCAAACTGACTTTTTGGAAATATTTTGAGGGTTTTCAAGTTTCACTCTTGTACCTTACTGTCATTTTCTTACCAGGTTGTAGATCAGCCAGCCAGCTACTCTAACAAATTAAAGGTTTTTATTGTTTATTTACAAACAGGCTTGAATTTGGTCATGTTTATGTTCTTAACTTAATGAGTCATTAATCCCACTTACCTATGTCTCATTTTCCAGATTTTGGTAACATCAGGGAAGTCTTTCAGCTTCTAGATCAATATTATTAAATCCATAAGTTTGCCATCACAGATGAGATGCTTTTTAAGTCCTGTCAATATAAGAAAGGTTCAAGTCTGTAGAGACTTCTTATGAGTTTATTTGAGCTAAAGTGTTGACAATTGCTAGGAATCAAAATCGCAATGGGTGGAGAAAATGCTCTGGAGAATGGCAGTTTTACCATTTTATAAATTAGAACCAAAGAAGGAGATATAAGGAGGAAGGATTACATGACATTCATTGGTGATAAGTTGGGAGGTGAGGTGGGAGAAAGCAAAGTAGGGAAATCCCTGAGATCAGATAAAAGTAAAACAGACACATGCTTCTTTGACATTGTTTGGTATAGAATAGTTAACAATTAAGGTGGCATTTGGGCAACAAGATGACAATGAGGGGTTCTGTGGTCTCCTCCTTTGGTGAGAGGTAATCCTCTGAAGGTTCTGGAAAACTAAAGTTATTTGGTTACTCTGACATTCCAAGGGTAAAGACTGACCTTTGTTAAGAAAGCTACAGGTCTAGGATGTCACTATACAGCATGACCCATTTTTATGTTCAGACCATCCGGTGTGGTTGCTTTCGAAGTCTCTGAGTTTGCAGAGTCACCATGCAGTCCTCCCCTGAGCTTGTCAGGTTTGGTATGTGCCGCCCCTTTTTTTTCATCCACAGTTCTCATTTTATTTAAGGGAAACATTTTAATACAGTTCTAATTATAAGTACAATTTGAAAAGTCTTGGTCAACTTTTTATTAAATATTAAATTTTGGAAACCTGACTTGAGAAATAAGAAGCAGCAAAGCCCATAAAAGTCTCTGAACTGGAAATCATTTCAGGGCCTGTGCTGTTCCTTCCCTCAGCTCTGTTTTCATATAGAAAACTCATATTGAAATATAGTACTCAGTAGATTTATTTTAATTACATAGGTCATGATTTTTCAGTGAAAATAACTAAAATATATTGGATTGAGTCAAGGAAAATCTCAGAAAATGAGATATTTCTTAGTATAACAATGCTGTAATGTTCAATTTAAATTATACGCCTAGGAGGGATTCATATAGAATTCTAATTTAATGAAAATTCTGACCCAAATAGAACAGGGAAACTGTATAAACTCTTACTGTACTTTCCTAAAAAGATTTGTTCTTACCAGCTGTTTTTTATTGTATTCAAGGTTACATTGGTTAATAAAATTATATAGCTTTAAGGTGTACAATTCTGTTAAAACATAATCTGTATTTCAGAGAAGAAGGGAGAGGGAGAGAGAAAGAGATGGAAACATCAATGATGACAATAATTGATCAACCACCTCCTTCACACCCCTTACTGGGGATCAAGCCTGAAACCCAGGCATATGCCCTGACTGGGAATCAAATCATGATCTCCTGGTTCTTAAGTCAATGCTCAACCACTGAACCACACCATCAGGACACTGCTGCACTATTTTAAACCACAGCTTTTAAAAAGCAAGAATGTGATTTTTCTGGCCTTTCAAGTAAATTTTCATGTATCTACCAATAATAATAAAAATAAATTATTCTGATCAGTTTTGCAGAAATTGTTCTACATTAATAAATGTTCAAAATACTGTAGATCTCCCTTTCAGACCTACTTTGAAGAAAATCTTCTAAACCCAATGTGCATATTGAGTGAAATGCGGTTGGCCATTAGAGAATCCAGAGGTTCAGCTACAGATAAGATTCTCACATTTGAAGATTTTGCTCTAGTGCTTTGACATTATTCTGATAATGATCTACACTGGGGTCTAAGTTTTTGAATGTTTCTGAAAGGTGATAGGAGTCAAAGTGTGCAGACACTAGTGGCCATACTTTGTCCAAGTCACTAAAGTCAGTTAAAGAAATCAGGCCAAAGGGTTCAACTTCACCATTCAACTTTCAAAACACTGGTGGAACTATAAGATTACCCAAAGGGCTAGTAGGAGTGGCCTGAGAACAGAGTTTTGATGATGTTGATGAAAATCATGATGATTCTTTGGCATTTACTAGGCTATTAGTCTATGCACTATGACACATGATTTATAAACATTATCTTATTGAATTCTTATTTTAACTCTTTCTGAGTAGAGTTGATTTGCACCCTGAAGCCTAGAGAGCACCCATCAATTACTAGGGAGCTTCTAAGTCAATTGCCAACCACAGGATCCTCTGGCTTAGTCCCTGGTTTCCACTCTGAGAGTTCAGAGCACTTGCTTCTCACCTTCAAACAGGTCAGATGACTAACCTGAAAGGTAAAGTCAGTGGACCTACAGGTGTGGTGCTGGATTAATTCATTATTATTCATTATTCTTGAGAGAAAAAAATAAATCTTCTTTTCACTACTCCCTATATCACTGGATTAGACTAAGAGAACAATTTTCCCAAAGTACATGTACTCCATGTTTAACTCTAGTGATTTCTATTAAGGCATATAAAAATAATCACAAAACTTTTGAAATCACTCTGACTTTCAGTAATAGGAACCTGGTAGAATAAAGTATGGTTCATCTACAGAGTAAAGTACTAGCACACATAAAAATATAGGAGATAGCATTTATGTAGTAGTGTGGAATGATTTCCAGGTTGAATGATAAAAGTATATAGTCTGCTACTGTTTATATAACAGAAAATGTATATATATATATATATATATATATACACACACACACACACACACACACATACATATATACATGCAAATGTATAACATTCAATAATATACATACAAACTCACATGAACATATACTATTATATTTATATATACATATTTTTATATTACAAAAAATAAAGGAAGTAAACAATTAAAATTAAACTCATTTTAAACACTGAAATAGGGAATTTTGGTTAACACCATGGCACTAATAAAAAACATTGCTACCATAGATTTATATTTAATTATAACACATTCTTATTTATAATCCCTAGATGTAATACAACAAACACATCAGTATATAGTGCCCAGGCCAGGCTATAACTCTCAGGACACCTGGCATGACACAGAAAGGGGCATCATGGAGGCCGTCTGGCCTGGCATAGGAGCACTGTCTTGAAGCTCAGCCCTGGCACAGTGTTAGGTGGGCCCAGCTGTGCCAGGGCCAAGGACAGACTCTTCCTGAAGATGAACCAGCTGGCTGGATAGGGACTGGGGCTGGAGGAACTTCAGTGTGCAAATGGCAACCCAGCTCCGAGTTAAATGAATTTTAGAGTGAATGCTTATCCCAGCATGAGTGCTTTTAAACCAGATTGCCTGGAAAAATTAGTGGATTAATCTTAGTTTAATACTCATTAAAATTTTGTTTTCCCAATGTGGGTTAGAAATAGGACCTCACCAGAGAAAGTATGTGAAGTTATACCAATAAAGTGAACCACATGATTGAACATATATGATTGAATGATGCCTGAGACACACATAGCATGGTAAGAAGCCATGCATTTAAACACACCCCTTATTCCTTCTTTTTAAATATTTTATCCACAGGGTGTGTGTCATTTCATAGGGGGTATCCCATTCTGTGGAAATTCTCATGCCCATTTCTCCCTGGTCTCACTCTCATATTAGGCTGAATGTCACATGACTCCATGGCTTAGTGCCGTGCTGCTGAAACGTTTCTGCTGGGGGATCTCAGCAGAAATCAAATTTAAAACAGACAGCGTCGTTTAATTCATACTTAATCCCTCTTCTTATTGTTCATTTTTATGTTCATTAGTTGTCTTCTAACATTTTAGGGCAGATGTTGTCTTTATATGTTAGGAAATTTAAGTAATTACAAATAGGTTTTCCAGGAGGGTGGCATTGTCAAAACTTTGGCATATGAAGCGATGGATCAAAGCACAACCTGTTATTTTTGAGAGACTCCAGCCCGTCATTGGTCATCTCTGTAGAGGCAACAACAGGATTTCCATGGTCTTTGCTTTAATATTTCCCTGCATGCTGCTTGCTTCAGGGATCGGTAAAGTCAATGCTGCTCATTGTATGTGAGGGCATTCTTCAGAAAGGGACAACTTCTCATGCTGGCATTTTGTCATCTTTCCAGGAGATAAAGGCATTCCTCCAATTTCAAATTCCATAGGTCCTAAGACCTCCCGGTTTCCTGACCCCTGCCCTCCATTGCCACCGCTCCATGGTTTGGGGTTCTGTTCTTCCACCTTTGCAGTCTCCAGGCTGCCTTAGTGACTCAGACATGAGCCTCAACACTTCTCCAAATGGACCTCAGAGACCCTCAAATATGGAGCACTGCTAACCAGGTGGACCTCACTGTGGCCTGTGGGGAATCAGAGGGAGAAATTTTACAGCAAACTGCAGAGAGGGATCAGTAGTCCCACTTGCACGTTTCTGTACTTTCTGCCCTCATTCTGATCCCCAGCCAACAGGGCAGCTCTTCATCCTTTCTTTCCCAGGACAACTGCTAAATAAATGGATAAGTCTACAGTGGGTGTTCACAGGAAGCATGCATGTTGAAATGCTATTCTAACCTTTACCCATTTAACACTTAAGATATGTCATCACTCCTTGGAGAAAAGTGGAAAAACAGACTTTTCAGAAAATTCACTTAACCCTAAATGTCATTTGCTGAGAATGCATTATCTCATGCTGACTTCACCTAGAAACTCTTACGCTGATAGAGTCAAAGGTAGTCTATTCAGTCCCTTATCATGCCTTCCTAGTACATGTAGACCTTTTAACACAGCAAACTAAATGTCATACATTTGAAAAATGTCATGCACCAAAACAGACTGTCCAACTATGGCTTTATTATATTTTATATTACCCTAGAGAAGATTAAAGAAAGATAGGAAAAGAAAGTAATAAAAAGATCACATATATATTTGTCTCAATACAATATCATTTCTCTAAATATAGGTCTTTTGGGAATATGAAATTCATATAAAATGTCAACTTTACTACTCTAAAATATGTATAATTTGTAAATAGTATACTTTTGATATTACCTTTTTTTGCTTTTATGTGTTCTTTTAGAAACATTCTCTTTTAGTAAATGCAATAAAATGGAAGAATCTGGGTGATTCTAATATGTGAGCAATCCAATTTTGTATTTAGAAAAATTGGGGGATTATGTACTTTTTTCACATTAGAAATTTGAAGGAAAGTACAAATTTGAGGGTGAATTAATAGTAAGAAAAGTACATTCATTTTATTTACTTCTTATTTGCTTTCTTTAGTTTGCTTGTTCACATCTCTATTTAAGAAACTGTAAAATTAGCACATAACAAAATTCACTCCAGATATAGGGACAATAACTGGTTATAAGACATCGTATACTTCCTACATTATGAACAGTCAGTTTTTCACATGAGTGCAGTCTAAAGAGAGACATGTTAACTTCAATAGAGACTGGGGTCCAGTGCTTGATGAAGGATAGCCTGGCCTGAGCAGGAGGTGGTTCCCACTCAAAGTCTGTGCTTTCTGGGGACCAGGAGAGGAAGAGAATGAGGTGGGAAAGAGAACAAAACCTCATTTGTTAGTTGCTTAATCCTAAACTTAGAAATTTAACATTAATCTGCCGATTTGTGGGGTGTTTACAATGGTGAGTAAAGACAGTGGTTTCCAAACGGAGGTGCCAGAGCCAATTTATCCAGAGAGAAATGTTTCTAGCTTATCTGCACATTTATTTTCAAACCATCCTTTAAAAAATGTGTCCTTTGAGCTTGTTTCATAATGTACATAATATAGCAGCCTTTGTGTAAATCTACAGGCAAATCATTATAGATACATTGTGAGGATTCAAAATAACTATCTCCTGGTGAGAACATGATCCATAGATCCAGGTGAGGTTAGTGGGCAGGACCACGGAAAGGAAAGGATGTGCAGGAAACATCTCCCGGTGGAGCCAGCAACTTGCCTAATGATGATTTTAACAACAGATGCCTGAAAGGAGATGAGGGCAGTGAAATCCAGGATGAATAACTTCTTACTATGCAGATTGTCAGGACTCCTCAATCAAGAAATCAGATAGTTCTAGTTCCCTCTTTAACAAGAGGCAAGTGATTGTGCTGTCAAACGGGCACAGCTTTATTTGCACAAAACAACTAAAGATACATTCATTAACTTCATCTAATGTTGAAAGCTGAATTTACGTGTTGGGTTTTAGGGGTGTGTGTGTGTGTGTGTGCGTGTGTGTGTGTGTGTGAGTGTGTGTGTGCGCGCAAGAGAGAGATATTCTAAAACTAAGTCAGATGTATTAAACTCTAGGAAAATTCAATTAGTTTGAACTTACAGGACAAAAAAATACCAAAAAGTAGTGATATGAGAGTCAATTCTTTAAGGAAAGTCCTTGACTAGGATTCTTTCAAGTAGTGAACTTCCCTGCTACATTAAAATATGATTAAATTTAAAATATAATTTGCATAAAATTCTTCAGAGGCCCACTCTGAGACATCCTTTAATATTGAGTCTCAAGGTGTGAATAAATTTAGGATTCTAGTTTAACCATCTGGGGATATTGAAAATTATGCTCACTATAGAGATCATTTGAATCCACATTTTCCTTTTCAAGGTATGTCATACATATAGAACAAAAGATGGCTTATAAAGAAAAACTAACATAGAATGTATCTTGATTCTTTCAACTGTCTGTTGAAAGAACCAGGTGATTGGCAATGATATTAGAAAATAAAGCACATTAATTCTAGAAACAGCTGAATGTCTTAAAAACAGGAAAAAAATCCCATGTATATGTAAAGTCTGCTGCAATGGATTTCACTAAATATCAAGAATATAAAATTTAAGATATCTGCCTTGTTCCCTAGTTTTTCCACAACCTAAGTCAGATCCCACCCAAAACATGAAATGTTACAAGAAAGATAACACAAAACTCCAAATATCTGCTTATCTATGACCTCACATTCCTCAATTCATGCAGTTATGAATTTTCTTCATTAGTGCCCGAGAATACTAAACTGAGCTAACAGTGGCATTATTGTAGCATATGAAACAGCTCAGATTGCTGCAGGCTGCATATCACTTCTTTGCATGGAGACACATCACTTCCCTGCACCCAGCACTACAATTGCACCCATAGAAAGCTTCATCCGAAGGCTCCTCCACAGCCTTTTGGAAGATTTTCTAGTTATGTTTCAAAAGGCATTATGGCTCAAGATCTTGGTGTTCCCCTTCTCTGTTTTTATCACCAGGATATCAAAGAAGAGTTTGAAATATTATCATGAGCCTTCTCTCCAGGCTCTTAAAAATCAATTATAGAAGGCTTTATTAAAGTGTTATTTCAAAGGAAAAATAAAAGATCAAAACACATTCACCCTTAATTATGTTTAGGAATCACACTTTTAAAAACAATATTAATATTGTTTCCTACTTTAAGTCTTTGACATTTGGGAAAAATCTGGGATCAAGTTGGGGCTAGGCTACTTTGAGGTTCGTGGAAAGGGAAGTGTACACAATAGAAAATGAGAACCTGAATGTCACAGCATTTTCTCCCCGGTAGAGTCTACTTACTGACTTCTGTGGATGCCATGCCTGAAATGCCCCTAGAAAGGCAAAGAGGATATTTCCTCTACTTTTAGCCTTTCTTATGTTTGAAACAGGTAGCAAAATAAATTTCCTTCCTTCTTGCTGTGACGCCCGAGGATCACCTTCACCTTTACCAATCATTGCCACCTTCACCTGCGTGCTCCTGTCATTTGCTCACTTTGTACCACTCTCATCTATGCTTGGTGACCATGACTTCTGTGTGACTAATGGGTAGGTGGCTTTGGGATCTTGACACTTTAGTCTCTTCAGTTTAGTGTTGTCATCCCCACCCCTTCCCAGAACCTCTTCACTCAAACATTGTGACCAATAATTGGGCTACCCCTGAAACATTGACTCAAGTCATCCCAAGTCGATATCACCTCCTTTCACTCAGGGCCACTTCCTTACCACTGGTAACTAAACACAGAATGATTAACAGCCCCCTTTTTCAATTAAGGAAACTAATAATAAAGTGCAGAAAGGAAAATTCAATTTATCTATTTCTAAATTGCCATTCCTAGGGAGTCAAGGGGAAGCCAGGCTCCTCTATATAAACATGAGTAAAGGGGGTTGTATTTTCTTGCTCAATATATCACATGAACAAATTTATATTAAATAATACATTGAAGAAAATAATACATCATGATGACCATAAATTCTGGGAATTGCAAGAGTGGCTCAATGTGAAGAAATCTATTAGTATGGTCCATCATATGAACAGAGATAAAGGGAACATCTCATAGATGAGGAAATGTGTTCGATGATTTTCAACTTTTAATATAAATTCATATTAAAACACTCAATAAGAATATATCAACACAATTATGTAGTTTGTATTGATGAAAATATGTACAGATATTCAACAGAACAAAAAAAGAAACCAAGGGGATACACACACACACACACACACACACACACACCATATACCACATGATTTTTGACAATGGTGGTACTTGAGAGCAATAGGTGAAGGATGATTTTTTTAAATATAAGGATCCTCATCAGTTACATATCCCTATAGGCTAAAAAAAAGAACATTGACATCTATCCTATATCAAAAAGAAAATCAATTCCACATGAATTATAGATCTAAAAGTAATAAAAAAAAACAATGAATCATGTAGAAGATAACATGGATAATATTCTCATGATGTTGAGCAGCTAAAGGTTCTTTAAACAGGTCATGAAAAATCAGTAACTATAACAAATATAAAGATAAATAATATTCAAATTAAGAAAATGCATCATTAAAATATGCTATTGAATAGCCAGTTCAGTCCAGAGAAGAGATTTCTCATGCATGAAGCTAACAAAGAACTAGAACCCAAAAAGGATATAAATCTATACATTAATTATGACACAACTGCCATGAATTTGTAATGTTTGGAAAAACAATTCCTTTATTTCAGTTTCTATATTAAGAGCATAAAAGCAAAGACCACATCCAAAATGTGCATTATTGGGTCAAGAAAAATTGCATGTGACAATTGCAACTCATCAGTTGACATAAAGATGTTGCTGGCAATTTTGCAGATGCAATCTGATTTATGTTGCTTAAAGCTTGTCCTGGAAGCTCTGTAGGAATAGGGTCTAGAAGGCCAATGAGAGGAGCAGGGAGACTGGTTAAGGGTCATCCAGTGAGAGATGCTGGCATCTGGAGGAAGAGTACGGGAAGGGGAGGGGAGAAGTGGTCAGAATTGGTGGGTACAGGTGGGCAGAATTGGAGAGGCACTGGATGTCAGAGGAAAACAGGGTACTGAGCACAGCAAGGCATTAGAGACACATTGGTTTTCTCTGCTATTTTTATTTGGAAATTTTTCAAACATTCAGAAAAATTTAAATAATTTTCAAATGAAGCGCCCTCACCCCATAGTCTAAACCTAGTTTCTGCCATTAATGTTTACCATACTTGTTTATCACATGCCTATACATTCTGTTCTCCCACTAAAACATTTGTATACATTTCAAAGTAAATTGCAGACATCAGTATACATCTCCCTAAATACATTTGTATACATATCATTAACTAGACTTCAAATTTTTGTTTAGAGTTTTTTATAAAATTTGTATGCAATGAAATGCTTAAGTAATAAATGTATATTTGCTGAATTTTAAAAAATACCTACATCTGGGAAAACATTACATCTATCCAATAGCATATTATGATGCTGCAATTCACTATGTGTACAATCGCTGATATTAAGTCCTAAGTAATTGCTCAAAGACATAAAGCCAGCAGGAAAAACTAGAATCAATGTATAAGAAAATATATATAAAATTCAATAATTTAAATAGCCATCTAACAGTGCACATATGTTTTCCGCTCTTTCCTTATTAGAATAAATGTAATGTCTTTTTTTATTGCTAGAATTCCATATGGAAAAGATAAGGTTGTTAATTTGATTTATCTTTCAATTACTCAATATATTTAGCCTGTACAAGTATTATTAAAACTCAGGTTAATGAAACATGTTTTTAGGCTTTAAAGAAAGTCAACAGTTTGGGCTAAGCTTGGTGCAATAAATCATAATTATAATATTGGTCCAATAAAACCATCAACTTTATTTAGCTAAGAAGCAGAGATTATAGAACTTGCCCAAATTTTCTATTCCAAGCTAACAAACACCTATAGCTTGAGTAAAGAACAGAAGGCTTGTGGAAAGAACATCAAAGATTAGTTTTTCATATTTCTAGAGCCCAGAACTAACAAAATTTCCCCGTCATCACCTTCATCTTAATCGCTAAAATCCAGAGCCATTATTCATGTAATCATAAAAAATAGAGATTTGGATAGCAGTCCTGGGGGTTTCATCATGAGGTCATTTTAAATGTCATCTTGGGTGAATTAAGAGTCTGTCTTATCAGCATCCCTCAGCATGAGATAATCAGGAAACCAACAGGAAAGATAAAGAAGAGCCAAGAACTGAAGACATACAGCTTCTTCTGAAAGAGAAGAGGATGTGAATGATGGGAAATAAAAAACAACAACTATGAACCAGCTTCCTACAGACCCTCAACCGATCAAGTTATCTAATTAGTATTTAAGATTCCCCTTCATTTTCCTGCTTTTTTGTTCCCTCATTTTTTTTTTCTGGCACATTCTTTTCTCAGCTCAGAGTAGTTATTTTCCAGTCTTAGTAAAGCATACATGATAAAATTATAAGTTATTTAAAGTGTAAATTATGGCGATTTGATATATATATATATATATACATTGGGAAAGGATTCCCACCATCTAGTTAATTAACACATCTGTTACCTCACATATTTATCTTTATTTCAGTGAGAATATTTAAGTTCTACTATCTTAGGAAATTTCAACTATATAATATAGGAGGTTCAGAGAATGAAATTTGTGGGTGGGTAGGGCCCCTAGGTCTGGCCGGAGATCAGGGCCGACCTGTGGTGTCATCAGTGGGGTGACCAGGGGGCCCCTGCTGGCATCCGCCTTGGCTGGCCTGGGGCCTGCAGGTTGGGAGCAGCTCCTCCATTGAGTGTCTACCCCCTGGTGGTCAGTGCATGTCATAGCGAGCACTCGTTCTGCAAGGTCAATTTGCATAGTAGGCTTTTATTATATAGGATAGTCACCATGCTTTACATTAGATAGATTACATAGATGAAAACATATACTCTTGACCAACTTATCTCTATCTACCACATACCCCAGCCCCTGGCAACCACTTTTCTACTCTCTGTTTTTATAAGATGGGTTTCCTTTACATTTCCACCTAGAGAAGTTTTTTTGTTTTTTTTTTTGATGTGTCAACTTCAAAGGGCCAGACCCCCCCCCCCCAAAAAAAAGACAAAAACAAACAAACAAAAACACACAAAAGCCCCAAAGTGGCTTATGTATTTCTCCCCAGAGAGGATCACCTTCACCTTTACAAATCATTGCCCCCTTCACCTGCGTGCTCCTGTCATTTGCTCATGTCATACCACTCTCATCTATGGTTGGTGACCACGACTTCTGTGTGACTAATGGGTAGGCCGCTTTGGGATCTTGCCACTTTACTCTCTTTAGTTTAATTTTGTCATCCCCACTCCTTCCCAGAACCTCTTCACTCAAACATTGTGACCAATAACTGTGCTACCCCTGAAACATTGACTCAAGTCACCCCAAGCTGATATTACCTGCTTTCACTCAGGACTACTTCCTCTTATACTTCCTCCAAAGTGACGTTTGTACTCCCTCACTACTGTGCATGCCCTCACCTCCTGACTTATCCAGATCAGGTCATCGGCACTCCTGGGAACCCTTGTGAGGGTCTAATACTAGCCCAATAAATTTTAGTTACTTATTTTAAAAACTATATTTTTATTGATTTCAGAGATAAAAGAAGAGGGGGAGAGAGAGAGAAACATCAATGATGAGAATCATTGACCCACTACCTCCTGCACACCCCATAGTAGAGATCGAGCCTGCAACCTGGGTATGTGCCCTTGAGCAGAACCTGAGACCCTTCAGTTCAGAGGCTGATACTCTATATACTGAGCCAAAGCAACGAGGGCTCGCCCTATAAATGTTACATGTAGGGAAATCAGTGAATCCACATTCAGGAAGCAAGGCACAGAGGATAAAGATGCTAAATGTAGACTGGCTGCATATTTCCCCAATAACAGGCCATCATCTAGATCACCACACAGACATTGATGGAAGAGGAGCCATGCAGAAGACCTCAAATGGCTTGATTGATTTTGTCCAACAGCTTTGCTGTAAATAATAAATGCAATCTTTTGAAAGAGAAAGAATTATTGAAAAATCTTCGAAAGGAAGAACATGACTTGAAAAATCACACTTACATTATAGCAGTACTTATTTGTGTAGAATTCTGCTTTAGAACCTGTGACAGTTAATGAGTTGGGTAATGAGTCCTGTATTCTAATATAAAAATCTGTTGTAACATTTCAACAAAAACAATAACTGCTTAGTATTTAAAATAAATATTCTCAAATGTTTTGCCAGCACTGTTTTCATAAAACAGCCCATAAAGCTTTCTAAATTATCCTTCCCTAGAAACTATGGTTCTTTGAAGTATTTATTAAGAAGATTACACACCATGTTACAATCTCCACTGTTTATAATGCTCACAAATACCAAACGCTTCATTCGCAATGAAAAATATTTGTTTGACTCTTCAGTAAACTCATTTCTACTCTTTTCTCTAATCATAAGAAGAAAAGTTTTGCTGTGATAACACTGACCTTAGAAGATTCTGGTTATAAAGTTTCAATGAAATAACCATGCTCTGGAGCTTTTAATTTCCAAGGTAAAGCATTTAAGTGTTACAAATGACTTTTGCCTTCTTCTAAAATCTTCCCTTTCCCAAACACCAACATACACCCACACATATCATTGCTGGATTCATTATCTAGCAAAACCACGTTTCCTGTACTTTTGACCTCATCAGTAGGTGTTGTATCACATCTCATAAAGAAACATGTTTTAATTTGTCATTTTTAAATATAATTAAGCAAGGAGAAAGTGCTACAAAACGTATCACTTTATCTTCAAGTTTCTGTTACCTCCACTTGGTTTAAAAACCTGGCTAAACAAGATGAAGTGTGGAGACCTGATGGACATGGCCAAGGCATCGGTACCAACTCTCCCAAACTTACATTAAGATGACTTCTTACTTCGATTGAAACTCCATTATCATAAGAAAGAGAGCAATATTTTTCTAGGTTAAGATACAAAACTACATTGAATATAATCATGGATAGACTGTTTCAGAACATTCATATCATAAGGATTTTACACAGAATGTCTGATTTAATGTGAGGTACAGTATGTTCTCTTAGCAAAAAGAGTCAAAAGTGGTTATTAATAATAGCTTAATGCTTTTTAGACTTTCCCCCCCCCTGAAAATCATCTTTAAACTATAATTTACACTTATTTGATGGTTTCATGGAGTTTTTACAGAAGCCTTGGAATCTATTAATCAATGTTTTTACAGAGTGTATTGTGATGAAACTTTTTCATTTGAAGCTCCTAGCATCAGAAGATTATAGTGCAAGACTAGTAAAGAGAGCAGGAGAGCTGAACTTGAATTGTTACTAGCTATGGTGTAATTTCCAGGCTATATAAGTAAAGTTTCGATACCTAGACTTTAATGGAAATGTGCAGAGTGCCACCTAACATGCAACCCACTAGAGCCCCTACAAGCTTTTAGCACTTATTTTGTTTCTGTAGAACCAAAATATCACTTGGGGAATCAAAATGGAAAGTCCCTTGAAGACCCTGATTAGAAAAACTGGTCCTTGAGATTAAAAGGCTCAGAGAGAGTAGAGTGATGATGGACACCAACTATTCTAATTGGAGGACTAATCTTCGAAGAGTAATTTCCGAAGCTAAAATACCCACAATGCTGCCTAATATTCTGTTAAAATCCACTCTGCCTCCTTGATCACAGAGCTACGTGACTCCCCGCCACCCCCCGACCCCCTAGTTAAGTGTTGTCATGCACTTGGGTCCTTCCAATGGCATGTTGGCAGAAATGACATGGGCTTACCAACTTTAAGGAAATGAACAAGACCTTGCCACTGAGTGGGACATTTTGCTTTGTTCTGCTTTATTCTTTCTCAGTACTCCAGTATCCCTTGCCCTCATTCTAAGCTAGCTGTCTATATAAGGGACTTGACAACAGAAAATAAAGGCAGAAAGAATTTGGAATTTCATGGGGGAGCAGAGTAAGGACTCCTGGAACAAACCCAAATAATGGGGGTGGGGGGGACACCAAGCTGAATTAGGAACTCTTTATCTGCTTACCAAGTCCTGGAGACAGGGAGGAATGAGATGAAAGGTATGATAAGATGACAGCCATTGTGGACCTGGGGCCAGGGATTGAATTAAGAAAAGATAACACAGGGGGGAACACTTTTAACAAAGGTGTTAGCTGGAGTAAGCGCCTGCCCCTGAGCATAGGGGTGACACTAGCATAGGGCTCTTCTTTAGAACAGCCAGCCATGCTTCCAACTTCTCCTCTCCAGATTCCCCTGGCTGACTTAGGTAAACATTGATGTTCCTTTTCTTCTATATCTTTGCCACTATTTAAATCTCCCATGCTATTAGCATGCACATTTTATAAGCTGACCAGGTAAATGGAAAAGGGAAAGAGTACCAAAAGGTGATGAGATAGTCATTGTGTTAGGGGACATATGAATTTTCAAGATGGGTCCTGAAACACTTCTTCTCTGAATGTCAGGCTTTACCCCTCATGTCCTATAGGAGTTCTCAGGTAACACAAGTGAAAAAAAATTTGGAATTTTTTTATGTGGGATAACATACCCTCCTGCTATAATGAAAGGGCTATGTCTCCTCCTACAGGAAGCCATAGTATACCCCAGTCTCCATAGATACTTAACAAATTGCTGCTAATTAAGTTCTGCTATTCTCTTAGAGTCTCAAGTACATGTATGATTTAAAAAAACACCTGAAATATCTGTCTTTTGGAATATTGTGATTTCTGAGACAAGTTAAATGTTTTAAATTGTCTTTTCTCAACTTGATCCTGAAAAGAACACATTGCTGAAGAGTAAATAAAAATAGAAAGCCTCAGAATTTTAAAAAGAAGTTAAAGACTTCCAAACTTAAATCTGCTCTGGAAATAAGAGTTTTTGCTCAGCCAGAGAAAATCATGACAGCTTTTCTGAGGAAGATAAAGTGGTTTCTTTTTTTATTCAAAATGTGCTTCTCATTGGAATCCTTAAGATTTAATTTCCTTGTGGGGAAAGGGGAAAGTATGTTAATAAGCGAGACTCATCATTTACTGAGTTTGCAAATTTAGCAAAATTGTCCAAAGACCTAACATTATGGGAAGACAGATGGTGTGTTCGCCTGTGGCTGCACTGTTTTGTTTTGTTCTGGTTTTCTGTCCCAAGCGAATAGTTTAGATTTTCCTACCATTTCTTTTCACTCCTCTATAAGTTATGACCAGGAGCTATAAATGACCAAATATAAATTGCATCTGTGCTGAATACAGGTTTCAAGAGGGAAATATATCCCTACCTTAAACTGTAAGGAAACGCCTCTGGAATGAGAATGCATTTTTAGCAAATCTTGAACATTTATTGTGACATGTAATTGTGAGAAACAACATTGAAACCTATACATTGTTACCTGAAATAACTAAATAGCTGAGAATGTTTGGATATTTTATTTGGCTTTTGATGTTATTTTTATCTCCTAAATTAGTCTTATTAACTGCTTTGTGTGGGCTGGATGGGAATTTTTCAGATTCTCAGGCTGATAGACTAGAGTCCTCCGAAACAGTGGATTCTGCTGACAATAGGTCCCTGGAAGGTAGGGACAGGCCTCAGCAGTCACTGAGAGTACAGGGAATCCCCAGAGGCATCGTAGAGCCTGGCCTCCATCTCTTAGAAATGGTCTATCAACTCTGGCAGGGAAGAGAGATGGGACAACCAGAAAGCACAGAAAATCCTGAAAAATATTACCTAGGCTATCTAGGACACACTGTACAGTAGGAATCTATACTAATAAAATCCTAGCTGGCATCTTGCCCTCACATCATCACAAGCTGGCCACCCCCATGTCGTCACAAGATAGCCACCACAAAATGGCCGCCACAAGATGGCCACAAAATGGAGTGTACTGCAGGGCTAGGCTGATGGGTTAGAAGGTTTATTTTAGCCAATATGAGCTATGGGGCCTTTTCTCAGCAAATTGTGATAATTAATTCAGCTGGACCATGTATGGGGAGCTCATGGAAACTTATAGCAGAGGCAGCACAATAGATAGGAGGACTCAGAATAGACATGAGATTCTCAAAGCCCACATGGAATATCCTAGAATGAATATCTCCAGGTTCCCACCTGATAGCCCATTGCAGAAATGAAGTTACTGCCAATTCCACTGGTGAGTGGGATTAAAGGTAATATAATACTAGATTGTTAAACACCAAAAGGTCCAATTTTGCTTTATGTCAGAGAATGTGCTTATGGAATGCCAAGGAGACCAAATTTCACACCTAATTTATTCTCAATTTTAAGGCAAAGCTCACTGTGCATTTATGATTTGTTTTTCCCAAGCAAGGCAGGAAAAACAAGGCCTGTAGCTCTCAAATGCTACATCAGATAAACATTAGCTATACATCCATGAATTATTCTAGATATTAGTTTTTGTGTTGCTATTAACTATAATTTACTTTTTTAAGCACAGCTTTGCTTTAAACTAATTAAAAATGAAGTCAATAGGATGTCTGTGAGAATAACTTGCTCTTGAGATTTAAAAAGTACTAGAAATGTTTACAGCCTCAGGAGAAAGCTATGACAAGAAGCAATAACAAGTCTGTAGATTGCACACTACAAATTATTTGATTGTTGAGTAATGAAAGTTGCAATTTCGATGGCAACTTTCAGCCAGTAAGTTCACTTTGATGACGTAAAACTGCTGTGCTAACTGGAATTCATTTCAGCTACAAAGAACTAATGTGTTTTTTGTTTTTTGTTTTTTCTTTTTAATCTGAGGGCATGGAGAGGTGTATTCTTACTAACTGCTTTGTGTGGGCTGGAAAGAAATAGACACCTTGCCATGCTAGCAGTCGGCAGCTGTGCATGTCTGCAGGCAGCCCAGAACCAAACCAGAAAGGATGGATCTTGCATTGCCATGATGTGTCCACCATCTGGATACCATTGCTGACTTGTACACATAAAGAACTATTTGACATTGAAACTGGGACTCAGAACAGTTGGGCATTGAAACTGAGACTCAAACATTTTTTGTTCTTATACATTTATTTCTAGTATGCAGAGGCAAGATATTTTTGAAGAAAAGAAACAGGGGAGAGTGATTGATATAGAGGCAGGGAGGCATTGAACAGGCTGTCAAGCTACAGGGGGAAGGCTGGGGTGGATGGGAGGCGGATGCTGGGGGAGATCAACTGAAGGACTTGTATGCATGCATATGAGCATAACCAATGAATGAAAGACACTGGGGTGGGGAGGGCAGCAGGTGGGGACATGTGCTGGGGGGTAAGGGAGGCTGGGGGGAGGATAATGGGAGGAAAAAGAAAAACATATGCACTACTATTAAATATAAGTTATACTGCAAAAACAATCAATAATAATATATAAAAAAACAAAAAAGAAAGAAATATTTAAAGAAAACTTATCACAGTGAAGAAATAAATAGCTTTTTTTTGTTTTGTTTTTTTGTGTTTTTTTTCTTTCTTAACAACAAGGTCTCAACCCATATCCCAACCTTAAGAGAGATGCCCAGCATCTGATCCAGTACACAGCCAGGGTCCCCCAGAGAGTCAGGCACTCACATATCTGCACACCCAACTCCCAGGCAACAGGTGTGCTGGGCAGCAGCAGCAGCAGGAATGAAACTTGCCTGCAAAGTCTGCTAATTGACCATTACTCACTTTAAAGACCGCAAGCTTAACGGAAAACCAAATATCTTTTAAGCTGCAATGTTTCTATAAAGTAATTCCCCAGCTCAAAAGTTTATTCCAAACTTTGTAAGATGGTGGAAAATTATTATGAGGTTATCCTTCCCATTCTAACCAGTTGCTTTCAATGCAGTCCTGTCCACTTCTGTTTGCCCATAGGGCTAGCATACTGTGTACACAGGTTTAGGAATTTAAACAGAAACAGATATGCCGAGAAATGAAATAAGTTGCTCATAGTCTGACCATAGAAAATAATTATGACTGAAAATGATGTAGGGTTGGAAAATATTTCTCTTCTAGGTTCTCTTGCTGGTCTAATAATGACATTGACATAAGACAGTTTAACAGGAGAAAAAACTATTTTGTACATACAAACAAAATTTGAGCCTCATTCAAATGAGATTTTCCAGCAATCAGGTCATGAGATTTATATGCCATCCTGAACTAAGGAGAAGAGGGTAGGGGCTTGGGATCAGGAGGGCAGAAAGTCACTTCCTAGAAAGTGGAGAGGGCAGATGTTTGGGAAACAAATGTTTGCCCCCACGTGCAGACATAAAAAGTTATTTTTGGTAATGGCTCTCTTTCTGGCACTGGACACCTTCTAAATTCTTTTAGGCAGTTAAGGGAGAGATAAGAGGCACTTCCTGAGTCTGCTGGCTCAGATAGTCTTCAGCTGAAAATAACCCACATGCCGGAGTGAGACTTTCTGGGATGGTGTCTTTTGTTCCCCCTCAAAGCCAGCATCGAGGTAGCCAAATTCCTTTTCTGTTTTGAGCCCACACTTCCTTCCAGAGCAGATGGCACCCCTCCCCCTTCACACTTACCTGCAGCAAATCAGACCCGGGATCATACCGAGACCCAGAAGGCTCTGAAGAAACCCAATACTCTCCTGTGAACTCCCTCCACCTGGGGTGTGATTTGATATAACGAGGGCAGCTGCTTCATCCCCACAATACTCACCTGTGTGGGTAGGTAGCCTCCATGTTTACTGATGGGAAGATCTGCATAAGATGTTCCAGACTTGACCTCGATCTCAGAAGGAATGAGCTCACTGTGGTCCTGAGACTCTGTGCTCAGAAGCATAATTTCCACACCAAGCCAGCTAATCTCTTTATTCCCTGAACCATATGCTCATGTTTTTAGCCGAAATAACCTGGGAGTGGTTGTCAAGAACTAAGAGTTGCTAAATTGTGTATTTTTGCTCTTCTCTTAGCTCAAATTAGAAACATATGTTCATCACCTTCCCATATGATGGTTCAGCATGGAGTGCTTGCCTCATTTCAGTCAGAGCAGATCAGTCAGTTATCATTTCAAAATTGATCTGCAAAAAATAAGACATGCACAATTTCTTCTATTAATTGGGTTTCTTTGCAAATAAACAAATGAACTCAATTAACTGAGATGTGTCTGCCATCTTAGTACCATCCTTCGTTCTGCCTTCAGGTAGGAGATGTTGATGCCTCATGAAGCTGCAGGAGCCACATGAAAGGCTTTCAAGACACAGGGGTCATGTCTGAAGTAGAGACCAGTGATGGGATCCTGGACTTTTCATCTCTAAAGTTTTGTCTTTAATGGGACCATGGCTGTGTGAGGATAATTACCATCCGAAGACAGCTCCCAGCATGGTCCCTGGCTCAGCGCAGCTGTGCCTGGTGCTTTCCTGCAGGGGTGGCAGACCAGAAGCAGTGAAGGTTATTGGAAATCTCAGATGTCATTTAGGGCCATTAAGGAAGGCAGGTGGCCACATCCTGGTCCAAAATTGATGCTGTAGGTTGAGAAGGGTCTATAAAGAAAGCTGGGACTCAGATGATAAAATAAACAGTAGTTATCACTGCATATAGTCCTGCAGCTGAGAATAAAGGAAAGGAAAGCTTATTACCTATTATGTACCAAGCTCAGTTCTCCTCCCCGACTCTGTTTCTCTCTCTCTTCATCTGTCTATGTACATATAGATATTTGTGTATATGCATGTGCACATATCTTATCCTATCTAATAAAAGGCCAGCAGGGGAGCACTTAGGGGCAATAAGGCAGGTAGGCAGAGGTGGTTAGGGGTCACACATCCCTGAAGGGATCCCTGATTGGAGCAGGTGCAGGTTGGGTTGAGGGAACCTCCCTCCGTGCATGAATTTTGTGTACCGGGACACTAGTATATAAATAAATATAGAAAAATATATATGTGATTACTTATTTATTTTGTACAGAAACCTCTGAGATAAGCATTTAAATAAGTTTAATCCAGAAACTGAGACTTAGATAATTGTTATAGTTTATGCAAGATTCCACAGATATTAAGTGCAGAAAGAGAACTGCATAAAACTACTTATTTTACATATATTTATCTATCCATCTATCATATACTTATATCTATCTACCTATCCTTATTTATTATTTAACTGTCATTACCTGTCTTGTTTTCCCAATTTAGACTACTCCTGGCACAGATTGGCACTCCATGAATTGGTTACCAGATCACACTTAGACATCCCCTGTGCTCATATTCTTTTCAACACATCCATGTGCCTCACCAGCAAGATTTGCACTCACCATTTCTGCCCCGGGTTTCTCAATCTAAGAGAGAGTTTCCATCAGAAGATTGGCGGTTATGAGGCTGCGTGCTTCCTCCCTGTAAAAATGCAGGGATCTACATAAATAAGTTCCTATTTATGACCACTGCTGATCTTAACCTTGAGGGGCAGTAAAAGAAGAATATAATAGAGAAAGAGGGGCAACAAAAAGAAGAATATAATAGAGAAGTTCATAATAAACGAGTGACTGAAGAATGTGTGATATAGAAGTCAAGGATTGGCATGAAAGAATTATTTTATATGACTACAGTTTTACATGACCTTGGAGAGGGATGAAGTAGTGAGGAAGATGGAATAGAGAAGAAATGATTAATAGTTCCTGCTTTCAAAAAATATATTGTCATTCATTCATTTATTCTCTCCATGCACTTAATGATTTCATACCATATAGCTTCCATTCCAGAGACCCTATGTCCATTTCAGCACAGCCGGCTCTCCTGTGTACCGCACTTGGGTGACATCAGTGAAAGTCAGACATTTTTTGAATTTTTCAGGACTTTGCCCAGCTGACTCTCGACCTGAGACTCTTGAATCTGTTATTAGTATCAATAATTAAAAGTGTAGTAGCTTTCTACACACCAGCATCTGCACATGTATTATCTCCCAACAAACATGTTATTGCTAGTGTTTCCTTTTTCTAGTTGAAAAAAATGGAGGCTCAGGGTATCTAATATTGTCTAAAGCACAGTGGTTAAATGTGTACACTGTAGAGTTTATCTTCCTGGGTTCAAGTCACCAAGTGTTTGATCATTTATTACGCCAGCCATAAAAAATTATTATATAGTAATTCGTTCTCTCATTTATATCCTCCCTCTCTCTCTCTCTCTCTCTCTCTCTCTCTCTCTCTCTCTCGCCCCCTCCATCTCTCTCTCTCCTCTCAGTTATATACCAGGTGAGGGCCACAGAGGTCTTGATCTCAACCATCTGATTCAAATCATTAGCAAGAATCTTATATTCTCAGTAACACCCCCTCTTCCCACCCCAACTCCCTAGTTTTGCATCTAGCTCGGATTGCTTCCCTTGGCCCTTCATACTTTTTTCTGTACCTTATTGAGCTTGATTTTCTATGCACCTCTGCTTTGGATTTCTCGCTACAAAATCCAGCTGAAACACACACCTTTGCAGACCCTCCCCTTGCAGAATCTCCTCACCAGAGCAGGAGACTCCACTATTTGGAGCTGAGATGTAAGACCTACACTTAGTACACAATTCTTGAGTAGTTCAAGCAGTTTATGAATAAAAACTAAAATGAATTAACATAGAGTAGAGGCAGCAAATACACCATTTCCTGCACAGATCAGATAGATAGTTCTGGAGGAGGGGAGCATTAATCTGTGCAGTGAAGAGCAGGAACCTAATGAATTCAGGAAACACTCTACAGCCCGAGCACATTACCGTGAAGGAAGAAGTCATCCGAGACAGATGGAATTGGAAAGGACTCTCTAAGCAGAGGGCTTTCTCAAAATATGGACTCAAGTGGGGAAAATTTAATTTCCTGTCCTGTTGAAGTTTATGAAATATCTACTTCTGGCTTCTTTCCTTTGATCTCATATTTTAAGCCAGTACATAAAAACATGAGAAGTAATTTAAATAAAAATTCCCACCTTTTATTTACATAGAAATCAATGTTTTTAAAGTTTAACTATGTCAGGAAAGCATTTTCCTGTGATTTGTCAACATGTGAAACGCACAAAGCATTAAAGACAATTAGTCCCCAGATTCCTGCTCATGATAAAGAAAGGGTCCCAGATTGCGAGATGGTGCACCCCATGGGTGCACAATTGGGGCCAGGTAGGGGCCGTGGGAAGGCTCCGGGGCTTGTGCAGCCCATCTTGCCCAGTTTTGATTGGCTGGGCCGGAGCAGCAAGCTAACCTAGTGTTTGGAGCATTTTCCCCCTGGTGGTCAGTGAACATCATAGCAACTGGTTGAACAAATGGTTGGGAACTTAGCATATTAGGCTTTTATTATACAGCTAAAGAAATAAAATATCACGTGAAAGGTATCTGTGAAATTTACTATATATCCATTAAGTAAGAAAAAAAGAAAGCAGGAGGAAAAAATAGAAATCAAATAGCAAGATGACAGCTATAAACTTAACTATATCAGTAATCACATTAAATGTACATAGTCTAAACATCCAAATTAAAAAGGAAAGATCAGATTGAATGAGAGTAAGATCTAACTATGTGCTGATCACAATGAATTTAAGTAAAATGATCCAATTGAATAATTCCAATTGTGTTTTTAGTGTTCCTCTAACAAGCCTGTCTAATAAAAGAGTAATATGCAAATTGACCAATCAAGCCACACCCACCAGCCAATCAGGAGCAAATTATGCAAATAAACTACAATCAAGATGGCTGCTGCCACTAAGAACAGGAGGGAGGCTTCGGTTTCCCTGGCAACGGAGGAAGCCAAGCTTTCTGCCTGCCATTGCCAGCCTAGGCCTCTATTCAATGCTACAAAGTTTTAATTATAAAAGATACATAATCCAAACAGAAATGGCGGCAGCCAAGGAGCTGGGGAGAGAAGAGGGTAGGGTTGCCGGGGCAATGGAAGAAGCATAGCTTATGCAGCCCTAGTGCCTAGGCCTCCACTCTAGGCTACAAAGTTTCAAACAGAAATGGCTGTCACCACTCAGCAAGCAGAAGGCTTGGCTCCACTCTAGGCTACAAAGTTTCAATTGTAGAACATAAATTAATCCCAGATCTGAGGGCCTCAGCTTGGGTAGCTGGGGGACATAGATGGCCTGCAAACCACAATAGAGCCCTAGCCCAGGCTGTCCCAAACCTCAAGAGAATTCCCACCCTGATCTGGGACACCCTTCAGGGCAAACCAGCGGGCCCCCACCCATGCACAAGGCCTCTATCCTATCTAATAAAAGAGTAATATGTAGATTGACCATCACTCCAACACACAAGAGGGCTGCCCCCATGTGATCAAAGATCCTGCCCCCATGTGGATAGAAGATGGCCACCACAAGATGGCCAACAGAGGAGAGTTGGGAGGTTTCAGGCATGCAAGGGAGGGCAGTTGGGGGCAATCAGGCCAGCAGGGGAGGGCATTGGAGGGATCAGGCCTGCAAGGGAGAGCAGTTGGGGGTGACCAAGCTAGCAGAGGAAGGCAGTTGGGGGCAAACAGGCTGGCAGGGGAGCAGTTAGACATCAATTAGGCTGGCAGGGTAGTGGTTTGTGGGTGATCAGGCTGGTAGGAAGGAGCAGTTAGGGGCAATCAGGGAGGCAGGCAGGTGAGCATTTTGGATCCAATAGTCCTGGATTATGAGAAGGATGTCCGCCTGCCCGTTTGGGCCCGATCCTACTGGAATCGGGCCCAAACAGGCAGTTTGACATCCCTCGAGGGGTCCCAGATTGGAGAGGGCTGTGGCTGGGCTGAGGGACAACCTCCTGCCCCCCTTGCACGAATTTTGTGCACGGGTCTCTAGTATGAATATATATTTCTTTTTAAAAGAAGTATTTCAATCAATACTTTCTTTTCTTTTTATTACAAATACTAGTATTGTTGCTTTTGCTTCAGAATCACCATAAGGTGAAAAGATAATTAGCTCACACTCTATGGGGAGAGGGTGCGATCAGATCAGGTGATAAAGCAGGAAACCTATTCCTCTAAATCAGGAGTCTGAAAACTTTTTGTAAAGGGTAGGAGAGTAAATATCATCAGCTTTGTGGACCTCATAGATTTCTGTTGCATATGTTTTTTTTTTCTCTTTTGTCAACCTATAATAATGTAAAAATCTTCTTTGTTCATAAGTTGCATAATAACACACCTCAGACAGGATCTGGACTATGGGCCCAAGTTTAAAAATATCTGCTTTAAATGACTGGACGAGATAGGACCTGAATCTCATATTGGTGTCTAAGAACCTCTAGGCCAGTGGTTCTCAACCTTTCTAATGCCATTTAATACAGCTCCTCATGTTGTGGTGACCCCCAACCATAAAATTATTTTCGTTGCTACTTCATAACTGTAATTTTGCTACTGTTAATGAATCGTAATGTAAATGTCTGTGTTTTCCAATGGTCTTAGGCGACCTTCTAGCTGTTCTCAACCCGTGGGTCACAGCCCACAGTTTAAGAACTGCTGCTGTGGAACCTAAGACCATAAACTATGGGCTGAAACCGGTTTGGCTCAGTGGATAGAGTGTCGGCTGCAAACTGAAGGGTCCCGGGTTCAGTTCCTGTCAAGGGCATGTACCTTGGTTGTGGACACATCCCCAGTAGGAACTGTGCAGTAGGCAGCTGATCAAAGTTTCTCTCCCATCAATGTTTTTAACTCTCTATCCTTCTCCCTTCCTCTCTGAAAAAAATCAATTAAATATGTATTTTAAAAAAGAATATGTGCCTTCACCCCAAATAAAATTGAGTTAAATTGAAATAAAATGTAGCTATTTAAACTATACTTGAAAAATTACAATAATAATTCCAGAACAGAATACTCAATATTTTATAGTATACAATTCTGTCATGATACTCTTTCTAGTAGCAATAGCTACTATCACTGAATGTCTATGACACATTCCATTGTTAATATTTAAATGTGAACATTCACTGAGAAAAAAATAGTGTTTGCTTTTTTTTACTTAAACCATATGGATATAGAGTTAAACTATTTATAAATTTTACATGAGGCTTCTATCTGAATAGAAATAAAAATAATATAAATTTTGTCTGACAAAATTATGATGATCTCACCTAAGGATTTGTTATCATAGGATATTTTTCTTCCTCAGCTCCTTCTGAGACACATTTGTACATCTAATTATCATGCACATAAAAATCCCTTCACAAAGGTCAGATGTTGGACAAGTCTGAGTTTTCAGAGAAAGTTGAGGGCTAAGAAGGTGGAGAAGCTATAGTTATTTTGTTCCCTTGAGTTGTGATTAAATTCTTTGTATCTGATGTCCAAATACTCCTGCCAGAATGAACACATTGGAAATAGATCCTATGAGCAAAACCTACAGCATCTGGTCTGTGCCTGCTGATATGTGTAACAAAAAAGCCACCTTGAAAATCCAGTCAAAACTCATGCCAACATCCTTCAGTTAGTCTAGCAATTGGGAATCCATAGAACTCATGTGGATTTGTGACATCACAACGGATTTTGAGTCTATAACTAATAAATAAATCTTCAGCAGATGTGTTTTCTGAACTTAGATGTGTATGTTACCTTTCTATTTTAATCTATATGTCATGTTTTTTTCAGCTCTGGCTCTGGCTGTAGCTGTCTTTGAATTGCTACAACCTCCCCTAAGGAGCTTACCTCTCTGTACTAATACCTTCACTGAACTGAATCCAAATCTTCACTTGAATAAATACAATTGGATAGATCCACAATGAAGCAAAATTATGTGTATAGCCAAGAAACCCAGTGTAAGAGAACCTAGAGCAGCTTTGTATTTTACCTGTTTGTTCTGGCTTCTTAATGACATCAGAACAGGTTGAGCGAACATCGCAAAACTGCCTGGGAATGAAGATCCATCTCTACATTTGGACTTTTTATGTGTCTAGTAGGTCCATGAGGCTTATCTTTTGTTTTGGAATTTTTCTTCCTAACTACTATAGCTGATTCTCATAGGACATCATTTCCACTGAACACAGAGTGGTGATGGAGTTTTCTTCACCTCACTGGGATACCTGAGATGATTATCAGTATGTTGAAGAAAACATTCTGTGTTCAGATACAGACTCATAAGAGTCCTAACAGCTTCTGCCCAGAGACACTATAGATAAACAAATATTTTTTAGAAAAATCTTGCTTATGAAGAGTTCTAATATCATAAAGATAATCATGAGTTTAATTAGCATTAGTTGTTAGGAGGTTTCTTCAACTACAACGCTACTATCTTGAAGATCTCATTTATTATGAAAATATATGCTAAAAAACATCACATTTCAAACATCACAAACAATAGAATAATGTTTTTATAAGATAAATTATTTAAACAAATAGTTAATGCTATTGCTAATCTTTTACTATTTCTTTTAATATGCATGAGTGAAAAATATGGCCTGCATGAGAGACAAACTTATATAAACAGTTTAAATATATTAGTGGTTAAGCTCAAGTAAATATATCTATCAATAGACCATAGCTAAAATTTATTATGTTCTTTTTAAATGTCTTAAACCAGATATTCTTGCTGATGTTACTTGGTATGTAAATGACACACAATTTGCTCAGTGTCCAGATCCAACCACTGGATCGTCCTTTGGCCCTTGTCCAGCTTATTATGTGCAATTTTGATCATTCTTTTCCCCATCTATTTCACTCCATGCCTCTTGTTAGATGACTGTTCCCTCAGATGTGCTTTATTACAAAGGTCTCTTCAGCAATCTTCACTATCCAGGTTTGCCCAACCTAGATCCACACAGATGCTGCCATAGCTCAATGTCCTTCTTGTATGATTCTGATAGTGTCGATATTCTACTCCAAAATCTTAACATCTATCCTTAAAGTTTTGGTAAAGTGTCTATTAATAAGGAGCCATCCTTCTCAGCCCAATAGATGGGCAATGTAAAGTGCTTGCTGTTTATATATCTCCTTCCTGTGAAGACTGGGGGTGCTCAACTTGTCCTTAAACTCTGAAGAGACTCCTTACAAAGAGTTATCTGTACTCACAAATGGTCTAGTTCTCTCCAGCCATAGGTCAGTAAGCTGCGCTGCCTTAGAGAGAGATTGACCATACCAAGTAGGGTGATATCGCTCCCAGGAGGATGAAAATTGGGGAGCTAAAACCTTTATTTTTATGTACGAAGCACAGATATTTTTCACCTAGCAATTTGTCTACCTATTATCTATTGATAGATCTAGATATAGATAGGTATATACAGACAGTACATGAATAAATGCACAGTATATATCTGTATATGCATGGGAATGGAAATGATTAGAGAAAAGAATGTCTTGGATGTCTGTTTAGAAGGGCAGCAGTAAAAAAGGCTAAGGAACACTGCCACAGTGTTCCCTGATTTCAATGAAGGACTGGCAGGGGCTTCTGTGACTATCTTCAGTGAGCATGTGACATTGTGGCCAAGAGAAGCCCTTAGAACTGAGAACCTTGTACCCAGATGCTGCCTCCTGGCTGCTTACAGGAGAAAAATTATGATCTTATATCACTAAATTATACATTTAAATGGCCAATAATTTCATTAAAAATTTTACTAGTAAGTAGCTAGAAAGATTGAAATGTAATGTTTTCATCAAAATGAGCAATAATGCCAAGTATTTTGCCTGAGTTTTTTTCTATATTCCTAATATAAGTAGAACTTATAATTAATAAATAATTAATGTGGTAATTAATAAATAAAAGAATCATTAATTAATCAATGATAGCTACTAATGCAACATCAATTATGGATCTGTCATCAGACTGAAATTCTTAATTCCATCCTTCCTTTTGAGCCACCACATAACCTTATAAACCTTATAGGTATATAATATTATATTCATTTTACAGTTGAAGAAAACCAAGTGATTAATCAATGATCAGAGAATTAGTGTTTGAAAGTTAAGATTCAGAGCATGGTCTGCTTAGAAATCCTATAATTTGATCTACTAATGTACCAGAAAGATAAATCATTAAAAACAAAATAAGATACAGAAACATGGAAGCAAGGAACAAACTGATGAGTTTCAGAGCGGGAGGGGGAAGCAACAGGAAGAGATTAACCAAATAACTTATATGGATAACCCATGGACACAGACCTATCCCTCGCAGGCCTTCAATGTGGTGAGGGCCTGGGAGGGATAGGTATGGGATGGAGGGAGGTTAATGGGGAAAAAACACACAAAGGAGATATCTTTAATACTTTCAACAATAAGATAAATTAAAAAAAAACTATAAAAAACTTAAAAAACTTTACACCAAAAATACAAAAAAATCCAATTAAGTAATTGGCAAAGCACTAGAATAGATATTTCTCTCCATAAAGGACATACAAATGACCTATAGACATATGAAAGAATGCTCAACACCACTGATCATCAGAGAAATGCAAATTAAAACCACAATGAGATATCACTTCACACCTAGAATGGCTATCATCAATAAATCAACAAATAACAAGTGTTGGTGAGGATATAGAGAAAAGGGATCCCTTGTGCACTGTTGGTGGGAACGTAGATTGGTGCAGCCACTATGGAAAATAGTATGGAGTTACTTCAAAAAATTGAAAATGTAACTGCCTTATGACCCAACAATTCTACTTCAGGGAATATATCTGACAAAACCAAAACACTAATTTAAAAAATAGATATGCACCCCTATGTTTATTGCAGTGTTATTTACAATAGCCACAATTTGGATGCAGCCCAGGGGTCCATCAGTAGATAAGTGGATAAAGGGCTGTGGTACATTTATATAATGAAATACTACTTTGCCATAAAAAGGAAATATTTCCTTTTGTGACAGCATCGATGGACCTATAGACTATTATGCTAAGTATAATAAGCCAGTTAGAAAAAAACAGATGCCACATGATTTCACTTATATGTGGAATCCAATGAATGAAATAAGCACAGCAAAGACAGACTCCTGGCTACATAGAGCAGATGGACAGCTGTCAGAGCAGAGGGGGTTGAGGGCTGTGTAAGAAAGGTGAAGGGACTAAGCAAAGAAGAAAATGACTCATGGGAGGGGGGGTGGGAAGAGGAAGAAGAGGGTAAAGGGGGGATAAATGGTGGTGAAAGGAGACTTGACTTGGGGTGATAAACACACAATGCTATATACAGATTATGTGTTGTAAAATTGTATACTTGGAACCTATATCATTTTATTAACCAATGTCACCCCAATAAGTTCAATTTAACAAAAAAAGAGATCATAATTTATATTTATCCTGCTTGCTCAGGGATATTTGAAACACATTCAGAATTTTAAATCTGACTACCAGTCTATGATTTTAACTGAAAATATTACATTAAGGAACCACAAAAATGGCTAATTAAAAATACATTGGGCTGAAAGTTACATCTGCAGCTCCTTGACAAAGCTAAGAAAGGGAGCTGATATTCTTGCTATACTATTATTTATTCATGAGTCTTTCTTCCTCACTTTATTGTAACTGCATGTTTTAACATCAATGTTTAGTATTTGATTAAGTGAATGAATGAATTAATTAAATGTGAGTTAATTGTTACATACTTTTTTTGGGCTTGAGTTTATACAATATTAAAACAAATTATGTTGATTGCTTAAAGAGTTAAAACAAAACTTGTGATAAAATAACCTTAGTGATTAAAATAAGCATGTTATTTTATTCTTAGATCAATTTTCCACTCTCTTTGGATTAGCTTGTGGTAAATTAATTAAGTCAGCATCCTGCTGGGAAAAGTCCTTTCCTCATTACTCTTTTTCTGCTACCTCTCGTCCTCTTGACACTGATGGACCTCAGGATGGAAAATAGATAGTAATTATTTTCCACCTTTACCCCTCACTGTTCAAAGCAGTACATGATGACTTGACTGTGACATTAACAGGAAGCTCATTAAAACCACACAGAATGAATGAACTCTGAAGAGCAAAGGTTTTGTTGAATGAAAGATGCATAGAACACAAGGCATAAACATGAGAATAAATATTATATAGAAAATGTTACTCTATTTTTTATTATAGAAAAAGGGGGGAAAACAATGCTGATATGTATCCATAGGAGGGTTATACCTGTCCCAGTAGTTACAGCACCATCTATTCTCTGCTTCCTTTTTATTTAAATCAGTACCAATAGCAATTGCTTCAATCTTGGCCCTTATCCTCAGTCCTATAAGAAACTAAACTTATTGGCTTCATAAAATGTGTCAGGGAGAATTGCCTTTTATCTAATTTTTTAGGAGAGTTTGAGAAGGATAGGTTTTACATTTTTGAATGTTTGGTAGAATTCATTGGTGAAGCCATCTGGTCCTGGACTTTTACTTTTAGCAATGTATTTGATGGTTGTTTCAATTTTCTCACTGCTGGTCTGTTTATTTAGATTTTCTAATTCTTCATAATTTAGTCTAGGAATGTTACATATTTCTAGGAACTTATCCATTTCTTACATGTTATTGAACCTGATGGCATATAGTCTTCATAGTATTCTAGTATGTTTCTTTGTATATCTGTGATGTCTGTGATAACATCTCTTTGATTTCTGATTTTATTTATATGGGTTTTTTATGTTAGTGAATCTAAGCAGGGGTTTGTCCATTTTATGAATGTACTTAGTTAAGATGGCCATATTACTCAAAGTAATATACAGATTTAATGCAATCCCCATTATAATCCCAATGACATATTCTAAAGAAATAGAACAAAAGAAAATTTTCAGATTTGTATGAACCACTAAAGATCCCAAATAGCCAAAACAATTCTGAGAAAAAAGAATAAAACTGGAAGTATCACAGTACCTCACATTAAATTATACTACAGAGCTATGGTAATCAAAACAGCATGGTATTGGCAGAAATACAGATGTACAGATCAATTGAATTGAGATCTCAGATATAAAACCACTTGTATATGGGCTTACAATTTTTGAAAAAGGATCCAGAAACACACAATTTAGAAAAGAAATCCTCTTCAATAAGTGGTGCTGGGAAAATTGGAAAGCTCCATGCAAAAGAATGAAACTAGTTACATTTGTCTCCAGCTACAAAAATTAATTCAAAATGGATCAAAGATCTAAATATAAGATGTGAAACAATAAATTACATAGAAAAAAACAGGTACTAAATTTATGGACCTTGATCCTAGAGAACATTTTATGAACTTGACCCAAAGAAAAGGGAAGTAAAGACAAAAATAAATGACTGGGACTATATCAAGCTAAAAAGCTTCTGCACAGCAATAGAAACCTATAACAAAACAAACAGCAACCTACTGAATGGGAAATGATATTTGCAAATAATAAACCCATCAAAGATTCAATGCCCCACATATATAAAGAACTCTTAGCACCAAACAAATAATCCAATTAATAAAGTGAGCAGAGGATCTGAACAGACACCTCTCCCAAGAAGGTATACAAATGGTCAAAAAATATGTGAAAAGATGTTCAACCTCACCAGCAATTAGAGAAGTGCAAATCAAAACTACAATGAGATATGACCTCACACCTCTTAGAATGGCTATTATCTTCAAGAAAAACAATAACAAATGTCAGAGAGGTTGTGGAGAAAAAGAAATCCTCATTCACTTTTGATGGGAATGTAAACTGGTACATCCACTGGGGAAGACAGTCTGGTGAATCTTCAAAAAATTAAAAATAGAGTTGTCGTATGACCCAGCATTCCCTCTGCTGGCTACTTGAAAACATGTATTGCAAACATAAATGCACCCTTGTGTTCATTGCAACATTTTTCACAGTGGCCAAATCATGAAATAGCCTAACTATCCTTTAATAGAATTGGAGAAAGAAGATATATATATATATATATATATATATATATATATATATATATATATATATATACTGGAATACTACTCAGCCATAAGAAAATACGAAATACTGCCATTTGTGACAACATGGATGGAACTTGAGAATATTTTGCTAAGTGAAATACTGAGTCAGAAACAGCTAAGAACCATATGATTTCACTCATATGTGGGATATAAAACTGAAACTCGTGGACATAGACAGCATCATGTGGTTGCCAGAGAGAAAGGCGATTGGGGGGTGAGGGGTCCTAATAATGGTGGCAGAGATAATTTAACTTTGGATGGTGGGCACACAGTGCAATATACAGATCTTGTATCATAGAATCTTCAGATCCTTCTCCTGAGAAAACATTTTTCTCTGTGCTGGCATTGCCTCATTAGCTCACTGCTAACTTGCATTAACCTGGCTCCTATTTGTGATGTGGAGGAGCTTGTGGACATTAGAGCATGGCCTCTATTATCTTCATGGTCTCCTCTCTCTCCTGAGTCCTGCACAAATAAAATAAAGATGAAATAAAATAAATTGAAATAAATGTGAACACATTATTTTTACCTTCCTCTCTCTACCAGCAGAAAACCATTCCCTCCTATGTAAAGCACAGGGTGGAAACCAAGCAGAGGGGTGACTAGGAGAAGCAGGTGGTCTTCATCCTTCCCCAGATACCCAGGCCCGTGCAGAAAAGAACTCTTTCTCTTTCTCCCTCTCCCTCTTTCTCCCTCCCTATCTCTCTTTTTTCATTCTCTGTCTCTTTTACATGCACACACATAAATGGGTATCCATTCGTATTTGTTTATATACCCATTATAAGGCATAAATAAAACAACAAAAAAGCATACATAACAAATAGCTGATTCTACCACTGTAGATCTAGAAAATATTTGAGCCAATGTAGGGCTTCTTTATGAAAAGCTTTAGGTAGCATTTAATGGTAGCATGTGTCTTAAGTTGAGGTAGTACGATCACATTCTAAACCTTCCTGTAGGGTGTGCATTCGCATAATGAGGCCTGAGAGAGACAAGGTATCTGGTATCTTAGTAACTAAACCTCTGTCTTGTCTCATAATAATTGAAGATAATAAAGGCCAAGGAGTTCTGAGGCTTAATTAATGTTCTAGAGATGGAATTTGTGCTATTAATCTGGACAAAAAGCATAGAATTGTTGTTAGCTACAGTGAGCATCTTACAAAAATGCAGATGCTATGAAGGTCATCTTCCATAACAGACCTTCCTCTAAGGAATAAAAGACTTTGTCTTTTTATGGTGAATCACTAACAAGGAACAAAATTTCTCAGGAACCTGGGACCTAGAAAAGGCAGTCTTTGTGCACAAGGCCATCTCACTAGTAGACACTGTTGCCCCATCTTGAGGTGCCCAGGACCAGGGATCTGTCAGTCAAGTGTCTTCCTTCTTTGTGGCTCTTCCTCCACTCTGACAGAGCAGCCAGACAACCCACACTCTGTCTCAGCATCGCCAACGTTCTCCAGTCTTATCAAATAGCCAAGGAAGAAATTAATCTTGTCTTCCTCATTTTTCCATTATTGGATCCTTTCACTGAGGTAAATGACATCACACTTGAGAGAGGACCTCTCGTCAGAATAAGTCTATTTTTAATTCTAAACATAAAAGCAATAGCAAGAAATAAAAATTGACAAGAGATCCAGGGGTGCTGGCAATATGGAGACCACTGGACTGTGCTAGAAAAGAAAGAGGGAAGTCCTAATAAAGGGGTTGGTGTTGTACTGTCCTATGTTCATAAGTCAGCTCTTCTTGGCTGGAATGATAATAGTTGCAAAAGAAAGATGATCTCAACTGCTGACCAAGAGAAACCAGTAATTATTCCCAGGAATAGGATAAGGACATTTCATTGGTACCAGAAGCAGGTATCCAAACCATGAAAAAGGAGTATGGGAACATAATGACAGTGAAGACAGGTGAGTCTCCTGCCTTTGTGGGTGAAGCAGAGGCTGATGAAGGCACGGAGCTATAGATGAGGACTTAAAGGGCAACTGAGTGAATCTAAATATAATTATCTCACTGTTTGATACCTGCACAGATAAGTTGGACATGCCTACTTGCCTCTACACTCAAATGAAACAGAAAATAAGCTGGTGGCTAGGCAGAAAATTGGTAGAGCCACACCAAGAGGCTCCCTGTGCGAAATCAATGCCAGGGATCGGGACAGCTCTGGGACAGTTCCAATCTGTGTCTATTGCTTCAAAAGCTGGAGATTTAGTGGTTCTGTAGGAAGTAGCAATGCTGAGGACACATTCCAGAGGCTAGGAGGAGCCCAAGGCCCTGGCAGTGGGGAATGGGCACCTATGTTCTCAGGTACCTGTTGATTCCTGGCCAGTCCCAAGGGTCAATTTGGCCCTCGTGTACAAAAAGAAGGAAAAATCCTGGGAGGTCCCCCCCCCCCAAATCAGATGCAGCTCGGGGGTTCCCACTCTCAAATCCTGCTCAGAGCTCTTGGTAATATTTGGGATATCCCTCCCCTCAGATACCCCTACCACACACATAAAAGCTTGCGAGAATTCTCAGGGCAGGATAGAATTTTTATGCACATTTGAGTGGTTTTTAAATACAGTTTGTGAGCATTCTGATGGATGGATGGATGGATGGATGGATGGATGGATGGAGAAGGATTTCAACAAATGCCAATGCCAGAGAAGACCATAACAGCATCCTACTCCCTTACCCGCATCCCCATCATGTCTGCTGTGTGTGCCACAGTAAACTCTAGGGCAGTGCAAACCCACTCATATTCTTTCTCTGAACCATAACATCTAATCATTCAATATTGCTTCTATTCTTGACTCCCGGAAGGAGGCAGAGGCCTGGTCTTGAATAAGCTGCAGAATAATTTTCTTTTCCCCGGATGTGTATGTGTGTGTGTGTGTGTGTGTGTGTGTGTGTGTGTGTGTGTGCGCGTGTGTGTGTTGGCTTGGTCATCCTCCACCAAGCAGCTGGTTTTGACTTATGGGTGCATGTGGTTGTTGTAAGCTACCTTCCTTGTGGCCCTTTGCTCTATGATGATGCTTCTACCAGGTGAAGGGGAAGAAAGACAACTTCCCCTTCTCATATGATCGTTTCCACTGTTCATTGTCCACCTCCGGCACAGTGGCAGATGGCACGTGACAGGCCTGTAACCTGTGTCCGCAGAGTTGCTGTCACCTTAGAAAACCATTGAACATTTAAACATACAGCTCGCTAGTCATCTTTGTTCTCCCCATCAGGATAAATGTCTCTGCAATCACTTCTCAAAGCCTGCTTTTTTTTTGTCCCCACCTGGGGACAGCATAAAAATGTCTGAGTTCCAGAAGAAAGGAAACGGTCTTGTAATGTTTTTTTTATAAAACTTACAGAAAGCAGAAATAGCACTTATCAGCACTGAGAGAGAGTTAAAATCTCATAGGGGAAAATTTACCATCACAAAAGCCATTTATTTTTAAAGTCAGCAGAGGGGAAAAACCTGAATAGATTTCATTATTTTCTCTAACAAAAAAATATATTCTTTGTGTAGGAAGGAGATATCTGTTTTTTATCAAAATTACAATCATTTATTTTTCTTCAGTATAATTTGTGATGATGATTGATGAGATAAAGCTATTTTTGGCACTGTATTATGAAGTCAAGTTAGTAGAGCGTTGGCTAATTTCACATTTGGATCAAAAGGTTAAAACCTGGTCTTTTCTCACTTCTTTCAGTCCCTGCATCTTTCTGAGGAGTGTGTGTGTGTGTTTGTGTGTGTGTGTGTGTGTGTGTGTGTGTGTGTGTGCATTTTCCACAGAGAAAGTAATGTTGGTAGCATCCTTCCTCCTGAGAATGTATAAATCACATCTATCAATTGTCATTTGCCTCGCTGCTTGTTATATAAGAGGCCCCAATCCTGCTACACCGACACTTAGCAGATAACAGAAAACCAATGTGGTGTCTAACCTTTGCATTACAAGAAACAAATTCTAATTAATGCTCATGGAGTTTTGTATTATTTTTGCCCTTGTCTTCACAACTTTCTACCACGCATGATTTATGAGAAATGGTCACTCAGCCATTCATTTGCACACCATTCGCCTCTCTTTGGCTAGACTGGTGGATTTCAGACAAGTTGGTAAAACAGGAATGAATATTCCAGAGCAAAGGTTTGTACTGCCAAGATGGTGCAAAAATCTGATGAGGCTGCCTAATATACGGTCTGATGAAGAATAAGAAAATTGTCCCAATGTTGTTATAAAAGCTGTACCCCAATGAAGGGGGCACCTGCTTTCTTTCTGGGTCCTGATTGGGTCCTATAACCTTGCCCTTATGTTCCCTTGGTAGGGAGAGTAATGGCCCCACATATGCCCAAAACCCAATCATCAGACTATGTCACATTTCAGGGCAAAGGAGAATTAAAGTTGCAGGTATAATTTTGGTTGCTACTTTCAAATTTGAGACAGGGTGTTCTCCTGGATCATCTGAGTGAGTTCAATGTAGTCATAAAAGTCGGGAGAAGAAAGTGGTGATGGGACAGAGCAGAGGAGAACGTGAATGCAGAGGAAGGTCAGCATGAGGAGATATGAAAAGTACTTGACTAGCCTCGCTGCTTTGGGGCTGGAGGAAGGAACCATGAATCAAGGCACACAGTAGCCATTAGAAGCTGGACAATGCCATGCAACTCATCCTACCTGGAGCCTGCAGAAAGGACAGTCCTGCTGTGCCTTGTAGCCCTGTGAGACCATGTCAAGCTTTCTACCTCCAGAACTTTAGGTGATAAATTTGTGTTTAAGCCATTAAGTGTGAGGTGATTTGTTAGAGCAGTTTTAGGAAGCTGGTACACTGTTCTTACTGTCCTGGAAGATTATGTTTGTTTATTTTTTTTAAAATTATAATAAGCCTGAAGCTCTCTGCCTCCATTGCCCTCCTGCCAATGTCTGCAACCCTCACCCAGCCCCCACTCCAGCAGTGGCAATAAATCTTTTTTCTTTAATTTTATTTTTTAATTGCGGTTTGCATTCAATATTATTTTGTATTGGTTCCAGGTGTGCAGCACAGAGGTTAAGTAATCACGTATTTTACAAAGTGTTGCCTCCAATATTCCCAATACCCACCTGGCACCATACATAGTTATTAAAATTTTATTAACTGTAATTCCTATGCTGTACTTTCTTGAGCTCTCCACACTCCCCTCTGCCCTTCTTAAAACCAGGGACTGGCAGTTATGGGAATGGGAACTGGGACTCCCTCTATACTCAGAATAGTGGTTACTTTTGGCAATGAGCCATATCCGAGGTCTGGAGATCCCTCAGCTATGTGAACCCCTTGGATGGAATGAGTCAGTGTGTTCAGCACCCATCACACCCCTGATAGGAAAGGAGGTCTCTGTTGAAGGTGTCCCCCAAGTAGAGGGGTGACCTTGGTGTTCCAGATCCTGGCAGGAAAACAAGCTCAGGTTCAAGGAACATTTCAGCTGTGAGAGCTTTCCATTAAATAAAACAAAAGCTTTGATACTGCTTTATCTTAACATAAACATCTCCACTAAAAGAGTTTCCTCATAATTAGTATTCAAAATATGTCCCCAAATATTTCCCCAACTCAAACTCAGGCTCAAAGCAGAACTGCTGCATTATCACTGAAGGATTCTTGAAAGAAGTTCAGCAGGCCCAGCTGAAGTGGAGCTCGTGTGTGTCTTCTGGGACAGCGTACGTTCCCACTTGACAAGTTCTGCAGAGCAGCTTTCAGCCACAGAGCTCTTCCTACAATTGCTAAAGCCTGCATAAGGCAGGATTGAAGTCTGAGTAAAATATATGGAAAGGTGTCCTATCTCACAAATACCTGCAATGCTGTTTAGCATATTCAAATTCTGCATCTGCTTAACAAGGAATTATGTAGATGTCAGAAACACACTGAATGAGAAGGAAACTTGGCCAACTTCATAGAAATATTCACAATAGAGAGCAAGTTCAAAAAGAACATATTCCAATATTATTGAAATCTGCTATTTCGCTGGAAGCCAATTGCAGGACCCTATCTATATCTTGGTGAGTATATATTTAAGGAGCCATGCAAAGAGATATTGACCCCTGAGCATTGTACTTAGGTCCAGTTTATGTTTGCAAAAAGAATATGCATTTTATAAAGTAGCCAAAGTGAGAACGTCATTAAGTCAGTAATTCAGTACAGGTCATCTACATATGGTTTTGAGAAAATAAAAGTTTGCACTCTTGTAATTAACATCTTCACAGCATATAAAATGCACACTAATATATTTTAAGAAAAAAATGTTCTTAATTATACAGTACTTTATTTCATAGTTAATATCTGCCCTTTTCATTTGCAAATATTCATTTCTTCTTAGTCTTCTTTACACTCTTTATTGAAGCAGAAATTTTGGGGGAACATAGGCAGGCTTAGGGATTTTTTAGAATTGGGGTCCATGGAAAAAACAGGGCTACAGATTGGGAGAAGGTACAGTTCTATAACATAAGGAAGCCAGGGGCAGCCAGCTGCAGTTACATTTGCATAAGACAAGAGAAAGGGAAGTAGCCAAGAAAGGTCTATATTTACAAAATAAAGAAGGAGGAAGCCCAAAGGGAATAGGAAAACAATAAGGAAGGATGGGGGAGAACCTCCTAAATCCCATTGAGGTTCAACCTTTGAACCCAGGAATTACTATAATCGCCAGTCTAAGGGAATAGTGACCATTCAGAGGGGATATCAAAGCACCAGGATCTGCAGCCTTTATAAGCTACTGGGAAAGGGAAACCAGTGGGACTCTTCCCCCTCCCTAGATGCGAGTCTGTACTTGTTCTTCAATAAATCTCCATCTTTGCTATACCACTTTCTGTCTGTGGATTCATTCTTTGATTCTGGCAGACAAAGAATTCGGATCCCAGTCCAAAAGTTAAGTATCACTGTCACAGGGCTAGAGGATGTAAAATTGGTTTTTGGTCATTAGGAGCCATGTAAGGCTACTAGTGGCTGGTTGTGGGGAGGATAGGAAATGGAAGGTGAGAAAGGGTGTCTCTTCCAAGTAACTTCCACTTTTCTGAAGTCCAGGTGATGTGCTTCACCTGGAAAGGATGCTGAGGTGAAGGGGATAGGACACCGATGCTTCTGCACAGTCGTATTCTTGTATTCTTGTATCGGATGTGTATATTTTTGAAAGCATCGATAACATTTGTAAAACAACTTGCATCTTATTTTCCATACAGTATGCTGTTTATCAGTTTATCCTAGCAAACCTGTTTTTTGTGCTTGAAGGGGAAAAATGAGAGGCCCCTAGCAACATAGGTTCCATTTCTTCAATTCTCAAGGTCTCCGTGGCTTCCTTTATTTCCTATCATCTGGGTTGTGAGACAATCCATCCAGTTCACCAAAGTTCAATTTCCTCTGTAATCCATCTCTTTCCTGACTTTTCCTGTGTTGCAGTGTACATGCTTTGTATAATTACTTAAAATAGTCATTGGCCATGAAAGGGCAATCCAATCCGTTCCAGCCTCCTCCATTTTGAGATCCGTTCCAGCCTCCTCCATTTTAGGTGGCCACGTTCCTGGCGACACAAAGGAACTAGTCCGTCCCCAACCCCCATTAGGTAAGCCAACAGGAATGTGCACCAGGATGGCCAAATAAGGCCAAAACAGCTTCTCCCCCTCTTGCCGTTAGCCCGCTTCCTACTAGCCCGCCTCCTGACTTCACATCCTGTAAGTAGGTTCCTGCTCCTGTCCAGCCAATCAGGATAGGACAACCCAGAACACCACCCCCTTCCCGCGCGCGGTCTATAAAACGGTAGTGTAACAAAGGCTCGGGGCTCACGGCCACTGCTCTGTGTTTGGAGTATGCTGCGGGCCCCAGCATGCTGGTCTGAATAAACCCCTTGTTTTTACATGAGATCGTCTCTTGGTGCTCCGTGAGTGCGGCTTGCATTCCGGGCTTAACATATTTGGAGGTTCCACCGAGATGCCCGCGGCCGCCTTCGGGCTCCAACAGACGCTTCTTGGGGTAAGTAACGGCGCCTTCGGTTGCGATCGCTTAGGAACCAGTCCGAGCTGGCAAATCTGTTTGGTCTGGTGGCTGTCGGGGCGGAGCGTGAGCTTCCCCTGACTGCGACGGACAGACGTGTCTTTGGGTCGCAGGCCACATCCCCGGGGGACGCCCTGGTGGAGTCTGGGGAGGTCCAGGGACGCCTGGATTCCTCCCGTCTGGTGAATTCCCGTTTGGTGAATTCACGTCTGGTGAATTCTGATTCTGATTCTGAAATTCTGTTGCCAGCTAGGCCAGTTGTCATCTCTAGGCCATTTTGGTTCCTGTCTGAACGTGTCGCGACTGTCTTTGTCTTTTGTTCATTGTTCGTTGTCGTCTGTGTGTGTCCCTTGTCATGGGTCAATCTGCCTCCACTCCTTTGTCTTTGACTCTGGATCATTGGCCAGAAGTGAAAAACCGAGCTCAAAGTCTGTCGCTGTTTTAGTCCTGTGCAGTAACAGTCAGAATGGGCCAGGGTCCGTCTGGACCCTCCGCCTCATTACAGTGTTTCCTTAAGAACTCTCAGGAATTTCGAAAGTGCGCGCGGATGACTATGGAGTTTGGATTGATGATTTTGCTTTACAGAAATTTTATGAATTGGAGTGGCCCACATTCAGGGTTGGGCGGCCCTCCACCGGGACGTTGGACCTAAATGTTGCTTGTGAGGTCCGCCGTGCTGTTCATGGCAATCCGGGCCGCCCGGACCAAATTCCTTAAATTGATGTCTGGATTGACACTGTCACTGACAAGCCTCGGTGGTTCAAAGGTTGCCTGCCCTCGAAGGGAAAATTGGGAAAGAGACAGACAATCCTGTTGGCCCCAGGGCACTCAGGACGGTTGCCCTTTCAGGACCACCCCCTTACCAGGACCCTCTCCTCAGCTCAACTGAAGATCTCTCCAGACCTCTGTCCCCAAATAACTCTCTCAGTCCACCCCACACCAGGGCTGGGACAGAGAATGGGGATCGATCCCAGGAGGCTAGTTCTGGGAATCTTAAACTTTTTTCCTCTGGCCTGGACTGAATGGGAGTTCAACACGGCAGAAGGTAAGAGGAGGCTCTGGGCCTGCTGCTAGGCTGTAATGGGAGTCTTTAGATGGCTGCTGGAGAGCTGACTAATTTGACTAAAGGAAAGCTAGGAAATTTGATTTCTGGATAAAGGCTTGGGGGTGTGGGCAGCAGGGGAAAGGGAGCCGGGGCCAGAGAAGCGGCTAGGCGCGGGTGCGGTCTCCAAGTCCCATCTGCCGCCGGCCCCGCCCTGCCACCACCGCCCGAGGGGCTCCTCTGAGCGGCCGCCAGGACCCAGCCCAGGATCTAGACGGTGTGGGGGAAGAGGAGTCTTTGGCCACGTGTTCCTAATTAGAAAAGAAACTCCCTTGGTTGTAGGATAAGGCATTTATCTGTTTGTTGTGCCATTGACTTTTTTTCTTTTGTCCAACATGAATGCATTTCTGTTTTGCTGAAACAAGGGCTGAGAGTCCTGTCTGGGATGTGGGAAAGGGAGGCCCCCACATCTGGTCCTGTTGGGCCCCCCATCAGGGGACTTGGGCAGTGTTCCTGTTATCTGCTCAGATCCCAAGACTGTAAGAGTACTTGTTCACTGAAAGGGTGTAAATACAGATGTTTGTTTGATATTTTGTCTGCCTAGGTATAATTATTTCTTCATATAAATATAGAAGTCTGTAAGAAAAAAAAAAAAAAAGGAATTTATCCAAAGTAAATGCCTTAAAATAATTGGAATTGGATTTAAAAACTCAGAAATTATTGAAATATGGATGAATAATGTATTGATTGTAACGATCTAATGGCCCAGGTAACTGGCTACCCCCTTTGTTAATAGAGGAAGAAGCTAGTCCAGGCTGGCTACTGAATGCCCCCCGGCAGAGAAAAAAAGAAGGCCTTTTTGAAAAGTCAAGAGGTAGCCTGGGCTTGTTAACCAAATGATAAAAACTTGTTTAATAATCTGAGTATTGCTTCCTCATGAGAAAAACCTAGAGGACAGAACTGAAGCTATTAATTTATAATGTCTTGTGTTTTTCTTGGAAACTAGAGTATTATTAATCTAAGGATAACTAAATGTTTGACTTTTCAGCTTTAAAAGTTCAAAATACAAATTAAACTTGGAGAAATTATATGAATGTGGTAATTAAATGTCTAAAGTATAACTTAAAAAAAAATGTTATGTTTTCACTGATAATTGGACTTGTGTTGGTCTATATTTCTTAAATATAGCCAAATTTTGAACAACAGAATCTTAAATAAGAACCAATAAGTAAAATACCTAATCTGTGTTGAATGAATTTCTTTTTTTGAATTGAAGATACCTACTTAAGTTACTTTATGAATTAGCTTGTTAAATTATAGTCAAGGTTTTCAGCTAAATGAAAATGTCAGTGCTGATTGTGGAAAATGCCTGAGAAAAGATAGATCCATTGCAGAGATAATTCAAGCTTGTCAGAATGTGGGATCAGGACATTTACTAAAGCAAGTTTTGTAAACCTGTGCCACAGGGAATTTTAGGATTAATCTTAAGGAGGAGTAGAGACGCCCTTAAGTGAACTAACTGTTTTGCCTGAAGGCATTAATTCAGATTATAAAGGAGAAATTAAAGCTAAGCTAAAATGTTATCTTGTTATGTAAATTACTCCAGGACAAAGGTTTGTTCAGACACTACTTGTACCTTATGTTCAGCAAGGTGAGGCTAAAATGAGGAAAAGAGGAGTGCAAGGATTTGGAAGCTCAGGCATCTATTGGATACATGGAATTAGCAGAACCCACTCCTTGGACACTTTTCACCGTGTTCTGTTAGGGCTCTTGAAGGCAACAGCTAGAGATTCCCCATTTCAGGCTTATTTAAAGCTGAAATTTTTATCTCTAGGAAAAATGTGACAATTTGAAATGCAAGTGGCAGAGAATTCTCTCGGCCCTCTGCCTTTTCTAAATCATAGGAGGTTTGAGGCATGGTTATGCATTTTTGAAGGACATAGAAAGAAGATTTGAAGGCTAATTTAAAATTGTGAAGGTTAGTGTATGTGATGAGAAAGAGGACAGAGTATGGAAAGAAAGGGTAGAAAGCAGTTAGGAAAGAATCAGTGTATTTACTGAAAAAAAAAAAAAAAAAAAGGCAGGGGCATTAGAAGAGAGAATGTCCCGGCAAGTTAGCTGGGGAAGCAAAAGGAGAGACTCAGGCCCCAAGAGTCTTAAACTTAGAGGAAGAGGACTGACAGGACTGGGGCTCCTCTCCACTTAATCCCCAGGAGCCCAGGGTAATCTTACAAGTGGAGGGCAGGTCTGTTGGTCTCCTGGTGGACACTGGGCAGCCTATTCAGTCTCGACAGAGCCGATGGAACCCGTAACCTCTAAGGAGACGTCAGTCCAGGAAACCAATGGACACATTGCCTGTTTTCCTTGGATATCAAAAAGGACTGTGGACCTCGGAAGGAACATGGTAACACGTTTATGTTTGGTCATGCTAGAATGCCTGTACACCTGACTTGGACACCACCATATATCCCTTGAGGGGGACAGAGCACATCCCACTGTGGGTCCAAGGAACCCGGGTCCGGTTACATCCTCCCCTGCCTGTGCTCTTTTAAACTGTCTTCTTTCAGAGGAATATCTCTTGCAGGAAATGGAAAAAGCAGTGCCACAGGAAGAGCATAAGCCCTCCACCTACTTGAAGGAATTACAGCGTCTCTATCCCATAGTCTGGGCAGAAAACAACCCCTCTGGGTTGGCAAGTCATCAAGCTCCTGTAGTAGTCAATTGCAAGCCACCATCACTCCAGCTCAGCCACTGAGCTGGACTGAAGTGAAACAGTGGGCACTTAAGCAGCTAAAGAAGGCTCTCGTCTCAGCGCCTGCCCTAGCCTTGCCAGCCATTACCACGACCTTCCACCTCTACTTAAGTGAGGTAAGGGGCAATGCCAAAGGGGTTCTCACTCAGACCCTAGATCCCTGGAAGAGACCTGTTGCCTATCTGTCTAAGAGACTGGGCCCTGTGGCAGCAGAGTGGCCAGCATGCCTCTGGGCTGTGGCCACCACAGCATTGCTGATAAAGGAGGCAGATAAGCTGACTCTGGGCCAGGAACTAGCCCTGGCAACACCCCATACTGTGGAGGGCCTCCTTCAAGGTGCTCTGGAGAAATGGACATAAAACACCAGGATCGCCCAGTGCCAAGGTCTTCTCCTAGACCAGCCCCTCATCCGGTTCCATAAGACACTGGCCATCAGCCCTGCCAGCCTGCTCCAGATAATGATCCAGAGGAACCCATTCATGACTGCATAGAGGTAACAGACCTGACAGATGTCCCGCTATCATCACCAGACAAGGTACTGTTCATGGACGGGAGCAGTTATGTTCAGGATGGGATCTGATATGCAGGAGCAGCGGTAGTCACCCTAAACCAATACCATTTGGGCACAGTCTCTGAACAAGGGGACATATTGCCATCCCCCAAGAAAAAGGTTTACCAACTTTTGCCGGAAAGGACATTAATAATAAGGAAGAGATTTAAGCCTTATTAGAAGTCATCTAGCTCCCAAGAGCAATTGCAATAGTGCACTGCGAAGGACATCAGAAAGGGGAGACAATTAAAACCAGAGAAAGTAGAGCTGCAGATCAACTGCCAAGGAAGCCACCCAAAAACCAGTGGGGCCTTTACAAATTTTAGTAAACCTGCTGGACCTCAGACCCCCTCCTACACCAAACAAGAGGAGGAATTGGCAGAACAGAAGCAAGTCACCAAAGGACCAGATGGTTGGTGGACCAGACTGTTGGTCCCAGAGGCTCTAGGTTGGACGTTGGCCCCCCAGTGACACCAGCTGAGCATCAGGCTACCACCTAGAGGTCACCAAGACTTCTGAACTTCTGCGAGGCAGTTACTAGATACCAAGCTTAGATAAGATAATTAAAAATATAGTCACCAGAAATACTGTCTGTGCACAGATAAAATGCTAAACAAGGTAAGAGGGTACCCCTGAGAATTCAGGCCCCAAGGATGTTCCACAGGAGAGCATTAGAAGGTATATTTCACAGAGATTAAGCCACCAGCATCAGGGAATAAATACCTGCTAGTTCTTATAGACACCTTCTTGGGATAGGTTAAACTATACCCCACTAGGACAGAAATTACCTCTAGAATAATTAAGAAATTATTCCAGGAGATTATACCTAGATTAGGGCTGCCAGTAGTCATAGGATCAGATAACAGCCCCACCTTTATAGCCAAGGTATCTCAAAATATAGCTCAAGCCTAGGCACAATTGGAAACTCCATTGTGCATACCAGCCACAAAGATCAGGACGGGCAGGAGCAGGGCTCTAAAAAGAAGTTTAACTAGATTTATCCTAGAAACCGGTGAAAACTGGACCAACCTCCTGTCTTTGCACTCTTATGGGCCAGGTGTGTCCCCTGCCAGGAGGGGTTCCTCTTTTTGAGATCATATATAGTAGACCTCTCCTCATCCATCCGAGGGTCAGAGGAAAGTAAAAGCTGGAATTCATAACCATTCCTTGCTCAAGTCCTCACAGGTTCTGCAGTTTACCCAGAGAGCCACCCATAAGCTGGTTTGAAATGCATCGCCAGTGCCCACCACGGACCCTGTATATCCCTTCCAGCCCAGGGACACAGCGTGGGTAAAGAAGTTCACTGCCCCAGGACTCACCCCAACCTGAAAGGGATACTCAGCTGTTATCCTGAGCACGCCCACGGCGTCCAGACTGGCTACACCACCCGCAGCTCCTGCAGCAGGAAACAGCCTGGATCCTGGCAACCAGCAGCCTCACCTGTGAGATCCCTAGCCTGGGCTCCACGCAGGCCAGGAGGAGACTCAACGCCTACAGGAAGGAACTGGACTTCAGTGGGGACAGTACTAATGGGGACTGTGGGTCGGAGGGTTTTGGTAATTGTAAGAACATTTTTACTAACCAGTGAGAAAGTCCGAGACCATGTAGGGCTAGATATACTAGAGGACAAGAGAGCAGAAACAACAAAAAAGGGAATTATTGCTCTGGTTCCTAGCTTGTCACCTTGAAGACTAAAACCAGAGGAGTGACAGTCTGGCACCAATTATGTAGATAAGACAGAGGATAGGAGATGTCAAACTTCTAATCATCAGGCAACAATATGCTGCCCTGACGGGACCAGATGGTCTCTAAGATTAGAAACTGCCCACAAGAAAAAGGGGGGAATGAAAGGGCAATCCAATCCGTTCCAGCCTCCTCCATTTTGAGATCCGTTCCAGCCTCCTCCATTTTAGGTGGCCACGTTCCTGGCGACACAAAGGAACTAGTCCGTCCCCAACCCCCATTAGGTAAGCCAACAGGAATGTGCACCAGGATGGCCAAATAAGGCCAAAACAGCTTCTCCCCCTCTTGCCGTTAGCCCGCTTCCTACTAGCCCGCCTCCTGACTTCACATCCTGTAAGTAGGTTCCTGCTCCTGTCCAGCCAATCAGGATAGGACAACCCAGAACACCACCCCCTTCCCGCGCGCGGTCTATAAAACGGTAGTGTAACAAAGGCTCGGGGCTCACGGCCACTGCTCTGTGTTTGGAGTATGCTGCGGGCCCCAGCATGCTGGTCTGAATAAACCCCTTGTTTTTACATGAGATCGTCTCTTGGTGCTCCGTGAGTGCGGCTTGCATTCCGGGCTTAACAGCCAGTATAATTTTTCACGAGGAAACAAGGAAGCTCAGATACCTGGAAGAGGTGAGAGTCATAACAGACTCTGCCTCTGTTGACAATGACCTGCCTTCACCCTCCATGTTTATTACTCTGAAGACAGGAGGCCAGAGCATGCAGCAGATGAGGGGCTGGGGACAGAAGGAGGGCCTTTGACATGGCAACACCTGTGCAAAAGCTTTACAATTAAGCTTTTGCTCTTATTTGCAGATGATATATATGTAGAGGGATATATGTGTGGATACCTCATTATGTCTAGTATAGTCTGGGGAATTTATTCATTTTTGATGACCAGGAGCCTCAAACATGTAACCCTTAATATAATCTAGCATGAAATATAAATTAATCTATTTAAAAATTGAGGCCTTATCCAAATCTTTTTCACACTAGGTGATCTATTAAAATTCAATTATGGGATTAAAATAATGCTATTCTCACTTGCCTTTGCAGGAACACATCCCAGTGCTATCCTGTTTGCAAGTTTTGTTTTCAGTAAGTTCAATTAATTAAAAGCTTAAAACCTACATTTTTGGGGTACTCCATTCTATGAATATTGTTCAAAGTTTTTTCAACATATTTGAACAAAATGTAAGCAAAATTTTTAGCACTTATTTATTAATCTTATCATATGTAATAAAGAACTAATATGCTAATTAGTTGGCAGAAAGACATTCTGGAATGACTCTCTGGAACAACCAGGGGGCAGGGCCACTAGGCAGCTAAGGCCAGGCGGCAGCCAGTGCTGTGAGGGCCTACCGTTGCACAAATTTTGTGTATCAGGCCTCTAGTCCTATATAATAAAAGGATAATATGCAAATTGTCCCCTTTACCAGGAGTTCAACTGGAGTTTGATAAGGGGGTGGGCCAGCCCACCAAATGCCCAGGGCTCCTCCTTCTGGCCAGCCCGGCCCAATCAGCCTCAATCCCGGCAGGCTGGCTGGACCCCAACCCTTGCACAAATTTATGCACCTGGCCTCTAGTAAATAATATTTAACCATATTTACTTCTTTGTGATTATGAAGATGTATTAATTTACAGTTTCTAAAACTGTTTTAAGAAATTTTAAAATGAATCACCAAAATATACTTAATCTGTAAGCTTACCCCCACCTTGTGTTTTACTGAATCTAAGTGACCATTTTGATGAAGGTACATGATAATGAAGAAAAAGAATCCTCTGGCTGGAAAAAACACTTGTCTTTTTAGGCTGCAGATCCTGGTGCTTTGATATCCCCTCTGAATGGTCACTATTCCCTTAGACTGGCGATTATAGTAATTCCTGGGTTCAAAGGTTGAACCTCAATGGGATTTAGGAGGTTCTCCCCCATCCTTCCTTATTGTTTTCCTATTCCCTTTGGGCTTCCTCCTTCTTTATTTTGTAAATATAGACCTTTCTTGGCTACTTCCCTTTCTCTTGTCTTATGCAAATGTAACTGCAGCTGGCTGCCCCTGGCTTCCTTATGTTATAGAACTGTACCTTCTCCCAATCTGTAGCCCTGTTTTTTCCATGGACCCCAATTCTAAAAAATCCCTAAGCCTGCCTATGTTCCCCCAAAATTTCTGCTTCAATAAAAAGTGTAAAGAAGACTAAGAAGAAATGAATATTTGCAAATGAAAAGGGCAGATGTTAACTATGAAATAAAGTACTGTATAATTAAGAACATTTTTTCCTTAAAATATATTAGTGTGCATTTTATATGCTGTGAAGATGTTAAAATGTCAATAATTATGCTATGCCATGCTAACAAAGAAAACAGAAATATGAGTTTTCACCACACAATGGTAATTTAAATAACAGTGTCAACATAAATTCATAATTATATGGGTCTGGAAATGTTTTTAGCCCTCGAACTCCCTAAACCACCAAAATGTGATTTATTTTTCATTTTTCTTGCTGCCTAAAAACCTTTAAGAATTTAATCTCTATTGTTTTTCAGAAGATGGATTGCTTGGGCAGTGGATTTGGATTGGGAAAACTAGTCCCTCACTTCTCCTATCTATATTTCATTTCCACCTGGATTGCCGCAGACACCTGCCCCTTTCAATAACCACGGAAAATTAATTATTGAGCCCCTCAAATCATAGGTTTGAGCTTAAATTCTGCCCTGAAAGTAAAAACTCTCCAAAGATCCTCTTCAGCCTGAGAACTCCCACTCTGCCCAAAGGCAAGTGATTTATTTTTACCTCCTTTCCATATCACTCTTCAGGTAATGCCTTCATGCCTTCAGCGATTAATCTAAACTCAGTTTCAGAGCCCATGGCCGAAACACTAAGCATCCCCAGTCACTGGCTTGGGAATTAAAATAAAACAAAGCAGAGCCCTGGATCTGTATAGAGTAGGATACCTCTACCTCTTCAGTCAGGGTTGCTTTTCCTTCCTTCAGATCCTGGTAGAATGCTGTCTGCATCTCAGTCTACCTTAAGGCAGGGCCCCTGGTTACAATCCTCTCTCTTTTGTTGGAGGCTGAGGTCCCTGAGGGCAGGGACCAGAGCACTTATGCCTGGAATCCCCACCTCCACCACTGACTTGGATGGAAGCAGCACTCCCCATAGAGAGGAGCTCATTCAATTGGACTCACATGTTGGAAGAGCAGTGAGTTGGAGATGGAGTACCTGGTATAGGTTTCTTCTTCTCCCTTATTTTTTTCAAATATTTAAATCATTTATTGCCATTCAGTTACAGCATTTAGAATACAACTGCATGGAAATGGACACTTTTTCAGACCTTGGGAATGAGATTTGAAGGATGTGGCCAGCGGTCAGTTGTCTTGTGATCATTAAAGAAAAAGTCAAGAATTCTGAGTACTCATGTTCTAAGATTTACAATCCTTGTTTTCTTCCATTTTTCATGAAGTAAATTCTAATAGATAATGCACACACTACTGCAGGTAAAACATCACCGGGAATGTTTGAAATGACTGCATGTTGTGACTACTTGCAAGGAAGCTGGGCGAGGTTCCGGATGTCTTGGTGAAAAGCGATCCTGGTGAGATATGAGCCTCACAAGGGGAGTGGAACTTTAGATCCACCTTCATGAGATGAAACAAACATTACTGAAGGTTTTCACTTGCCATCCTCTGTGGTACACACCTAAGTTGAAACCGTGGGTATTTCAAATAAGGTAGCTAGCTGTTCAACCGCCTTCATCCAGGAGATAGACTGCCAAGAAAAGTAGTGCTTTGTCTTGAAGAAAGTCTTGGCAATCTCATTGAAATCAGCATTTTAAAACAAATGTCAATAAAAGTATTACAATGGTCCCAAATGTAATGCACACTTGTAAAAACAGTTGCATGTTTTATTTTTTTAATTTTTTTATTGTTTAAAATATTACAAATAGTAGTACATATGTCTCCTTTTCCCCCCAGCCTCCCCTTCCCTCCATCCAGTACATGCCCTCACCTGCCCCCCCAGTGTCTTATATCCATTGATTATGCTTATATGCATGCATACAAGTCCTTCAGTTGATCTCTTACAGCTCCCCCAAACTCCCCTGCCTTCCTGCTGTAGTTTGACAGTCTGTTCGATGCTTTCTTTACTGAAGCATTATTTTTCCCTGTTTCTTTTCTTTAAAAAATCTTGCCTCTGCAGACTAGAAATAAACATACAAGAACAAAAAATGTTTGAGACCTAATTTCAATGTCTAGTAGTTCTGAGTCCCAGTTTCAATTTCAAACAGTTCCTTATATGTACATGTCAGTAATGATATCTGGATGGTGGACACATGGTGGCAATGCAGGTCCGATCTTCTCTGGTTTGGTCCTAGGCAACCTGCAGCGACGCACAGCTGCTGACTGCTAGCATGGCAAGGAGTCGTCAGCATCTTCCATCTCTAGATTGTCTCCCCTCTTGTCTTCATGTTTGGAGCAGACCTGTCAATTCAACAGTTGCATGTTTTACATGCAGCAGTCATTGGGCTGGTGGTTACTGTTAGATGCTGTATCTTTGGCTTTTTTTATGCTAAGGAAGCTTTGTTTGTTTAGGTTGGACTCTATTTTTGGAGGGTTCATCCCCTTAGTCTTATATAAACTTTGCTTTTTGTTTTTTCTAATCCCAGCAATCCACATATCATCTGGTTTATGCCAGGCACTCAGTAAATGTTAGCCAGGGAAATTTGTAAATCTACCACCTAGCCTAAGACTCTATGTAACAAATTAATATGCACTATATATCAAGTACCTGGAAGTAATTTTCAGTGGAATAGAATTGAGTTCTTTGCATAATGATCTGATAACTCCAGAAACAAATATTAAACTGAACCACACCTGGCATTTTCTTGATAACTTGGTTATGCATTCTGCCCACTAATTTCTAAACCAATCAACCAATATGTATTGAGTAACATTTATCTGTAAGTTTCTGTGTTTTCAAAAGTCGACTTCTGCCTAACAGAGAAATTTGGAGCAAAGGGATTGCAATCACTGAAATCAACATGATCATTTTGTAATTGAGAGAGGATTATACATTCTTTGGGAGCCTGTGTTCTCAACAGAACACAAAGATAGGCAGATATAACTATCAAATGAGAGAAAACTGTCATACAAGAGTCACCCTTGGAAACAGGGTGACAGCAAGCTGTAGCCACAGGCAATGCCTTTAGTAACCCAAGCAGAGTGAGGTTTCTTCAATTTAAATTCTTTATTGTTTAAAGTATTACATGGGTCTCCTTTTTCCCTATTGACCTCTCCCTCACCCTGCCTCCCCCACCCCCAACATATGCCCTCACTCGCCTACTGTCTGTGTCCATTGGTTATACTCAAATGTGTGCATGCAAGTCCTTTGGTCGATCTTTTACCCCTTCATCCCCCACCTTCCCTTATAGGTTGGGCAGTCTGTTTGATGCTTCTATGTCTCTGGTTCTATTTGTGTTCATCAATTTATGTTGTTCATTATATTCCATCCATGTTGTTGCAAATGGTAAGAATTCCTTCCTTTTTTACAGCAGCATAGTATTCCATTATTAGATGTACCACCATTTCATAATCTACTCATTAAAAAAAAAAAAAAAAAAAAGAAAGCCCACTTCATGGGAGAACATATTTGACAATGTTATCACCAATAAGGGTTTAATCTCCAACATTTACAGGGAACTCATACAACTTAAAAAAAGGAATATAAACAACCCAATAAAAAAAATGGGCAAAGGACCTAAATAGATACTTTTCAAAAGAGGACACACAGAAGGCCAAGAGACATATGAAAACATGCTCAAAGTCACTAATCATCTGAGAGATGCAAATCAAAACGGCAATGAGGTGCCATCTCACACCTGTCAGAATGGCTATCATCAACAAATCAACAAATGACAAGTGCTGGTGAGGATGTGGAGACAAAAGAACCCTCTTGCACTCCTGGTGGGAATGCAGACTGGTGTAGCCACTGTGAACAGTATGGAGTTTCCTCAAAAAACTAAAAAATGGAACTTCCATTTGACCTGGTAATCCCACTTCTAGGAATATACCCCAAGAAAACAGAAACACTAATCAGAAAGGATATATGCGCCCCTATGTTTAGATTTCATAGCAGCACAATTTACCATAGCTAAGATTTGAAAACAGCCTAAGTGCCCATTAGCAGATGAATGGATAGGAGTGTTTATTGTCATGTTTGCAGCTCCCTGTGAATTGGCTCTTTGGGGCCCTGGGGACAGGGCTGATCCTTAGTGTTTTGGTACCTGATCCCATGGCAGTGAGGCTGGCTGCATGATGGCCTGGAGTTAGAAAGTTCCAAAGGGAAGATGTTCTGGAGAAGAGGAACTGATAGGCCACTAGCCTGGACCTCTAAATTGGTTCAAGGCTACATTAAAAAAAATTACAATGACGTGTCTTCACAAGAATGTTGAATGGCACCAGTGCCAGTCCTTTTCCAAGCAGACAGTGACAAATATCTTTAGCAACCATAAAGTCCTTTTGTGTCCCATGGAAATGCATGAATTACAGTATTTTAATGACCAGGTTGTGAGGGCACAGAATCACAGGTGCTCTTTGAAGACATTTTAAACAATGTTATATGAATAAAAACTGAAGTCAAGCCCTTGGGACCAGACAAATAAAATATACTGAGTTCTGCGTATTCCAAAGGCCTCTGTTGATGATTTGCTACTGTGCCATAGTCATAATTTGAAGGAGTGAGAATGTAAATAGCTTTTCCAGAGTCACTGCTGTAGAGTGTTACAGTCATCAAAAGCCAGAATTTAACAGTCCCTGTGCTGGGGGCAGATGGTGTTTGCAGTAGAATTATAAGGGTAATATTATCACCGTATTTGGGAAATGCAATTTGACACCTTTTCTAATCCCCAGAGTCTGTATTGATGGGCTGTCCTATACACTCACTCAGGAAAGTACTAGTAAATTCGGCACTATTTAGTTCATGTAAAATATGATTCACTTTTTAAAAGTGTGAATCTAATTAGATACATAAAAATATTGTTCCTTTTCCTCATAGAAATATTAAAATAACTTTTCTATTAGTCTTTAGGAAACTATATATCACTTTGCAGATTTTACTATATATCATTTGTCACCTATAAATCACAGGATTATTTAGTAAAGAATGATACCCTCAGTTTATATGCATAATCGATATCCAGACACACATATGCATACATGTCCAACACACACACACACACACATACACACATACAGGAAAGAAATTTAATACCTGATTGTTACAGACGATCTCTACTTATTCCATTTAATTTTCTCAAAGAAAGAGACTGTAGGTAGTTGATCTCATGTCCTTGCTGATTACTTTTCCAAGTTCACAATTTAGTATATTTGCATGAAACGAGGTGGGAAAGCTGGCCTAATCTCCTTTTACTTGTAATGTACCTTAAGGGAAATTGTTGAGTAATTGACAAGCCGCCAAGGCAGATGTTAATAAATAATGAGAGTCTAAGGTAGAATGACTGTGACTGATTCATTTGTGCTCCCACTCAACCCCCCTTGTGGAAAAACATAAAAAGGAATCCATGCAGTGATGGTAAAACAGTCCCTAACAGTGTCAGAATCTCTTAAGCCTTACATTGCTTGATTTGTCTTTAAAATCTCTTTCCAATTAAGAATACTAATACTTGGAATTAAGCAAAAGCCTCAGAGGATAGGCGGTGCTTTTGCTTTTAACATAATTTAAAATCTCAAAATTACTGGTAGCAACTGAAGACTTCCTAAGATCAAATATTCGTATAATTGAAAGAAAGTGATGTAATTGCACAAACTTTTGTTCAAGACTCAAGAACAATTACCAGCCAGCTGTTATAAAAAGACAAGAGAAAACAATTGTTAGTCTGTGAGAAAAGGGAACCCTTATATTCTGTTGGTAGAAATATAAATTGGCATAGCCATTATGGAAAACCATTTGGTGGTTTCTCAAAAAATTAAAAATGGATTTACCATATGATCCATCAATCTTACTTCTGGGTATTTATCTGAAAGGATTGAAATCAGTATATTTAAGAGATGTCTGAAGTCTAATGTTCCTTGCAGTGTTACCTACAATAATCAAGACATAGAAACTACCAAAAAGTCCTTCAATAGATGAATGAATTAAATATATATATATATATATATATATATATATATATATATATATATAATGGAACATCATTCAGCCATAAAAAGCAGGAAAACCTGTCATTTGCAACAACATAGAGGAAAACTGGAGGGCATTGTGCTAAGTGAAATAAGCCAGAGATAAAAAGACAAATATTGCATGGTATCACTTATATGTGAAATGTTAAAAACATAAAAATAAAGCCAATTTCACAGAAACTGATAATGAGATGGTGATTTTTAGGTGCTGAGGGAAGGAGGAAATGGGATGAGATAGGTCAAAGGCTACACACTTTCAGTTATGAGAAGAATACATTCTGAGGATCTAACGTACAGCATGAGACTATAGTAGCTAATGTGTACTGAATACTTAAAAGTTGCTGGGAGTAGATCTTAAGCATTATTATCATAAACACAAAAATTACTACCAAGAAAAACAGACTTGTGACCAGATAGCAGTAGAGTACACAAAAGATTTCTCTCTTTGAAGACCTACAAATGATTTCAAAGTAGTATCTCCAAAAAGCTGATTTAGGATCCCCACTCTTAATCTCCTAGCCTACAGCAATGGTTCTTCTATGATTCTGAGAGCTGAAATTTTCAATTTGCATAACAGCCTCTTATGATCCTTTGTCATCACACATTTACATCTCCAAAATGCTCTCTCAGCCCTCAGAAGAGGTTTACAATTCAAACAGTATTTTGAGGCATACCATTCTGACAGGTGAGTAAGACCATGCCTTTAGGAGCTCTGTCTACTAGCAAGTTTCACTTCATCAAAATATCTCAATAATGTATAGAAAGCATGTTTCTCCAGGAAAATAGCCACCTTTCATTTGTCTTTGCATCCACAGAAATCACTCAGTGCTTGTTGCAATGATCCAAAAGTCTCTGTAATGTTCCTTAAAGATAAAATACTGCATCTCCTACTTCTGTTTTATCACCTTTGCATGTAGTAAGATGCTGACCACCTCCTTGTCTCATAAGTAACGTACTGGCTAATTGTTAGATATGTACGCTCATTCTTAAGTTATAATTTTTGTTCATTGAAGTACAAAACACATAGCCTATGTGAACCACAACCCAGCTGTTCGTCAAACACGCTCTCTCTCTACTTGTGCCATGAGACCAAGAGGAGTCTGGAGCCCCTATCTCGGTTCCTCTGGAGTGATGCATGTAAAGTATCATCACATTTTCTGAATGAAAAATAAGGACAAGTTTACAATAAAACAACATTGTGACATTTGCAGGTGCAAGTAGATGTCTGTGAGATGTGTTCCCAAGGCTGGTTATTGAATGCCTGATTAATTTTGTTGATGGAGTCAATGGAAGTACAATGTAAATTAGAACATCTGAACATAAAGGATTAGCATAGCTTTAACATTTATAGTAAAACAATTATAAAATATAAAGATCTATTTTGCAACAATTTTGAAACATCAGAGTTAGGCTAACAAAAAAGAAAGAAAAGAAAAGGAAAGAAAAGAAAAGAAAATATAGCAATAAACTAAAGTAAGCCCAAATTGTGACTTAACATAAAAGTAACTTCTTTAAGCCTAAAATAGAAAGTTCTAGCTCGTCTATTCTCAAACCACATTCCCAGAGTAGAAGGAGCGTATGTTAACTTCCAAGGAAGGCCTTTATAAATTTTTCCTGTGGCATCATTAATGCAATGTTCATTGAACAGAAATCAGATCTGCCCCTGCTTAGACAGTAGTTGCTTGTTTTCTTCTCTTGGGTTATCAGGTGCCTCACAAAGAGAATGGGAATTGCAATACCTGTTATGGCAAGGTGTCCCTTTTCCATGTCCAGCATGGAATGAGAGATTAACCAGTTCTGAATCGAGGCAGCTGAGGATTGAGAAATAAAAGGAAGAAACAAGATGCAGAGATAGAAAGAAAATTCTGGGAGCCAGATGGAACCTCTGTCCTCTCTGATGGAGGGAGAGGAACTCAGAGCCAAAGCAGCATGTTTATTTATATCCCCGAATACCAGGAAGTATCACCAAAAGTTAGGCCCCAGCATTCCTAGTGCTTGACTGGATTTACATATCAAAGTCACATTCCCCACACCTGGGCTGAGGTAAGAGTCAGTGCTGATAACACTCTTGCCTTTTTGGCAAAGCCTGCTCCCAGGGCATGGACTTGCCTGTGGCCTTGAGTTCAGCTGACAATAATTAAAGAAATGGCCATGTGCCTTCCCAGGCGCTGTCTACACCTGTTGAATATAGCATGTGTTATTACCAGTAATTGTATTATTGTTAAGTATTTATGTTAATATGCAAATGTAGAAACAGTTAAGGGGTGCTGGAGGCTCTGGAACTGGAAAGAGGCTGCCTGGGGCCCAGGTCTACCTGCAGTCAGGGCTGCTCTCTCACCCCCAGTGTGTGAGACAATGGCAGAGCAGAGAAGGGCAAGTGCTCTGCAGAGCTGAAGGCCCTGAGCCTATGTGCCCATTGCTGTTTAGTTCAGTTAACAGGGACAGTGAAGTTTTATGGCTGTTACCAAGCTTATGGGACACTTATGTGACTCAAAAATAAAATAAAATGTATGGCTCTTGACTACAGATGCTCCATGCTAGGTGAGGGAATAAAACTCAAAGAGATTTGCAGCTAAGAAGAGGTTTTAACCCTGTTCAAATGTCTGTGGTTGACTCCCTTTAACTCCTGCAGGTTTGATTTGTGTTCCAGAATTTTACTTGCTTCCAAAGCCATAATAAATATTGTTGAAATGTGCAGGCTACGTTTCTTTGAAGAACATTTACATCTAGAAAAAGAGGCTTAGAACTTGCTGAGTAACTTGAGAAAGCTTCTGTATGACTGCTGAATGTCAGCCTTCTCAAAACCCAGCAGAACGGAAGTGGTTCTCGTGGCAGACACCTCTGCACAGCTCCTAGGATGACGCCCCCTCCTGCTGAGGGTAGGGTTGTAAGAGTGGCTGGTGTTGGGTCCCAGATGATCTATCTGGGCATGTCTGGTGGCCCATGGAGCAAATCAGGGCACATCTACATTGTGGTTTCTGGGAGGAAAGCAAAGAGACCCACAATCAAACCCCAGAGACTGTTCCACAGCAGAAAGGATCCTATGTTCCTCCATGCTAGTCTCTGAAACACTGCCACCCCCAGATGAGCTTGCCATGGTCACATGGGAAAGATGCTATGAAAGAGAGCTCTCAGGGCCAGAACTAGTCCAAGGGAAGAGGTGCTGGCCTGGCAGTTACATCCAGTTTGCAGAGGACAGGACACTGTGGTGAGCACGCTGTGTGCATCGAATCTCAACCAGCTTACAGAGTAGGTATTACTAACTCTATATTGCAAAAGAAGATGCTAAGGATCAGAAAAAGTAAGTAGATTTTCCTAAGTCAAATGTCTATTGAAAAAGAGAAAAAACAATATCATTAACAATATACTAACAACATAGTTAAATGAAAGGTAGTACTTGTAATGGATTTGAAATCTCTAAGAAATGCATTTTATAAAGACATAATATATATTGAATTACGTGCACAAACACACCTATAGGCACATGTACACACCTATACACACATAAACATGTGCACACAAACACACACACTTATTCAATTGTGCAGATATCTAAATGACTTCTTATTAGCCATGGAAGGAATTAAAGAGTTTATCAATAACACTAGTGAGTGAACAAAAAGGGGTGAGATAGTAGAGGGACAAACTTAGTGGGCTACTCTTAGCGGGCAAACCCAGTGACAGAAATTAACCATACAAGTTTTATCATAAATTCCTAACTAGGCAAGGTCACAGGGGGTAGTAATGTCCCAGGCCTATAGTTTCCTTTACAAAGTTCAAACTCTACCTTAAGGGAGTCTTGCTCATGGTTCTAATGCAGCTAGGATAACACACCTTTGAATTGTCAGAGTCATATTTTACAGACCCCTCAAAAGCACGATTGCAGATACCAGAGCACAAGACCACAAGACTCCTAATTGTTATCTTGTGGCCTGCATATCATATCCAGGTGCTAGAAGTGTGTTGTTTTTAAAAAGTTTATTGATTGATTTTTTTTTTTTTTTAGAGAGAGGGGAAGAGAGAAAGAGAGATTTGTTGTTTCACTTATTTATGCATTCATTGTTTGCTTCTTTTATGTGTCCTGATTGGAGATCAAACTTACAAGCTTGGCATATTGAGATGACACTTTAACCAAATGAACTGCCCAGCCAGGGCTTGTAAATAATAATGAATAACTATTCTGCACCACCAATGTAAAGAAATCTTCTATTTCTCCATTTTCATTTTTATCCAATCATTGAGGTCTCCCCACTTTGCTATCCCCTGCTGACTTAATCTACCACCAATGGATTTCATGTGACCTTCCTTATGGTTTCTCCTTTGATTCTAAATGTATAAAATAAGCTACAGAACTGCTATTCTCCAGACTATTTTCTCAATTCATTAAAACCTTGCTTCTGGGAGTATCCTTAAAATTTTGGCTTCAATAAACTTATAAAACTTATCTATAAGTTAGAAGTTCTCTTTTGACATGTGAATATAGACTTCTAACTCAACTATAAAACAGCTCTGGCTGGTCAGTTTTGCTCAGTGGTTAGAGAGTCAGCCCTTGGATGGAAGAGTCACGGGTTTGATTCCAGTCAAGGGCACAGACCTTGCAGGTCTTCTGCGTTTGACAGGGAGGCAGCCAATTGATATGTCACTCTCACATGGATGTTTCCCTCTTTCTCCATCGCCTCCCTCCCTCCAGTCTCTTTACAAATCAATGGAAAACATATCCTCTGGTGAGGATTTAAAACAAATCCTGGCAGATATAACTTGAGAGTTTGACTTTTAAAATTAGAATGATATGTTTACAATGTAGAGGCATTTCACAATTGGAAAAATTCATTGATATAATTTATCTAGTAAATAGATGTATCCCCCAATGATTCTTTAAAAGAACCCTTGCTGCATACATGCAGTTTTAATATTTAATTTATAGACGGTTGTATCCCCCTCCTTTTTTTTGGACTAACATTTATTTAGGTTTGTGTTTGCTCACGGCCTTGGCTTCCGAAAACAGAAATTGTTTATAGATTCTTCTTTTTCAGGACGCACTTCAGTGGCCTTAATAGTTAGAACTTTTGGTGGCTGAGTTCTCCAAAGAGTAGATTTAGCGTGCTTTTTTTCAATTTCAGAACATCTTAAAGAAAAATTACTCCAAGTCCATCTCTTAGAGATATGCATTCCTAAAACGTTTCTATGCAGGCATGCTCACATTATCTTTTATGCTTACCCTTTTCATCAAATAACATCCACCCATGTCAATTATTAGAGAAATTCATCTACATTTCATAAGCTTACTGTATAACTACCCCTCCCCAGTGGTAGAACGTGCCTTTAAATGTATAAACTCCTTAGGGAAATATATCTTTTGGTTGAAAAATATTAATTACTTGATATAGTGTCAGAGAGAACAGCAATGACAAATGAAAATTTGGTAGGTAGATGGCATATTTTGAATCATACCTATCACATAAAGGAAGAGAAACCACAGGAAATTGGTGTATACATGTAGGCACATCATCTAGTTTGACGCAAAGAGGCAATGTTGAGTCAACAGAGATAATGAACTATAAAGGGAAGCTGATATGGACTGTGGACCCATAGGACCAGCATGGGAATCTAGAGGCACCTATCTTTCACCTAAGACCTTGAGACACTGGCATTCATACTGCTTCCCCCAGATTTTGAAGTGAAACAAGTAAAAGAAAACCATTAATGGAGGTAAAGTATATAAAGCACTTGGCACAAACAAGAAACTTATTAAGTTGTAGATACAATCAAAATTATTTATAGAGGTTATAGTGAAATTTCCACCAGAAAGCACTGCAAAGATGTAAGGAAACAGATGCCCACTGTAAAATAAGAAATATGATTAGAAATGTCATTATATGGTTATGACCACTAACAATGATTTCAGAATTGTTGTGATAATGTAACTGAAGAGGAGAAAATATGAAATACGTTGAGTTTTTAAATAGTATAAGACCTGAAAACCTTGTTGGAAATAATTGGGATTCTGTTTAGTCTTTGACTCTTTTTTGGCAGTGAATTCAGCAAGCCTCTAAGTGCATTTTTAAAAAAGAATAAAAAGTTTCTACAGATATAATTTTCTTTCAAGTAGCCATAGGACTAGAACAATAAAATGTAATTATATGAAATGAGTTATGTGTACCTTTAAAGAAAGCCTGTGGAAGATACTATGTGGCATTGTAAGATTTTTTTTATTATACACAAATACTACTTTGGCCAATTTTTTAGCCCTCCTACGCACACCTAAGTTTTAAACAAAAGATGCAGAAACATTAAGACATTGGTATTAAAACTAAACAATTTCAAATACAAAAAGGCAACCTGTTCATTTTCCATAGAAATACTAAGGGAAGTTTATGAGTAAAATATCACAATCCAGGTGTTCTGAAATGCCAAGTTTCCATTTTCACTTCCTTTAATGTGTCTTCAGAGAGTGATTAGAGTGAGCTTCTGCCTTTTTCTATGAAGTTGGTGAAGAATATAACACACATATAGCCTAATATCAAGATTTTGTTTTCTAAATAATGTTATTTGCTGAAAGGAATAAGGAAACCCTGGAAAGATGACTAATTCTGCAACTGGCCCACAAAAAGCCCCTGGTGAGTCTGGGACATCTTATTGTACCAGAAGGTAAACACGTCCTTAGAAGAGTCTTAGGAACATATCAAAGGAAGCCAGGAGCCAGCTGAAAGACTTGTTGTGGGTCCAATCTGTGAAAATTTAGGCATCAAAATATATATTCATTATAATAGAAAATGATCCATTGGATGAAATAAAAAGGCATGAATTTACTCTGATATGAACAAACACATAAACAGTTATTATTTTAAGATAAATGGCCAAAGTACCTGAGATCCTGATGAGGGAGAAGCATGAGAGTATAGGCAGTAATGGCCCTGGTGAGATGTCAGATCCTGTCCATCCCAAGGGAGAAAGACTGCCCTTTCCACCAAAGTCAGATGGCGCAGGACAGAATCTGGTCATGAAAATAAAGGGCAGAGTGAATACTCAAAAATACTCAGAGATGATGAGGTCATGGAACTGAGGTCTGGGACTCAGGTGGATTTTTTCTTCATTCATTTCTTACTTTTAGGACAACCTCAGACAGATCATAGGGAAATCATTGTTGACCTACTCATACTTGTTCCATTGCATAAGAATAATGATAGAGAGCTCTCTCTCTAAATAGCAGAACCCCTACATGAAGTCTAGCAGGAAACCCTGAGAGATTCCAGGTGGAACACAGCCTTTTCCCATAGTCTTATTGAAACACAGAACTAGAGAGAGAGAAAGCTGGGTGCTGTGCTTGACCTTCTCAAAGACAAGTTCCCCTTGCAAAAAGGTCAAGTAAATTTCAACAGAGTAAAAATGTGATTAAAAATTCAATTCGCAAGCTATATCTTGGTTTCTTATTAAGAAAGTGACAATCAATGAGCTTTCTCTAAATTGGCCACCAGGGAGGCATTTCTAGAAAGGATTGCCTAGATTGTGGTGCCATGCACCAGTATTTGCATCTCCGAGAAAAGCTAATTGACCCCCTTCTGGGGTCCACATTTCAGAGCCTTCTTACTCCACACTCTGATGCATTGATCTAGCTGACCAAGCATATATGTGCATAAAGATGAACTGATACCTGCTGAGGAAAGGGCTTACAGATAGCTTCTTAATACCATTTTGTTGTATTTCCAAACAGTCTCTACACAATTCTAAGGTGATCTGAAATAATAGACACACATAAGCTTATTCAGGCACAATTTTATGTACACCAATAAAATAGAAAAAATCAAATTGACTATAGCTTTGTGACACCCAATCAAGAGTGAGTATGCACATTAACCCAACAAACATGATGGGTTTATTTGCATGCACAGGTGTCCAGTGGCTGGGGGTGACAATGCAGGCATTCTGCACTGCTCCAGCCACTCTGGGTCTCTGGGCAGCATGGAAAGAAGGAAAAGGGACACTGGTGTGTAGGCAGAAAGGTGGCTCCAGGCCACAGCAAAGGCAGAAAGGCAGCTCTGGCTGGAGCGAAGGCTGTGCCAACAGGCAGGGGAAGGAAGGCCAATTCTTGCAGGAATCTTCATGCATTGGGGCTCTAGTATGACAATAAATGAGAATGAATTCTACAACCTGATTCAACTTTAGCCTGACACCCTACGGTGAAAAAAGCAAATGACTTGGGGGGAGGGGTGAACCCTGGCCTTAGGGGCCATCATTATATTGGACTTAGATTAAAAATGGTAATTTGAAAAAAAAAACCATAAAAGTCCTCTGAAATTTCCCTTACTTAACATTCTGTATTATTGATAAATTAATGAAAATAAAATTTATTCAGAGCATTGATGTTTTATTTCCATGATGATAGTGTGTATTAGAAACTGGCAGTTCAATGTACCATCTTTTTAAAGATTTTATTTTTTTATAAACACAATCTATAAACCGATATAGCCTCTGGAATGTCAAATCCACCCTTCTCTATATAAAGTGTGTGGCTCATGAAGATAGAGAAGACATCTGTTTTGGTTTACCCTAAGACATTGGTTCAAGAATGTGTCCTCTGGAGAATGATGGGGAGAGATGGTCTTTATTTCAAGTAAACACTTCATGAACTGAAAAATGTCATTGACACTAATCTCCCAAGTGTCCTGGGCCACCTGCAGAGTGCAGATGTCTGCATGGAGCCTGGGCAGCACATGAGGTCAGTCTTTCAGTACCTGGGAAAATGGTGCCTCTAGAATCTGAGGTATGGAGCTCTTCTGAAGACCCATGGTGATCCTGTTTAACATTTGCAAAAAAAATAAAATAAAATAAAGAATTCCCATCTTTGGTGAAATTCTAAGAGTTGGATTAGGAGAGAAACCGGGGTAGTTTGCAATGGCTTTGTTTTGAAATTATTCAAATACCAATACTTCTGGACACTAGAAAACAAATTGGTGACATTATGAGTTGTGTATCAAAATTGCTACTCTGAAATTATAACCATAAATACCAACAGGTGGAGTAGTTGCTACATACTGATGGATTTTTAAAGCCAAGGGAGGACGAATATTATATAGCATTGCTAATACACTATGGCCAAGAAAACAGGAGTAAGTGGGCAATTGGTGACAATTTATTGAAATGATCTTGTATCTACAACTGGAGGCAACATCAGCCACACACTAATCTGTGTATCTATAGCCCCATAGGCCAACACAGTTGTCCAAACATGTGGCCACCTCCCAGGAGGTACTGACCATGACATGCCCATACCATACAGGGCTCCAGAGGTCTTCATTCTCCTTAACCAAAAAACAAAAACAAACAAACAAAAACAAACAAAAAAACAAAACAGGTGATTTTTTTTGTAAGACTACAACAAATATTTCTCAAAATAGCTTCAAACATTTCAAAGAAACAAACTCCTCTACTACCAAGTTCCACAGCAATACTCCCCAAATGAGATTGGGTTCTTTCTTGTATATTGTTTAAGGAAATACAGAAAGAAATATAAAAACATGAAGTCTTGTTTTGAACCAGCACTGTAAATTCCTTCTGCTTTTGCTTCAGGTACTTTTGAGGTCTAGCAAATCACAGTTATTACATAAAATGTATTAAGGAAGCATTGCCTTACTTTATGAACTCTCATGCTTTCCTATATAGTGAACATTAATTTTATTTCTTCCTCCAGGAAGCCATGAAGTTCCTTAGAATAGTGAATAGTTCAGTCACTCTTGCTAGAAATTCTACCAGCAATCAAAGCCCAGATGCATTTCCTCATTTTAGATTAATTATTCTTCATGACACATGCAATAGTTTGCAGGAGTTAAGGAGTATGGATTTCTGTTGAGTTGGCTATTGGGGCTGTGTGATTAAACTCCCAACTCTGCAACCCTTTCCATCAGAGAAGGGAGGGACTGTGCCATGTTCTTGCATAAAATAATGTGAACATGTACTGGAGAATGTATCTTAGATGTGGCAGCATAATGTGATGGCTAAAAGTGGACTCTGGAGTTGGAAAAAAAAACATCCTGCCCTGACATAGGCACCAAAGGCTTCTCCCGGTAGAGAGGGGGGGCTTGAACCAGCAGAGTCCTATGACCACCTTTACAATTCCACTCCCCTAACATCAACTCTGTTCCTAAAGCACTCTTTTAGGTCTTTCTTTAGAAACACTCGTGGACACATAGGCACCAAAGGCTTCTCCCGGTAGAGAGGGGGGGCTTGAACCAGCAGAGTCCTATGACCACCTTTACAATTCCACTCCCCTAACATCAACTCTGTTCCTAAAGCACTCTTTTAGGTCTTTCTTTAGAAACACTCGTGGACAGCACAAGTTTATCTCTCACAACCCTCCTCAATGGAACTAATAGGTACAATAATTAAAATAACTCTAAGGCTATTCTGATCCCAAACTAAAAATCACCTCTTTCTGCATTTCCCATTCCAAATTTCCTGTTGTTCAAAATAGTCCATTGTTGATTCTGTGAAGAGATCTAATTACATTAAGACACTACAATAATAAAATGTATAAAGACATTTCCAAAATCAAACTTCAACTCTAAGCTGAATATTAAGCACCTCCCACTATTATAATTTTTGCAGAAATTAGAGATAATTAAATACCTTTAAACATTATTTTTAGTTGAATATATATTAATACTTATGTAGACTTAAGTATATTGAAGTCTAAGAGTAAAAAATGACACAGTTATCCTATCTAATAAAAGAGTAATATGAAAATTGACCATACCACACCCACAAGCCATGCCCACAAGCCAATCAGGAGTGAATATGCAAATAAACCAAACCAAGTTGGCTACCAGCCACAGTGAGCAGGAGGGAGGCTTGGGTTTTCCCAGCAATGGAGGAAGTCAAGCTTTCTGCCTGTGCTTGCAAGTTCAAGCCTGCACTCAATGCTACAAAGTTTTAATTATAGAAGATAATGGCAGCAGCCATAGATCTGGAGAGAGCAGGAGGCTTGAGTTGCACCCAGAGATGGAGGAAGTCAAGCTTTCCACCTGCCCTGGCTGACTCAGGCCTCCACTTAAGGCTACAAAGTTTCAATTATAGAAGGTAAATAAATTCCAACACAAATGGCTGCTGCCACAGAGCAGGAAATCTATGTAGACAACTATTAACAGAAACTTGCCTGTGAATGGGGTAAAACAAATGAGGATGCACAGGGGTGAATGGGTAAGGGAAATTTAGGGTTTAGTTTGGTTTTATTCATAAAGAACAATACTAAACAAAGTTTATAAGCTGTCAGAGACAATCCAGAAAATATGGAGATTGATGAAACAGGAGAGAGGATAGCAGGAGGAGCAATATAATATCAAGAAGAGATGGAATCTATAGTATATGTTTGGAGTTATTGGGTTATGATAAAAGAAGATGCATTTAATCAGTTATCATGGGAAGGGAGAAGAGAGGTACAAATGTGGGCAGATTTATGGATTGGGAGGGAACAATAAGAAGTGTGCTATCTGGTGCCTTCTATTCAGTCTGTGAATTATGAGTCTAGGTTAACCACTAAGCGCATGAGGAAAGAAAATTTATGAGATTGCCATCTAGGAGAAGAACCCAAGGAAAATGAATGAAAACAGATTTACAAGGTAATTGTGCCCATATGAGAGTTGAGATAAAGGTATTAAAGGAATACCTAACTGACAGAACTTGTTATTTTCTCTAGCAATGTTCACCTTCTCCAATGAAGGCTGGAGATAGCAGGTAGAAAACATCATGTAGGCTGGAGGATTGCCATCTAACTTCCAGGCAGGAAAAGAGAAGAAAGGAAATGCATTGAAATGAAGGATTATAATGATGCTCCTAAGTTGTACATCAAAGTAAGGGAAAGCCAAAGAGATGGTGAAGAAATTTTTTAAAAGCATTGAGCTGCAAAGTACATTCATGTTAAAATTTTGGCAGTGAGATATCCTTGGCCAAATATCTTGGCGGATAGAAACTTGTGGTTGGAGAGTGAAATGTCAGGACTTAATCTGAGAGGTGACATGTTTACTGATGTAGGACTCTAGGAGAGATGGTCAAAATGCATTACAAGAAAGGTCATGGAAGATGAAGAGGCATGGAGTTTCAAAGGTAAGGTGTTGATGGTACATCCATGTGGATCATGGATGGTACATATGTGTGGGTGTTGGAATCCAAGGATTATGCAGAAAGATAAGTAGAAAGTAGATGTCAGGATCCAGAGGATCATTTTCAATGAGTTAAGGAAGTTATCAGGTGAACAGTGCTGGCAGAAATGAAGAAGAGTTAGGGTAGATTTCAATAGTCATTTTCATAGAAGCAGGAATGTTGGGAGGTGAGGAGTGAGTGATGGTAGGAAGGTAGCACAGGGAGGCAAGAAGGACATCTACCCCTTACCTTAGCCCTCAGGTATGAGGGGTGTGATGAAAAACAACTTCTATCTTAGTCTGTTTGGGCTGCTATAAAAAATGCCACAAACTGTGAAGGTTACAAACACCACAAAAAGATAATTAATTTTAATGAATGTACATACAAATGTAAGAGGTTAGTAACAGGGGAACTGGATGTGGGTATATGAGAACTCTCTATACTTTCAGGCCTTTTGTGGTAAAATTGTAATTCTTCTGTAAACCTAAAACAGTTATAAAATTTATGACTCTGTAATAGTCTTTGTGGTCTGTATTCATAGCATGTGAACATATAATCTCAAATTAATATTATATATAGGCTTTCCTTCCCCTGGCTGCCAACACCTGCTTTCCTCTGGCACCTGAGACCCGGGCCACCGAGGTACCAAGCCCTCAGCCTTCAGTGGAGCCAAGCCTTCAGCCTTCAGGTTTGGCTCAGGCTGCAGCAAAGCCTTCAGTCTTCAGTCTTCAGTCGTCACCTGGGTGGAACCTTCAGTTTTGCTCTGTGCCTGTGTATGCAAATTAACCCACCATTTTGTTGGGTCAATTTGCACACCAACTTCTGATTGGTTGGTGGGTGTCATGAAAGGGTAGTCAATTTGCATCTGTCTCTTTTATTAATATATATTAATATATATTAATATATATATTATATATAATATATATTATATTATATATATTTTATTATATATATTTTATATATTATTATATATATTATTATATATAATATATATTAATATTTTATTAATATATATATTCCTCATTAAAAAATAGTATTATTTTAGTACATGCTATTTGTAATTACATACCAAGCTCAATACATATCATGAAATTAGATAAAGTCTGGGGCCCTGCTATGCAATAAAGAACATTTTAAACTTTGTAATTCTACTTCTGCACATGAGATTTCACTCTCTCTGCCCCCGACTTTTCTCTAAAGTCCATAGATGCTGAGCTGAAGCCAGTAAATGAGGAACTGTGGAAATTATTGCCATGTAAGAGCAAAACCTCTAAAAAGGCTGGTGAATCTTAAATTGCAGATGGATCTATCTTTACCTTTATCTCTGTCTCTATCTCTATCTCTATCTCTATCTCTATCTCTATATCTCTATCTCTATATGTGGATATATGACTAGACATGGAGATAGATATTTAGATATAAATATCTAGACATATTAATGATTCTATAAAATATAGAGAGAAACATTTTTGGATGGTTATTTGGCAATAAATACTACAATTATAAATTTATATAGCCTTAAATCACAATTTAAGTTATAAGAATATTCTACAGAGATCATTACAGAAATGTGAAATGACATATGTGCAGTGTTACTCCCTGTAGCATTTTCTGCAATGGCAACATATATGGAAACAACCTCGATGTTCATCGATGAAGGATTAACTTAAGTAAATTTAGCATGCAATGGAATACCATGAAGTATAAAAATAAAATTTTGACTCTATATATATGTCTTTGTGGTCTGAATGCATATTCTGTGAACATATCAACCCAAATTAATTTACAACAGCATGGATGGAACTGGAGAACATTATTCTAAGTGAAATAAGCTAGTCAGAGAAAGATAAATATCACATGAACTCACTCATTTGTGGAACATAATGAACAACATAAACTGATGAACAAAAACAGATCCAGAGACAGAGAAGCATCAATAAGACCATCAAACCTCAGAGGGAAGGTAGGGAAGGGTGGGGTAAGAGGGCGAGATCAACCAAAGGATTTGTATGCATGCATATAAGCCTAACCAATGGACACAACGACGGGGGGGTGGAGGGTGAGGCTAAGAGTGGGGGGGTTGGAGGAAATCGGGCAATAAGGACACATATATAATACCTTAATCAATAAAGAAAAAATTAAAAAATATAAACAAATAAATAAGCCAGTACCCTATAAGAATAAGAAGAGAAAATACAGACTTATATGAGAGAAAAACCATTACCATTGTCATACTTTTAAAAATAATGCATATATTTCATTTCTAGATATATGATAGTATAAAAAATTCTTCTTTAAGCTGTATTTCCAGGTAGATTAATTGATATAAGCATGGTAAATATACTTGGACAACCTATGGTGCTATCCCAATGTAAATTATCTACTTTTTCTTCTTATTGTTATGAAGGTGACTTTATCCTTTGTTTCCTACCTTGATAGTTATAAAAGATGTAACATCCTTGTCAATGATTTGTTTGTAGCCTTTCAACCAACTCTGAGTGAAGAAGCAATATGAAAAGTGAGTAGCTTTAAATTATTTATATCGATTAATAAAATGGTTCAGAAAATAGTGACAAATTCAATTCTAGAATGCTAAAATTCTCTGAAATAAGTAATTACATAAAAAATAGAAAGTTCAAACATAGCTTTAATGATACTGTCAGAATTTGCAATAACCCAGGAGAGAAAATGATAAAAAATAAATGCCTTCAATACTATAAGGAGATAGAAGGGAAAAACAAGAAAACGATTAAAATATGAGCTTTATGTATCTTTAAGGGATACCGAAAAAGAATAATAATAATAAGAAGAATCTGCCATTAGCCATTTCGAATGATTTGTAAATGGGACATAAAGGTTTATCTTTATTATATTTTATACTGTTTTCATACTTTTTTCCTCAGGAAGAATAAGCTTTTAAAACTAGTTCTGAAAACTGACTAGCAATACTATAAAAAACAAAAAGAAGAAAATTAAGCAATAAATTAAACAGGAATAATAAAAGAAACCTGTCAAGTAGGAGTCTTGCCATGTGAAACATATCTTTGTGTTAAACCTAATGAAAGAGGATTGGACCTCAGGCTGCCCCCCACCGCCTGGCCACACCAGGCCCCATCAGCTGCTACGTGCTTTTTTTTCAGTGCAGGAAATCAAAACTTCAAAAATCCTAAAGGGTCTATGACTCCAAGTATATCAAGTTAAAGAAAATCTTGAGTAAGCTCATTCTGCAGCCACTTTTGCCTGAAACAAATTATCCATGAATCTCCTATCCAGGTCACCAATAAAATACCAAATTAAAAAAATGCCCATTTTTTCATTGGCTTAAATATGCTGTTCCACCACCTCAAAATTCCCAGGAAGAGAGTGGCTTGCTTTACTGGATGGCTGCACTGATAGTTCTGTCCCATCAGTGATGGCGCATGGAACGTCTTCAATGTGAGTGTATTTCTTTACCTGTATTTCTGTTCTCAAATATCACTGGGCTTTTTTCATTTCTTATATCATTTCTTATGCCAGTGGTTTTCTGACTCTGTTGTTCCCACTAACACTATTGGATACAAATGGAACCAGGTGGTTTGGTTTACTCAGTTTGAAACCACAGTGCAGTATGTCAAATGATGATACTATTCTCTTTCAGGCAGAGCAATATGTGCCTGTAGCAACCCAGTGGCACAGAAATTCTATGGTCACTGAGGGGATTTTTCTTGGTATAACTGGAGAAAGTCATCGTAATAGCTATCACATCTAGATGTCTGTCCCAACCTGGGAATTGGAACTGGGTTAATAGGACAAATCCAGTGAGACTGTAGGAGAATGATTCAGTTCCCAGTACACATCACATCCGTCATTCTCTGGCTTGTGTTTAGCTACAGAGCAAGCCACTCACAGAGAAACACTGGGGAGGACTTTCAATCTGTCTGTTAGTGAACAGTCCTGATGATGAACACAACTTTACCACGAGGAGGATGACAACACGTTTCATTGAATTAGAATCTCAGGCAGGCAATTTCCATCAATAATTAATATGTTGTTGGGTCAATAAGATAGCTGAGTTATGATCAATATTACATCATAAGGCAGTAATATAATTTTGAAGGTTCAAAATGGATTGTCATATTTTATTTCCCAAAGCAGTTAAGTCAGTATTTTCTGAAAGATGGAATTGTTTTTATAAATGCTTAGTGATTTGCTCAGGACACAGGAAGAAAAAACAAAACAAAACAAAAAACAACAATGGTAAAACTGGGAAGATAGCTCCTGCCTCCTAGAATGTAGTTCTGTGCTTGACCCAGAGGGCACTCACTACTAGTGACTCTATATGCTTAGGTCAGGCTATGTGGAAGTGTACAGATACAGCAATGATTCTCAAAGGGGGTGCCATGAGCAGCAGTATCAAGTTCATCTGGGAACTGGTTTGAAAAGCTAATTTAGAATCTCTTCTCTAAACCAACTAGATAGGAAACTGGAAGTGTCACCTTCAAACCATGTGTCTTATCAAGCCCTCCTGCTTTTGTGAAACATGCTAACATTTGGGAGCCAATGACACAGGAGCAGACAATTGGTGATGTCTGGCCAATTCTCTTGCCATAACTCAAAAAATCTGAGGTTTCTAGATAACGGTCGTAGGAACCCAGACTATAGATTGCACTTTAGAAGGTAAGATAGACAAACACATATTCACATAGACTTCACAGAGAAAAGAATATGAGATGTTATGGGATTTCATCAGATCATGGAGAAATTAAATTGTGGGTAAATCAAGGGACTGATGTTTTGTTGAGATAGGAGGGGTGAATGGGTATTTGGTGAAGTATGGCAGAGTAATGATATAGGTAAAAGGCGGTTGTGAAGGATTCAAGAGCAAAGGTGTGAGCAATGAGGGAGGAAGCAGAAGTAGTGATACCAGCTGAGGAGGGAGGATTAGACTCAGGTTTCTGGAAGGAAAATGTGAGTAATAATAAAAAGAAGAAGTCTGAGCCCCTGATGCAGGTATGGGCACTAGAATGGTGGTTTGGACTATTATGGAGGTCTGGACCCCAATAAAGGACCAGGTACTGGGTTTGAGGTCTGGGACACTGAATAGATTTCTGGGCCCCGGCATGAAGAGCTGGGTCTCCGATGTAGTTCTGAGCCCAGAACGATGGTCTGGGTCTTGAGAGGGTGGTTCCGCCCCAGAGGGAGTCTGGGCCATAGGGGAAGGTCTGGCTCATGGAATGGCAGACTGAACTGCGAATGGATGTCTGGGCCCCCGATACCAGACTGTAATCTTGCTTCTAGTCCTTGGCTCTGGAATGGCTTTCTGGGAACTGGCATGCATGTCTGGGACAGGACTTACATCTGAGCCCTGGATAGAGGTCTGGTCCTGGGACGGAGCTCTGGGCACTGGAGCGTGGTTCAGGCTCTGAGTTGGGATGTGGGTCAGTGGCTAGACCTCTAAGTCATGGAATGGTGTTCTGGACTACTGAGGATATCTAGACCCAGATAAAGGACTTGATACTTGATTTGAGGACTGGGTCCTATTATGGCCTTCTGGGCACTGGCATGAAGTTCTGGGACCCGGATGTAGGTCTGAGCCCCAGATGGAGGTCTGGTCTTGGGACAGAGGACTGGTACTGGAAGGCGATCCGGGTCGGAGATGTGGGTCAGGGGCTCGACCTCCAGTTCATAGATTGGTGGTCTGAACTACTGTGGAGTTCTGAACCCTTAGAAATCACTGGATATTGGGTTCGAGGTCTGGGCCCTGGCATGAGGTCAGAGATACGCATATAGGTCTATGACCCAGATGGTAGTCTGGGTCCTGGGATGGAAGTCTGGAAACTGGAGGACATTCCAGGCTTGAGTGGAGGTGTTTTCATACTCCAGCTCTAGGGGCTGGATCTAGGTAATGAAATGGTGTTCTAGACTACTGTGGATGTCTGGATCCCAATTAAGGACTTGATACTGGGTTCGAGGACTGGCCCCGTGATGGCCTTCTGGGCCTTGGCATGAAAGTCTGGGCCCTGGCATGAAGGTCTGGGACCTGGATGTAGGTATGAGCCCAGAATGAAGATCTGGGTCCTGAGAGGGTGGTTTGGGCCCTGGGGGAATGTCTGGCTGGTGGACTGTACCTGTGGATTATGGGTTGGTAGTCTGGACTATGGATGGAGATTTGGCCCCTGATACAACACTGAATTCTGTGATAACATAAATATTGTGGCATGGCCTGCTGTGGCTAAAAAGAAAAATAATAAGTCCATATGTTTTGGCATAAAAATAATTCTAAGATACATTTTCAGTAATAAATGCATGACAAGAAAAAATGTACACCGTGATTCCACTAATGTACCAGAAAGTTCAACTATATATCTCTGTCTGTGTATAAGCATATGTGCTTATTTAAATGTAACTCCATAGATACAGATCTGGAAAGCACACATGAAGCTTAAAAGAATGATTTTCAAAGAAAAAAATAATTACATGTGCACCAGTGCAAGGAGAAATTTTGCATTTTTAGTATATGATTTCTATATTAACATGACTTAAAAAATAAGTTAAAAAAGTAGACTAACCTCACCAGTACCAAAATAATAGTATTATACCTTTATTTTGCAATCTCATTTAAAAAAATTCTTATTATTTCTATAGCCTAAGGTCCTTTATCAACATTCCCCAAGTAATTATCTGGAATATATATGGTAAATAACTAAAAATAACTTCTTATGAAATCTTCATCCACCTTCACAGAGATTCGATTAATATTTCATTCTCTAAGTAAGCAGAGACTTATCAGGGTACAACCAATCTACTATCATCTGTTTCCAATATATTCCCAGCTGCACCAGATAAATATGGAGAATTTGAAAGGATTTTTACATTTTTATAACTAATATTCTTAAAGTAACCCTTATCAAATTGAAGCACTAACTGATGAGTTTGAAGAGGAGCAGACTGAAAGAGTTGATTCACAAAGTCAGGAATTACTTTTTTGTTCACAGATGAGTGATTTTAGCAAACTTTAATTTGTGTTCACATATTTGATTAAAAATGTTGCTCATTATTAGAAGTATCTGGCTTTCTATTTGAGGCCTTGATAACACTAATATTAAGTTATCATCAAGGTTTTGGGACATTTTTCTGCTATTGGACCCAGCAATTATAGTTTCAACTTAGTTCTTGTAAAATAAAACTTGGAAGATTAAAAAAACTAATTTACAAAACTAACCATGTGTCCTAAATAAAAAAGTCATAATCTGCTCTAACTGGCAGTGGATAGAGCATCAGCCTGTGGACTGAAGGGGCCCAGGTTTGATTCTAGTTGAAGACATGTACCATTGTTGTGGGCACATCCCCAGTAGGGGGTGTGCAGGAGGCAGCTCATCTCGATGTTTCTAACTCTCTATCCCTCTCCCATCCTCTCTGTAAAAAATCCATAAATTATATTTTTTTAAAAGTCATAATCTGAAGAGTGTTGTGTATACCCAGGCACGACAACAGCACCTGTCAACTTCATGTACTTGGGCACAACCTTCTATCAACATCTTTAGACATAGGAGGAGATGCTGAAGCATCCTCATCAGATCTGTGTCTTCTGACGTGTTATCATTTGATCACAGATATTACTTTAGTCTCCCAGGGGACCTGGGGGAATATTTTGTTCAAATTACATGTTCATTATTGGTTTTCTTAAGATGTGGAGATTCAATACTGAATTTCTAATTTCTAATTTCAATACTTTCTACTGTTAATAAGCTCATTTTTAACAGAGGCATTTATTCCAAGATAGACAATGAGTGTTACCAAAGAACAAAAATAAATAAATGCTAAATGCATGGTAGCTCTTGAGCATATTTATTGAGATTGAGTCAGTTTCTCAGAGTCTGAGGTTCCCGAGCACTAGAAAGGGAGAAGCTGAGGGTAGCTTTTCTGTAAGTAATGAGTCTAAAAGGTCAGGGGCACCTTCCCATTACTAGAACCGGGATGGAGCTGGACAGGAGGGAGATGTTCTAATCCCTCCACATGATGCTGATGCTGATAGTTTGAAGCTCTGGAGGGAAAGACTGAAACTACCAGTAATAACATACATACATACATTTATTTATTTATTTGTTTATTTATTTATTTATTTATTTATGCTTATTTTGTATTCTCTACCGCAGATGGCAAATAGCAAAAGGACATCCCCATTGATGTTCTCCATTCAGAATGGAATGGCACTGTCATTAGCAACAAGAGCATTTCATTTCTGGTGGGACAGGAGTGATGACTGAGGGGTGGGAACTTGCTCCTTCACTGGATTAGGTACAGATTCTTTAAATGACCTTAAACATCTTTGTCAACCTAACAACCTGGTCACATAGCTTGAGCAAATTACTCTCTGAATCTAATTTTATTTCAGTGAATCTTGTGCCAAGCTAAATGTATCAGAGAGAGAACACAGTTTGAATAAAGGCTTAGTGTCACTATCCACATTTTCTATCCCCAAGCTATAACCAAGATCCAAATTTTGATTAGGACTTTGTCACTTTCATCCTTACAGTAGATATATAAAGAGATACTGGAATTCAAAGACTTCCTTCAATTTTTTTTTTCCCTGAAGGGCTTCATAACTATTTTCACTGTGAAAAGAACCCTGTGTGAGGTCAAATATAGAGCATGGAATAAATTTTGTTCAGGGACTTAAATGTCATGAAAAGTCTTTCTTTCTCTTAACTATGTGCGAGTGGTATATTTATTTGGTAGGAATGCTTAAGGGTAAGTAATCTTCTATTAGTTAATCTAAAAAATATACCCCAAATCTTCAAAACAGCAATAGTTTATAATTCAGAAAATGTCTAAATAATATAGACTTATTGAAATTGATCAGCATGAAAATAAGTGACTATATAATATGACTGGCCTTATTGAAGTTGGTGGAATTTAGCTAGAAAATTATCTACAAGAGAAAACATTCAGAAACTTTGCTATATCACATAAAGTACATTTGATGGCAATTAAACAAAACTAATTTTTCTACTGAAAGCAGGTATCAATTATTGCATTTTTATGTTATAAGAGTTGTGATAAATGTTCTACACGTACATAGAGTCCCAAAAATGTACATACAGACTTTGAATAATTAAGATAGTGTTTATTAAAATACATTTCATTTTCAAAATTGAGCTATCAGCTGGGTATACATTTTTATGGAATGACCTGCATTATTTCATTCTTTTTTTTTTTCACAAGTGGGGAAATTAAGCTCTTAGAGGATAAATTTCTTGCCTGAGTTTATGCTGCTGGTAGAGGACCTATAACAGAGTGCTGTTCTTGGCATAGTCTTAGTTGTTTTTGTGGTGTGTTTGTTTTTTTAATAAATAGCTCCAAAAGTGAAATTCTCATAATAGGAATAAAGAAAGACTTCCAAGTTAACAATTGGGCATTCTCATTCAGTTTAGGGGATAAAACAGCCAACAGACTTTGGGGGTCCAATGTCCCTACTGATGTAGCTGAATAAAATCTCTAATTTTCATGTCCCATGATAAAAAATATATATTCCATTTTGGCCTGAAAAATTGAACCAAAACAATTAAGTTTGTTTATTATAATTTTAACTCAATATATACATTTTTACTTTCACTGAATTTTCTTTCAAATAATGTTTGATATACAGCACTGAACACAATTGTTTGTGGGAAATATTTGAGAAAGTTTGGATATAAGTAGATATTAATTTTCTTTGTAAATTCATATGAAGACCAGGTGATAAAGCTGGTCATTTCCTTGATATTATGATTGAGCTCAAGGACATTTTATGGTGCTTTCAAGCTTATTAAAATTGATGAACTCTTTTTAAAAAAATAATATATTTTATTTACATTTTTACAGAGAGGAAGGGAGAGGGATAGAGAGTTAAAAACATTCATGAGAGAGAAACATTGATCAGCTGCCTCCTGCATACCTCCTACTGGGGATCTGCCTGTAACCAAGGTACATGCCTTTGACCAAAATCGAACCTGGTACCTTTCAGTCTGCAGGCCGATGCTCTATCCACTGAGCCAAACTGGTTAGGGCTTGATGAACTCTTTTAGTATCATTAAATAATGAGCATGATAATATAGAGACTCCGGCCCATAACTTCTCCTCCACCCAAAGCAAACAGTTAATGTTTGGTTTAGTATTCATAATGTACTTGTATATTAGAAAAAGCAATCTTCATTTAAAAGGGAAATAATTGAGCCATGACCAGTGTGGTTCAGTTGGTTGGGCATCATTCCATGCACCTAAAGTTTGCAGGTTCAATTCCCTGTCTGGGCCTAAGCCCAAGTTGCAGGTTGCAGGCTTGATCCACAGTAGGGGGCATGTAAGAAGCAGCCAATAGATGTTTCAGTCTCACACTGATGTTTCTATCTCCCTTTCCCTTCCTCTCTTTCTACAAGTCAATAAAATTTTTCTTTAGAAGGAAAATAATTGAGGCATAAATCAGGAAAGGAGATGTATTCTTGAGCTCAGGAAAAATATTAAGAAAGAAAAGAGAGAAGACCCTACAATTGAGAGGGGAAGGTAATATTATAGATATATGTTAAGCTATAAAAGGAGACATTTCCTTGCCTACTTAGAAGGAAGCTGGTACAACTGAAGAATGAATTTCTGAATTCTGGCTGAGCTGAATTTGGTGCAGTGTTGTGTTTTTGAGAACATGATGTGGAACAGAACAAATAAGTGCAAAATTACTTTTCCAAAGATGGTAGCCAAAATATCACCAATTTCACATGCTCTTTTGTAAAGTAATCCTACCACCCTTCATGTAGTGATGAAGCCAAATCCCCTTCCTTTCGAATCTGGGCTGGCCCTGTGGTTACTTTGAATAACAGAAGGTTATGTAGAGCACATTCTGAGACTGCTGAGTCCAGGCATTAAATAGACCTGGAAGCTTATGGTTTTGTTCTTGAAGGGCAGCTGGCCATTACATAAGAATTTGACTAACCTGAGATGGCCATACCAGGAAAAGACCACCATAAGCCATTTGAAGACTATGTGAGGCAGAACTGAGGGCCTTAACACAACCCCAGCCAGGTACCCAGCCTAAAACCAGAAGTGAGATCATTTAGAAAATGAAACTTCTAACCCTAGTCAGGCTACCCAGCTGGTGCCACATGGAGAAGAATTGCCCAATTGAGTCCTGGCCAAACTGCAGAATTTCAAGCACATCAATATTTTAAGCCACTATGTTCTGCAGTATATAATTTGTGGTCCTGTAACCTCAATAGAGTATGTACACAGAGATGAATATTCATAATGATTGGCCTAATTTACTGGGCTATTGCCTCCACTTAATTTACTTTAATGAGTCCCAATAGACCTTTTATATCCATCAGCATCCACACAAGAAAACAGAGACCACTCCAGAGAATTCAAACAAGGGAAATTGAACACAGGGATACGTGAGATGGAAGAGTGAGAAGCCAAAGGAAAGGCAACCCAGTGTGTTGACAAACACTTGAGAGCTGCCACCATTCTGGAGCTGGTGGATAATGGGATGAAGGAGAGCTTTAAGAACCCAGGAGCTGGAACTATCTTATGGAGACTGCCTGGTGGAAGTTGGGATTATGGAAGGTGAGGTTGGCCATCAGGCAGTGGAGCCACAGGGGAAACGCTTCCTCGTGTCACTCTCTTTCTTGAGATCTTCGGCGTTTTCATTGGACCAATACTTGACAGCCGTGATTAATGAGGTGGAAACAGATCTGAGTGGCACACATCACTTTGAACGCCAACGTGAGACAAGAGCAGTTCTGCTGCTGGTTCATAATCCTGTGCCAGACCTCCTCCTAACCCTGATGCTTCAGCTCACATACAGATTCACTTCTGATGGATTTCACTGCTGAGCACACTGTACAAGCATGCTTAAAGTACGTTTTAAACATGCTGACCTCACAAAACTAGAATGACTCTGTTGGGATAAGGCAGTAGTTGGCAAACTATTTAGTCAACAGAGCCAAATATAAAAAGTACAACAATTGAAATTTCTTTTGAGAGCCAAATTTTTTAAACTTAAACTTCTTCTAATGCTACTTCTTCAAAACAGACTTGCCCAGGCTGTGGTATTTTGTGGAAGAGCCACACTCAAGGGGCCAAAGAGCCGCATGTGGCTCGCAAGCCACTGTTTGTGTCAATCACTGGGGTAAGAGGTGTGGATAGGTGTCCTCCCAAGTGGAAATTGACACTGTGTGATTCAGGGGTGAAAATCTGAATGATAAGGATTCAAAAAGCCAGTCATTTTATTCCTTATTTTCCCAAATGTTTTCACTGACTCATTCCTGACACCATCCCAGGGACTTCAAGTGCCCTGTTGAACTGACCACTTAAAATGCCCTTCTTCCTCAGCTAAACCACACAGGGACTGTGCTTTGTTAGCATTGATTCCTAGAGTATGTACCCTAAGCACAGACCAGGAGACGAGATAGTAGAGTAATATTATATGCTTAACATCACAACAACCTGTGAGGAATTAGCCTCTTCATGTTTCAAAACTGGGTGAGAGGCAGCAGATAAACAACCAGAAAAAATAGACCTAAAATCTTAGCCAAGAACCCAGAATGAATTTGAAAAATGCTGGGAGCAACCTTGTACACACACCCTCTGCCCCTTAATTGCAGTCATTAAAATGCACCTCTGCATGGGTTATTGATAATTTTATGAGCCATTCTTCATACACAGTAATCACTTTACACAAAAATATAGGTCAGTCAATAAGAAGAGCCAGTTCAAGCAATTAAATGTGTAGATCTGATGTCTATCACTATACTGAAATCTTCAAGAACACAGGAGCAATTTCACTATTAAATCATGGTGGTAAAAGGAAATTCAAAAGTTATGGATTAAAAAAATGAAAATACAAATATCAAACAATAGAACCATGTGCCTCTTCAATAAATGGTAATGGGAAAATTGTGATTGGAAAGCCACTTAAAAACACCTATAGTTTGATTGCAGATGCAAAAATTAATTCAAAATAAATTAAAGACCTAAGTATAAAATCTGAAACAATAAGTTACATAGAAAAAGACACAGGTACTAAACTTATAGACCGTGGTCTAAGAGAAAATGTTATTAATTTGACCACAAAGACAAGGGAAATAAAGGCAAAAATAAACAAAGGCCCAATCTCAAACTGAAAAACTTCTGCACAGTAGAAGATGCCACCAACAAAACAAAAAGGCAACCAAACAAATGGCATAATATACTTGCAAACAACAGCTCTGATGAGGGGTTAATATCTAAAATATATAAAAGAACTCACATAAATCAATGCCAAACAAACAAAATCCAATTAAAAAAGAAGCAGAGGACCTGAACAGATACTTCTCCCAAGAAGACATACAATGGCCAACAGATATATGACATGATGCTCAACTAGCTATTATGAAATACAAATAAAAACTACAATGAGGTACCACCTTACACATGTGCCAACAGCCAATATCAACAAGACAAGTAATAACAAGTGTTGGAGAGGCTAAAGAGAAAAAGGAACTCATGGAAAAAGGAACCCTGGAAAGCAGTATGGCTGTTCCTCAAAAAGTTAAGACTAGGTTTACCACATGACCCAACAATCTCTCTTCTGGGTATCTGATAAATTTGAAAGCGTTTATTCATAAATACACATGCATCCCTATGTTCATTGCATGGTGGCCGAGACAGGAAAACAACCAAAGTGCTTTCTGTAAAGGACTGGATAAAGAAGATGTGCATATACACAATGGAATACTACTCATCTGTAAGAAAAGACAAAATATTGCCATTTGCAACAACATGGATGGACATGGAGAATATTACGCTAAGCAAAATAATTCAGTAACGAAAAGCTAAGAACAATATGACTTAAAGCTGAAACTCATAGACACAGACAACAGTACGGTGGTTACTTGAAGTAAAGGGAGCCAACTACATGGGGATGGAAGATGATTTGACTGTGGGTAATGGGCACACAATACAATATACAGATCATAGGAAAGCTCAGTTGGAACCTAAGAATATTTATTAACCAATGTTACTCCAATAACTTTATTTATTATGAAAAATAAATTAAAAAGCAAAAAGAGAGAAAAAGGAATATGTATGTTGAAACAAAAAAGAAAGAGCATTCATCTGTATGCAACTTGGAGGTCCACACCCTCAGTTGCCCAATGATCAAGGAGATGGAATTAATTGCAGGTTAGACAGAGTGACATATTCCATGCATGGACTATTTGCTGTACATTTTTATAATCTCACTCACATATTACTGCATGAAGCTTGACATTTTTTCTCCACCAACTCATAGTACCAAATATAATACATATTATTTCCTTTTATAAAGGTTTAGCTTACCTACTTACCTTGTTTCCATGAAAAGAATACATTTAAATAGACTCTATGATTTGGCCAGACCATGCTTGAAACTTTTCAAGCCTGTTAGTAAGTGACTAGTTATACTAGTATAATACTTTCTAAACAGGTTTGCATTTTTACTTGTTTTATTAAACAGAAATGCTTAATATAACATACTCCAACCGCACACTGCATACATAAGAGTTAAGGAAGTGGTTTTATGTAGTGCTTTTCTTTCAAGAATCTTCAGTGTGCCTGCCAATGTCTTTGTATAAACTTCCAGGACCCATTTCCACATACTATTCACCATGAAGCTTTTAGGGACTTATTTAATACCTAGATTTAAGGTCTGTGAAGTGTAGCAGTATAAAATGTATTCAGCAAAACGCATGGCATGCCAATCTAGAAAACTGTCCCATAATGATTTCATCAGCTGAAAGGTACCACATATAAAAGTCTAGTAAAATCAACTGACACAAGTTCTATGACTATGAATACATTGCTTATTGTAGTGAGCATTGTGGAAAATGATCCATATTTCCTGAGCAATATTTTAAGCAGTTTACTTTGTATTTTCACTACTCTGTAAATATACAGATAAAATAGTTTGATGGAAGCATAACTAGTGAGAAAACAGGGTTAAAAGCAATATGAAAAGATCACCACACAGCGATCTGATTATCTTGGATCTCTATGCTTCACCTTAGAGAATGTGCTTTGCATTGTAAGTAAATGTCACATATGCTATATGGTTATAGCACTGAAATGAATAGAATCCTTTTTCAAAGCCTTACACCGATTTGGATACAAATAGAATAGAGTTCAATATGAAAATAATGTCGACGAGCAAGGGAATAATTCAGAAATCAGAACTTTCCCCTCTGTTAACTCGGGGTAATTTACTACATGGGAGAGGTGTTGCCAGAGAAAGAATTCTAATGCCTCAGGAATGAAAGATGGCCATGCCAGATTGACTAGAATGTCCAGGTCTTTTGTGATTTCTGAATTATCCCCTGTACTCACTGCATCGCCTGGTTTCAGGATCAGTTAAGCTTTATCATTGGTTGGTTTCCTGACTGCCCTCCAAGTATTCTAAACCATGACTAATAATTTGTTCTGCACACTCCCTTTAATCCTTTCTTTTGTTTGATACATTTTTCCATTCATTAATCTACAAAATGCTTACTTGACAGGCCCTACAAAAATGAGTATTAATTTAGAAATGACATGACGTTTTTCTGGGTCTGTTCATCTCTGAGCAAATCAATTTGTTTAAATCATCAATTTAAGGAACACAGATGCATACACATAAATTGCATAGGGTATTATACTTTTTAACTTGTTAAAACAGAAAAGAGGTATGTCTGATCTATGACAATCTTGATCTGTGTATTATTAAACAGATGTCAGTTAAGTAATTTTTATGAAAATAGAATAAGTCTATCTAATTTCTTTAAGTGGTGGTTCTATAGCAATCAATCAAGACAAGCACCAAAATCATATGTACTTGAATTAAACACATTATCTTCTTAAAAGGAAGATAAAATTCTTTATCTAAGTAACATAGCAAAGTTATGCTCTTAGTGGTTATCAATTGACACTATTAAACAGCATTTATTAGCAGTAAAAATGCTTAGTGCAGAATGTGTCATGTGAACCAATGCCAATGCAGACAGAGTTGTCTTAGAGAAATATTAGTGCAGGCAGAAAGGCTCTGGACTTTATCTAGGGCCCCTGTGTCAGCCAGGAGAGATCTGGTTAAGCTACATGAGCCAACAGAGTCCAAGTTTAAGTGCATTCAAGCAAAAGATTTGCCTTTTTGTTTGGAGTGGAACAATGCAGGTCTGCTGGGGTGCTCTACTCTGCTGTTCTAACAGAGGCCAACAAAGGCTCTGCCATCTGGCACGAGTCCTGACAGTTGAACATGGACATGGCATGCCACTTCTTCTCACATCTCATTGACCAAAGCAAGGCACACAGGGTTCCTGATCTCCAAATGAAGGGGAATTGTTTTCAGAAAAACAACTTGAATTACTGGTGAACTAATGGTTACCACCACCTCCACCCCCTCTTGCCAGAATAAAATCCTGATGATACCACCCCCAAAGTACAGTATCATCAGATTAACTTTATTCAAAATCCAGATAGGGTCAGGCCTGCATATTTCAGGTTGAGCATCGGTCTATGAAGCAGGAGGTAGTTGTTCGATTTTCCATCAGGGCACATGCCTGTGTTGGGAGCTCAATCCCCAATGGGGAGCATGCAGGAGGCAGCCAATCAGTGATTCTCTCTCAGCAGTGATGTTTCTATATCTCTCTCTTCCTACCTTTTTGAAATCAATAAAAATATATTAAAATAATTTAAGTAGGAAAAGCTTTGATTCCCACCCCACCCAGTAAACTAAGATGCATCATTTTTTTTCAATAATGGGGATATTTAAATTCATCCATTTCTTTTTTGTAACTGCTCTTCGAGTAAACTTAAAGTCAACCTTAAAACTTCACTATGAGTCAACTATAGAACACTGCAATTTGATATTTTAAAACATTTTGGAAGAAATAATCACCCTGTCAGGCAGCAATAGCCTGCTCTAGAACCTAGCATGCTTTAGTAGCAGGGAGCTTCATAAGGAAGTGGGGGCTCAGTGTGAGCTCCGTGGTGAATCTCAAGGTTTAGAAGGTGGAGGCTGTCAGCCAACTGTGCTCCTCATACCTTGTTTTCTTGAAATGATACCTGAGTAGAGTACCCTCATGACGACCACAGAGAATGAATGTGTTACTGCAATAATCTGTAATGGAATTATAAATGTTATAAATATGTGTATATGCCAAAAGTTAAGTAATATACATTTCAAGTAAATGAAAACTCTAAGTTAGAATAACTAAGTGAAAAAAAAATTTGATTACTAAGTGCTAATGATCCAAGGTAAATGAATTAGCTACTAAACATGATTAACATTACTCCCTTTTTTTTTCTTTTTGCAGTTAAAAACACTTGTCTTAAAACAATTAATTTTTTCCCACAAATTTGATTTTCAAGCATAGGGTGATCTTATTTTAAAATAGACATTTCTATTTTATTCTCAAAAATTACTCTTTAACACCTTTTGTTTGGCCTCTCACCAAAATGTTTGAAATGTCATACAAAATCCATACTTTCGTTGCTTTAATATTTGTAATTCAAATATTTACCCTTTGAGATATATCTTTATGATGACATATTCTCTTGGCAAATAGAAGGACCATATGTGACTGGAGAAAACGTGTTTTGTTTTGTTTTTTATTGAAAAGGTTGATTCTTCCTCTCTAGGTAATACCTTCAAGCTGTATGACTGAATACTAGCCAGGAGTGAGGAGAAATCTTTACAGATGGTTCTCTAAACCCTAATAAGCCTGCAATGTCATAGAATGTGGCTTTGTGCCTGATGTTTTAATGTCACTAAATATTTTGTTTTCGAATAACACTATGTTATTTCTAGAAAAGTAATCCTTCCTGGCTTCACCTTAAATTATACCACAAGAAAAATAATAGTATAAGTAAAACTAGGAAGTTCTTTTATTTAAAAACTTTGGTTAATTACACGGAGGCTAAAAAAAACTCTTACTCTAGGAGCTTTTACACTCAGCACTACTTACACTCAGCCCTGGGCTATAGACTCTACGTGTGTGGAACTTCCAGCAGCTTCTGCAAATCTCAGTAGAATTCAGAAGACCCCAAAAGTGAATGTTTTAATACTAATATAGTCAGCAAATACATTTAAAATCTGGGTATTGATACTTAAAGTAACTAGAGGCCTGGTCTACAAAATTCATACATTCAGGGGTTTCCTCAGCCCAGTCCGTACCCTCTCACAGTCCAGGACCCCTCAGGGGATGTCTGACTGATGGCTTAGTCGGACATCCTTAGGGGATGTCCTGCCACCACCACTGTGCTCACCAGCTGTGAGCCCAGCTTCTGGCTAGGTGATGCTCCCCTTGTGAGAGCACACTGACCACCAGGGGGCAGCTCCTGTATTAAGCATCTGCCCCTGGTGGTCAGTGTACATCATACTGACCAGTGGTTCCACCATTCAGTAGATTTGCATATTAATCTTTAATTATATAGGATATTTGTGAAACTGCCTTTTAGATACTAAGTGTGTGTGTGTGTGTGGGGGGGTGTTATTTGAAAAATAAATGTGTATTAGTACTAAAGGGATCTAGTTTTATATTGTAATTCCAAGACACATATATACCAGGATTTGCACCATTACATTTCAACTTGCTCATATCCCGCTAATTGATTCAAGGAAAATGGTGACAATTTGAGACAGCTAAAATTTCTTAAGGTTCATAGCACTGGTGCCCTATATCTAATTAGCTAATTTTGAATTTTAATATTTTATACTTTTTTAAAGAGATGAATTTACATGCATATATGCATAACCCATGGACATAGACAATAGTGTGGTGAAGGCCCGGATGGAGAGGAACGATGGGGAACAGAAGGGAAACATGTGTAACACTTTAAAAATAAAGAATTTTTTAAAAGAGTGAAAAAAAAAGATGCTCTAAAATTGAATGAGCTCTAGGAACCAAAATCCAGATCACTCTGATGGTTACCATTTCTCCGCAGATGTGCTCTGAAGCCTGTTGAACCAATGGGCTTCAAGACTTTTCCCTTCTTTATAATAGGAAGGTGAGGTAACCCTTGGTGTTCATTAACTCATCTATGACATACACACAGATTCATAGAGACAGTAGATTTTCAATTCATCCTTCTTAGGTTTTAATTTATAAAAAGATATCTAGCATGGTAACATTAGTTAATTCTTTTAGCTACAATAAATGCAATAAAAATTTTGAAAAGATAGCTTAAAAGTAAAAATATACTAGCAATCTTATTTATGAATAAATACAAAATATTAAATAAAATACTTGCAAATGAACTTACAAATACAGTAAACAATAACATACAACACCTTACTAGTGTTTATTCCAGGAATATGATAAGGTATCAGGTAAAATGAGCAAATCTAAGAGATCATGTAAAAAGTACAATAAAAAAAGATTTATGTTTTTTAACGTAAAATAGGAGTGGGCAGGGATCTATTTACTATGATTTTAAATTTCTCTCTCAAACTAACATTGTTAATATGCTATTCTACAAATGTGTGCCAATATTGGTTAGACATGAAATGAATTATGAAGTATTATTTGAGAAGAAATGCTATGAAATTATCAGTGTGTACGACATTTTGATAATCTAGAATTATTCTAGAACAAGCAAAGGGCTTTAATGTAAAATTATTGCAGACAAGAAGTGAACTGAATGAAATAGATGACTTTAAAACACATGTGGCAAAATCAGTAGCTTTCTTCTGGTTTAAGCTAACAGATAGACAATATGGATCTCTCACCTCCTATACAAAATCCCATTGAAATGAAAAGGGGGGTACGTATGTGTGTCTCCCTGTGTGTGTTCATGAGAAATGAGACTTCCAGGTGTGGGGAATTTTTGAGCAATTTTCTTTGTAATGTCGGAAAGCAAATGGAATTGGACTGATTGAGAAACCAGGGTCAAGAACACAAGCCAAGCCATTCTCTGACACCTGCTGCTTCAAGTAGCTCCTTTTCTTCTCAGGAGTGCCCTGCTGACCGTCATTCAACTCACAGCCCAGATGTCGGGCAGGTGCAGGGTAATTAGTGGAGTGACTGTAGACTCCTGTTTCTCCAATTCAAACACAGTATTAAGGACATAGTGGCCAAGTATGTAAATGTGCTTGATTGAATGGATCAATCAGACAATCAATAATGAAAGACAGTGACTGGTGAATGTCATTCCATTTTCTCCTCCTGAATAATTCCCTGTATTGAGTTCTGCATAGGAAACACCAACTCGGGTCTCCTGGCAGGACCTAGCTCTGATTCCGCCTCCCCATGGAACATACTCTATTCACCCTCCTTCCTGTGAGCACTTCAACTCTCTGGCAATCGAATGTTTATTAAATATCCATTCATTAAATAGCTAAGGAGTTTCTGTCATGTGCACAGAAACTGGGCTTATCCAATAGAACCATCTTTTGTAGTTATTTTCTATAAAGGCCCGGTTAAATGAAAATATAAAAGTAAATTTTTATATCTCTTAGAGATTTTATAATGGGATTGACATAATAAATTTGCCAGAGTCAGATTTTTGGTTCTTTCTCAGGCCAAGTAGACTCTTTGCCCTTCGCAGGAGCATTTTGTGACTTTGTCAGGGATTACAGACTGTGACAATCTGTAAACAGAGCAATTATGAAAGTCAAGACGGGAGCCTCCAGAGTAAAATCCACAAATACCTATGCTGATTTTTTAATTTCAACAGAATCCCATAAGGCAGTGGTCGGCTAACTGTGGCTCCCGTGCCATATGTGGCCGTGTCTTTTGCCACTCTGTTGACTAATGAGTTTGCCGACCATTGGGATAGGGGCTTAATCACAAGAAACAACAAACAGCCTGTCATTATTGGAATCAAGAGTCTAGGTCAGTGGTCGGCAAACTCATTAGTTAACAGAGTGGCAAACCACGGCTCATGAGCCACATGTGGCTCGCAAGCCGCAGTTTGCCAACCACTGCCAAAGGGTGACTAAGATACAATACTTAAGGCAAACCTGGGGCACTCTATACTGAAAATACGAGGAGGTTATCATAGGATTGTTTTGTACATAAACCAAAAGACAAAATATTATATGTAATATTAATATTACATAGCTTATCATTAAAAAGCTATGACATATAAGAATAGTGAGACCACCATGCATTCCTTAAAATTCAGTTCAGAAATAAGAGGCAGAAAATATTAAAAGAGAAGTAAGAATGCAAATGGACATTTTAATTTAAAATGGGAATATTTTTAATGACAGGTTAGTATTTTAAAACTTCTGCTTCGACATATATGTAATTAATCATGAATTCCTGAGTTACTCTTTGTTCATTACTCAAAAATATGATAAATTTGAATTGGAGTGACTCATTTGTTATGCAGTTTAAAAATACTTCTCATAATTTTATCCAAACTAGCATTCCTCTGTGTTCCAAAATTAGGCTAAAAATGGGCAAACACTAAAACAAATATGTTAGCTAAAATATCTGCTTATCAGAAATATTTTATTGATTTTCAAGTGACAAGACTAACAAGAAAATACCAGCTTGTCCTTGCCAACTCGTCACTGCTGATTACTGAGCTCATGGTTCATAGGTTGCACTGTGATCTTTCCTAAGCACCAGTGACTTCACCGGGCTGACTTTGACATGCTTCCTTCAAGCTAATGTAGCTCACCTGGAACAAAGGTTTCGTTTGTTTTGATTTGAGCTTGCAGATTTAAAACTAGCCAGTTACAGTGAAACCATGCTATAAGTTTGACAACTTACCATAATACGATAAACCCGTTTTTATTCTGATTGAAAAGAAAGAATAAGTTTGTGTATTTAATTTGCCATCAACTATTTCTATATCAGCTACTAAAGAGATGTCTTAAGTGACTCCTACCTACGCTAGGTAGGGTCTACGCAGAAAGAAATCAGCCTTATGCCCATTTATACCAGCACTTGTATTTAGTGACGCTCCCTTTTTTGGAAATAATCTGACTGATGTTTGCTTATCAAGTGTTTATTGAGTGATCAGCACTGTTTTAGAACTCTACAAACATTGTTTCATTTCAGTAACAACCAAATGAATGAAATAGATACTATGATTATCATTATAAAATAGAAAAATGGAGGCTTAAAGGAGTGAAGTAACTTGCCAAGGGTCATATGTGATCAAGTGAATGTGACCACAAACTGCTTGTCTTTAATTTCTCTCATACTCTCTAAACACCTGTGTTATGACCCTTTCCAAAATACCCTCACTGTCACCCAGGGTCCTTGGAATAAAGAACATTACCCCTAAATCTCTCTCCAGCTTCTACCATCCTGGGCTCTCTGTGGCTCTCAGCGTTCCAATTGCAGGCCTTTGCACATGTTGCTCCTTTTAACAGAAATGCTTTTCCATCCCCTCTTTTATCCTACTTACCTCTTAGATATCTGCCCAACTGTGGCTTCCTCTGAAAGGCTTCCCACACCTCTGCTCATGCCAGCCTTCTTACTGTAATTCCTGAGATCATCACATACAAGTCCTTCATCTCACCTTTCATAGATGTAATTTCACATATATCTGTGAGATTTGCACATTACTGATGCCTCTATTCCTGGCTATGACTGCCCATAATCATCTTCTGTTCTCCATAAATAGCAAGTGGTAGGTATTGAACACATCCTTGTTGACTGAGTGAGTAAATGAAAGCATTTTGTTAAAAACAGTCATTTGCTTTATTTCTTTCTTCACCTATGGAAGGCAATGGCTCTACCACAAAGAAGATACCAGAAAGGAAAGAATGAGGAAGATAATTAAAGCAAGAAGAGGAAAAGCAGAACTGTTTCATGATAATTTTACAGTAGAAATATTCTGGATGGGTGGTACCTCTCAGATTCCTGAGAGGGACAAGTATCAATACACATCTATTGATAATAACAGTAGCATTCACGGAAACTTCCCACCAAAGGAGGCAAGTATCTATACCTGGGACTTATGGGGACCATGCCTGACATTGTAACAAATACAAAAAATCAGTAAGACCCTTCCTTCACATCCTAACATTTTATTCAATAAACCTTATCAGACAACTAGTCCATAGTACTCAACATATATGTAGGGAATATACTGAATATTGAAAATCAATATGACACAAGGAGGGTATTCATGTCTTTGATGTGGTATTAGATGAAAGATATGATAATAGCAGGAATTGTTTCTTATATGTGGATCTGCATATTCTTAACCATATACTATTGCTGTAGGATTGAGATTAGCATTGAGGATAGAAGTCAACTATACTTAAGCAGTCACGTTATGAAAGAAATAGAAGCGGTACCTACCCAGTGTCGGTATCAGGTGAAATCTTGATTTATAAGAGAAAAAAACTAGAAGCAAGTCTTCTAATGATAAACTAAAAATTACATATTGCTTGCATAGATATGAAAATACTTAATAAATCTGTGACTATCTGGACTTGGTCATTTAAGTTTCCTTACTCATTTGCTGGTTATCCATCATGGTAAATATTGTATCTTTATACCCAAAAGGTACACCATCAATAGTAGTAGAATCACAGCTTTAAAACATCTACAATAATAAAAGCATAATATGCTAATTAGACCGGACAGCTGAACAACCTTCCGGATGTCTTTCTGGACAAAGCCAGGGCTACGAGAGCTGAGCCTCTTGCACCAATTTCATGAATTGGTTTTCTAGTATTATAATAAAAGGCCACATATTTACTTTAAATAAATATAGATGATAATTTCCATAACAACTTGCCAGACTTTAAAAATACTTCATAAAATTACCTTCAAAAAGCTAAACCGACACAAGTATTAGAATTCAAATTTTGCATCCATTTGAACATTCAAAACTGGCCCAGAGTGAATCTTATTTATTTATTTATTTATTTAATTTATTCTTTGAAGAATCAAATTAGGATAAACTTTTCAAAAACTTTTCATTTTCATGTTAAGTTATCCCAAACCATTTATTCAATATGCATAGATTATAATTCTTGCAACACCATGGTAAGTGGATATTATTCTCCCCATTTTACCAATAAGAAATCAGCTCTCGCTTCAGCCATAAGGATAGAAATTGGTTTAGACTCCAAACATGGACCTTCCAAAGTCCTTAGGGTGATTTACAGCCACAATATGAACAAAGGGTGAACGCTGCATAGAGATGAGTGATGATCTGCCTGAGCAAAAGGGAGGGATATTTGAGGCAGGCCAGAAAATGACTAGTTTGCTAGACAGAGATTTTTAGGGAGAAAGAAGCATTAGCAAAACACAGGAGGATGAAACTATAAAGAATATTCTGAATTTATGGCATAATCCTGCATGATCAAAGCACACAGTACAGGTTCAGGTTGGGGAGTGAAGCTTAGGGGAAGGCAGGAGATAAAGAGTATGAAGGGGAAGAACATAGCAAATGACATGAAATGTACTATAGATGGACGGAGCAGATACTAAAGATCCTTGTATGTAAAATGTGCCTTTTTCCCAGCAGATCTATGATATAAGTGAGCCCTTAGGCAATAGAGAAAATGGAAGAAGACTGGATAAAGAATAGATGAAGAGGGGAGGAGCAGGAAGAGGGAAGGAGAAGGGGAAGAAGAGAGGAGTGAGGGGGGAAAAAGAGGGAAAATACAATTCAAATGACAAATTTAATTGATGAGGAGAGGATGGGGTTGGTGGGCTCTGAAGTTTCCAGCCTGCTCATGTCCAGCAAAGCTTCCAACCAAGACAAGGAACACCGAAATTTGGCCCTAAAGTCACCTTTAACTTGGGGCATGTTGGATCTAATATTTGGTAACTCATAAAAGGGAATGCTCTAGCAGGCTGCTATGAATATCAGTCTAGTTATAAGTAGAGCATTTAAAAATAAAATTAAAGATTGGGTAACTCTCGGTATATAAACTATCTTTAATGGTGACTCAACAAGTGTTCAAAGAGAGGATGAATGACTGAGTTAATAGATAAATAGATTTATGCAGCCATAAAAGTTGATGAGACTGTCCTGGCCAGGGACAACATGTAACAGAAAGAAAATAGATTATGCCTCAGATAGGTTTGAAATGGCTAACACACACTAAAGTAGGCTTTCTGATTTTGATTACCTGTTCCCCTTGAGCAATAACAGGATATGCTTCATCAGAATGTATAGGATCCTGGCTCTATGGCTCCTCAACAAGGGGTATCTTGCAGCAGTAAAATATGCAGATTTTCTTTAATCAAATTAAGTTAGAATCCTAAATGTATTTCTAGGCTTACCTACAGCAGATGCAAGACCTCTTGTGCATCAGCTGATTCCTAAGACCAGTGTTTCACAGCTGTGGGCCTTGCCAGTTGAGCTTTTAACCCTCTCACATTAAACATAAAAGAATGTCATCAGGTTTTGGTGACAATGGAAATAAAACTCAAGAGGATATAAGTTGGGTATGAGGAGGAGGTGAGGGAGAAAAGTAAATTCAATTTCTTATGTATTTTGAAATATTGTTAACATTCGTTTTTTACCCACATTTTGCTGGTGAGAGCATGGTCACATTAGGTTTGATTTCTAGTACCAGGTATTGAGCAGGTAAAATGAAAAACTCAAGAAAGAACTATATAGAGGCAATGGCAGTTAAAATGTATCAGTTTGGCATGTGTACGTGTGCCTGCATGTGTGTTCATGCATATATATGTTGTTGTTGATGTAATCCTTTGATTACTAAAGTAAAGAGGAAACCCCAGAGTATGATTTTATATTTCACATTATATTCTGAATTCAAGGGAACATAAAAGAGTTTAGATAACCCCAACAGGAGCCATAAAATCTCTGTAATAACAAATTATATAAAGCCAAAAAAGAATCCCTGATTATTTCATGAGATACCATATTGCTGTCTTTTGCAAGCTCTCCAATAAAATCATTCACTACCATTTAATGGTGGTAGCTGTCCAGCTTCTCCTTTCCATACCCATGAAAGAAACAAAAATATTGCAGAATGCTGATACAATCCTTGTAGAAAGATCCAAGCTATTCTGTAAGCCACACAAAATCCTTTTTTATAAGATTACCTGTGGGATCCCATTAAGTAGCTCTATTTCTTTGGTTGTTGTGGTACCATGGAGTTTTTATAACTACTTCTACCCAGAAGAATATGTGAGGCTGAATAGTAAAGACCAATAATCAAGCTGCAAGAGATTCTCACTAAGAAGACTAAAAAGCATTCATTTGTAGAAAGTTTGAGTTTATTTCTTTGTTTCTTTGCACCTGCTAGAACTGGCAAGTGCAGAAAATCTGCTTTATAAATCACAGCCTCCATGAGCAGCCATGTATCCTGGGTTTGTGTAAAATGACCATTTTTCAAGAAATAAAAGTAAATCTACTACACCACATCAATGCCAATGAACACCCAGTCCCCTGAAAACTCACTGTGGTCAAGGACCCTCCAAGGCCTCCTAACACCCTCCCATGGCTCTCACATCACTAGTGCTGGGCTCACCTCATTCTCTTTGTGTCCCTCTTGAGCTTTGTCTAACATGTAGTCTAGCTGCATACCTGTGTCCAGAACCACAATTTTAATTGATCCTGTAATAGCGAAAGGCAGTTTTCTCCTGACCAGAGGGTTCACACCAGCAGAAACTAAGTTTATTGACTGCACATGCTTAAGACATTGCCATTCTGAGTCTTTTGTGAGCCTCCCTACATGATGGAGTTCACAATGTTTTATAATGAACTTCATGTTTTGTGTTTCAAATATGAATATCCTTAGTGTCAGATAAATATCTTCCCTGGCAACAATTTTATGTGAAGTCAGACTGGGTGAGATTTGATGTTTCCCAGGTTCATAGTGAATTCCATACAGAGTGGAATTCTGTGCCTTGAAATACCAGCCAAGCCTCCTAGAAATCCATTCCAATGGAAGAGCTTTCCCAGGAAACAAGTATAAGAGCTATCAGAGTCTCCAAGCTGAGGAAATGGGGCTGCCTGCCCTTATACTCATCACAGAAACATCCAAAGTTAATCTCATTGCTGTGCTTAGAAATTGAATAACTTATAGAAGCTAGCATCTCAAAGTAAAAACCACAAACTTTCAAACTATTGACTCACAAAATGAGTTTCTTCATTCTCTACTAACTCTCCCATTAAATTATTAATGGGAGTCCAGACAGTGTCTTGGGAGCATGTCTTCCAGAAATATGGGGAAAGTGTCAGGAGATTTGAGTGTACATGATGGTTAATTTTATGTGTTAACTTGGTTAGACTGTGGTGTCCAAACGTTTGGTCAAATTCTAGCCTAGATTTTGCTGAGAAGATATTATGTAGATACTAGAGGCCCAATGCATGAAATCCATGTAAGAGTAGGCCCTCCTTCCCCCAGCTGCCAGCCCCAGCTTCCCTCTGGCACTCAAGACCTGGGCTTCCCTCCCAGCCTCAATTTCATCAGAAAAGTCATCTGGAAGGACATCTAGTCTAATTAGCATATTATGCTTTAATTATATAGATAATCAACATTTAAAATCAGTTGGATAAACATTACCTATGATAATAGATTAGACCTCATCCAATCACTTGAAGGTGTTAGGAGCATAACAGGAGATTTACTCTAGAAGAAGGATTCTAACCCAAGGCTGTGACATAGAAACCCTGCCTGAGTTTTCCCATCAGCTAGTCTGCCCCATGGATTTCAGACTCAAGGCTGCAAGATCAACTCTTGCCTGAGTTTCCAGCTTGCCGCCTTCCTTACAGATAATGTACTAGTCAGCCCCCACAATTTCTTAAAAACGATTCCTATCTATTTATCTATACACCCATCAACATTTCTCTCTCTCCTCTTGACTCCCTCTAACTGGAGTACTTAGATTGTTCACTGTGTGTTTAGAGTTTCTCCCAGTGATTTGCCTCATCAGAATTCAGAAAAGCAGCCTTTTTCTAGGTCTCAGGTTACTTGTGTTGGAGGCATAGATTGCAGTATTTTGGTCACATGAGCTTTGAAGGGATCATAGATCTGAATCCAAAGAAATTTTAGTCTATATTCACAGAACTACTTCCAAAAGATTATAGTGTACAGGAAACAGGAGGAAGAGAGAGCTAGCTCATTTCCCTTTCTCATCCTGCAGACAGTTCCTGTGCCTCAGGGCAGTATCCTCCCCCAGTTGTCCTTGTTTCTTAGTGGTCTTTTTACCTGAGAGCTGGTGGTTCTTACTTTAACATTGCTCTGGTATCTTCTCTAGCCCACTTTCCACCCTTGTCCTTTTAATGGCAGGTAAGAATGAAATTTTTTTAAAATTTCTTCAATATTTTTGGTTAGCCTGGCTCATCATCCATCAACTTTTCCTGGAGAATTTGAGTAACTGATATCTGGAAGAAGGAAGAGACTTTAGGTGTCTCTTTACTTTTTTTTCTCTTAGTTCCATCAAGTACAGGATATCAGCAAATTCTCCCACTTTTTCTAAATCTCTATACAAAAAGAGACAAAGTATTTGGCTTATTTATTTATTTATTTTTTAAGTGTGGTGGTGGTGGTGATGGTAGTGGTGTTGGTGGTGGTGGTGGTGGTGTGTGTGTGTGTGTGTGTGTGTGTGTGTGTATGTGTGTGTGTGTGTGTGTGTGTGTGTGTGTGAGATGAGAGAGAGAGAGAGAGAGAGAGGGAGAGAGAACTGAAATTTGTACCTCCATATTCCATCAGGAATCAAGAGGCAAATTCTAATTCATATTTTACTTGGTCCTATAGAATTTTTTTTAGATTACTCATTCCAACCTCTGAGTTTCTACCTAATGTCTAGTCAAGATGAACCTGAACTTGTTCCACTCTCCAGAAGTCATTCACAGAGATTCTAAGGTAAAGCAAAATGAAGGAGAGGGAAACAAATGATAACACCAAACACCTAACAGACAGGAGATTGCCAGAAAAATCACTGCAGGTCCTAACTAAGAAATATAGTTATGCACTACTTAACGATGAAGATGCAGCCTGATAAATGTGTGGTTAGGCAATTTTGTCATTTAGCAGACATCACAGAATGCTCTTACACAAACCTGGATGGTATAGCCCATTGCACACCTAGGCTACATGGTGCAGCCTAGTGTGTAGGCAACAAGCCAGTACAGCGTGTTACTGTCAGAAAAACAGGAGACTAAATCAAACACAAGAGAAAATGATGAAATCAAGAGACACAGTAAATACTAGACATATGAGCTCACTTCTAGCATCACACAGCACAGTTTTACAGTAAACTCTTGATAACTAAAAAAAGTGCACTCTAAAATAATTATAAAATATAGTATAGTAGGTACATAAGCCAGTAACACAATCACTTATCATTCCCAGGTATTATGAAGTGTACACAATTGTACGTGTTGTACTTGATGTGACTGGGGGTGCAGCATCCTCATAAAGCGTGTGAATAATGTGTTTTGCTACAACATTAAGACTGCTGCAGCATTGCTAGGTGATATGAATTTTCCAGCTCCATTGTAATCTTATGGGACCATAGGTCATTGACCAAAATGTCTATGAGGTGCATGGCTGTACATAACTGAAAGTACAACTTCACCAACACAAACATTAGTGCACCAGCTATTCTTCTTTTCACAGAGATGCCATCTTGTTACCAATAAGGCTATAAGCATATGCATTAAGTCATGTTAGTCTTTGTTGGATTAAATTTAGATTCCTTATGTACCTTATGTATCATTTCTGAGTGGGGAGGAGGACACTCAGAGAAAAACTCCAGAAAATTCTCTTTTCTAGATAATGGGACAATGTCCAGTGGTATGACCCCTATGCTGTTCCACTCCCTTTTTTATGGGCTGAAAATTCTCTCCATGCATCATTGCAGACATGAAAATAGTCCCCTGGTGAGGAAAGTATTAGCATGGTTTTCACTTTATAGCTCCACATAAATTAGAAAGCAGAAAAGCACTGGCATTGTGGATTCTAAATGCATGAAGTCCAGCTGAATGATATAACTCTCATCTTACACAATCTTCAGAAAAGCTTCATTGGGTCTATGTGCATGATTTAGGGCAGTTCTCAGACTTTAGTGGACACTGATTGCCCAGAGGGCTGCTTAAAATCTGCCTTTAAGATTCTGCAATAAGGCCTGAGGTGGGGACAGAATTCTAACAAGTTCCAGCTTACGTTAACACTGCTGATCCAGGGACTATTCAATGGAACCACTATTTTAGGAAATAACCAGCATTAAATTACATGCTATTCCTTTCAATGGACACAGAAGAAGTTAATATTTTATTCATTATATAAAAACAGTATTACACTTCTCTCTTCAAAACTTGTTCATTAGTTTCAGGAGTATTTAGGAATTTATAGAAATTATGAAACCAATTATAATAACAGGTTGTCCTTTTCTTGCTAACCATATTTTTCCCTCAATTCTGGATCCCAGCTGGGAAGATAATAGTGTTTAGGGATCATCTCATTTCTCTTTTAGAACTGATTAATTTCAGCCATACCACTTGAAGGCTGCATTATTTTTATTCTTTATACTAGAGATCCAGTGCACAAATTTGTGCACAGGAAGGGTTCCTCAGCCTGGCTGGTGATCAGGGATGATTGGGACCGGCTGGCAAGGGAGAGGGACCACAGGAGGTTGGCTGTGGAAGCACACTGACCACCAGAGGGCAGCTCCTGAGTTAAGCATATGCCCCTTGGTGGTCAGTGCACATCATAGTGACTGATCCACCAGTCATTCATTTGTTCTGTCGCTTAGGCTTTTATTTATATAGATACCCAGAAAGAGGGAAGAAAATCACTAACATTTTTTCCTGTAACCAACTTATATCATGTTGTTGATTTTTCCTTCAGAGAGTAGTCTGGGTCATATAAAATACTTTCCTATCATTTACATTAAAGCGGCATTTAATTTTCTCTATAGGTGATTGATAAGTGTTAATAAATGTATGAGGTAGTAAGAAAAAAACAACACACAAATTCATTCCCTTAAAGAAGATCACAGGGTGCAGAAGAGCAATGCGGATTGCAACATCAGAATAACTGAAGTGTGAGCCAGTTTGCCACCATGAAGAGCACCTCACTGCATCTCTCCGTACCTGAGTCCCCATTGAGAAGTATGGGTTGTGGTGGATGACTGTACAAGTGCTCACAATCTCTATAAAAGTTTGTTATGTAATATTTAAAATGGTTACTAACAAATAAAATGAAATATAAATAAACATTTTAATTTATAATAACTATATGTTACATAACATAGATTACATTAGTACACTTAAGAGCTATTTAATATAAAATAAATTATGTTGAGTTACCCTTATTTCCCTAACTTATACATTGATAATTGTTATCTTTAAGTGTTAATATATTTCCTGCTAAGACCCTGAATCTTACTTTAAAAAAATTGACTTGGAGTTTAAATGAATTCACAAGTATTTTAAGCATTCTGGAATCTTTTAAAAATATGTTTTTATTGATTTCAGAGAGAAAGGGACAGGGAAAGAGAGGTAGAAACATCAATGATGAGAGAGAATTGTTCCCTTGACTGGAATCAAACCCAGTACCCTTCAGTCCTCAGGTCGACACTTCATCCACTGAGTCAAACTAACTGTTCTGGAGTCTAATAAGAAACTTCCTGCCCAACCGGTTTGGCTCACTGGATAGAGCGTCGGCCTGTGGACTGAAGGGTCCCAGGTTCGATTCCGGTCAAGGGCATGTACCTTGGCTGCGGGCACAGCCCCAGTTGGAGGTGTGCAAGAGGCAGCTGATCCATGTTTCTCTCCCATCGATGTTTCTGACTTTCTATCACTCCCCTTTGCTCTCTGTGAAAAATCAATAAAATATATATATATATATTTTTAAAAAGAAACTTCCTACTCTTTAACAAAGATGACAGTTTAGTAGATATTTTGCATTTAATCAGCTGAATTTAAGGTTGACTATATTAGTAATAGTCATCACAATTTCACTGTTGTAGTAATATAATTTATTTAAAAAGAGCACTTATGTTATCCAAAAGTATATCTTACATAGTAAAATGTAATTTTAAGATACATGTAATTTAATTTTTAATGTATTTATTATGCGATATAGTTTGAAAGTAGAATTTTGTTGCCCATTTTCAAGCCACATTTTAAAATCATTCTAAGCCAAGAAATCCACTCAGAGCAGACAAAAGCTATGATAACGCAGTGCACTTAATTGCATGTAGCTCAACATGTGCTGATTGCATAAATTCATAGACAACATTCAGAAATAAAGATAATTCACTCCTTTCCCCCAAGTTCTCCAGCAACAGGTTAATCAAGTTGGATTACTTACTAAGCTTTGAGTTCATATTTTAGAGAGTTACAAAATCATTGCCTTTCACATGTATCAGTTTCTCTTTTCCTGTGAGCCATTTTTCACATCATTGTTCAAAGCTCTGACCTTATAGGGCGCCCTTGAACTGCCTAATGGGACTGGAAAGGCCTGGGGTAACAGGGTAAATATGAGGCTAATCAGAGCCAAGCTCAGTAGTGAGATCCTAGAAACCATAAGTGCTAGAAGGTAGGTATTTGATGCTATATTCACCTCATACATGAGAAGTTTCTTATCAATAGGGCTTGGAGAGACAGTTTTAGTTAAAGGGCCAAAGCCTAGGACATCAGTGTACATAATTATAAAAATTACAAAACACTGGAGCAAGTAACCTGTTGCCACCCATTGTCAGGCGCTGGTTGTTGGAATCCAGGCCTCATGCATCCTAACACAGCAATCAGGATTGTTTGCAGCCTCAGGTCCACTTCCCTAGTAAACCCCGACACACATTGTGACCAAGTGGGTAATTCTCATCAGAAAGAAGAAATTGAGATGCCTTTACAATTTGCAAATTCCCAGAAGAGAAAATGCTATTACTTTGGGGGACAATTGTTTCTATTTTACTTTTAATTGCGAGAATACAGGAGAATCATGTTATAACTGTACACATTTTAACACGAAATTGAAAAATGCCAATTATTTGATTTAAAAATCTCTTCAGGAACCCAGGGCATAATCTAAACTAGAGGCTGCTTCTTTAAAACAATCCCAGAGGCAGAAGGTGGCTACTCCAAGCAGCGTTTCTGAGGTTTCACAAGTAAATGAAGATAGAGATGAAGTTCTTTTCCTCCCACTAAGTATGAAAAAATAACTCCTGCAGAAGGGGAACCTCTAGAAAGAGGCTGAGAAGAGCAGGGAAGGAAAGAGGAATCCCAAGGAGAGGAAGGCATGGAGCAAGATTGCTTCTGCATGAAATAAACTTGACAGAGCCAGTTTTCATACCAGCTCTACTGTTTTGAGTCCACACTGCGATAAGATAAACCCACCGTTTTGTTAGGTTACTTTTTCTCATATGCCCCAGTGGCTCCTGAAACCTGTGCTGGGTTGGGAGTGAGGACTGGGGGTGAAGGGGAGCAGGGAGAAAGGGAGATTTTAAGAATTATTCAAAGAAATTAGACAAACAACAATAACAAAAGCCTCATAGGCACAGACAACAGTATGGTGAGTACTAGAGGGTGGGAGAGGTAGAAGAGTATAAAGGGTTAGTCAACAGAGCCAAATAGCAACAGTACAACAATCGAAATTTCTTTGAGAGCCAAATTTGTTAAACTTAAACTTCTTCTAACGCCACTTCTTCAAAATAGACTCACCCAGGCTGTGGTGTTTTGTGGAAGAGCCACACTCAAGGGGCCAAAGAGCCACATGTGGCTCATGAGCCGCTATTTGCTGACCACAACACTATACAGATGATGTATTATAGAATTGTACACCTGAAACCTATATCATTTTATTAACTAATGTCACCCTGATAAATTCAATATATAATTTTAATAAAGAAAGTAAAAGGAAGATATGTATATGTATACAAATCTTCTTTAAAAATATATGTGTAGTCTTTATATATATATATATATATATATATATATATTTTTTTTTTAAGAATGATCCAGAGAGAGATGAGAGAGCCTTGTTTGAGGTGAGTTGCATTTGTATGAGTTGTTGGCAATGACCGTTATGGTTGCTAATATTTTTCCATGAAAAAAAAATTCCCAATTCATCTGAAATCTCAGACGTATCACTATTTACAGCCTAAAATTTGTACAGTAGGAAGGGGTAACACGCCAACCAGTGGGCTCATTCTGAGATGATTTTATTTGTTTCAAGCCCTCTTGGCTCAGGGCTAAGGAAGGAATGAGTTACCACGTTTAGTGAGAGAATCGGCTGGGGCCTCAGGAACAGCTGCAAACCCCAGAGTGAAGGAATGATTGGGACCAACTTTAAACCTAATTCACAATATCCTCTCAGTCCCAACTCAAAGGACTGGAATATTTAATCAGAGTATAAGGGAACATACTAACTCTGGGAGAAAACACCCAGGATGTTTCCCACACATTTCTTAAAGCTGCATACCAGCATTTCTCAACCTTTTTCATCTCATGGCAGATATAAACTGATTACTAAAATTCTGTGACACACTAAAAAAATATATTTTTTGCCAAGCTGACAACAAATAGGTATAATTTTGATTGATTTACAAACAATAAGAGTAACAGTGATTACCTACCCTTTTTGCTCCAAAGTGACTTTTTAAAATATCAAGTGCACCTATACTTGTACATAAAGCTTTCTGATACCAAGATTAAACCAATCAGGAACAGCTTTATTATGTAATGGGAACAATAAGATTCAACTCTTTTACATCACGTAGATATTTATGGTTCAAGACAGATTTGTTGTGTTTGCTGTTGTCATATTTTTGACAATCTAAAGGAAGAGGTCAGTGCCCCAGACCAGAGTCAGGTATTGCACGTTTTAAAAATTCACACCAGTTGAAAATCTCACTGCTCGACAGAATTCCAGCAGAGGACTTTACAGAGCTCCCCACCCAGAGGGCTCCATTTTCTACCTTAATGTGAAAGCTGATGGGGATAATCCCTATGAGGTGAGAGAATTGCTCCTTGCAATAACAGCAATCTCAGAGGCCAAAGTGCCTCATTAACCTGGATACTTAAAGAGGGTAACCCACAGAGCACTTAAGAAAAGAGACACATAATTAAGAAATTAAATAACAATAATTACCAGCACCTCTAAGCCACCAGGGATACACATTCTCTTTTACAGGGCAAATTTTATGGAGGGTGAAGAATTCTAAGGAAGCATACCTTTCAATGAGTAAATGGAATAGCCTAATAAACATATTAAAGGAAGAGATGTAAAATTAAAGAAAATATATCATGTTCCTATGAAAACCAAGTCAAAGTACTTACTGAAATGCATATAAGTAATTTAACCATTTAGAACTTCTTCCAGTGTTAACAGGATTACCAGCCTTGCCCCCCCCCAAAAAAAATACCGTTTCAAATGTCAGTCTGCAGACAAATCATTTAAAAAGGAATGCAATTCATTTACGTACAAATGACAATAACCCTCAGGCAAAGGAATCAAAATTGGTAATTGAGTCAGAATTATAGATTATTTTGAGGAATAAAATGAAAAATTGTACTGCCTTTTGGGTGATGTACTCTCCTTATCTTTAGAGAGTATTTCCATATTTTCTAGTGATATTGACAAAGATTACTGACAGAAACAATTTTTAAACTAATGACACAGCAATAAGCAAGTTGAACACTGAATCCTGAATTAGTTGTCCTGAATTTTATATCCGAAAACTGGCATTGTCTGGTGTAACAGACAGAGGAGGGGGTGGTTTTCAGAGGATGGTGGTGGTGGCCCTCCAGGGTGGGCCATGGGTAGGATCTGAAAGTGGAGACTAAGGAAAGCAGCTGCTGTCTCTTGATGAGCCTTAGCCCTGTCATCTAGGGCCACCCAGTCCATTTGGGGACCCCTAAAGGAGATGCCTCTTTTCTTCACCAGGGTCTTCTTTCGCCCTGGACATCTGACTCCTTCCATGAGCAACATACCTGTATTGCCTAACAATGACATTCTGAACAAGGAGGCCTCTCAGCTACTCTAGGCTGCCTCTCTCTTTTTCTTTTTAGTTTTTCTTTATATTTCTTCAAGAGCTGGTTAACCGGCACATCACTGGTTGCATGTCCTCATCACCGTTTGTGGAGAAGCTGGCAACGCCCAGGAAAACAGGGTTTGGACCCAGGATACAGAATACATACGCAAAGAGCAACAGCAAAGGGAAAAGTTTAGGAGCAGCTGAGAGACAAAGACTACAGATGGAGGAGATCCTTTTGGGGAAAAGGGAATGCCACACAATGAGATGAGCAAGGTTGAGCCAAGATGGAAGGAAGGGTTCTGGGGTGAAGACCACAGCAGGACAATATGAGGGGGGGGGGCATTACTGGAAGTAAGGGTACACCAGTGCCAGACAGAAAAAACAGCTGACATAAGCCAAAGGAAAATCATTTGGGCAAAAATAAAAAGAATCCCAAGTTTAATTTACAGAAAAGATTCCTTTATTAACTTTTGGTCGAGAATATGTTTATATATTTTCAGAAAACAACTCCAAGACTAAATGGATTCCTGCAACAAAGAGGAACTGACAGGTGTGTTCTAACCACGAAGACAGTCCAGAGATGGAAGATGCTGACGACACCTTGTCATGCTGTCAGTCAGCAGCTGTGCGTCGCTGCAGGTTGCCCAGGACCAAACCAGAGAGGGGGAACCTGCATTGCCACCACTTGTCCACTATCCAGACACCATGCTGACACATACACATATGGATCTATTTGACATTGAAACTGGGACTCAGAACTGTTGGACATGGAAACTGAGACTCAAACATTTTTTGTTCTTATATGTTTATTTCTAGTATGCAGAGGCAAGATTTCTTTTTAACGAAAAGAAATGGGGGGGAGAAATAGATACAGAGGCAAAGAAGCATTGAACAGACTGTCAAACTACAGTGGGAAGGTAGGGGAAGGTGGGTGGGGCGGGGCAGTAAGACATCAACCAAAGGACTTGTATGCATACATATAAGCAAAACCAATGGATATAAGACACTAGGGGGTGGGGGGAGAAGGCATGAGAGGGAATGTGCTGGGGGGTAGGGGAGGCCCAAGGTCAATGGGAAAAAAAAGGAAACATATGTACTACAATTTGTAGTACTTTAAACAATAAAATAAAAATTAAAAATTAAATAAATAAAAAATAAAATTTTAAAATAAGCCAGCTGATTTAGTGTCTTTTATGATAGACGTTCTACTCAAAATCACCCACCCTTCCTAAAAGAAATAGCCATATTTATTGAGCATCTTCTATGTGTCAGGTGCTTTGCTATATGTTGGGAATTCAATGGGATAAAGGTAATACTATGCCTTCATGAGAAGGGGGCCAGTTAAAAAACTATTTAATTATAATGGATTAAAAAAATTACAGAGGCAACATACAGTATGTCTGATGAAACAGCCCCAACTTCCTGCCCCCACCACCTCATTTACCTCTACAGCACACAGAGATTGCAGATGGGTCAGATAGTGGGGGACAGGGGAAGATGCTGAGAGAACCTCTTTGGTAGCACTGGCTGTGTCTCTTTGGCAAGTTATTTAACTTTCTCTACCTCCAGTTCCCTTTTTTTAATGAGTCTAACAATATCTACTTTGCAGAACTGTTGTTAAAATAAAAGAAAATCAATGGGACTTGCCCTGCATGGCTCCAGAACCATGTTAGTGACTCAATAAATTACAGCTGCTATTGCCGGAGTAGAACAATTTCTCCCCATCCGTTTAGTGTGCCATGAGCTGCTGTCTTTACTGATACCGAAAGAGGGCAGAGGGGATGAGGAAAATAAGGATCAGATCTAAGCACTGTCTGTTTCAATGAGGTAAGTCAATGTTGAGGACAGGTCCTGTTAAGAGGACTCGAGCATTAATCAAAGTGATTTTGCAGGAAGAACATCTTGAGTGTTGGGCCAAATTGCTGTTGGTTAATATTGGTCAAAAGCAAATAGGTGTTTATTCTCCTGCCTGATATTAGAACTGAGGCTGATAAGTCTTTAAAGACTTGTAAAGAATTACAATACAATGCTGAGGCCCGACTTAAAAGTATTTACCATCCATTCCAAGAGCAGCTCACTGACCTGAATAAATGTTTTATTAAAACTGTCCCCAATCACCTTATTTGAGGAAATTGTGCCTAAGGAAGCATGGTCTTATATGCTTTCTTAAGAACTCATTAATAGAACAAAGGATGATATATGGGGCACAAATCAAAAATTGATGAGAAAAAGTCTAGTATTTGGGTCTCATGTTAAGAAAGCTATAAAAAGAAAAGAATTAGAACACAGAAGGTTCTATTTTTCCCCTTTGATGTGACTTTCTGTTGCTATACAATGCATTCTTATAGCTCTTGCATAGTCATTTATGCTAAATAAAAACCATATGAACTATGAAAATCCTTTTTAAGCCACAGACCCAATGGTTACTGCAGAGGACTTTTTAGAAATACAGGTTAGACCTCAGTGAGGACCTCCAGGTATACATGGAGGGGATTTTGTGAGGGCCTTTTAAAAAGTTGAATATATCTATGTGCCTATCTCTTTGTTTCAAAATTAATAATGTATTGCACATACTGTGCTTTATTTTTGCTAAATATTTCACCATGAACTTTGGCGCATGTATTAAACGTTCTCTGGATATTCCAGAAAAGCAAACAAACCAAGTTCTCATATGATTTATCAGTCATCAGACCTCACCTTTCTCTATACCCTCAAACTACAAGGCTACCTGTGGGTTATGGTCTGACCAGTTCCTGAGTCAGCCTAAGCAGCATATGATGCCAGAGTCCCCATAGCCCTCATGAGGTGAACTCTGGAAATCTTTGTGGTACCCTGATCACGAGATCCAGCATGGCCAGGAGAGAGCACTGTGCTCTTGCAGGGTTCCTGAGCTGCACCTTTTATCCTGGAGACATTTTCCAAATCCATCCACCTGATCAACCAAGTTTATTTCTTGTTGAGCACATTACACCCCCTGTAGGTGCAGCCCATTCTCATTGGCAGCCCACTCACTGACCTGCTCAGTGCTTGGTACTCCTGCCTCTAGGCTCCAGATCCAGTTTCCTGACCCTTCCTGCAGCTTGGGCTGCTGCATGCCCTCTGAACGTCTCCCGATGGGCACTGTGCAGGTGGCCAGTTAAATTCTCATGTTTACTCACTCAGGCAGCCCTTGGCTCAGTGTCTTTCCTTACCAGCTTATGCTGCTGGGGTTCCAGCAGAGGAAGCCCACGGTGGTCAGGATAAGGGTCTTGGTCACTGAAAACAGAGTCAAGGCAGCTGTACAACCATCAAGGAGAATGGAGCTGTCACCATTGTTTTTGATGGGCTGCACCTGTGTGAAAGCCAATGGGGTTATAGAGAGAAACATCCCAGGAGGCAGCCCGCACCCCACAACTTCTCTCCCCATGTGCTTTGCCCTGTGTTCTCCCATATCAGCAAGTGTATCACCAGACGTCTCAACGGGGACATTGCCTTTGTACTTCACTCCTCTTCTCTTTACTTCTAGTGAATCCCATGAGTCCATATAAGGGATCCTCTTGAATGTGGTCTGTATACTGTGGCCTGGGCTTCCAGTCTCACTTCTCTCATCCTCCTTTCCTCCTTAGTCTGTTGTCAACATTGCCTTTCCCACAGGCTCTCTTCTATGTGACAAAACCTACTTCCTTCTAAATCAAATTGTGCCCCTCTTCTGCTGGGAAACTTTGGTTGCTGACCCACTGAGATCTAAACTCAGTTGTTGGCTCACAATTACCCTCACAGTTTGCTGCATGGCCTACCAACTTACCTTATCACCTCCTGATTATATTTGTCTGCAAGAACTGAGATCCACAATGTCAATGGCTTAAATGAGAAACCTGGTTTTTATAAGAAAATCCAGAGGCAGGCAATCCAGGGCTGGATGTGTGACTCTCTTCCATGAAAGGCTGGAAAATGCAGATTCCATCTCATTCATTGCTCCACTAGCCCTCATGGTCCAAGATGATGGCTCCAGCTCCAGCTTTCACATATTCTTTTCAGGCAAAATGGTGGAAGAAGAGACAAAAAAGGGGTATAGGGCCCAGGCCATCTGTCTTTTAAGGAAGTTTCCAGAAACTGGCACACTATTTTCTCTTTCTGAATCATTCCTGACCTCCTTCTTGGCCTTATAAAAGCCAATTCATCTTTCAGGATGACTCAGTTCACATTTTTTTCTTTAGTTAGCAGGTACTACATGTAGGATACATCTAAGAATGGTGCATGCATGCACTCATATTTACAGCTTCCTCATAAGATCAGTTCCATCACCAGTCCCATTGACAGATGATGCAAAGGAGCCACAGAGAGGTTATAAATGTTGTACATGTCATAGAGCTGGGTCCCTTGCCCACCATCAGTCACTGCTTCTCTTTCTTCAGACTCCTCTGGTGGTCTTTCAGGCATCTGTATTAATGTTCTTCTGTACTATGCTTCTCTGAGGTGCCACTAACCTGCATGCTTGTTGAATGCAGGTCCTATATCTCTAGTCCCAGACTCTGTGTACACTCATAGACTGTGGAAATTATTTCCTGCAGGCATCTAAACACCCTGTTCCACCCAGAGACTCAATGAAAGGACACAAGAACCCCTATGGAGTAGAGAAGAAACCAACTATGCTTGCATGCAGGGGTGTCTATGGGTGTGGGAGTATGCATGTCTATGTGTGAGGGTATGTGTAAGAGTGGAGGTATATGAGAGAATGCATGTGTGTGCATGACAGTATGTGAGAGTGTGTATATGTGTGTGAATGTGTGTGTATGAGTGTGCGTGTACGTGTGTGCGTGTGTGTATGTGTGTGTGTGTGTGTGTGTGTGTGTGTGTGTGTGTGTGTGTGTGTAGAGGTAATGAAGTAGCCCAGGGGGTGATGAAGAAGAAACTTAAACAGAGTCAGTCTTGGGTAACAGCTACAAAGTGGTAGAAGGGAAAAGAGAAGGCTGAGTAAAAGCAGAGGACAGACTAAGAGCATTCAAATCCTGTTTCTACAAGGTAGGCCTACTGTGCCAGGTGCTGGGACCCAAAAATGAGTAAGGTCACAACCAAGACAGGAAAAGCCGATGAATACAATACAAATAACAGGTCATGCTGAGAAAGATGTTCATGCCTGGCTTGGGTAAACCCTTGGCAAGAAAGGACATCTCATCTTGATTGATCATCACCCAGCAGCACATAACTATTACTATGTAGTCTCTCCCACAAAATTGGGGTGCCACCCCCCTAAGGACCGAGGGTACACAGTAGCCAGAGGACATGCCCACCATTCATTAGAGATGGAAAGGATTAATGCTGACAAGTGGGCAAGGTGTTATTCCAGCAGCAGGAGTGGGATGAGTAAAGAAACAGAGATGGGAAATCCCAGGTGACAGGAAGGGAGTCGTAAGCAGATCAGCTTGGCAGGAGCCAGATGGAGATGGAGCCTAAGTAATATAGACTCAGGCTCTGAAAAACCACCTCAGTGCCACACCAATAAGTTTAGAGGTTATTTTGTATACAGAGGGGAGCCACTAAAGGTATGTGGTGAGCACTGGTCCTAGGTTATTTATATAGATCTTTGCAGGGAGGAAGAATTGGTGACAGGAAGATCAGTTAGGAGGCCATTGCAATGTTCAAGGGAGATGTAATAAAGAGTTAAGACAAGGTAGTGGCGACCGGAGATGCCGCTGAAAATAAATTTATTTTCAAAAGAGAAATTTAAAATGGTGTCTTCTCAATAAAGCCACTCCTCTGTGGCCTAAATTTAGTGCTGTCACCTCCAGCCACAGAGGCTATGCATGGCACATGGAAATTAATGGCTCTCCTAAACTTGTGTGACATGGCATCACTGCCCAGAGCTTTGGAAATATATAGGTAAATGAATATCCGCCACCTCCTCAAAGAGACCTCCAGTGATCGGATAAATCAAAAAGTCACAGCAAAGCAAGGAATGAAAACAAAAAGTATTAGAGACAGTCCAGGAAGGACCAGTAAGCAAGGGAAAAGTAAAATAATCAGAAGGACTTTACACTCTGAGGATGACGGATCTGGAGCTGCCAACAGTCAGAGAGATGGATTGTGAGAGGCAGAGCAGCTGCAGAAAGGGGAAATCAGTTATGCATTTTTCATTTAGCAGTTCAGGAACTCCAGTTACCATTTTCATCTAAGAATAGTGGCGTGCCCTGCTATTCTCAAGAAAGGAATTTCATTTAAAAATCCCCGTGGCTTGACTGCACTGCTGTAGGAATGGCTACCTCCCAGCCAGTCCTAACCCCTATCTCCCATACCAGCTTCCACCCCCAGCAGCCAGAGAGCCAGGTCCCCTCGTTCCCAGCACCCTGCCATGGCCAGTGGCCCTGTGACCCAGTCACACGGGCTGTGAGGGGCAAGCGCTGGGGAGTTGTGGGAAGATGTTTCCTTCTCTATAAAATAGAGGAGCTCTGCTCTCTGCCCTGAGATACCCTACGTGAGGATGGAAGCCACTGTGGAACCATAAACGAAATGCAGGAGAATCAGAGACGCTGATTCAGCCCCACTACCAGAGGCTGCCCAGTCATCACAGAGCCACTTGCCTGCTTGTTCAATAAACAGTGTCCATTCATTCTTTAGGGTTAAGCCGCTGCTGGGTGGGCTTCCTTTTACTTGCAGATGATGTGTCCTGAACTGACGCAGTCCCACCTGAAGGGTATAACACACGTGTTGCCTATATCACAAGTACTTGAATCTGAGCTTGTTCTAGCCACCACCCAATGAGTTATAGTGGTCGGCAAATTCGTTAGTCAACAGAGCCAAATATCAACAGTACAACGATTGAAATTTCTTTTGAGAGCCAAATTTTTAAAACTTAAGCTTCTTCTAACGGCACTTCTTCAAAATAGACTCGCTCAGGCCACGATATTTTGTGGAAGAGCCACACTCCAGGGGCCAAAGAGCCGCATGTGGCTTACGAGCCGCAGTTTGCCAACCACAGAGTTAGTACATTGTATCCAGGCAGGGAAGGATCGTGATTGACTGGGTTCTTCTACACCATTACCTACTGGGGAAAAAACATGCCAATTGATAGAACGGATGAATAATTATTATAATAAGTCATTGTTTCAACATTTCAGTCAATATCATTCTCTCTCCCTAATTTCCAAACAGTACACCACAGGTCTAGTTTAATAAAACGGATATGAACTTTTTGATGATACATTTTCATGGTGAGTTACTTATCAGTTGACAAGTTTTCTATTTGCTAATGCATGATAAGCAATCTGCTTCAGGAATTAGTATGCTGTTTGCTTTTTTTCTTCTTCTTCTTTATTGCCCAAATGAAGTTGCTTAGAGCGGGCATGACAAAGATATTTTGATTTTAAATAATTAGACATATAGTTACAATTAAGTTTTGAAAAGAGCAGGTTTTTTTGCACAAATTTCTATGTCGCTACATTCTTAGGAGTTGTTTCAGGTCATGTCACGAGCAGGTTGTCTGAGACCACAGATTCCATCATTGAAAAATGTTAAACAAGGCATCGGATGGGTGAACCTTGCTCAGTCAGATGTGGGTGTGCAGCTCAAGTGTGAACTTAGTTTCAATTCCATTGATCCATCATCTTACGGGTCAATACATACGATTTCGGCTCTGGGCTCATTCAGAAGTGAACAAGATGAGCTTCAGAAATTATACAAAAATAAGTGCCCAATTTGTTGGGAACATAAAATTGAAGAAAAAAAAAAGGCTCACAGAATGTTCTCTGGGTAAGCCAAAATTAGTCCAAAACTCACAGAAGTGTTACAATGAAGTACTGATGTTGACAGGCAGTACGTTTGAGAAAGAGCCTGCTCTAATGTGTTTAATTTCAATCAAAGCTTTAATTTTAGAAGAGAGAATTTAATTACTCATTTTATAATGATTAAGAATCTGGCACCTTTAAAAACAGGACTGTTTATTATACATGTCGCTTAATGCCAATGAGCCTGTGAAACAAACTTTCAAACTCATGATTGTTTAGCTGAAACTCAAGACTGCATTGTTTTCCTTATGTAAATTTGGAAGCTTCTGATTGTTGCCATCAGGGAATTTTTTTTCATGAAACTTATTAAATACAAATACACTATACACTCTTCACACACAATTCACTTTTACAACAATAAACCTCTATTATACTTGAAACTGCAATTAATTTAGAAATTATCAAAATTGAATTATTGTGGGCAGAAATATAAAATAGAATATATCCTCACTTTTTAAAAAGCCAATAATACTTATACCATAGTCTCCCAATATTACTAATAAGCATTTGTTTAAAATTTTTCAGTTCTCATATTTGAAGTGTAATTTCTAGAGATTGCAGATGATTATGTATGTGTCCTAGAGGCAGACCTTTGATGGGCTAATTCCTATAATCCATCATTTTTCTTTTCTTCCCATCTGTGTCATGAATCATTTTTACACTTGATTGTGCAGAACTTCTGAAGCTAAATTTTAGAAAATGTATACTTTTGTGGCCATCTGCTATACCACATGATCACGTATACTAATATTACCTTCTCAAGGCACTCAAAGTTCTTTTTATAAAATCTGACATTTTCATTATGGCTATCTTTCATATTTATCAGTTCTTCACTGAGACGTTTTTAAAAAGTAAAAGTACATTTCAAGTTTCCATTCTTACAAAGATGGATTACCATGGTTCTTCTAGGATAATCATGGATGGTTTCCCTTGCAGAGGAGTATTTGGAAATATAAGTGAAAGCATTAAAAGACAACTGTGCAATTACAGAATTAGTTTTATGATCATTTTTGATAAAGATCAATAACAAGGTATTTTAAGTTAATAAGCACATATTGATATAAGGGCATAAAATGTCAGATCCAAGTAACCAATTGGTAAATTTTAAAAATGGAAGTGATAGCTGTAGAAATATGTAAGCAGTAACTAAGCTTATGGGTGTTTCTAATATATTTATTACTTGAAACATATTTCTCATAGTTTTTAATATAGTACTCCATTTATTTTTACTTATGTAACATTGGAGTATATTTGAAAGCTATAAATATGATGTCATGTTGCTGTCTTGTACCACTGAAACAATAAAATAAAATCCTATATAATAAAGGGCTAATATGCAAATCAATAAATGGCAGAACAAGCAGTAGCTATGATGTGCACTGACCACCAGGAGGAAGATGCTCAATGCAACAGCTGTTCCCTGGTGGTCAGTGTGCTCCCATAGGGGGAGCACCGCTCAGCCAGAAGCCAGGCTCATGGCTGGCAAGCACAGTGGCAGTGGTGGGAGCCTATCCCAACTCCACAGTACCATTAAGGATGTCTGATTGCTGGCCATCAGTCAAACATCCCCCGAGGACTCTTGGACTGCAAGAGGACACAGGCCGGGCTGAGGGATCCCCTGCCCCTCCCCAAATGCACACATTTCATGCACTGGGCCTCTAGTTGATTATAAAACATCTTGCAAAAATCCATTCTCTCTTGAAGGCATTTTAATATTAGATTGAAAGGTACTTGTTCCTCCCCATGCTCCTTCCCATGGTTTTCTCCTTTCTCCTGTGATGTCATCAGAGGCCTGTGTGGACCATGAACGATCTCCTCCAGAGGCCATGTGACAGCTTGGATAGTTTTACTGAAATTCAGCAAACATTCAGTGCATTTCCAATTACATACTGCATATGCAAAAATGTTGTTACAAAGGCTTTTTGGTTTGTTCCTTGTTTGTTTTGTTTTTGTAAATCCTCACCTGAGGATATTTTTTCATTGATTTTTTCAGAGAGAGTGGAAGAGAGTGAAAAAACAAAGAGAAACATCCATGTGAGACACACACATTGATTGGTTGCTTCCTGCAGGCACCCTGTCCAGGGCCTGGGCTGGGGAGAAGACTACAACCAAGGTACATGCCCTTGACTGGAACTGAACACAGGACCTTTGGTCTGGAGGCTGACGATCTATATACCTAGGGTAGCAAAGGTTTTTATTTATTTATTTTTTTGATTGATTTGAAAGACAGAGAGACACATATAGCAAGAGAAACATTGATTTCTTGTTCCACTTATTTATGCATTCATTTCATTGGTTGCTTCTTATTTTTGATTGTTGGTCTGCTAAAAATAACCTTGAAAAAACGTTTAAATGATTAAACTTATTTTTCCATATGCCATTAGTCAAACTGTCAATGCCAGAAATTAGGTTCCAATCCTTAAAAGTAGTTGGGAGAAAAAGAAAACAACCTTAAAAACCCAATAAAGTAATTAGAGTTCTATGTAAAATTTTTCTGGATTTAAAAAATGGTATTGCCTTTATTTTATGAATTATTAGTTAATAAATATAAACATAAAGTAAACAATAAATTCATTAGCATTTTTGTGTTTATATAGTAATTTGTTGTTTTTTAAGCTGTTGGTCAATAAATATATTTTGAAAAGAACTTTGCATCATTTCCATTTATTTTAAATGTACTTATTAGTTTTGAGAGAGAGAGAAGAAAGGAGAGGGGATGAGGGGGAAAGAGAGAGAGAGAAAGAGAGAGAAGAAGAGAGAGAGAAACATTGATGTGAGAGAGAAACATTAATTGACTGCCTCCCATATGCACCCTGACTAGTGACTGAACCTACAGCCTGGGCCTGTACCTTGACTGGGAATAGAACTGGCAATCATTTAGTGCATGGGATGATGCTCAATCAAATGAGCCACGCTGACCAAGGTTCATTTACATCATACCCAATAACAGAGTAATATGCAAATTGACCATCACTCCAACACACAAGATAGCTGCTCCCATGTGGACACATGAAGGCCACCACAAGATGACCAGCAGAGGAGGGCAGTTGGGAGGGACCAGACATGCAAGGGAGGGCAGTTGGGGGTGACCAGGCCAGCAGAGGAGGGAAGTTGGGGGTAACCAGGCCTGCAGGGGAGAGCAGTTGGGAGTAACCAGGTTTGTAGGAGAGAGCAGTTAGGGGCAAACAGGCCAGCAAGGGAGCTAAGATAGGCATTAATCAGGCTGACAGGGGAGTGGTTAGGGATAATCATGAAGGCAGGCAGATGAGCAGTTAGAAGCCAGAAGTCCTGGATTGTGAGAGGGATGTCCGACTGCCCAATTAGGCCCTATCCTATTGAGATTGGGCCTAAATGGGCAGTGGCACATCCCTCAAGGGGTCCCAGATTGAAGAAGTGCAGGCTAGGATGAGGGACACATACCCCCGTGCATGAATCTAGTTTGTAATAAAAAGAAAAAATATATGTATATGTGTGAGATATATTACTCTTTCCTTAAAGAGTACATTTTTTTGGTTAAAGTAACACATTTTATGGATGAAATTATAAAGTCAATCAGCAATTTTAAATGAATGACTCAATATGCGTTCAGACTTCTTAGTGGTATGAGGCTCTTAGGAATGAAAGGACAAGTTCAAGATCAACTTTGTTGGGAGCCTCCCCTTTGGTTCCCAGCAGATCAGAGAAACATCTGCATGGGACTATAGACCCCAGGTCCCCGTGCAGGAAGTGGCATGCTTCAGTAAAGAACGGTTAGTTACCACATTTGTCTTATTTTCCTCAACCTGTGGATGTTCATGACAATTACCCCTAATGCCCTTCACATTTGTAAAAAGAGTTTTGTGCATGAGAATTAAAAAGTCAATAAATGTATCATCATATGTATAGCCTTTGATTTTTCATGATTCAAAGTTAGTTCAGGCCCACCTGGAAAGAAGTGCCTTTTTAATCGGTAATAAAGTCTATGGAAGCTACTACAAGATTTTTTTCCAGTTTGAAGAGAAAGACATATCATGGCAAATCCCATGGAGAGAGGTCTCCTTGGGTCGGAGTATATCTGACAAAGCACCTCATAACCTTCTTCCTTTCTCTGAATTTCTCACAAAAACAAGCTTCACAGCAGCACAAAAGCATCGTTCAGCTTCATGGACCAAGGGACCAGACTGCTATGAATACCGACTGGAAAGATCAGCAAAAAAAAAAAAAGTCTGGCTCAACTTCTCGTCCCGAAGCCCCCCGTAGTCTCCTCATCCACTCTGCAGTGCCAGCCCCGGGGGAGGGCGAACGAGATGCCAGCCCAGCAGCCTCCTTGGCCCACTCACCCTGACAGATGGAACAGTAGAAGCAGCAACGGGCTTTGGGGAAGGTGCTCACACTGGAGGAATTTCACTAAGTGTTAAAGAAAATATGGTTTTCTAAGGCAGAAGAAAATGAAAACTGCAATCTGTCTCTTATTTCCTCTGAATTGGCACCAACCGACTGTGACTTCACCATTTTCTCATCCCCACCATGTCAGGGTCATCCTCAGTGTGTGCAGTAGGGAGAACTTCCTCAGTTTTCCCTAATCTTACATAGCAGGTAGAATTAAATGGTCTAAAGTGTTGGTCCTGTCACAGAAATTAGAACTGAGGAATACCTGGGGCGGTCATCTATGTGCAGATTTAGGGAGACTATCGGCTACTCTGTCTCTCCAGCATTTCCTCTGCACATTCGCATTTGCTGCAGAAAATTGGGTGACTCCAGCACCTCATGTGGGCAGAGCACTTAGTATTCATGAGAGGCTGAGTGCTTGCAGAGTATCTTGTGTGCCGGGGCACTTGGGCGTGACAGCATCTAGTGTGCTGATTGCTCTGCCAGCTCAAGGTTGTGGGCTGGGGTTGAGGACTCTACTGGCCTCCTTGCAGCCTGAGCAGTCGGGCCCATTCTCCAGGTCCTGAGCTGACCTTGAGTAGCGCTGCCTGCACTGGGCTGTGCACTGTTTGCAGCCTGGAGTCTCCATGATTTGCAACCAGGGTTCTCAGGCTTCTAGACTCAGTCTGATCTATACCATGGCAGTCTCCAATTTGTTGGTGGCAGATGACAGGGCTTCCCAGCCTCCATAATTGCATATATAGCTATAACTCTCTATCAGGAGAGAGAGATTTATATAAAGAATTGGCTCATGCTGCCCTGGCCCAGTAGCTCAGTTGGTTAGTATTGTCCTGATACAACAAGGTTGTGAGTTCCATCCCCAGTACAGGCAAAAAAAAAAAAAAAAAGAATTAGCTGATGACCATTCATCTATCTCCCTGCACTCTCCTTTCCCCAAAAATTCAACAGATAAGTAATTTCTTTTAAAGAATCAAGCAATTCTATCCCTTCCTCTCTATAAAATACTATCTAATAAAAGAGTAATATGCAAATTGACTATCACTCCAAGACACAAATTGGCTGCCCCCTGTGGTCAAAGATGCCGCCCCCCCCCCCACCATGTGGCTAGAAGATGGTCAGTAGAGGAGGGCAGTTGGGAGAGACCATGACAGCAAGGGAGGGCAGTTGGAGGGGACCCAGATGTGCAGGGGAGGACAGTGGGGGAGAGGCAGGCCTACAGGGGAGGGCAGTTGGGAGAGGACCAGGCCTGCATGAGAGGGCAACTGGGGGAATCAGGCCTGCAGGGCAGAGCAGTTGTGGGCAATCAGGTCAGCAGGAAGGGCAGTTAGGGGTGACTGGGCCAGCAAAGGAGGGCAGTTGTGGGGGACCAGGCCTGCAGGGGAGATCAATTGGGGAGGAACCAGGCCTGCAGGGGAGGGCAGTTGTGGGGGATCAGGTCAGCAGGGAGGGCAGTTAGGGGTGACCAGGCTGTCAGAGGAGGGCAGTTGGGGGAGACCAGGTCTGCAGGGGAGGGCAGTTGTGAGTGATCAGGCCAGCGGGAGAGGGCAATTAAGGGCAACTGAGCCAGCTGGGGGGCAGTAGGCATCGATCAGGCTGGCATGGGTGTGGTTGGGAGCCAGCAGTCCTGGATTGTGAGAGGGATGTCCAACTGCCAGTTTAGCTGGATCAGGCCTAAATAGGCAGTTGGACATCCCTCAAGGGGTCCCAGATTGGAGAGGGTGCAGGTTGGGCTGAGAGACAACCACTCCTCCCCCGACACACAAATTTCATGCACCAGGTCTCTAGTGAATAAATAAAAATTTAGAAAGCAAAACAAAAAGAAACTGGCTCATGCAATACAATATAGAGATAGTAGTTATATTTCTCTAGAGAACCCCTAACTAAGGCAAGGTGCTATTGATAAATTTGCACCAATCAACAGGGAAGTGCCCATTGATACAATCTCTAAGGCTGAATGTTAGCATATTTTAAAACGTTTTCCTCGTTGAGAAATACATGGAACAGAATCGCCTGAACCTTTTGCCAGGCTTCTTCCCACAAAGCTTCCGGACCTGAGGACACAGCACAGTGCTCCCCTGGCACAGCTGAAGCCGCTGCAAATGAAGAGCTGCCCGCAGTAACATTTCTTTCTCCTGATAATGTCAACGGTTGTTCACACTCTGAAAACTCCACTCCAGGCTTAAAACAAGTATATTTTTCGAGTTGTCGTCGTGTTCTCCGAGTTCTCTTCTCAGTCAACGCTGCCCGATGGGCTCCCCAAACCGCGACCCAGTCGCCGCCGGCGGCACCCCAGCTCGGAAAGGGGCCCCGTGGGCAAGAGGTTACAGCAGGAGCTGATGACCCTCACGACGTCTGGCGACAAAGGAACTTCTGCCTTCCCTGAATCAGACCACCTTTTCAAATGGGTGGGGACCATCCATGGAGCAGCTGGCACAGTCTAGGAAGACTGGAGGTATAAACTCTCCCTAGTGTTCCCCAGTGGTTCCCCGTACAATGCACCCACGGTGAAGTTCCTCACGCCCTGCCACCACCCCGACGTAGACACCCAGGGTAACATCTGCCTGGACATCCTAAAGGACAAGTGGTCTGCCCCGTATGACGTCAGGACCATCCTGCTGTCCATCCAGAGCCTGCTAGGAGAACCCCGCATCGATAGCCCGTTGAACACACACGCTGCAGAGCTCTGGAAAAACCCACAGCCTTCAAGAAGTACCTCCAGGAAAAGGACGCAAAGCAGGTCTCCAGCCAAGAGCCCCGACCTGGGCTGGCCAGCCTGTCCCCTTGTGCTGTCTTTCTACTTTTTTCCTTGGATGGTCTGTCCTCGCCTTGATTTCTATATAGGACTCTATCTTCAGCTGTCGTGTCATATTTGTTTTGTGTTTGTTTTTTAAATTAAGTCTCTGGTTGAGCCCCTGGGATGAATATATTAAATAAATACATTTTGAATTTTGAAAAAAAGCACCCAAGTATGTTTTTCTATTCAAATATAAAATTCAGTTCAAAAAAATAACGTATTATTTTCCTTGTGCAGAATATTTTATACCGTTGGCAAAATTATTATCACATTAAACCTTTACTCTAAATTATGCATTAAGAAAAAAATGGTTAGTTCCTTCTTTTCTCAAAAAACATATATTGCTTCGGGAAGATGGATTTCTAAGAGTGAAACTATGGAAATTTGCTATAACCACTATCATGAAATCAAAGATCATAGTTTTTAAAACGTATTTTGTTTTTCTTTCTGTGATGCAAATATTTAATGAAGTTCTCATCTGACTATTTTAAGTTGGGGAACTTAGACTCTTTTCATTCTATATATTGTCCAGGTTATTTAAAGTATCCAAATCCAGAGAAGGAAGTTGGTTAAAACCTTAAGATTTATAGTTTAAAACATTTACTGAGATTATGTTTTTGAACTAAATATATGCAGACCTTAGTGGTAGAAGAAAGATGTATTTCTACTTTCCTGTATATTTTTAACATATAAATTATTATCTACATTTTAGCTTTATATTTATAAATATCTAAGTTTTGTCAATGTAGATGAATTTAGAAGATGTTGATATCAGTTCTTTTAAAGCAACAAAATTTTACTGTATCTTGGGAATTTTCTGATCCCCTTAAATATCACATTATGTAAGTACTAGAGGCCAGGTACACAAAATTTGTGCACAGGGGGGTGGGGGATCCCTCAGCCTGGCCTGCACTCTCTCCAATCTGGGAACCCTTGAAGGATGTTTGACATCCCTCTTGAAGTGTGGGATTGCTCACCTTCCTGCCAGCCTGATTGCCCCTAATTGCCCCCCCCCCCCCTGCTGGCCTCTTCACCTCTAACCACCAGTGCCTTGGCCCCCACCACCATGGCTTTGTGCAGAAGGACATCCAGATGGATGTCCGGAAAACATCCGGTCTAATTAGCATATTACCCTTTTATTGGTATAGATCACTTGATTTTATTTGGCTTCTTTCCCATTGCTGGTAATTGGTGGGTAGAGCCCAGGTTGCTGCTAGCCATTTTACAAGGCATAGAGCAGTCTTAAAAACAAAGAATTGTCCAATGTACATGCTAATAGTGCTCTGGCTAAGAAAACATAACCAATGGACACAGGTAGGGTGTGGGGGAACAGGTGAGAGCATGTACTGGAAGGTGGAGGTGGGAGGAGAGAGGTCAAGGGGGGAAAAGGAGACAGGTAATACTTTAAAATTTTTAAATTTTAAAAATTATCATATAAAAATAAAGATGCTGACTGTAGCATCTATTTATAAACTCACAGACTTTTTTTGGAAATATGGCTTGCTGGCAGTATAGCAAAACTAACATATATCAAATCTCCATTTGAGTATCCTAAGAAGAAAGGTGATACAGAAAAGACACATTAGCTAAGCATGTATGAGGAAAACAATATAGTAAAGTTTAAAAAACCTGATTCAGCTCTGGATGGTTTGGCTCAGTAGATAGAGGGTCGGCCTATGTACTGAAGGGTCCTAGGTTCGATTTTTGTTAAGGACACATGCTCAGGTTACGGGCTCAATCACTAGTAGGGGGTGTGCAGGAGGCAGCTGATAAGTGATTCTCATCATTGATGTTTCTATCTCTCCTTTCTCTCTGAAATCAATAGAATATATAAGTATATTAAAAGAACAGATCCTCCGTAAAAAAAAAGTAAGTAAATAAATAAGCATAATTCAGCATAGATATAAATATTGCACAACCAGAAAACACTTCAGGCAACATTACCAGTATACAAAAGTCAAAATGTAATAGAACACAGCTGTCGTAAAGGTAAATGTGGATCATTATTGGAATTAATGTAGTCCTGTGATTAAGTGTAAATCCAGCTTTTAGTCAAGTTGAGTGTTTTCTTATTATTGAGTTTTAAAAGTTCTTTGTCTGTTTTAGACAACAGTCCTCTATCAGGCATATCTTTGAAATTATCTTCTCTCAGTCAGTAGCTTATTTTTCTCCCCCCTTTAACCTCCCCTTCCTTTTTTTTTGCACCAAGCAGATATTTTTAATTTTAATGAAATCTGGCTAATCAATTCTTTTTTTCATGGTTCATGCCTTTCATATTGTATCTAAAAATGTATCATCACACTCAAGGTCATCTGGATTTTCTCCTTCCCCGGAAAGGGCTCTTCTGACCTGGAACAATTTTGAGACCCCAGTAGGTCTCACTTCCACCCAGTTTGCTCAGGTCCCTGATTCCAGCTGTACTGTCTCGGGGTCTGCAGGCCAGCACTCTCCTTCTGCTGCTTCTGTGCACTTTTACTTACAAATTAAGCATCCATCAAGATCTTATTCTACTAAACATATGCAAAGGTAGACAAGGACAGATCATGTTTCTGTGCATTTAATACGTCCAAATTGAACCGCTAGCTGTAATGAACTACCACCATCAGCTTTTTAGGTCCTAAGTACTGTTTACCTCAGGAGTGCAGTTTCAGGGTTGTGAAAGGTTTTGAATGGTCTATTGTTCCCATGAGTCATGTTAATTTTAATGTGAGGTTTTTCAGAATGTGAAAATTTTCAAGAATCATGTACAGTTTTATAATAGAAACACCTGTGCATGGTGTATGTCACATGCACACAAAAAGGCATATTCACATACTTGAGGACAGAGGAAAAATATGAATGAGTGTATAGATGCTTTCACTTATTGTTTCCCAATAAACATTTTTAATATTTATGAATATACTCCAGATTTTTTTCATGTTTCCAAACTATTAATTTTGGTGCCATAGTTTACTAAATATTTTTATCCCTTTGAATACTCTAGTTATCTTTATTTTCTATGTATGTATGTATGTATGTATCTATCTATCTATCTATTTATCTATCTATGCTAATTGACCAGAATGAGAGAACAATTGGAATGACCAGAATGACCCATCACTATGACCCAATCACGCCCTCCCCCAACCGCCCGTGGTCCCTCCCCTGGGCCAGGCCACCTTGATCAGCCCTTATCAGGGCAGGCGGACTGGACCCCACCTGTGCACGAATTCATGAATCAGGCCACTAGTCTTAAATAAAGAAATACATATCTTTGTACCAATGGTGGTTTGATTCAATTGAGTCATTTTCTGGAAGTTCCAGACATGGCTGAAGAACAATGCTTGTAAATTTCTTCTAAGAGTCTTCCAAATACTGTGCAAAAGCCATATTTCAAATGTCAGCATTTATTTCTACATTGATGCTGTAATTACAATGTTTGTGGTATGTATACATTTATAGATGTCTGGATTATACTTCTAATTTTAATAAGATCTGAGGAATCTTATTCCCTAACTTCGTGTAAACATGTAGTTTAGAATTCATTCCTTTAGTTAATAGTTACCTTATTGACATCATTGTAGTAGAAATAGTATACAAAATCCCAGGATTAGATCAGCAATATGGGTGAGAAAAATATTGCAAGTTATTCACAAATTAGTAAGTGTGCAAATCCACCTGGAGAATTTATTTTCTTCAGTTTCCTCTTCTGTAAAACTAGAATGCCAATTCCCAACTCACAAGGCGATTTTAAAACTTAACTTGATATGTATTAAAAGAGAACAATAAAGTTTCTTTAAGATGAGATGCATATGGCTATCCTAATTTTATGCCTCAACATAATTAGAAATAACAACACATTATGTACCTTCAGGGCTGTTTGTAAACATCCTAAATCTGTAAATGCCAAGTGCTTGTTATTTACTGTGAAATGCTACATTGTTTTCCATTAAGTAGTGCCAAAAAATTCAGCTATATGTCTGGAACAACGAATAAAGATTTTTTTGACTGCTTGTATGTTCAAGCTTGGTGGCAGGTGTTGAAGACACAAAAAATAATACAAATGAACCTGCTGTCTGTAAATGGAGGGAGAACACATTCATAAATGTTACCAAACAACACAGCATAAAAAGGGATAAATAGGAATTGAGCAGTGTAAGCAGTAGCTGCAACAGGAGTGTAGGGAAGCTCAGAGAAGAGAGAGTTAGGCAGAGTTCCAAGGATATGGGAGGTTTCCTCTGGCTTTTAAAGGAAGGTTAAGATCTAGCAGAGTGTGAACAACATGTCTAGCATTGGGGACCTCAGGTCACAGGTGCACACATGATTAGGGGAAGGTCAGCAGAGCAGCTTAGGTAGCCTGTGTGTTCCTCAAGGCACATATATATAGAGAGATATAATGATGTGAAAAATGTTGTGAAAAATCTTAATAAGAACAACATCGTGTGCTGTGGTATAAAAAATGTATTGGACATGACACAGTGAAAGACAGTGAAACCTGTTAAATCGTTTAGCTAGAGTTGCAATTAGGTTATCTATACTAATAAAAGGGTAATATGCTAATTAGACTGGAAATCTTCCAGACATCCTTCTGGAGTCCTGCTGGACAAAGCCACAGTGGCAGGGCCTGAGACAGAGGTGGTTAGGGGACATCAGGCCAGCAGGGGAGAGAAGGTAGGAGACAATGAGACTAGCATGGAAGGGCAGTTAGGGGGCAATCAGTATGGCAAGGGAGGGCAGTTAGGGGGTGATCAGGCAGGCAGGGAAGCAGTTAGGAGCTAGCAGTCCCAGATTGCAAGAGGGATATCTGACCACTGGTTTAGGCCCAATCCTGGCAGTCAGACATCCCCTGAGGGGTCCCAGATTGGAGACAGTGCAGGCCAGGCTGAGGAACCCTTCCTTACCATGCATGAATTTCATGCACTGGGCCTCTAGTTTTAAATAAGGACACACAGCAAATAAACAAATATATATTAACTATCAAATACCAATTTATGCTCATCATGTATATCTTACTAAAGACACCCAGTAATTCAGAGTACATGTTATTGTGTAGATAATGTTAATAAATAGTAACTCAGGGGCTTGCTTTACATATATAAACACTATTCATTATTGATCTATTATACACTGAGTTTAAAATGCTAATGACAGACTCTCACATTTTAATTTGCTTTTAATAATGACTATCATTAATTGTGTGTACTGCCGGTAAAACTAATGAAATAATTTTTAGTTAAAATACCAATAGTTGGTTATAACAGTCTAATTTTCCTGAAAAAAAAATGTGTTTTACAACTGATTGGTCTGAAACTTTATAGTGATGTATTTAGTAAAAATTACTAGGAACATAAAGGCAGCAAAAGATACAGAGGGCATTATTATATGTTGCTTCAATTATGCAAAAGCCAAGTAAGGTTTTATTTATTTATTTATTTTTTTGGATAAAGACTTTATTTATTTATTTATTTTTTAATCTTTATTGTTCAATTTATTAATTACATTGTTTCCCCTTTTTATCCCCCTATAGCTTCCCTCCACCCTGTACCTATCCCATCCTCCACCCTCACCTCCCCCTCCCCACTGTCCTCTCCCATTGTTGCTAGATTTTTGTCCAGTCTCTTGCTGCACTTCCCACAACCCTTTTCTCCCCAAGAATTGTCAGTCCATTCCCTCTCTATGTCCATGTCTCTGTTATATTCACCAGTCTATCCTGTTCAACAGCCTATCAATTCACTTGATTTTTATGTTCATTTGTTGATAGATGTGTATTTGTTGTTGCTAGTTTGCACTTTTACCTTTTTCTTCTTCCTCTTCTTAAAGAATATCTTTCAGCATTTCATATAATGTTGGTTTGGTGGTGATGAACTCCTTTAGCTTTTTCTTATCTGCGAAGCACTTCATCTGACCTTCAATTCTGAATGATAGCTTTGCTGGATAGAGTAATCTTGGTTGTAGATTCTTGCTGTTCATCACTTTGAATATTTCTTGCCACTCCCATCTGGCCTGCATCGTTTCTGTTGAGAAATCCGCTGACAGTCGTATGGGTGCTCCCTTATAGGTAACTAACTGTTTCTCTCTTGCTGCTTTTAATATTCTCTCTTTGTCTTTTGCTCTTGGCATTTTAATTATGATGTGCCTCGGTGTGGTCCTCTTAGGGTTCCTATATATTGGAGTTCGGTGCACTTCTTGGACTCCTAAGTCAATTTCTTTCACCAGGTGTGGGAAGTTTTCAGTCACTATTTCTTCAAATAGGTTTTCATTGTCTTGGCCTCTCGCTTTTTCTGGCACCCCTATAATTCGGATATTGGTATGCTTGAGGTTGTCCCAGAGGCCCCTTACACTATCTTCAATTTTTTGGATTCTTTTGGTTTCTTGCTTTTTCAGCTGAGTGGATTTTGCCTCTTTATATTTCAAATCTTTAACTTGGTTCTTGGGGTGCTCCAGGGCACTTTCAGGTTTTTGTATAATATTTTTTGTTTCAGTCAGTGTATGCTTAATTTCTGGTTGGTCCTTTTTCATATCCTTGAGAGCCTGCTTTATATCCTTGAGGGTTTCTTTCATTTCCTTGTAGGACTCATTCATTTCCACGTTGATCTTGATCATTTCCACATTGGTCTTGATCATTTCTTTGCAGCTCTCGTTTATATCCTGGAGGGTGTTGTTCATTTTCTTGTAGGACTCACTCATTTCCTTTGTGGTCTTGCTTATTTCCTTATAGGCCTCGATCTTTTGTTGGAACCTCTTAAAAAACCCTATAACCGTGGTTCTGAATTCCATGTCCAGTCGTTTTTTTTCCTCCATTTCTTTCACATCTGATTTCTTTCCATGTTGCTGCATGGTGGCTGCTTCCCTGAGTTGGTCAATTAGCTTTGTGTGGTAGACGTGCTACAAGGGACAGTGGCTCAGCCTCCCCAGTTACCTGAGATGGATATGGGCTGCACAGTCTTGCTGAAGTTAAGCTCAGTTAATCGTTGCTAGCACTTGGAGGGTTGACCTCCAGGCCGATTGTCTGTGAAGCTCGGCTGTGCTCAGGTTGGGTGGGCGGAGTCTCCGGGCCAAGCAGACAGCGTTAGCTCCGCCCTCTGCGGCCCCAGGGACTCTGTGCCGGGGGCAATGGCCGCCAGCACCTCTGAGAGAGAGCCGCTGCGGAGCTCCACCGGCTGCCGGGGAATTCAGACTTTCCCAAAATGAGACTGCATGCGCAATGGCTCACCCAGGGTTGTAAAACAAAGCAGTCTGACGGTTTTCCGAATGAGAGGCAAGTCGCGGTGTGCTCTCTGCGCCTTCATGCAGCCGAGCTGTTCGCGCGAGCTGCCTTTCCACAAGCCGGGAGACCCGGCAGCACCCGAGCTTCGGCGTGCCCTCCCACTGTCCAGTTTTCACCCCGTGTGATAGTGGGTTCTCTGGACTTCGCCCAGAGCTGGAGAATCAGCCCAGTAGGACGCCTTTGTCTCCCGTTCGAGAAAACTGGCCGGTTTTCAGCCGCCTGCCCTCTCCGCGGCGCGCGCTCCAAACCTCTCTCCGGGCGAATCTTTCAACGCCGTCCGCCGCCGCTCCTCCGGGTCACAGTGTCTTATCTTCACTTTTATTTGTGGAATTTTCACTCGGCGAGCTTTCTGGTGATTCTGGAAGGTGTTTGTTCTTTCGTTAAGTTGTAGTATTAAAATTGCTGATTATGACGGCAAGATAGGTGTTTTGCCTTTGCCGCCATCTTAGTTCTCCTTCCCAAGTAAGGTTTTAAAAAAAATTGTATGTGATCCTGTTAACACAAACCCTTCTTACTCCTATAATATGCTAATATAATCATAATTTATCTTTAGATGAATTTAAATTCAATTTTATTATGTCTATTTTTAAATAGCTGCAATGGTGAAATACACTTAATGTTGTTTTGTCTTATTTACTTAATATCAGATCATGAGCATTTCTTCGTAATCATCATCCAATGGTATCAATATAATTCATTTTGCGAATGTGCCATTGTTGGATTCCTGATCCCTTTACTATTGAAAATTCAAGTTGGGAACACTAGTTATTACTTGGTAAAAGCTTTAAAGTAAGTTGAACAGGAATATTAGGCCATTAAATTAATTTTGAGTCTACTCCAAAATATGATGTCAATGATAAATGTATTTTAGGGTAAAATCAACTCTAAGTTCATGCCAAGGCCCACTAGCTCAAATCACAATAGATATTAAGGAACTTTTTTGTATGCCATACTTCCCCATTAAACAGTTAGCCCCGTAAGATCTGCCTCCTCTGTCATTCAGGGCCTACTTGGTGCTCGGTACATACTAAGTTCAATAAATATGTGATGAATAAATTAACTAAAGAAAGGCCACAGTCTTTAGAGCTAAACCAGAGCCAATGCAAACAAAAGTCAGGACATTGAAATTTGTATAACATTAAATTCATTTTGGAGGGAGAAGGTATATTTTGTTAAATGGGTGCATGTTAAAATACCCTTCTGAATGTTTACGTGGTTCTTACAGAATGTCTAATAATGTGTTGCTGGGGTGATGAAAGACTTGGTGGGGATCCTGAAATTTCTTTTTTTGTGTGTTTCTCCATCAGGCAGACGCTGTCTTTAGATAGTATTTCATTAATAAAAGTGTCAGCCCATTAACTTCACCTTTTAAAACTTTGCCCTTTCAGACAATAATTGCTATGCATTCTCTTAGTTTCCATTGTAATTTTCTTTTTTTAATTTTAATTAGGTGTTAATTTGTGGCCTAAGTGACACCATTAGAGGCTAAGTGAATGACTTCATTAGGAGAATTTTCCCGAAGAGATTTTTAAAGGAACATTGCTCTTTTTTTAGCATTGATGTATCTATCTCTCTCTCACTCTCCCTTGCTCTCTGAAATCAATAAAAATAATAAATAAATAAATAAATATATTAACCCTATAATCTGACCTGTTCATCTCATTTTATATATTATGGCAAGAAAACAGGAGAAGAAATAAATATATTTGTAAGTATTGGAAAAATATAGAACACTGGGTTGCACTGGAGTTAATAGTGTGTATAGTTAATTTATACAATTTAATAGTTAATGGCTAAATTAAAAAAAATTAATAGCTCATTTTATAAATCAGTGTGCATAATGATTTAAGGCATATTTATCCACTAAAATAAAAAGCTAATTAATACACATTATTGGTCTAAAGTGATTTTGAACCTCACAAATTCCCCCACCACCAGAAACTCAAGCTTTCCTTTTCTTACAATGAAGAGAGACAGTGAGCCATGTAAATTGTAGGGCTTTGCTAAGGCCTTATGGAAAAAATAGCACCCTGTCTTAGGGTCATACATATTTAAGTCCGGAGGTCTCCCCTTTCTTTCTGATGAAATGACATAAGAACACAGAGCTCTCTGCCAGAGTTTGTTTTCCATCCACAAAGCACCTCATGGCACTCTGAGAGTATGCACACAGTGTACAATGGAAGCAGGGTTATTCTTAGCTACTTGATCTTGTGTCTTCTTTTTTGAGATAGACCAGCTTCCCTCCCTTATTCTGATGCAAACCTGAAATCATGCACCTGCACCTTGCCAGATGGAGTTGTGTGCAGGTTTAGTCAATCTGTCTTGGGCTGCGGATTGAAACCTTTGAGAAATGCAAACACATCTTCAAGTGATCAAGGAGGTGGAAAAAAAACACAAAACCTCTTTCTTCTCTAACTGAGACAGAACAAAATGAAAATCGTCTACTCCTTATGACAATGCATAATAAAGAAGATAATGGCAAGTGATATTGATAAGTTCTGCTTATCTTGGAAATGAAAACATCTACCTCTTCACCACTAAAATCAGGCCACTCCACACGCTTCAACTAGAAAACTTGAATAGCTTCTCATTGCTCTTCAAGTAAGCCTGCAGCTCCTCTAACATTCTCTGGGGTTAGGCCCCAGGCCGCTCCACCTCTCCCTCTCATCTCCTCCCTTCCCCCATTCCCTATGCTTCGCTTATACCCACCATCTTCAAGATCCTCAGAGGACTTTCTCCCTTCCTTCCAAATGCTATTCCCTTCACCTGCAACAATCCCGAGCTATTATTGGGGCTTTCTCTCTAATAATTCACACCCATACATCTGGCAATTTTTCCAACCATCTTTTCTGAAGCACTTATAGATGCAATTTCACATTTATTTGTGTAATTATTTGACTAACTGCACTTGAACTAGACCATATGGTCTCCCAAAATAGAGCATAAATTTCCTAAGGGTAAACACCATTTACCCACCATCCTCTTCCCAATGCCCAGCAGAGACCCAAGCTCAATGAACACTCTGTCTATAGTGCCATGAAGAGTCCATGCCCAACACAAACTAAGGATTTAAAAAGATGTTGTCCATGTCACAGGAATTACAGTTGCCATTCTTGTGTGTGTGGCAAAGAACTAAGGCAGATCCTCATGTTCTCAGCAAAGAAGGAGCTGGCGTTTTTTAGTATTAGCTGCGTCATGGACCAATTCCAGTGAACCAGGTGATGATTTAAGATGGCACATTACTCTGCTGTAAAAAAAGAAGGAAATCTTATATTTTGCAACAGCACGGATATACCTAGAGCCAAGTGAATTAAGCCTGTCAGAGAAAGAAGACTATCATATTATTTCACTTATATTTGGAATCTAATAAACAATAAACTAGCAAAGAAAATAGAAATAGACTCATAGATACAGAGAATAGACTGATAGCTGTCAAAGGGGAGGGGTGTTGGAGGATTAAGTAAACAAGGTGAAGGGATGAGCAAAACAAACAAACAAATAAACAAAAACACCTTAATAGACAGACAACAGAATGGTGATTACCAGAAAGAAAAGGGGTGGAGAGTAGAAGAGGGTAAAGGGGGGATAAATGGTGATGTAGAGAGACTTGACACATTACAACATACAGATGATGTATTATAGAACTGCACACCTGAAATCTATATAATTCTATTAACTAATGTCACCCCAATACATTCAACAAAACTGTTTTTAAAGAGTTATGCTAATATAAAGTATTTCAACCTTACACACTTCTGTGAGGTAAGTATTTTACCCAATTTTATACATGACAAAACTGAGGCATCAAGAAACTTTCACTGGCTGCAGATCTTTCACAGCCCCAAACACCAATTCGAGTGTGGGGTAGGACATTAGATGAAACAGAGGCTCAGGCCGTGCAGTAGACAGGCTCAGAGAGCTAGGAAAGGATAGAGTTAGAAAATGTCCAGGTTCATCTGACCATACAACCCATTCCTGTTAGGGCACTGGGTGAAAGAGGTGAAGGGACTAAGAATCACAAATAGGTAGTTACAAAATAATCACGGGAAGTAAGTAAAGCATAGAAGATATAGTCAATAACATTGTGATAACTATGTATGGTGACATTTGGATTACTGGAAATCTCGAGAGGACACTATCTATGTAAAGTATATGATTGCCTAACCACTATGCTGTATACCTGAAACCAATACATAATTTAAAATATTTAAAAATGAAAAGAATGTTTGCACTTATCTTCACAAGGGATATTGGTCTCTAGTTTTCTCTTTAATAATGTTTTGGTCTGGCTTTGGCACCAGGGTAACATGACTTCATAAAATATATTGAGAAGTGTTCTTTTCTCTTATATTTTCCTGTTTCCTTTTTAGTAATCTTCAGCCTGAATAATCTGATTGTCAATGCCAGTGTAAATGACAAGAAATCAGATATATTTGCCTCAAAATTAAAGTAAAAGTAATTAAAGAAAGATAAACAGAGGCATAGCAAAAAGTCCATCGGAAAAGTATAGGCCATATTTACTGCTTCAAAGTAATATTAATTCAGTCAATGTATTGAATTCAACAAGAAATATGAGTGGGGAGAATATGAGTGATTTCATTCTGTTATGCCCCTCTCTGAGATGGAGCCACTGCTGATTACTTGCCAACCTTCCAAGCGGTGCCACATCACCAGGGAAGCCCTGGGTTCTACAGACAGTTGCCCTCTGCCAGGAGACCCAAGCTGAGAAAAGAGGAAGCTGAGTTCTCGTCAACACTGCCAGCCTGAGCAACATGGAAAGGGTCCCTTTTCCTTCTCTGAAAAAAATGATGACACAAGGGAGTGTTGCAGGTTCATTAGCAAAAGGGTCAATGTCTAAGCAGGTCTGTCACAGTCAGAAGTTGGTGGCATGGGGACCTCAAGGAAATGCACACAATGTTTCCATAGGAAAATATTTAAAGAACAAAGAAGGTGACACAAGTGGGGTTGGCATGAGGTCCGTTTAACCAGCAGCTGCAGCTGCAGCTGGAGGAGACTGCTGACCTGTGGAGCAAAGCATCATGGTAACTGACACTGTGCGGTCAGATGGGAACAAACGTCAGAAGTATTGGAATCCTCCACAGAGGTAACAGAGTTATGTGATTAGCAAGAATCAACACTGGCAGGCTTCTAAGCTATCTCTCAGAACAAACGACCTCCCATCATCATTATTTCTAAATGAAAACACCAAGCAGTCACAGAACATTTGAATTTAAAGGCACCTGAAGTATACCAATGTTCAGACTGCATTTTACAGACAAGAAAACTGAAGGGGATGATATTCAATGGATGTTTCTAAGGATCCATAAGGTACTACAACTTCAACTTTCTTCATTCCAAATCAAATGTTGGTTTCAGAACTTTTAAAAGTGTTTTTGCTTTGAGAGTATGGAAATGGTAATATCCATCTCCTAAAAATACATCGGTAATAACATGGCTATGAGTTTTTAAATGTCACTGGATTAATAAAAGTGTATTAAAGGCAGTTGCTATTCAAACTAAGCTTCAGATATGACTTATAGACATGCAATTATGGTGTCATAAAGTTGACTACACTTATAACTAAGGCATAAATGGAACCAAGAACAGGAAAGATCTGACTTCTCTGTCAGATAATGGGGTATCAGTTCCAACAACTTGGAAAACGAACAAGAAAATAAACGGATAAAAATTAGCTTGACTTCAGTTTTAGTAGGATAAGGTAAAGATCCTTTGCATGATGACACAATGTTTGTTTAAGCAAAATTATTTGAGATGAAAAAAAGACTCTGACATCATCATTTGCCATAGGTAAGATATAATAGGAAAAAAAAAACAGTAGCTAGTGGCTGAAAATTGAGCTCATTTTGACTGACTTTCGAGAAAAAAAAAATAGCTGACATATTTCTAACCTTCAATCTTAAGCTTGCTAAGATTTGATAATTTAAAGAAGATACCAAATAGCAGTTTTTCTAGAAATGGGCAATTGAAATAAACACAATTATAAAAATTACCCATATGTATATGGAGTTGCCTTGAATCATGTAGGAAAATAATGTATTTTGTTACACAGATAATTTGTTCAGAAGAAAATTATGACAATACTAAGAAATAATATATATATATTCTCTTATTTCTTCTCTTACTTTTGGTAGAGTTTAAGGGAACATTTCTGCTTTACATGCATTGAATACTCCACAGAAATAATACCTACATATAAAATAAACAGCACCATTAACAATGGTTATCTTTGGCAGGTCATAGGGATTCATTGTGGACATTGAGACTGCTAACCAAGAGCTAAATTACTTTATTTCAAATGGTGTAGAGCCTGGAGAGGTAATATGTGAGTCTCAATTTCATCCCCCCTGCTGTATGGGAGAGGCAGTTTTAGTGCTTCTCTCACTGACCCAAAGTAAAAGGAAACCTTTTGTATTTGCATCTGTTACTTTTCCAAGCATTAGAAGTGAAGATGAAATATCCTCCTCCACTCACTGGGAAGCATATTGCCATAGCAACACATCACTCTATAAAGTTCATCAATTCAACGGCAGTTATCCCAAAGTAGCAGACAGCTTATATATTACAAAAGTTCTTTCTTTTAATGTGTAATAGAGCAAATGAATTAGACTGGTCTTGACACTGGGAGCTCAGCATTACATTTATATAGTGAAAGGGGATTAAAAGAAGAAAATATGTCTTCTTAGCCAATATTTGCCTGAAAAGGAGATTTTAATTAACTCAGTTTATCACATTCAACTAATGGCTTATTTCCCTCCGAAAAGAATATGTCAGCCAGTTTAAATATCCTGGTCATAAGTTATGTGCAACACTCTTACTCAAAGTGTTCTTTTAATCATAGCCCCACTTCCTCACCCTCAGCATATAAGCTTTAGGGAGCCAGACGCTAGCAGACATAGTCTGTCTTGTTCACTATGGTCTCACTGGAGTCTAGAAGGGTTCCTGGATCACAGTAGGTGTTCAGGAAGAGCACAGAGCTTGTTCATTGTGTGGACCCTGGATCCCAATGGCCCAGGTTAGACTCCCGGCTCCAGGTGACTCACATATTTGCTTCTCCTTCATGTTAGGACCCAGCTCACAGGTTCAGGGCTAAGCAGGAGGCTTATTTTATGTTAACTTATTACTAGTAGCCCTGCACATGAATCTGTCCACCAGCAGCTGCTGTCCTTCTGGAGCTCTCCACCCACTGCCCTGCCCTCCTGAAGGTCCCTCCTCTGCTCATAGGTTGCTGCCCTGCCCCTGTAGCTCTTCACTCCCTGCTTGTGCTCTAGCTCACTTCCTCACCCTCCTGCTGATCCGTAATTCGGTCTTTATGTGGTCAGTCAATACACTTCACGGCATAATGACCATTTGCATATTACATCTTTATTATATAGGATTGATTTCAGAGAGAGGAAGAAAGAGGGAGATATAGAAACATCAATGATGAAAGAGAATCGATTGGCTGCCTCCTGCATGCCCACAACCCAGGTATGTGCCCTGACCAGGAATAGAACCTGGACCGCCTGGTTCATGGTTCAATGCTCATCCACTGAGCCACGCCCGGTAGGAAGTTTATTCTAGCTGAAGGCTTGGAGGATGCCTGGCACACAGGGTACAAAATATAAAAACTTGTTATTATTTTCTTGCTGCTTTTAGCTTATAGATTACTAGAGAACTGGTGCACGGATTTGTGCACTGGTGGGGTTCCTCAGCATGGCCTGTGGAGATTGGGCCGAAACGGACAGTGCAATACCACCTGCTGCTCCCACTCATCCTGGCCCCACTGTGCCTGCTGCAGGCTCATGACCAGTCAGTCCCCAGTGGTGCTTACCAACCATGAGCCCAGCATCTGGTGCCGGTGGGTCAGCTGAGCTGCACTCCCACTGTGGGAGTCCACTGACTACCACAAAGGGGAAGCTCCTGCATTGAGCATCTGCCCCCTGGTGGTCACTGTGCATCATAGCTTGGTCACTTAGGCTTTTATATATAGAGATAAACTGAACTCAAGCCCCAGCTCCCTCCCCTTGTCAGTCCTCCACACAGGAAGCAGGAGGGGCGATGACCACTCTATTATAACAGCATCTACTGCCTGCTGGGAAACAAGGCAAAAGGAAATAGTCCTTTAAATACTCCACATCATGAACTGATAGCTTAGAATAAATTTGCTGCACATTTCCTGTGAATGGAAACAAAATTGTATTTAAAACAAAACTGCAGCCAATCTAATCCTTTAGGTCTTCCTTCTAAACTCTCATGTAGCGCTCTGGCTTAAATATAACTCAGACAGACGGAAAACGACTCTGCTAAGGAGGCCACTCAAGGTTCTGAAGGGAAATTGCTCATCTTAGATTTATTGTGTCTAAATTACCAAATAGCCACCCAATTGGCAACGTTGGCAGCCCTTCACTGACAGTCACCAGTCAGGAATACAAAATCGAAATTACTCTCTCACCCCAGAGGTGAAATTTATACTATGCCTGGTCCCATTAGCGTGAGCTGGGATGGTTGAGAAAAATCTATGCAAATCACTTTTACACCACATTAATTTAAAAGAAAAGAGGAGCTGTCTACTCGGTGGAATTACGTTGTCATTTTTCTGAATTGCTACATTATACTAATTATGAACTAGTGTCTGACATTCTAAGCTATTTGGTAACTAGAGTTGTCGCACTCTTTCTTCAGGAATGATCTTATTCATCCCCAAGGCTTCAAACTGATCTGAGGTCTCTATTATCAACCCAAACCCCTCACTTTAGCTTCAAGGAATAATTTCTAATTAACTGTCAGACTTACACATGCAACTGGAGCGCAGCATCTTCAAACCCGAGTCCAGTGTGTCTCCTTTGGCCTATATCTGCCCATTCATCTGAAGTTCTGAGATTGCTAGGAAAAAATTTTCAGTCTGACCCATCCTACCTTTCAACTTCATCTCTTGTCCCTCCACCCACAACTCACCTTTCAGAACATCCACACCTTTCTATAGCTGCAGATTTGAGCCTTCTCCTGGGAACATCCATCCATGCTTTCTCCACCCGGCAACCATAGATAGCCCTATGTCTAAGAGCCAGTTCCCACTCCCTCCTCTGGTGGGCGTTTCTGACACGCCTGGGCCAGGTCAGGGTTCCCAGATCTCAGTCTCATTGAAGGTCATTCCTCCTTCAATTAAGATAATGCATTGGGGCAAAATGCCAGAAAGGTGTTTCCCTTTCTTCGTTTGCTGTGAGCTTTCCTTGAGGTCAAGTCTTATTCTCACTCAGGATACCTTTTTCCTTTAGCACATAGTAAGCTAGCAAGGAAGGTTTAGGGAATGATTACATGAAAAATTTTAAAATTCTAAATGTAAGCCTCAGACATTAATCCTTAAACTCAGGGTTGAACTTTCATCTTTTAATCTTTCTGGTTATAATTGAGGAATACCAGAAGAAGGATCACATTTAAAATTATATCACTTATTTTGACAACTTGAAGTGTCCAGCATGCACAGGTTGGCCCTATATGTTGATACTCAACCCTCTTACCGCCTGTTCAGCTGAGAGGTACCCCAGAAATGAGAAGCTGAAGTAAGGTGGAAGTGGAGCTTATATGCATATATGCATAACCCATGAACACAGACAATAGTGCTGTGAAGGCCTGGGGAGGGGAGTAAAAGAGAAGGATTAGGAGGGGGTTAATGGGGGAAGTGGGGGACATCTGTAATATTTTAAACTATAAAGATAAATGTTCTAAAAAGAATAATAAGATGGAAGTCGGGAAAAAAGATTCCAGTTCTTGGAAAACAAAATCCAATTCAACACTAACTTTTTTTTTTATTGCTTTGAGTGAATAGGCACATTGTTAACCATTTTATATGTTTTAGACAAATAATTATGAATTTTTTTCAAAGTATTTTGGAGGAAAGTGGTGTTTGAACACCTGCTCAGTGGAGTTAACAGATTGTACTACAGAGGGAATAGTATCTCTCCTGGTCATTACTTACTCTGGCACAGGCATAGAAACGTTTGGTTTCCTCAAGGCTAATTAACTAGAACTGATACTTCTCAGAGAAGTGACTATGGGATGCTCATATTTTAAAATAAACTTTAATTCTGGAAAACATATATTTTTCTATGTACTGTTAAACATATGTTTATGCAAATATAAACATTACAAAAGTTACAATACATGAATTATATTCCATGAAAATTTCTTGATTACCTACAACTAAGATTTAAAATTAACAAAACAGCAAAAACCTCATTATAACAGTTTGAACTACATGGTGTCCACCCAGATGCTCTGCAAACTCCAGACATCTCTCTGATTTCTGAGAGTGCCCTCACCCCAACTTGGGAGGAGAAAAGTATTGGCATTTTGTTCAGGCTCAGACATGACAGAAGTGGACCATTTAGCTTTTGAAAAAGGAGATGACACAGGTTTAGAGTTCAGATATAATTTTAAAGGGAATGATTTAAAAATGGGTCTTTAGTGAGAAAAATCTTAATGAATGCTCACTCTTCTTTTTTACTGTGGCCAGTGACCCTACCCAGCTGGGGACTCTCATTTTAATGAGGCAATATTGTATTTCTTCAGCAGTAGGCCCTGCTTTGAAACAGGTTCTGTTCTCTTCTGAAAACTCAAAGCCGCTTTCGTGCAAGTATTATAGATTAAGAAATTATTTCTTCAAATGAAGAAAAAAAAGTTTCATAGGGGCTTAGTGTTGAGAAAGCATAATTAAAAAAAAAAAGTCATTCCCTCCCTAATCTTCTTGGATGTCCTCCCTTTTAAGGTATTTCCATTGAAAGCAACCATTTTCTATGCTTTCAGTTATCATCTTATTTTTCTAAATCTGTAATTTGCATTTCATAAAGATAACAGGCACAGGGCAATTCCAGCCTTCTGAGCAAGTAATTGTAACTTTCTTTTTTTAAATGATATATTTTATTGATTTTTTTACAGAAAGGGATAGAGAGTTAGAAACATTGATGTGAGAGAAACATCAATCAGCTGCCTCCTGCACACTCCCTACTGGGTATGTGCCTACAACTAAGGTATATGCCCTTGATTAGAATTGAACCTGGGACCCTTGAGTCCGCAGGCCAATGCTCTATCCACTGAGGCAAACTGGTTAAAGTTAATTGTAACTTTCTAGCAGTGCATTTTTAAAGATCAGAGGGGAATAAGGAGTCACAACAAAATCTGAAGAGCAGGGATGTGATTTACTGAGATCTCTGGGTTACTCAAACACATCCATGAATCATCTAAACTTGGGAGTCTATTAACCCTCACCCTAACCCCTAACCCTAACTGAACTCCGTTTCATGGTTTTGAGCTTGAATTATAGATGTTATTTTTATCTGCTTAACAGAGGAATCATTTAAGAGTCCCTTTAAATGTTTTTATAGTAAAACTAGAGGCTCAGTGCATGAAATTTGTGCATGGGTAGGGACCCTAGCAGTTGCTGACTGTTGGCCAGGGTGCTTCCCTTCCCCCAGCTAGCTGGTGCCACTGCCTGCTGCCGCCACCACTGCAGAGGCCTCCCTTTCCAGACCGTGGCTGCCTCCTGATCAAACTCCTGGTCAAACTCCCAGTTGAACTCCCTGTCAAGAGGAAAATTTGCATATTTGGCTTTTATTATATAGGAGGATATTTTATTGGTCAAATATTAATGGTTGATTCAATGAATGGCCCCAACAAAAATGGCATAAATTTGTTCATGTTCTACTCTACTCTTGCACTTTTCATTCTACTTATTTTCAGACTCTGGAAACACATACATTATATACTAATTATTTTTTGAAACTTTTAGAAGAGTAAATGGTAGATATTAAATATATTAAGTGTAACACACATATGTGGGGTATAAAATGGAAAGCAACAACTGAGCAAGCAAGACAAACAAAAACTTAAGACTCAGACAACAGTATAGTGGTTACCAAAGGAAAAGGGGTTGGGATATCACAGGGTAAAGGGGCCTAAATACATGGTGATGTGATTGGACTTTGGATAGTGGCACACAATGCAATACACAGATAATTCATTGTAGAATTGTATGCTTGAGACCTATATATTGTATTAATTAGTGTCAGCCCAATAAGTTTAATTAATTTTTTAAAAATATTTAATTCCAATTTAACTTTTAAAGATCTTTAACATATCTTTGAATTCCCTATGACACCCTCAGTATAAGGGCAATACAAATTAAAACTAAAAGGCTTAATTCTCCTACTGAAAATGAGGAAATAGAAATATTTCCTTCTTTTCTTAGACAATTTACTTAAGAAAGCATGTAACTAAGGTCTTCCTCTGTCTTTCTGAAATGTCTTAAGTCTTTTTACACCCTCTGTCCGGAGCCTGGGTGCTGTCTCAGAAAGGCAATCACACAGACAGAGGTGTCCTGATCTCCCAGGCTCAGTGGGAAGACAGGGACCTCACTCTGATGAGCAGCCAACTCCAAGCTGCAAAAGTTTCTGCTTTCAGGGAGAGATGAGGGGCCTATTTTTCCTTTGGATAAAGCCAATGAACATAGAGATGACGATCCCCCAAACAAGTGCATTTAGGATGAACCATGTATGGCAAACAGTGCTGTTGACTGGAGGACTAGTAACTGTCCATCTTGAGAGCACGCAGGCAATGGGTTGTCTCGGCTTGGCTTTATACAGGGTGAGATTTCTTTATTTGCAGTTACTTAGCAGATGGCCTGCGGTGTGCATCACATTCTGGTTCAAGGCTAATCCAATAATAATAAAACTGTTTTCTTTCTTTACTACCTTTATGAAGAGGTTTTCTGAGTCGGGGAGAAGATTTTGTTTTTAATTATATTTCCTAGAATCAACAATAAAACTTTTCCATTGATCTCCCCCTTATACCTTCAAATAAAATGCATATAATTCCTACAGAAATAGCTTGCAGCAAACCTGGAGAAAGAAGGAGGCAGGAGTTCAAGTATTGGGCCCCTAAATACTTCATTGGTAACTTGTATTATCCCTCAGGCCCAGGTGACAGGGAGGAAGAGGGTGACGTTAAGTACACATCTGCCTCCCGCACAGAAAGTGTGCACAGGCAGCTAGGATGGAACCTGCAGGGCAGGTGCACTGAACATCAGTGATAGGATTTGTTCCTTCTCGCCATTTCTGGGACACTGAAAGGGAGCATAGCTACACAGTGTCTCAAAGAGTGAGTTAACTATGTGTGATTTTCAGTTACCTGTTTTCTCTTCCGTTTGCTGGCCTCTTTCTTCCATATCAAATAATGCGCCCGCATCTTCCCAATAATAGTAATAAAAGACGAAAAGAGAAGCCCAAGTGACTTTCTTCCCAACAGTTATTTTGGCAAATGTGTCCCATGTTAATGTCTATTTCTTGTGAAATTCTAATAAAAGTATTTCGTGTGCATCTGATCTTTAATTGCAAGTGACGATGCCCCCCACCCAGTAACCTCGGGGTGTTAGGATGTGTGCGGAGTCTTTGTCTCACCAAGAACAAGAGGGAGAAAAATCTTACAAGTCATTATTTTAGGACGCGTTGGAAAAAACAAGCAGTCATGAAACACAGCTAGCCACTGTCTTCCTTGATTCTGCACTTAGATTTGTTTTCTTTCCCTTTCTTTTCATAGAAGTCAATAGCCTTGTTGGTTTCTCTTTTGGATTCAATTTCAAAGAACTTGTGTCTGCTTTGAAACATTTTTAAGTCAGGCTTAATTATTAAGGCAGCCTGCTCGGGCGAGACCGTCAGATGGAAACTGCTTGAAGGAAAACTACCCACCCCGTGGTGAGCTTAGCTCCTAAGGGGATGAAAAGTTCTGGAACAGTGTCCGGCCCTAGCCACTAATGTGCACTGTGAAAATGCTCAATTGCAATCGTATATTTTTCCTGGGTTCAAGTTTCACATATCATCAATTCACAGATGAGGGTTGTTCTAAAAATGAGTGGTCAGGTAGGAACATTTACGATGAATACTTTATCCACAGAATCTTACTACTTATCATTTGGCTCTGAAAGTACCACAATTATAATAAATCCTAGGGTACAGGCTCCTAGAAGAATAGGCCGTTTGGAACTTTCCTACCTTCATAAAGCCATCTGGTTCTTGTTTTCCCATACCGTTTCCATAGAAAAAGAAGTCTGAAAAGTGAATTTGAGCTACTCTGCTTACTCAGACTTTGAGAGATTTTTTTTCTCAATAGAAAAAAAAATGGTTACACGCCCATTCCTGCAAAGTAACTTCTCAGCAATGTTTCCTCCAAATCTTTCCTTATCGTAAGCCCTGATTTAGTGTTGGAATACATTTATCAGAGATCATTTCTGATACAATGATGAGGTTTAATTTAAACCTTGTAACCACAAGCTCAAAATGGGTTTTGTTGCCAAGGTCTTGACTGTGTCCTGTTCCCGGTGTAAAGATAAAGGATGAACTGCTGATACTTCTGTCTTTGTTTCCCCCCAGGCCAGACCCAGTGTGGTGGAAACTCTATTAAATCACATGTGAAGAGCAACATGTCCCTTGATCAGCAGCTGTGGATTCATTTGTCCATTTCAAAAGTAACTAGGTTCTTGGGCCCACAGAAAGGTTACAAACACTGAAGGGACACCTTTTTTCCCCCCCCCAAATAAACCAGATATAAGAAACTTGCTACATGTACATTTAAGAGAGAAAACATAACTCTCTCTCTTTTGCCTTTTGAGAAAGCTTTTCCTAAGTCTGAGTCATCGTCAGGCAATGCCACTCATTTCAACTGAGGTGCTGACTCTTCCCAGCTCCACTTTATCCCACGTTGCCCTTTATGTCATGTGCATCAGACCTGGCTCCGGAGGTGACACAGAGCAGGTCTCTGAGTCTGACATGTGCTCCCCGGCAGCACCGGGCTTTATCTGATGGCCGACCCCAGCTAAAGGGTGACACGGGGAGGTGATGCCCAGCCGTGGCTGCCCATTGGAATCAGCTGGGATTTTAACAAGGTATCTAAGGCAAGAGAGGAAAAGGAAAACAGTCTTTTAAGAACAATGATCTAAGAACAGAAATAGTGCAACATTAAGAGGTCAATTAACAAATTTAACCTCACGCCCTACACTTTATCTGGCCTCTCAAATCAACTCCATTTTAGAAAAACTCAGAGGAAGTCCTTGAAATAGCATTTACTTATGCCAAGACATAGAGAAACTTTTTAAAACCCTAGAAGCTAACAACTAATGCCTGACCCATAGGCTATCAGGTCAACAGAGTTCAAAGTCAATTAACATTTGGGTCAAACAAGAGCCACCTATCTCAGTGTATTGTTTTAAAATGTTTCATTTCTTATCATGAGCCTGCCCTTTAATAAGATGGCCTGAAGGAAAGCATAGAGATTTGTAATTTTTTAAAAACCTTGTTCTTCCCAAAGCTCTCTTATAATTACTGTATATATTTCTAATTGCTTAAAATAAGATCATCTTGCTCATGCCAACTCTGAGTAAATTCATTAATTTATTTCAAGAACAAAAGAAACCCAAAGGAGAACATAGCTACTACTGAACCAATAAATTGCTTATCACTCTTTTAAGAACTGAAAGAATAATGTGCTAATAAATAACCAGCCATTGGTAAATTTGTGTTGTTATTAAAATGAGATTTTATTGGAGTAACTATTTGAAATCAAGTGGAAGAATGATTTTGAGTGAGACTTTTGAAATTACATTCCAATGCTAACTTATTAATTCTATACATGCTTTCCATTTCTCTTGGAAGTAATGGTACAGAATAAAAACCCTTTACCCCTTTAGTGCAATTTCCTGCCAGGGGTTGGAAGGCCAGTTTAGATTCAAGTGCAAAAGCAATTCAAATGCTCTTCAAATGAGGCTCTAACAATTAGGATGCCAAGTCCAATGAACAGTGGCTTAAACTTAAGGGCACACTGTTACTTAACCCTGGGACTTGTTTGTAGTCAGCAGCTCCACAATTCTTGGGCCCTTCCTCCTCAAATCCCATGCTGGCTTCCCCAGTTACCATCAGTAGAGCTGGACTGGGAGGCTACCCTGACAACAGGGGGTGAGCTTCATGGCCTCTGGAGTTGGAAGCCCACTGGCCAACCAGGAGGGTTTTGGAGGGCCTGGTGCCAGTCATTCCTACTATGTGTGTAACTGAGCCTTCTGGAAGGAAGTACGTTCTAGAGAATGTCAAGACACATCATTACAGTGTGAATGACAACAGGAAGGGGATTACCTGAACTGTCAAACTAAACATGCCTAGTCATTCCTTTTTTCTGCACCTCCTCTGCTCTACAGCATCACTCCTCCTTTTCTTACCGCCTGATACATCACCCTCAGAGTAGAAAACCCTTTTTCTCTGCCTGTTTGATTTCTGTTTGTTTTTAACATTTCATTAGTTCTTCCAATGCTTGTTTGTTATTGTTGTTGTTAAAGATGTTTTTATTGATTTCAGATAGGAAGGGAGAAGGAGATAGAGTTAGAAACATCAATGAGGAAAGAGAATCATTGATCAGCTGCCTCTGCACGCTCCCTATTGGGGTCCTAGTCCACAACCAGGGCATATGCCCTGACCAGGAATAGAATCATGACCTCCTGGGTCATAGGTCGACATTCAGAGAGCAGCATCTTAATAATTCTGGTTTGGAAAATACTCAGCATCAGCTTTTAACAATTTTGGTGATGATTGATCAAGGCAAGCCATCTTCCTTGGCAACAGTGGGTGTGGGACCCAAGGCAGACATTTGGACTCCCCCAGAGGCTATTAAGCTGGTAGCACTAGAGACAGACCATGTGCACCCATTCAAGTGAATCACCCCATTAGCAGCACTGTGGTTAGAATCTGTTGATTTTTTCTTTCACTTCTGATGACTGAGCCCAACCCTTGGATCCATCCTAACTGCCTTTCTAAAAGTACCTATTCACCCCCGTTCTGTGAGCTGCTTGACCCACTTCCTGTACATTAATTTGAGTTGTTATATTTGTTAGCCAGGGTAACTTTGCTTCATGTAAGCGAAGATCTGATCCTCTATTTCAAAGGTTGAGTCCTAGGTCAGCTCTTTAAGGATTGCGTCATTATATTGAATGGATGTTCTTTTCTATTCTGAACAGTCTTCCTTTGTGTGGCCACTTGTATTTCCTTCTGCAGTAGTTCCTTGTGCGCTGTACCAATGATGTCTGAAAGGGTGTGATGGTCACATCCCTCCTGTACCAGAGCACCTGGTCACCGCAGTCAGGGCTCCCCAGCTCTCTGCAGAAGGATTAATGAGGGCAGCTCTGCCAGGACTCTGCTGTGCTTTGATATATTTCCTCACAAGCTTATTTATTTCCTGAATGTGCCAGGCCTTGGCAAAGTGTGCTGTATTAGTATGTCTGTGACCGCTGTAACAAATGACCCGAAACAATGGCTTAAAACAACACACTTTTCTCCTCTTACAGCGTTGGAGGCCAGAAGTCTGAAACCGGTCTCCCCGGGCTAATGTCAATGTGTCAGCGGACTGAATTCTTCTGAAGGCTTAAGGGGAAAATCATTTTCTTGACTTTTCTAGCTTATGGTGGTTCCCTGCATTCTGCATCTCATGCCCCCTTCACTTCTAGCGTCCATTCTCACATCTCCTTCGTCCTTTTACAAGGAACTTGTAATGGTTACATTGGGCCCAACTGGATAATCCAAACTAATCCCCTTATCTTAAAATCCCTATTTACCCACTGCTACAAAGCTCCTTTCATATAAGTTAATACTCACGGGTTCAGAGGTCAGGACCTCGATGTCATTGGGAACCATTATTCAGAAGGCCAGAGCCATGTCACATAGAGGAGAGAAGGGGGCCTGGGATCCAGGTAAAAGCAGACAGAAACCCTAAGGCAGGCTGCTAGAAGCTGCCCGACACACTTCCACTTCTATTTGTCTGATATTCCTTGGACAGGAGTATCATGGCCTCAGCATCCTCATAATGTGACTGTGAGTGCTATTACTTTCAGCATTTTACAGAGCTTACAACTCAGGCACAAAGAGGGTTAAAGTACGTTGCCCAAGCTCACAGAGCCCACTTCACACGGACTCAACATGAGTGGTTCTCCCCAATGAGTCTTGGGCACTTGGTTCATAAAATGACTTGTTCTGCCAATTACCTGATTTCCTGTCACCAGGCTGAAATCTCTTGAGAACAGAGAGCCTGTTATTTATTTTGTAATCCTATCACCCAGCCCCATGTAATGGATATTCATATCCTGAGGCTATGAAGACAACTTCTTTTGTCTGAAACAATGACTTCTCAGCCACCCAACTTCATGGAAGGCCGACATCGAGGCTGGCGTGACGGCAGCCATTTAAGACCAAGAGACTTGGACCCAGACCCTCCTGAAGCAGAGCAGCAAGCCTGAAGGAAGCTGAGGACTTCACAGATCAGAGCTGCTCTACCAGCCCCAAATCGCCTGCTTGGGAGCATTGACATATGAGAGAAATAGCTGCCTTTTTAAAATGATTTAATTTGGAGTCTCTCTTCCTGGCCGAGAAGTCTGATGCCATCATGAAGGGTAGGGTGGAATAAGTAGGTGGTGATGAAGGAAACTGGAGGTGTTTTTCGGTCCCCTGGAAGGGGCTTTGATTTTAATGGACTACCGATAATGTTTTCATAACTGGCTTAGAATCAGAGCTTGATTAGGTTTTTCAGAGGAGATAATTGGGGGCACTTTAGAAGAGGAACAGCACATGGGTCATGACACTGAGGAGGCAGCTGGTCCAGTAGTACTCCGAGGAAGAGAAGGCAAGGTCTGGGCCTGTACGATGTTCATAAGGAGAGAGGACATAGTCCAGAATCCAGTCACTTCTGAGGTGGAGACACAAGATTGGAGAAGCGTTAAAGGAGAGTAGTAAAGGAGAAAGAGGAATCAATTGTGAAGCCAATGCTTACACTGCAGCCACTGGGAAAGAATAAAAGAATGAGGGACTGGCACTGGGAAGACTCCTTTTCTCTTATGTTGTTGACCTATGTCCCCTTCAAATGCATACATTAAATCCCTAACTCCAGCAAGCCAGTATGTGACTGTATATGGAAATAGAACCTTTAAAGGGGCAACTAAGTTAAAATGTGGTCACAAGGGTGGACCTGCAGTTTATAAAAGCACAGAAATGCCAAGTGTACTTAAATATCAGTTTACATATATTTAAAAATTTAGTGGATAACTATGTAGGTGTTAAGGAGATTAGGAATAAAAGACCCTGCATGGATGGGAAATCAGATATTCTCTGTCACCTGCTCAGACTCATTTGATATGTCAGGCCAAATTAGATTTGTCTCAATGTTTGATTTGTGCCTCATATGCCATCCTTTGTTCCTTTCCTGAGTTCAAGGTAAGAGTGTAAAGCCATGCTTCCTTGGGCACAACTTTCCCAACGGGGAAGAGTTTTAATAAGATATCCATTCAGATCTATGAGCTGCTCCTGGCTTGGTCCACTTACCTGGGCACAGATCCTTCTTTTCTGTGTTACTGATGTCAGGACAGGAAATGCTAGGAGCAAAGTCTTGGACATGTGTCCTGATCCTGGATATCTCCTTAAACACTGATTAGGCCTGATTTCCTGAAGCTTCCCATTTAAAATCATGCATCATGAATTAATAGCCATTCTTTTGGTGATGTTTACAAATAATATAGGCAACCCCTCAAGTTCTTGCTGAAAGCAGTCCTCTTCTCTGGACTGTACAATATCTTAGTAATAAATGGCTTAAGCAAAAATGCTGGATATGTGGTCTCTTCTTTTCTCATTACCCTGCCTTCTTGTCTGTCAGTAGAAACAGGTCTGGTAAGCTTGCCAGACATTGGTGGATAAAATAGTGGAACAATGAAAAATGCACTGGGTAATATCAGCAATAATATTTTCCACATGTCAAACAGTCCTCAGAGCACTTCCCATATGCTTTATATTCATAATATTCAGCAAAGTAAGTATGAGCAGATCCATTTCACAGAGACAGGATAACATAGTTGGCAGAGGCACGTTCTGAGTCAGTGTGCTCACCTCTCTGGCACTGAATCCAGTTGAGGATGCGGTGCTGAGGCATTCAGTACAGACATACCTCAGAGGCATGGCAAGTCCATTTCCAGACCTCTGCAATGAAGTGGGTATGTATAAGCAAGTGGTGAATACACGCCATATCATCGTGTAAGCCATTTCTGCAAAACACACCAGACAAGACAACAGTGGATGGAGAGCAGATTGTACAAGTCCACTGGCAGAGGCCTGAATGGCCGAACTACATAATTATAGCATTTGACTCTTTCCTTTTGAAAATAATTTACTGGCCACAGTTTTGTACCTTTCCTTTAGTTTTAGGAGATTACCTTTTTTCTTTGGAGTATTGGGCTAATTGAAAACCCCTTTCTTCCTTTTTATGAAAGTCCAGATGCTATTAGGTAGAGATATTTAATGTTTTTATTTCCCTGATCCTTTCCTTGTGTGCCCTGTAGTTTAGCATCCTTAAGCAACCAGGTTACTGAAGAACTTTACCTTTGCATATTACTGCTGTGTAAGGAGCAATTCTTTCCCCTTTGCAGGATTTAACCTCCCAGGTCAGGCATCATTGGAGTAGGACATAAAAGCACTGCTGTTGATGGGAGCAGCTCTGCAGTTTAGAGAGAGCACCGATGTGATATGGGAGGAACTCTCTTGTTTGTTTTTGTTTCTTCAAGGCTCCCTGGTCACCTGTATGTTCTCATTGAGCATCCCAAGCTTCTCATGAATCTTTAATGTGTTCTCATCTCCTCACTCCCCATTTTGGAATCACCATGTCCTGTTTCTTATTTCTGCTTTTCATGAAGTCACACTCTCTGTTTCTCCTTTCTCTCAGTTTCTCTCTTCAGCATCTGCTCCCCTTCTGCCCCTCCTGTATAATCATTGTTTGGTGAAAGTTAGTAGTAGGAGGAAGTGCCTGCTCTCCATCTTCATCCATCTGCAGATATGGCCCCGGGCTTCTGGCTGCAATGCTTGTTTAGAACCTCTCCTCTTCTTTATATGCATCCTAAAAACCCACTCAAATCCTTGCAGCTCAGGTTTCCCTTGGGACACCCTTGCCTGGGAACTCACATCTGGGAACTACAAATTATTCTATATCTGCTTTTATAATATACTAAATCCCAGTGCACAGATTCACGCACTGGTGGGATTCCTTGGCCTGGCCTGCAGACATCCCCCAAAGGATGTCCCAGATTGCGAGAGGGTGCAGGCCAGGCTGAGAGACCCCACTGGTGCATGATCTGGGCAGGGTAAAGACCACAGGAGGGCTCCAGGCCATGTCTGGCCCATCTCACTCAGTCCTGACCAGCTGGACCCCAGCAGCAAGCTAATCTACTGGTTGGAGCATCTTCCTCCTGGTGGTCAGTGCAAGTTATAGCTACTGGTTGAACTGTCGAATGGTTGCTGAGCTGTTATATAGAGAGATGTATGTGGCTATTGAGTTTTAGTAAATATATCCTTCCCTTTTAGCACAGGCTTTGAGGAAGTCCTCACAATCTAGCCTGGCTTCTACTTATAAGATATATCTATATCTATATCTATATCTATATCTATATCTATATCTATATCTATCTATCCATAAAGACACATATATAGAGCATAATATACTAATTAGACTAGACAACCTTCCGGAGGGGAAGCCGGAGCTACGAGGGAAACACGGGTCCCATGTGGCAGCGTGCCAGAGGCAGCGGGGGGGGGGGGGGGGGGGAGGGGGGAGGAAGGCCTCCTCTTACATGAATTTCATCATCAGGCCTCTAATATATATATCCTAATCCAGATTTTGGCAGTGGCTTATTAAAGGAACTCTGAACCAAATAGTTTGCACTTTGCTGGTTCATATTGTAGGATTCAAAGTTGAAATGTGCCATCTCCACATTTTCACATCAAAATGTGCAGGAGCAGGCATCTCCCCAAGAAACACCACTTTCTTTTTTTTGAGTTTTAAAATCCTGTATAAGTATCTCAAATTATCTATTTTCTGATAAAAGAGTCCATTTCAGCTCCAGTAATAAGGTCTCCATTTATACTGATTAATTTTTAATGTTAAAGATTAATGTAAGAACCTGTTTAAACATTTGCCAGGAGCTAAAAAAAAAATTAAAAGAATTGATTCAAAATCCTGTAGAGACATTTGTTTTAGAGCCAAAGTCTGTGGCAGGCATTTGGCTACTTCTCTGCGCCTATGGATTGGTCCCAAACACGTGGGGTTGAACATCACATTGAGATATGCTTTAAAGGGCAGAAGAGCCTGTACCCTATTTTCCAGGCTGCTGTGGAGATTAGTACTGCCTTGCCTTACAATTACCACAGTCACCTGGTCAGCTATGTTTTATCTATGCAACGCGTTTTTTAAGAATCGGATATAACTATATGGTCAAGACACATCATTATTCGAAAAAGTGAATGCAGAAGAGGATGGAGTTTGCCTTTTTTTTTGTTAGGAAGTTTGCAGAAGAAAAGAAAATACATAGATTTGTAGTTGCATACAATATTTTTCTGCAAGAAGACACTAGAACTTAGTAGTGGTCAATGTTATAAAGCGACCAGGAGTTATTTTTAAAATTATAGTTTCCTAAACTGTTTGAAGCTATAGTCTCTAGTTCAGGTAATGGTTTAATTAACTTCAATACAGGTTACTTAAAAAAGCCATCCAGGTATAGATTATGCTGAAATATCTCATGCGCTCCAAGTCACAATCTACTTCTCACTCACATGACATATTCCATGTGGACTGGCAGGAGGCCCTGTCCCTGACGGTGGGGGTTTTGCCATCTGGATCATGTGGCCTTCTCATCCCAGTGGCAGGAGGAGAGAGACTGGAGACTGGAATCAGCATGGACTTCTTACTGCATCAGCCAGTCATGTTCAAATTTTATTGCCTAATATTAGTTCCAGTGCTCTGACCACTTACAAAGGGGGCTGAGAATTATAAATGTGCCTTAAATAATCTCTAACTTTAGAGATGTCATCATGTCAGAGACATACATTCTGTTTCTGAGACAACAATAAAAGACATAAAATGTTTCTCAGTAGCATCTCTGATAACTAGCATTTGCTATTTATTGCTATGTGACTGTCTCACCTGCTGTGTCTCATTCACCTACATCACTGAGGATGCTCCCATCTCACAGGTGGCTCCTCATGGTCACAAGATGGGTGTCACACCTTTTAGCACCCTGTTTTCATGCACCTCCATTAAAAGTCAGGAGGAGAAGATATCTTACTTATTAGTCTCTCTTTATCAGCCCATTATTAAGGGTCAGCTGGACCATAGTGATGTTTGCACAACATAGTAAATTGACTAAAAATCACTGAATTGTATATTTAAGATGGGCTAATTTTATGGCACATGAATTATGTCTGAAATGTTAAGATTTCTAAGAAAAGAATACTTTTGGCTGATATTTCTTTATCAAAATTAAGCCATGTTATTATAGTAACATGAATAGTCTTCTAAGTTCCTAGAGAAAAGTCCTCATTTGGTGCATTTTTAAAAATTACATAATACCATAATGTGTTGGTAGGATGCTTAAAAATATTACTTCCACTTCCTGTTTTCAAATATTGACCTTGGCTTTTGAATAGAGAATTGTTGGAATATTTGATCAATATTCTAATATTACTACTTATTGACAAATATTGATTATGAAATAGAAATTTGTTGACAAACATAAGAGATTATACTAAGGCTATATAAAATATTGCAGATAGAAGAAAATTTCAAATACCATGTGGCTTGTAGAATTATTTTGCCTGAAAGTCAACTTAAGTCCTTTGTGTGTCCTGTCATTTATGCTCTTAATATGCTATTAAAAATCCTCTAATCCACATGTAGTAATGAGATTCTGGTTCATGATATACTTAATAGCAATAATGCTACTTACTGAAGATGGATTGACTCAAACATATAGCTTTGGCAACTTCAAAGAAAATACTTTGTAGAGCAAAAGCAGTTAACTCTAGAAACTTCCGGTAATCAAATCCCAGTAGCATCAAATGAGTGCTTACTAAATATTGTGAAGACAGCCTCAATATACAGACAATGATGCCAAGAATATAAAAGTTCCAGTACATTTACTTCATGTTTCCAGTAACCTCTCTCTATTTTTTTTTAACTTGAAATGTCCAGGTTGTTGGAATCAGTCCTTCAAGACATGTGTAAGCTATTTGCTTTTATCCTGGAATTTTCACCTAATTTGTCTGAGGACTAAAGGAAGCCAAGAAACTACAACCTGACAAATATTTGAGATTACGTGCCACCAGTCTTTAAATTATTGAGCCAAATGAAGCCCAGTTATTGATTGGCCCAAAAGTCCTAGATCATAGTGGTCATCTAGCCACACCCACCTTAATTTCTTATCTAATAAAAGTCACTTTCCATTCAGAGTCAGGATTCACCACCCCGGCCAGCCCAGTAACTCCTTTCTTTACCTATAGATCCTTTAGGAGGTCAAAGGCAGTCTCAACTCCAGTCCAGTGGAACCATTTTTGTCCTCTGGTGAAACAATTCCTCCTTTTGAACCTAAAACCTCTAGACCTGCAGAGATGATAGTCACAGCACCAGGAAGCAAAATATTGAGTTAGCAGATTTGTGGTGTAATAGCGAGAGGAGTCATTCCAGTTTCCATCCCCATTCCTGGAACAACAACTGCTGGTTGTCGGGGAAACAGCGCCGTACACTGGACCCCGATGTGGAGCATGGGCCCCAGGGAAAAGGGAGAAAAAGCCTGGCTGTTACCCTCCCTTTAAGGATGTTTTATATGTTCCAAAAATGTCTGCTTATAAATCATTCACTAGAATTTGGTCTCAAGGGATAGTGGGAATTTTGCAATCTTTTAGATGGGCACAACTACTGTCCAAAACAAATTTAGTCTCATTGCAATGGAAGAATTTTAAGATGAAGCCGTTAAAGGTCATGGATAGGGAACTACAGCTCTTTGTGCAAAGATCTTCCCAAAACATCCAAGTTAACCTCACAACTTCTGTTTCGGCTTGGGTGAGGCTGACCTTGTCCCAGGTGGCTCATCCAGCTCTGCAATAGCCCCAGAATTCACATGTTCAGGAAATCGTCATGACTCTGTTGCCATCTTGTTCTTGATAATTCAGATGTCTGTCTACAAAGAATTGAGTGCTTGGATAAGCCTCACTGTCCCCCAAATCCTGGGAAGCTGGGAGTCCTCGAGTCTTTCCACTGTGCCTAGCTGCTCTTCTCTGGAGCCCAGTTCTTTCTGGTTTTGATCTTCATTTCCATGGATGAGGCAGGATGTGTTTTGAACCAGGCAAGCTAAGCAAATAAACCAATGATGAAGTCTAATTAAGGAGCACTTTTTTCTATATGAGCTAAAGTTATGTATGTCAGGCTGTGCTGACTTGTTATGGCAATGAAATTCTCAGAGCAGTAAACCCAAAGCTCTGAGTGGCAAAAAGCTACATGTCAAGCAGTGATTAAAATTAGTGGCTACCATTTCCAGACAGAGAAATCTATACTAATGAATGTGAGATTTGCCTTTCAGGAAGGATACAAATTGCTCAGGCCACTTCAGAGGGTGTTATTGTGTGGGCTCTACTGTATTCTGTTTGATGCCAATGCCCCAGAGGCAGTCCTTGGAATTCTAAGTGAAACAGAGAGGCTAGAAACCTACTGAATACGGTAAAAAGAATTTACAAAATTGGAGGGCTATTGTATCTAATTTTTAATCCTTCCATGCATCTTTATTTTTAACGGAAACCTGTGTGTTTCTATTTACCAGCTTGAGCAGCCAAAAAAGATGGAAACTTTAGTAATAACATTGCTTTTTGGGTCAAAAAGGAGTAGAATTTAATTGTTCTCCAAAAGCAAAGTATTGGAGGTTATGATAATGTGTATTGTTAGCTCTAAAAAGGCAGGTGAAACTTTATGTGATTCAGAAAATGTACCCAGAGGTCTTAAGAAGCTTTATTTTTTTAATTGAAAATTTTATTCAGAAAATTTTAGGTTAACATACAAAATTACCATTTCAAAAGATACAATTGAGTGGCTTTTATTATATTCACAAACTTATACCGCCTTCACTACTCATTCTAGAACCTTGAAATAGAGTAGTGTCCCTCTTTCATCCCAGTGAGACATGCATTTTTAGAGAGTCCTCCTGAGGAAGCATCAGAAAATATAACAAACAGTTCCATCACAATCACACCTTAAGGATAGACCTAGATGAAACTGAATAAATCTGCAAAGCATAATCTACACTAATAAAAGAGAAAGATGCAAATTGACTGTACTTTCATGACACCCAACAGCCAATCATGAGTGGGTATGCAAATTAACCCAACCAAGAGGCCAGAGCAAAAGTGGTGCCAGCAGCCAGGGGAAAGAAGGCCCATTCTTGTACAAATCTTCGTGCATTGGACCTCTACTAGATAATAACCTGAGTTACACTTTGTTTCTTAATTCCTGTGGTGCATGAGCATAGAAATTCCAGGATGATTACATGAACTGTGGGGTGGTTTTTACTCCTCTTTTGGTATAGATTCTTGAAGATTTAGAAAAATGTTACTCTTTCAAACTTCACAGAAACAAGAGTAAAAGACTCCAAACTTCCCCCTTTCTTATAGATGTTGGTTATTATCTAGTTCTGACATATCAGAAAAGAAGGTCTCTAAGAAACAAGGACACTTGAGAAGGTGACTGCATGAGACATGGGAGTTGGGCCTACAGGATGAAGATGGGAGACCAGTTGTCTTTCTCTTCTTCCTGTTCCCTACACACTCCATATCCTTCTGGAAAATAGTGCTCTGTTACTCTGATTTCAAATCTGTGCTTTTGTCAAGTCTCATCTGACCAAATTACTGTCATCTTGGATTCTTCATAACTAATTTTGGATGACTTCTCTGAATCCAGATGGGGCTAAACACATGAAGGAATCCGGCAAATATAGTCAAAACATTAGTCCCCAATCCTCCTAGAGGGCATTCAGCCAGATATTGTCCAATGCACCCACCCTCCTGGGAGACTGCAGTAGAAAAGAACTCCCTTTTGATAAAACAGAGCAACAGTGTTCTGACATCTGTTTAAATGAATACGGAGAGGTAAAAAACAGGGCAGATCTTACTGTCTGGCTTCTGAAGCATAAGTAAAAGGAATATCTTCAAGTTGTTTAATGAATGCACCAGGGTGCAGAGTCACCCCAGACTTCAGAGAGGACCAGGGTTTCTGAGGGAGAGTTGGGGAAGTCAGCATCCAGATCCTTATTCCAAAACCAAATTGGTGTTTGACTGCTGCTGAGTTAGAGCTACAAGAGGACTGTGTATCCTGGCCCAAGAGTTTCTAGTGCAAGGGACGAGAAATTGGGGTGCAGAGACCCAGGACCTGATTCTTCTTATCTCAAATCAGAAGAGAGTTTTAAGGAGCTTGGATTGGGTAACAGTAACTGTTATCTTCTGGATGACAGCAGGATTAAGGAAAATATCCATGTACTAGTTTTCCAACTTGATGAAAGAACAAAAGTAACATGAATGAGAGACTTAGTAAAATTTTAAAATAATTACATTTATTTAGGACCTAATATAAGAGCCAGATACCATCAAATACTCCCAAATTCACATTTTAAAGTGATTGATTAGCTCTAACCGGTTTGACTCAGTGGATAGAGCATCAGCCTGTGGAGTGAAGGGTTCTAGGTTTGTTTCAGGTCAAGGGCACACACCTTGGTTGCAGGCTGCTCCCTGGCTGGGGTCCTGGTCAGGGCTCCTGCAGGAGGCAATCAAGCGTGTTTCTCTCATATTGTTTTTTCTCTCTACCTTTCCTTTTCTTTTCCACTCTCTCTAAGAATCAATGGGAAAATATCCTTAAGTGAAGATTTTAAAAAATGATTAATTAAACTTCTGTTTGAAGGTTCATTTTTCTTTATGACTTTTGCTTTAGGAGAGGAGTCTTTTTCTAAGAACTAACTGAAAGTTTTTCGTTCGATACCCAAGAATGCTCACTAGTGTTCAATCATTTATTTATCCATGCATTTATTTATTCACAAGTCCATTGAGTGTTATGGAGATTCTACTAGGTTCTCTGTCCTGTGCCATTTGGTGGGGCAAAGTGAGGCACGGCTTTCTGGTGGGGCATCCATGGACTAGCTAGTGGGGGACATTGGCACTACTTTTAGGAAATGTAAGCAGTTCCTAACTAATGTTCCCTGGGATTTCTCTCCTTTTTTCCTGTTGATTGGCTTCTTCTCTGCCCTAAATAATTGAAGTATGAATTATTGACCCTTTATGACAAAAGACAACAATGACAAACTCACATCTTTCTCTCTCAATCTAAGGGAACAATATTCAATATGAAAACTCAGAAGGAATTTACAAATACAAATTAGTAGTTACAGCATAGTCACGGGGATGTACAGTATGGGATAGGGAATATTGTCAATAATATTCTAATAACTATGTATCGTGTCAGATGGGTATGAGATTTCTTAGGATGATCACTCAGTAAGTTATATAATGTCTAATCACTGGAGAGTATACACAAAACTAACATAAAATTGTATGTCAGCTACAATTGAAAAATAAAAAATGATTCAAAAAGCTCATTTTCCGTTTAGAATGTAAAATGATTGAGTCAACGAAATATTTCCTCATAGCTCTAAATTTTTGAAGATTCTTTTTTGTACTCACAAGAAAATAGATAAGCCTTTATTAATGTTACTCTCAAATTTCAGATGAAAAAAAGTTCTGTTTTGAATATGCAAGGATTGAATACCAGGCAATAATAAATTTAAATATAAAAGGGTTGAGGTGACACTTCCTGTATAACTGGATATGATGAATTTTGTAGTGGAAGATAGCTACAGAAAGTCCATGGCACTGAATCATATTTTAACCATTAACTTTGGGACAGAAGAAAACATTAATTTTCCTCTTACTCTCACTGTTTTTGCAGTTGTCAGAGTCTGTCATAGAATCCAGGAACCTCCCGACACCTCTCTGAAGAACAAGTGTCACCTTTAAGCTCAGTCTGGAGCGTCAGCTTCCTATGAGATAGGATTGGTAGGCGCTAACAGTGACAGGTTTATAGTCTGTCTTTCCTAACGTTAGCTTTGTTGTTTTCAGCTCCCTTTCTGCTGCTGCAGCTACTAGAATAGCACTTTGAAGTTTGATTTGTTTAGTCTAAATTATGTGGGCACCAATAGATGCGATTAACATACTCTCCATGCAGACAATGCACCCAAAGCTATAAAGCAGGATGTGAACATAAGCAGGAACCAGGAGAGGGGATGGGAAAAGGAGGGGTGACGGGGGTGGAAGTGGAGGGGTGGAGGATGGTCAGATGCAGCCAGTTTGAATATATGAGATCTCTCAGTGATATATGCAAAATGACTTATATCTGCAAGATGCTTGCAGCAACCATCTCCAACTGATGTAATAAAGTTTGCCAAATGACATGAGGAAAAAACTAACATTGGGGAAGGGCAGGCTGAAATGCCAGCAATAGACACACCACCACCGTGCATCAGGTTTACTTAGGTAAGCTGTCATACATTGTCAAAGAAGCCCTGGTCTTCATTCATTAACAGAGTAACTATATGTGTACATGTATATTATGCTGTACAGCTAAAGTATATGAATTTTTGCTTTAAAACTTTAAAAAATGATTAAAATGTAACCCTAGCTGACAGTCTCTCAAGTGATTTAGGATGTTTGTATTGGAACTAAGTAGCTTTCCACAGGGCTGGTCTCAGAATTAGGCTGTGTTCCATGAAAAGAGCAAAATTTATTCTGCAATGTTTTGTGGAATTTTAAATTTATTACATCAGGACCTTTTGATCTGATTTAGTTGTTGATTTAAAATCTACTGAGTTCAAGGAAAAAACAAAACCTCTTTGCAGTGTACAGCCACTGCTAACAAATTAATCTCAGCTATTCCATTGACTACCTGCATAACAGCTTAAGCGCCCTTGATAAATTCAGTTACATATTGACATAAGAAACACCTCAATATGTCAGATTCAGATCCAACTGCTAGGTGGTACCTCTGTTGGATGCCAACATGGGTAGGCTGATTCTCTGTGCAACCCCCTATGGCGTCATGGTAGTTTATCATTAATAATGTAAAAGTTATTTTAATTTTCAGCTACCTTTGAATTAATAACTGACAATAGCTGTATTAAAAAAAGAAAGGGAAACCTTTGAAAACCTAAAATATTAATAGAAAATTTTATTAAATACATTCTGATTTGCAACCTTATTAAGAAATATAAAAATTTCATATTCTACATCTAGATTGTCTACATATTTCCTTAATAAGCTGCAATGAAAAGCATGCAGCACCCTATCACTTTTATTTAATTAAACTTTTCTGGCTTGGTAAATAATACAATTCCATTCATTTTGATCATGGTATGGGTGTTCATTTCTTATTTATTGAATTCTATTATTAATACACTTTTATGTTATTGGAAAAACATACTTAAGTGTTACTCTTTATTCTATTGATATTTAAAATATTCTCATGTTGTTTTATACTCGCCAAAAAGCTTAATTTGTTGATATACATAGTGAAATATTGTATAGACAAAAATAGAAAAATGTAATTTGAACTGAAGACAAAATATATGACTATTATAGACACCTAGTTCCTGCCTCTACTGGTTAGCAATTAGGTTAAAATAAACTGAGGTGGGACTTGAAGCACACTGGTCTTTGGTTGACCTTAACTTCCAGTGAGTGAGGTCAGGGAGATGAAACCATTCTTATAATTCAGCATACCCAACTCCTGGTCATGGGCATAACCCCCTCCTCGAACACAAGCAGACTGAGTATACCTAACATGTCATAATATTCTCTGAATAAAGAATGGCAAGTGATTCATCAACACTGGTTTACTTTTTTTCATATTATTCTTATTTGCTATATATTCATAAAGCTAATTCATTTTTAAAGCTAATTCCTTTTAAAATTCATAAATACAAATATAAATTATTCTTCTATATTCAAAGAAAAGAAAAAATAATAATAATCTCGCAAATTAGAAAAATCAGTATTAAGATTTTATAGACATTTTCATTCCTTTTTTATGTGTATATAAATGTCTTATATTTTAGATATGAATATTAGGTACAGACTATTTTGCCACATTTTTCCACTCAATATAACAGGATGAACATTTTTTAACATTATCAAACAATATTTTGCAACAGTATTTTAAATGACTGCATAGTGTTTAATTATATGAATATAGGACAGATTATTTAGGCAGTACCTCACTCTTCTATACTCATTTCTTAGATTTGAATTACCACTTTCAGAAGTATAAAATATAGAAAAAAATAATACCTTAATTTCTTGTAAAAATAATACAATAAAAATCCCTGGTGAGTAGCTAGTTTAGATATGGTTTCACACATACATGCTGTAATATTCCCTGAATATCACTTTTAGTTGCCATTTTCAAAATATTACAATAATTTTATGCTTCATTTTTCAAAGATGGCATACATCTGTGAGTGTGCACACACATACACACACATGCACACAGACACACACATTTTCTATGCCCTTTAGCTGAGGGATTGATATCCTAGTGGATGGAAACATGTTTGTTGTCACAGGAAAGGAGAGATCTTTGGGTAATTTCTTTGGACAATTCTGTGATTGACCAAGAAAATGTTAATCTACCTTAGATTTCCTGAATAATGATCATTTAAATACTAATAGAAATTCTGATGTCTAGTTGCCTGAGGTGCTGTCTACTAAGTAATTCTTTGACCTTATAATCACATCCCAGGAATTTCATATTGACATCTTGACTTGCATGATTAAAGGGCCATCATCAATTCTGTAAGAATCCCAAGTAGCACATTTTACTGCAACTAAAATCTACATTTTCTTCACATTTTAACATTTCAAATTAGCATGATCTTATAATCAACTGTGTCTTAAAATATGGTTGGCGGAATTTATCTTTCCTAGTAGATAAAAGAATAGCACATCTAATAACTAATGGCATCTTACATTCTTTTACCTTATAGTCTATAAACAATGAGGTGAGTACTTTTGGGCATAGCTCCCAATAACCCCTGAATCCTCCTGGCTATGCACCATGTGATCTGCTCCCCTTGAGTGTGGGCTGGATCTGCATGGAGCACTGAAAAAGCCATGGTTGTCTCTCAAAATTTTCTATATAATAAAAGGGTAATATGCTAATTAGACCAGATGTCTTCTGGATGTCCACCCTGATAACACAATAGTGGCTGCAAGGGCTGAGGGCCAAGGGGCATGGGAGAGTAGGAACCACCGCCACCACTGCCCCTTTCACAGAGGTGGTGTGGGAGAGGCAGCGGCTCAGGCCTGGTCCCAGTGCCACACCTATGCAGAGGATGGACAGGAAGCAACCTGCTATACCTCAACCTCCCACAGCCTCTTCCCCAGCCAACCTGGCCCCAGATCACCTCCTCCTTCACTGGCCAGCACTAAGAAGCCAGGGCCAAGGGCAGCAGCAGCAGAGTGATGGGGGCAGCTCCTTCCCATGATCGGCCCAGTTGACTCCCACAGCGAGCCTAAGCCATCAGTAGGACATCCCCTGAGGGCTCCCAAACTGTGAGAGGGGGCAGGCTGGGCTGACTACATGCCCCCCACTCCTCAGTGCATGAATTTTCATGCATCAGTCCTCTAGTCTGATTATAAAAGGCAGTGACCTCTGCTTTGCTGGCGATGGCTCTCTGGCTTCCCTTGTGTTTGTGCTGATGGAGAGGACAACCTGACTAGGAACTGAGAAGGCCTCTGGCCTAAGTCCATCAAGTCTCTTAAGGGGATAATAATTCTGGAGAAAACCTCAAATTAAAAATATCTAAAATGTCCATTAATAGTTGACATAATTTAAAAAAAAATTTTAAATACAATATATCCTACATCAATATAAATTACTGAATTACTGCTACATACAACAATATGAGTACATCTCACAAGTCCTGTGGTCATTAGCAGTTTACCATATTCTCTTTAATATTTTATTTAAACTCTAGTCATTACTATAAGCTTTTGTTCCATTTCTAAATTATGTATTTTAAGATCTATAAAAGATTATGGTATTAATTTAATATTTTGCTTACTTTATTCTGTTAGTATAGGTTCTATATACACCAGCAAGATCTAATTGAAACTCAATGATCCAAACAAGTAATAAAATAGCATACCTAAATGCTAACATGCTAATAATACCATTAAAATAAATCATCTACACATACAGAAATTGTCAGAATGAATTAAACAAATTAATGACCCAACTGTATGCTGTCTATAAGAAACTCACTTCAAATATGAAATTATATGTAAGAAAAACAAAAAGAGAAAAGGAATAAAAAAAGATATGTCAGCCCTAGCCTGTTTGGCTAATTGGTTGGAGTATCGACTGTCAGGTTGAAGGGTTGCAGATTCTATTCTGGTCAAGGGCATGTACCTCAGTTATAGTCTCTATTCTCCATTCTCATCTCTCTCTCTCTCTCTCTCTCTCTCTCTCTCTCTCTCTCTCTCTCTCTCTCTCCTCACTTTCACTCTGTCTAAAAATCAATGGACAATTTATTCTTGAGTGAGGATTAACAACAAAAAATAAAATATTAAAAAATAAAAGATATCCTACAAAAAACTACTCACAAGATTAAGTTCCAACCAATGACACTTTAGACAAAAAATATTCCAGAAAAAGATAACTATTAATAATAGTTAAAAACTGAAAACTACCCCTGATATTCACCAATAGATGAATGGATAAACAAATGTATAATCCTACAATGGAATGCTATCCTACAATAAATAAGAAAAAATGTGTGATACATGTAAGAACATGGATGAATCACTAAAACATAATAAGCAAAAAGCCTTACACTTGATAGAATATATGATCCCATTTCATTTACATGAAATTCTACACAAGCAAAACTGATCTCAGAAAATAGATCTGACCCATTTGGATGAAGCACAAGTAAATATTGACTGGGTGGGTACATAGGGAAACTTCCTGTGGAGAGATCAATATTCTATATTTTTGTAGGGATTTGGGTTACAGTGTATACATTTGGAAAAGAACTGGTCAAATGTAAACTTAGCATTGATATATTTCATTGTGTGTAAATCTTACATAATATCTGTAAACAAATATTGAAATCTAGTTAATGGTATACAGTTTGAAGCATTTAAAGATTGTGTGCTGATGTCTTCAATTTACTCTGAAGTGTTTTAAAAAATGAATTAAGTGGTGAACATGTGTATAGATAGGTATACAGATGTGTGATAAAGCAAATATATAAGATGATAATGGTAAAATCAATGTGGTGGATATTTGGGTATTCATTGAAAATAGCTTTTAATTTTCCACGTGTTTATACATTTTCATCATAAAATCTTGGAAAGCAATATAATTATTTCTACAGATGTTGTTTTCCCATCAAAGCAGAAAATAGGCTATGAAAAATTAAATTGCTTTAAATAAAGTCACTTCGTTTTAATAAGGTCACTGAGCCCATTGTTAGCCTGTATTTTTATATTTTACATTGTTTATGACTCTTCTGATTTCTCCTTACTGCTTCAAGCCAACAATGGGATTATGTGCCCCTAAAGATTCAGATATCCCAACAGTCTTCAGCTCAGGACACATAATTGTTCAGAAGGCTCTTCTTATTGACTGACCTACATTCATGTGCAATGTGCACATCGGGAAGGTACAAACATCAATAACCCGCCACCAGGAGGCACATTTTAGTGATTGCAGTTAAGGGAGAAAAGGTTTACAGAGTCTGATCCTTATTCATTGTAGGGTGTGAGCTAAGATTTTAAAACCTGAGTACAGCAGAGACTACACTGCTTCCTTAACAGAGTGCTGTGAAAGTTCTCCTATAACTTCATGTAATCTATTTACTATCTCCATCTACTTCCCAACCAATGCATAGTATACATGTCCTTGGGATCAAAGTAAAAATGTCTTATACAACTGGCTAGAAAAGGTAATTTTTAAGGAATAGTCTTTGAAGTTGAGGGGAGGAAGTTCTAGAAAGAACAGTTGAGGATAGTGGTCAGCAAACTCATTAGTCACCAGAACCAAATATCAACAGTGTAACAATTGAAATTTCTTTTGAAAGCCAAATTTTTTAAACTTAAACTTCTTCTAATGCCACGTCTTCAAAATAGACTCTCCCAGGCCTGAGTATTTTTTGAAAGAGCCACACTCAGGGGGCCAAAGAGCTGAATGTGGCTCGTGAGCCCCAGTTTGTCAACCACAGGTCTAGGAGGATATATGGTAGCAAGAACATGAGGCTTAGGGAACTGGAGGATAAAAGATGGACCCTGGGAAATGCCATGGCTCAAATATCCTCAATAAGAAACATGTAAATGTAGTCATTGAGTTTCATCCCTGTTCCCACACAGACTCTCTAACATGGCAGGATTGACAGATTTAATTTGAATTTCAGACATTCTGAGCACTTGGCTAAGACATTAATTTCTAGGGGCATTGAGAAGCAGAGCTTGGACTATGTCAAGGAAGGGAAATACTGTATAGAGTATGACATTTGCTTCCCAGGCCTGTCTGTCAACATAAGAATTGCTGCAGTTTTGTCTCAGTCCAGTCCTGTGGAGAGAAGTGTGGCTGTAAGCAAAATCAAATCACATTAAAAAAGCATAGTTTGGCCCAGCCGACATGGCTCAGTGGTTGAGTCTTGACCTATGAACCAGGAGATCACAGTTCGATCCCCCATCAAGGAACATGTCTGATTGCAGGCTCAATCCCAGTAGTGGGCACGCAGGAGGCAGCCAATCAATGATCCTTTCTCATCATTCGTGTTTCTATCTCTTTCTTCCTCTCCCTTCCACTCTGAAAGCAATAAAAAATATATATTTTAAAATACACAAAAAGCAAGAGTCTGTATTAGTTGTCAGGGTGGCTATAACAAAGTGTTACAGTCTGGATAGTTTAAACAACAGATTCTTATTTTCCCACAGTTCTGTATACTGAAAGCCCAAGACCAAAGCATCTGCGGGTTGGCTTCTTGTGAGACCTCTTGCTGTGGCATTTTGATGGCCATTTTCTCCCTGTGTCTTCAGATATTTTTCCCTCTCATTGTATCTGTGCCCAGCTTTTCTCATTTTGTCATATTCTGGTATTATTGAATTAAGGCCCACTCGAATATCTTCATTTCACCTTAATCTCTACAAGGACCCTATCATCCAACACAGTCACATTCTAAGGTCCTAGGTGTTAAGTCAACACATGAATTTGGGGGGAACACAATACTAACTCCTTTTTCTCCAAATATTGTGAACCTTATGAGACAAGAATGAATCCCTTACCAAAACTGTAACATGCAGGAAAGGGAGGTATGCTTTTGCACTTTGCAAGAGATTAGGATTCACACACCTGACCATCTTGAATAAGCAGGGCAACTTGTCACCTAGGGAAGAGAAACTATGAGCTAATAGAGTTTACACATCAGTACTGGGGGAACAACTACAGACTTCTAGGGTTTCAGGGGGTACTGGAAAGAAATGGATTGAGGTTCCATGAAGACAAAGGTAGTGAAGTGGAGGTGACCTTTGCAGTCAGAGTCCCCAGGCCCCTGATTTCCCTGCTGAGAGAATGAGAACCCACATTTCACTTTGGGCCATTTGAACAGAAGGCATACAGAGACAGTTCTACAAATCCATACTGACTTCAAAGAGAAGAGAGGGGAGAGGAGGACAATTAGTTGAGGCAAGAGGTAGGAGCAGCAAAGGGATGAAGCAGTGGCTTTGTTGACAGAGGAGCCAGCTGAGGGAGAGAAGAGGGCCTCTTTTGGGTGCAGGGCTGAGACCTGGAATAGAGCCCCTGCCTGCAAGGACTGCATATTAACTCTCACTCTAACCAGTTTGGCTCAGTGGATAGAGCATCAGCCTGTGGACTCAAGGATCCCAGGTTTGATTCCAGTCAAGGGCATGCATGTACCTTGGTTGTGAGCACATCCCAAGTAGGGGTTACAGGAGGCAGCGGATCAGTATTTCCCTCTCATTGATGTTTTTAACTCTCTACCTCTCTCCCTTCCTCTCTGTAAAAAATATTTTTAAAATATTAACTCACCAGCCTAGGATATGAAATGCAGATTTTACCAGTAAACCATCCCAAGATTTGCGTACAAATGAACATTGTGATAAAACATATTCAAGTTATTAGAAATCTTTAAAGTAACTCTCTCTTGAAAACTGCTGCAATACCGTCTCTGTTGGACTTCCAAAGAGGCACCAGGTCAGCGTGCTGTGAGCAAATGTCCTCCTCTCTGGCCCCAGAATCCTCCACATCACAGAGCACCGGGATCTGACACTTCTCCGGAGAATATCGCCATCCGCCTCTATCCCTCCTCCCATTATTGGATAATTAACTTCAGATTTTTAAAAGTAGGGATTACACTTAAAGATCATTACAGTTGATGGCAAAGAACACTATCCTTATATAAAGCTTTGGATTAACCTATTATAAATTAGGCAGAAAATATTAAAATTATTATGCTATCAAGATACAGTGGTTGTATAAACAGGTATTTGGAATTGTGTACAAACCATGAATCCACTTTGGGGTTCGTGTACCACACGAACATTTAAATGTATTTAAAGTTAAATTAGTTCATACAAGTACCTGCATATGGATGCTTATAACAGCTTTATTCATAATTGCCAAAACTTGGAAACAACCAAAATGCCCCTAAGTAAGTGAATAGATTAAAAATCTGGGGTACATCCACACAATGGACTATTGCTAAGGACTAACTAGAAATTAGCTATCAAGTGATGAAGACATAGAGGGATATTAAATGCTTACTACTAAGTGAAAGAAGCCAATTTTTTTTGAGAAGGCAGCATACTGTATAATTTCAAGTATATAATGTGCTGAATATTCAAAACTACAAAAAAGTAAAAGATCAGTGGCTTCCAGAGATTGGAGGGAGGAAGAGGTGAATGGATGGAGCCCAGAGGATTGTTACTGACTATATAAAAAAAATTAAAAAGTAGAGGAGGCTTTCAAATAATTATCTCTGGTCTAAGCTTCCATTGAAATCACTGCCCTAAGCTCCTCCTGTACAGAAATTCTAGAACCTTCCCTGAGAGGAGGGATAGAGGCAGATGATGCTATTCTCTGTGAGAAATATCATTCCTCAGTGCTCTGTGATATGGAAGATTCGGGGGCCAGAGAGGAGGACATTTGCTCACAGCACGCTGACCTGGTGCCTCTTTGGGAATCCAACAGAGATGGAGGTCTCAGCACGCCCCACCAGTGTCTCCTCAACACGAGACTGGTCTTCTTCCTAAACATGACTTGACAGTCTTCTCACAATTCCCTGTGTTCTCTAAAGACATAACTGCCACTCTGTTCTCTGCGTTATTGGGTGATTAACTTCAGACTTTAAGCCAAGAGATGCCAAAGTCTTCCTTTGACTACACACTATATATAACTTACTTAGGACAAACCTCTCACATCATCTCTCATCTATTTAGCTCTGATTTATTATATGAAATGGATGACAATATTTTTTACTTAGCTCTCTACACTAAGATGGAGTCTCTCCATTTAGTAATAAGTTTAAGGCTCAGTGTTTTAAGAGAAGGTTTATTTGACATGATCTAAACAGATGTGGATGACTGGGATAGGTTTTCTTCCTTTGAAGAAAATACATGTTATGGGTCTGTAATCATTTCTTGAGCACCTGCCTCCTTGTGGAGGAGTGAATTCTGATTGGTCAAATTGGGAGAGTACCTGTGCATGCTCAGTTCTGTCCTTATCTGCTGGGGCAACAGGCCAGTGGGGCCAACCCAGTCCAGTGCTGAGACTAGATGAAAATATATGCTAATTCTGGAATTCAGTGAGCTGTCACATAAGCTACATTCTCCAACTTAATAAGTTAGGTTATATTTTAACCACTAATTTTTTTTTAATTTATCAATTTGTTCAGGGAGGCAGGTGAGTAGAAAGGTGCTATTTATTGGGGATGTGAGATAAATATGTGTGCACCACCCAAGACTATAATTATTTCTATTTGTCATGATTAATTTGAGCTCCCATTGCTTAATTTTTCTAAAGGTTATCTACCTGGGAAGTATAATTCACATCCACCCCAAGAAACCCCTAAGGATGTGTCTGAGGCTAGTTAACGTTTGAAGATTGCACAAAATAGTGATTCTTTCTGGACAATTCGATTATGGAAAATGTGTGCCTCTCAGCAGTGTTGCCTCTGGTCCTTCCTGCTTTCAAGGTTTCCAGCAGAAATCTATGAAGAAGGAGCTGCTATTTGTGATCCAGTAATTGCTGGTGTCAACTGTGTGTGGTGACCAGTACATCACCCCTACAGGGAGCTGCTCTGCTACTTTGAGATTGCCATAATAGCATTTTGTTCATGCTGGCATTTGAGAATTAACTTGTGCCTCGTGTAAATACAAAATAGGTGATAGTTCTGCAAATGAGCAGAAAGCTAAGAGGAAATCAACAACAATGACTCCGAGAAACGATGGGTCACAAGATAGGCTTTTGATGAATTGTACATCAGGCTTAGCAGTAATAGCAAGATAGATAGTTCACTTGTCACTGCATGGTTACAGTTTTTACTTTGAAAATGTTGGTACATTTTCAGGGAAATTTATCTTAAATTTAGCATAGAAGGAACATTCAAAAATGGCTCCAAGATTTGGGCAACTATGGAAAACTCACCTATCTCTGCAGCTGAAACCAGTAAAATTCTACACTTGTTGAAGATCAGCCAGAAATCAAAGAAATTCTCCCTAGAGGCAGTTTTCATTTTTGTAGATGAAACTAGGATGTCTTGCAATTTGGGAACACAGGATGGCTTTTTAAATTTATTACATTCTTGTGCTCATTTTCTAATGATGTGTAACTAGTTACTACAAATTTACCATGGTTTGGCCTGGATCTTCTGTGTGTGTGTGGCCGGGGGGGGGGGGGGGGTGTGGGGAGGGTGTCTCTCCAGGCTGCAAGCATGATGTTTGTTGGCGGCATTCTCCTCAGAGGCCTGATAAATATCACATTCAGGTGGGCAGGACTGTATGACTAAGGCCCTGGCCCCTGGTTGTTGAGTGGAGGCTTTCTCAAGGTCCTAGAGCATACCCTGGTTCTCTGCCACATGCCCTCTTCATTGGAAGTGGTGGCATAGCAGCTTCCTTCCCCCAGGCCAGGAAGAAAGCTTCTATTTCCTAATTCAGCTCTAGTTCTCTTTTAAAGACTTTACCTAATTAAAGTCAATTCAATAGTCTTCCTTTTGCTTAATTCAAAACATGAGCTAATTTGGGATCTTAATTATCTGCAAAATCCCATCAATTATGGCTTAACATACAACTTAATAAAGGAGTGAAAATTATTCATTTTGCCAAATAATGTAACTTGGACTTGGAATACAGGGAAAGAATTGAATTGAATGTTATTTGTGTCTGTTTTTTTCATGTTGAGATGGAATAGTTTTATATTTGGACCTGCCCTCTTTTTTGGGCTGTTCTTCTGCCCAAACTCCTACTCAACTCGATGTCATTTTCATCATCTCACATTTGAATTCCTCAGTGGTTGGCAAACTGCAGCTCACGAGCCACATGTAGCTCTTTGGCCCCTTAAGTGTGGCTCTTGCACAAAATACCATGGCCTGGGCGAGTCTATTTTGAAGAACTGGCATTAGAAGAAGTTTAAATTTAAAAAGTTTGGCTCTCAAAAGAAATTTCAATCTTTGTACTGTTGATATTTGGCTCTGTTGACTAATGAGTTTGCCAACTACTGCTCTAGACCATTATTTATTCTGATAAAATTTGTTAATTTTACTTTGCAAAATCAATTGTGATTTCACTTAAACACACGTGTGACTGTGTTTCATAAGTTTTGCTTTTAATTCAATTGTAGCTTGAGAGGAAGTGAGGGAGACACCACACCAGCCTTGTTAATTGAATACTTGAAAAGTATTGTATTCTCAGGAGTGTTATCCAAGAAAGAAAATGCTCAGTTTCCCAAGTGATGATAGAAGCAATGGCTAGTCAAAATCATGGGGCGTTTCTTTCTTTCCTAGTGGTTTCATCACTTCCTAAAAGACATTTTTCAGCCTTCCAAAGCCTGTTGTAGCTGATAGAGTCAGGAATATAATTGTTAAAGTGTGAGTCTGTTGTCTGCTTAACACCTAACTACATTCCAGAATATGAGGGCCGCACTCCCGCTATTGCTATGAATTTTCTTTGTGGTCCAGAGCAAAGTCCTAAGCATTTCCAAGTATAACTTCATCCCTTTGGCAAAATGCCGACTTGGCTCATTAGGAAAATAAAAGATTGCAACCCATTTCTGTTTTTACAAAAACTGTATTGAAATGCTAAACAATTACTTTCTTATGATGTAATATTGATCAGAATCCAGCTATCTTATTGACTCAACAACATACTGATTATTGATGGAAATTGTCTGAATGACTCTAATTCAATGTTGCTATCCTCAACCTTATGGTAGAGTTGCTTTAATCACCAGGACTATTCACTGCTCCACAGTTTGAATACCCTGCACAGAGTTGCCCTGTGAGTGGGCTGCTTCTTAACTGAAAACAAGCCAGAAAATGATAGGCTTGATTCTAGAAAGAAGTAAACCACACACTCAAATACCTCAGTGGACTTCTCCCAGGATGTGACATGTACAGCAAAACATTTTAACTATTAAAGTGACCTCTTCCAAATAAACTAAAGAAACAAAAACTTGGCCGAATTCTGTAGAATTCACACAATTCTTCTAGATTAAAGAGAGAATTATTAATTAGCAAACTGTATGCTAACTCTATTCAAATTGGATAAACTAGACTAGCTGATCTTACTTGATAGTCTCATGTATCCAAGTTTGTTAACAAAAATACAGTGCCAAAAATCATTGCTATGATATAAGAAAGCAAGAAAGTTCAATCATATTTCAGGTGTGTGACCTAATCATGGTAAAAATATATATATTCTTGAGATGAACTCTATCATGAACAACAATTGACTTACTTCAATGTTTAGAAAAAAATTAGATATATCTTTATGGATTTTGATACGATTAAGGGCAAGTCACAAAAAATTATAGAGAAACATATACTGAGTCAATAAAAAGAAAGACTTTATAAGAATAAAGTAGGCTGGCTTATGGCATAGTGAATTCTAGGTCATCGGGAGTATAGGCCTGATGGCCACTGTAAGATAAAAATCTCATAGAGGCAAAAAGTTCAACAGGAATGTCTGATAGCACCTCTACCTTAAAGGTCCCAAATGCAGGAAATAGTAATAAGTTCTGTCCTAGCTGACAACCACAGACCAACTTTATATCCTTAACCATTGCTGTTACCCATGAGACAGTTCAGGATCAGAGTCTCTAATGAGGCTGCATCCAGATGGCACCTGGAGCTGCAGGGATCTGAAGGCTTAATTAGGGAGGAGGGTCCAATTTCAAGGAAGTTTTCTTGCATGGATGGCAAGTTGGTGCTGGCCCTTAGACAGGAGACCCAGTTCCTCTAAACATGGGCTTCTTGAGTATCCTCCTGGCATGGAGATCACCCTCAAGGTAAATAATCCAAAAGACCATGGGAGAAGCTGTCATATGCTATCTAATAAAAGAGTAATATGCAGATTGAACATCATTCCAACACACAAGATGGCTGCCCCCATGTGGTCAAAGATCCTACCCCCATGTGGACATAAGATGGCCACCCCAAGATGGCCAGCAGGGCAGGGAGTTGGGAGAGACCAGGCCTGCAGGGGAGGGCAATTAGGGATGATCAGGCCAACAAAGGAGGGAAGTTGGGGGCAAACAGCCTGGCAGGGGAGCAGTTAGCCATCAATCAGGCTGGCAGGGGAATGGTTAGGTGTGATCAGGCTGGCAGGCAGAAGCGGTTAGGGGCAATCAGGAAGGCAGGCAGGCAAGCAGTTGGGAGCCAGCAGTCTTGGATTGTGATAGGCAGTTTTGGATTGTGAGAGGGATGGCCCTCTCACAATCCAGGACTGCAGTTGGACAATCCTTGAGGGGTCCCAGATTGAAGAGGGTGCAGGCTGGGCTGAGGGACACCCTTAACCCCTGTGCATGAGTTTCATGCACTGGGCCTCTAGTCTTTTATAAGTTAGCCTCAAAAGTCACATATAGCCACTGGAGTGAAAGTGGAAGGGAACTACACAATGACATAAACGTTAGGAGACCTATCCCATTAATTCCATAGTTTCTAATTATCTTTAAATATATTTGTATTGATTTCAGAGAAATGAAGGGAGAGGGGGGCAGAGAAACATCAATGATAAGAGAAAATTATTGATCAGCTCCCTCCTGCTTGCCCCCCCTATTGGGGGTCGAGCCCACAACCCAGGCATGTGTCCTGATCTGTTGTTTATAGATCAGTGCTTAACCACTGAGCACACAAGCCAGGTTAATTCACAATTTCTAGCACCTGCTGTCATCACTCCTTAACACTTGTTCAGTGAAGATGTTTCTGCTTTAGACCGTGGACCATCATCACGTTATATTTGTGATACACACTCCATGCTTCTTTAGGGACTTCTTCCCATCAAGGGTCCCAACTTTGCACCAGCTGCCCTGCTTCCTCCTGTCAGTAGGTTCATGTACATTTCTTGTTTTAGAAAAATTTCCCTACAATTCCTCTTCCTCCTTTCCTACTGCCCAAAGCCTTTTCTTTAGTTTTCAGATGCTGGGACCTTCATGTGTTGTCTTATTTTCCTTTGAATCCACTCCTCCATCTTGATAGTACAATACATGCCCCATTACTCCAAGAAGCTGGTCCTGCCAAAAAGATATGAAAACAGCTACACTGTCAAATGCCAGTGAACAGCATCCCTTGTTTTTTCCTGGGCCCACTGCAGAATTGGACTTAAATGACCTCATTTTCTTTTCAAACATTTTTGTCCCTGAGCATCCAGATGACAAGGACAGTAGCCTCTCTTGAATGCGCTTCTCAATCTTGTTTTCAAGCTTCTCTTTCTTCACTTCTAATACTGGGGCCCCATCCTGGCTTCCTCTCTCTATTCTTCTTCATGGGCAACAAATTGATCTCACCAGCCCCTCCTACAAACTACCACAGTGTTGACCCTGGATTTAAATAAACCAGAGTTCTGTTCCTTCATACCTAATTTATTTTAGAGCATAGATAATGAAATAATCTTTACATGATTCATTATTGTAGGAACACATGTGAAGGTTAGTGAAAAAATATTCAAAAATCCTACCTTAAATTTACTCTCATTTTGTTATAACTGTTTAATTACAGATTGATATTATTTGAATGTTATTTCCTAAAAATACATGTAAGATGAAAATAATTTAATACTTGTCATTTCTTTTTTTTCATTTTCAATATTTCCTCATAGCAATATAAGATATTTATTACCATTTATATTCCTCCCAGTGGCATTGCAAACTTTGAAAATATCATAAAACTATACCTGAGACTTAAATTTTCCATTTAATACTTATGCCAGAAATTTTAGTATTCACATAACTTAATTCTCCAAGCTTCTAAAAGGTCATATATAGCTATCCTCTGGCTTGAAGTTACTCCAAATCAATAGCTGGTTTAAAAATTTGTGTTTTAAATTCATATTGAGGTAGAGGGAAAGTGTTTCTTTCATACCAATCAGAGGAAAATGAAATAGGAAAGGCTTGATGAAATCACAACCCACCAAGTCTAAGTGTTATCACTCAATCCAACTAGAAATGTTATTTCAAGAAGAATTTTTCATTCTGTCTCAAATATTTTGAAGTAAAATATGTTTTACATTTTAAATTATGCAAATATGGGGAAATTTTTGTAGGTCTTCTTCTTTATTCTTGGAGGACACTATTTCATTACTTTACATTTCTTTTTTATGTGGGTAATATTCTCCCATGATTCAAAACTCACCAAATAGAAATGCATATACTATAAGTGTTCTCTTCATACAACTACATTTTATGGATGTAATCTGTTTACTTAAGCAGTTCCTGTTGAGAATATTTAGATTGGTTCCCATATTTTGCTATCACAAATGATGCTCAGTGAGAAACTTTGTACATAGATTATTTTATATGTGTGCAAGAATATTTTATATGTGTGCAAGAATATTGGTCACACATACTTACATGTCAGATTGCTATATCAAGTGATATATGCATTTATAATTCTGACATTCCCAAGTTGCTTTCCATAGAGGCTGTGCCGTTTTACAACTTTACCTGTTTGTCTGAGCAGCTGGCTTATTTCGAAAACAAAGTTTGATCTTCCATAGCAGGTTTCTCACATTCTCTAGTTCCAAAAGATTGCAGCAAACTCGGTTTACATGGTGACAACTCTCAGACCCTGTGGTTGGCATACAGGTGCTGTGAGACTACACGGAGCCTATTGCAATGAGACAGCTTTGAATTTCTTCACTTTCCCAGCACGTGGCATTATGGCTGCACCAAAATGGTACTGGGGAATTTTCCTTAGCATGTTGCCCTCTCTAGTGTGGAGTGAAACCTAAACCTCTTTGGAGGAGACAGGATTGCCATTCCTACGTGAGTGTGGCTGCAGTACCTGGGGGATGAGATGGCAGAAAGTGCTGCAGGTGTAGCTGTCTATGAGTTATGATACAGCCCTCATAGGGAAGCATCCGCCTTACATAAAAACTGCTGTTTGAAATTTTAGCCCTGCTATTTCGGCTTCTGTAAACGCTTGCTTGCTTAATTAATAAGGAAAACAAGACTACTCTCACTTCAGAGAGGTTATTAAACCTTCCCCAGTCAAGCTACCATTGCTGGCACCAGGCCAAGCCTTTGCTTGAGGTCTCAAAGTCCCAGCACACATGGGCTCTTTAAAAATTTGCAGAGGGGACCAGAAACACCCCGTATTTGGGAGACAAAGAAAGTAAAAACATATAGGTAGGGAAAGTTCCTTCATGTTGGGGCCCAGAATTTGAGAGACATTTTCCTCTGGGACTGTGCTTAATAATAATAATAATAATAATAATAATAATAATAATACCATCTTTCTAAGAATTGCTTGGTTCTTCTTTGGTTTTCTGTAACAGTAGTATCTTTCTAAGAGTCTCTATTTCTCTCGCTCACTTCCTGTTTCAATGCATCAGCAATTGGTTCTTAAGGAAATTTGATGTCAATGAAAAAAATAGTGTTTTTGTTGTTGTTTCAGTGTTCAGTGATCTCTGAACTTTTTATTGGCTTCCTGCTTTGTCTCCTCCCACTTCTAAAGAAAGAATGTGTCCCACTTCTAAAGAAAGAATTAAAAAAATGCAAAGTAAGAAAAGTAAAAGTAGGATTAAGACTCTGTAATAAAGTTAATACACAAGCAATTTATTACAGGTGGATTAGGAATAGCATTATGAACTTCTAAGAAGCTTTAAGAGGGAAGTAAATAAAATCTGTTTTATAATGCAAAGTGGCCATAAGAGATAAAGATAGTTTATTTAGTAGAAACACTTCTATTTCTGGTATTTATTTCTGGTAATCTTTTCTCCCAAGGTTCTCAGCAGCAAATAAAGTGTTTGGTGATTTCTCCACACTGAATACTGGTGTGAGCGGCTACCAGCCTATCGGTAACCAATGCCATGGCTGGACTGTCTTATGCTTTTTTTTATGATTGCAACATGCCATCAGCATCAACCAGCAGGAAGATCTGCAGGGAACGAAGGAAGGGTTTTTACTTATGGGTCTTGGAAACTGCATGGCGCATCTGGAGTTAAAACAGCGAGATCATATTAAAGAGAGAAAGCAGGCCTGGGGATATTTTTATTGGGTTTGAGGATGGAGGCTTAGGGTTTCCCAGACTCATTCTTTATTGGTGAATTTAAAATAAAGGCGTGGGATTTAAATCTTGAGGAGAGAAAAAATAGGCAGCTTATACAGCCAGTTTAAAATCAACCAAAATCTCTAAATCCAAGCCGGGGGGAGGGCAAGGCCTGGCTAGCACTTTACCTGGGCCTGTGTCTGGCCTTGGTTTATTGATAGCTGTCTTTGAAGTGGATGTCTCAGCAAGCACATCAGTCCAATAAAATCCTACTTTACCAGGGCATCACCGATCCCCAAAAGGTTAAGCACATTCATGAAGTCACTGACACAAGTTATTTGTTAGGAGGTTCCTCACAAGACTGAATCAATTAATATGTTTTCGACTTCCAGGAGGCAGTGCATGATCATTCATGGTTGCCCATATTCTCTGGACCTCAGACTCCTGTCTTTGGGGAGCTACTTGGACGACAGTTTTCTGTGGAGCAGTAAGGGAAAGGCTTCTCTAGGGAATGACCCCTGGAAGATAACCCCCCACCCATCTGCAGAGAGGCTGTGGTAGTGATTGGGTTTCAGTGGGGCTTCCTCTTGGGAAAGCAATGGATGCCTGTGGCTGAGGTGACTGACAGGGCCCTTCCTGTTTGCAAGAACCCCCTACAGACAGAATTTATTTTTTAATATGTTTTATTGATCTTTTTACAGAGAGGAAGGGAGAGGGATAGAGAGTTAGAAACATCGAAGAGAGAGAAATATGGATCAGCTGCCTCCTGCATACCCGCTACTGGGGATGTACCTACAACCAAGGTGCATGCCCTTGACTGGGGTCCTTTCAGTCCCAGGCCGATGTTCTATCCACTGAGCCAAACCAGTTTCAGCCAGAATTTCTTTTTAAAAATATATTTTTTATTGATTTCAGAGAGGAAGGGAGAGGAAGAGAGACAGAAACATCAATGATGAGAGAGAATCATTGATTGGCTGCCTCCTGCAAAACCCCCTACTGGGGATCGAGCACGCAACCCAGGCATGTACCCTTGATTAGAATCGAACCCAGGTCCCTTCTGTCTACAGCTGATGCTCTATCCACTGAGCCAAACCAGCCTGGACAAGACAGTATTTCTTAATAAGAAACCCTGTCAAGGACAGGGAATGAGTTCTTGGAACAGCAGACCCAAACTCCACAGCACGTGGCCAGCAGAGGGCCTTCAGGTTCTTACTGGGTCATTGCCTGTAATCAGTCTTCCTTCTTCACCTGTGTGGCTTCCAACACAAATCAATTACCCTACCCTCTTCATGCATCAGCCACTTCCTATTATAAAATAGTTAATTTTGAGGCAGAATAGAAGCCCACGTTCCTCTCCCCGTCTAAATTCTCCTTTCTGCTGTGTGTTGGAGCCCAAAGAGTAGGACACAATAGGATGCAACCATTTTCCAAGGCAGGCAGCTGGGTGGAATGAAAACAGTTCTCCTTATGCCTATAAATAAGCTCTCACCATAGATGAAAGCAGCAGGAACTGCTTAACTGAAAGGCATGAAGGTGGGCAGGTGGAACACTCAGCACAGGGAACAGGGGCCATGTAGGTGGTGAAAGGACGGGGGAGGGCAGAGACCATGTTTACTCCCAGCATGTGGCACTGCCTTTGACTCAGCCTCAGTCCTCTGTTTGAAATAAATGATAAATACAAAGCCCTGAGAGTTTTCCTCAGGCTCAGAGCCCGATAACTTGTGGGATATGAAAGAAATCTATTTTTTGAATAGAATTGCCAGAGCAAGTATTAGGTAGTTTGCCTAAAAGTACAATTTGTCTTGATAAACTAAAAAAAGCATGGCCAGTTGCCTAAACTGGTTTGGCTCAGTGGATAGAGCGTCGGCCTGCAGACTGAAAGGTCCCAGGTTCGACCCTCATCGAAGTTTCTGACTTTCTATCCTTCTCTCCCTCCCTCTCTGTGAAAAATCAATAAAATATATTTTTAAAAAAAGATATGGCCAGTGATGATCATTTTCCAGGTAATCAATGCAAGCAGAAAGAGGAGTCGTGAAACTGAGAAGTCACAAAACATGAATATTAATATTAAAGCCCAGGCTACCTTCTGCCTTTAGTTGTCATATACAATGGCAGGCAACTGAGTTAAGAGAGGAACCTCTACTCAGGAATTTGACATGGCTCAAATACATTCAAAATGGCAGTTGCAAAAATATGCCCACAAGAAAACACTGTCCTGAAAAACTGTCCTGACATTTAAAACACATATATTAGAGGCCTGGTGCACTATATTTGTGCAAGGGGGGGATGTCCCTCAGCCCAGCCTGCACCCTCTCCAATCTGGGACCCCTCCAGGGATGTCCTACTTCCCCTTTCAGGCAGCCGGGTTCAGGCCTACTGGGATTGGGGCTAAACGGGCAGTTGGACAGCCTTCTCAAAATCAAGGACTGCGGGCTTCAAACTGCTCACCTGACTGCCTCCCTGATTGCCCCTAACTGCTTCTGCCTGTCAGCCTGATCACCCCCTAATCACTACCCTGTCAGCCTAATTAATGTCTAACTTCTCCCCTGCCAGCCTGTTTGCCCCCAACTTCCATCCTTTGCTGGCCTGGTCACCCTAACTGCCCTCCCCTGTAGGCTTAATTGCCCCCAACTGCCTCCCTTGCAGGCCTGCTCCCTCCTAAGTGCCCTTCCTTGCTGGCCATCTTGTGGTGGCCATCTTGTCTCCACATGGGGGCAGGATCTTTGACCACGTGGGGGCAGCCCTCTTCTGCATTGGAGTCATGATAAATCTGGTTATTACTCTTTTATTAGATAGGATAGAGGCCTGGTGCATGGGTGGGGGGCAGCTGGTTTGCCCTGAAGGGTGTTCTGGTTCAGGGTGTGGGTTCCTTTGGGGCATGGGGTGGCCCGGACAAGGAGCCTATGGTGGTTTGTAGGCTGGCCATGCCCCCCAGCAGCCCAAGTGGAGGACCTGGGATCTGAGATTAATTTATGTTCTACAATTGAAACTTTGTAGCCTGGAGCAGAGCCAAGCCTTCTGCTTACTCTGTGAAGACAGCCATTTCTGTTTGGGTTTATTTAAGTTCAATAATTGAAATTTTGTAGCCTAGAGTGGAGGCCTAGGTGCTAGGGTTGCAGAAGCTTGGCTTCCTCCATTGCCCGGGCAACCCTAGTTTCTGCTCTCTCCAGCTCCCTCCCTGGCTGCTGCCATTTCTGTTGGATTTATGTTTCTTCTATAATTGAAACTTTGTAGCATTGAGTGGAGGACTAGGCTGGCAAGGGCAGGCAGAAAGCTTGGCTTCCTCCATTGCCAGAGAAACCCAAGCCTCCCTCCTGCTCTCAGTGGCTGCAGCCATCTTGGTTGGAGTTTATTTGCTCCTGATTGCCTGATGGGCATGGCTTGTGGGCGTGGTTTGATCAGAGGTTCGATCAATTTGCAAATATATATAGTTCCTATATAATAAAAGAGATACATGCAAATTTGACTGTACCTTAGCTCCTGATTGGCTATGCTACCAGCCAATCAGGAGCATGGGCAGGACCAAGTGGCACAAGTGCCAGGCCCTGGGGGTAGAGATGAATTGGAAGTGGCGGTGAGTGCCCAGCATCCGGGTGCTGTGAGGGGAAGCGACATCAGCAGCAGTGGTGGTGGTGGTAGTGGCAGGGAGTGCCTGGCCCCCAGGTGCTATGAGCAGAAGTGGCAGTGAGTGTCCAACCCCCGGGGCTGGGTGGTCCCAGGCAGCTGGGGCTGAGCTGAGCAGGGCAATGACTGGGTGCCCAAGGTCTAAAGCCTCTGGGGGTGAGCCATCAGTTGGACATCCCCTGAGAACTCCCAGTATGTGAGAGGGGGAAGGTTGGGTTGAGGGACCACCCACCCCCAGTGCATGAATTTTCATGCACCGGGCCTCTAGTATAATATAAAATTCAAGCCATATTTCAGAACCTAGATTCAAAAGTACTTGTGTGTGTGTGTCCACCATCTGAAAATTCTCCCTGACCTCCACTGCTCCCACCATGCCCTCTGAAGGTAATTCCCTTACATTGGCTCAGGTTCCTAATTCTGCAGATGGCCATCCTCATGCCTTCAATCACCATAGGGCAATTCATTGTATGCTGACATACTTATATATTCTCACACATTTATGCCAGAATATCTCTACCTCTGACAATAATTTCTCATATTGGAAGTAGGAAGAGAAAGAAAAAGAAAGAGAGGGGAGACAAAGTGTATATGCATAATGTGTATGATATTAGAGCATTTCAAACATACCTCCATGTGCTGGAATACAAACACCAAATCAATTATGAATTGCAGTAGGGTTGAGTCTCATCTTCCTTAAACTTGGAATTTACCACTAAGCTAAACAAATATTATTCTTCAGAGACAGTAGTGAGGCTAGGCCACCCAAAACCTGCAGCCTTCCTGCAAATAAAAATAAAAAGATTACTGATCTCGGCCTAGGAGACTTAAACTTACAAATTCAAATTTAAATACATCAGGGTTTTTTTTTTTTCCTTTTTTGTTTTTTCTTGAATTTCAGTGAAACATTTTACAGGAATTCAAATTGCTCTTACCCCCATAAAACTGACTGCCAAGATGAAGAAAAGGTTAAGCTACAACCCCTAATCCTCCCTGAATGAGACCACATGGAGTCCATTTCCTGCTTTGTCCCACTGGTGTTTCAGGTGTGGAAACTGACTGATGATGTTAGTGCTTCTAAGGAATGTCACTCTCCTGCTTCAGGGTTGGCCTCACCCCAAAGCTGACCTTCTTGGTGACTTTCCAGGGTTTCTGAGGAGGTTGTGTTGTGCTCCCCTAAACCTCCCATTTCTTGATTCTCTGAATCCTTAACTGTTTCAGCTCTGTCATCTTATAATTTACCAAATTTACCATTGTTGTTTGAATTATTCCCAAAAGTTGGGATAGGAACTGGCAATTTTTAGTGAATATTACTGTAGTTCGGTATGTCCCATTCCTTTAAGTTTACATTTTTAATAAACAGGACAAGAACTGGAGTTCAACTGGACTTTTGACTGAGGGTGTGTCAGAGAGAGTGGAGTGTGTTGAAGGAAGAGAAAATGGACCTATAAAATAGCAGGATACAATTTTTCCTGTTTGGAAATGTGTCTGAAAGCTATCTCTGGATGTTTTCTAGAACTTCATGGAGGAAAACAGATGAAATTTGCTCATAAATTAATTCAAAAGGCTATTTTCTAATCAGATTCAGAAAGGATTTGAACTTCCTTCTCAGCATTACTCGTATGGAAAGAGCAACCATGCTTTTGATAATAATTGTTCACTTGGCGGATACTTCCTACAGTCACTTAATCCTTCGATGGGGCCTTTGGCCATTTGGGACTGATATCTGGCATTCTGTTTGCTCAAGTGGTCCTTGCTGTCATTTTAGCAGAGTGTGGCACCTGGCAATCATAATAAATGAATGTTTTTCCATGCTAATTTTGATTTTGAAGCAATTGGATAATGACCTCATTTGAATGCATTGTTCTCTGATGCTGCGAAGGCTAATACTTGATAACTTTCTTAATGAGAAAATTTTAAGACAAAGTAAGATGAAATAGAAAACCAATAGTAATTATAGTCCATGTTAAATGTCACTAATTCAAAGGGAAAGAAGCAATGAATTAAATAAGAAATTTCACTCTAAGTAAGTGCAAAAGACCTGCACCTAACTGCAGAATTAAAAATAAATAAAGACCTTTTACAAACCTTGGGGACTATTAGGACACAAGCTTCATTCTCCAGCCCTGGCTTCCTAATGTTTCCATTCTACAATGATATTTTAAGAACTTATTTTATCATATTAAATTTTTCTGTTTTTATTTTTACTTTTAAATTAAATTTATTGGTGGACCATTGCTTAATAAGATTATATAGGTTTCATGATACATGATCTGTCTATTACATTGTGTGTCCATCACCCAAAGTCAAATCAACCAAATGAGAGAAGATAATTGCAAACAACAGCTCTGACAAGAGGTTAATATCCAAAACATATAAAGAACTCAAGCACCCCAACAACAAACAAGCCAACTTTTTAGAGTAGATTTCATAGCTGTTTTGATTACCCCTTCTATTTCAGTGTGAAGCAATATTGGCTCTGTTACATTGGATTTAATTTAATGTGGGTGGTTTTGTAAATCCATCGAGCAGTTGGGCATGGAACCAATTTAGTTATTTTCTCCTTTGGGAGAATATGGCATGCTGGAATGATAATTGGAGATGCTCAGCCTCGAATAGTTCTTATTCTCTATGCTGAGAGACTAACATTGTTAGCTGTTTTATATTGTGTCTAGAAAAGATACAGCGGGAGAAGGGGTCAGTTCTAAGGGAGGGAACTATAACTTATTCAGGGGATGGGGGATTTCAATGAATAGAGGTGTTAGAGATGATCAGCTGGAGTGCTGTTGGCATATTGGGAGGCATATTCTTCATTGTAGATTACTGTTTCTCACATTGTAGGAGTTCAATAAACCTACCTTTCCCTATAATAGCATATTGTGTCCCAATCAGGCATCACAGAAACCAAAATAATCTCTGCACATTCCCATACATCCCACAGGGGAGCAGTGTTAACTATATTTGGGACTAAGGTTCTTGGTGGGACCAGGCCATGTAGATCTTTGGACCATGTTGGTTTAGAGAGTCTGGTAAAAAGACCTGATACCACAGGATATAGGATATTTTATTTCAAAGGGTGCATGCAGCTTCCGGCTGCATGTGTTTGTGTCAGCCAATGCTCACAGGCCACCACAAAGGTGTGGAGCCACGCTGGCCTGGGCCTAGCACAGATAATGTATTCTCAGTAAACCTGCAATAGCACTTGGGTATTGGCAAATGGGTATGTCTTGAGGGTGGTCATAAGCAATAGTGGGGATGCAAGCTGTCACTTGACTTTGAACTATAAGGCTGAGGCATTAGGTCTTAAGGAACTTCCATAGATATTGATGGCCTGCAAGGGCTTAGTAGGTAGGTGCACCTAAGGTAGGCTTACTGGTTGAAATGCTTAAAGGGGCAGCCCCTTCCTCTCCAACCCACCTATGAGGAGGCAAAGTGTTCATGACTGGGTGGGAAGTTCTACCTAATTCAGGAGTTCAATATTTCCCCTGGGGAAGTTGATCCATGTCCACAGTATCATGGGTTCCAGTTGGTTCCTGACCCCAGGAGTTCAGGACTTCAGGCCCATTTTGCTATCTTATCTAAGATCTGTATAGGTCATAATTAAGTGGAGAAAGCTGTGCAGGTGAATACCATGCAACAGTTAAGTGGTTTAGTCCCCACTTCCCTGAGTTCCTTTCCCTGAGCCTTGGATACCAACAGCATGCAGGGTCCTCAGGACCCATAGTCATCAGGTTAATGTGTCCTCAGATAAAAGACCTGTGAGCCCAGCCATTGGGGTGAGCTCCCTCTAGGGAGGGGAGGCTCCTTTGGATAAGAGCTGGAAAAGGTCAAAATCTTGGCTGAATCAGTCCAAACCTCAAGCTCACAGGGCTTTGTCTCTGCTGTAGTCCTTTTCATCAAGGACACACCCTGCACCCAGTTTATTTTCAATATTACAACTTTATGCTATTTTGATAAAGGATTTTGGCCAAGTCAAACTTTGAGGCTAACAACTTCAACAGATAAAGTTGATTCATTTTTTATATAATGTTCAATTGTCAGATTTATTTCAGTTTCAAATGTTAAAATATATGTATGTTTAATATATATACATATGTATATGTATATGTTTATGTATATGTGTGTGTGTATATATATATATATATATATATATATATATATTTAATGACATTCTAATTTTTTTTCTTTACATCTTTTGGAAAGTTGCCCTGCATGAAACAGGAAATTCCTGGGGGAATGACAGAGGTCAAAGTCAGCTTTGCTCTGTGAGATGGTTGACTAGCACAAGGGTTAGGCATGTGCCAGGCATGTGGATAAAATCGGGGCTTCTGGGTTGAAGAACACGTGAGTGGAAAGTGTGGCTCCGCACTACAAGTAACCCACATCACTTGAAAATTGTGTCTTAGGAACTGCAATGGTGTCACTGTTCCTCTACTGTTTATTACTATATGGTAAATGTACAAAGGGGAAACCCAATTCATTGCCAACCAGTGGAGGTTTGTGCAAACCTAATGTATTGAAAGACATTAGGAAGAATTGCATTGATGTAAACCTTCTACAAATGTTTATTGAACACTAGAGGCCCAATGCACAAAACTCATGCAAGAGTAGGCCTTTCTTCCCCCCCACTGCTGGCACTGGCTTCCCTCTGGAACCTGGGACCCAGGCTTCCTTCACAGCCCCAGCTTTGTCCTGAAGGTTGTCCAGAAGGATCCAGTCTAATTAGCATATTATGCTTTATTATTATAGATTTTGCAATGTGCAGTAGAGATGAGACTCTTGTTTTATTTCTTTGTTTCCCACTGGGGCAGTTTATCCATGTCTGTAGCCTCACAGTTCCAGCTAATTCCAGCGAGGACCAACTCAGTCCTCAGGGCTAACTGATCAGACTCCCCTCCACCTCGTTAAATGACATGTTTGAAGCTGAACCTGACTTCTCCCACTAGTTCCTCATTTGCCAATTGCCACCATGTCCTCTTATCAGTGTCAGGATCTGCACATTTACCTTTTTTTTTTTTTGGAATCAATCCTAATTCACCATTTCTCTTCACTTTCCATCTCTCCAGAGAGTTCTTCATACTCTCTCTGCCTTTTATAATTTCTGCTCCTGCCACCACCATCCAACAGTCATCCTGATCACTGAAAGTGTCCTTTAACACCCCCCCCCCCCGCATTTTGTCATTATTCCTCCGGCTTCCCTGCTCTCAGCTTTCTTCCTCCCTTCCCTTAATTTACATCCCACTCGCTGCAGCCAAGTTCTGGTCCACTTTGACTGCCCCAGGTTCCCCAGGTCCACAAAATATCAAGGGAGTTAGGACAAGACAGTTCCAGCACTTCCTCCCACCAAATCTCTGCTTCAGGCTCATTGATTAATTGGTGGACCTCAAAATATTCTAGGTACTTTGGGATTTATTCTGTTCTCTAGTCTTTAGTGTCTTTCTTCTCCTATGATTTTTGCGCTTGATCTTATTCACACTCAGCAAGGCTATCCATTTCTCACAGCCCGGATTCTACCAGCCATTCATCCTCCTCCTATTCTGAACACTACATTACTGTCTGCTCCATTAACCGGACCTTTTCAATCATGTCCTTGTGTTTTCGTAGCTTCCATAAAACCTTGGATGAGCTTTTCTTCATCATCAGATGGTGTGTGTGAGAGAGAGATCAAGTTATATTTCACACACTTCCCAGCGCCAACCCCACTGCTATCCTGGACCTGTTTTTTACCCCTGATCTATAGCTTTTCTACAGTCACTGTTTCATCCTCTAGGGAGTGAGTATTTGGGGCCTATATATGGGCTCACCACTAACCTGATGTTTTGCACCATAATTATCTCAGAAACCTCCCACTCATGATTGATCATTTTGATGATGTAAATCTCAGTTCAGATAGCTTGCTCCCAGGAATAAGATTTCCAGTAATTATGTTCATAGGGATTAATTAATAAACTGATAATCTGGCCTCCCCTGCACATAGTTTCTTGGGAGTTGGCCTCATATTTTATCTGCAAACTCCTCAGCACACATTCTCTGAAAAAAGTTTCCGTGCTACACTCTCTCTCCCACCCCTTCTGTTTCCTCCAGACTTTGGAGAGAACCATGAGCACAAAGCAGGATTTACTTTCTCCTGCTCCATGTTTTGTCTTCCCGCCTCTACCTTTCGTCATGGCACCTGAACCCTTCACTGCTCCAATTAATATCTCCATCCCTCTGATAAAATCAGGGGAAAGGTTTTTGCCATGTCTGTCCAAATGCTGCAGTCATGTGCCTTCTGTACATCATTCCCAACTGTCTGCCTACTACTCAGTCACTGTTCACTGAGAACAACAGAGGCCTGAAGGGACAGTATTTTAAAAAGATACTGGTAAGACTTGCTAGAGATGAGGGGTTGTTTCTTTGAGTGGGAAGTTGTTTTCCTAGGCACAATGATGATCTGAGCTTGGTCAATAACCATAAATATGGTTAACTGCCCTCTGCTCATGGTCCCCTCAAAAGTTTGGAATAAACAGAAATTTTAACCACACATTACTGAGTGTGAAGGTATGCCAATTACTGGTTGTTTCCACAAAATTTGTAGTGTTGGGTTGTGTGTGTGTGTAGAGAGAGAGAGAGAGAGAGAGAGAGAGAGAGAGAGAGAGAGAGAGAGAGAGAGAAGGACTGCAGTTCTGTACTCCTAACAAGGGCTACTCCCTCTGCCTAATCACCCTCCTCCCTGCACCTGGGCAACCTCTCCCCATATTTTAGGCAGATAAAGGGTCACAGACCCCACACCCTGTCCACTCAAGCCTTAGATGGTGTCATATCCCAAATATACTGCAGTACAATCTGCAATGCTGTCATCACATGGTCTGAAAATGTTTATTGGTCTCTCTGCCTTAGTTGATTGACCAACTTGAAAGCATAATTTTCATTTTATTTTTCTTAAAAAATACACAGTCTTACTCTGTGTAAATATCATGATCCTTCATTAAATGGCTCATCCCTGAGGAACCATATAGAGGAAACAAGGAGAAAAGAGACTGGTTAAAAGGAGCTTTCATTATAGGGGGAGAGGCAAATATTGAGGGAATTCCTGGGGGCATCTATAAACCCTAACATCTCCAGAGCAATAAGAATAATTTCCAGTTCATCCAGAAGATCACAGAAGGACTGCAGGTCGGGTTGGATGAACCCAGCCTATCTCTACAACCAGGGAGGGGAAAATTTCACAGTCCCCTTTAAGTTATAAAATTTTCAGACTCCTTATATGAGAAAAAATGGTAATCTGAGTGAAGTTCACCTTAATTTGTCTTGTTATTTTTATATCAGTTGCATTAACTTAAGTGAGTACACCATTTAAAAATTTCTTTCTATTCTGCAAGGAAGATGTCATTAAACAGTTCCATTGTGTTATAGTCTAATTGGCAATCTGTCCATGGCCTGGCTACTACCTTAATGCCCAGTCATCTACCTGTACCATCACCTACAACAAGACTGCATGGTGACTGGGGTGGGAATGGGAGTAGGTGGTGGTTTTGCCCAGGCACTGCCTATCATCCTTGGTCTACCACCTAATAGGTTTTCTTTAGGCCTACTGCTCTGGGATCCATCCCTATTTCAGGCTTTTAACATTCAGTCTGCTTTCTGCCCCTACTAATAGCTGATAGTGTTCTGATCAATTCAAATTCTAGAAAAATTATCTCTATCTAATGGATAAGAAAGCTGGGGCAATGACTTACCTCAATTTCCACTAGTCAGAGCAAGGACTAAGAAATGTTACTTTTATTCTCTTGCTCCTATGTGCATTTGTCTACAGGGCCACTGAGAGTCTAACTGCTCAGTCTACTGAGCTCTGCCTTCCCAAGGTGAAGTTCTTAACACTCAGTAGATGGTAAAAGAATAATTACTTCTTCCAAGTCAATGAAGCAAAACCCATGGGACTACATTAATCAAAACTGGCCTTTTAAATAAATTATTTTCAACCATCTGTATTTCTGGCATAGAATGGCCAATGGCTATGAAAAGATTTGTGAGGATATATTTAAAAACCAGGTGTGTCAATATTTATTTTCCTGTTTACCAATGTTTCCCACTGTGGCTTCTCTCTAGCTCCTATGCTGATGTTTTTAGCGCTAGTGGGATTGAATATTTGGAACTAAATTATTGTTGAAGAATGAAATGAACTGATTATGAGCTGCATTTGAACAAAAATCAGTTTGCAATCTACTAACTATAAAATTTTACAAATGAGTGACATTCAACCAGGGCCAGCCTCAGGGCCTCAGTAGCTGAGCCCATCTGCTTCTGAGGTTGTATAATTTCTGCAAACTAAGGTATTTGGAATTATAATTACAATTAAAATAAAAACTTACGTTAATCCATAGATTCTTATGGTAACTCTAAATAAATGATAAACACACATAGTGACACACACAATCTTATGTACAGAATTCTATACACACACACACACCCCATATCATCACTCAGTTGGTTACTTGTACATGTATTCACATGCATGAAACTATACTCATACATGATGAAGGGCTATTAAATGAAAGTTATTATGGAAAATTAAAGAGAATATAAAAATAAAATTGCAGATATGACAACAATAATACCAAAACAACATAAAATTAAATTCGGTTGACCACTCTGTGCCGGCTTTAACGCTAGAGGATGTGGACCTGGGAGGTCTGTCTGTACCTGGGATGCTCTCACATTTATCCTTCAGCCCCTGTGAGGACCAAACACTGATACGCCCTTTTCTTTCTTGCCCTTTTTAACTCAAATCTACATTTCACAGAAAATAATCCAACTTAATAGCTTCTCATGGGAGATATATCTAGATTTATGCATTTACTAATAGAGTAGGTCAAATGGAAATTTAATCTAATATAAATTTATGGAGAAAGAATAAGAACAGGCATATTCATTATTTCTGTTTATCCCCAACCCAACCAAGCTAATGTTATTTTGAGAACTCTACAACTGAAGGTTGTTGTTTTTTTTAGAAAGAGCATTAAGTAAAATGGAGCTTGTATCATATTTAATGCTTATGCTAATGTGCTTCTTGATTCTAATCTACTATAAATTCATTGCAATTAAGTGGTCGAATTATTTAATGTGATTTTGCCTGTCTGAGTCTATTATCATTTGTCCACAAGAAGCTGTCTGGCAAATACTAAGAATGGATATTACTGACAGGCAAATAGATTTCTTTCTAGCAAAGTGCAATATGTAATTTAAATAATCTGATCATGAAAAATCCCATTAAATATATAGAAAATCCTCTTCTTGGTCTGGAGCTGCTGAATTTCCACTACAAAAATATGTTAGTTCTTGCCCTGGCCAGATAGCTCAATTGGTTGAAGAATCTCCCCATAGACAAAAAGGTTGTGGGTTCAATTCCCAGTCAGGGCACATACCTAGGTTAAGGGTTCAATCCCCATGTATGGGAGACAATTGATTGATGCTTCTCTCTCATAACAATGTTTCTCTCTCCCTTTCTCTCTTCCTTACTCTCTCTAAGCATATACTCAGGTAAGGATTAAAATAATAATAATAATAATAATAATAATAATAATAATAATTAGTCACTTTCTTTAGCTTGAAATATAGACATGTATTATTTTTATCAGCATCACTTACTTTTATTTGTTAGGTTCTAGTATGTGTCCTACATTTGTCCACAACTAACTCTTTAACATTCAAATCAACAAAGCAGACCACAGGGGTCCTTCCTTCCAGCAGATGTTGACCTCCCTTCTCTCACCTCTCTATTTTGTATATGTTAACATCCCAGAGTCCATTTTGAATTCAAATCCTTCATCCAATCTAATAAAAGAGTAATATGCAAATTTGACCGTACCTTTGCTACACCCACCAGCCATGCCCATCAGCCAATCAAGAGTGTGTGGGCATGACCAAGGCAGCCCGGGCCTGGGGGGACATGTTGGAGGCGTCCTAGGCCGGGGGGCATGGCCAAGGCACCCCTGGCCTGGGAAGGGTGGGGCCGAGGCCCATGCTAGCTCGGGGTGAGCTGGCTGGGGCTAAGGCCCTGGCTGGAGGGGTGTGGGGGGCAGGGTTGGGATGGAGGCAGCCATCTGCCCCATTGCAGGGTGATGATGGCTGGGTGCTCAAGTCCTAAAGCTTCGGCCAGAGAGCTCCCAGTATGTGTGAGGGGCCAGGTTGGGCCTAGGGATCACCCACCCCCAGTGCACGAATTTTGTGCACTGGGCCCCTAGTTAGTTAATAAAAGCAGATACACTGGCTTTTAGAATACAGTGTTCTACTTAGGAAAATTATCTTTGATTCTAGAATGCTCAGGTGGTGAAATCTGTACATGGTCCCATTTACCAGATAAAAACATTGAGGTCAAGAGTCAGTAAATGACTTGCTCATGTGTAGAAAACAGCAGCTAAGAATATCTATAATAATAAAAGCGTCATATGTTCATTAGACTGGATGTCCTTCCAGACATTCTTCCAGACGAAGCCAGGGCTGCTAGGGAAGTCCGGGTCTGGGGTGCCAGAGAGAAGCTGGTGCCGAAAGCTCGGGGAAGGAAGGCCTACTTTTGCATGAATTTTCTACATTGAGCCTCTGGTTTAGTATAAGTTTCTTTCTCTGGGCTGCCTCTTTATGGCTTAACTGACTAACACGGTTTGCTTGTCCTCCACCATTATTCTTGCCAAATAGATAACCAGTGCAGACCTCCTCCCCCTTGAGGTGGCCTATCATGGGAGAGACCTTTGGGACCTCAAAGGGCTGTGATCGCTACCCTCAGGTTCTTGTAGCATCTAGGCTTGAGGCCGACCTCCTCCACGATGCCCCAGACTCAGCCCATTCTTTTGTTTCCCTACCTTGAACACTGTCTATGCTTTAGGTCCTTGCTATTCATCACCAGTCCCAGTGATACTTCCAATGGGAAGCTCACAAGAACATCTTGCTGAGTCTCCTACTGACAAATACAGAACCATGTCTTATCTCTTGAAAATCAAGCCCCCTTACAGGATCTCATCCCAAAGTCTCCACATGAGAGAGACAGGCACAACGGGCTCTCATCACATTCCTTCATTCAGGGAATAGTTATATAATGCTAAATTATATAGTTATATCATAATTATATAATAGTCAATTAGTAAATGGGAGATCTCTTTAAATATGAATTAAAATCATTTTAAAAAAATTCTACCTCCTTACTGATCATTGGAAAACATTAAAGATCCAGTAACTATCAGTGATGGAGAGGAGGGATCAACCCCAACCATGATTGTGAAGACCTACAGTGTTGATAGTAAAGACACTTTATAAATGGGTTAGTGTTATATTGTCAAGTTGAACAAAAGCAAAGCCTACAACCCAACCTATACAGATACCCTGGGGTACTTACATCCTGCACATGGACACATGCTCAACACACTCATCTTAGCATTGGGGAAGCAAAAACACAAAAAAATGAGAAATGACCAAATTATCGGTAAAATAGGAAAAATAAATTGTGTTTATTTTGTTTTTAAAATTTCTTTGATTATGATATTACATATGTGTCCTTATTATCCTATTACCTCCCCCCTTTCTTCATATATTAAATTCTATAGAGGGGTGGTTATAGCTATACACATCTACATAAATAATTGCACAAATGTATTACAGATTGTGTAATGGAAATCCCAGGAGACTAAAAAAACCTACAACATATTTTGTTTAACTATATAAAGCTACAAAGATACATGTTTATATTACTACTATGTATGGACTGTTAAAAATGACATGAGAAGCATATGATTCTGTAAGTATGTCTGTTCCTTCCTGAGACAGGAAGGGTAACGAGACTGGGAAGGAGCACAGAGGACCTGTGAGGTAGGATTTTCCATGCAGCAGCTTGAGTGCGTGGTGTGGGAACATTTATTATGCTATTACATTAGTTGTGAAAAATATGTTATGTAAATTATTTTTATTCATGAAGCATTTCATAATGAAAATGGGGACTGGTTGAAGAAAAACCAATAAAATATCTTTTAGAATAAAAAATTCTAAATTAATCATTAAATAGATAAGGAGATACAGAGACTCAGTACTCATAACAAAACACATAAAGTCTCTCCTTTCTCTGCATCTTGTTTTTTGTTGTTGTTGTAAATTAATATTAATTATTACTTTAATATTTTACTCTATTTTATTTTGTTTTCCAAAAAACTCAAATCCTGTTTTCATTATAAACTTTTTTGGCTTAAAAGCAATTTATGTATAACATATTAGTTTCAAGTACATAATATACTGATTCAATATTTGAATATATCACAAATGATCACTACAATAAGTTTAGTTAATATTCATTACCACGCATCAGCACAAAATTTTATCTTATCATGAGAACTTTTAAGATCTACTCTTATAGAAGGAACCAAGATGGCGGCAAAGCCTACAACCCAACTATTTTGCTGCCCCACAAAACAATTCCAAAACTGCAACTTAACAATAAAACAAACATCACCCAGAATCACCGGAAAGCTGGCTGAGGAAAATTCCACAAATAAAAGTAAAGATAGGACACAGTAACCCAGAGGAGTGGCGGAGCACAGCCTTGAAGATATGCACGGAGTCAGAGGTTCGGAGCCGTGCGTGCATGCATGCAGGTGCGAGAGTAGAAAAGGGTGGGCAGCAGCAAACCTGGCTGGTTTTCTCCAATGGTGAGGGCAAATGCCTCCCACTGCACTGAGTCCCCAGTTCCAGGCAAGGACCAAGGTCTGGGGAAGGCACACTAAAACCTGGGCACGGCAGAGGTCTGGGAGCTTGAGGAGAGAGCACATAAACTTGGAACAGCAGTTTGCGTGTAAACTTGGGGACAGAAGCGCACGACCCTGCAGAGAAGACTCGTGACTTGTTCCCTTATTCGGGAGACCACCGGACTGCTTTGTTTTACAGCCATGGGCAAGACTTTGGGTGTGCAGACTCATTTGGGGAGAGGCAGAGTTGTCTGGCAACAGGTGGAGACTGGCTGCAGCGTACACCTGGCACAGAAACCTGCCCATAGCACAGGGTGGAGCTGACGCTGCGTGCTCAGCCTGGAGACTCTGCCCACCCAACCTGAACACAGCTCACCCTCACAGACAATTGGCCTGGAGGTCAAACCCTCCTAGTGCTAACAACAAATAGCTGGGCTTAACTTCAACAACACTGTACAACCCATAAAGGATTGCAGTAAGAGTATCCACCTCAGGTAACTGGGGAGGCTGAGCCACTATTCCTTAGAGGACATCTACCACACAAAGCTAATGGACCAAAGCAGCCACCATGCAGAGACAGGGAAAGAAATCAGGTGTGAAAGAAATGGAGGAAAAACTCTAGCCATAGAGTTCAAAACCACAGTAATGAGGTTTTTCCAGAGGCTCCTAGAAAAGGCCGATGAACTTAATGAGAACTACAAGGAAATGAACAAGACATACAAGAAAATGAATGAAACCCACGAGGATAAGAAAAAGGACTAACTAGAAATTAAGCATAGACTGACTGAAATAAAAAATATTACACAAAGTCCTAAAAGCAGTCCAGAGGACCGCAAGAACCAGGTCAAAGATTTGAAATACAAAGAAGCAAAATCCACTCAGCCGGAAAAGCAAGAAGCAAAAAGAATCCAAATAATTGAAGATAGTGTAAGGGATTTCTGGGACAACCTCAAGTATACCAACATACGAATTATAGGGGTGCCAGAAAAAGAGAGAGAGCAAAATAATGAAAACCTATTTGAAGAAATAGTGACCGAAAACTTCCCCCACCTGGTGAAAGAAATTTACTTAAAAGCCCAAGAAGTGCACAGAACCCCAAAATATAGGAATCTAAAGAGGACTACACCAAGACACATCATAATTAAAATGCCAGGAGCAAAAGATAAAGAGAGAATATTAAAAGCAGCAAGAGAGAAACAGTTGGTTACCTATAAGGGAGCACCCATACGATTGTCAGCGGGTTTCTCAATAGAAACAATGCAGGCCAGACAAGAGTGGCAAGAAATATTCAAAGTGATGAATAGCAAGAACCTACAACCAAGATTACTCTATCCAGCAAAGCTATCATTCAGAATTGAAGGTCAGATAAAGTGCTTCGCAGATAAGAAAAAGCTAAAGGAGTTCATCACCACCAAACCAATATTATATGAATTGCTGAAAGATATTCTATAAGAAGAGGAAGAAGAAAAAGGTAAAAATATAAATTATGAACAACAAATACACATCTATCAACAAATTAATCTAAAAATCAAGTGAATTAATAATCTGATGAACAGGATAAACTGGTGAATATAACAGAATCATGGATATAGGGAGGGAATGGACTGACAATTCTTGGGGAGAAAAGGGGTGTGGGAAGTGCAGCAAGAGACTGGACAAAAATCATGCAACTATGGGAGAGGATGGCAGGGGAGGTGAGGGTGGAGTGTGGGATGGATACCGGGTGGAGGGGAGGTATAGGGGAAAAGAAAGGGGGAACAATGTAATTAATAAACTGAACAATAAAGATTTTTTTAAAAAAGATATACTCTCATAGTAACTTTCAAATATGCAATATAGTAGTCACCATACTATATATTACATACCCATAATGTATTTATTTTATAACTAGAATTTGTACAATTTGACTCCCTTTACCAATTTTCCCCACTCTCTCTCCTCCCTCACCTGTAGAAACCACCAATCTATTCTCTGTATTTATGATCTTGGTTTAATTTTTAGTATTTTTTTACTTAGTTCATATGGAATTTGTCTTTTTCTCTTTGACTTATTTCACTTATCAATACCCTCAAGATCCATCCATGTCACACATGGCAGGTTTCTTTTCTTTTCATGGTTGAATAATACTTTGTGTATGTGTGTGTGTGTGTGTGTGTGTGTGTACATCACATTTTCTTAATCTATCTATCCATGTATATTGATATTATAATGTTACATTTCCTTCTAAATATGTTACCAAAAAGGTAAAGAATATGTATTACTATTTGTAATACTTTAGATAATAAAATAAAATTTTAAAAAGGTAAAGAAAATTTTCATAGTATTATAAAGTTAGTTTTAGTATTTTGAAAATCTGTCTTAAGGTCTAGAAGTGTTGACTTGTAACATCATGGCTATCAAGCAAACTTGTCAAAATTTTCATCACAGAGAAATGTGTGTGTTCTCTTAAATTTATACACTTCCTGCTTTGGAGTTTATTTTTTGAACACCAACCTTCTGCTAATTAATAAGAAAGAATATCTTCTTGAGGTGGTAAACACACAATACAATATAGAGATAATGTATTGTATAATTGTATACCTGAAATCTGTTTAATTTTATTAACTAATAAATTTAATTAAAAAACTTTCCTTTGCTCAGAAAAAAAACTTCTCCACTCTATTTAAATGAATTTAAAAAGCTTATTATTAATTGTAATTTAAATCTTTAAAACAGTTAGTTTTCAAAAATAAATAGCTATACGATATTAACTGCAAAATACAATGCTAACTCTTAATCTTAAGAGCTCTGATTTGATATTTTCCTGTTTACCTACCTAATTATTTTATTTTTGCTACCCCTTCATGGAATATAAGCATCCTTGGAGGAGATTTCTATTACAGACAGTTTTTTACTAGTCTCTAGCTCCTAGTGAGCCTTGATAAATATTTGCTGAATACATGAATGAAAACCCCTTCAAAGATTGTATAGGCAGTAGGCATACATCACAACAAAAGAGTCAAGCAAAGCCCAAGTCTGAGCTTGCTCCTCACAGAGAGATTTTTCAAAATTATTATCTACTCTAGAGTTTCACTGAATTCCCTGGTTTCTCTTGACCTTCCCTCTATGAATAAAAGATGATGTTTCTGATGTTCTTAAGTTGAAGGACCATCATTTTTCCATTAACTTCCTTAATAGTCAATGGCTATTATCTTTGGTGCCAAATATCAGGCAGTATATTTTTATAGATATTGCTGCAATGATCCTAGAGACCTCCAGTCATGAATCCTCACATATTATTGCATCAATATTTTCCTACAAAATCCTACTTAGTTTTTCTTCAGTGAATGTCTTTGGGTTCTTTATTACCAGGTTCAGAGAAAACCGTATTAGCTTTTGAGTCACACCTGAGTGCAGCCAGTCTGCCTTGCTCACCCCCTGTCCAGAGGATGGCCAATGACCCATGACTAGTTTAAGAGACATCACAGGTAAGAGAAATCACAAAGGACTACCACAAAGGGCATTAAAATAAATCAAAATAGACATTTTAAAATGCTTTTGCCAGACAAATGACAGGAGTCATCTTGGCTGAACACAAACTCCCTCCCTGGGAGTTTGAAGCCATTGAACAGGTAAATGAGCAGAATGAGAATGGAAATTGTCAATACAGAAAAGGCTGAATTATTAAAATGGCAAGTTGAGAAGAGTTCAGGATTAGAAATTGGGTGCTGGGTAAACTAGTCATGAAACAGGTAATGTGTTCAATTTGATGAGTTCAGACAAATGCTTACACCCATGATGCCAATCCCACAATCAAAGGATTAAATGTAGCATGGGCGTATGCATATGACCAAATGCTTCAAATTGTATAAATTACACATGTGCAGGTTTTTGTGTATCAGTTTTCAACCAATGGTCGTTGATGCCAATTCAATGCCAACAGGAATCCCCAAGAAAATGTTATGCAGTTCAAAAGAGCTTGTGATTCAGCACTATATAAACAGCATGGCTGCAAGACAGCCAGATCCCATTGGCTAGACTGCTAGAGTCTGATACTCTCTTGTCTGCTGTGCTCAGCTCCAAGGAGATATCTTGAGTGTTTCAGCTCAGCCAGGGAAACAGAGTCCAGTTTTCTGTGGAAAGGGAATGTGTGCTCTCCCAGCCAGAAGAAAGCTGGCCTCTACAAACAGAATTCCTTGTCTTTGGTCCCTAATTTGCCCTTCCTCATGCAAATAAGACTCCAAATCTTCACAGTTTGATTGGCCCAAAAGGCACTTTTCTGATTGGTCAGAAATAAGCTGCTCTGATTGGTTGATGAAGATGTTAATGGGGATAGAGCTGCATGGCTGTGAGTGGATGGGGAAAGCCTCGGTCTTTTGGTTTAAATGGGATTACAGGAACTCCTTTGTAAAGGCTGGCTCAGATAGGGGAAACAGTGCAGGCAGGCAGGTCCCTGGAGAGGCTGGTAGTTCAGTGCAGGCTTCTCCCTGAAGTTTCTTTCCATGAGAGGCCCCTGTTTATTAAAATTTAAGCTCAGTTAGCCAGAAGGATCTATTCTAGATAAGGTTCTTTCTTCTCTGAGTGGTTTTCTTCCTTCTCTAATGTTTTTTTTCTGTGACCCTGATAATAAATAATCCATAAAATTATACTTCAGTAAAGCTATAAAAAAGAAATTTTAGCATAAAACAACTCTGTTAAAATGTAGACTAAAGTAAATGAAAATATTTCATTACCTTACAAAATGTGAAATCCAAAATCAGGCAAGAATAGAAAAAAGAAGTTACATAAGCCTTTTGCACTTTTTTTTTAATCCTCGCCAAGAATATGTTTTTATTGATGGGAGTGCAAAATAATACAGGTACTTTGGAAAACAGGAGGTTTCTTACAAAACTAAGCATATTCTTATATGATCCAGCATTCACCCTTCTTGGCACTTATCCAAAAGAGCTGAAAATTTGTGTTTATACAAAAACCTATACTTGGGTGTTAATTGCACAATCTTAGAAGCAGCAACAGTGTCTGTTAGCAAGTGAATGGATGAATAAATTATGATACATTCAGACAATGGAATATTATTCAGCACTAAAAAGAAATGAGCCATCAAGCCATCAAAAGACACGGAGAAAATGTAAATACATGTTATTAAGAGAAAGATGCCAGTCTGAAAAGGCTGCATACTTTATGATTCCAACTTTGTGACATTCTGGAAAAGAAAAAAACTATAGACAGAAAAAAAATCAGTAGTTGCCAAAGGTTGGGGAGATGAGAGAGGGATGGTTAAGTAGAGCATAGAAAAATTTTAAAGCAGAGAAAATACTCCATATAATATAATTATGATAGATACATATCATAATTATTTATCTTTATTGTTGAAAGTATCCTACTTTTTCAATCATTCTGCGGAATAGGTGCTGGGATGATCCAGACATGGTCATTCCTATCCTCAAAGCCCATGGCCAGGGTCTGGTTTGGGCCAGGGTCTCTCTTATATCTAGGCAAATCACCGTAGGGCCAGCCTCAGAGGCCCCGAAACACCACCCCTGGGAGAAGAAAACACTGCATCCTGGGAACTTTCCAGGGAGTCTGCCCAGCAGAACAATTTCTGTTCTGCTGGATTTTGAGAATTTTGATCTTTAGGATTCTTGCAGTAGGTTACTGAGGTTATGTCGTCACTAGATTCTAGTGCATTATGAAGTCTCTCTTTTTTTAGACATAAATGGTTTTCTTCAAAGACATTTTTTGTAGCTCAAACATTTTGATAATGTCATCACAGACATTTGAAAGCAAATGAAACTCCGAACATAGATCAAACTTACAAAGTGAAAAGGAACTAACCACAGACATTTGAATGGGGTTAAAACCTGCTCTTGACTACATACTTTTGAATTTTATTCCCTCACCTTGCATAGAGCAGCTGTCAGTATAAAGCCACAGATTTTATTTTATTTTTGAATCACATAAAGTTTCTATAAACTTTGTATCCTCTTTAAGACTTCACTGCCCCCATTGACTGAACTATCTAATAGCCACAGGCACATCAGCTTGGGGTCTATAGAGAATTTGCCCTTCCCTGCTCTTAATTAACAGAACATACCTGGGAAAGTGAGGTAGTCCTGACTCTGACTCAGGCAGACCTGGTCTCAGGCCTGATTTTCTTGTTCCAGGGCTTCCTGCAAGTCCTTTTATTCCTTTCAACATCAGTTTATACATTTACATAATAATGCAATCATTTGATGATTATGCAAGTATTTAATATGGATCTGACTACTCTCAACAGAGAGAAACCTTCTGTGGCCTTTCTGCTGTCTAGTCTCAAGTTTTGCACAGCAGTTTTGTGGACTCACATCTCTTTCCATCCTATGTGTGATGTACTTGGTGGCAGGAAAGCATTAGTAGCAATTGGTAAACCTGAGATGTCTGTATTTAAAAATACATTATAGACAATAGCATCTTCTATTCTCCATCGATTTCCTTTCATTCCAACCATCAGCATGTTTAATTGGAAAGAGCATTTGATGATCTATTAAGGAGCATAGGGCTTAAGAGATTCTGGTACTATTAAGAGTATTATTCTAAAATTATCATATGGTTTCTTTTTGTTTTTTAAACCTCATAATGGTGTTGTGACAAACAGATCACTATGAGTCAGTCTTTATATGTATCCTCTCACTATTTAATATAACATCTGCCCTGGCATCTTTTAATCAAAATATAGTTTCTTAAGGAAGATCTCAAGTGAAAGGGAGTTTAGCCAGCCTTTCTCTCACCTCATTTTGTGCAAATGCATTAAATTAAATTAAATTAAATTAAGAGCTCTGAAAAAGTTAGGAAAGATATGGAATCAACTACTCTATTGTTGAGCACATTAAAATGTCACAATTAGAGATATTATGAAGCTATCAGGTATTAAAAGAATTTCCTTCCTATTGGCCTTTATATGTGGTCCAGCCCTTGTCTGCTATATATTCAGTCTCTCTCAGTGAAGACTGTGGAACCTCCTCAAGGCACAGAAATTGGCTCTGACATGTGTCACAGACCCTGGGTTTCATCACTTGGGTGCTCCCAACTATGTCTTGCAAACTAATGAGCTGAGATCTCAGACTTCTCTTATCCTGGTTTGAAAATGTTGCCCTGAAAAAATTGTTCATCTAAAAATAGTTTATTATTAACTAGAGGCCTGGCGCACAAAATTCAAGCATGGGGTGGGAAGCGGGATATCCCTCAGCCCAGCCTTCACCCTCTCCAATCTGGGACCCCTCGGGGGATGTCTTACTGCTGTTTTAGGCCTGATCCTGTAGTCGGACAGCCCTCACACAATTTGGAACCACTGGCTCCTAACCGCTTGCCTGCCTGCCTGCCTGCCTGCCTGATCACCCCTAACTGCCTCTTCCTGCTGACCTGATCACCCCCAACTTCCCTTCTCTGCCAGCCTGATCACCCTCAAATGCCCTTCCTTAACAGCCTGATCACCTCAACTGCTTGTTCCCCTTGTGCTTGCCTGATCTTGCCCCTACCTGCTTGTTCCCCTGCTGGCCTGATTGCCCCTAAATGTTTGCTATCCTGCCAGCCTGATTGCCCCTAACTGCTTGCTCCCCTTCCGACCTGATCACCCCTAACCACCTCTGCCTCAGCCCCTACTACCATGGCTTTGTCTGGAAGGAAGTCAGAAGTCTGGAAGATGTCCAGTTGACCCAGTCTAATTAGCATGTTACTCTTTTATTAGTATAGACCCTTGTCTGTTTATGGCAAAGGAAAAAAATATAAATGCTGCATTTACTGAGAGACTGAATGGATGATAGACAAAATATTTTCTCTTCCCTTTGAGACATTGATAAATTTCACCAGTAATGTTTTAATGCAAAACAACAAAATCTGGTTTTGTCCGTGAGAAACAAACTTGCTTCATTTCTACAGGAAAAAAATTAAGTGGATTTGTGCATTCCAACTTACATTTGCCACATCACCTGAAATTCTTAATTCCATTACATTAGTGACTAAGTAATTTCAACCTTGACTTTAGGCATAGCAGGTCATTGCTTGTTTTGCTGGTTGTCATACCAGTGCCTTTGTCTACATCACAGACACATTGAAGCTCACCCTCTCAGCATTTTGATCAAATATTTGACCCCAAGACTTGAGGGTGCTCATTACTGGCTTTTTTCTGTCTGCATTTCTGTGTGCTGGTCTCCAGAGAAGACACTGCAGCACTGGCTGAAGCTTTCCTGGGCCTGTGCACTGCGATGCGGTAGTGACCTAAGGCCGACCTCCCTGAGCTGGGTTCCCGCCTTCCAGGGTGTGATCAAAAAGGAAATATCAGCAACCTGCATTCTATGCGCCTACTGAACACCAGGTCCACTCCCAACTCCCACACCATCAATCACGATTTGGAATTTGTCCTGCTGTCTTTTTTTAGGACAGACTGTTTATAAATGGAAAAATACTGGAGAAGGGTAACAATGCTTGCTAGTTTCAGGCTTCACAAGGACAAGAATCTGATAATTCCTGGAGAGAGGTATTTGAGACAGGCCTTAAACATGAGATGGATTTTAATGGCAGAAAAGAGAAAAGGGAGGAGTCAGTATTTAAAAAAAGAAAAAAAAGAATGGAATGAGCAGAGGCAGAGGCAGAAAAGTGGAAATTTGTTGGTTTTATTAAGTTGTAGGTAATACGGAGGGTGAGTTACATGAAGAGATTCTCATCTATCCAGTATTGTAAGTGGCTTTAATGTTGAAACACATCGCACCTGCTATTACGGGTTCCCGTGAGCTTTCAGACTTAAACAGAAGCACTAAGAATCACAATTTGATTCTTACTTATATATTACTTTTATTGAGGTGAAACTTTATACATTGAAATACACATTTTAACAGCTCAGTTTGGTATGTGGATACAGACAAGTAATGCACATTCCTGCCCTGATATAGACACTTGTACCTTCTCAGAAATTGTTTTCCTGTTCCCCCTCTCCCAGTTAATCCTGACCACTCAAAGAGGCAACCTCCATTCCCATTGTTTCATCTGGATTAGTTTTATGTCACCAAACCCATACATGTGGATGTTTTTGTGTACGGCAATTTTCACTCAACATTTCTATATGAATGAAATGTGTCCACACTATTTTGCATATAAGAATTTTTAAATAGCTTAATAATAATTCATTAATTAATATATCAAGATGTGTTCATCAAGTCTCCTATTAATGGGTGTTTTCAATTTAAGGTATTGTAACTTACCTCATTTTGTAGAATATTTTCCAAGTATTAATATATTGATTACAAGGTTCATCCATGTCTTTATGTGTGCCTATAGCAGTAGTTAGTTCTTTTTGTATTGTTTAGTAGGATGTCATTGTATTAATATACTACCCATTTTTTATTTATATACCATTTGATGGGCATCGGGGTTGTTTCTGGGTTTTTACTATAGTACAGATATTATGAATATTCACATACAGATCTAATTCTGGCTATTTTCATTTTTCCTGAGTAAATATGGAGGAGTGGGGTGTTCGGATATCATAAGCATATGGGAAGTATATCAAACTTTGTGAGCAATTTCCAGACTGTTTTCCCAAACTGTCTCTATCCTTATGCATTTCCCATCACCAATGCATGAGAGTTGCTGCTGTTTTTTTCCCTTGCCAACACAGAAAGTGGTCAGTCCTAATTATAGCTATTCTAATGGGATGCACAGTGGTATCTTATTGTGGCTTTAACTTGTATTTTTTGAAAACTAATGATGCTGAATATATTTTCATATGCTTATTGACTGAGATGTTTGAGTTGGGTTTATACTTGAGGCATCAAGGGAAGTTTTTTGTTTTGCTTATAGCCTTTTTAATTTATACATAATTGTAAGACTATGGAAAGCATCTTACTTCTCAGAACCCTCAGAGTAGTGTATGTGTTTGCAAACCATGTATCAATAAGCCAGCTGGTTTAGGGTGACACCCCAAAGGGAAGCTTCAATAAGGTGCCTGCACTGCCTTCTTAGCAGTGTGGTTCCCATCTGTTGCCATCTACCCAGCATTGGAGAAGAGAGGTATTTTTCTGTATGCTGAAAAAACTGGGTGGGTATAACTGGGCACTCTGTGAGGCCAGAGGAGAAGGATGAGATGTGGGTGCTTAGAGAGAGAGCTTGGGGAGAGTGTGATCAACCTAGAGATGTGCCATTGCAATGGATAATTTTATGTGTCAATTTAGAGGATGTTTTGGAGTGGGATTATCACTATTTGGTGAATTTGGGGTGAAGCAGATTACTTCACAATAGGAATCAGTTAAAAGCTGGAATGAAACAAAAAAGACTGGTCCCTCCAGACTTCATCTGCACTGTTGGATCTCCATACTGCAGGTCCCAACTTCAGATTTTCAATTTCCCACCATATATATATATACATATGTCTATCTATATCAACATATGAAGCATAATAAGAATGCCTCTTTTGGAAAAACTGCTATTTGAAACTGCTGTTTTAGAATTCTCTGCTGCTTTGAAATTCTCTGCTATTTTTGCTAGTCCCTCCTTCTGTTATCTTTAGATTGTAAAATAACTTTGTTGCTGTGGGTTTTTTTGCTTGAATAGAAAAAATATACCTAATTGTCTGATCTTGCAAGCTAGCCATCTAACATAAAGGACTGATACGCTGATATTGATGCCAGTTGTCTGTATAGATATGACAGGTGTTTGCTAGATATGATATGTACTCAAGCTGTCTACAAAAATAACTTATACAAAGAGCTAGAAGGTTATAAAAAGTAAATACTCCTTCCTGTGTTTGTTCAGAATTTGATAGAGATAATCTGCTCTGAACCTGTGCATAATAAAGATGACCCCTAATTGGCTCATTAAGGCTTCTTGTCTAGCTTGCTGACTTGCGACACAACATATAGAGATATAAAGATATATAATTATACATAAATATAGAAATATCTGATATATTATATCTATTCATCATATCTATATCTATATCTATATCTATATCTATATCTATATCTATATCTATATCTTTATATCAATATGTTCTCCAGAGAAACAGAACCAATAGAAGAGATATATATCTTGACAATACAACTCCTGTGTATTTAAATCTGATTAATGATAGAGCCCTGACTAATACAACTTCCTAGATCCTCCTTCAAGGAAGAACTGTTGCCCAGCTGCAAAGTGTGTGCATGGCAGAGTGACAATCTATCAGTTCCCAACAGATTTAAGTTGAAGTAAAAGGGATGTCTGATCATCTGTCTAAACTTATTACAATCTCTATATTGTCCTGATGGATCCTCTGATGTCTCAGCTAATTTGCTCCTGCCACAGGCATGTAATAGCTCTGATATTAATTATAGATTAGTAGGGTAGATTACAGAAAAGGACTCTAATTCAGTAAGAGAATGGCAAAGTGTCTCAATCACTTGAAAGCATGTGGATTTTTTCCCCAGAAAACCATCAATACTTAGGGAAGAAAAGAGACTTTTTAAAGCAAAATGTATGACAAAGTCTTTAGGACTAGAAAATAGCAACAAGAGAAGAGCATTTATATCACAGATTTTATTTGCAAAGGGAAAGCTACATAATAACATTAAAACTAGGAGTGAGGATCAAAATAAGGATTTGTTCAGTATTTAGAGTAAAAACACCCTTTAATTTCTAATGCTTTCCACCTCTATTGCTATTTCTAGTCATACCCTAGTATGCATACCCTCATATAAGTGGAGTCATGCAGAATTTATCTTTCTATGATTGCTTTATTTTATTTAGCATAATATCCTCAAGGTCCTATGTTGTGACACATTAAGAATTTCTTTCTTTGTTAAGACTAAACAATATCCCACTGTATGTATATACTACACAATTTTCAACCAATGATTTGGCTGGTGTTAAGGGCAGGGATTGGGGACATGAGTCAAAGAAAACACAATACACTCAGATGGCCTCAGCCAAAGAATGTCCTGAGACAATCAGAATACATGCAAACAAAAACCTGCGTTCAAATATAATAGACAAAATGTAGCTCAAGTTCATATGGAAGCTTTTGATTCTATAAGGGGTGATGGTCAAGCTATTGGACATTTTTTTTGCCGCATATCCTAGAGCAGATGCACTCATTCTTTGAGGTAGATAGTAAAGAAACGGAAAATTATCAGGTTAAATTCCCATTCCTTTCTCTCCCCTCATCACTCCTTATCCCTGCCCAATACCTTTTTTTATTCTACTGTGTTGTTTTGGAAAAATTGAAATTCAGAGCTATTGGAAAGATAAAAATTGTTTGTTTCAAACCAAGCATCTTACTGTTTCTATCTGCCTGAAATATCTACAGCTCCTTAAGTGGTACATATATTTATGGTGGAGGAAGGAGACAGGTGGGTCAGGAAGAGGTCATAGTGCTTCGGAAACAGGTTCACTGCTGGGTCCAGAAAGAGGTTGCTTAGTCAGAGGGGCAAATGGGCCTGATGGTCCAGGGAGAGAATGTAAGAGTTATGAGGAGACTTCTCCCGAGTTATCCTGTTGCTTCTCATGACAGTCCCAGGAGGGTGGGATTCTTGTCATCTCCTATGACCAATGTGGATGGAGGAATTCTGAAGGATCATGCTCATTGCCCAGGGTAGTGGCTCAGTAAGGGATACAGTGATGGGAGACAGGGCTTTGGGAGAAGCCTATGAAAAGACACGTGTCCAAGAAATAAGCTGGTGGCCTCTTTCTGCTTTACTTGTACAGGCTACACTGAAGCTGCTACTGTGTGTTCAAACTTCTGGTAGGAGAAACACATTTTTAGGTACCAACTATATTCTCTAATTACAAGAGTTTGAACATTATTGGTTTGGCTTAGTGGTTAGAGTGTCAGCCTGCAGACCAAAGGGTCCTGAATTTGATGCCGGTCAAAGGCACATACCTTGGTCGGAGGCTCCTCCCCAGCTAGAAGGCAACCAATCCATGTGTTTCTCTCACCTTGATGTTTCTCTCTGTCTTTCTCTCTCTCCGCTACTCTCTCTAAAAATCAATGGAAAAATATCCTTGGGTGTGGATTAAAACAACAAACAAACAAACAAACAAACAAAAAAAGGAAGAAGAAGAACCTGTGGATTACCACTATTTAAATCTCATAATTTATAGCATATAAAATCCTGTGTAGCTGGCCTGTACTGAATTACAGGTTTAAAGAGTTTCCAGTATCTGCCATATCGTAGAATGTGTTTTCTTGTTTGGACCATAAATTGGACCTAAGTGCAATGTTTAAAGGCCAATATGTATTTTAACAACCTCATAAATATAAACTCTGCGCAATTGCCTGTCATATTGGCTTCCAGGAAAACAGTAGCCTTTAATAACTTTGGAATATGTTCTTTTTAAAAATTGCTCTTTATTGTGAATATTTCTATTAAATGGGCCAAGTTCTCCTTCCAGCCAGGATATTTGTCTCAAGAATCAGACACCTGTGTAATTCTTTCTTAAGCAGATTTAGAATCAAAATAGGCTAAACAATATTGCAGGTATTTATGCTATAGGGGACACTTTTGTACGCAGGCTTCAATCTTGCCTTGTGTGGGTTACAGTAATAAAAGTAAGAGTTTTAAAATTGAGGTTCTGCTCTGTAGAGCTTGGCTAAAAGTAACTTACTCTGTGGCAGGAAGATGCATTAGCCAGCATCGGTTTGGCTGGATTTCAAGGCAGCCTTTTCTGGTATGGTATTCTGAATTGGGGAAATATTTCAGGACATATTTTGTCTGAATATTAAGAACTTTTTGAAAGCTACGTTTTTGTATTAGGGTTAAGAACCAACAAAGATTTTTGTTTCACTTAATAGAATATTAACATTGATGAATTATTTACCAAACCAGAGTTTGTGTTCTGATGAAACCCTGAGGGTCATTCCAGGTTTTTCTCTATTTGTCACAGAGCCCTGAGAACATCCTGAGATTTGTAAGTGTCACTTCAGATGTCTCATCACTAGTAGGGACTGGAAGCTCTTTAGTTCCTTCCCTAGAAGGAAGCCTGTGCCCAGATCAAGGTAGCAGAATGGAAGGTCTCTGTGGTGTGTACCGTCACAGGAAGTCTCAGGTGGACACATACACCTGTCTTTTGTGCGTCTTCTTTAACAGTACAGAGAGCAGGGTATGGCAGTACCTTTTACGAAGCTAAATTCAAATTATGCTTTGGATTACTATGAGGTAGGGCTGTGGACAACAAGATACTTGCTGTGGGATGAAGGGCCAGATTTAGTGGTCTAGAATTATGGGATTCATACAGTTGGCTCTGGAGGAGCTCAACTATCATTGCATCTTCTTTCTTTTTAGAAAGTTCTTTCTTTTCATCCATCCCAGACTTTAAAAAACCTTCATAAGGGCCAATGATTTGTCTGTGTTTATGTCAGTCTTTCTGTATGGCTTTTTTTCTCTTATAGAGCTGAATTATTTTTCTTCCAAAGAGAGGCTGTCTTTATTATCAATATTTCCCAGGTCTTTCTTAGCTATATCCCTCCACCCCTCCCCTGTCCCGAGAGGTAGATTGGTCACCCCTATGGTCAGAGATAGCTATGGCTTAACACAAAGACCAGCTGGTCAGAGGCAGGATGGGCATCTAGGGAGGCCCCAGCAGCACAGTTGGGACATCTTACCTGATGCACAACATGGCCAACAAAAATTGATATGATGTGACTTGAGACGCTTCAGCATGAGAGATGTTACCAGCATTACTTCTGTGCTAGAAAACATGCCGATTTTGCTTTTTGCCAACCAACCAAATAAAGGCAGTGCCTTAAAAACAGGTGATCTCACCAATTTATAAAGCTCTCCTGCTGATCCAGGCACCACAGCATCCAGGACTGCCTGGTGGGTAGAAAATGGTGTGTCCTGTCTCTAAACCAACTGCATAATGAAGACCTAGGACCAGTGCAGGCAATGTTTAAAAGGCTGGATGAACCAGGCATGTGTGGCCGCACAGCCAAGAAACATTGGACTGTGTGGAGTAAGAGTCACTTTCAAAATCTTTATCCTATTGGCCAAAACACTGTCTCTCCTTATGCCCATGGGTTTTCGGTTTTGTCGGGGCATCTCATTCCCACTAGTTCATCTTTCCTCTCAAAAGAAGTTTAAAAAGAAAAAAAAAAAACAAGCAAAATAAAATAGCCAGCAAGACACCTTCACTCCCAGGCACTTTGCAATGTCAATGATGGCAAGATTGGTTACCTTCCCTCAGCATGGAGGGCAGGCCCACCTGAGGTCCTGCTTTTTTGACTGTCCTGCACAGTCCCTCGGAGATGTGTATGAATGAGAAAATGTCCTCTGGCTAAGTTGCAATAACAAACACAATATGTTTAATGCCTTTGTGATTCAAAGGCTTAGAAACAAATCTTTTGAACTTTCTGGCAAAGATAAAATACAGTATATACCAAGAAGATGCATGAGTGACACTTTGGTGTTAAAAGAGCTGTGCGCTTTTCCGTAAGTTTGGGCAGGAAAACTGAAAGAATGTGCACTCATCTACATGACAGAGTAACACACACACACACACACACACACACACTCACACACACCATATATCACCACACCAACATTCTTTGGGCTGAGGCAGTGAATGGAGTGAGATAAAACCAGGTTTTAAACTTTAGATACAAATCCAAAATTAACTAAATTGTTCCTTAGTGTTGAACTATTTGACAGCCTTATAATTATGTATTTCAGAGTTTTACTCACAAGGAATTGTCATAAATATTATGTAAGAAAAATAAGTGGACAACTACAATTTTGCTCTGTTTAAAAAAATATATTTAAAGCTTTCTAAACAAAACACATATTTGGTCATTCAGAAAGTATCTTAACTGCTGACCTTAAAAAGAATAATGTTATTTTACAATTTCTCCTCTGAGAATACAAGTATGTCTCAGTAGCTACAAAGGCTACTTCTGCTTTCTGTGAGTTTTATAAAAATATTGCCAGGCACCTTCTCTTCTCCAGAATTTCAAACATTTTGCAATACTTTTGATAAAGTTCTTTTCACAAATAAGGAGGAAAGGAAACAGGCATTGGAGCTGTGCCTGCAGAGAAATTTTATTTTGACAGAACTTCGAGCTGTGTGTTTCTTCAAAGTGTCAAAGGCGACAGAACCTGCGCAAAAGCAGGCCATGGATGCTATGCTTGCCATTGTTCGAAGGGGACATTGTGTGTAACTGGACAGCAAGTGATTCTTCTTTACTCGTCAAGTGTGTGATTCATCTGGTGCTGGAGACCCATAACGGAGGTGATTTTAAAGCCATCTAATGCACCCTGCTTTTTAAAAATCACCTAGAAAGAGCCATGGGGTAATGGCAATGATTCTCCAAAAATGGCTCCTCTATATAAGCAGCAAGAATACTGGGAAAAAAAGATCAAAACCAGCACTTTCAAAACTCCATAAATTAGCCAAAGAATTTTTAAAATTCAAGGAGCATGTGTTATATATAAATGGCTCACTATTGGTAACAATAGTGATATTTGTAAAGATTTCACTAACTGCATTCCTATAGCCTTCTTTTCAGCTTGGTGGTAGCCTTGCAAAGTAACAGCCTGGAAAACATGGCGGCAAAGAACAACAACATTTTATAAGCCACTTAAAGTGGCTGAACAGGCTGGGAGTTCCCTTAAACCCCAACCCCAAGAACTGGGGTATCATTTTTCTCCCACAAGATTTGAAAAATATCAGAATGGCACCATCTAATTTTGTTCATGATATAGGGACATAGGTCATCCACTGGGTAATGGACTGGTCCAGACTTCAAAGGATACCTTGAGTATTTATTGACATGACCATTGTACTATATTTGTGACCCATCAGTTTTGCTTCTTAGTATCAAACCTTAAAACATACTCACCTAGAGAAAAAAAAAACAGTAAAACAATCACAAAGCTTTTCTTATACCATTATACTTAAAATATGAGAGGAAGATACCTTGATATTCATCTCCAAGGGAATGGTCACACTATCTATGTCTACATCCTAAAGTACTATAGCACAGTCTCCTTATTGGTCAACCCCAATGCTTTTGTGGTCCAAAACCTCAGGGACAAGTCTTTTGAACTTCCTGGCAAAGATGAAATACAGTACTTTCCAGGAAGATGCATGCGTGACACTTTGGTGTAGAAAGAGCTGTGCACTTTTCTGTAAGTTTGGGCAGGAAAACTGAAATTACTAGGTGAGTATGTTTTAAGGTTTGATACTAATTTTGGATTTGTATCTAAAGTTTAAAACTTGGTTTTATCTCACTCCATTCACTGCCAATGAACATTCAGCAAAGGCAGCCAGCTACATTGAGGGATCTGTCTTCCTTGAACTTTAAATATAACATTTCTAGAGCTTTACTTAAAAATTATATGAACATATGAATATATGTATATGCACATATATGTTTGTGTATATGTACATATAAGTATATGCATATAGACATTTATCTTTAATAATCCTACCTAATAAAAGGGGACTATACAAATTGACCATGGCAGCAACCATAGCCACAAGATGGCATTGCCCAGTCCCCTCAGTCTCACCAGAGTCTCACAGTACTTTCAGTCCAGCTGGGGGGGAAGGGAGGCAGCAGGCACATGGTGTGGCTGGACCAGCCCTGAGCCCCACAGCCACCCAGGGCCAGCACAAGCTCCCGGCAAGCCTCAGATGGTGGCTGCCCAGCCACCCAGGACCACCTGAGGCTCAGGTAACCAGGGCAGCTGAGGCTTGCGCTGCCGGCAGTGGCAGCAGCAACAAGGGTGTGATGGGGGCATCGTCTTCCTTTGATCACCGGGTTACCTCCTGCCCCTGAGGGCTCCCAGATTATGAGGGGGCAGGCCGGGCTGAGGGACCCCTGCTCCAGTGTGTGAATTTTCATGTACTGGGCCTCTAGTAAAAGCATAATATGCTAATTAGACCAGACATCCTTCTGGAAATCCTTCTGGGATGAAGCAAGGGCTGCAGCCATGGGATCAAGGCAGCAACCGGAGCTATAAGAGAGGAATCAAGACAGCTGCTGCAGCTGTGAAGGTCTACTCTTACATGAGTTTCATGCATCAGGCTTTTAGTAATAATATAATTTTGCTTTGTAAATGCTTTTCTAAAGACGAGGCATTTTGCTAACTATATTGTTTTATCATTTGTAATTTTAAATTACTTAGTAAGTTGTGGAAATATTTCTGTGATAACCCATATAGTTTTTCCTTATTTGTATTAACCTTTGTTTAAAAAATGTTAATTGACTATAGGCACAGGAGAATGATGTTAGTGTGTGTGTGTGTGCCTGTATGTGTGCATCTTTGTGTAGATTACTTTTTAATTGTTAAACCTAGCTTGAATTCCTGGGATAAATCCAAGTGAATCATGTATATTTTACTTTTTGTTTGTTTGATTTATTTTGATAAATTAGTTTGTTTATAATTTTTGTATTTGCATTCAAGAAAGAGATTGACCTGTGGTTTCCTTTCTCAGCACTGCCCTCCTGAGCATCAGCAACAATATTCTAAAAGCCATCTCTGCATTTTCTGCATCATCTCACAGACACTTGTGCTTACTAACTATTCAATATGCTTACTTTACCATGTTTCTTATTTGCGACATAATACTGGTATTGTACTTTTTCATTAGATTTTAATTTTTTTTGTTGATAATCCTCACCAGAGGATATTTTTTCAATTGAATTTTAGAGAAAGTGGGAGGGATGGGAAGCGACAGAGAGACAGAAACATAGATGTGAGAGAGACACATTGGTTGGTTGCTTCCTACACTGGCCCTAAGCAGGGTGGGGGATTGAGCCTGCAATGGAGCCTTTAACTGGAATTAAACCCTGAAACCTTCAGGCTGTGGGTTAATGTTTATACCACTGGGGGGAAAAAACTATACAGGAATCATTAGATTTTTTTTAAATTTTATTGAATTTATTCAGGTGACATTAGTTAATAAAATGCTATAGGTTTCAGTAATACAGTTCTGTAATACATCATCTGTAGATTGTATTGTGTGTTTGCCATCTCAAGTCAAGTATCCTTACATCAACATTTATCCCCCCTTAACTTTCTTCTACCTCCCCCAGCCCTTTTCTCTTTGGTAATCACCATAATTATAAATATACTGATATTGGATATGGAACTCTTATTTTGCAGAGAGTGTTATTTATTCAGTGTTAACCCTGAGCACAAATTGTTGTTTTTGTGAGTTTATTCATTCTGAGTGGCTTTAATGAGCTCTGTGTTAATGGACCTCACAGTCAAAACATCACACACTGCTTTGAACAGTGAGGGGTAAAGGTGGAAAATAATTAGTATCTATTTTTGGTCTCAAGGTCCTTCAGTGATAGCAAAAGAGGAGAGGCCAAAACAGAGTAATGAGGGAAGAACTTTGCCCAGCAAGACTTGTGATTAATTAATTTACCCAAGTTAATCGGAAAAGAGTGTAAAATGGACTCAAGGTGCTTATACTCCCATACAGATATTTTTAATTGTTAATTTTTATTGGAAATTTTGCTTTATCTCTGTAAATAACTAATCTAGTTATTTTAATGAATATTCACTATAAACGTAAAGCCAAGAAAAGAAACATAATAATTTACTCATTTTAATCCATTAATTCTTTTATCTAAATGAATGATGAACATTGACAGTAAAAGCATAAAATATGAAATAAATGGAGAGCAAAGTCTTCTAAATAGATGTTGTTCCAGCAGGGAGAACATTACTTTCTCCTCCTTGCTTTGCCAAGATGCCTCATATGTGACTTTCAGTTACTAATTTATTTATTTACGCTAATTTATTTATTTTTATTTTTTTACAGGGGGAGAGGATAGGTTCTTTCACTTAACATAATGTTTTTATTTTTTCAGTTTTTTAAAATTTCCAATTTGTTTCCATCACAGTTTATATTCAATATTATTTTGTCTTAGTTTGAGGTGCACACAGCACAGTTGTGGTTATTTTTTTAATTAGTATTTTTTGTGACTTGTTCAGTTAGGACTATAGAGCAGTAGTCATACCCCAAGTCCTGATCATGTCTCAAATATCTCTCAGCTATCAGGAAGTTTATGAATAGCACTCTACTAATTCCAAAGAGAAGAAAAGCCAATTTAGTTAGCACATAAGCATTCCATAGAGATTTGCCACTGTGTTTGTAGATTTTCCTAAGAATAGATTACAACCCAAGACAGGATTAAAGTGAAGAGAAAATGTAATTTATCAGGAGGCTTTATGAAATCAAAGAAATTCTCAGGGTCTTTTTTCAATCTCCGTTTCTGGCATAGACAACCAACATGGGTCCTGAAAATGCTAGAAACTGCTGACTTTTATGTGTTCATCAAATGTGACCCATGAGAGAACTGGCTGTGCTGAGACAGCTGGAAAGGTCACCAATGGAAAGAACTTTCTGAAGGCATAGGGTGCTTCCCATGCTGTGACACCAGCACCCAGCACCCTCCACGTGGTAGGTGCTCGCTAAGTGTTAGCCTTTTGAGTTAATATATTTCTGGACAGCAGGGTCTGTGCCATACACTTCTGTAGGGCATGTTCCTTTAAGCACAGCCCTAGTTATGTAATAGAGGTCCAGGCAGGCAGAGACTTCACTTGAATAGCAAGAAAATGGCAGCCTCATTATGCCTTAACAGTTTAAGAATATTCCTTCATTAAGAATGTATAACCCAGGGCAGAAATCATGAGAGCAAGTATGCTTGGGAGACACATGGCATTAAATTAAGATATAAAAATATTTATCCCAAAAGGTTTTAGGGTTTCTGTGAATACTACAGAGAGAGAGAGAGAGAGAGAGAGAGAGAGAGAGAGAGAGAGAGAGAGAGAGAGGGAGAGAGATTGGACACCCAAAAGCTTCATTATAAATCACTTTGACTTACTTTTTTTTTCTTTCCTTCTTAGCCCCTGGACAGGGATAACTATGGCCTAACTCTTTTGTTATCTGAGTCCAAGCTTTATTAAAGACCACTCCACCCATAGCATCAATTTTATTATTATTCATTTATTTATTAATAATTCTTTATTATTGAAAATATTAGATATATTCCCCTCTCTCTCCAAAAAGGCGTTCAGCACCCTAATGTCTGTGTCCATGGATTATGCGTCTATGCAAACTAGGTTTCTGGTTAATATCCTCCCACTCCCCTACTATCCCCCATCTTCCCTCTGAGATTCCACACTCTGTTCAGTGCTTGGATTCTCTGGATCCACTCTGTTCATCAGTTTATTTTGTTCATTAGATTGCACATCTGATGACAATCATATGATACTTGTCTTTCTCTGACTTAGCATGATACTCTCCAGGTCCCTCCATGCTGTCTCAAATGATGAGATTCTTCTTTTTTACTGCTGTATAGTATTCCACAGTATAAATGTGCTACAGTTTTTTAAAAAATATATTTTATTGATTTTTTACAGAGAGGAAAAGAGAGGGATAGAAAGCCAGAAACATCGATGAGAGAGAAACATCGATCAGCTGCCTCTTGCACACCCCCTACTGGGGATGTGCCCATAGCCAAGGTACATGCCCTTGACCGGGATCAAACCCGGGACCCTTCAGTCCACAGTCCAACGCTCTATCCACTGAGCCAAACCGGTCTCGGCAATGTGCTACAGTTTTTTTTTATCCACTCTGCTACTAATGGGCACTTGGCTGTTTCCAGATCTTAGCTATTATAGATTGTGCAGAGCATCAATTTTAAATCACAGTGTGTCCAGATGCCCTTAAATGGCATCGGAGTATCTGATAACCTCCACTGCTCATGACCACCCAGCCATGAAGAAAGGCACCTGTTTCCACACTGTGCCCCATTCCCAGTGTTCCTTGGGCTGACCCAGTGGTTATGTCTGTGTGGGCTCCTCCAGAATTCCACAGAAAGGATGGTGCCTGAAGCTGTCTACAAATGGTACTCCTTCTCCCAGCAGCCATGGCCCCGTGAAAGACAGACCCTGAGAGATGAAAAGTCCAGGATCCCACCACCGGTCCCTACTTCAAACATGACCCCTATGTCTTGAAGGCCTTTCATGTGGCTCCCGCAGCTTCACGAGGCATCAGCATCTTCTACCTGAAGGCAGAGCTGAGGACTGCATTAAGATGGCAGGCACATCTCAGTTAACTGAGTTCATTTGCTAATTTGTGGAGAAATGCAATTAATAAAATTTGTTTTTTGCAGGTGGACTTTGACATGATAACGGGCTCATCTGCTCTGACTGAAATGAGGCAAGCACTCCATGCTGAACCATCAGATGGGAAGGTGATGAACATATGTTTCTAATTTGAGCTAAGAGAAAAGCAAAAATACACAATTTAGCAGCTCCTAGTTCTTGACAACCACTCCCAGGTTATTTCACTAAGAAATGAGCATATGGTTCAGGGAATAAAGAGATTAGCGGGCTTGGTGTGGAAATGATGCTTCTGGGCTGAGAGTCTCATGGCCACAGTGAGCTCATTCCTTCTGAGATCCGGGTCAAGTCTGGAACATTCGTTCATTCAGGCTTAATCTTCTAACTTAATCTGGCAGGAAATGAGCTACCTCCAAAGACTTCTCGGCGAAGTGATAAGGTAACATTTTCAGCCAATTTCTCTATGTTCTAAGTTTTACAACTTGTGTATGACTTCAAGATGGAAAAGATTCCTTAAAAATAGTGCCTTAGGTTTTTCACAAGGGTGCCCTCTAGCTTTGCAATTTCTGTTCATTTAACATGTTCTATTTGGAGGTTTTTCTAACAATGTTAGTCTGGGATACTATTCTAGTTTTATTGGCTTTACGTGGTGAGCAAGTTTCCCCAGCCTGGTGACCTTGATTCATGGTGTCTCGGCTCTAGACAAGTCTGGTTTGGCATCTAGACTCCTTGGATTCTTTCATACTGCTCTATTTATCTGCATCTTTCAGAATGCCAGAATTTGGCTTTGTCGTATTATCTATTGTGGGATAAGTCCTCTATTTTTCTCTTTCAGAATTGGTTTATAGGTAAATCTACAGAGATTTGTACTGTTATACATTTTGTAAACTGTCCGATCTCCCCTAAAATCTTCTTTGTTTCTATCAGAGTCACATTCTTTTTGTTTGTTTGGTTGGTTGGTTGGTTGGTTGGGAAGGGATGGATATCATAATAATCTTTCTCTGTGTATATTTACTCTTTCATTTCACTAATTGGCTTAAAATTTACTCTCTGAGGAACCAATTACCTCCTAGGGCAATTTCTGGCTGTGTGATAACCTAATGTTTATGCAAACACTATCTTCTTGTATTTTTTACTTACATTTTATGTATTGCCTTGGATTTCTTTTGATCTTGGCAGTCACTTTGTACTCACATTTTATCATTAGTCTTCCTATTGGTTCTTCTGAGTTTATATATATATATTTAAATATCCCCTGCAGATAATGACAGTTTGCCTTTTTTTCTCCTATTCCTTATGAGGTTTATTTTTTTGTATTGGTGTTGAGTTAAAAGTATCTAAAATAAAAATTTGTAGAGATTCAATGCCTTGTAATTGATAAAACTTACAACAACAAGAGGCAAGTGACCTACCAGGAATTTATACTGTATTTGTTTCTGATAGGCTTGACCATTGATTTATCTAAAATATCCCTAGTAACTCCTAAAATCAATATGGATAAAGAAACAGTGTGTTCTATGGTTGGCACATAGGCCCATGTGCTTAAGGGTCTCAGGTTCGATTTCAGGTCAAGGACACGTACCTCGGTTCCAAGTTCCCTTCTCTTTTCTGGTTGGAGTGCTTGTGGAGACAACCAGTGTATGTGTCTCTCTCACATCGATGTTTCTCTTTCTCCCCCCTCTCCCGCCCTATCCTCAGATGAGGATTAACAAAACAAACAAACACAAATAGAAACATGATCAAGTAGATAAACTGTCAGTATATCTGAAAAGGCAAATATAGTTAAAAAATCAGAATACTCAATGAGTTTTAGCATCTCTTTATATGCTTATAAGAATGAGGACAGTATGTTTGAAATTGGAATAACACTTTATATCTTCCTGTTGATAAAATTTTAATAAAATTTATTGTCAAGAAAATATGAAAAGAAAGTTGTAGTGGGAGACTGAACTAATACAGCAATTCTGAAGAAAAATTCAACCATTTAAAAATGCTGTTTGAAGAGTTGTTAAGTAAACATTTATTTATTATATGAATGCTATCTATTTGCACATAAATTTATAGTACATGAAAAGTAAATCAGAATTAAATATATTCAAGTTGTTGTCCATGTGGAAATTATAATAAAATTAAGATGTAGGAAAAGACAAAAAATAAAACTATCCATGGACTGATGCATGAGAGTATATTCCATACTGAGAAATATGTGATGATAGAGATTCAATTCTATACCAATTAAGACAAGCAGATTGTATTATATGAATTAAACAGATATAACTGAAAATTGGATCAGGTGCATGGATGTGTGAAGGGCAGTATAAATGAGGGTAAGCATAAGATAAAGATATAACGAATTGAGCAAAAATGAATTTATGAGAAGTTAAACAAAATTATGACCTTATTTTTACTTAGTGTATATTTTAGATGTTAAATTATAGCAATAATACCCTTGGAGGATAGCACACATTCAAGCAGGTTCTAATAAGAGCTACAATTGTCACAAATATTACTGGATTTGCCCCATCTATATGGCCCATGTGTACGATGTACCACATCTCCCTTATCCAATAACCCATCAAAGGATACTTCAATGTCTTGGCCACTCTGAATAGCAGCTACAATGTTTGTTCTTATCATTGTCCCAAGTAACGAATCTGCCTGCCATGGCTATTAATTGTCAATAATGGCCAGTACTGATAGGTGGATCCATGAATATAACTCGTGTCTTGTACTTCATGACTCATGTCTTGCATACTAAAATGTGTGGATAATCGGTTCAGATTCCACATCCCTTTCACAGGTTCACAACAGCAAGAAACTCAGAAAAACAGCATTTCTGCTAACTAATGAACTGTGGCAAAACTGTCAAGCTGCTTATCTTGGCAGTAGTTTCCATTCTTTTTAGCTATAAGTTAATAATGTTCATCATCATGGAAGACACTCTAGGTTTATAGCACCTAGATGAGACTGTGCACCTTAGCTACTGAAATAGCAATTTTCATCTTAGAAAATTGAACTATGAAAGCTTATTGAAGAAAGCTTTCATATGATTGCATAAAAAAAGGGATTCTAATGGGCATAAATCTATCTCTACAGACTCATTTGCTTTTACTGAGCCTTCCCTTATTTCAGAGAATGCATTATTAATCCTTCTGACAGGGTTTATGCTTCCTTCTCTCTGTTGAGCTACTTATGATGGATGTCTCTGAACTGAAATAAGGTTAATGAGAAAAACATATATAACACCTAGAGCAGCTGAATCAAGGAAGGGACATAACCTCATGTGATAATAACATCTTTTTAAGTCTGGCCAAGGAAAGGAACAAGACTTCTGAAGAGGAGCAGATAATGCAACATGGCTTCTCCCTAACCTCAGCTCCATTCATGTTAAAGAACCATACTGTGAATTGATTAAATCCTAGCAGTGTTCACTGATATGCCAGACTTGGAAATAATTACACTGAATGGTCATGGGGAACCCTTTCTCTTCTGACTGGGTGAAAATGGGGGTGGGAATTAAAGAAGATAGCTCTTCTCTGACTTGAGACTCCATAGCTCCATGTGAATTGAGATATGATCTAAAATATTAGAATGTTACCCATTGGGAATCCGCACACATTCACTCATAAACACAGGACACTATTATGGCAATGAACCTGATCTAGGACATTTAACAAACCAGGAGAAAACATGAGGATACGTGATTTAAGTAAAGAAGATATCACTGGGGGTCCCTTATCTCCAGCACCCAGTTTTCTCTGAAGGCTACATAAAGTGCACTGTATTTCCACACAGAAAGTAAACTGCTTCCCAATAGGATGGGAGGACAGTCAGAAAGTCAGCATATCACTTCAAGAGAACCAATAGAATTTCTGCCCAGATTGGATCAGCAGAAACAGTTCAGAAAGCTGAATATGCAACCCATAGGATAAAAGCAAGCAGGCATCATAAGGGACAGGATATAGAAGAAAACTTAATTCAGAATAAGTAAAAGGAAAATGCTCATAATTGTTTCATAATATGACACTCAACAAAAATATTCACATTAAAAGGAGCTTAGATATAAGATACTATCTAATAAAATAGTGATATGCAAATTGACCATCACTCCAACACAAGATGGCTGCCTCCATGTGGACACAAGATGGCCACCACAAGATAGCCAGCAGGGGAGGGAAATTGTGAGAGATCAGGCCAGCAGGAGAGGGCAGTTGGAAAGAACCAAGCCTGCAACGGAGGGCAGTTGGGGGCGATCAAACCTGCTGGGGAAGGCACTTATAGTGACCAGGTCGGCAGAGGAGGGAAGTTGGGGGTTACTAGGCCTGCAGGGAAGGGCAGTTAGAGTTGACCAGGTCTGCAGGGGAGGGCAGTTAGGGGTGACCAGACCTGCAGGGGAGGGCAGTTAGAGGCAATCAGGCTGTCAGGGGAGTAGTTAGGCATCAATCAGGCTGGCAGGGGAATGATTAGGGGGTAATCAGGCTGACAGGCAGACACGGTTAGGGACAATCAGGAAGGCTAGAAGGCAAGCAGTTGGGCACTAGCAATCCTGGATTGTGAGAGGGATGTCTGACTGCCCATTTAGGCCCAATCAGACATCCCTCAAGGGGTCTCAGATTGTAGAGGGTGCAGGCTGGGCTGAGGGACATCTCCCCCATGCACAAATTTCATGCACAGGCCTCTAGAAGGAAAATAAAAAACTAATGGAGATTTCTAATGAGAGAAATAAAGTTAGAATTAAAACACCATGATTATAGGTAAAAAAAAAAAAAAGAATTAGATAAAGGAATAGAGTACTCTTATCTCTATATATAAAAGGCTAATATGCTAAGTGTCCCTTGCACCATCTGACTAGTCACTATGATGCACACTGATCTCGTAGGACCATGCAATTCCACCTTCAGCCGTGGGTTATGTTGTTGCTGGGGCACTGTTGGCCCTGAATCTGGTTTACTGCACACTTTTGCTTTCCATACTCTGTACGACAGCAACTTTTCAGAGGGCTCTCTCGCATTCTGGGACCCCTCAGGGGATGTCAGAGAGCCAGTTTGGGCCCAATCACCACAGGCCAGGCTGAGGGACCTCACCTGCCAGAGGGACCCTACTCATTCCAGATGCAGATGCTGGGGAGGGACTGTGGAAGGTTGGCTCCAGGGTATGTCCGGCCCCATCTTATCCAATCCTGCCCAGCCAACCAATCTTCTAATCAATTTCCTTAAAATCCGTGCACTGGGTCACTGGTTCAATATAAAATTACTAATTTAAAGATTTGAGATATAATAGAATATATGTAGAAACCAAAAATGCAATAAGAAAATGTGAATAGATATGAAGATACATGGTGATTATTAATTAAACAGATATTCTTAAAGATATATTAAAATTTTCTCCAAAAATTTAAAAATACTGAATCAGCAAGTCAAATGATAATACCATACTCTATGATATTTTAATTCAAAATGCTACATATTAGCACATATTCAAGTTAAATGATTAAACCTCAAGGAAAAACACTAGAGGCATTCAGGTGGAAGGCTGGACTTCTTATCTAAGTTGGAATGTAGAGACACTGTCTACAAAGTTCTGAATATGTGTGACTCAAGGATATCCTGCATAGCCACATTTGAAACAGCCCTGGAAACAATAGAAGCCCTTTGAAAACAAAACTGACTTAACAATAAAATATTTTCAATTAGAAATAAATAAAACACATATCTTAGAGATTAAGACATTCTTTTAGAAATGGCAAAAATACGTTAATATATTTTAAAAGCGATAGAAATAAAATTTACATTAATACTAAATTTATGTAACATTTGCAAAGCTAGAGAAATTATAGCTCTGAAATGTGAATTTTCTATGACCAGGGACCATTTTAACCATTGATTACATTAAAAAAATAAATAAAAGCTAATATGCCAAAAATATTTATTCCAGGCATAGGGAATATAAAATAATCTTTATATTTTTATATATTTTTTATTTCTAAGAACAGAAATATATACTTATTTTGGTGATGAGTAGATAATGTCAATTTTAAGAAACAGATGCTAACATACAAAGTGGGGCAAAAGTAGGCTTACAGTTCAGAGTACATGAAATAGAGAGTTTATTTGCATTATTATTTATTAAGTTTTGTATTATGTTTCTCTTCTTTTTTAGTGTTTTAAATTAAATTTATTGGGTTGATATTGCTTAATAAAATTATATGTTTTAAGTGTACAATTCTATTATACATCATCTGTACATTGCATTGTGTGCCCACCACCCAAAGTCAATTTTTTTTCTGTCACCAGATCTATTAATGTCCAAATATTTTGCAGAAAAAATTACCTCATTAATTTTATTTCTTTTTATAAAAAGCTAGAGGCCCAGGTCACAAAATTCATGTACAGGAGGGGTGTGGTCCCTCAGCCCAGCCTGCACCCTCTTACAATCCAGGACCTCTGGCTCCTAACTGCTCGCCTGCCTGATCACCCCTAACCACCTCTACCTACCTGATCGCCCCTAATCTCCTCTGTCTTGGCCCTGCCACCAAGATCTGGCCAGCTGCAGGAACCCAGGACCCGGGATTCCTTTCCTCTGGCCAGCCACAGGCACCTGGGTCCTGGGCCAGCTTTGCCCAGGACACAGCCGCAGCCACTGGTGCCCGGGACCATGAGCGTGCAGCTTCTCCCAAGCCCAGCTTTGTCAGGAAGGACATTCTGAAGACATCTGGTCTAATTAGCATATTACACTTTTATTAGTATAGATAAGTGTTTTATTTTTTGTTCCAAAATCCACTCTAGAAAATGAGTTCTGAATAGACTTAAACACATCTAATTCATACCAATTTTAAGGAACTTTTACATAAAGTTGCTTATTTTAAAATATTATTGTAAGTTCTCAGGAGAGATATACCCTCTTTATTTTGAGTAACTTTATCAAACAACACCTGCATGCAGCTTTGCTTTGTGGCCCGCCTGTCTTGTTGACTGCTCCCTGCAGCGACACTGCATCCATGCTCCAAGCTCAGGTTGGGATCTCTTCCTGACCTTTGCCCCAGTCACTATCACATCCCCAACCATTGCTTCAAAATGTACTCCCCCTGTTCCTGCTGAGCTATGGCAAACATTAAAGACTGAAGAGTCCCCTAATTTCAAAAAGCCTTTTCTTTTCATTAAGCCCCAAACATTTACCCCTTTTATGAATTTCTAGAACATTTACAGTTACCCCAGTGCAACCCAGTTCTAGATCATGTGCTATTTTTTAATCTACCATTTCCAGTGGCCCATCAAGGTCTCTCTTGTCTATCTGAGAGGCTAGATCATATTTAGAAGAGGGCAGGGTCAGGGCCCCTGTGCCTTTGGGTACTGCAGCCCTGAACCAAGAGCTGGGACTCCTGTGGACTAGCCTACCAGCCCATCTTCTCTGCACAATAATACAGCCAGGAGGATTCTGAGCAGAAAGCTTCCCCCTAGCCTGGGAATCTAACAAGGCTCTCATTAAAATGTATGAGATAAAATAATGTTAGAACCCATCCACATTATACACACACACACACACACACACACACACACACACACGCACACACGCTTGTTTTTCATAACATGTGATTGGCTTCAGTTCACACATCTGAAGCTCAAAATAATTATCCAAGGATTTTAAATTAAAAAATCATTCTCATTTGAGAAATATGCTATAACATTTTAAGGCAGTGCATTATGTCCCCTTTAAAATCTGCTATTCAGCAAGGATGCAATTCTACATTTGTTCATTTATAGATTCTGAGCATGGTTTATGAAGGAAGTGAGTGAGTGAAGGTGTCAGAAGATATGAACAATTTCCCCCTGGACAGGAAAAGTAAAACAAAACAACCCTGAGGTATATGCCATATGTGTCACCATAATGTCAGGTGTCTGCAGTCTACAGTAAAAATATGTTACAATTCATAACATTCGTAAATGATGAGTCTTTTCACTTATTAATCCAGATTTTCCTCCCTCGGGGAAAGTTAATCTCACAGATTTCAATGGGGAGCACGTTTTAAAATGAAGAGAGACAGCACTTTGTCTTCCTTAGAAAAGCTGTCACTGATTCTCCGCATGAGCAAAAACACTTCCATTACTGCAGACTTGACTTTGCAGGTTGTAAATGTTAACTTTTAAAAAACAAGCTATTTTTAATTTGTAAAAATTACTTTTCTAGAGGCCATATTTTTCTTAAGAAAAAACATTTTCAGCCATCTGAATAGTAGCTTGGAAATAACATCATCTTAAAATCTTGAGAGTTTTTATTTCTGTGTTTTGCACACATATTTGAGATTCTAAGGCAATAATAGAACATATTTGATGTACAGCAGAGATTTATTAAGTATCTACTGTGTATCATGTGTTGCTTTGGATGATGTGGATATGCAAGTTGAATAAGGCATCTGTCCTCTTGGGCAAGAGACAATGGAACTCGGAATCTCTGCAAAGCTTGATCATGTCATAATGGGGAAGCTCAGAGAACTGAGGAATGTGAGCAGCTGACTCAGCCTGGCCTGGAGCTCAGAGGACAAGCGGGACCCATCTTCTAATAAAAGGATATTTAAACTGAGGCCTGACCATCTTTTCCATGCTTCTTTGCCTCTGTATCTATTTTTATTTCTCCCATTTTCTTTCTTTAAAAAATCTTGCCTCTGCACACTAGAAATAAACATATGAGCACAAGAAATGTTTGAGACCCAATTTCAATGACCAACAGTTCTGAGACCCGGTTTCAATGTCAAACTGTTCCTTATGTGCGCATGTCAGCAATGGTGTCTGAATGGTGGACAAATGTTGGCAATGCAGGTCCGACCTTCTGTTGTTTGGTCCTGGGTAACCTGCAGTGACGCACAGCTGCTGACTGATAGCATGGCAAGTGTCTTCCATCTCTGGACTGTTTCTCCTCAATAGAAGGACTTGTATGCATGCATAAAAGCATAACCATAGGATACAAGACACTGGGGGGGAGAGGGGTGGCAGGAGAGGGCATGTGCTGGGGGTTGGGAAAGCTGAGGGGAAGTCAAGGGGGAAAAAAGGAAACATATGTACTACTATTTGTAATACTTTAAAGAATAAAAAATAAATGAAATAAAATAAAATAAAATAAGGCCTGAGTCATAAATGAAGGATGCAAGCAATGGAAGGTTCTTCCAGTTAGAGGACACAGCAAAGGCTGAGGTGAGAGAGAGTAGGGTGCCTTTGGGACAAATGAAGAAAGTCAATGAGTCCAAACCTGAAGATGAAGAATGTTGACAATGAGGGGGGAGGGGCCAGACCTGGTGGACTTGAGAAAGCCAGGTAGTTTGTATATAATCTACAGAGAGAGGGGAGGCCATTAAAGAATTTAGATACTGTCATTATGTTTATAAATGTCTCTCTCTACAGAGACTGGAGAAGCAGAGCTGGAGGCAGGAGATGAGTCAGAGAGCCAGATCTCTTGTCTAGGAAAAAGATGATCAAGGGTTTTGTCAGGAATTGGATTAGAAAAGTGGATAGAGGAGAGAAATAGTCCAGAAGAAGAGCTAAACATATTTGGTGATTGTTTGAACTTTGGCAGTGAGGGAGAAGAATAGCAGCACAACCATAATGCAGATGGTGCGCTGAGAAACTCCGGGGTGTCGGCCAGCATCTACAGGGAAGTCTCTTCAAGGAAGTCAGGGAACCTGAGGGCCTAATGAGGATCACGTGCATCTTGGGCTCTGTCTTGGACCAATGAAAACTGGTGCCATTCACTGCCAGGTGCAGGAAAATCAGGGTCATGATAGGTAGATGAGTAATAGCAACAAGAAAAATGATGTGCTAAAGGGTTGGACTTAGAATAGCTGTGGACACTAGTCAAATGCATGTGTGTCTGCTATTCCGGAGACTGGCGTGATAATGGGTGTTTGACAAATCTCAGCATTCAGATGATAATGAAAGCAATAGAGTTTCCTGAGATTAGATAGAGTGTGTTGGGGCTGAAGAGCCTTTAGAATTTCAAAACATTTGGATTTTTGGCATTTATTGGCAGGGGGGAAGCAAAGGATGAAGAGGTGGGGAGAGTGAGAGATCAGGGAAGGCTGGTGACACAGAGTCCACCAAAGTAAGAGAGGAAGGGGTGAGGAAGCTGAGTTTGAAAAGGGGGAAGTGTTCACAGGGTACAATGACACAAGGGTGACTTTGATTAGAACTGGGAAGAGCGGCAGAACTCAGGTAGTAAAGACTTGAGGGTAGAGTAGAAAATGCAGAAATAGAGACTTTAGACAAATCTTTCATTCAGATTTGTTGAGGATATTAGAGCCAATAGGAAAGTAGCAGAAGGAAAGTCAGAGTAAATGAAGGTTTTTAAAAATGTAAAATGGGGGGTACTTTTATTAGGAGGTTAAGCAAGCAAAGTTGAAGCAATTAGCTTCCTGACGAAGCAGATACGTACTGTGTAATAAGAGAATGTGTCATCTCATATATCACATTACTGTTTTAATTGAGGTAGCTCAAATTAAAAGGATAGAGACTGAGACAGAAAGATGATCAGAGAAGAAGTTTTTTTTTTTTCAGAAACATCTTGAAAATTTATATGTTCCCTCATCAATTACTATCTTATCACTTTCTGGAGAAGTTCTCTTTCGCTTTTCAATTTACCTGTTAGATGGCTTATAGAATGTGAATGTTAGGGGTATAGGAAACTCAAATAGTTATACATATACAGCTGAACAGAATATCAGTCTTATTCCAAGTTAAGTAATTCCATAAAATTAAGTTCTATTAGATTGTATGCAGCATTTTATTTTTTTAACAATTTTCTTTGTCTTAAAGATTTTGCAATAATTCTTTCTCTCTTAAGTATATGCCTTCCTCGTTTACAAGAAAGCTGCTGCATTAAGTCAGCCCAGGGAATGGAAGGGTCTCCTGTGTAGCTCATTTTCCATATCTGTGTGTTGGCACATCTGCCTGACGGTCCATGATCTGGGAAGCATCCAGCCTGTCAGCATTCGGCACTTTAGTCACCTGCAGCACCACCTGTCATGCAGACATGCTGGCGTCCTCTGATACTGCAAAGTCCTGCTCTTCATTAGTGTTGAGTTCACTGATTTCTCTTGAGATGCAAGATTTTTTTAGCTGATGTGAAAGCACCTTACACGCTACCTTAGCTTATGACAGATGGAACAACATAATCCAAACACTCAGAGATGCGTATTGTCCAGAAAATTATTTTTGTTTCATAGACACCAGCTCCTTCTGTTCTCTCTTTCCCAGCAGTGTTCATGAAATTGTCTGCTTTGATATGTTATCTGGCCAAGTTGGAGCGAAATGACAGAGTACTTAATAATAATGTAAGGGAAAACTAATTATAAATAATTGATAAGGTATGCATTTGCTATGGCCTAATTATTAGGAACATTTTTTATTTTGATTTCTTTGACAAAACTTATTCTTTGCATTTTTGTAGTTCTAATCCCCAACACAATGAAATGTCAGCATCATTATTATAGATGTTCGCATATGAATAAGAAATGCTTTTCTCTCAGCCCTCATCACCTGACAGAGTCAGTCTATGGCTTTATACCCATTATAATAGCTTCTAAATAACAAGGAACAATAGGATTTTACCTCATAAAATTAAACATAAGATAATTTGTGATTCCCTATGTTAGAAGTTTCCTAAGCAATCCTATCTAATAAAAGAGTAATGTGCGAATTGACTGAACTTTGCTACACCCACAGTCCCGCCCACCAGCTACACCCTAGCCAATCAGGAGTGATAGGCAAATTAACACCAACAAAGATGGCTGTGGCCACAGGGAGCAGAAGGGAGGCTTGGGTTTCCCTGGGGATGGAGGCCCTTGCCAGCCTAGGCCTCCACTCAATGCTACAAAGTTTCAATTATAGAATCCCAAAAGAAATGGCAGTAGCCACGGAGTTGAAGAGAGGAGGAATCTAGGGTTGCCCCTGGCAAAGGAGGAAGCCAAGCTTTCCGCAGCCCTGACCTGCCTTGGCCTCTTCTTAAGGCTACAAAGTTTCAGTTATAGAAGGCAAATATCCCAAGAGAAATGGCTGCAATCACAGAGTGAGCAGGAGGCTTGGTTCCACTCCAGGCTACAAAGTTTCAATTGTAGAACATAAATAAATTCCATATACCAGGGCCTCCACTTGGGTTGCTGGGGGGGCATGGCCAGCCTGAAAACCACCACAGGCCCCTTGCCCAGACTGCCCCACACCTCAAGAGAATCCCCACTCTGATCTGGGACACTCTTCAGGGCAAACCAGCTGACCTCTACCCATGCACCAGGCCTCTATCCTATCTAATCAAGCCTGCAGGGGAGGGCAGTTAGAGGTGACCAGGCTGGCAAAGGAGGGAAATTGGGGGCAATTGGGCCTCTAGGAAGGGGCATTTTGGGGGGACCCAGGCCTGCAGGGGAGAGTAGTTGGGGAGGGACCAAGCCTGCAGTGAAGGGGAGTTACGGGAAACCAGGCCTGCAGGGGAGGGAGTTTAGGGATGCCCAGGCCTACAGGGGAGGGTAGTTAAAGGCAAACAGGCTGGCAGGGGAGCAGTTAGGCATCAATCAGGCTGGCAAGGGAGTGGTTAGGGGGTGATCAGGCTGGCAGGCAGAAGCAGTTAGGGGCAATCAGGAAGGCAGGAAGGCGAGCAGTTGGGAGCCAACAGTCCTGGATTGTGAGAGGGATGTCTGACTGCTCTTTTAGGCCCGATCCTACTGGGATCGGGCCTAAAAGAGCAGTCAGACATCCCTCATGGGGTCCCAGATTGGAGAGGGTGCAGGCTGGGCGGAGGGACAACCTCTGCCCCCATGCAAGAATTTCATACACCAGGCCTCTAGTGGATATATAAAATGTGGTATACCAACAAAATGAAATAGTATTTGGTGATATAAAGGAAAGAAGTGAAAGATAAGTATCAAATGATCTCACATGTATGTGGAATCTGAAGAACAAAATAAACTGATGAACAAAATAGATCCAGAAATGTAGAAGCATGAAACAGACTGCAGAATCTCAGAGGGAGGGGAGTGGAGGGTGTGTGGGTGAAGAGAGGCCTGATGCATGAAGATTCATGGAAGAATGGGCCTTCCTTCCCCTGGCTGCTGGCACTGCCTTTGCTCTGGCTGGAGCTGCCTTTTCGCTTAGGCCCAGAGCCACCTTTCCATCTTCCCATGCTGCCCAGAGGCCCTGAGCAGCTGAAGAAGTACAGAATGCATCCCACCCCCAGCTAATTGGCACCTGTGTATGCAAATTAACCCACCATCTTTGTTGGGTTAATCTGCATTCTCACTCCTGATTGTCTGGAGGGCATTGTGAAGGTACAGTCAATTTGGATCTTACTCTTTTATTAGTGTAGACACACACACACACACACACACACACACACACACACACCCTATCTAATAAAAGAGTAATGTGCAAATTGACCATACCTCTGCTACATCCACAAGCCATGTCCACTAGCCACGCCCACCAGCCAACTAAGAGAAAATATGCAAATAAACCCAACCAAGATGGCCGTGGCCACAGAGAGTAGGGGGAGGTTTCCCTAGTGATGGAGGAAACCAAGCTTTCTGCCTGCCCTTGCCTGCTCAGGCCTCTGCTTAAGGCTACAAAGTTTCAATTATAGAAGGTACATAAATCCCAACAGAAATGGTGCAGCCATGAAGCTGGAGAGGGCAAAGGCTAGGGTTGTCTCCTGTGATGGAGAAAGTCAAGCTTCTGCAGCCCTGACTGGCCTAGGCTTCCACTTCAGGCTACAAAGTTTCAATTGTAGAAGATAAATAAATCCCAGATACCGGGGCCTCTGCTTGGGTGGCTAGGGGGTGAGGCTGGCCTGCAAACCACCACAGGTCCCTTACCCAGGCCACCCCATGTCCCTAGGGGACCCTCACTCTGATCTGGGACACCCTTCAGTGCAAACCAGCTGGCCTCCACCCATGCACCAGGCCTCTATCCTATCTAATAAAAGAGTAATATGGAGATTGACCATCACTCCAACACACAAGATGGCTGCCCCCATGTAGTCAAAGATCCTGCCCCCATGTGGACACCAGATGGCCACCACAATATGCCCAGCAGGAGCGGCAGTTGGGAGGGACCAGGCCTGCAGGGGAGGGCAGTTGAGGGTGATCAAGCATTCAGGGCAGAGCAGTTAGGAATGACCAGGCTGGCAGAGGAAGGAAGTTGGGGGTGACCAGGCTTGCAGGGAAGGGCAGTTGTGGGGGACCCAGGCCTGGAGAGGAGAGCAGTTGGGGGTTACAAGACCTGCAGGGGAGGGCAGTTAGGGGCAAGCAGGCTGTCAGGGGAGCAGTTAGGCATCAATCAGGCTGGCAGGGGAGTGGTTAGGAGGTAATCAGTCTGGCAGGCAGGTGAGCAGTTGGTTAGTGGCAATCAGGAAGGCAGTGGTTAGTGGCAACCAGGCTGGTAGGCAGGTGAGCAGTTGGGAGCCAGCAATCCTGGATTGTGAGAGGTATGTCTGGCTGGCCATTTCAATGGGCAGTCGGATATCCCTCATTGGGTCCCAGATTGGAGAGGGTGCGGACTGGGCTGAGGGACCACCTCCCCTCCTGTGCACAAATTTTGTGCTGTGTACCAGGCCTCTAGTGTGTGTGTGTGTGTGTGTGTGTGTGTGCATAACCCATAGACACAGACAATAGGATAGTGAAGAAAGGCCTGGGGTATGGGGACAGGGGCAGGCTAGAAGAGGTCAATGGGGGAAAAAGGAGTATATACCTAATACTTCAACAAAATAGATTTAAAAAAACTCCCTTATTCATCATCTCACTCCTTCCTCTCCAACTCTTCCCTTTTCCCAATGACACAAGTTTTTTCTGTCCATGACACTTGGTTGAAGCCTTGGTGTTATTATTATTTTTTTAATTCTGATCATCATTTTTGGTTTATCAATATTTTTCATCCCTTAAGGGCATCCAGCCACCAAACCTTTTTTCTTTCCACTCACTGTGCAAAAATTAACAGTAGATCTGAGACTGCTGTTCTTAGAAAGATCTCCTTGCAGTGCTGGTTCTTGACTGGCATCTGGGAATTTGGCTGATCAACAGTTCCCTCCTCTTACCTAAATTTTCCTTAGATGATGAGAGTGCATCACTGTGCCTAGGCTATGTGCACAAACAATATAGTCTATGTTATACGACTTCTTTCCTTCTGGGAGTGAGGAATTCTTACACATGCTAGGCAGAGAATGTCTACATGACATTGTAAAAACTCCTTATGTAAAACCCTGGGCACTGGGTCTCTAATGAGCTTCCTTGACAGACAACGTTTCTCATATATGTATTGTCCCCGCTCATTGCTGGAGAATTAGGCACATCCTGTGTGACATCACAGAAGAGGACTATTGGAAGCTCCAGCCTGGTTTCTTCCATGCTTATCTCCCTGCATGTTCTCCTTTACTGGTTTTGCTTTGTTTCTTCTTGCTGTGCTACATCCCACCTGTGAGCACAACTCTGTCCCGAGTCCCGGGAGTCTTCCTGGGGAATTAATGAAATCAGAAGTGGCCTGAGAGACCACCCACACACTCTCACCGCTGGTCATTTTGTCCCACCATTGCCCACTCCTTTCACTCCTCTTTAGATCCTAATTTTACCTCAGATGTTCCTCTTTTTGGAGCTACAATCCTAACTTGCCTCTCTGGATCTTGGATTTCCATCCTTAAAATAACTCTATAGATCATCTAAATTATCTTAATTCTTTTTTAAAATTATTTTTATTGTTGAAAGTGTTACAGATGTCCTCTTTTGCCCCCATTGACCACACCCAGGCCTTCAATATAGTTCACTTCTCTGTTCATTAGCTCATTCCTATTAGTGAGGCTTGGCCACAAATTTTCTCACTGAGGTTTTTGTAGGACTCTCCGCCTGCAACCATCTGGCTCTAGTCTTGTACCTAATAAGCCTTGCACATTCTTTTCTACAATAATCCTTGGAAGACACAAATATGATCATGGTGTCTCCCACCTTCAGACCTATAAAAGTTCCCTGAATGACAGTCCGCTGATATGTCCCAAGATTCCCCAAATCTCTCATAGTCTTATTGCTCACTGAGCCTGGATTCATCTTTATGGCCCACCCAAAGACCAAACTGCTTCTTGTTTCCTGAATACCCAAGACAGTTGGAATCATGCTTCTGTGCAAAGTGGTCCTTCACCCAGGAATATCTTTCCTATGCAGCAGAAACTGAATTTCTGAAACTCACTTCAAGAGTTTCCTTCTTTGTGAAGTCTTTCTGCTGGTGTCCCACGGTCTCAGGAAGGACTGAGCATTTTCACTGTGTTGTGTACCCACTGTTAGCATTGCATCCTTCTGTTACAAGACATGTGTTTGTGTGTGTGCACACGTGTGTACATGCACAAAGATATCCCTTCTCTTAAGTAGACCAGATGCCCTGCACCACCCTTGCCAAACTCATCACTGACTAGATCAGGCACATAAACATTACTAATGACTAAATGATTTTGCTCTTCATCCTAAAGATTCATTAATATCCAGGAAAAGAAAAATGTCATCAATTTTCAGCATCAAGTAAAACTAAAGTTGTAAAATAAAATATGTGTAATGTAAACCAGATGTTATTTTCATTTCTTTTTTATATAGATATATCCAGGCAAAGATTATGGAATTATTTCCAGCAGTCAGATAGATAAAGTGAATGATTCATATTTGGTTCAGATGAAGCTGTTCATAATAATGTTTTTATGTTGTCTTTCCCTGTTCAAAACAGGATACCAAAGTATGTACAATAATTTATTTCTGTGGTTGAATTGGAGTAAATCTACAATATTTTGTATTGAGGGTAACAAAAAATAAGGACATGAATGATCCTAACATTTCACGTGTGTGATCTCATATATATTTCACAAGGAAAAATAGCATTTTATCAATTAAAAAACAAACAAACAAACAAGGAGGCCTGGCTGGTGTGGCTCAGTTGCTTGGAGGATCATCCCATACAACGAAAGGTTGTGGGTTTGATTCCCAGTCAGGACACACACCTAGGTTGTGAGTTCAGTCCCTAGTTAGGATGTGTATAAAAGGCAACCAATCAATTTTTCTCTCTTACATCACTGTTTCTTTTTCTCTTTTCCTGTCTCTAAAATCAATAAACAAATCCACGCGTGAGGATTTAAAAGAATAATAATAACAAATGAAAAGGACAAGAAGGTATAATTTTGTACCAACAAGTCAAAATATACCAGAAATTAGTCATTTTAGTTATATAGATATGAAAAATGGAAGTATTAATAGAAGAATAACTATTGTTAAGTAAATGTTATAAAAGACTGAAATCTTTATTGAACAACCTCCTGGCAAAAGAAAATTGGGTGAGTTGGTGGTGAGCATTGAATTTAATGTACATTATTAGGTAGCATATGAGTCTTCTCACTGAGCTAAATGTTGGTGAATGCAGGTGAATGTGAAGGACTGAAATATCACTGCGTTCATAAAGTAGAAAGGGAATATATTTGGATTATTTACAATTTGCATTCTTCTAAATTCTGAACAAGTGAATGAATAAATGCACTCCTCTTTCTGAACAGGTTTCTGCCCACATAGCACCTCTCTGAAGAGACATCCCCTGACATCCAGTTTAAATTAGGATTCCTATACCTGTTTAGGAAATGATAAAAGCTTTCCTTCAAAAAACTTATCTCCACCTACTATTGTATTTTAACGTACACAGAATGCCTTTTTCCCCTACCTTTTCCACTAGCATATTGGTTCCTTAATGAGTCCTCTGCCACATTCCTGAAACCTGGGACAGTGCCTGGCACAAAGAACAAGCTCAAAAATATTAGATGAACGAACCATTGAATAAATGAATGAAGTCATTTGAGCACAAGCCCAGTGATGACATCAGTGATCTCCGTTTCCCTAGGATACTGAGAGAGAATGAAAGGCGAGGCTAGAAGGCAAATATGCAGAAGACCCTGACAGTCTGGGAGGCCCAAGTCCTTGATTGGCACCCCCTCAGAGCCTGCAGTGTACTGCAGGAACCCAGTGGGGAGGGCAGCTTTCCACAGCACCACCTGCCAGGTAAATGCTTTGTAATTGCCAAGGTCAGGCTTCAAAATCCCACAGAGGTTTTTAACCAGGACCCTTCACATAGAAGGGTCGCATATCTCAGATCCTGTATCATGCAATGTTCCTACATTTCATCTTCCTCTCTCCCGCATCTGCCTTTATCGCTGGTGTTCTTGTTGATCAAGGTGACTCAGCAGAAGGAAGGTATCTGTAACCAGCACTATGTAGCTTTGTCCCAAAGAGTCAGAGGCAAAAATTGTGGGCTCACCAATAATTAGATGAGCAATCATAGCTTTTATGTGGTTTTCAGATGATAGACACATGGAGTAGAGGGTGGTCAACTTAAGGCTGATAAAACCTTCCAGTCTGGAGGTGACAAGATCAGTGACTTAGGCAGGGATACAATTTAATTGGTTAATTTATTCTTTTTTAAAAAGAACTACATTAAAAACTACAATATAATTCAATATTATTTTATTGTCAGGTGTACAGAATAGTGGTTCAGCATTTATATAACTTATGAAGTGATTCCCCACAATAAGTCATTCCCCACAGCACCCACCTAACATCATGCATAATTATTACAATTATTGACCTTATTTCCTATGCTGTACTTTATATCTTCATTACTACTTTGTAACTGCCATTATATACTTCTTAATTCTTTCACCTTTGCACCCATCTCCCGACAGTCCCCTCGATCTGGCAGCCATTAGTCTGATCTATAAGTCTGTTTTTGCTTTGTTTGTTCATTTATTTTTCTTTTTAGATTCCACATATAAGTGAAATCATATGGCATTTGTCTTCCTCTGTCTGACTTATTTCACCCAGCATAATACTCTCTCAGTCCATCCATGCTCTTGCAAATAGTAAGATTTCATTACATTGTTATGGCTAATTAATATGTACTGGATCTTGTTTACTCGATTGTCTGTTGATGGACACACGGTTTGCTTCCAGGTCTCGGCTGTTGTAATGACTCCGCAATGAACGTGAGGACGCATATGCTCCTGACTTAGCGTTCTGAATTTGTTCGGATAAATGCCCAGAAGTGGGACAACTGGTTCATATGGTAGTTCTGTTTTCTTCCCACTGAAACTCAGCACAAATGTAACATATCTTACAAGCAACTTGCTTCTATTTTTTAGAAAAATGAAATAACCCATCATTTCAAGATCTTGGAAGGAAAACTACTGTTGCCCTTATATATGAATAACACTCATAAGGTTTTGTGAAATTACTTTGACAGTATTTAAATAAGCACATCAAAATAAGCTAGGATTCTTATTAACACTGTAAACTTAAAATTAAAGCCAGGAGGAGGTATATAAGTAGTCTTCTGAATACATATGCAATTCAAAGGGATAGGATTTTTTTAAAAATGAAATCAAGAGAAAAATGTAAAACTACATTGATTTATATTTGCTAATTAGAAATTTTGTTTTCTTAAATGAAAACAAAATGACATATGGTATTTATTCAGGCAGAGAAAAAACTCAGGGATGGGGAATAAAAAAAAAAGGAATCACTGAAAGAAATGCTCTAAGGCATGTGGTAGTCAGAATTTATTTTAATCTTTCAAAGTAAATTTTAAGTTTTCATAGACTTTAGGGGAAATTAATATATACATATTCCAATCTGTGAACACATGATTTATTTTGGCCTGTACTTAAATTCCTCTTGCTTGCACGGGAGAATTAAGACAGACCACATAAGACCTTTCACAATTAGCACATCTATCTTCAAACCTAAATGTCTTTCTCTTACTTTCCTGTGTACTTTCTAGTGTACATATAATAAATTACTTTCCCCAAAGTACTACAGACACAGATATGGTAATTAGAGTGAAACAAATTGCAGCGGTCATTTAGTAAAATGATGAATTGGTCAGAACCAATTAGAGAGAGAAAGCTTAGCAGTGAGACCATGATGAATGGGTAAGCAATGGCAAGGCTTGTCTAGAAATGTAGCCTGAGAACTCTCCTTCCATGCCCAAAGCAATCAGCTCTCCATGGAGAAATCAGGGGAATGGAGACAGATTCATACATTTTAAAACACCATGCCAAGTTATTCACTTTACAGCAAAATTACTTTTTTTCATAAAAAGAGCACTCCGAATCCCTCCAAAAAAAATATTGCATACTTTTAAAAAATCTTATACTTTTTATTTTTTCCATGAAATTAATTTTCACTTTTATGGCAAAGTGATATTTCCCTGGATTCTTATTTTTCATCTATACTATCTTTAAAGTCTTAAAATTAATTAAATTTCTCCCCACACCAACACACAATTTTGTTGATTTTTTTTCATCCTTAAATTACTTTTAATTTTATTCATTGGAAACTATATTAACATTATTAACTAAACGTATACTACACATTTCAAATATATTGTGTATCTTTAAAAGTTGGGGAATTTATGTGATTGCAAAAAGGGTAAAATATTATTTTGAAAATAATCATTAATTAAAGTCTCAAATGATTTCTTAAAAATATTGCTATTGTTAAATGCTTAGTAAAATTCAGATATTTATTATTCTAAAAAATTTAAGTAAAAACTTAGAACTGTTGGCCTAGAAAAATTCAAAGTTTTAAAATATTGGCATATTCTATTTTTTTCTATTTTCACATTCACTCATGTTCTCTTGGTTATACAGTAGTTATGTCAGTTCACCTAGTTATAGCAATCCAGTCCTCATTGTCCTCATGCTTTCCCAGGCCTATTCCACGAAGCCAGTATCCCTGAAGCTCATTTCTACAGCCTAGTAAAAATCTAATCTATACTAACAAAAGGGTAATATGCTAATTAAATCGGAGACCTTCCGGACATCCTTCCAGCCAAAGCCATAGTGGCAGGGCCGAGGCAGGAGGTTAGGGGTGATCAGGCCAGGAGGGAAGGGCAGTTGGGGATGATCAGGCCAGCGGAGTGGGGGCAGTTGAGGGCAAGCAGGCAGGCAACGGGGGGTAGTTGGTGGCAAGCTGGGGCGGGGGGGGAGGGGTATTGGGGGTGAGCAGGCCTGCAGGGGGAAACAGTTGAGGACAAGCAGGCCAGCAGAGGGGGGCAGTTGGGGGCAATCAGGGGGGGGGGGCAATTGGGGGTGAGCAAGCCTGCAAGGGGAGGCAGTTGGGGGTGAGCAGGCTGGCAGGCAGAGTAATTAGGGGTGATCAGGCAGGCAGGCAGGTGAGTGGTTAGGAGCCAGCAATCCTGGATTGCGAGGGATGTCTGCTATGGGGTCCCAGATTGGAGAGGGTGCCGGCCAGGCTGAGGGACAACCACCCCCCCATGCACGAATTTCATGCACTGGGCCACTGTGCAAATTGTCCATTATGGCATCACAGTAAGGACTGTTCAACAGGCTGCACACGCAGCAGGGGACTTGCATGAGTCTTGCTTCCCTGCCCATGGCACCGGGCCTGGGAAGTGGGACTGCGTTCCACGCCTGATGCTGGAGTCCTCTTTTTCTCACCAACTGGGAGGTACATGGGTGGTGTCCCCTGGGAGGGGTCGTGCACACAAATGGAGAGGGTGTAGACTCTGCATGAAGGAAAGGCCTGGGCTTGATGACAGAGAGTGGACGTCAAGGTAAGGCACCAGACCTGGCTTGGCCACCAGGTACACAAAGTGTGTATCCCACTGCTGCAGACACACAGAGTGGCCCCGTGATGCCCAGAATGCCGGTCGATCCTCCCGAGCACACAACCTTGAAGCCTACTACTGGCCCGCGACCAGGCCCTGACACCATGGAGACCAGAGGCAACCCTCACACCACAGGGAAGCCATCATGGCTTTCTCTAGCTGTCCATCCATTCATCTGCCCGGTCCAGCCCAGACGGGGGCTCCCATCTAGGGCCGAACACCCTTTGAGGACAAGCCGGGCCTGGACCGTGCCTGTGCAAGCATGCCCGTCTCCTGCAAATTCAGGACGGAGTGAATGGTGAGTCACTTGAGGTATGGGAGAGGCCACGCTGGGGGACAGGAAAGGCCTCCGCATCCCCCTGCTTCAGCATGCAACAGAAGAAAAGCCTCACACGTACAAATGCACATGTGTGCATGTAACGCAGCATCCCCGTGATGGACACGGCTTGGCAGGACCCTCCCCTGACTCAAAGTGGGGAGGCGCAGGCCATGGTAGGCAAGACATAGCTTTGTAGTTGCTCAGTCCCTCAAAGCTGGTGGGAGAGGGGCCTGAGCGCCCAAACAGAGGCGGCTACAGGTCCCAGAGAGGAAGGAAGTCAGTACTAAGACAGGATGAAAAGCATAGAATTTTTAATTAGCCTCTAAAAAGAGTAAAAGGGTGAGGGAGGAGGGAGTAGAATCGGGGAGAAAGGTAGGAGGGAGAGAAGAACTTTATAAAGGAGTCAGTAGACAGCGGAGTTAAAGAAGGAAAGAGGATGTATGAGTGAACTGTAGGAGCTCTAATGAAAGTCAGCTATAGTTGTGTACTAGGGACAGATTTTAAAAGTAAGAGTTAGAGATATAAAAAGATAAATGATAGTGAATAATTAGGCAGGTAGGTAGATATTAAAACAATGGAAGTAAGTAGAGAAGAATGTATGGGAAAGGTGGGATGAGAGAGAAAGAGGGAGGGAAGAAAAGTTATAAAGGGGAGCTGGTAGAGCTTAAAAGGAGAATGGGAAGAAAGAAGAAATGGGGGAAGAAGCAAAGCAGGGCCGAGGGAGGAAGTGAAGAAAAAAATTAAGGTGGGAAGGAAGAAAAAGGGGAGGGAGGGGAGAGGTAAAGATAAAGGAAAGAAGGAATGTGGGGAGGGAGGGAAGCTAGGAGAAAGATGGGAAGAAGGATGATGGAACAGAAGTAGGAAATAAGGAGGAAAGAAAAGTTTATAAATGATGAGTCAGTAGGAAAAAGTGTTACATAAAGAAGAGAGAAAAATTGTCTGAGAAGGAGAAGCCAATAAGGAAGTCAAAAAGTTAACCTGGGTGACCAGGTCGGCAGGGGAGGGCAGTTAAGGATGACCAGGCTGGCAGGGGAGGGCAGTTAGGGGTGACCAGGCTGGCAGGGGAACAGTTAGGGGGATCAGGCAGGCATGCAGAGTGATTAGGGCAAGCATACAGGTGAGCAGTTAGGAGTCAGAGGTCCCAGATTGTGAGAGGGATGTCCAACTGTGAGTTTAGGTCTGAGATAAGGCCTAAACTGGCAGTTGGATATCCCCTAAGGACTTACAGATTGGAGAGGGTGCAGGGCTGAGGGGCTACCCCCCCCCCCCATGCACAAATTTTGTGCATCAGGCCTCTAGTGTGTGCTAGTAAATCAGAACTATCCATGGACCTTGTCATACATGCAAATTTCTTTTTATTATGAAGAAGAAAAAAAAATTCTTCCTTACTCTCATTCACTTTGAAATGGTGGTGGTGATAATAATGATAGCAATGTCATAGCTGAAGTTTGGTCTAAGATAGGGCTTGTAAAACTTGTTCTGAAAAAGGTTGCTTAGTAAATATTTTAGTCTTTGGGAGTCACATTCAGTGTCTACTGCAACTACGCAACTCTGTCACAGCAACATTCAAAGCCCTCAGAGAGGATGTATTTAAAACCAAGGGCATGGCTAGATTTGACCCATAAGCCACAATTTCCCTACCCCTGGTCTAAGGCCACAGCCCACATTTTGATCACATATAGATAACAATTTAATATATCCTGTAGCCTAAATATTAGGTAAAACAAAAGCAGATAAGACTTCTGTCAAGATGATTTCTGAAGACTTCTCCAAATACATAGTGTCCTAATTACTGCCCTGAAAAACTTTAATAGGAATTGGATAAAGCAAATTCATTTTTAATCTTTTGAGGAACCTTCACACTTTTATTCATAGTGATTGAACCAATCTGCATTCCCACCAACAGTGCATGAGGGTTCCCTTTTCTGCACATTTTGGCCAACACTTGTTCATTCATATATTGATACCATTATTTTGACAGTTGTGAGGTGGTATCTTATTGTGATTTTGGTTTGCTTTTTCTCTGATAATTAGTGCTGTCTATTGGCTATCTATATGTCTTTCTAGGAGAAGTGTCTATTCATGTCTTCTGCCCATTTTTAAATGTGGTTGTTTGTTTTTCGTATCTTTTTAAATAAGAACTAGTGTCCACTACCAACAGTAAATTCTCCAGAGACTTAGGAGAGATTCAAGTCAATTTAAATTAATATATTTTACTTATAGTTTACTTTAAAGTATAAAACTATTTATAGGTAAATTGTAGAAAGGACCAATAACTAAAGACTAATAACTTCAAATAAACATAACAATGTATTTTCACTCATTATTTCTGTAACTAAAAGTGGATTAGAGCAGCTGCATTTCCATTACTAAAGGTCCACCTCCCTCCACATAGCAATACTATAGATGAAACCATTAAATGCAGTAAGTGTCAGCTCAGTCTCTGTGATTAAATAAAATATGACCAAAATTAATAAGCTTTTGAAATCTAGGAGTGCAGAGCCAATTTCACTCTATTTTTTCTTGACTTTTTTCCCCTTCTGTGCTTAACATCAAGAAAAGGTAAGCCTTTTCATATTTTGTTTATTCCCATAATTAATTACACCTAAATATGGATAATTCTCCTAGAGATATTAAAATATCACAGTACACCACCGTTTCTCATAGCTTACTGCATTAAACTGTTAGAACAAATGCATAAAAAGTTTTTCAATAAGAGTGATTTTAAACTTTCGCATTATGGTCCTTCAATGGGATACTAGCTGATGGCTCTTGGCAAAGTTAAAACAACTCAAGCTTAGTATAGCCCTGCTCATGAATGCTTAGTCTTTCTGGAGTCATAGTCTAAATTTCAACTTTCCTTATCAGATGGTCTTTAATCACACATTAAAGAAAACTATGAAAATACAAGGAATATATGAAAGTAATCCAAGAGATAAAAGGGGACCCAGACAGCAAGGTGAAATTCTGATAAGCTATCAGCATTTCAGTTTTGCTACTTGTCTACAAAAAAGACTGAATACTTAAAAAGCATTTTCAAACTGTTACCAGAATATAGTTTCACTTTTGCTCTGAATAATATTTAGAAACTTTATTAGGCATTTTATTAGTTCACTCTCCTTTCTTTAATTTCAATAAAATCAATTAAAGGCTTAAGTGTCAAAAATAAAAACAAAATCACATGATACTCTGGGCTCCCTGAGATAAAAAGAACTGGGGTGGGAGACATTTTCAACACTGAAAAATGCCATCTTTACACATCTTAACACCACTCATCAATAAAACTGGAGACACATGAACTCATTGAGTGAAATTAAATTGTACAAATTACCCCTAACATGTTCATCTTGATCTAGGAAACAGCTGTCTATGAGAAACTGAGAGAATTAATTCTTAATACAACTTAGAACAGGGCTAAATATGTAACCTCATTGTTACACTTTTGACTTTGCTAGAAATATTTTGCTTAGAATACCCTAATACAGGAAGCTCTACCCCAAGATTGTCAGCTGGGGTAAATAAATAAATAAACTATGTAAGCAGCATAATGGTCAGAAGCACTCACTAGTGATTCTGTTTCACTGCTGAGAGAAATTTTCTAGTGAAAAAAATAGAGTTAATGGGATACTCATCTCATCTTGATACTATTAATTCTCTTGTATGAGCTGAAAGGAAGGTAGTTAACCAGGCATATTATTCCAATTTTACTGCATCACTAATCCTCAATGGTCCTGTTCCAGGTTCTGCATTCTGTTCACCCCATCCATTTGCTTTTTATCTTCTGAGTGTTTTCCTGGGCTGACCCTGCCAAGCATGCTCCTGAATGATCAACTTGTGTATGAATGCAATCCTATCTAATAAAGAAGGAATATGCAAATTGACCGTCACACTGTACAAAGATGGCAGCACCCATAGCCACAAGATGGCAGTGCCAGTCTCCTCAGCCCCACCAGAGTCCCACAGTCCTTTCAGCCTAGCTGGAGGGGGCAGCAGGTGCACAGTGTGGCTGTCCCACCTTCAGCCCCTCAACCACCCAGAGCTGGCCCGAGGCACAGACAAGCCTTAGATGTTAGCTGCCCAGGTCCATGCAAGGCTCAGGTAACCATGGCCAGCTAAGGCTTTCACTGCTGGCAGTGGCAGCAGCAGGGGTATGATAGGGGCATCCTGATCATCAGGTCACCTCCACCCTGAGGGCTCCTGGACTGTGTGTGAGAAGAAGCAGGCCAGGCAGAGGGACCCCCTCCCTAAAGTACATGAATTTTCATGCACTGGGCCTCTAGTATATGATAAGTTTGAATGGCTTCAAAACGAGGCAACTCATTAAATCATGATGGAATCTTGCTTTTGATCATCCAGTCTTCTTCCAATTTCTGCCCTCCAGCCTCATTAGTGTTGATGTGAAACCACTGGCTCAGTCACACCAGGCTACTCCAGCTGTGCCCTCACATCGCCTCATTATCACTACTTCCCACTTTTGCCCAACCTTGAAAACTGTGTTGTATTGATATGATGATCATAGGCCCCTTTTTCTTACAAATGTAGGTTCTGGCCCACTCACCACCTGTGTGACCTTGGGCAAAGCAGTTAACCAAATTCTCAGTGTCTGAAGGAGATGGTAGTTCCCATCTCCCAAGACTGCTGAGAGGGTGAAATAAGTCATGATATGCAAAGGACTTACCTATATTTCCATGTTTTTGGCTGTCATTCAAGTTGTCCCCCAATCTCACTACACTTTATCCCTGTCTTTTTTGGACAACCTTAACTTCTTCATGCTTCCATTGAATGCCCTTCTTCTTTTTTCCAGCCTTTCTTTGAAATTCCAATTCAAACTGATCTCTCATTTCCTTGAACTTCTATGAAGATGGAGGAGTCCTAACTTTATAATAGATTCTGTTCTTCCCAGAGTTGTTTCTTTTTTCCTTAAGTTCTACATCTGAGTTGTCTCCTTAGCCAAACTACATGATGCTGGTTTGCATCTAACAGGTGCTGAGCTGGCACCTGACTCCCATGGTGCTCTGCTTTGTTGCTTCATGAGCTCTCCACACCTTGTGCAAGAACACATGTTTTAAATCCCCCTAGCTTATCAAAAGTCTACCTGTAGAGCCTTCCAGGCGCAGTTGGTTGAGTGTTGTCCCAGGCACCAGGCTTTGATTTCCAGTCAGAACACATGCCCAGTAGGAATCATGCAAGAGGCAGCTGATGGATGATTCTCTCTCACTGTTGATGTTTCTATCTCTCTCTCCCTTCCTTTCTGAAAGCAATAAAAATATATTTAAAAATCCTATATAATAAAAGGGTAATATGCAAATCAACCAAATGGTGGAACAACCAGTCACTATGATGTACACTGACCACCAGGGGGCAGATGCTCAATGAAGGAACTGCCCCCTGGTGGTCAGTGTGCTCCCACAGAAGGAGCACTGCTCAGTCACAAGCTGGGCTGATGGCTGGTGAGTGCAGCGGCCCACCTCTGTGGCAGCACTAAGGATGTTGACTATGGCTTCGGCCCGTTCCCCATAGACATCCCTCGATGGGTCCTGGACTACAAAAGGGCACAGGCTGGGCTGAGGGACCTCTCTCACTCCCCACCCCCTGCCAAGTGCATGAATGTTATGCACCAGGCCTCTAGTAAAATAATTAAATAATGTGATATTTATTAATTAGATTAATGCTACAGGGGATAACTGATACACCTAACATTTCAATATCTTACCATGGAAACATGACATGCATTTTTAGGGATCAGTCAGGATAACAGAGGTCACCAAGAATTTGGGTTTAAAAGGTCTAATATGAGACATAGTGGCTCACATGACTTCTGAAGATCAGAAGAGCGTTACCCATGGTCAGGGAAGCTGCCCCTGGCCACCTCAGTTAGCCTGATGCAATGAAGCTGGGTTTCTCAGACTCACCTGCAAGTTGCAGACATTCCCAGGAGTCTCCAAGAAGCTCCAGTCAGCTGCCCAGTATGGGCTTCTCTGGATCTCACCAAGAAACTACAGAGAACCCTGCATGTGCCGGGAGTCTGCCTGCAGCTGGCTCTGGGGTCCTGAGCCACTAATCTCCACCCAGACAGGCAAGGAGAGTGTCCGCTTCAGCAACACAAAAACGCTCCTGAAGGGGCGGTGGACAACAGAAAAGCCACAAACTCACCTGACAGTCCAGTGGGATGTGTGTGGTCCTGACTGGTGTGTGGTCTTGTCTTTGGGAGGATGGGATGACACTTTCACGTCCATCCACATTCACTTTCCTCCATGTCACCTCCGCTCAGTTTCCATTGACAGAATCTGGTCACATGGCCCCAATCTAGCCATAGATGCAGCTGCCTGTCAGTGTCTGTGCATGTGATGTTATGAAGAACTGTTACATGGGTAAAAAGTTTCCTTAGCAAGTAATCAACCTCAAAAAGTTTCACTTAATCTTTAGGATTGAAAAAAAATAACCCTACATATAGGATACAACATGAAATAACAATTTACCAACATATATTATAAGTGGGCTGGCCAGCTAAGAGGAGGGGACATAAAAGGGTGGCCGGCAGCCCTGCCCCTGATCCGGGTGTGTGTGTGTGTATAGGGGGGGAGGGGGAATTGGAGGCAGGCCAGTGGGCAAAGGGGCCCCAGATGGTTGGGGGGCCTGCCTCACTCCTTGGTGGAACTCCCAGTCAAGGCGACAATTTGCATATTACCCTTTTATTACATAGGATTATTTCCAATACTTGTGAGAAATACCAGCATTTTTTCTAGGATACAAATGTTAGTGCTAAAATAATCCCTAATTTTGCTGTATGAATGTCTTGGACTAATATTTTAATTTTTCTCTGCTGACAGTCACACTGGTTTTGTCCTGAAGGGACAGGCCACATTGCTGGGAACTTTCTGAACATGGACCTCCACCAGAAAGTGATGCAGAAGGATCTGAAGTTTGTTAAAACATACTTGTTATACAAACATAGAAGGGGCCTTGCTGAAGTTTTACAAACATGTGCATTTCTTTGTTTTGACTGGTAAATAGAGTCTTATTAGAAGTTACCTGGATTTCTGCTGGAAACTTCTAGTGAGTGAGCAATGAGACAATGGGTCCATTTACTATGTTTTCTGACGCACCTTCTATCAAGTTCAGCCTGAAAGGAGAGTTGAGAAATTTCTTAAATAAGATCATGTTACATATTTTATCCACCTAAATAAATCTTATTAGTCTCTAAATAAATGTATGAATGAAGTGAATTATTTATATAATGTGCTTACATCTCAGTCTCTAGACCAGACTCTTAAAATCAGACTTTATATTGCCTGCAAATAACAATACATGCAGCATTAATTTTTGTGAATGAGTAGAAGTAGAATTTACTGTCACGTGTGCTTGATCAGACATTTTCTTCTCAACTGAAAATGCTAATATTTCTTTTTACAAAAGGACCTTAATTATGCACTCCCATTACACCAATTTACTTCCCTTATGCTACTATCCCTTGTGCTGTTAACATTCTAATGAAATTTGCCATTAATATTACCCAGTCACCTACTTGATATTTAGTTTGCAATGTCACATACCTTTTTACTGCCAAAAAAAAAAAAAAAAAAAAGAATTTGAAAGATACCTTGTGCTTCTTCAAAGAGGCATTACTGAAAAGGCATGACAAAAGTTTTACTGTATGCATCCAGGTCACCCGAGTTATTACCTAAATAGATGTAATCATTAGTAGCTGCCTGAATTGTAGCTTCTTCAGGGATTATCTGCAATTTGTTAAAAATTTGAGAACAATTAGCAGCAATGCGAGCCAATAATTGTAGCTCTGACAAAGAGATTCTACAGATCATGTATTACCATACTATTTACTTGTTCTAAAAATAAGCTTAGCAAAAGGGTTCTCATCTTGTAGACCATTATCTAAAAAGTCTAGATAAAGTGGGTTTAAAAGTGAATCAAACAAGATAATAAAAAGAATATTTCCATCTAACTTAATATGTAGAGTAGTTGTATAGTTTACTTTCTGTGGAGCAACTTCTTATACTGGGGTTTTCAACCATGTCATTGTGAAATGTGGTTCTCAGTGCCACGTGGAAGTGGCAGAGGTAAGAGTTGTAAGCAGACATGGCAGGGATGATCTTGACTTATAGATCATTGGGAAACACTGAGTACTTGCCACTAGTTTGTGTAAAGGAAACCTGGGCTAAAAGGTAGTAATAGAAATTACATAGAATTCTTCAAGAGGAGAGCTTTCCGTGCGTGTGTGTATGTGTGTGTGGGTGTGTGTGTGTGTGTGTGTGTTCAGACCTAGAGAGCAGGTGCACCCGTCACCCCTCCCAGATGCTCTCAGGTAGAATAGATTCCCCAGTGCACCTTCCACTGTGACGTGCAGTCTCAGAGGTAGCTTCTCAGGATAGATGGCAGTAGCATCCTTGACTTCACTGCACCTGGTATTAATCAGCTGTTCCATTTTTATTACATCCCTGTAAGTTTTGGTTGTGGAACAAATACTGCATTTTAAAATGAGAATAACGTGTAAATAAATAAAAATATAATTAATGTTGTAAGCTTAACCTAACATAATATTTTCTGTTGCTGGCACATGTGTTGTTGTTTTTTTTTAAGTCACTTGGAAAATGTATTAAAAATGATGGCACATGTTTTTAATTGTCTCGAGGCTCCTGATAATAGAGAAGGTAAATACCCTGTTATTTGACACAACTATTATTGTTTCCCTAATTAACTATGGAAAAATAAATTATTACAGTAATAATTGTCTTGTCGTCCTATCTCATAGATGACTAATCATTTTGAAGACTTACATATTAATAAAGGAAATATAGATATGACAGGAAGCATTATGACAAATTATTTTCTCTATTAATTAAGCACAGGAAATTGGTATTTGTCCATCAACGTATATATCTTGCATTTATTAAATCACATAACATCATATAGAAAAAGAATAATATTGTCTTGGTGAAAATTTGATGTTTTTAATACCCCAAATTATTCGGTCCACATTTTACCTACGCTTGGTGATATTTAAAATATCAGTGAAAATTCTGTTTCACTCTGTTACTACACTAAAATATAATATCCCAAGTTTCTGCTCTTTTGCAGATTTTTATTATTAATAAAATAGTTGCTTAGCATTTATTATAGTTTTATATTTTCCATAGTAATAAAACAAACTAGTTAAGTTTCTCACTTCAAGCAAATCAATTCAAATGACTGAAAGTCTATGGAAATATCTAGACAGAATGAGAAGCTCAGCTTATAAGTATTGTGTCAGAATCATTACTGATGTCATCTCTGGTCTGCATGAAACAATTACAAACTAAAACTGGGGGGAAAAAAACTAATTGCAAATGGCTGAGCTACTGAGTTTAATGCCTCCTCATGTGTGCATTTATTATTTTTATTATTACTCCAACTCTTTAAAATGTATTATTTTTGTGAGGCAAGTTTTGCCTATTAGAGACATATAGAACAATTTCTTCCAAGTGGCTTTTGTTTAAAGAGATTCCTATTCTATATTATTTGCCAAGATATCTAGAATGTAGGTCTACTTTCAAAATCATATTTTCAAAGATTCTTCTTGTTACAGAGAACCGGAATAAATCAAACAATGCTCAGAGAGTTTGGAGTCACACTTTATTAAGCGCGGGTCCAGAAGAAAATGTTTCTCAAATTCTGGGCCCCAACGTAGAGAAATTTTCCCTATTTATATGTTTTTATCTTCTTTGTCTCCCAAATATGGAGTGTTTCAGTCCCCTTTGCAAGTTCTTAAAGAGCCCCTGTGAGCTGGAGCCTAGAGACCACAACCAAAGGCTTGGCTTGGTGCCAGCACTGATAATTTCATCTGGGGAAGGTTTCCCAATAGACTCTCTGAAGTGGGAGTAGTCTTATTTTCCTTATTATTTAAGCAAGCATTTACAGAAGCCAAATAGCAGGGTTAAAATTTCAAACAGCAGTTTTTATATCAGATGGATGCTTCAATCTAGCCATCGTAACAGCAAAATAAATGTCTTGAATGAACCACCAGGAGATATATAAATTGAAATCCAAACACTTTGGTATATTAGTTTGCGAGTATCCCCCACATCCCACGTGGTTCAGGGTTCAGGTTTAGGGTTCTAGTTCTGGAGGAGGCCACACACAAATGAAAGAGACAAGAAAAGAAAATTCTAATCTGGGAATTGAGGGCCAGGTGGAAGCCCAAGAGAGGACTCCCTTTTGCTCTGGCCTTGCTATCCCTTTTATTCAGGTTTTGGGATACACCCATAACTCTTAGGCAGGCAATTCCAGTAATAGCTTGGTGATAGCCTATCAGCAAGGATTTACATAAGACTAAAGGGCGGAAGTTGCTTCAGCTATTTTAGTCTCAACCAGACAGTGAGTGTATGGCTTTGACCCTTGCCAGAGCCTCAAGGTTGGTCAGCCTTCTGGACTCTTTGTCCACCCCTTTCTGCTACTTAAGGCAATGGGCAGCTTCCAACATTAGTTAATTTTCTATTAATTTTCCTAATTAAAAATAGATTAAAATGTTCAGTATGTTTTACATATTTTGGGGATTATAATTTTTTTCCAATATTTTCTTCTTAAATGAATTTTGTTATTTAAAAATTGTTCAAAGTGGAAGGTAAGAAATGATTGATTTGGAAAAACCATTCAAGAGTAAAATATTGCCCTAGTTGGTTTGGCTCATAGAGCATTGGCCCACAGGCTGAAGGGTTCCAGATTTGATTCTGGTCAACGGCACATGCCTTGGTTGCTGGTTTCCTTGGCCTGGTTGGGCGCATGCCGGAGGCAACCAATCGTTGTGTTTTTCTCACATGGATGTTTCTCTCTGTCTTCCCCTCTCTCTTCCACTCTCCTTAAAAATCCATTGGGAAAAATTGTTGGATAATACATTTTTTTTAGTGTCTCCTTAGTGGTCCTTTGTAATTTAGCTTTCACACTCAAATAAGGTTATAGGTTGTTACATGATAGTCATGACATTTCGTGTTCATTGTGCTGTCATAAAAGTTTACTCTTCCTTTTAAATCCTTTTAATGGCAAAGTGAGAGGGCCTAGGGCATCAACAAAAGAAATTTGTTTCTCTAGGACTGGAAAGAAATCTCTCTTTAGACTACACACTTTTGAAATTTGGGGCAATGTCAAACCACCCCCTGCCTCTCTCCTTTGTCTTCAGGAAACAGACAGCTGTGTCCAGCCACACTTTGAATGCACCTTAGCGTTGGAGGGCTTTTAGAGGAGTGGTAATTAGACTACATGTTAGCATCCTCCTCCAATATAGTCAATGTTTTCAAGGAATTATTCACACAGAAGTCTCCTCCTATTTTCCTCCTGAAGTAACAGTTTAAGTTACCATTAATGAATAAGTAATGTCTCTTTCAACAGATACTTTACAGTTTTTCAACATGATAAAGGGAAACCATCTTATTGCTAAATGCATTATATAGTTAACATACACTATAGATTCAGAGTAAAGAAGATCTTAGGGATACTTATTCAAGGTTTTGACGTCATGATATTTTATGTTCAGCAAGGTAATATTTTAGTTTGATTATTTCAGTGACATATGGCCACATTATGCCAGTGATTTGCAAAGACTTATTTAATTAGTTTCTAGATTTTCTCCCTCTCTTCTTTTCTAATGGAAAAATATCTTCACTTCATCTCAGTTATATTTTTTTGAAAGGAAGAGGTAGGAGAGGAGAGAGAGAAAGAGAGAGAGTGAGAGAGAGAGAGAGAGAGAGAGACCTATCAGTTGCCTCTCCTATACATTCAACCAGGGATCAAACCTGCAAACTCAGTATGTACCCTGACTGGGAATCAAATACTCAACCTTTTGGTAATGGAACTATGTTCCAACTGAGTCACCTGACAAGGACTCAGTGATAATCAGATCCCATCTAATGAAAAAGCAATATGCAAATCGACCATACCTCTGCTATGCCCATAAGCCACGCCTACCACCCAATCAGGAGCAAGTATGCAAATTAACCCAAACAAGATGGGCTATGGTCACAGAGTGAGCAGGAGCTTGAGTTTCCCTGGTAATAGAGGAAGACAAGCTTTCCACATACCCTGGCCAGCCTAGGCCTCCACTCAAGGCTACAAAGTTTCAATTATAGAAGATAAATAAGTCCCAACAAAAATGGCAGCAGCCACAGAGCTGGAGAGAGCAGGAGGCTTGTGTTGCCCCCAGCGATGGAGGAAGCTGAGCTTTCCACATACCCTGGCTGGCCTAGGCCTCCACTCAAGGCTACAAAGTTTGAATTATAGAAGATAAATAAATTCCAGACACCAGGGCCTCTACTTGGGTCACCAGGGAGTGTGGGCAGCCTGCAAACCACCACGAGCCCCTCACCTGGCCACCCCATACCCCAAGGGAACCCTTACCCTGATATAGGATACCCTTCAGGGCAAACCAGCTGGCCCTACCCATCTACAGGTCTCTATCCTATCTAATCCTATCTAATAAAAGAATAATATCCAAATTGACCATCACTCCAACACACAAGATGGCTCCCCCCATGTGGTCAAAGATGGCTGCCCCCATGTGGTCACAAAATGGCTGCCACAAGATAACCAGTAGGGAAGGGCAGTTGGGAGGGACCAGGCCTGCAAGGGAAGGGAGTTGGGGGTGATCAAGCCTGCAGGGGAGGGCAGTTAGGGGTGACCAGGCTGGCAGAGTAGGGAAGTTGGAGGCGACTGGGCCTGCAGGGAATGGCAGTTGAGGGAGGACCCAGTCCTATAGGGGAGAGCAGTTGGAGGGGACCAGGTCTGCAGGGGAGGGCCGTTAGAGGCAAACAAGCTGGCAGGTGAGCAGTTAGGCATCAATCAGGCTGGCAGGGGAGTGGTGAGGGGTGATCAAGCTGGCAGGCAGAAGCAGTTAGGAGCAATCAAGAAGGCAGGTGAGCAGTTGGGAGCTAGCAGTCCTGGATTGTGAGAGGGATGTCTGACTGCCTGTTTAGGCCTGATCCCTAAACGGGCAGTTGGACATCCCTCAAGGGGTCCCAGATTGGAGAAGGTACAGGCTGGGCTGAGGGACACCCCCACCCCATGCACAAATTTCATGCACCAGGCCTCTAGTTTTATATAAATCCCTCTATACAGTGTTCTAGCTTTGCTATATTGCTTAGAATTTATCTTTAGTTTAATAAAAAACAACCAAACTTGACCTCAGAGATCTTATCCATAAAGATTCATTCTCTTATAGAAGAGTGGAAGTTTGCTGTCACTCCACCAATTTTACTTGAATCTTCCATCCATCTGCCATCATCAGCATTAAGCTTCCAGCTATAAGGGCACCTCAGTAACAGAATGCCAACTAGGATAGCATTCCTCATGCCCACATCACCAACACTTTTGGCATAAAAAACCCTGCCATTAATATATTCCCCATTTGGACACCAATGTTAATAAGATAAAGTCAAGTGCTTATAGTCAAAATGAATGTATTGTTGAAAATACAGATTTCATCCACTATGGTTCTTAAAAATGTAGTGAGATTAAAGATATATTTGGAGAATGTTAATGTTTCTAAAAACTTTTTCTTTTTATTGTGTGTGTGAGTTTATATTTTTTAAAATAAATCTTTATTGTTGAAAGTATTACATATATTCCATCCCCCCCTTGTGCTCCCCCGCAACTCTTCACCACCCTATTGTCTCTATTTATGTTTTATGCATAGTTGAATATGAGTTCATTAATTGATCTCTCCTCCCCTCCTCCTCTCTCCCCTTCCTTCTCTCGGAGGTTTGACAGTTTGATCTTTCTTTGTCTCTTGGTCTGTTTTTGTTCATCAGTTTATGTTGTTCATTAGATTCCACATATGAGTGAGATCATGTGATATTCATTTTTCTCTGACCGGCTTATTTCTCTTAGCATAATACACTCAAGCTCCATCCATGCTGTTGCAAATGGTAAGAGTTCTTTCTTTTTTACAGCTGCATAGTATTCTATGGTATAAATGTACCACAGATTTTTTATCTACTCATCTACTGATGGGTACTTTGGCTGTTTCCAAATCTTAACTATTGGAAATTTTGTTTCTATGAATGTAGGGGTGCATACATTTTTTCTGATTGGTGCTTCAGGTTTCTTAGAATATATTCCTAAAAAGGAATCACTGGGTCAAATGGCAGTTCCATATTTAATTTTTTTGAGAAAATTCCATATTGTTTTTCATAATGGTTGCACCAGTCTGAATTCCCATCAGCAATGTATTAAGGTTCCCTTTTCTCTACATCCCTGCCAGAACTTGTTCTTTGTTGATTTGCTGATGATAGCCATTTTAGCAGGTATGAAGTGGTACCTCATATCACTTTGATTTGCATCTCTTGGATGATTAGTGACTTTGGCATTTTTTATATGCCTTTTGGCCTTCTGCATGTCCATTTTGGAGAAGTGTCTATTTAGGTCCTTTGCCCATTTTTAAATTGTACTATCTCCCTTTTGTTAAATTGTATGAGTTTTCTGTAGATTTTGGAAATTAATCTCTATAGAAGCAGAGTTTTCCACATTTATGTTATAAACCTGGTTATAAAAAATTGTGGTTTAAAAAATCATTTCCTTGGTAATTTTAAGTCCTTGTTTAAGAATGTCAGACCTTGTATGTTACTTTTCCCAAAAATTGTAATAAACTAAAGATAGTCTACAGCATCAATAAGCATGGCTTGCATATGTTTTCATTAACAATCAATTGATCATATCCTATCTAGTAAAAGAGTAATATGCAAATTTGACTGTACCTTCACCACACCCAGAAGCCATGCCCACAGCCATGCCCACCAGCCAATCAGGAGCAAATTATGCAAATAAACCCCAACCAAGATGGCTGCCGCCACTGAGAGCAAGAGGAAGGCTTGGGTTTCCCCAGCAACAGAGGAAGCCAAGCTTTCTGCCTCACTTGGCCTCCATTCAATGTTACAAAGACTCAATTATAAAAGATAAAGAAATGGCCGCAGCCACTGAGCTGGAGAGAACAGAGGCTTGGGTTTCCCTGGCAACAGAGGAAGCCAAGCTTTCAGTCTGCAATTGCTGGCCTAGGCCTCCATTCTAGGCTACAATGTTTCAAACAGAAATGGCTGCCTCCCCAGAGGGAGCAGAAGGCTTGGCTCCACTCCAGGCTACAAAGTTTCAATTGTAGACATAGATTAATCCCAGATCCCAGGGCCTCTGCTTGGGTTGCTACGAGGCGTGGCCGGCCTGCAAATCTCCACAGGCCCCTCGCCCAGGCTGCCCCTCACCCCAAGGGAACCCCTACCCTGATATGAGACACTCTTCAGGGCAAACCAGCTGGCCCCCACCCATGTATCAGGCCTCTATTCTGTCTAACAAAAGAGTAATTTGAAGATTGACCATCATTCCAACACACAAGAGGGCTGCCTCCCTGTGGTCAAAGATCCTGCCCTCATGTGGACACAAGATGGCCACCACAAGATGGCCAGCAGGGGAGGGCCATTAGAGGTTCCAAGCCCCGCAAGGGAGGGTAGTTGTGGGTGATCAGGCCAGCAGGGGAGGGCAGTTGGCAGGAACCAGGCCTGCAAGGGAGGGTAGTTGGGGGTGACCAAGCCGGCAGAGGAGGGAAGTTGGGGGCAAATAGGCTGGCAGGGGTAGTGGTTAGCGGATGATCAGGCTGGCAGGCAGAAGTGGTTAGGGGCAATCAGGGAGGCAGGCAGGTGAATAATTTGGAGCCAGCAGTCCTGGATTGTGAGAAGGATGTCTGATTGCCCATTTAGACCTTGAGGAGTCCCAGATTAGAGAGGGTGCAGGCTGGGCTAAGGGACATCCTCCCCACCACCATACACGAATTTCATGCACTGGGCCTCTAGTCCAGCAATAAGAAAGTACATCACCAGTGATTTATAAAATATTTGGACTATTAATATTTTAACATGTCAATAACCCTAGTAGCTGATTTATTCCTAAAGTTGCATATATATTTATTCATAAGACTTGTTAAAATATTCATACCTATCTATATGCAGGGCATAAAGTTTATAGTGACTAGACTATTAAATAGTTATATATTGTCAACAACTCATAGAAATTAATTTTCTTTAATGGCCATTGATTTCCCAATAAATGGTTTATGAAGCACTTTAGCATTTTAGTGAAATATGGAGCACTTCAAATGGATATTCTTATAGTGGAGGTAATAATGTTCTCAGTAACAGCAGTGTAAATTATTCAGGCTTTGCAAGCATGTTTCTCCCCACACACTTCTGCCACAAATACATAATTAGTGCACTGAATCTGCCATTAAAATAAAGTGACTAAATCACCCAAAGCAGTAATATCCACTTAAGTTATTCAACCAATTTAAATACTTTTGTGCCAAGGGAAAACTTCACTTAACACTCTGAAATTCATAAAACCCATGCCTCAAGTAGTTTTTCATGGATTTTAATGAAAATAATAATATTAAGTTTATGTATTATCTGAGTCTTGAATTCTCTAAATATTTTAAGGTTCCTTGAGTTAAATGAAATCCATAACTTGTCTCAATATTTTCTTCATAAATTAACTGAAAGAAATCTTGGAATCATCTCAATTTAGTTTGAGATTTTGGTGTTTTGTTATGATCTGCTTTGAAACTATCAAATCAAAAGAACCTCTTTTAGCATGTAGCATAATATTTGTATTATCTTACTCTTACAAGTAAATTACTTTTAATATTTATCTTAATAAATATCTGCAAGTGATAATTCTGTTTTTATTTGTTTTGTCCTTATTATTTTAACTGCATATTTGTAGGAGATTTTTACTTAGTATGGAATTCTATATTGAAATTTACTTTTTTCAGCTCTTTAATGATGTAACTTTATTTTTTTCTGATTTCTGTTGTGTTTGCTGAAAATACCAGCTGGCAATCTCACTCTTGCTGCTTTGCAGGTTATGTGTATTTTTATTTCTGGCTGTTGTTCATAGTATCCTCTTGCTTTCATCTTTTTTAGCATTTCTGTCATGACTGGTCTATGTGTGGGAATTTTGTATTTAAGTTAGTTATATTCACTACCATTCTTGAATCTGTACAGTGATTTCTTTATTGACTTTTAGGAAATTGTCAATTTCTGTCTCCATCTAGCTCCTTTTCTTTTGGGGTTCTAAGTATATGCAACTCAGACCTTCACATTCAGCCACTTCTTTGAAGCTCTAGATATTATCTAATGGCAAAGAAAGTTCACCGTATCCTATAACAGACAGCTGCCATGGATCAAATCATTTTATCCCAGTATAAGTCAGAACTGGCTCAAATTTGGGTTGAAATTATAAAATCCCTGTCTACCTCTGATGCTACTAGATAGCTCTCCAACCGCCCAAGTTAGAGGCTACTGCATTGCCAGGATATCAAACACACCTTAGGTTCTCCGCTCCATTTTTTTTTCTTCCTCTATGTGGAAAATCTACTGAAAACTCCACTCCAATGTTTAACATTTGTCTGCTTAGTTCCTCATGAACATCACCTCTGCAGTTTAAGAATTTCGCAAATGTTTAGAGGAGCATACGACCACTTGCAAGCTCACTGCTCAACACTCCTCTTGAACATGATTTGTCTACCATTATGGATCCAATTATGCCTTTAAAATAAAATCCTAGAAGAGCAACCATTGGGTAAAAGCTTTACATTGTCCTTGTCAGGTGGCTGAGTCGGAGAATCATTCTATACAAAAGGTTGCAGGTTCAAGTCCTGGTCTGGGCATGTAGGGGAAGCAACCAATCAATGTTCATTCTCTCTCTCTCTCTCTCTCTCTCTCTCTCTCTCTCTCTCTCTCTCTCTCTCCATCTTCCTCACCCTCTCCTTCTCTCTTTCTAAAAACATATCCTTGGGCGAGGATTATTTTTTTTAAGTTTTAACATTAATAACATTTTGGCACAATTTGCTAAACTGTCTTTCAAAAGATTGAATCAATTCACTCTCTGACCAAAGTGTATGCCATAAAGTATATTTACTTGTAATTATTTTCTATAGTGTTTGCATCAATATAGGCAATAAATGAAGATGAATAAAGCTGAAGGAATGGTTTTATCTAAAAGATGATTATTCCATAAGTAAGGGGAAATGTATTGGCAAAGAATTATTTTAGCTTAATAAAAGAATATAAACTAACAGCTTCTCTTTGATGAATTTCAAGTATCATATAGAGAGCATCAATTTAGCATTAGATAATATATCAAAGGCTAATGTTACAGAGAATTTATAATTTAATTCATATCACTTGACTTTGAGAAGAGATAAATCTTTGTTTTGACATCTCTCAATTTGCATATATTTTTATCAAGGCATAAATAATTGTTTCTGTGGGTTTTTTTTTTGTTTTTTATATTTTTTAATTTATTTTTTGAATAAGGTGTTACATATGTGTCCTTATATTTTATTTATTTTAATATCTTATAAATTATTTGAGGTTGAGGACTTCTATCAATTCTCTTCCAATCACATGTAACAGCTTCTGGTGCACTGTGAGTACTGCATAAAAGTGTGTTGAATGAACATTTCCTGAAAAATGTGGACTTAGAAACCTCAGCAAAACCTTTAGCCTAAAGTATATAATCACAATTGCCTTTTTTCTAAAAAATTCTTGATGAGTGACTAATAGATTACTCTCTGTTGGTCAAAAAAAGATTATCAGCCCTAGATGGTTTGACTCAGTGGATAGAGTGTTGGCCTACAGACTGAGGGGTTCCAGGTTCGATTCTGGCCAAGGGCACATGCCCCAGTTGTGGGCTCAATCTCCAGTAGGGTGTGTGCAGGAGGCAGCCTATCAATGATTCTCTCTCATCACTGATATTCCTCTCTCTCCCTTTCCCTTCCTGTCTGAAATTAATAAAGAAATATATACATATTTTTTAGAAAAAGGGGAGTTCATCAAGACACAAGGAGGCCTAGTCAACATAGACCAAAACTCTTTAAAGAAAGTCACGCAATTCATTATCTCAATTATCTTCCTAAACACACTCTTCGATATTTTTAAATTTCAGAATCTTTTCTTACTAGTGCATCTGGGGCCCAAATAAAAAAGGAATTGTCATTTTTACAATACTAAAATTAAGACTTAAAAAGAAACTCACGATCTTGCATGATTTGTGCCCTGGGCTCCCAGAATCTATTCTCTGTGGATGTATGTCAGCCGGAGAACAAACTCTGGCTCAGGCAAACTAGAGGTGAGGACTTGGCTTGCACACATTCAACAGTGTAGTAGGGAAGTATGAAGAATCGCCTATGACTGCTTAGCTCACATCTCTGGGTCAGAATTCTCCTGTCCTATATCAGACACCTCTCGGCTCTGCTCCTCCTGCAGGGTGAATACAGCCACGGAGCTCCAGGCACAGTCTCACAGAAGTCCTCTCCAAGCACAGGCTTTACAGGGTGATGGAGCTGAAGCCCACAATATTGATGAAATATTCATCAAAATGTCATTCCTTAAGCTTTTAAATTACAGCATTTAATATTCTTGGGACAGTCATAATTTTATAGGACATTGACTTCACTTGATTATATTAAAAACTCCCCTAAATTCTCAACAACTTAATGCCCTAAAGGAAGGAAGAGTCTTCCAAAATATAGACATTTTGAGAAATTAAGGTAAATAATGGCAGGCCTTAAGGGAAAATCTCTTCCAAATAACTATCTCAATAACATTGGGGGGTGATTTTTTTCTGCCTCAGTGATTTGGTAGCTATTTACTCCTTGTTATAATTAAATTGTAGTATTTTACCACAATGATTTACAAAGTAACATGGTTCACCTCTAGAAAAACAATATTATTGAACTTGTTAAATAACATATCTATGAGCTTAGAGAATGTATGGAATAGATAACAAAGGAAACTAGTTTAGTGTATAGAAAACATCTTGCCAAAAATATTATGTTAATGCATTATTTGACAAACTGAGAATACCTATGCAAATGACTGAAATTTGTTAATTTTATATGAAACAATACATTCTTTCATTAAGTTTAGTTATACACAATGCGTTTACTTTAATATGTGTTTATTCATTTAATTTTTAGTATGAAGTTTTAGTGCATCAATATTAAAGGATAATTAGAACATATTTATACAGAATATTTCATTTAGTTTTTGTTTTGCCTCATCTTTTATCCCTTCATTCACTTATACTACTGTGCATATTTTATTCTATCTTAGAACCATTTGAGATTATATACATATACATATATATCGAATACATTTTTACTGATTTTAGAGAGAGAGGAAAGGACAGGTGGAGAGAGAGAGAAACATCAATGATGAGAGAGAATCTTTAATTGGCTGCCTCTTGCATGCCCTCAACTGGGGATCTAGCCTCAATTTGGGCATGTGCCCTGACTGGGAATTGAACCATTGACCTCTTGGTTTATGGGTTGACACTCAACCACTGAGCCACACGGGCGGAGTAAGGATGTATATTTAATATCATGTCCTTCCCACTACTGCTTAAGTCTATATTTTATAAGAACAAATTATTCTCATATGTAACCAAAATAATCATCAAATTGAAAAAAATATATTGTATTGACATGATAATCTCACCTAATCTAGTACCATATTCTAATTCATTCGTTTGCCCTAATAGTGCCATTTTTCATATCCGGTATTTCTCTGGTATGGATCTAGTGTAGGATTGTATATTGCTTTTGTCATTTCTCTTTTAGTCTCCTAGCTTAGTTCTCCAGATTGTCATTATCTCTTGAGAACTATTTTGAATTCAGCCTAGATATTTTATAAAATTTTTTCAATTTCTCAATATGTCCTCATGACCTAATTCAATTCAGACATGATGATATGCTCACAAGACAATGCCCATCATTCCCACTGGTGATGTGAATTTTGACCATCTGGTTAAGATTTTATCTTGTTTCTAAAACTTGTGTTTTCTTCTCTTGCAATTTCCACACTGAGAACCCTGGCTTCAGATAACATTATCATATTTATTCATTTGCTCAGTCCTGAAATGCACACATAATGATTTCAGAATCACTGTACCTGCACAGCCATGAAGAGCAAACCTGGCAGTAAGAGAAAAGATTGGTTTGTTTGTGATGCAGGTGATGAGAAATATTAGTTACTGTTATGTTGGGGCATATTTTAAAGTAATTCTGATAATATCCCCTAGTTAAAAACTGTTAATATGAGTGTTTATGATATATGTTCTATACACTAACTTTTCCTTATTACTCATTTTTATTATTTATTTTAGAGGAAGTCCCAGGGGAGGATTCAATAGACTATGCATCAGCTTTCCAGGTGTGTCTTTCCAGTGTCATGTTCTCCACTGACGGGTTGGCACCAGGGCGGGGGGGTCATTAGTCAATGCAGCTGAGGTCAGCTTGTCTGGTTCTGCTGCTTTTCTGGGCTTGCAGCTGAAACACAGCTGAGGCCTGGATAGTTTTAATGCAGTTCAGGACCTCATTGGCCTGGAGGCTTAATGCTTCAGGGCTATTCTCCCGTCCCCTGGTTTGTTTTTTCTCTAAGGGGATCTGACCAACACGACTAGCAACATGCCAGGGGAGGAAAGGTGAGAGGAGGGTCCAAATCCCATGACCAGTGGTATAAAAGGTTCGGGGGTCTAAACCAAAATATCAGTGATGTGCTAGGGGAGAGGTACTTGTTTGCCCTGTGTTGCCTGTAGCTAGGCACCCGGGGCTTTCTGCTCTATCTGGCCTGTCATCCTTGCTCTGCTCATGCTTGTCCAACTTCCTGCAGTTGCTGATGTGACTGAAAGGTGTATGTCATCAAAGAAATAAGGTCACCACAAATCTGGTGAATTCCTGTGCCTGAGTCAGTGCGTTTATGGAGAACTGCTCTTCTAAAGTCAACACAACTATTAAATACTGTATTGTGATATGGGAATAACCACATGGATTGAAGTAACACATACTTTGACATCTCATTCTTGTTTTCCATAAGTTGTTCAATATTTGCTGTCTGGAATAATGTTCTATTTAATATAACAATGAGGAATGTACGCCTCCACTGTGTATTTTTCTCCTCTGCTTTGTCAGGCATTTCTTGTGAAGTGCCACAGTCATGAGGATTTGTACCCAGAGAGCTGACAGCCTCATGGGATCTCTCACACGTGAGGCCCTGCACCCACAATGAGTATTATATGTGCCTGAGCATGTTTCAGGTTCTAGAATCAAACTCTGAGATGTGATTAGGAAATAGTGTGGCTGAAAAGGGCACAATATGAAGTAAGAATATTTAATGATGTAGCACATGTAGACATGAATTGCAAATGAGAAGCATCAGAAAAATGTTACAATAGACAGTTGGAGGAGCACAAGAAGGCAGTGGCAGGGTGAGATTCATTCCATTATCGGAGGGAGTGCTGAAGAGGAGCAGCAAGAAATTGATGACTGGCACACTGATTTCCTTGACATTGGTGTATCTTATTGACGCACATCTTTTTGTTTGTGTTTTCAGTCTACCAAAGTGCTTAAATCTTTTTTTAGAAGTGAAAATTAATTTTAAAAATTTTTAAATATTAAAATGTTACATGCAATAAACATTAACATTTTAAGAAAATATAATAATGTTGCACAAAATGCTTAAATCTGAACATTGGTGATGCCCCTGGCACTAAAAGACCGAGAACTGGTTCACAAAGAGGCGCTTACAACACAAGGGAATTACTGATTTAAAGGGCACAATAAGCACCTGGAAATGAAAAGACAGTTCACTTGTTCAGCAACACTTGAGTGTTTAGTAAGTGGCAGGGTATTGGGGACACTGGTGAAAAACTGAGCATCTTAATTTGTATAAAAGAAATCATACATTAAAGAACAGACTTTTTAATAATAAGAAATAGAAATGCCAAATTAACACATTTACACATATGAATTTGAGTAAATTTTTGAATTGCACTGGGAGGTCATTATTATAAGGCAAATCTCTCACTCTCTCTCATAAAGTTTCTCATAATATGAAGAATCATAAGTTATTTTTACAAATTCAAAATTATAACTTTACTTTCATAAATCAAGGTGATTAAGAAACTGGTTTTGCCAGTATATAGAAAGTCACCGCTCCATGATTATGAATGAACCCGGGTCATTCTGTACTGATAATGTCATACCATTATCTTTATAAAATTACTGTGTCCTGTTTAGAGAGGACAGAGTGAGAGATGGCTTAAACTTCACCTGGCAGAATCAATGCCACAGTTGTGGAGATCAGCTTACCACATAAGCCAGCAATTTTTTATCCAAACAAGAGTTTTGGTGGAAATCCCTTGAAAATGTCCCAAAGGATGATGAGTTGCCATAATTTATGTAATGAACCGGACTTTTACACACCTCCCAATTGATTCAGTGAGTTTTATAATCTTGTACTGTTTCACTGTTGAGTAGATAATGGCCAAACTATTAAGGAGACATGTAGGGAAGGGTGTTGACCTCAATGGTCTTGTGACCCATACAGCCACTCATTTGACCATTCAGTGGTTTAATTTGTGATACCAGTTATTTGGGGGAAATGGAAAAATCTTTATTTTAAAAATCGTATTTCTTTTTACATATGACTCTTAGTGATAAAAATCAATCAATCAAAATAAGTTATTTTATTTAGAACTAGAGGCCAAGTGCATGAATTCTTGCATGTATGGGGTCCCCCTGGGTGGCCTATAAGGATTGGGCCGAAACCCGCAGTCCAACACCACCTGCAGCTCCTACTTGCCGCTCCTGCTCATCCCAGCCCCACTGTGCCTGCCGCGGGCTTGTGCCCAATCAGTCCCAATCAGTCCCAATCAGTCACGAGCCCTGCATCGGGTGTCCTCTCAAGGAGAGTGGCCTTCAGGATCAGGCTGCAACTGGCTCTCCAACATCCCCTGAGGAGTCCCAGATTGTGAGAGGGTGCAGGCCAGGCTGAGGGACCCCACCAATGCAGAATCAGGCTGGGAGGTACCATGGGAGGGCTCCAGGGCATGTCCAGCCCATCTTGCTCAGTCCTGATCAGCCAGACCCCACCAGCAAGCTAACCTACTGATAGGAGCATCTGCCCCCGAGTGGTCAGTGCATGACAGTGAGTGGCTGAGCAGCCTTAGCATATTGTTAGCATATTACACTTTGATTGGCTGTTCAGTTGTTCTGCCATTCATTCTATTTTCATATTACCCTTTTATTATATAGAATAGGTAATATATATTATAATGGTCTCCGCTCTTGTGTAAAATGCCAGCAGACCTAATTTGTATATAGGATACCCACCACTTAACAATGCATGAACGATTTTAAGTGATTACAGACCTGCCTACTGATTTCATTCCCATAGTAGAAGCTCAGTAAATGATGACTAATGGGCAGAACCTGTGACTGAGACATTGGCCTGGAAGTCAAATGGCATAGTTAATATTTCCCTTTTACTGGATGATTCCTCCACACTGCACCTCCTAAGTCATGAAGAAGCTCTCAAAAAGAGATGTCAGTGTCCTCCCCAAGGATTATTTACATTTCCAGTATAGTTTGCGTTAAAAGTCCCTCAAAGGAAAATGGCAGGTAATAACCTGGACTTCAGGGAGCCCAGAGGAGGATAAGGTTGGAGTGAGAGTTATGTGAAGAATGTAAGGCAAATACTACCCTGTCAATAATGACAATATCTGTGTGAAGATGAGTTGTGTGGGACTATATATATATATATATATATATATATATATATATATAAAAGCCTAGTATGCAAATTGTCCCTACAGGAGTTCAACCAGGAGCCTGATCTCTTGCTGACTGCTAGAGGGTGGTGTGGAACGAAGGCAGGTCCTGGCCAGCTGCCAGGGAAGTGAGGTTCCAGCCAGCAGCCAGAAGGCTCCGATCGACCCTGATCACCAGCTCGGCCTAGAGACCCTATCAGTACATAAATTTCATGCTCGGGGCCTCTAGTAAGTCATAAATAATATTTCAGATCAGTCAGGAAATGAGCTATTAAATTGTCCAAAGTGAAACGGGTAGATATGACTATTAAGAAGAATATTGCATATCTGGATATCATGACAACCAAGCTAGGATTGCATCATTCTCAAGGGTAAATTGATCACAACAGGTTTTCCTTCTGAGCTTAGAACACAGAGATGAAAAGGAATAATTTGATTATTCATTTCACTGACTCCACACTCCTGAGAATGTCCGGGCTCCCAGAAGATGACCAGCAGGGCCAGGGTCATGGGTAGGCCAGATGCAGACCTAGCTTGGGCCTATCTTCTGCTCTTGCTGTGGGAAACTGGGCATCTTGTTTTGACTCTGGATGGAACAGCACTGATCAGGATCTGTGCCAATTGTTCCTGGGTAGCAAAGATTGGGGGAATAAAGTAGAAACGTTGAATCAGAAGTCACTATCCTTCTGTATCAATCATATTAACTTGTCTTGAACATTTTTGAATAAATTATTCCTGGAAAAGGTTGCTGTGAACTTCTTGTGTTATTTTTTCTGAAATAGAAGCAAAAAAGTTCTGTTATGGACTCTGCAGGGTGGAGGGTTCTTGCTTTGCCTGTGAGCCTGCAGGTGGTGAGCCTGTACAGGATGGGAAATGAAATTGTTGACCTTGGGAGTTTAGTCTGTCTTGCTATTAAATCATTTTGATTCTGCTGCTTTAGGGAGCTTCCAAAAGTACTTTTCGTGTGTTTTCTACAGATTCCTTTCCCACAGTCATTTTCTATCTTCACTATAAAATTATAGTGTTTGGGAAATATTTAAAAAAACAACTTCCCTAGTCCTCATTGCTACCATTTTCTTTCCTGTTAAAAGAATCCAGTGTGCTAAGCAATAGAAAGGAAATATGTTCACTTAAGAACAGAGAATAATGTCACCCCAACCTGTTCTGTGTGTTAGTGTCAAGGTGTAGGCAGAGAGAAAGGAAGAAGCAATAGTGGCTGTAGGTCATTGTCCTTTTTCCACACTACACTTCCATGTCTGTGGTCCTTGCTCAGACACTGGACAACAGGTGCCACTCCAGAAAGTGTGTTGTGTTTGTTTGTGTGAGGGCCATTTGCCTTTTGCTTAATTTGGAAACACCGTCTGCTGCAGTGGTTGCTACTGAACAGTAACCTCAGAGGGCTGTGAAGCAGGAGTCCCTCCCTAGTTTTTCACTAACTGTCATTCTGATTACTCTCTGACACTGAACATACTCAGGACTTGTGGGTCCCAGCAGGCCCCTAGAGCCCCCCCATGTCCCCTCCCCCCTAGAAGGAACTCAGTGGGCTCACTTCTCCACCAGCCACATGAGGTCCTGGGTACTTTTTTCCTCAGCAGGTGCTGCCTGAGCTACCATTAGCCTGTCGAGAGAGAGAGAGAGAGAGAGAGAGAGAGAGAGAGAGAGAGAGAGAGAGAGAGAGAACAGTGAAAATGCCATGAAACAAAACTGTTTGCTGTGTCTCTTAAGACCCGTAATTTCACAACTTCTGTTGACAACATTAATGGGACGTTAATTATCCATTGTTATAACTTATACTCAAGCTCATGATGTGTCTTTTTATGGGACTGTTGTGTTATCTGGGCTAATTTGCAGAAATTCAATTACCAGAGGTTTCACATCAGCATGAAAAATAAATCACACATGTTGAAAACCTATTAAAAAATCCAGATAATCAGTCTGCAAGCTGTCATTCCCAGTTACTGAAAGTCATCAAAAGATAACACAAAAAATAAAAAGGAGTCTTTTTGAGAGGATCAGGTAAAATTCCCCCTTAAAAAAAAATAAAAACTTTCATACTCTGATTAGAATCAGAATTGTTAGACACTCGTTCGATGTACAGATAGCATGATGGTCAAACTGTCCTTCATTGCATCAGGCCTACGGGAGGGGCCCATCAGGGCAGCCCCATCCTGTGTGAGAGCAAGGAGACTGCTCACTCCAGGGTTTGGACTTCTTTCGGAAAAGTGCCTCCACACACATGCCACCTTCTTTCAGAGGGGCCATGAGAAGAATTTAATTCTCTCATGTCTTCGAACTGCAGAGAAAAACACAGATGGCATGGTGCTGATCACCCAGCATGGCGCTCCTCACTCAAGGAGTAGCAGAAGCGTTACTATTCTTATAGTTCTCTCTATACAATGACTACTACAGTGGCAATTGCATAATAACCAGGCCCGGACTCCGGTCATGCAAGAGATACGCCGGCACCACTGAGGTCCCCAAAAGGACCATAGAAAAACCAGGTTGCAATGGCAGAGCTGACTGGGCCATGGTGTTTCCGCCCAGCTCCAAGCTCCTAATGTGTGTCTGGAGCCTCCTCAATGTGATTGAACAGATCAGAGGGGTTTTATCTTTGATTCGGCTCAAGTTGATGATTTCATCAATCTAAGGCCATGTATTATGGTATAGTCTCAGATGGCATATTGATCCATACAGTTAATGCAAGTTTAGACTCCATACCCCTGTGTGGCCAGGAGGCAATATCTAGTTTTCCATGACTCAACAACTATTTACTGAAGACCAATGATATGTGAGGCACTGTTCTGGGTGCCAGATCCAGGAGGGACCCTAAAGGTCATGAAAAGTGTCCTCATGAAGCTGAAATTTGCAGAGAGAAGTGGGTCTCTTACCCTGAAGGCACAGGAAGAGAGCAAGCTCTAGTGCCACTTCTGGGAGGTGATGGTTTTCTTTGCCTACTTAGTTTGGCAGCATTGAAATGACCTTGTGCCAGGAAGTCAGCTCTATTTTTTTTCTTCTTAGTAGAATCAAGGTTACAAAACCGGCCTTTCCCTGAAACTTAGAATCCCATCTCCCTTGCACCTGTACCAGATCCTGTATCACCTTGGCTGTAGGGGATTCAGCTTCAGTTTCCCAACAATTCTTAACCACAGTGTTCCTCTTGCTTTTTAGCTAAGTGATTGCTTAAGGTCACTTCTATTATATTTTATTTAGCACATATCAGGGAGTCCATGAACTCTGGAAATCTAGGGCATGTTTTTCATATTGAAGATGTCCTAGATGATGCTTTCTATATTAACCTACAGAATTTATGGGCACCCATCTTTATAGAGCATGTTGGGATTCAACTCAGTCTACCAAGCTACTGAAAGTACGTTCAAGATTCCTGCAAACTTCATGTATAGGCACCTTCTCCGCCTTCCCATTTGTCACTTTCATGTTTATTGTGGCATGAATGATAGAAAAGAAAGGAGTCACATTTCTGCAACACAGAGGTAGACATGAGTTTAGATGTACCAATAAAGAAATCTTAAAACACTCATTTTATAACAAAAATGGTCTGTTTTCTTCCTTTGACTGTTTTCTAGTTTAATTTTCTTTCTGCGTTACTCTGCTAAAGTGCAGGAAAGCTCTATGGAATATGATTTGCTATGTTTGTGGAGTTACTTTCATGCTAAACTCTTGTTCTTGGCCACTTATTACTTCTTTAAAAATAAATTAAAAAGCTTTTGGCCTAAAATTTCTCTAGCTGTTTTCAACCCAACAATACATTTTACTTGGACATCTTTAAAGGGAAAAATTTTTCAGTTATTAATATTTAAACCAATATGGTTCTTCATGTATTGATATTTTTAAAATAACATTTAAACACTTTTTCTTATAAATTACCTGAAGAGGTTTCCATATAATTGCCCTCAAGTTGGTATGGTTGCAGTCTGAATTTAAAAAATATTTTTTTTTCTTTATTCCTATTTACATCCAGGTGAGTAAAAGTCAGGAGTGGCAAATAAATCACTATTGTCTTGTGACTTCTCTGGATAAATATCAATTATCAATTTCAATGTGAATCCACATAGACAAATAAGTCTCTTTGTGGGACCACACCACAGCATTTCATCTATACACTAGAGGCCCGGCGCACAAAGTCAGGCACCAGTGGGGCCCTCGACCTGGCCCAGGATTGGAGTGATCAGGGCCATCTCACTACCTCCTGATCAGGGCTGATGGAGCCGGTTCTGGGCCAGCCCTCCACAGAGGAACTACAGGAGGGCTCCAGGGCTTGTCCAGCCCTCTTGCCCAGGCTGGATCCCAGCAGCAAGCTAACCTACCAGTCGGAGCATCTGCCTCCTGGTGGTCAGTGCACATCACCGCTGTCGACAGATGGGTCAGACACAGAATATTTCACTTTTATTATATAGGATATATAGAATATAGTTTTTTTTTACATTTTCTTTCTCTCTAATCTCTCTTTCCCTTTCATCTGTTCTTTTATTCTAGCAGTAAAATAATGAGCCTTGGCAGGGGTCTATCTTTTATCCTTATATGAAATTCATTCACTTCACAAAAGGATGAAGTAAAAAGGAATGATTCCCTTTACCCCTCAGTATACTCCATATTTCATTTTGCCTTTGGTTTGAGTTGTGTCTCTCTGACCTTTGCCTTTAAACCCAGACTTTGCCAGGTCCAAGTCGGACTAAGGGGAGCTCAGCTGCTCACGTTGTGGTCTTAGCCTGGCATTGGCCTACCCTGTACTCCTGTCCCTTTATAACTCACCTCATAACTTTCACATGTTACCTAGCAACCTCCTCTGATTGTAATGAAGGTTTCACTCACTCATATCCCTGTCTACTGAATTTTCATGATTAAAACTTTATTGTTTACTGTTTGTTGCTGAGCCAAAGAGGATGGTGTGATTCTATTTTTTCCTTCTTGGACCATTTTTTGCTTTTATTAAATGTTATGCTCTCCAACAGCCTTTAATATGCTTCTTGATATGGTGGTGCATGGGCTCAGGACGCCCAGATCACCTCTGCAGTCAGGGTTCCCCGGAGATAGTCTTCCTGGGCGATCTGGCCACGGCTCCTACTAGGGTGTCCAGCACGGGTTTATATTAACAGGATACTAACTATTTATTGAAAACTTTCCTTCAAGCTTCCTTATTTTGCCCCCTTGACTCCTGTTTTGAGATACCGGATGATGCTAGTCTCTAAGCCATTTGACAAACCTGCCATGTAAATGGGATATTCTGAGATGAGAGTTTTTGTCCGCCTCATCCCAGAGCATATATGTTCTTCAAATCATGGTGTAACCTGGAAACCTGGGTGTCTCACGTATCTTACTTTTTTATCCAGCTTTCAAAATCCCATTGTTATTGTTGCTTCTCTTGTTGTTGTTGTTGTTTTTTTTGGGGGGTTTTTTTTGGTGTGTGTGTGTGTGTGTGTGTCTTTTAAAACTAGCTCTAATGGTGATTTCTGGAGGGAGAAGATTTAGTTCTCATAGCTTTAATTTTGTCTTCCAACTTATCTGAGAAACTGTATGTAATCTTTATTGCCAGTGCAAAGTCATCCTCCTTTGTAAGTGATTCTGAAAGGCTGAAATAGGCAAAGAAAATCTGACTGTCATAATTTATTCCTTATTATTTTAGACTGAAAACCAGCCTCAACTCATCAGAGCTACAAGTAATGGACAAACCAGTATTTTCTATAATAACAACCAAACATATCCCAAAGCAGCAGCACTAATGCATCTGTGTTATTGAAATGTTAAAATAAAGAATTATTAAATCTCTTACATATTAAAATGAGCAATTAAAAGCTAGTGTGTAAAATATACAGATAAGTTAAAGGAGAACTGTCTAAAGCCTCCGTGGGAGGAAGATAATTATTTGTTTTAAGCCATGAACTAGAAGAATATTTGAAGTGAGTTTTATAATCCATTTTTTATTATTCAATTCAACTTCTCTTACAAGTACCATTAGAAATTTATGAGGAAGGAATCAGAAATCATTAAAGAGTAAAGCTGGATATTAAATTTCGAATTTGTGGACTTTAAAACTTTTAGCCTTTGCCTTTTATTGATTAAAACTTCTATTCTTTACTAATTCATATGAACAAGCTATTGAACTCTAATTTGTAATTGCTAAGTGCATTTGAAAAATCTTTGACATGTTCCTTGTTGATGTAAATATATAAACCAAGCTAAATAACATTCCCTTTCAAAGGTTTTGTATTAATTATATCTATTTATAACTATCCTGTGCCTATGTCTACAGCTCTATTTCATGATTCCCTTGGATATGGTAAAATGCTTTGCCTGGTATAAATTATCTGCAATGAAGGAGTCTATCTCTCCCCTTTGACCTTGTTCTCTGATTGTAAGTGGACAAAGGAATGACTCCAGAAACCTCTAAAGCCCTGTGGCCTTGTGTAACACCACCGCACCCCCCAGGGTATCTAAAGTATCATAATTACAAAGCTGAATTTCAAGAGAAAAGGTACAATTCCAAAAGTGGTCCCAAAGCACCTGCTTGTTGAACTTGCTGCCAGACACACGGGTGAATCTCTGCAGAACCAAAGCCCCTTCTTAGGGCAGTGTGGCAGCTGCTGACTCACAGAGCAACCCCTAGGACTGTCACCAGGAAAGAAAATGCCCATCCAGCTGGAGCCTGGGAGGGCTCTCCATGGGCAGCAGGGGCCATTTCAATTGCACACACTTTTAGGACAGGAAGAACCCTAGGTGCTCTCTGCTCTAAATGCCTCATTTTCTGAAACAAGGAGGGAAATTACTTGTTTGTACTGACACCCCCAGGAGTTAGCAGCAGGACCATGCTGGAACCAAAAGCAGAACTGAGAGCTGGGTCGATGCAATTTCTCTAGCACTGTGACCTCTCTCTAGGCCTTCTTCCAGAATCCAGGTGGAGAATTTATTTGAAATCTACCAAGGCAAGTCAGAATAAACCAGGTTTACAGCAAGGGCATTCTACTGGTGTGTTTTGCTTATTTTTCTCTCCTATAACCCAGTTTTACATTTTTTGTTCCCTACATGCCATGGAAAGCAGGAAGAATTGCTTATTATCCACTGTTGCACATTGTGAAGATACACTAAACTGTTGCATCTTCTGAATCTCAGGAGAGATAAAGGCAGTCTATGGTGTTTATCATCTAAGTTGTTACCTTGGCAGCACATCAAGTTGTAACAAGTCTATAAATGTCATGGACAGAGATACTTTTATCACCCACTGGGCTCAACAGGTCCTTGAACTCTTCAGATAAGGAAGGCTTTAAAAAAAAAAAACAACTCTCAAACACCGAGACTAGTCCTCATTTTGGCCACTTACCAGGAGTATTCTAAATGAAATGTGCAAGCGTTTACATAATGGGGATTAAAAGATACATCAGAATTGCCCTTTAAAAGTTAGAGACATCCTTTTGCCTGCAAGGAAATACAGTTTTGTTTCATGGCTACCTAGAGGGCTGGAGAACAGGGGTGAGTGTGTGACACTGGCCTTCCTGAGTTTGGATTACTAAGATATGTCCGATATGTCGTCATTTCCAGGGGGGCAGTGGTTCTTGGCTTCCCAAGCCACTGCTTATTATGCCTATGCACATGCTATCCTGTGGGTCTACTTCTCTCTCCTCAGCCCATAGTAGTTCAATCTTGTGAAACCCAATACCTAATGCTCAGTTCTATTGTTGTGCATGTTTACCCTTAGTGAGGGTGTGGAACATAAGAAGGCCCTGAACCCCACAGCAAGAGCTGGGCGGGGAACAGAGAGTCTGGGCTCCAATATGGCTCCCATGTTGCACTTGGGTGCTGTCAGGTCTCTGCACTGAGCACCAGCCAGCGATGATGAGGAAAAGAGCAATGCCTCAGCCCAGAGAGGTCACCAAGAGAGAGACCTGCTGGGAGCCCCTGGGGCGTTTGACAGGTCATATGCGAAATGCACCTTGAGAGGGGGTGGAGGATGACTCAGAGCGTCAAGCCTAGCACTCAGGGCACAGTTTTACCTGTATTGTCTCACTGCAGTCATTAAAGTCTAAATCTGGAAGTCTTAAGTGAGTTGTGGTTATAAACTAAGTATTAAAGCTTAAGAACGGTCATAAGAGTGAAGGCAACTAGCTCACGGTTGCAATAATTTTGTGAGCTATCACGTCCACGTTTTCATTTGTCACAAGTGAGGCCAATCATAAGAACATTCATTTCCCACAGTGACACACTGCCTCCATGGACCCACATCTAAGCCCATGTGAGCAGAGGTTCGATATTAGAGCAGTGACCAGCCTTCCGGGAATGGGAATCACTGGCTCATGGGTAACTGATGAGAATGCCATCAAGTTACACATTTATTTCTGTCTTTTGTGTACTTGTCACACAACATCACATAAAAATCATCCAATTAAACTTGTTTAAAATACAAGAAAGAAGGCAAAGTTCTGTATGTAACAGAACATGCATCAGGCCCCTTGGGGAGATAGAATCCATCAAAGAATTGTCATATGTTTTATCTTTAATTTTTAAAGACAGCAAGTAAACCTAATAGAGAAAAAAGGTGAAATGAGAGAATCTCATGATATTTGGAATTTAATAGGGTTTTCAGCAAAACTCTTTTGAATTAGAATATATTACACAGAAGATCAGATCTGTGATATGTCATGGAGTAGGCACCACACAGGAAGCCAGATTAATTGCAAAGGGCACTTGCTTATTATTATTTAATATTTATTCATATTTTGGGAGGAACCAGTGAATGAAATGGGCAGTGAATATTGTTATTTCTTGCTACAAGAAATGGATTAAATAATTGAAATGTCTCTGGAGTCATCAGGTTAAATTTATTACATAGCAATTTCAGGATCTGTTATTTACTGCCAGAAAATGAGGGACCAGACCAGTGCTTAGAAGCTATCAGACCCTTAAATAATCCCAGCAATCAAGAAAACTATTGAGTGATTTATTTGGGAATCAGGAATGTCATTTTGCCTCAATCACAGAGAAGAAAGGTGTCTATTGGAGATATGGTGAAGCTTGCTGCTGTGTATAAATTATTCACAATTAATGAATCTATCTTCTCCCTTTGACCTTGTTCTCTGGTGCTAAGTGGACAAAGGAATTATTCCAGAAACCTCTAAAGCCCTGTGGCCTTGTATTAAACCCCTAGAGTATCTATAAAGTATCATGTTACAAAGCTGAATTTTAAGAGAAAAGGAACAATTCCAAAAGTGGTCCAAAGCACCTGCTTATTGAACTTGCTGCCAGACACACTGGTGATCTCTGCAGAACCGAAGCCCCCTTTTGGGGCAGTGTCACAGCTGCTGACTCACACAGAGCAACCCCTCAGAGTTTTACTAGTAAAGAAAATGCCCATCTGACTTGAACCAGGGAAGGAGACTCTCCATGGGCAGAAGGGACCATTTCAAACTCTGCAGAAGGGCGACCAGGCCCCGAGGCCCAAGAAGAGCAGAGATTAGATACTCAGCATGTGATCTTGGCCATGGGAAGGCCCACCTCCCACATGGGCTGGCCAGTGAGGTCTGCGCTTTGCTATGTGCTGGGCCACCAGAGACCCAGGAACATCCAGTGACTAGCACTAGGCACAGAGGAAGGTACAATTGTGCACAGAAGGTCAAATCATCTGAGTGGATGCTAATTTAAGAAAGCTGGGGTGACAGAGATGACATGATGTCACCCTGGACCTCAAGTAGCACCCACCGTAATGAAGACTCAGGTGCACAGTTAATTACCTTGGAGTATGTTAATGGGTATATTAAAAGTAATTAGGGTTTAAAGTGTATTAGAAAACAACAATGACCTCTGATCTGACATGTCACCATTTGACATTATTTGGTTCCACGGTGGTCAAAGTGTCCACACCCACAAAGCTCATGTATAATGAGAGGAGTATGACCAGGCATCTCTCAGTACTGCTCCTGGGGTCTCAATGACATACTCGTCAGATGAGCAGGCAGCCTAAAGTGTGACTGCCTTTCCTGTCACACTTTGTCGGGTTATTAAACACTGAGACATGAGAGTGTTCAATTCAGAAATTAAAATATCTATTACAATATTATTGTCTATATTTCTTATGCTGTACTTTACATCCCAGCAATCTGTACTATTTAATAACTACCAATTTGTACTTCTCAAGCCCTTCAACTTTTTCACCCAATCTCCCAGCACCCGTCCCCTCTATCGACTACCAGTCTATTCTCTGTATCCATTCTATTTTGTTAGTTCACTAATATTATTCTTTAGATTTCACATATAAGTGAAATCATGTGATACTCGTCTTTCTCTGATTGGCTAATTTCACTTAGCATAATGCATTCTAGGTCCATCCAGGCTATCACAAATGGTAAGATTTCATTTTTTATGGTTGAGTAATATTTCATTGTATATATGTACCACCACTTTTTTATACCCACTCATCCATTGATGGGCACTTGGATTACTTTTATTTCTTGACTATTATAAATAGTGCTGCAATGAACAAAGGGGTGTATACATTCTTTTGAATTGGTGTTTTGGGTTTCTTTGGATATATACCCAGAAGTGGAATCACTGGGTCACAGGGCAATTCCATTTAAATTTTTTTTGAGGTACCTCCATATTCTTTTCCATAGTGACTGTGCCAATCTGCATTCTCACCAATAATGCCAATTGAATACTGAAAATATTAAGGGGAATGCTTTGTAAAGTATATGATTGCTTATCCACTGTGCTTACACCTGAAATTAATCCTATCTAACAAAAGGGTAATATGCAAATTAACCATCACTCCATCAAAAAGATGGCAGTGCCCATAGCCATAAGATGGTGGTGCCCACTCCTCTCAGCCCCGCCAGAGTCCCCAGTCCTGGGGGGATGGCCACTGAGAGCGGGCAGCGTGAGCAACCTGATGAAATGCTTGCTTTATCACCTCGGTGATGAGGCAAACATTCCACCCTGGCCGTGGAGGGCCTCTGGGCAGTGGCACGGAGTGGCTGGGGTTGGGGGGCAACACTTGTGTCATTGCCCTGGTGATGAGACAAGCATTCGCACCCCGCGGAGGGGCCTCCAGGCAGGGGTTGTGGAGGGGCTAGGCCCCACAGAGTGCTAATAGCTCACGGATTCATGTGCGAGGCTACTAGTACAAAATAATATTGAGTATAAACTATATATATGTATATATATATATAGAAAATTTAACATTTTAAATGTCTAAATTATTCCTCCAAGCCTGAAATGTTAATTAAACCAAAGCATGCCAAGTCCTCTATATGACACGTAGCATCCCAGCCACGGTCATGGGCAGTGGTGCGTTGGGTCATTTTGTAACTGTGTGAGGTACACGAATGAGGAAAGCTGAGGTCCTGGGAGTTTAATGTTCTCAAATTCTCCCAGCTGGTAAATGGTGTCCATGCACTTCTTTCAGTGGGAAACCCTCCTCTGTTTGTTGAAACCATGGATGCCAACCACAATGTGGCTGTGACTAAGTTCATGGTTTTTACACAGGGACACCCTCTTTCGGGGTCAGTGTCATAAATCCCACCGGTAGTGAGACACAACAAAAGGGCTTCTGGTGATTATCTCGGTCCAACTCGTGGTAGTGACTTCAGCATTCGTATTCACAGATTCCTTATCTGTGAATATGAATGCATAGCTCTTCCCTTGTCTTGCCTTTGTCCCACCTCTGGATTAGAGGTGTGTGGACAGGAGGAGATGACAGTAAAAGCAACAACAACACTGGATTCTGCCTTTGAGGAGCTCAGATTCAATTGCAGGAGGGAATAAATAACTAATGCCTGGGACTCCAGCCAGGTTCTGCCCCTCATGCACACCAGTGCCAGCTGGAGAAGGAAGGACCCATAGTTATTTCTCATTAAAAACAAAGAAATGTGATTTTTAAATATTTATTGTCTCCTGTTTACTTTTACTGCAGTTTTGTTTTGTGTAGCTTCTGTTTGACTTAAGTTCGTTTGATGCTTGGTCCTGCCAGCCTTGCATTCTCACAGCTGTTGGGGTACTGACATCCATGTTTTGGTGTTAATTTGATTTATCACACAGGAAATAAATGTGCACTCGGCCCAAAGTGCCAGAGCAGCCATCTAGTAAGACCTAGTTTAAAATTGAGTGCATTATGTGTTTCTGTTTTCCTATTCGCAGAATATTCCCAGAGCAGAAATACATTTAAATTTGATATTTCTTAGACGTATCTGCGTTACCACCAACACAATACTTCATTTGATTTAAAAGCCAACTGCAGTGTAAGCTGTGACCCACATCGTCTGTGAAATGCTACAAGATGAAACAACCCTTGAAGAATCCCAGATTGGGCGTGATGTGTATATCGCCTCAGCACCCGGGGTGTTGCTGGAGAGCCAAGCAAACCTCCATGATCCTCAGCTCCTCAGAGCATAATTGAAAAGAAGGGGCACAAGGATATTTTTAGAAATCAATTATGTGAGAGACGGAATGTATGAGTGGACAAGGTGCAGACCATACACAAAAATAGAACTCTGACCCACAACCTGCAGCAAACAGACCAGGAAATCACCCTATCTCCATAACCAGCTCAAGGAAGCCAGCCTACTCCCTTTGAGTCAGACTTATAGGAAGTCAGACCAGTATCCCAGTGAATGATCCTAGAAGCTAACCAATAATTCCTAGAGCAATTGGTCATAAAAGACCAGGACTTGGTTAATCACGGACAGCTTCCCTAATTGTTGTCCTCTGTTCCAATTTAGGACCAGCCAGAGAAAATCAAATTACACTGGACTCCCCTTTCTAGTGAGCCCTCCTCCAGCTTGCCCAGGCTGATCCTTCCGTTTTCCACTAGAAAACTCTCCACGGCTCTACCTGCCTTTGAGTCTCTGCCCAAAGGCAAGCGATAGTGGCTCACTCCCTCGCTATAGGAAACTGAATTAATAGCCTCTGCTTTTCTATTTGGGTTGGTCCTTATTTCCACACTCAATTTCTCAGCTTTATTTTTCTATATGGATTTACTTTCCAAGATGTGACATTTATTATTACAGTGAACAATGCACTCAGGTTTTTAAACCAGATTAATTATCAGAGTTTCTGAGAGAGGCTGTGAAATTGCTTGTCATAGCATCTTAGCTCAAAACCTGAATACATCTAATAAACCCAATAAAAGTACTAAAAGAGGTTCCCTACTGGGATCCCTGTCATTTGGGCTAAGCAAAAATGTAGGTTTTGTCAGAGGGACAAAACCCAAAGAAGAGAAATTACAGAGTACCTAGAGAAAAATCCTGCCACAGACAAAGGGGATCATTAGCAGCTACAATAGCTCGAGAGAGGATGGGCAAGACACCAGATGGGTCTGGAAGCCTCATTTAAGTTAACCAGTTACAATTGGAGACCATCCACCTATAGCAGAGACTAAGAATTTCACAGCTGACATCACAGACTTGAAGGGATCCGTGGTTGGAAGGGCAAGGTGGTCTAAAATACAGTGTAGAGACTAAATGTATATGAAGAAAAGATACCTTTAATTCTTCATATGTGAATGTAGATGCAGAAAAAATATCTTTATCTCCGCATATGTGAATACATTTAATATTTCAAATGTATGATTAGATGATCTGCCGAGGTTGTTGTCCCAGCATTATGAAGGGTTCAGCAATCTGGAGAAAGGCTGTGCGTAGATTCAATAAGAAGTCCATGGACAAAAGATAGCTTTGAAAGGCATTGGGGGTCTGAGGAGCTTCAGCTAAAGGAGCTAAGACTCCCTTTGACTGAGGACCCCATGCTTTTTATTAACACAAATTGTCCTAAGGCAGGGTGGAGGTATATACTTCAAAGGGTAGGGTACAGAAGCATTGTCAGATTGGGGAATAGCCTATAGCTGTTCAGGCGTTTGGCCAACAGGAGGCAATAACATGTAGATTAAGATGCCCTGAGCTATCTGGCAGCAAGCAATTATCCTATTCAGGTTTGTGGGGAGTGCTTTTTAGCAATTTCAACAGATGATCATGTATGTGGCTCAGCCCTTGTTGAGCCCCCAAGTCTCATCAACCTTTTGATGAAACTCTTGTAATTATGACATGCCAGAATTGGCTCCTGGCAATTCTGATCTTCTAAGTCTTATCTGCCTGTAAGATGTTGTGATTGTACCCAACTGCAGTTAATATACTTGAGATAATTGAGTAACCAGATATTTGCCTTGCACCCCTCCTAGCTAGTGCACTTCCACTGAACAAAACCAGGTCAGGGTGTGCAATTCATGAAGGAAGCTTTTCTCTCTGCAGTAGGAATAACTTGCTTTATAAGAAGGAATGATGACTAAATCTGATGTTTTATCCTAGATGATATTCTGGGATAGAAAAGGGACATTAGGAGAAAATTTAGACAATCCAAATAAAATATAGAGTTTAGTTAACACAAATGTATCAATATTGACTATTAGTTGTCACAAATATATCATCTATATATATAAAAGCCTAAGAGATCAACTGCCCAGCCAACTATTTGGCTGTCTGGTCTTAGCTATGACACGCAGTGACCACCAGGGGGCAGATGCTCAACACAAGAGTGGAAATCACAGGCATGGACACATGGAATGGATTGATGAATCTCAGAGGGAATGGGGCAGCAGGAAAGGATCAACCAAAGATCTTATATGCATACTAGAGGTCTGGGGTCCCTCAGCCTGGTCTGCACCCTCTCACAATCTGGCACCCCTTGGGGGATGTTGGAGAGCCAGTTTCAGCCTGATCCCCACAGGCCAGGCTGAGGAACCCCACCAGTGCATGATTCCGTGCATTGGGCCCCTAGTAGGACATAAGATGTTAGGAAGAGGAAGAAGAATTTATGGGAACTGTCCAAATTACCTTTGCAACACTTTCTGGAGTATAAAACTATTGTAAAATCAAATGCTTATTTTTAAGAAATAATGCTTCTGGAAATGCAAATAACTGAAAGTGCATAGGTTTTGTTTTTGTAGTTTACTATGGCTATCCAGGTTAAGAATATGGTCAAGGGCATAATGTGTTCAAGATAGTATATTAAGCTCTAATTTAAATTTATGAGTTGGAAAAAACAAATATAGGGAGAATAGCTCCTGCTATATAGACAATTCACATTACTCATCCATACATTGTTGATGAGTGTTGAGAATCAATCATTGCCATAGTTTCAACCCCACACCATGTTTATTTAATACTTTTTTTCAATGTTCAATATTAATGTTAACACATGAGAGCAGAAAGCTTTATTATAAAATGTATAAACTATTTAAAAACGGGCAGGTTCTTTTATGATATTCCACTTATAGATTTGGATTTCCTTTCTAAATAGTGTGGACATTTAAGTTTTTAGTCACTACACTAAATAAACTGTAATAACCAAAGACTCAGATAAAGCCGTGTTCTTTCATAAGTAACCATTAACCACATTCACTTATCTGGGGTGATGACAAAGCAAAGCCTCACAGCTGTGGACTCTGCCAGACCACACACCACATTTTACTCAGCAGGACACTACTTTGAACAATTAGCAATCCCTCATAAATTAAGACTGATTAATGGTTAAACATGAGAGATAAAGAAAAATCGAACAAAAGTATTTTTAAGCACTCAAGCAATCATTGATGCTTTAACTCTGGATTTCATTAGGAATCCATTGTAGAGACATTTTGATGCACAAAAAGTATCAAAAGCAGTTTTTTTTTAATTGCCAAAGAACTTGGATTTATGGGATACTATTAAGCTCTTTTGGGGATGTAGATATTATAAATTGAAGGGTCATTTTTCTCTATTTCTTATAATATAAAATGGTCACCAACTGCCATAAAACTTCTGATTATACACTTATAATAGAGCAAATGTCCCTTTTACTGTTCCTTTGGTCAAAATATGTTCTTATTGAGAGAAGTCACTTTCTGTGTTACAAATGTAGATAAATATTTTGCATCAAAGGCTTACTTGGCTTGTAAGATTTTTTTTTGCTTGAATGTGGTTTCTAAGGATGAAATTCAAACTAACAGATATGGTAAAATCTTAATGAATTTTGAAGGGTTCTGAATAATTGAAAACAGTGAAACAGGAGAAAGATATCACTCATTTCCATAGATAATATTGTATAAAATATAACCAAGTGAAATATACTAAATATCGCTAGTGACATTTGGTATTTTGACAGTTCCATATTCCCCATATGAACATAATGGGAGAACTTAATTATACAATGGCTATATGTTACTAATAACAGAGAGTGGCATAACAGGAAGACATCGTACAAGGCAGTAAGTCCCATTCTAATCTCCACTTTACTGACTTGCTATGTGAGTTTAGGTAAGCCATTGAACTGAGGGTGTTTTTTTTTTCTTGTAAAATAGTGATAACCTAGTGCCAACTTCAGAGAATTGTTACCTGTTGCTATTTTTATCAGATCTTCTACCTCTACATATGTCTATAAACCTACAGCATAGATTTATAAACCTACTTTTAAAAGTCAATTTTCTTTTAAATCAATGCAAGAAAAAAGAACACATTGCCTTTATATTTAATCATCCTTTTGCCAGTGCTCATCCCTATTTGCAGATCTGAGTTTCCAGCAGCCTCATGTCCTCCAGCCTGAAGGACAGCCATTAGCACTTCCCGTGGTGCAGATTGGCCGGCAGCAAATCATCTAGGCAGAGATCTCCATTTCTTCCTCACTTTTGAAGGATATTTTTGGCTGATAAATTTTAACTTTTTAACTTCCAGCACTTGGAAAATATATTTCTATTATCTTCTGTGAAAATAGCAATTATTCCAATTCTTATGTGCTTGGATATAATCTGTCTTTATTTCTCTGTCTACTTATCAAGGTCTTTTCTCTTTTTCTTTTTTTTTTAACTCTGGCTTATCACATTTTGAGTCTGGTGTGCTTAAGTTTAGTCTTTTTTAATATTTTGAGTATGGTTCAGTTATTTTAATATTTTGAGTAGTTCTTTTAATATTTTTGAGGATAGCATTTTGAGTATCTTGTGCTTAAGTTCAGTTCTTTTAGTATTTTGCTTGAGAGTCACCCATATTCTTGCATACCTAAGTAATTTTTTTCAACAATTTTGAGAGGTTTTTGATATTATTTCTTCAAGTATTTTTTTTTTTAGTTCCAGTTTTATACTTTTCTCTTTCTGAGGAACAATTCAGCTGGATTTGGGGTTCTCTGGCACCCACTCTCTGGGGCAATCAGAGCCTCCAACAGGGATTTGGTAGCTGGGGCCACTTTGCACATATACGACTTCGTGACTGCGGCCGACCAGGATGCGGCTGGGAGGGCTTGCGAAGACCCGAACCCCAACATCGACGGCCGCCGGGCCAACGCGAACCCTGCTTCTCTGGGCGCCAAGCCCAGGAGCCTCCATTCTGCTTTTGCCATCGGTGTTCAGCAGCTGCCCCCACCTTGAGCCAGCTGACCCACGGGCTGACACCGCCCCCCCCCCCCCACATCCACTCTCAAGCCGCCGTCCAGCCCAGCGTGCAGCGTCCGCAGCTGCAGCCCGACAGGATGCAGTGAGGCCACTGCCCCCCTCAAGGTCCGTCACCCACGCACCCACCAGGCAAGTGGCCGGCCGAGCTCCAGGTGCACACCAGCACCTGTGCCTCTGGGAACCGCCCCGCAGGACCCCCACCCGCAGAGACCCCCTGGATGGCCTGGAGACAGAATCCCTTTAAATCCAGGACCCCACACATCTCCAGGGAGGACTTGGAGAGAAAAGCCTGAGCAGGAAGCTCTAGAAGATGCAGCTGGACCTCCCCACCCACACGCATACCCGCCTTCTCCCTTCACCTCCCTCCCTCCCTTCCTCCCTCCCTCCCTCCCTCCCTTCCTCCCTCCCTCCCTTCCTCCCTTCCTCCCTCCCATCCGAGCTCCCAACTGGGGTCTCCCCCCCTCCACAGAGCCTGGCCACCCTTTGGGCTCTGCAGAAACTGTCCTGCTCAGAGACGCCTTACTCCAGGGAAACCTGAAGGAGCGATGCGAATTGACTGTTGATTGTCGCTCCATCCGCACAAGCTGGGAACGACGGTGACCGTGTCCTGGGAAGCCGCCTCCAGGAATTCTCGCTGTGGCGCGGGTTCTCCTGCAAGACCCTGCGCTCATGCAGCAGGGCCACCAGCCGGCAGCTTCCCCAGCCCTCCAAGCCCTGCAGCCTTTTTTCTTACTGTTATTGTTTTGCTACTAAGATGATTCAGAACTTCAGTTTATTTTTTTTTTAACGGAGGGTCCTGCCCCCACCCAGGAGACCAGAACCTGTTTTTGACTTGGAGACTCACTTTTGTCCGTGGCTCCGCCCAAGGAAAAGGACAGTATTTCTGTTCGAAACGTGTCTGTCGCTGGAGCACCAGGAGTCCCTTGGAAGGGGGGCGTCTCCAGGTCTCAGTGACAAAAGTTGTCTCAGAAGCCTGTTTCCATCCCTGCTGCCCTTGCAGGGACAGAGGGAGGGGCCCCAGGTGATGCTGGTTGAGAGTGACCCCACCCTCTCTCCTCAGTCCCCTGTTGCAGCCAGCCTGGCTGAGACCAGCCTGACATGTCCTGCCTGCCTTGGGCTCGGTGCAGAGGGGGGCAGGAGGCCCAGCACGCAGTGATGGCTCCTGAGGCTGCATGAGGGGGAGATGAGGGGATTGGGGGAGAGTAGACAGAAGGTTAGGGGGCGCTGGGGGTATTCCTTCAGACCTACCTCAGGGAAGCGGGAGGCCTCAGGGCTGACTGGAGCAGGTGAGTGCTTTGCCGTGCTCCTGGTCCACAGTCAAGTTCCAGGAAATACCAGGTAGCTAATGTTGTCGTAATATTTTTATTAGAATGTTCTGATTATAAAAATAAAACTTGGTTTCTTTAAAAAAAAAGAAAGAAAAAAAGAAATATAAATTATTAACAAATTTATTTAAAAGGACACATTTTACTAAACATTTCCCATCATTTTTGGCTGCTATTTGTCGGTATTGGGTAGGTGCCTCTTCTCTTTCAGCACATGGATTTGTGCTTCTTCTTCTGAAAGGTCTGGAGTTTGCATTTATTGCTAGAATAGGTTCAAAGTTGCCAGTATCAAAGGAGAAAAGTCAGTCTCTTTAACATTTCAATGTTCAAATGCCAACTATATAATAATAATGTGACATTCTATAAAGAATTCTCATATTCTAGAAGGCTTTCTGACATTATTTTAACAGCATAAATAATGGGAGGGGACCAGAAAGCTCACCCAACTGCTTCCATATATATTTGTCACAAAAACACATAATGTCGTTCACGTAGGATTTTAATTCAACTAAAAATTCCTTCGGACAGTTGAACAAAGGTTTTAAAGGTGAGTAGGGTTTAGGATGGATCAGGAAGAGGTGAAAAATATAAACTTAGTAATACAACTCAACTTGAAATACTCTAACGTCTGCTGATGGAACGTGAATTGGTAAAAAGGGCAGGTTCTCATATTGAATTAAATGTGGAGTTAATACGTTTTTTTTACATGTCCTCTGATTCCAGCTGCCTTCTTTTCTTAACATGCAGTTCACACTGACTTTCTCAAATAACTGTTCCTAGCAACTAGAAATGGGTCAGAGGAAAATGATACCATGAACAGCATGAATTGCTATGCGGAAAATGCCAACTTAAAATCTATGTCTAGCTATCTTCCCAACTGTACGGCAAATTGAAGACATGTTCAATCAAACAAAAACAGAGGCAATTTTTTATAAGGAGATCTTCACCACAACAGAAGGTAAAGAAAAATTTCAGGTTGAAGGAAAATAATAAATACTACATGGAAATCTGTGTGTATATAAAAGAATGGAGAACCCTGGAAATGGTAGACATCGAGTAAGAGATTTTTAAAAATTTATTTGAAAGATACATAGCACTTTAAAGAAGCAATTCTGAAGCATTTTTATCTCAGGATCTTTATAATCTTAAAAATGTTTTTGAGAAGTTCAGAGAGCTTTGTATATATGGGTTATATCTAACACTATTTACCATGCTAGAAATTTAAAATGAAGACATCTATATAATAGAAGGATAATATGCAAATTGGCCAAACAATGGAATGACCAGAATGCCCATGGCCCCTCGCCCCCACTGGTCCCACTTTGTCCTCGGAGATCAGCAGGACTCAGGAGGACACGGGAGTTTCTCGCCTTCTGGACCTTCGGGCCAAGTGTCCGCTTCTCCCTGCGAAAGGCTGACCTTTGGAGGGCCCTGCTATGCATGCAGTGCCTCCCCAGCTACCTGACTCCCATTCTCTGGCCTTCCTTGCTATGCCCAGAGATGCTCCGCCGCAGACCCAGACCCAGGACCCCTTAGGTGCCTCTCCCATGCCTCTGCCAAAGCACAGTGTCTGTACTGTTCCAGCTCTCTCTTTCCCTCTTGAAATTGAAAGTTATTGAGGTTGCACAGGGTTGTTGCTCCAGAAGTTTCCTTCCTCATCTCCAAGCTCCCCCTGCCCCGCAAAGCCATGCCACCTCTCCTTCCCTTGCCTTATCTTTCCCTCTCTCCTCCCTCCCTCTTCCCCTCTGGAGTTCCCCAGGGGAACCCAGCAGAGGGTGGGGTCATGCTGCTCGGCCCCACTACCTGCTCCTGATTGGCTGGTAGTGTAGTGAAGGTACAGTCAAATTTGCATGTTTCTCTTTTATTATATAGGATAAATAATTTATCACATAGCATAAAAGTAATCACATACTCTCAAAGAAGAAATTTTTAAAATGAAACACTAATAGGCAGTACAAATAGAATCAAACAGTACACATAGAAAAATGCACAGAGAACCCAACAATACAAGCAAGTTCATTAAGAAACTAGAAAAACAAGATCAAGTTCAACCAAAATAAGTATACTATTACCACTGTATTAGTCTGCTTAGGTTGCTGTAAAAAATACAATAAGTTGCACAGCTTGAACAACAGAAACTTATTTTCTCATAGTTCTGGAAGTAGGAAATCCAAAATCAAGGTGCCCTCAGGGTTGATTCCTGATGAGGCCTCCCCTCCTGCCATTCAGGCAACCGCCTTCTTGTTATGTAGGATAAATTGAGCTGCACACTTAAGGTTAATACATGTCACTCTATAGATGTTTCCTCAGTAAGACTGTAAGAAAAGGTTTGGGAGCATGATCTTGCTAGGTTGTGCTGGCTAAGAAAAAATGTAAAATTAAATATGGGAATACTTTAATGTCCTCTAAGAAACTTTCCACTTTCAAATAGATCTAAAACAAATAAGAGCAAGGAGCATGCAGGCTTTGTTTTAGCAAACAGCTCCATGGTCATGTGGGATCCATTTTAATGAGAAGAAAAATAAAGTCCTTCCTCATTAATGTAAGTCCCCACCACCCAGGCCTGGAGTTCTGCTGAAAGGCAGAGCAACTGCCTGCTGGACTGCCAAGCAGCATGCCAGGGATCATGCAGTGCTGGGCTTTATTTGTGGCAGCTACATGCTACCTGATAGCAGCAGGGACCACGTCCCACAGGCATGCCACATGCCGGTTGTATGTGCTGACAGAGTTTTAATGACCAGAATCACTATGGATCATGGAATCACTTAGAGGCCAGTACCCTGTCTGAGAATTGATGCCCATCAATATTTCACCTTAACTGTTGCTACAGTCACAAGAAATATGCAAAGCAGCAGCAAGTTAAGGGAGATTGAAAGCTGACCCACTCTATCCAGGTGGGTTTGTTTGTTTCTCTTACCAAGCAATATAATAAAGGACTTTTAACTAAGTGGGCAGATCTGAACGTTACTGTAGACTGAGATGCCGGACCCGGGACAGGCTTTTCAGCTAGTGCAGTGTAATGCATGCAGGTCCTGGTTCTGTAAAGGTCCTGCAAGGAGAAAGGGTAAAAGATTCTGAGCGAGCCATTTACACCTACATCAAGTAAGGCAAGCAAATGTTTGGGGAGGAACCTATGAACCTGAAACCTCCGTGGCTCAGCATAATAAAAAATTATTTCTTGCTCCTGTAAAGAATAACAGACATAATCAACTTCGTGCAGCCATTAGGGATATATGTCATTGAAAGCTCAGCCATGCACAGCACATGGTCCCCAGGTCACCCTGCACTTGACAACTTCTCCGCTAATAGAGGGGGAGAGAGAGTGGATGATCTGCCCGGAAGCTTTTAAGGATCAGATCTAGAAAAAGCATATATTACAACTGCCCACAACCAATTTGCTAGAAGTCAGTGGCCCCATTAAGACAAAAAGGGGCCAGCAAAAAATAGCTACATTAGGATGAGTTTTGGTGGCTAGAGAACTCTCTCCACCACAGACACTCAAGTAGTTTGAAATGACTTTGAGGACTATGAATGCTGTAAGGTTCTTTCATGAGTCCAAACCAGGAACTACTTTCTCTGGACATCAAAATATCCCAAATAAGCAGATTTGATTATCCAAAATAATGTGCTAGAAAGACTTGCCTTTAGGGTAAAATAATTTTCACATTTAGGGAAGAGTGAAAAGCAAAATATAGATAGATAGATAGATAGATAGATAGATAGAGATGGGGGAGAGAGAGAGAGAAAGAGAGAGAGAGAAAGGGAAGGGAGTGGAGTGCAGGCCAATATTTCTGAATTAGGGAGAGTTCTTAATTAGAATGTGTTTAAATAACTTCATTATTAGGGTATAAAAGTGGAAATTTTAAAACATATTCAAAATGTATTTTTAACGAGCTACTTCATTAAACTCAATGTACAAAAACTGCACAAATCATAGTGTGCACATCAGTGAATTTTCACAAAATGAACATCCTATGAAATCAGTACCCAGATCAAATGAAGAACATGATAAGCACTCCACCCTCTCCTCCACCCTACACCAATCAAATAAAGTTAATTGCTCTCTTGGATTCTAATACTTCATACTAGTTTCATCTAGTTTTGAACATTATATAAATGGTATTAGACAGTGTGTACTCTTATCTAATTCCTTTTCTTCAACATTGCACTTGTGAGATTTATTTACAAATAAGCAGTAGTACAGTTGTGCACACATTTTGTTGCCGAATAACATTCCATTGACACTTCTGAGACTTTATTAGTTCCCAGAAGTCTGTGTACAGTTTTTTTATTTTCTTTTAATGTCAAACCCTCTCTTGGGACTTCCTCTCCAGTTCCACATAATACTGTTTTCTCACATTGCACTTCAGACTAGAACCAATGCTAATAATAATGCCTCCCTTTACTGAGAAGATACTCAGTGTAGAGCCTTGAAACATGGAGACTGACAAGTATAAGTTTTAGATGCTGTATTTCTTCACCCCCCTGCGTGGTTAGATGTGGCCACTACCTGGATTTCAGCCAATGGCCTGTGTGTCTAGTCAGTGGTTGGCAAACTGTGGCTTGGGAGCCGCAGTTTGCCGACCACCTGTCTAAGTGATTAATGCCAGAGACTTACAGGGATGGTCCATAGGAACCTCTCTCATTTGATCCTCTAGGTGCTTTCCTTCCCATGGGGACCTTGGAAATCACATGTCTGAGTTGTTGGAGGTGCAAGATGAAAGGGGACTGAATTCTGGAACCACTGCTGGAAGGAGAGCGTATTATCAATCAGGGTCACCAGTTATGGAATTTATGTGAGTGAGAAACAGTCTTCCATCAGTGATTGAGGTACTCTATATGTGTGCTTTTGTTTGCAACAAAAGCTGGAGTCACCTGAACTAGGAGGCCTCCTGCAGGTGCACATAGGTAGCTGCCCCCTGTAGGTTTCAGAGGCTCCTCAAGTTTAGCTGGTCTAGAATTGAACTGATTTTTTCTTTCCCACCCTAAATCTATTCCACTTTCTCCAGTACCTATCCACAATCCACCCACACAGCTAGAAGTCAGCCTGGAAGTATCATACCCCTGGAGTAATCCATTTCTATAGATTCTTCTTTCCAAGTATCTCTTGCCCCATCTTTTTCTCTCATTTGTCACCATCATTGCCTAGCCTGAGTCTTTATATCTTTCACCTGAGCCTCCTTCGTATTTCTGCTTTCTTATTGCTCTCTGTAGTATAAGCCATGGTTCTCCAGAGAAACAGAACAAGGTATATAAAAGGAGATTTATTATCAGAAATGGCTCACAGAATTATAGAGGCTGAGATATGCCAAAATATGCCATTTGCAAACTGAAGCACCAGGAAAGCCAGATGTATAATTCAATCCAAGGCCAAAGTCCTGAGAAGTCTGGGAGAGGGCACTGGTGCATGTCCCAGAATCTGAAAGTCTGGGGACCAGGAGCTCTGATTCCAAGCAAGGGGAGAACGATGTCTCAGCTCCAGAAGAAAGAGAACTTGCCCTTCTTCCAGATTTTCATTCTATTTGGACTCTCATGGGATTGGATGAGACCTAGCCACATTGGTGGGACAGATATTCTTTGCTCAGTCCACTGATTCAAATGTTAATCTCCTCCTGAAACATCCTCATAGGCACAGCCACAGCCAAAAATAACGTTTACCAGCTATCTGGCCATCCCTTAGCCCAGTCAAGTTGACAAACTTATCCATCATACTGTCAGATATTCTTTCTATAAAAATCATTCCAAACTTCAGAGTCCCTCAATGATCCTTCAGTCCCTCCCAAAAGGCCAAATAAATGAGGCTTTTAGTGATCTATGATAATTCAGGATGAATGCCCATGCTGAACCACTGACCATATCCTGTGCTAATGGACTTCCTTTGACATGCCAGGATGTGTGTTGCTTGAAGGCCTTTCTGATTCCAAGTACCCTTCCTGGAGCACCATCGGAGGAATCTACTCAGAACTACCATTACAATGATAGCCTGACCTCCCTTCCTTAAAGGGAAGGCAGGGTTATTAAAATAATCTTCTATTTCAAAAGCAATTCATTCTCAACTCCACCCCACCTTCATCTCTCTCTCTTGTTCTCACTCTCTCTCCATCTCCCTCTCTCCCCATACCATTCTCCTTGGCATATCCACTTTTCCAAGTACTTCTGATCCTGGAATCCCACCCAGCTTCACCTCCTTTTGGATTTACATCCAGATATTTAAGACATTGCTCTAATGGTGACGTTCCACCTTCCTTCCAGCAACTTCCCAGTTCACAGAAACCTGGCTTCCAAGTTTCCTTCATACTCAAATATTTCCTTTGATTTCCTAACATAAAATAAGTATTTTAAAAACCTAGTTTCAGTCTTCACCACTCTTGATCTCCTTCATCCATGACATCAAAGACTTGAGCTCCATCCTGACCTCAGTTCCCTTCACATTATCCCAGACTTCTCCAAATTTGTTTGGGACTCTTGCTATAACACCATTTCTGTGGCCAGATCCTCACTACAGGGGTTTATCATCAGTCACGCCCATGACCCTCTAAGCTTCTGGTATATACCCTTAGCCTGATGTCCTTATGGAACTCCCAGTGCCACCGGTGATAAAGTTGAAAACCTGGTGCCTCTTGATTCCAATGCACACTTGGATTTCCTCAGTTTCTGAAACTCATATCCTAAATGAAATACACTTGCTCTAACTACAAACATCTTCCTCCACCTTCCCATGAGCATTTTAAGCTGTAATTCTTAAAGCTTTCTTTGATAAATCTATCTTCCATGCACCTGCATTCCTCACTGTATGAGGTCTTAAGCTGATATCATGTCTTCCAGATGATTATGTTTTCTGCCATTCCACTTCCAAACAGCTGCCAGAAACATCTTTCTGAAGGGAAATTACCATTCTGCTTAAAATGCACCATTGATTGAATGCAGAATATAATATGGAGAATCTCAAAATGGTTTGGGGCTATCCATTCAAATGATATCACAGTATGTGAACCCTGTGTTTGAATGCTTCCCTGTTCTGTTCTCCCCATGTCTTAGCCCACAGACCCCTCATAATATTTTAGCTTCATCTGAGTGAACCACGTACATCTTTATACCTCCTTCTATCTAGGAAACCTCCAAAAATGTCCTCTGATAATCCTCTTAAAACTGGAACTATTTTTAAAGGCACTCAACTAAGATATCTCTTGTGATGCATTTATCATTAATTGATATCATGTATTAACACTCTTATTACATATCTTCTTACTATATTATAAGTAATAGCATATCTATCTGTTTTCCTTCTAGAATATTGTCTCCTGAAAATTAAGGATACCAAGTTCTTCACCATTGTATTCCCAGGGTCTCACATAATGCTGAGAGTATGATAAACTGTGTAAACTTTTGGTTTTTATCCCTGTTGAGCACTCACATTCAATTTCATGTTACGTTTCTATGTTGGAATTTAAGATACTATTTAAGCAAAACCAGGTAAACTTCCATGGTGTTATTATTAACTTGGAGAAAATGCTCTTTAATGGCATTATTTTCCTCCCAGGGCCTCTTTTACTTATAGATGTTATAAATGTGATACTATTCAGCACGGGATACCTGACTACTAAAAACTCTGAGCTAATGGGCTCTGAGTGGGACTTTAGTATGGAGAGTACTTTTTACCCAGCAACAAGATGATTGACATCTTGACAATCATTGACAGCATACCTATAGTATTTGAAGTTGAGAATTTGAGATGAGTTAATTTCCAAGTAACCCATAGAAAAACAATGACATTGGTAATATCAGTTTAAATTTGTGTATGTTAAGTTTTTTGATCTTGCCTTCATTAAAAAAGGGAAACCTACAACAAATATAAAGGCAGTAATCAGCAGTAAAAAGCAAGCAAGCAAAAAAAGAAAAGACCAATTAAATCAGATTCATAAGAAAACTAGCTAGATATTCTTTCCAAGATGAAAAAAACCCTGGAGATAATGTAATATATATAAGGGATAGTAGCTAATTGAACTTATCCAAATCCATTTAGGAAAAGGGAAACTCTTATCAATAGGAAAATCCAGATAGTTTCCATACAAATAGTAAGGAAAGCAAGAAAAACAGAATGGTTCCAAAACCTAGTTTTTTCTACTGTACAATCTAGCAATTCCAATTCTAGGTAGTTATTTGAAAAAAATAAAAACACTAATTCAAAAAGATATATGCACTCTTCATTCATTACAGCATTGTTTACAATAGCTAAGTTTGGAAGCAATCTTGGTATCCATCAGTAGATGAGTAGAGAAAGAAGATGTAGTACATACATGCCATGGACTATTACTCAGCAATAAAAAAGAATAAAATCTTGCCATTTGTAATAATATGCTTGGACCTAGAGAGTTTTATGCTGTCAGACAGAGAAAGATAAATACCATATTGTTCCATTATATGTGGAATCTAAAACAAACAAACAAAGCAAACAAAAGAACAAACAAATAAAATTAAACAAAATAAATCCAGACTCATAGAAACAAAGACCAACTTAATGGTTGCCAGAGGGAAGGGGAGGAGGATGAGTGAAAAAGGTGAAGAGAAATATAATCAATTATATTGTGATAAGTATGCATGGTGACAGATGATTACTAGACTTTGTGTGGTGATCACATTGTAAGGAACATAAATGTCAAATCATCATATTATACACCTGAAACTAATATAATATTATATTCTGCCTATATTTAAATTTTATAAAAGAGAAGAAAAAGTATTCAGGGGCCATGTGCATGTTCCTTGCCTGGAATCTGTCAGCACTGACTCTGTCTCATACACACAGTAATCTGGAATTCTGTCAAGAATTTCTTGAACTGAAGGTACCCAGCACAGGCAGCTGCTGAGTGGCTTGAATTAAAAAGACAGAGCTGGATCACGTCACCTTCTTCTCCCATCAAAATAAAACCCTCTGAAATGAAGCACTTAACTTTATTTCAACTCAATTTCAACTAAAGTTACTTTTGCTTCCTAACTCAGAGCTTAAACTTCTCTAACAGGATAATTGTTGTTGCTGTTGTTGTTATCTGATTATTCTCTATCCTAGGAGCGTATCCAGATGAGCCATTTTTACTTCCAATATCTTGGTGCTGAGGGCATGTCCTGCCTGGGAAATCTAGGATATCAGATGAGCATCATATTTGTAATTGCTCTTCAAGCAGTCTGCTTCTTCCTGAAGAAGAAACAGCCCTTTCTACAAATGCTCCCAGGTCACAGTGTGGTGCACTAGTGGGACAGTGGGATGGTGCAGAAGGAAACAAGAGTGTGACATATTAGAAGAAATGTGAACTTCTTTCCTTCTGTTAATAATATGTTTCATGTTAATAATCTACCTAAGTTGGATTTTTAGTTTTCAAAAAGAAGAACTGTTTTGCATGTGCTATGTTTACTCACTTTTTTAATTGACCTGGAATTTTCTTTTAAAGACTGCAAATTAGTTTTCATAGTTTTCATTAAAGAGTTACTACAATTTTCTGTAACAAATTTTCACAATTATTTTTTTCCACAAGCTCAGAATCCTTCATTACTGACTCTGTTGCATTGCTTCCTTTTCTTCATTTCATTCCTACTTGAGGAATTCCTTCTGACCATCTGACTGAGAAAGCAAACACTCAAGCTTGGTTTATAAGTGGACCTGCAGAGGACATTGGAAACTCATGAAAGTCACAGCTACAGCGTTATAGTCCCACTACTGCCCTTCAAGGCTACCTGTGGCGGGGGTGGGGTGGGGTGGGGACTCTTTTGCCCTCTCTTAGAGCAACACTAGCAGCTCTAAGACCTGCTGTGGGCTTTCAGTATTCTCATGAGGTTAGAGAGTTCCAGAAGCTCTGCAGTCAGAGCTCATGAGCCAGAGGAAACTTGACCAGAAAGATGGACACAGGGGAGGTGTGTTTGTGGGGATACATACAATACCCTCTAATAAATAACTGGAGGACTCTTGGGAAGAATGACTTATGTTCCAACTCTAACACAGTAGAAAGTTAGCAATGCAATGGCTCCTGTCTATGTCATAATTTCAGAAAACCATGTCACTGCACCATGAGCAGTTCCTGTGATCTCTTGATTGTGATGATTTATACCATTTATAGTCTTCACTTTCTCCTAATTAAATTACATACATACTCTTAGCATCCCTCATAATTCCAGAAAGGTCCTACTCCTACAATTGGCAAAGAGTAAAAAAGCGAAAAGAAAAATAATTACCCTCCTAGCTTTAATGAAAGTATTTGGGAACAGAACAGAACAGAAATATAAATTGGGATAACCTTAGCACAGAGCAATTTAACAGTTAAGTCAAGAGCCTCAAATACATGCATAACTATGACCCTGTAACTTCATTTACTGGAAATATCTTAAGATATATTTACAAAGATAGTCATCACAGCCCCGTTTGTGATCAGACACTTGGAAACCACCTAACTTCCCACAGAGATTTTACATTCTTGACTCAGGACCTAAAAAGTCACTTAAGATGAATAAGCGAAGCTAACCTTTTTGTGGTTTCAAGCCTTACAGTTAAGTCTTTAATCCATTTTGAGTTTACTCTTGTGCAGGGTATAAGATGGTGGTCTAATTTCAATTTTTACATGTATCCATCCAATTTTCTCAATACTATTTATTGCATAGACTTTTTTTTACCCCACTGTATGCTCTTGCCTCCCTTGTCAAATACTAACTCACTATGGGTTTATTTCTGGGCTCTAGTCTGTTCCATTGATCTATAGTAGAAAACAGAGTTAATAAAAGCTCAGATAATTCTCGTAGCAATTTTTTTCTAATAGATCTCCACAGGCAAGGGAAACAAAAAAATAAATAAATGGGACTACATCAAATTAAAAGGATTTTGCACAGCAAAGGAAACTATCAACAAAATTAAAACATAACCCACTGATTGGGAGAACATATTCACCAATGATACATCTGATACAGAGTTAGTTAATATAAAAAATGTATAAAGGATTTATACAACCCCAAAAGAACAATCAATTTAAAAATGGGCAAAGGAGCTCAAACTGGTTTGGCTCCATGTATAGAGCGTTGGCCTGTGGACTGAAGGGTCCCGGGTTCGATTCCAGTCGAGGGCATGTACCTTGGTTGCGGGCACATCTCCAGTGGGGAGTGTGCAGGAGGCAGCTGATCGATGTTTCTCTCTCATTGATGTTTCTGACTTTCTATCCCTCTCCCTTCCTCTCTGTAAAAAATCAATAAAATACATTTTTTTAAATGGGCAAAGGATCTGAATATACATTTCTTCAAAGTGGACATATAGATGAACAATAGGTATATAAAAATGCTCAATGTCATTAATCATAAAAGAAATGCAAATTTAACCATAATGAGATATCACCTCAGATCTGTCAGAATGACCATCACTAATAAATCAACAAACAAGAAGTGTTGGGTGAGGATGTGGAGGAGAGGGAACCCTATTGCACTATTGGTGGGAATGCAAAGTAGTGCAAACACTATGGAAAACAGTGGGGAGTTTCCTCAAAAAACTGTGTGACTTGGGCAAGTTTCTTGATTAATCTTGATGAGTCTCATACTGTTATCTTTAAAATGTGATGACATACCTGCCTCATAGGTTTGTTGTGGGTGAGAATCAAAGGCATGAACATACCCAAAATGCTTAGAGTAGAGCCCTGTAGGTGTCACATGCTTACTAACATGAGAGCCCTGCATTGTGATATGACAAGTGCTCTCCACATATAAGGTATATTTCATTGTGGTTTTAATAATCATTTCCCTAATGGTTAATGCAGTTGAGAATCTTTTTATGTACCTACTAGTGGCCCAGTGCATGGATTTGTGCACATTGAAGAAAAATTAATTAGAAGAAATATTTTAATATGACTATTCGCCTTTTTTTTTATAATAGGAGTGTCAACCAAATTCATGATTGACAATGACAGATCAAAACACATGCATGTGTTGGCGCCAGCGAGAGCTTTATATGTACCATGTATGCACAAGTCAACTTAGCCTTTTATATAGAGAGAATAAACTTGCTTAATTAGACTCACTTTCTGATGTAGCTAAATTTTTTCCAGCCTGGTGAAGTACTCCAGCTTCATTTCAGGTAATTGTCACCAACACAGCAGTAAACATCAACTTGAAGCAGATTATTATTTTAGATCATGCTGGGAGAACAAAGGGTAAAATATTTAACTGCAGCAGTGTTTGACTAGATTCTGTGCAATAAGAAAACCTAAAGTCATTTTCAAGGTCCACCATTTCTTTATTTCAGTCGGGTCAAGTTTCTAAATATTCTAAATTTCCATTTTCTGGCTAATGGAAAGAAAATAGGAATCCACCGAGTCTCCTATATACTTACCCCAGGATTTTGTGAAGATCAAATGAGATGAGGCATGTGAAAACACTTCACAGACATTTGGTTAAAGTGTGAAATGTTTGCACCTGGCTATAAAGCAAGTCGTGTTTCTGAGCTGAAGAAACTGCAAGGAGGCTAATCATTGCTAGGGAGAAGAAGCTGGGCATTGATACATAATATCATTACCTGGCACCCATAGTGACCATTTCCAGGCTGGGCTGGGCTTTGGGCCGCATTTTGCACCATGGTGTCTCGACAGCATTGGCTATCACTCCCGCGTGGTGGCGGGGCCTGTGTCCCACTTGGGGGAAGCCAAGTGTTGCTTTGTGAGTGCCAGGTCCATGGTGCCAGTGTGCATCATGGCAGCTCCTGCGTTGAGCATCTGCCCCCTGGTGGTCAGTGTGCATCATACCAACCGGTCAGACAGTTGGACACTTAGCATATTATATTTTTATTTATATAGATTGACCATCTGAATGTCTTCTTTGATAAAATATCAAATTTTCTGCCCACTTTAAAATCGGGTTATTTCGTTTTTTTGTGAGCTCTACTGGTTTTGAGGTCTTACTTCCCAAAGCATAATAGCTGTACCAGAGAATACAAAAATGGCTCACTGAATTAGAAAATGAAACTGCCATCTGGACATTTTGGTCTTCTCACATCATAGAAACAACAGAGAGAAGGGGAGTAATCATCTTCATTCTCAAGGAGAAATTTGATCACCATTGCCTAACAGCAGACAAGGAAGACTATGTCTGGAATACATAAGGTTCCACTGGGCTAATACTTCATACTTCCATGCCCACCAGTAAAAGTTAATGGGAAATTACAATAACCAAAAGGGTAACGCTTTTGAGTATTAATACTATACAGGCATGAACGTTTACACCACTTTACTAGATAGGAAACCATGATCAGCTTAGGTCATGGTTAAGGGCAAAAAACAATAACAATAATTAAAAGATTATTTGAAAGAGAAAAATCATGGATATCATGATATCTCAGTCATATAGCCAACTTGAAAATAAACATGATCATATATTTACATATTTTCTCATATTTTATGGATACGTTGTTGGAGGGAACTTTGGCATATGGTCTTTAGGCAACAGAATAGTTAATGATGTCATAACCAACTTTGAGGAGTAAATAATACAGACGGCAAAGGATGCAATGGATGCTAGAACTATGTGCCTACTCTTGTCCATGAAGGAACGAGGACTTGCTCAGTTATACAGAGGATAACTGTGCCTTTTAGGTGGGAACAGAGTTATGCTTTTGCTGTACAGAAGTCCATAAAAGTGTGAGGAGTGCTCATATATCATTTTATTGCCCCTCAGCTCAAAATATTTTCCCTGCTTTTCTCTGTGATACTGAAACTGTAGTCTGAAAATATTTCTTCTTTGCTAGATGGGATTGTGCCACTTCATTATTTCCCAGCTCCCCCTAGTGCCACTACCACAGTGACTAAATAAACAGCACTTACTAGTTTTCTCTTTGGTACTTCAGTCACATGCACAAAGAGATGGATACATCTATATATATTTAACGAATTGTGCATCCAGCATCTATTTGTTTTTCCTTAAAAGAACTCTAGCCCTAGCCGGTTTGGCTCAGTGAATAGAGTGTCAGCCTGAGGACTCAAGGGGTCCCAGGTTCAATTCCGGTCAAGGGCATGTACCTTGGTTGCGGGCACATGCCCAGTAAGGAGTGTGCAGAAGGCAGCTGATTGATGTTTCTCTCTCACTGGTGTTTCTAACTATCTATCCTTCTCCCTTTCTCTCTGTAAAAACAATTTAAAAAAAGAACTTCAACTTTGTCCAGGTGGCCATTACATTCAGGTGATTTGTCAGAAGCTGACTCTGTCCTCCCATTTATTCATTTATCATTCACTCACTTACTAATTGCTTCCACAGCCTGCCCTTGGTTTTAGATTTTTTTAGAAATAGTAACTCAATAACTCACTGCCCCACCCTCCCCCCATTTGCTAGCGTGTCCTGAATAATCTGAGTGAATCAGGTTCAGCCATCCTCATTGCTACTATTTGATCTATGGTGGCACCATCTGGACCAGTGAAGTATCAGGAGAGGTTTCACATGCTTCAGAGGAAGTTCCTGATACTGTCCTGGGAACCTCCCAGGGGCAGCCATCTCCATCCCCAGGAATGAGTGAGGAATCCTAGAGTCCCAGACCCTAGAGAGTCCACCTTCAGGGAAGCATTCCTGATAGAAGCTGGACTGTGGACTAGGAACTGGAGAGAGAAAAGGCCTGGGTCCCAGGAAACTTCACTGAGCTAGGGGGACCCATCAGCACCAAGGTCGGCATTACCTTGCCCTTCAGGGAGAGAGTCTGGGGCTTCCTGACTTTCTTACTGAGCAGCTAGGGATGGGTTTCTCCTTCCAGTTGCTGGAAACATCCCACCTATTCACAGACAATCCAAGCATAGAATCTGGTTGTTTCTAATTAAGTACACCATGTACATTGATAAAGAGAAGGGCCCAGTGGACAAAGTCTAGGAAGTTTGTTCTTATTTTAAATAAGAGACTTGGGCCCGGTGAGAGCATGCCTTTTAATTATAGGCAAACTTGTTATTTCCCCTGCCTGTGCTTTGGCCCTTTCTCAGCTTTAACACTGAAGGAGGAAAAAAATATGATTCCATCAGACTTGATGAATATGCAAATAAATGGCAATATCCTCACAAAGTCAATTCTAATTAAATTTATCACGTTTCTAACTTGGTCTGATTCATTATGGGATGGTAGCTTTTCAGACAACTTTGAATTAATTCTAGAATTTTGGTCTCCACATCCTTCCCTCAAAACACTATTAATAAGCAGCCATTGCATTTCATTTGGAAGCCAGCCAGAGGAACTCCTCTACAGAAGTACGAGGAGATGAAATAACTTTCAATTTTCATAGGCCTCTTTCAAACTACATAACAGCAAAATTCCTTGAAAAAAAAATGTATTACATTCAGCTTCCCAATCTGTTGATCCTTGTTTGGTTGAATTTTCAGTGAACTTGTTGAAATAGTGAACATCTTCCCAAAGTCACAGATGAAATATCTTACCTTCCAGCAGTGTAAAAAAGTCAAGCAACCATGTAGCTTCAGTACATGGTCTTATTAGTTGTCAAGAAGAAGGGACAAATTAATTATCATCTCTGAGCTTCAGTTTCCTTTTCTGTAAAATAATAGTCAATCTATCAATTTCACGATGTATGGAGTTTAACGAGGTCACATTCATAATCCCCAGTACTATGTAGTTGGCATGTAGTTACTATGTAGTTGGCATGTAGTTACTATTTGTGTTTATCTTCTTTTCTACTCACAGATTTCATAAACTTGCATCCAATCAGTCTATTCAAGTTTCTCCCAAGCTTGGCCTCAGTTTAATTTTTAATCTCATCTTGCGCTTTTCTTCTAACTCCTCCACTCTACACGGAACTATCCCCATACCACCACCAATACTGTGCGTCACCCCTCCATCTCTGCTTCTGTCTGCACTACTCTCCTTCCCTTGCAGGCTTCTCCTGCTCTTGGCCTCTCAGGACCTTAGTGATCCAACCATCAGCCTGCTTCCTCTACCAGCCACTCCCACCAGCTGCAGCAATGCATTGGGTTTGCCTCCAGAGCATGCCAGTGTCTCATGAGAGCAAGGCCGGGTAGCACTGAAGCTACCAGGGTGGATCGGGAGTCTAGAACACCTGGTTTAAAACTAAGCTCTTCCACTTACTAATCATGTGACTTGGAAAATCTCTTAATTAATCTTGACGAGTCTCATACTCTTACCTCTAAAATGTTATGATGGCATACCTGCCTCATAGGTTTGTTGTGGGTGAGAATCAAAGGCATGAACACATTTAAAATGCTTAGAATAAAGCTCTCTAGGTATCGCATGTTCACCAACATCAGAGCCCTGCACTGTGCGATGACAAGGGTTCTTTATGATAAGGCAAAACAACAGATTATTTACCCCGGTCCTCTCAGACAGGGAAACAAGCTGGGAAGATCTGAAATGAGCATCACCTGGCATCAGCAAATCCCACAGCTGCCCCATTGACATCAAAGAGGGTTCCAAAGCTGTGAATATTGAAAACAATACGTTAAACCTTCTATATTTCTTACATTATGACTCAATTTCTTTCACTTTGTGTTTTAACTAGTGATATGATTTCTTTAGTAAATTGAGATATTTCAGTTTGAAAAATTACTGGTTGCATGAAAGAATAAGTTATTTCCCTTCAAGAGCTTCGTTGTCTTTTTTAAATACAACCCAAATAAAACATCTGCTTTTACTATCTGGCTTATTTATTGAGTTTGGACTGAAACAATTTATGTGAAAGATGTGTGAGAACATTGAATGGCATTAGAAGCACAAAGGTCTATTAGAAAGCTGAACTTACAACAAATCAAAATTGTCCTGGTGACAGATTTTCAATATGTCAACTGCTCAAAGTTTGTACAGAGTAAGAAAAGGGTTGTTACTTTAGTGCAGTTATGAGGCTAGCTTTTTGGAATTCACATTTAAATTAAACTGGATAGATAGTAAAATGAAATGTGATTTTTTTTCCTTTCAAATCTCCTTGAAATTAAGTATCAATGAATCAATTTTGACTTGTGTGTCTGAGTGTAGGAATGAAACACACAGCCACACATGCTAATGTCTAGGCTTTCTGGGAAAACCATGGAGAAAAGACACATGCTTATGTTAGAAAAGAGTGACTCAACAATTATGAAAACTGCACCTGGCTTTGGATCTTGAACTCTTACTACTATTTTCAGCTCCCTGTGTCCAGCAGGATTTTCCTTCATGCTGCACCATTACAACAGGAGTGCTGCAGTTGTGTGGTTCTGTCCCACTGACATGCTGTGACCAGGGGCCATGAGGCAGGAGATAGAGAGAACTCAGAGAAAAGCAGGGCCCCCTGTGTCTTTGTGTGCTCAAGTGCACCTGTCTGCAGAGTCATAGTGGAGGTTAAGAGCCATTTAACTCTCCAGACCTTAGTTATTTTGTGTACAACACAGGGATAATGGGATCATCTTTAATAGCCTGTAGTAAGAATTAAAAGAGAACTCACAGACAGTGCCCTGAGAAACCCGTGTCTAGATTCTCATCCCTCTGTACCTCCCTGGACACAGACTTCCTGACTGCAGGCACTTGGACTGTACAGGATGCCCTGTACTGGGAGAGGTGTCAAAAGGTGCATCCACCATGAAAGAGACATGTCTATGTTATGCCCAGATTTCAAGATCCCCAGAGACCACCAGGGAGCTAATACTGATGCAAGAGCATAAGAACCTTTATTCAAGCCTGGGGTTGCCTCTTCTGGCCCCACCATCACCACGGCAGGAAGCAAGAGAGAGAGAATTTCCCGAGCATGATGATTTTATAGGGAGGTGGGGCCAGACGCGAACCATTGAGTTGGCTGATTCCAATTGGTTGGGTGATGGCTGGGGCTAGTGACACAAATAATCCCTAAAGCACATGACCTGTCCTGTCCTTTGCTCTTGATTGGAGCTCAAGCGCACAGTCTTTTGTGATTGGCTAATTCAAAGGGAGGGGTTGGTCTTTGTGATTTCAAGATGGCAGCCCCCAGGAAAGTTTACACATCATGCGGCCAACATGGAGACTGCCAAGTCACACAGTCCAAAATGGCAGCTGTCTAAATTGTCCTTTGCAGTCCCGATCTGCTCTTTCATCTATTGTCAGGGCTGCCACAAAACTTCTTTCTTTTAGCTGGTACATAGCTCATAAAACACCAGGTTCAAGCGTCTCCCTGGAGTTTGCCTTGAGAGGCTAGGGAGCAGTTCAGCCTCTCCCCACTGGAGGCAGTAGAGAGTAAAGGAGAGGATCAAGAAAGGGAAGGGAAAGATTATCACCAGACACTTCCAAGTTTCAATTAAACCTCTCCAACATCACTCTGAGTAAGGGTATTGTTACCACAAGGAAGAATAAATTAGGAGAGTGAAATTCCAAGAGTACCACAGAAAGTGTACACCAGTCAAGGTTGGCAGGGTTCAGGCTAGATTGAAGACCCCAAATCTTCTTGGCAAAGGAGGGGAACAGCCCACATCCAGGCACCATGCTACCTGTGGAGCCACAAAGTTTCTGCTGGGGGATGCGGGTGAGGCGGGGGGGATCTCTTTTGCTGGGACAGGCAAACGAATTCTTCCTTTGTTCCTGCCAAAGTCTTTATCATTCTTCTCTTATTGAACTTGGAGACAACAGAGGTTTCAGAATAATCTGAGGAATGCACAGCTCCTGTAACTCCGAATTAATTGACAGGTGGCCCATTGGAGGGGGAGGTTTTGATTAAATATGTTTCAGCCAAATCATTCACCTGGTAAAATGCTGCCTCCTCCACCATATGTCATGCCTTAGCCTTTGCCAAAACATTTTTTGGCCAGCCCAAGTGCATATCTTTACTGCAGAGATTTTTTTCATTGCTTCAAAGGAACAAAATAAATATTAATTCAGTGAATTTGAAACTATAGAAAATGGGACAGAAAATTGGCCAATTTATAATATTCATTTCAACATTTATCATAGAATAACTAAATTTATTCTGCATGTTGCAAGAGGATGCTCTTATGGGAAAATTTATTTCCTAGTTGAAATTATCTTCTAAATTATCTTCTGTAGCATTCATTAGTTGGCAACCATGAAAGTCTTTCAAACCAAGAATATAATGATTTGTAGCTTAGCCAAATTCAGAAGTCCTGGTTTAGTAAAATACAATCAAAGTCTGGATTATGGTTAGATACTGTGTCTCAAAATAGTTTATAAATCAAAATTGACAAGCAATTGTCTCTTCTATATATTACTATTAAACATTTATTATTGAATTCTTGATTTAAATGTATTTTATTTGCATGCATTGAGGAACACTTATCATAAACAGAGAAAAATAAATATGAGACCATTTGAATACCATGGAATAAATGTTTTAATAGATTTTTGGAATACTGTGATTTCACAGAGGTGACATTTATAAATTCTGGATACAATAGCATAAGATGTGTAACATTGGAGTTTATGTATTTAGTATTAATCCTAGGTATACGAAATTGGGTAACAGAAAGAGCAGATAAAGGTATGCCCAGGGTGGCAAAATTGTGGCACATGAAATGAGCTATTTCTATAGATATAATGAAGAAATTGTGCTGACCCCATAGAGATATGAGAACAGCCATCTTTGCAATTTCATAAAAAAGAAGCAGTAATGGTGCATAAAAATTGCATAGTTAGCATATGTCAGGCACAGTGCTGAGAGTATTAGATGAAAGTCTCATTGAATCCTCAGAATTTTTCAGTGAAAGAAAGGTGGAACTCAGCACTGAGGAGGAGCAGGGGACTTGAGACTTGGCTTAATGAGGTGAAACCAAAAATTAGCAGATCATAATTGGCAAGACATCCCTTGTCATCACCTGATTAAATGATATATATCTGGGAAGAATTTTTTGCAAGGTGAGAGTTTCTTGGTGGACACTCAAAGAGTTGCAGTGATTATGGGCAACCTGTAAATTAGTATGGCTTTGGGGACAATAAATAGAGAAAATGTGCTCAGGAGAAGAGGAATAAGACTAAGACTGGATCATAAAACAGAGTGGAGCACTTCCTGAGCTGCACTCCACCAAATCCCAAAGTTAGACCGAACACATGAAGTTCTGTCTTGCTCTGATTCCATCACATATTCCACTGGGCCTGTGATTCATTCAAGCAGAAGCTGAAGAATTCTTTTCTTATTTTTTAGTATGTAGGGCACACAACATTCCTGTGTGTGGCAGACAAAGGTTGTTTTGGGAGATAGTTTAATTGTGTGTAGTTCTTTGTATATGTACTGACTGGAAGGAACTTCATACTGTAGGGGGAATCATGAGTGTATTTTTCAGTATTTTTAATACTACAAATAATACAAGCTGGACCATTATCTCATCTCATGACCCATCTAGCCGTGACTTTGGCATGTTTTGGGCTCTCATTTTCCTTATCTGTAAATTTGGGCAGCTGGATTATCTTGTCCCTTTAAGGAAGATCCATGGCTCTTCCTGTACTCCTTGCCTGGGATTTTTCTGTAATGCTGTACAGAAAAGGTCACAACACCCATGTTTCTTGCTCAGTAGGTGAAATTGGTCTTGACTCTAGACCACACCATTCCCATGAGAGGAGGATGACACCCTTACACCTAGTAGAGATAGTCAGGAGTGGTAGTATTTGACAGGTTCTCAAAGTGGAGCCTGGGTGTCCTAGGGGTATCAGCCCATTTTAGGCAGTTTGCTGGATCATTTATTTATATTGTTATTTATTTTAGAATGAATAAACAATTCTAAGGCATTATTTGCCTTTCTCACCTCCACTCTCCTGTTAACGTACAGTTGCGTTTTCTAAAGGCCGCATGACATGAAGTCATTATCAGTCTGATAGCTAAAAGAATGTGTGCTTACCTGTTCTTGTATTTTCTAGAGTTTAGTAATGTAGTGCATTTAGTATATAAATATAAATATGTGCATTTTCAGAGATTAACTTTGTTTCTTCTTAGTAATCCTTCTATCTGCTACTGACTATCATCAACTGGACCAGCTAAATTCTTATCAACTTCAGTATTAGCCAATAAGTAGTCATTTTAATACCTGGAAATATTATTTATTTATTTTATTGTCTGAAGTTTTACATATGTCTCCTTTTCCCCCAATTGACCCTCTCTCCCATTCCTTCTCAGCCTGGGCAAGCCCCCACCACTCCAGTGTCTGTGTCCATTGGTTATGCTAATGGGCATGTATATAAGTTCTCTGATTGCTCTCTAACATCCTCCCCTTTCTCTACCATTTGTCTCTAGATTGATCTATTATTGTTCATCAAATTATGTTGATCATTATATCCCACATATGAGTGAGATCATGTGATATTTATCTTTCTCTGACTGGCTTATTTCGCTTAGCATCATGCTTTCCAGTTCAATCCATGCTGTTGCAAATGGTAAAAGTTCCTTCTTTTTAATAGTGGCATATATTCCATTGTGTAGATGTACCATGGTTTTTAATCCACTCATCTGCTGATGGGCACTTAAGCTGTTTCCAAATCTTAGCTATGGTAAATTATGCTGCTATAGATATGGGGTTGTATATATCCTTTCTGAATGCTGTTTCTGTTTTCTTGGGATATTTTCCTAGACGTGGGATCCCTAGGTCAAATGGAGTTCCATTTTTAACCTTTTTAGGAAACTTCATACTGTTCTCCACAGTGGCTACACTAGTTTGCATTCCCACCAGCAGTGCACAAGGGTTTCTTTTTCTCCCTGGGAATATTCTTTAGTCATATAGGAACATGCCACAAGAAGCAAGTACAATTTAGTGTGTTCTTTTGCAAAATATATTTTATGGAAAATTTCCTAAAATTTTAAAGTTTATTTATATTGTTACTTATTTTAGAAATGGACAGTCTTATTTAAAACACTAGATAACTTATTTATATTACATTGTCCTAGTATTTAAGTTAAGGATTCAACATTGGCTTCTGAAGGGATTATAAAATGCACTTGCACAGCCCGCAGCAGCACTGTCCAGCCCTAAACATGTTCACCATGGAACTGGCATCTCAGAGCATTCTCTGACTATGAAGAAAAACATTTACACTAAAGAAACTGGGTGAAACAAGACGTAAGAAATTAAAATATAATGGGAACTTTTTTTTCCTCTGGCTTCTTAGATGTTAATAATTTCCTATGGGTCATTTTATGTAGTGGAACATTTTTAAATACTATCATGGTTCCAGGTAAATTGCAGCATCACTTTGAGACAAATCACTCAAGTCTTAAAGAAAAAGGAATTGAATATACTAAATATAGATGTGATGAGCTCTTTAACAGGCACAAATGGTTATAGACTTTGATCCCAGAAATGAGCAAGCCAGGAAACACTTTACAGGGCAAGTTATGGCCTTGCGTTGGCTAAGGACCACAAACAGTAGTGGAGACACACACACCCAATGCCTGCTGGGTGAAACCCAATGTAAAAGCACTCATCCTCCCGCCCTACAGTAACTGTGGGTTTAAAAATTTTGCTACAAACACATAAGCTAATAATATCTCAGATAGAATTACACTTTGCCTCACAAATGGCTAAATCTGTAGATGTGACAGGACTTCCTTATTCTGCTTACATTTGTCCAATATGAACACTAAATAATCATCAAGAAATATTTCCTAGTATGCAAACACAGCAAAAAAAAATTAAGTGGTATGGAAATAATCTAAATGTTGAATACCTTTTTAAATCTTGTGGTGTGTCTTATTGACAGTATGTTTTATAGAGGTATTCATATGTTAATTGTTTCAATATATGAAGTATCCCATAATATTAGCCACACCTCTACTTGTATTTTTATCCTATTTTCTTTTGTATTACTTGCTTTTATGTAAAGGGAATTACAAGAAAAGGTAGGTTTTCATAACTATTCTAAAGCAGGTGTGCGTAGGATATTTCTATGTAACTTTAATACAGTAATAATATCATTGTGACTACTTTGCTAAGGAAGAGTGTGAAGAAATTATACATAATTCATGCACATAAATCATACAGAATTTTACAATAAGCTGTCCAGCTAGCAGCATCTGAGATAAAGGTTATCCCCAGATTTAATCCCATTCCCTCCTCTGCATTACCAGCAAGCTCTCCACAACCCCTCCTGAGCTTTGTCTGCTCTCCTGGTATTTCTCCCTTCTGGGGAGTTAGATGGGTGGAGGATGCTTGTTCTCTCACATGAGATACTTAAGCCTCCTGCAATTCCTCATCCTCTCAGGAATTTTCTCCCAGTAATGTTTCCATACACTCCTTCCTGTTCAGCTTATCAGTGATTGATTTTCTGTAATGATTTTCATCCAGGCACACATAAAGATAATGTACAGTTTGCTCCATGGCATCAGTAATGGGAACAGTGCTATTGCTTTTTGTTCTACTACAGATGCTGCATATCAGCCAGTTCATGTAAAATACATTGATAGTCAAGGCAGCAACACTAATCAAGTTTTATGTCAGCTTTATCTGTCTTAGGATTTTGAGTTGTGGCCAAAGCAGTAAATAATTAAGAATCAATCAACTCTTTGAAGATTAGTGATATTACTTGCCAGGAATCTCATAAAGGCCCTACAGTGCAGGGAAGAATGGTTCCCAATTCCCAAGAGCTTTCGTCCATGACTTGGTTGAGACACAGCCTGCCTTCCTTGAGGAGCACTCTCAGGGAAGAAAGAAGCAGAGAATGAATTATTTTTGTTTCTCTTAGATATTTTTAGATTAGTTAGAACTGACTGAACCTTAAGTCACCCTGCTCAGGAGTGATGACGCCATATGTGTTTATCATCCCTTTGAGCCCCTAAAATTCATGTAACTTCAAATACTGGGGGTAAAAATAGGGCATGTTAAGTAGTGTGGGTTCCATAGATACAATAAAGTTACCCAGAAAGTAAATCCAGTTTTGTTTCCTCTCATAGTTCTGTCTTCTCAGCTGAACAACCCAATTATAAAAAGACACATTATATACTTTGTCTTCCACTAAAGACATAAAGCTACTGAAGATACAGATCAAAGTTATAAATGTCCTTCAAATAATTGCAGAATATTGATATAGACTGCATATCAATTTCTCATTTTTGTTTTATCCATGTAGCAACACTGTAAGGAAGGTAGGATAGTTATTGGCTATATTTCAGACATGAGAAACATCAGATGGGAAATTTGTGTAATTTTCTAAAGGGCTCAAAGCTTGGAAGTGGCAGAGTCAGATTTAAGCCAAGATGTCTGACTTGTTCTGCTCTCTTTCTCAGGCCACCTCACTGCTTCTTACTGCCCATTGGCTCAGAATGCTTCAGAACAGGGGACTCAAGTAATTCTATTGGATTAAGGGATAATGGTAAGGGACAATCACAGATTTATTTAAACGATACTAATACCTAATTTCATTATATTACTTGTTGTTGACTTGGCTAATTTTCCAATAAGTTATCAGTGGATTTTCACTCTTCTGATATTTGTAGATTACCTTTTTGCAGCCCAACCACCAAGAACAACTGGAAACTCCAATGAAATATAAAGTAATACCTGTTTGAAGGTTTTGCAGAGCTACCAAGATAGTGTAAGATACCAGAGGTAAAGTAAGCACAAATAAATACACTCACCATAAAGGACCATTTCCCCTTGAGCCATTTGTGAATTAAAACACTAGATCCCACTGGCTCAAATCTAAAGCTGAAGGGTAAAAAAGCTAAGTAGAACATTTAGAAGTCTCATTGCACTAGAGAGACCAAAAATGAAGTTTAGATCCCAGCAAAGTAATTAGCTCAGGCATTCAATGGAAACCCTGAAGGGCTACATCTTATGAGTAAGAATAAACACAAATGGACCACCTTCCAAGAATAATAAAGTCCACCCTCGAATCAATCAATTCATAATGCTATTTAATTTACGATTGGCTTCTGAGCCACAATGCTCTGAAATGTTTAATTCACAGATAGATGTAAGGGAAAACAGGTGCTTAAAGATGAATCATCTGCCTCTTAGGAGTAAAATTAATCTATAAAAATGATAACAAATCATCTTTACAACTTTTAAAAAATATGTGTGGCATCCAGTTGGCATGGCTCAGTGGTTGAGCATTGATCTATGAACCAGGAGGTCACAGTTCAATTCCCAGTCAGGGCACATGCCTGGGTTGCAGACTTGATTCCCAGTGGAGGCATGGAGAAGGCAGCTGATCTATAATTCTCTCTCATAGTTGATGTTTCTATCTCTCTCCCTTTCCCTTCCTCTCTGAAATCAATAAAAATATATTTTAAAAATGTGTGGCATTAAATTAAAAATTACTTCATATACCAACAGATAAAACCAAATGTAAAAATAATAATAACAAAAAGAAAATAAGAGATCCATATATTAATATTAAATTATGAAAGCTAGAAAATAACATATATTGGGGGAAATCTAAATAAATATTGATTTTCTAAAAACAATTGTGGTATGTTATTGAGATTTAAATAGCTGTAGTATTAAAATACATGGCAACAATAGCACAAAAGATTAAAGAAAAGCACATAATGATAAAGTGTTCTACCATCTTTGAAGTTGTACAAGTAGAAAACACAGATTCAAATTGTAAACCCTGGAACAGTGATTCTTAACCAGGGTTCATTTTACATACCAGAAGAAATAAATTTCTCTGGATACCTGTGGTCATCACAATTGGAGTGTCACAATAGTTACTAGTTGCTAAACATTCTACATTGTAAATAGCCCCAACAACAAAGAATTTTTCAGCTCCAAATGCCAATAGTGCTGAGATTATAAAACATGCTCTATAGTATCGCTATAGATTGATTAGAGAAGAAATCTCTGGTAATCTGCATGTACTATATCACCTGACATCTTTACACCTAGAGTTACACCTAAAAGAAATGTGTGCACTGAGACCTATATAAGAATGTAAGAGCAGCATTATTTGTAATAGAAAAAAAAATCTGGTAACAACCCAAATGGTCATCAGCAGTAGAGTGAATGTCTAAATAAAGGAGGGTTTATTCATACAATGAAAAAGTACACAGGAATAAGAATGGACAACAACATGGATGAATATCATAAGTCAGTGGTAGGCAAACTCAATATTCAACAGAGCCAAATATCAACAATACAGTGGTTGAAATTACTTTTGAGAGCCAAATTTTTTAAAGTTAAACTTCTTCTAATGCCACTTCTTCAAAATAGACTCACCTAGGCCGTGGCATTTTGTGGAAGAGCCACATTCAAGGAGCCAACGAGCCGCATGTGGCTCGCGAGCCACAGTTTGCTGACCACTGTCATAAGCATATGAGAGAAAAGCACAGTAGGAAACATACTTCATGATTTCCTTTTAATGTCTTCAAAAACGATTGAAGCTTAGCTATGAGATGTGAAGTGAACATAGTGTTTTCTAACTCAGGGAAATAGATAGTGAGAAGGAAGGACAGAGGAGAACCTCTAGGGTGTTGGGAATGCTCTCTACTTGATATAGATGATGTTTACATGAGTATTTCCCTTGTGACAGCTCATTAAATTGAACACCTATAAGTTTTTCACTTTTTTATGCTCCAATAAATTAAAAAATAAAATATATCTTAAAAATAAGCAAATAATAAAATCCGTGGCCCTTAGTTCACAGAGGAATACCTGGTGCCTTTTTCTAAAAGGTAGCAATATTTGCACCAGTTTGGAAATTTTTCTAAACCATAATATCTGCTTCCCCTAAACTCCTTTTAGCAAGTTTGCATGTGTTTTCCAATGTTGATATTTTATATTTTACTTGGGTGCTGGAGGACAGAAGGAATAAGATGAACAGGAAGCCCGAGGACCTGTGTAGATTGCATTATGTGAGCTGTAGAGAGGAAACCTCCCTCTTGACTGCTCAAAAGCTCTGTGTAAAATGTAGTTAAATTAAAATATATTTGGTATATGGTAAGAAAATTCTCTCAAAATTCCCTTTATAAATCAGAGTAGTATTGGTCATCCTTATAACAATATCAGTATTATTCACTAATGTAGATTTATGTCCCCTGGGACATTATCCAAAGTGTAAGACTTAGTTGAAATGAGTTTAAAACCCATTAGCATTTGTATTTAAAGATTAACCATTGGGATAATTACTAGTAAAATATAACATAGAGAATGCATACAATCAATTTCCAGTACTTCTCGCTAGAATATTATGAGCAGTACCTTCATAAAAATTTAATTTTCCACATTCTTTTAATGGAAAGACATTTTTAAGTATGGAATGATGTAGAATGAAAGTGACTGAAAGGGTTTTTCTCCAAATCAAAAGTCGGGATTGAACTATATTATTGTGCATTTGTTTATTTATGGCTTTGTGTGTGTGTGTGTGTGTGTGTGTGTGTGTGTGTGTGTGTGTGTTTTGTCTCTTATATATTTGTCTTATGAAACCCCAGGGCTTTAGTAGTTCGGATGCAAATCACACACTATAGAATTCTTACAGAAACAGTAAATGTTAGAAGGTATAAACAGTAGACACAGAAGCCATAACACATTTAGAGGGGGGTTTCTATCTCCACTCAAAATCATTCCTAAAACTCTATTAGATAAGTAACTAGTTTAGTATCCAGTAATTACAGCAAATATTTAGGAGAAGAAATCTGCAGATTAAAATAAATATCCATAATGGAATGAGAATTTATTTCCTCCCAACTCATTTAAGTCTCTAAACTATATAACCATTTCCCATTAACTGTGGCTTATTTTAAATATTTCCCTTGTCTTAAAAATCCACCTCCATTTCTACAGAATCTCTTGTTTCAACCATCTCTGAGAATTTAACTATTATCTGATCTATGTCATATTTTTATCACCAATTTGACACAGAAATTGCTTTCATTTATTTTCATCATTTTTTTCTTTCCTCCTGTCATTTGGGAGCAGGTGTTTTTTGTCTTCAGCCAAGTGCCACCCCAGGTTGCTTGCAGACTCATCCATACCACTACCAATTCAGTTTTAGCAAATTTTTGATCTAGCAAATATATTCTCTCTGGATATTCAACCTCTCTTTCTCTCCTCATCAGCATTTAAAAATGCTCAAGAATCTCTTGCCCTTGATCCTTTGCATTCCTCCAGTTGCCTCTCCTTTCAAAGCAAAGAATTACTGAAAATTTGCCTGTATTTATCTCTTTTTCAACACAACTCCCCAACTTACTCATATCTCTCATTTCTCCCAACACAGTTCAAACTATTGCATGGAAGGCCCTAGAGATTCCATGTAGCTATCTCCATTGAATGTCCCATATCTCCTCCAAGCTTCCGCCATTTCTACCAGTTGTGAGGCCAGAAACCTAGCAAGAAGTGAACATTGTCTTCCTGTTTCACTACCTATTCCTCATGGAATCCTGCCATATTTCATAGACTAGGTAAAAGCTAAGCATAATTACTAGCTTGTGGTCAAACACTTTATCATTATGTGCTTTTCTTTAATCTTTTGTGCTTTTGTTGCCATGTATTTTAATACTACAACTATTTAAATCTCAATCTTAAATATTTTTCCAATTATCTGTGGAAATGTTCTGTCAGTTTATAATTACTATACTAGAAGTGTTCAAAAGGGCTGGATTTAATACCATAACAATATTTTCATTCTATTTTTGCCCTAACCAACTTGGTCAGTAGTAAATGGTATTTTACATTTTTGAATCTTAGTAAGACTTGAATGTTTTCCCACAGCTTGCATTTTTACCCTTGGCTCATTTTCTTATTGTTATAACAACTTCTCATTAGTTTGCACACAAACTAAAAATTTATATGACTCTTTCGAATAAGTTTTGTTTCCCAATTGCAATGTACCAAAATTATACATTATTTTAAGTCTGAATACATGTATACAGAATATAATCAGATAAAATTATCTCAGGTTATTATAGAAAATCGGAAAGTCATCATTAATGAAATATCAGCAGCATCAGAGACATAGCCATTACACTGGGTGGAGAATAACAGAGCCAATGACTTATGTTCTTACTCAGATTGAAGAAAAACCCAGAATGTTTTAGTAGTGTATTTTAGGACAGATACTATATTATTTCTCAGTGAAGCTCAGAGTTCTTTATTTTAGCCAATCTCAAGGCAAGGAGTCTTACTTTACAGGGAACTGTGAGGTATCTCCAATGTCTCCAACTTGGGTGTATCTGTCACTTTGATTAGCATCTCTCTGCTCCTCCTCCTGGATTAGTAATAATATTGGAAGGTGGGGGTTGAGGAGCACAAATGAGCAGCACAGCTGTCTCACCAGTCCCCAATGTCCATGAGAACCAAACATTTATTCTTTCTTTACCTACCACTGGGTTTCTGAGACTCCTGGAGAGAAAGGGGTTTCTTGGGACTATCTGCTGCACTGGGCACTGTCCATTAGAAAGGCAGCAGCTTAAAAAAGCAGAAATCACAAGAGCACCTTCTTCTTGACATAAATGTCCTCTATCAGACAATGTAAATTAAAAACACAATATGAGCAACTGAGACATGGAAGCTTATACTTGGGAATATGATTTGCCCAAGATAGCTTGTTGTATGAGGTGAATACACCTGCAGTTCCTGGGTAGGGGTTTTGCAAAAGCAGACTATCATTGTTATTTGTCCCAAATCCTCCTAACATTATGAATACAAGGACAAAAAAAGGAGAGACAAAAAATGTCCTACTTTGATGCTCTATATTCTACTTCCTCAGCCCTCACAGATGAGCCTTAGAAAAGAGGAGATAAGCATGAATAAAATGGAAATTCCAAATGGCAAAAAATCACTCCTGTCTGATTCATGTTGTTCTCAGAATGGTAAAAACTTATTATCTCGTTCTAATAAAGAGGCCACTCTGATTAGTTCCTATGTGATTGTAGCATAAAGAGCAATGATAATATGTTTGGTTGATGAGTTAAGATATTAAATATTTATAATGGTTGATAAAGATCAACCATACAGATCAATTCATATTGACTTCTCATGACTGTCCAGATCAAACTGAGAAAGAAATGTTGTAATCATGCAGTTAGTACAAAGATGATAATTGGCAAAATGGATAATTCAGGTAAAAATAGCCTTTATTTCATGCCTCAGTTATCAATGTTCACTGATCCTTACAATTTTTCTTTAAAATGACAAAATGGAAAATCATTCACTCTAGCTATTTGACAGTGAAGATAACTATAATAATGCTGGATATGGTTATTTTTCCCTAATTTTGGCATGCCATTTATTTTTTATTTCTCTACAAAGAGAATAGGGAGAAAAGCTTTCTATTCTCTTGTAATTTCAGTTTCCTTTTTTATCAAACTTATAATCATAATAACCAGTGGAATATGCTGAGATTATTATTTCAATACAAAATAGGATGAATATCTGTCTGAATTTGTGTGTGGTATGAAAGGTTAAATGCAATCAGGGTAAGTGTAAAGGAAAAATGAGCAGACAGTGACTACCTTAGCTATCTAGCTCTGTTTTTTTCTTGTTTCATCTTCTAAGAAGTGTCTATAGTCACATTTGGTTGATTTCTTTCATGATAATTATTAAGATGTCTGGAATTTTCCTTTTTCTTGAATTATTTTGTATCTTATAGAGTGTTCCCTTCAGCTACAAGTAATATGAAATTGAGTGGAGTGGCTTAACCACATACATTTTCTCTGCAGCAAACAGGGGGTAGAGGTAAACATTATGGTTGGGAACCAGGTTCCCCCTACCTTCCTATTCTATAATCTTAAATATATGACTTTTATCCTTATGTTCACAGAATGGCTGATGTGCCTCTAAGCATCCCATTTTTATTCCAAGCAGCAAAAAGAAAAAGGATTAAGAGACAAAAGAAAGTGCCATGTAAATCTGACCCTTTTTAACTACAAGAGCATCTCTTCTTCTCAATCGACAAAGGAACAACCAGTGTACACATATCCCTTTGAGGATTCCTCCTTTCAGAATTCATGAGCTATCTCCAGTGGGGGCTGGGGGAGCGGGGGAGAACAGATCAAGTGCAGCTATCACAAAAGAACGAAAACTTGCAAAAATGCATCTACACATAGCTTCCACCACCAGAGAACTGTCCCTGTGGGGATCTGCATAGTCTAAATCATAGTCATGATTTAGAAAAATTGATGTATACTCTCTTTATATTGAAAATAAATTGGCTCACTTTCTCTGTACTATAACTCATCATTTGGATATTCTTTATCAATGTAAAACAAAGGGATCCTCAGAAGAAGAGTTGATATTCTCAGATAATTTTAATAGTTTTGCATCAGGACAATAAATCAAATGTTGATCCTTCCGAGTGTTAATCTCTCGTTCACATGGCATCCCTGATACAACAGGGTCATATAGTATCTGCAGTCTATTCCCATCACTGTGGAGATGATATCCTGTTAGAAGCACCTTCTCACTCAGCTCACGGTGAAGCCTGCCTTTTCCATCCCACTGTGAGAATGAGCTCAGCATTCTCAGTAAATCCTTCGACATAGTCCCCTTAAAATGCAACCAATTTATTCTCCCTTTAAAAATCCCTCTTAAAATTTTTATAATTTCTGGAACTCATTGACTATGTTTCATGCTCACAAGAAAACCACCTGATTCTATGACATATGTAGTCCATCCTCTATGCACAAATTACCTTACTTTTCAGAAGGTAATTTAGGAGCATAACTTGAGGACAATCAAATGTCTACATCTAGAAATAGATGTTGAATGTGTTTTTATTCCTTGACTAATTTTCCAAAACCATTTCCCTTATGTCCCAGAACTTTAAATCTGCTGTAAGCACTCCTTCCTGCACCAATCGTTATAAAGCAGGGATGGGGAACCTTTTTTTTTGTCAAGGGCCATTGGAAATTTATAACACCACTAGAGGCCTGGTGCACAACATTCAGGCACTGCGGGGGAAGGGTCTCTTAACACTGGCCTGTGCCCAATCGTGGTCCGGGATCCCTCGAGGGATGTCCACCTGTCAGCTTAGGCTCAGTGGCCACTGTGCTTGCCAGCTGTGAGCCTGGCTTCTGGCTGAGTGGTGCTCTCCCTGGGAGAGAGCACTGACCAACAGGGGGCAGCTCAAGCATGGAGCATCTGCCTCCTGGTAGTCTGTGTGTGTCACAGCAACCAGTCGTTCTGCCATTTGGTCAATTTGCATATAAAGGTTTTATTATGTAGGATTCATGGGCCATACAAAATTGTCAACTTAAAAATCAGCCTGCTATATTCAATCAAACATTTAACTCACCCCTAATGCTTTGCCAAGTTTAGAGCAAATGATTTCGAAGGTCTTATACCCGAAGGCCGGACGTTCCCCACCCCTTTATAAAGGAAGCTTACATCCCTTTTAATCATACATGTCCCATAGCTTTTCTTTCGGATCAGAACATTCTCATTTGATCAAACTCACTCAGCCGGCAGTTAACATCTTTGGAGTCAAATGTAACAGCTACTTACAGGACACATCATTTCTAATTTAACCTGCCTCTCTGCCAAATTGTTAAAAATCATCTAACTAAATTACTGGTGAAAATTATCAACCTTAATTTGACACTTTAAGAATCAATGGTTATTGTTTCGTTCATTTTTTTTATTTTTATTTTTGCTGTGCAGAAGATTTTTTTTTTTATGTAGTTCCATTTGTTTATTTTCTCTTTAGTTTCCATTGCCCTAGGAGCTGTATCAGTGAAGAAATTGCTGAGGCACATGTCTGAGATTTTGCTGCCTGTGGAATACTCTAATATTTTTATGGTTTCCTGTCTTACAAAAAGAAAGCCCACTGCATGGGAGAACATATTTGCCAATGTTTCACTGATAAGGGTTTAATCTCCACCATTTATAGGGAACTCATACAACTTAACCAAAGGAAGATAAACAACCCAATCAAAAAATGGGCAACGGACCTAAATAGACACTTTTCGAAAGAAGATATAAGGAAGGTCAAGAGACATATGAAAACATGCTCAAAGTCACTAATCATTCCAGAGATGCAAATTAAAATGACAATGCAGTACCATCTCACACCTATCAGAATGGCTATCATCAACAAATCAACAAAGGACAAGTGCTGCCAAGGATTTGGAGAAAAAGGAACCCTTGTGCACTGCTGGTGGGAATGCAGACTGGTGCAGCCATGGTGGAGAACAGTATGGAGTTTCCTCAAAAAAATAAAAATGGAGCTCCCTAGGGATCCCACGTCTAGGAATATATCCCAAGAAAACAGAAACAGCATTCAGAAAGGATATATTCAACCCCAGGTCCATAGCAGCACAATTTATCATAGCTAAGATTTGGAAACAGCCTAAGGGCCCATCAGCAGATGAGTGGATTGAAAAACCATGGTACATCTACACAATGGAATACTATGCTGCTGTTAAAAAGGAAGGAATTTTTACCCTTTGCAACAACATGGATGGACCTGGAAAGCATTATGCTAAGTGAAATTAGCCAGTCAGAGAAAGATAAATATCATATGATCTCACTCATTTGTGGAATATAATGAACAGCATAAACTGATAAACAGATCCAGAGACAGAGAAGCATCGATCACACCATCAAACCTCAGACGGAAGGTAGGGGAGGGTGAGGGTAAAGAGAAGAGATCAACTGAAAGACTAGTATGCATGCATATAAGCCTAACCAATAAAAACAGACACCAGAGGGGAGAGGACATGAGTTGGGGGACCATGTGAGGATAGGGCACATATGTAATACCTTAATCAATAAAGAAAAAAAATTAAAGAATCAATGATTAAAACCATGTTTAATGATTAGTTTTGTTTTCTTCTGTTTTCCTTTCAGATTCGGGGGGAAGAAAAAGATTAATGAATTAATGTATTAATGAATAAAAGGTAATCAAATTGTTCTTTTCTATTCTTCCCATAGGAAGTCATATGGCTGGCCAAGAGTTATACAGATCGTTTCGAGCTAGAAGACAACTTGGTACAGGGGAAGACAGCAACATTCAGGGTCAAAAGGGGAATATGTAGGGCATCATCTGGAGTGTGTGTTTGGGTTTCACCTGCACATAACACCTGAGGAGCTTCAGTGAGCCCCAAATGCACATCGATTTGTGAGTCTGCCAACAATCATTCCTATAAAAACAGTTATATGGTCTCTAGCAATTATTTTTGGAAAAGCATATAGGATCCATGAGATTGCTAAAAGCACAAAAAATACTTTTTTTCATAAAAGAAAAAAAATGGCTAAAGGGAAAACCTTCAACAAATCTAGGCATAGAGTCAAAGTCAATAAATAAAAACAGTGTGATGAATTGCCAAAGAATCCATTTCTACGCACTTTCACAATCATAAGGGACTTGGCCCAGAAATCCATGGAGCTTGTCAGGAACATATCTAAAATGACCAGACCAATTTGCTCCAGCATATGGTGAAGAGCCTGAGAGGTCAGGGGAGATAGCAGATAGGGCACTGCAGCATTCCAGAAGTTAATGGTGACTCTCTTTGAGTCTAATGTCACTCAGGTTGCTGACTGTGACCAGGTTATTGGCTCAGAGAGGAAATCCACTGTCAGAGAAGTTTTCCTGACCTCCTAATATTCAGAAAAAATAGACTCCAGCTCTCTTTTCAATAACTGAAATCTGAAGACGGATCTCTCCACATTTCAGCGGGGTCTGCATATTCTTGTCTCTGTTGTCAATGCACTTCCTCTGTAACTTTGAGGACCTTTTGTCTGTTTTTAAGATGATCCTTTTCTTTTTAAAAAAAATTATATATATATATATATATATATATATATATATATATATATATATATATTAATTGATTTCAGAGAGGAAGGGAAAGGGAGAGAGATATAGAAACATCAGTGATGAGAGAGAACCATTCATGGGCTGCCTCCTACATGTCCCCTAATGGGGATTGAGCCTGAACCCAGGCATGTGCCCTTGACTAGAATCGAACCTGGGGCCCTTCAGTCCATCTTATGCTCTATCCATGATCCAAACCAGCTAGGGCCTAAGATTATCATTTTCATGCCCAGTTATCATTCCAGATCATAGGAACAATTCTTTGTGTTTAATTCCTGCTATGTTAGGACAGAAAACTCTTTACTGAAGCACTGGGAAGGCTCCCCTTGCTTACTAAATGAGACAGAACCTACAATTACCTATGTCTACTTATCTCTATCTAAAAGATATTTAGATAAAAGTAGACATTGAATAAAAAGTGCTACCTATCTAACCTTTGCTCTAAGGAGCCTGTTGCTAAGCATTACCCCCCCCTTCAATTATGCTGTATCTATCAATAATTCATGCATGTGACAACTGATCCATTGATAGAAATTTGAAATTATACCTTACATTCCATGCAATAGTCTCTATGCCAAACTCAGTCAAATATCTTTTACTTGCCAGCATCCCACCCTCCTGTTTTGTTCACTGTTGAGAACAAACAAACTGAAAAACCACAATGGAACAGAATGAATTATTATTTTTTTAATATATTTCTTTTGGTAAAATTCATTATGATGTAGTGGAAATTCATTTTCCAAAAATTAAAAATAAGCATTCTAAATATTGATATCGTGTAAGATTCTTGCTGCTTTTGATATCATTTGCCTTCTCTTTGTTGAAACTTGAATTATGACATTGGCCTCCACTATTTATGCTGTCACTATTAAAGTTGAATTCAAATGAATTGTAAATATAATACAGGCACTAAAATCATGTAGTTATCTTTTTGTTCCAAAGTGAGTGAGTGAGTATGTGAGTGTGTTTGAACATGTGTGGATTTGGCTATTTTATTGCATCTATGTTATTAAAAAATAAAAATAACAAATTTTAATAAACATGTGGGTTATCACTTTTGATACAATAAGCTATGATCATTCTCATGAATATGCTGCAAAGAAGCTCATATCCAAATTTGCATGAGTGTGCTATCCAATGTCGAAATCTAAAATGGGTTAGCCATTAAAACATTAATTATACCACTCTCCATTGTACTTAACAAACGAGTTATGATAATAAGCTACTACTGAATCTTCTAGTCTTTAATCTGTGTGTGTATTCCTATAACAACAGGAGAAAAAGCTTCCTACAGGTTTAATCAATCCTTAAAGATATTTTCAGGTTCCCTTCAAAAAGCCACTTTCCCTGCCCCTACATTCCTAACATGAATCTTTATCCTATATAATAAAATGCTAATATGCAAACAGACCTAATGGTGGAACAATGGGTCGCTCTGACGCACATTGACCACTAGTGATCAGACGCTTAATGCAGGAGCTGCCCCCTGGTGGTCAGTGTGCTCCCATAGGGGGAGTACTGCTCAACCAGAAGTTGGGCTCAAGACTGCTGAGCAAAAGCTGTGGTGGCAGAAGCCTCTCCTGCCTCTCCAGCAGCACTAAGTATCTCCAATTGATGGCTTAGGCCCACTCCCCTCAAGGGTTGTCAAGGGCTAAGCCATCAGTTGGACATCCTCAAGGGTTCCTGGACTGCAAGAGGGCACAGGCCAGGCTGAGGAACTCCCCATTCAGTGCACAAATTTCATGCACTGAGCCTCTAGATTTTATTGTAAGATTACACTTCTAGTCAAAAGAGCAGAATATGATGAAAGATCTCTGCCCTCCACCTAAAAATATGTGAAAAATGGACACAAATACACACACTAAAAAATAATACAGAATATCTGTGGATATATCTGTAGAGTGCAGCCAAATATTTAGGCCTAAAGAACACTAGAATTAGATTTGCCTTACAGAAACAGCCACTAAACACAGCCCATTTGCTGCAAGAGACCAAAAGTGGACTTCCTATGTGGAATGAGTCCTACATATAAGTTCTTAAGAGTAGAAGCTGAAAATACTCAGCCCAATTACCATGTCATAAGCCCCCAACAAGGAGACTAGAGGAAAGATTCCCTTCTGTAGAATCTAGGACCCAGCTGCAAGCCAGCCTCAGCCGGCCAAGATGTGTGTGAGGGCATCATCAGATGGCTCCAGCCTTTGGTTCTTCCTTCCTTCTGGGGGCCAGATATTGTAGAGCACAGAAAAGCTGTCCCTACTGTTCCCTGTTTGAATTTCACGCCCACAGAATCTATGATCGGAATACCTATTTGCTTTCTGCTGCTGTTTTAGGGCATTTGTTACACATCTTTTGTAACCATTTGCAATTTATCTCGTTATAATTGACCTAATATTGATTGTCTTGGCCTTCGAGCATAGAACAAGCTTATGGCATCACTTCTCCCTCAATGTTTTTCTTTTCCTTGGGGAATAATGGAAATAAATACAACCCATCCCTGCTCTGCCGAACTTTTCCTTTGCTGTCCCCTATCAGTATGTATTTGCTAAATAACTTTATGTAAATAAATTGTAGGCATTTTCCATTTTCAGGGTTTTTCAGGTAACTTTTCACTAAGATATATTATATCTATTAGGTGCAGCTGAGATAGAGTAATCTCACACCTGTGTCCATATTCTCCCCAATTCCATGGTTTAATTAGACTCTGCTTTCCATGGTAGCACTCAGCCCTGTGCCCTCACCCCATTGATGGGCCACTTCCCTCCACAGATGAAATCTCGTTGTCAAAATAAGTAAACTTCTAGGACCAAGCAAGTCTGAGTGATTTCCAGAAACTAGAAGGTATGTGGAATGTGAACTCAATTTTTGGCAGGCTTTATTTCTCTGAATAAATTAACAATTGGGAGTCATTTAGCATTTTTGTCAATGTGCCCTTTTCCCTGAAGCCAATATTAGGAATGCAGTCAACACAATGGCAACACAAACAGCAATACCGTGGTAAATTGTCAATTGCTATTCACGTCTGTCTTGTTTTGGTATTTTTTTCTCTAAACCTTTCTCCAAACTTCTATATTTTTCTCCTTCATCCACTGACATCACATATCATGTTGATTTGATGTGCTCACCTGAGCTGTCAAGCATGAATTTTCATAGACAATCACATGAGACACAGTCTCCTCTGAGTAGACTTCAGGGGGTAAGTTTTAGTGCTCTGCTGAAATGATGGTTCTTACGGTTCTGTGAGGCTCGTTTAATTTCACTGTATCATCATTTACCAGAAGCCGTGATATAAAATAAGATCTGATTGAACACCTGGGGGGTCTAATTGGAGTGATGAAGATGGTGGGAAAGTCAAGATGCCCTTGGTGTTAAGGAGCCTGGACTTTCAGTTCTCCAATCTGTGAGATAAGAAATTTTCTCTAATGCCTAATAGTGACTTCCCTTGGTGACTAATTATGTTGTTGCCTTCCCTGTGGGGAGAAACATGCAATCTTCCCATAAGTTATGTAGTACTGGTCTCCTGACAAGTCAGCTTACCCTCACTCCTAATTTCTATACTTTTACTTCTGCTTTATGATTCCATTTTTCTTTTTCTTTAATGAAACAAAAATCTGGAAACTTTGAAAATCGTGGCTTCATGCCCATGCCATCTTATTTCCAAAGAGGCAGGATACTGGTCAGTACGAAGTACATCACCGACCACTCTGTCCCCTGTGTCTGCAATGTGCTGAGTTGGAGCAGTTGTAACAAACCATCAACCTGCATATTGTCATGAGTTCAAATTATGTGGAGTTAGGAATATTGAATGGCCCCCAAAGAATATTCTCCTGTTAATTTATTTATTCATTAAAAATTTTTTTTTCTAATCTAGGTTTCATGGAAGACCTGCTATGTCTTATGTTAGACATAGTAGATGGAAAGAAAAAAATTTAAAAAGATAAAATTAATTCATAAAGAACAGAGTCCAAAAAAAGTTGATGTTAACTGGAGAGAAAACAATCTACAGTCAAATCCTCTCTTCAGTTAACTCTTTCTTTCGTTTTTCTAAATTCTGTAAAAGGGCTGATCCTTGCATCTAACATAATCGCATCCAGGATGGAAATGGGATAATCACCAAAAAAGCTTGGGGAAAAGATTATGGTTAAAGATGAAAGAAACCAAATTGGTGACAACCTAGATGGACCTTGAGGGTTGAACAAACTCATGAGAAACAGATTCATAGATAAAGAAACAAACCTGTGGTTGCCACTGGGATATAAAGTAGGGCATAGGGAAGATAGTCAATAATATTGCAATAACTAAGTATAGTATGGGGCCAGGTGAGTACTAGATTTATGGGGTATTACCTTGTAAGTTATATAAATGTCTAATCACTATACTGTACAGCTGAAGCTAATATAAAATAATCCTGAATATCAACTGTACTTGACAAATAAAAAAATGATGTTCATTCAAAATCCAGCTTAAAAATTTTAAAATCTCAAATTACCAAAATATACTCCCTAATTTTTAAGAATTCAGGTCTGCTAATTCAAATTATTTTAATTCACAGTCTTATATGAGACTTCCATGAGATAATCATTTCCAAGTGAGGTACAACTATATTTAAGTAAAAGGATGATTTTTTAGAACTGTGCTGAGCATCCATCCTTGTTTGAAACTGAAATGCACAGGTGAAACTGTCTTCTCTGCTGAGTCATAGGCAAGCACATGGCGTGAAGGTAGCCCTGTCTAATGCTCCTCACATCACTTTTCAGAAATAGAGGCGTGAAGAAATGGTCTACCTTCTTTCCTTCTACAGAACCCAGTGGGAAGCTGGCTGCCCCTCCCCCCACCTCTGAATTAATCCATCAATTTTTATGGTACTCTCAGAATGGATCAATGTCTCCCTGGTGTTCTTACATTAACACATGATGAATTATGAGCTCTTGTCATCATCTCGAATCCCAAACTGCCCCATGACGAAGCTCCGCACAAGGTTGACTCTCCACAGTGGCTTCTGGAATGTGAAAGAATTAGTCCTGGGATCCTCAATGGTGCTTTTAATCCCCATCCCCACCTTAAACAGGGCAATAACAGCACTGTGAACAGTTCCCCTGTATTTAAGCAATAACATTCTTCCAGAACATGAAAAAAAAAAAAAGCTGGCATTTTTCCTTGTCATAATGCAGAATCCTGCAGCACAGATCTGCTCTCTGCTTTGTTGATAAAATAGACTTGGCACAGCCTGTCGACTTTTATTGATGACTTCTATTTCAGCACTCCCTGTGCTCTCTGACACTCCAAACCCACATCAAGTGCAGCAGAGCTCCATGAACTTGGGTACGACCCAGGGAGAGGCACGTACCCATACATCTCCTTAATCCAGCCACAAGATCAGTCTTGTCCATAAGCAACTAAGGTAAGAATAAGACAATGCCCAGTACAGGTCATGACGAATGGGTGACTGTGGCTTCGTGCGGCTCAGGGCATTTCATATTATTTGCCCAGCTTAACGGGGAACAAGAAATCTTAGGGACTTGAATAACACTTGGAGAAAGGAGATAGCCACATGCACCCTCACACATAGGCTACTGAGTGGGCATTTGTCCTAACATTCAGAAGACCTTACCCATCTCTACTAGGATTTTATACCCTTCTGTTTTAACAAAATATTTAGTTTGGAAACACTATGCATTTGTGGTAGAACTTTCTGGATGGCAAAGCCTTCAGTATTGCAAATGTTCAGTAAATACATTTTATTTCCTTACAGACAATCTGCATCCCTATGTGCAGAGAGGGCAGCATGGAAAAGAGGCCTTAGTATCAACTGGTCACAATACTTTAAGGGTGATAGAAGATCAATGAAGACCAGCTTTTCCAAGAGAAATAGTTTTTCTGTTCAAGATATTTAATAATTAAAGGGAGAATCCAATGCAATGTAGCAAACAAAAATTGGCAATATTTTCGCTAATGAATCCATTTGTGAGTTACACGTGTTAGCCTGCTTTTTTTGCTTCAGGTTGTTAAAATTCTGTAAACAATGCCCAGTTCTAGTCCTTCACACGTAAGATTAAGGCACACCTGCACTTTTCACCTAAATCCCATCCTCTCCATTCTTCCCAAGCATCTTATTCTTGTCTTTTCATTAGCCACATTAAATCCGGCAAAGTGGGTGAGCTGTCACCACTCAGGGTACTAGAAACACAATCAAAGGACACTTCCGTCTGGGTTTCACAGCATCTCATGGTCTCATAAGGGATGATCTTCCAAACTTTCTTACCCAGTTCAACAATAGGGCTCATTGTGACCTCAATCCCATTTCAATTTCATTGCACTGTTGAAACTTGTTTTCTGAACAGCTTCCAGAAAACAACCTGGCTAAATTGTCAAGTTAACAGTGATGGCTTTTGAGACAAACAAGACAGTTGGCTGTTTTCTAGCACTGAGAGATCAACCCTATGTCCTGACCTCCAGATTTAGCAATTTGACATTTGCTGACGGGCAACAATCCATCCTTAATAAATCTCCAGTCCTTGCCCACGAGGCCTTTCATTCTCTCAACATACCATTACTTTATATTTCTATATAGTTTTATTTTACATTTTGGCCTCAATATTAAATATTTTTTAACCTTTTGCTCAATTGAAAATTATAACATGTATATGAAATTATGTACATGTTTATATAGAGAGTTCTGGTGCATGAAATTCATGCCTGGCCTGCCCCCTCTCAGAGTCCAGGAGCCCTTAGGGATGGGAGGCGACCCAGAGATCAGGGGAAGGCGATGCTCCATCACTCCTCTGCCACTGCCACTGCCACTGCCAGAGGCACAAGCCTTGGTCATTCCTGAGTGACTGGGCAGCCACCATCTGAGGCTTGCATGTGCCTTGGACCAGCCCGAGGAGGTTGGGGGGCTGAGGGGACTGGGGGACTCCAGAGGCAGGCATGCAGAGCCACCCTAGCAGGGCTGAGGGGACTGGGCACCACCATCTTGTGGCTGTGGGTGCCGGTGTGAAAGTCAATTAGCATATTCCCTCCTCATTGATTGCGGCACCACCATCTTTGCAATGTGAGGGTCAATTAGCATATTCCTTCTTTATTAGATAGGATACATATGTATATATTAAATGTAAATGTAGTTATGAGGGAGAGAGAGAGAGAGAGAGAGAGAGAGAGAGAGAGAGAGAGAGAGAGAACAGAGAGAGGGAAAAAGAGAGAGAGCAGCAGAACAGAGAGAGAGAGAGAGAGAGCATGAATACTGAAATATAATTTTCAATAGTTTTCCTGAGCCAGGTATCTTTTTAGCAGGGTCCATGCTGACTGATAGAGGTTTATTCTAGAAAAAAACTTGTTTTATGTAAATCAGGAAATATGGTGTGCAGGAGAGATGAGCATAATAAAACTTTACAGTTCAATCATCAACAATACTTGATACCAACTACTTATAAATTAAAAATCTGATTGGCATCTGGCTGGTGTGGCTCAGTGGTTGAACACTGACCTGTGAACCAGGAGGACAGGCTTCAATTCCTGATCAGAGCACATGCTCGGGTTTCAGGTTAGATCCCCAGTGTGGGCCATGTAAGAGGTAGCCAATCTATGATTCTCTCATCATTGATGTTTCTCTCTCTCTCCCTCTCCCTTCCTCTCTGGTACAGATTAAAAAACATTTAATAAAAAATAAAAAACCTGATTGGCTTTCCTTGCCACACAATTTTATTGTCCATAGAAATATTTCTGAACGCTCTTTACTTCACAGAATCATGAAGCTGGCTGGCCCTGTATTTGCCACCACTTGAGAGGGTCCAGGGTCTGACAAACCAACAAGAACATATTCTGGGGTTTACCCAGGTGGTCATGCAGTCTCACTCTGTAGTAGCGCTCTCCTTCAAGTAGTGTTTGCTCCTTAGGGGATGCAGGGGACTTTGACGCTATGCAAAGAAAAACACCACTAACTTGTTTCCTAAATGGTAGGATTTATTTCACTGCTCACATACAATTGAATGAGACAAACTATTTACATAACACCTAAGTACAAAAAATATAATACAATTTATACTGTACATAATCAAGATTCTCTTATTTTGTCCCAGACAGAGGTGAGGAGGGGGTTACAATGAAACAAAGATCGCTGCACTGTTAGCAGTATTTTGAATCATTCTTCATAAACTTGTTTTTTTAAAAAAAGATTATCAAGTTTGGGTTATAAGAATTGGCAATTTACCAAGAGCGGTCACTGAACACGGCGTTTTCACTTCTGTAGCAATAGCTCATTTCAACTTACATTGCTTCCTTCAGAGTTGAGGCTAGGAGGATGTGAGTTGGTTTCTGCTGAGCAGTTGGGTAAACCCCTGCTCACCCCTTCCTTCTCTCAATTCCCATAATTGATCCAGTGAAATAGGCAATGAGCTCCCTGCCTGGGCTGCCACAACTGGTGTCTTTCAACTGACTTTTGAAAGCAATGCATCTGTCAAGTCTCATTAAATGACTCTCTTAGGTATCAACCTGGACACTCTTAAGGAAGCATTTAAGACCAGTGAATTGACGAACAGGAAAAAACGAAAGTGAAGACCATTGGAAATTTGTATTTCACATTGAATGTAAGATCTGAAAGAAAAGAGTGGCATGTGCACTGGCCCTGTGAGGAAAAACTCCGCAATCCGCAAACATTTCAATTCAACAAGGCAACCAAATCCCATCTCCTCACTCAAATGAAGAGAAGGTGATGATATCTCGTTCTGAAAAAAGCTCCACCATGATTCATATATAGATGGCCTTTTAAAAAATGAAACAATCTCAAATGAGTTTATTTTGTATCCCAAAACAGCAAAAGCAAATTAACAGAGAATGAGGCTTTGAACATTTCCATAACATTTTCCAAAGTCACGTCAAACGGCATAACAAAGGTTTTGTTACACACCTTTGAAGAATCCTACACTGGACCAAGTTTGTACATTTTCTCTGCTGATGCTCTGTGGTGGTATTTGGTGGTCAATGTAGGTGCTTGGATTAAAGGTTCAGACTGCTCTCTTTCAAAGTGTGAAAGTTCAAGTTTGATTTTGAGCAATAGTCATGGTACAGAGGAAAAGCAATCAACTGTAGCAGATGAAACACCATGAATTTCTTAACCTAAATTAAGAGGGAGGACTTTGTGAAGCAGTTTTGACAATAACTTGGAAGGAAGGAAAGAAGGAAGGAGGGAAGGAAGGAAAGAGGGAAGGAGGAAAGGAAAGGAGGAAGGAAGGAAGAAAGGCAGACAGCAAGCAATATTCTAGATGCTTCTCATTCCACTCACCTTATTTGTGGCAACTGTCACCAGCCAGTGTTTCTTTTCCTATCTCTATGGTCTTGCCTGAAGGACAGTAACAAATACCTGTATCTTCTCTAGGCATCAGACTAACATTGCTACTACAGGGCAAATGCTAATGCTAATTTCTGGAGGATGTAAGATATAAGTGATGTCTGTTTCTGGAAGGCTGAGGACGGGTCCATCTGAATTCTAAACACACCCTGGCACCTACTCTGGTGCCACACCCCAGTGGAGGGTGAAAATCACAGCTGAAGATGATATGCTCCTTAGTCATTTTCTGTTCCTGAGTTCAAAGAGGCACAGAAGAATGAGTTTCTTCAGAGAACAGCTGATCAAGCATCTGCTTTGAACTGGAACCAATAATATCAGATGGAACAATAAGTCATTTTAAACAAGGCACTGGCAACTTTCTATAGGAAATGAAACTATCTGAACTTACTGACAATGGCTAGCAATATTCTCTTCTTGGCGGCATGCCTGAATACCTTGGACTTTCCAGAATCCAGGCATGGCTCCGAGCTTGTATTTATCTAATGTGTGGACCATCTGAACTACTGTTCATCCAATATTTGGATGTGCTGGAATTCCATTGCCAACAAGTTGAGAAAGAACATATCATGTTTGAAATACTGACCTCATATTTCTAACTAAATGTGGTGGAATTGATTTTATTCCCCCGCCACCAAAAATTGTTGGTTTAAGGAATGCCATCGAGTGGTTTTCTATCTCTACTTTTCCTCTTTCTGGTTCTCGACAGGCTACTATTATCATGCCACAAGTTAACATGTTTTCTTAGATGAGAATTGGTTCTGAGTCTGATCATGGGTAAGAAGCGTGATTGCTAATACAACCTTCTGAGAAAGTACCGTGTGAGACAGCCTTCACTAGGAAGAGCCACTCTGTGTCAAGCTCTGGATTTGGTTTTCAGGATGCAATCCCTTGGCAGAGTGAAACCTTATTTCCAAATGAGAACAGGTCTCCATTTCTGATGCTTCTGTAACATGTACCCACATAAGGCCATTGGATAAAACTTTGAGCCACCTGCACCAAAAATTTGTATGATGCACCTGTAACATGCATCCTTAAAAAAAGGGGTGTGGACATTTCAGCAGTTTTGTTTTTCTCTTTCCTGTAAAATGGTGGTACACTGTAGATGGTGATTAGTCTGAACTAGAGAAAGGAATGCTGCTGGGAACCACTTCCAAAGAATTTAAATGAGACGAAAGTCGTTTCCTAAGGAAAACCAGCCAAACTTTAACTGTATCCAGAAATAACCCTAAAAATTAACCTGTGATTAATGTCCGTTGACATCAGGTTCCTTTAGTGGGATTAAATTGCTAGGTGGAGCATAAAGTATTAATTTATAACTGTGCTTCTTGTAGTAAAAAGAAAAAGGAGAGGAAAGAGAGAACAAAAAAAGTCACAGAAATGAAAAATGTGACAAGTGTCCCCAGAGATTTTGGCAGGAATCTCAAATGTTCCGGCCGAAAGAAGGGCTGCTGTGTGAAGGAGGTCCTAGTAGAATTGGTAGGCGTCCCTGTGAAAGCCCACACATGAGGTCTCTTGCCATGAGGGGGGGGTATGGAGGTGGCACATGAGCAAGAGCTCAACAGTGACAGAAAAACAGCTGGTTAAAATGCTGAAATGATTCTAAACCAACCAAAACGTGTTAAGTAAGAAGAAAAAGAGAAGAAAGATACAAAGAGAAAGAGAGAGAAGCCAGAAAAGCCAGAATAATTTTCCTTTGAATAGAGTGTCAGGGAACACATATGAGGTGATTCATCTGCAGAGATAAACAAAAAGATTTATGTAATTAACAACAAGAAAATTCTGTTGTGGACAAAGGGTAGTCTCCCCAATCATTGTAGAAGATTAATTAAAGACCTGTTTTGATGTCATTTAGAAAGTACTTCCCTTGAAGTCCAGTGATGCTTTTTTGAAATATTAGTTTCCTCTTTCCTCAGGGAAATAGAATGACTTTTACAGTTTAGGAAATATGGGGAGGAGGTTCAGAATAGCAGATAACGTGATACACAATGAGAACGTTTTTCTTACAGGAGAGTGATGATATGAGTTGAAGAATCCACAGGACAATTGGGAACCATCTGGCTACATCGCATTTCTGGAATGTGGACTTTGAGCAGAGACAGAGCAACCCTACACAGCACAGAAGGAATCCATGGGATGCAACCTGAACTCTGCACAGCAAGACCTGGGACACCAGTCATTTGCAAATGTACCAGGCCTCCCACAGCCCACCTGGCATTTACATTTTATTTTAGAGCCATTTTTGCAAATTTGGAGATGTGAGAATATTTTCAATTCAATATTACTGAACACAAGATTTTCCCAACACTTTATGAAACTGTTTCTTCAAATCAGGTAAGGAAAAAATACACATAGGCTAATAAGCCTATGTTCCTTAATGCCCATACTACATAGTTTCACAGATCTGAAGGTTTGTTGATCAATAAGAACATATTTCAATGTCCACCCACACCTTTATCACAATGCCCGAGGCATTTGATGATGACTTTCAATATTGTTCCTACTTTCAGTAATTATTCAACCAACTGTCATGTGTTATGCATCAGTTGTTGGTGAATAATTTAACCTCTCTTTTTTTTCCTTACTGAGGACCACTCTGAATTGTATAGCACTCTAAAATACTCAGAACCAAGGATCATTACAAACCTCATATCCAGATACCCTGATTTCTCAAGGTATATTTTGAAATGTTGTCCCTCCATGCAGGGAAAAGTGGGAGTTAGTGGATGCAAAGGCAACACTAGATTAAAACCAAAAGGCACCAGAGCTAAACATCTCCCCCTCACCTGACCTGGACGCAGCAATGACAGCTGGGAATTTGGGGAGCAGTTCACTATGTACAGCGATGGGTGGCAGAAAGTGAGCTTTACATATAATTAATGCTCTTGGTAGGGGCATGTCACCACAATTAGTTCTATCAATACTGGGAAATAAAAGTTGACTTTCAATAAATGTCAGTTCTCTCAATACTGTCCAAAACATGGAAACATTTTAAAAAGTTGTTTTCAATCATGTTTCAGTACTTTCAATACTTTCTTCAGTCATCATTTATGTTTTTCTTTGCAGGGAGAGAGGAAGTGTAGAGTCTATCCAAATGCTAAACAAATGGTTATTTTACAGACTGGCTCTTCAGGACGTTACAATAGACCAGACAGGTGGGCACCCAGACCCACTGTGTAGCCAAGAGCTTCCTGGAATGCCATGAAATCCCAAAGTCAGAATAAGGCTAGTTTCACAGCAACCTGAAGGACAATTTCCCCTTCGTCGTGTCTGTGCCTCCACTCTTTTCATTTACCTCCCTGAGTGGTAACACAGGAAATTCATGAAGACCACGGGTGGAATGTCTCAGACCTTATAAACCACCTCTGCAGATACAAGCCAGGTTGCATAATGAGCTTTCTCAGGCAAGAATCGTTCCAGGTCCAAACACACAATTTGCTTCTAAGAATTCCACAGTATTCTCCAGATGAGGAAGATGGGCGATCCATAGTGAATCACTCTATGGCCACATTCATATTCTTCATTTTAGCAATACTATGGACTTATGCACTCTTTGTGTGTATATATATGTGTGTGTGTGGCTAGGGGTATTCGCATATAAAGTGAACTACTTTCTTGAATTAAAACATCATGAAGATGTATACTCAAAAGCAAGAAGAGGTTTCTATTTCTAAAGACCCCTTCCAATGTAGGTGGTACATTTATTAAAAAACTTAAGAAAACAACTGACTTGTTAGAAAAATGGACGGAATACAACAAAATTAAAAAAAAAAACTCCACACCATGGCTCATTCAAAACATATTGTAGAACAGATTTTCACATTGTCATATTTAGACTTTTGTTGTTTTTAAGGACATCTATTTTGGGCAGCAATGGGACACCCCTGGCTTGAAATGCACTTGAAATGTATCCAAACTTCATCTCTGAAGTCTCTGAATCATGGGCAGACATGGAGCACAGGCCTTGAGGAACCAGGGAATTACAAGAAGCCAAAAATATAAGAGTTATTAGTACTCATCATAATTGTTGAGATCTGTAAAGTAGGCATTAGAATAAGTTTTCCCAGTGAGATGCGGGTTGAAGTATTTGTTTCTCTCCTCCAGGATCAAGTTGTTTTTATTAAATGCCTACAAAACATAAAAATAAAAGATGTAAGTAGTATTTCAGGAAGATAATATAACTGAGAGATGGTTATGTTGAATCCAAACTCTCTCCTAAGCCCCGTTATTGGAAAATGTGTTTCCTCACTTACCTGCTTCCTCACACTGTTGGCCTTACCAGGGATTTGCCTCATAATTGGAACGAGGCTGGCAAGTTTTGACATCTTCCAACCTATTTTTGAGTTTTAGACAGGAAGTTCCTCAGAGTTAGAAAACCTATACCTAACCCTCAAGGAAGCCTAAAACTCTAGCAGATTCAAATGAACAAACATTTATTGCTTCTAGCACTGCTCACATGAGTGTTAGCACATATAACTGAGTAGATATTTAAGCAGCTTTCAGATTACCTTGAATAGATATAGGGATAAGACATTTTGGTGGAACTTATTTAATAAATGTATGGAATTTCAAATAACTTACTTTCCTTTTCTGCACTTGTTAGATGGGTCTACCTCAGGGGTTCTGGCCATAGATGTTCTTCCTTTTTAATAGTCACTATAGGCACCTGCACTTTCAAAGAGCTGAACTATCTCAGGGGGAGGATAGATATTGAAAGGTCCAAAATAAAGATAAAGGATTATAGGCTCAAGCTAACTCTCCTTCTAGAAAAAAGTTCTAGAAGGATTTATTACTGATTAGGCAGCAATCACTAATACATACTGTTACTAGTATACCCATTTAAAGATGAACAAACTGAGGTTCAAAGGAGTAACTAACTTGAAGTCTGACTTATGATGCAAAATGCCTGGAATTACAACTGCATTTATTTTGCCCAGCACTGCTCAAGGCATTTCATATAAATTACCCTGTTTGATTCACAAAGGCTCCAGGAGTTTGAGTAACAGCTAATAAGTGACTCAGGAACCCAGGTCTGCCAGCTCCAGTGTCAATTCCCCTCCCACCCCTGTTTCCTCAGAATGAGGAGGAGACTGGTCATTTACTCTTTTGGGGTAAAACACTGGGTTAATCACCCATTGGGGAACAATACCCACTAGCCTCACAGCCCCTTTACATCACACAGAGCTTCACTGTGCTTGGCAATTCTTTGAAGATAGTCTTATAATACTCAGCTTGCCACCCTGTGATTCCTGAAAGGAGCCTGCTCTGGCCCGCATTACCACTGCCCAGTGTGTATTGGTCTTCGGCCCGGAGCTCTTATCCTTGGCATGACCTCTGCGTGGTTACAGAAGGCACAGTGGAGACAGAGCTGGACACTGGCCAATGACCTAATATTTTCCAGCATTTTACCTGTTGCTGTTTCCATGTGCTATTTTTAGCTACATTCTCAATATGAGATGCCATCTGCTCACGGGCAAAGCAAAGCTAAAAAGGCAGTTCATTTTGAATGAGCGTCGGGTACCTTGACCCCCACCCTGTCACCTATGCCACTACCAGGGTGCTTTGCCAATAGCCCCAGGGCCCCTGCCTTGTTTGCAGCCTCTGCCCACCCCATACCTTGATGGCCTCCACCGAGTCATACTTGTCCAGTTTGTTGATGTGGTTTGTGATGCTGGTGTTGAGTGGGGCAGGCGCGATGGGGTGGATGACGGTGGCATCGTGGGATTGCTGCTGGTACCGCTGGCAATAGGTGTAGACGAGGAGCGTGAGAAGGCAGCCCAGGATGGAGCTGCTCAGCCCCACAGCGACCATGTGGAACATGTTGAACTCTGGGAAGACAGCATGGACAGTGATGCTACACTGGGAAGGAACATGCTACGCAACAGCTCAGTGCTTTGGTGAAAAAGAGAACGACGAAATGGAAAGCCCTGTGTCCAGCGAACATTAAAGACATCATATGCCAATTCCTTCGAAACAGCATGGCCCCCAAGACAATTGTCAAGGCGAGCCAGTATATTTTAAAGCAATGCATCGTAATTAAGACTTTTGGAGGTCACCTTCATGCACTAGCAGGAGCTTGGTTAACTTTTTAATGTAAAGCTTATACAAGAATGTGCTTCATTTTCAAGTGTAGCAAGCTCTCTAGTCTAGGGGAGTTGTAGGAAACATGCTTCAGGCTCCCTGACAGGCTGCATGTCCCTCCCACCAAGGGAGAATGCGTTCACGGCTCCTAGCGCTGCTCGCCTGCCAACCCCTCTCTCTCTCCCCTTCCCTTCATTTACTTGAAAATGCGTTCTACTTACATAATGCTGATGTTTTCTTCGTTATATTTTTATTATGAATATAAACACTTACATAAGAAAGTGTAAGAGGAATATAAACATATGAAGTCCTTTTCTTTCCTAGGGACTACTACACACACTTTCTGGTGTGCTGTTTCCAAGGTTCTCTGCATACTTTGTGTGTGTGTGTGTGTGTGTGTGTGTGTGTGTGTGTGTGTATACGCATACCCATACATATTTTCCTGGTTAGCAATTTTTTCACTTACATTGTATTTTGGAGATCTTATAAAGAAAGTAGAGATCTTACAAAGAAATAAAAAGCATGCCCGGCATGGCTCAGTGGTTGAGTGTCGGCCTATGAACCAGGAGGTCACGGTTCGATTCCCGGTCAGGGCACATGCCCAGGTTGCAGGCTCGATCCCCTGTGTGGGGTGTCCAGGAGTCAGCCAATCAATGATTCTCTCTCATCATTGATATTTCTCTTTCCCTCTCCCTCTCTCTGAAATCAATAACAATATATATGTTAAAAAAGAAAAATAAATACATAAATCGGTCTATATTAAAAAGGAAATAAAGGATTTGTGTCAAAGGAATAAAATATGAACTTTCAATAGTCATGAAATGACCCTCTTTGTACATTTTTTACCTGTTTGATAGACTCCGAGTTATTTTCCTTGAGTTACGAGTACAAAGCATTGCAAAGTGAGCGGGCATGGATTTATGGCTGTGATATAGTACTGGCTTGAGTGACCTCAAGGTAACATAAGCAAGACCTGCATAAAGTCTGAGACACAGCAACAAAATAGATATTCATGGTGTGTTTGTAAAACACTTTACAATGAAAGTTTCAAGCCTTTCAGACACTGCAGACAGCATGTGGGCAGAGCTGGTGAAGCTGAGCTTAGGAAAAATTAGGTAAAGCAGAACCGACCTGCCTTTCTCTGCTGTGTCGGCCTCATGTGACTAGCCAGACCCTTGTGGATTACTGGTCTTACATGTTGCCCTGCTTTCCCCCAGAGTGTCTCTTCCATTGTCCATCAAACTGTGCACTGTCACCCATGCTCAACACCTCCCTTTTCCTACCTGTCCATAGGGCCCCAAATGGAACTAGTGGAGATGCCTGCTGGGCACCACTGTCCATTCCAGATGTGTCTACAGAGCTGCAATGCGAAGCCCTCAGGGAACTCAGGGGAGAAGACCCACAGGTCTGCCCCCCACACCCAGGTGCTGGAGTACCTGCACCTTTACCACCTCGGCTCCCCAGCAAGGATGTTTCAAGCAGACTTCTCCTCACCGACGATTTGCAGCAGACACTGAATATCTCTCACCTGTCCCCAACCCCTGACTTCTCTCTCCAAGCTGTTCCCAGGATCCTGAGAGATAGATCCTTTTCCCCAGGGGTGGAGGGGGGGATGGGGGGATAGACACTGTGCTGAGGCTGCTTCCTTGGTTCTCTGTGAGCGCAGCTTACAGGCTCCTACCTGCACTGAGACTCTGAAGACATGACCTCAGTTTTGTATCCACCTCAGGTTTTCACTTCTTGGTTATTTGGCCAATGGTTTGACAAAGTAAAAGGACTCCATTAATCTTTGGCTTTTCCTGATTTTGTCTGGGACAGTTGGATGAAGCATTGAGGATACTCCCCCAGCGCCCACTATAGGTGTTGCCATAATACAGGAGCTGTGGGTTTCACAGTGTTGTCATGGTTTCATACTTTAGGGTTCAGACTCCCTGGGGTCGATGCCAGATTCGGATGTAAGTACTTTCTGCCGCATGGATAACATATTTTATTATAACACATGGAAGATGTAGGGCTCCATCCGTATGCAGATACTTCATCGTTAATCAAATGAATCATTCCCACAGGTGCCTGGAGAAGGCTGGAGCCACTGACATCTTTATGACGATTATACAGTCTATGTGTCACAGGCAGCTAAAAATAGCTCTCTAAGATGAAACATTTCAAAAGACTCACATTTTTTTCTGCATAAAGGAAAAATAGTGCCTATTAAATCACTCGAATTTACTTAGTTTGACTCTGCTTTGAATATGCTTTTTTAGGCTGGAGTATTTGGTCAGCAAAGCTGGAATAGAAACCAATTACCCAGTTGATTTCCTGTGCAAAATGCGATTGATTTTTGCAACACACTAAAAAAAGACATCAATGTTATCTCCCTAAACATCCTTGTGACATTATTGTTTTTACATATCAGCCCAACAATCAAATCCATTTGACCTCTTACCCAACTATTCTGGTATGTCAATGTCAGCAGTCTAAAAACTTAGTCTTGGGAAGATTTCAACCAAAGAACTTGTATGCATATATGCACAACCCATGGACACAGACAATAGGGTAGTGAAGGCCCAGGTTGGGGGGGGGGAGGTTGGGAGGGGGGGTTAGAAGGGGTTAATGAGGGGAGAAAATGGGACATATGTAATACATTCAACAATAAAATAAAAATAAAAACACTTAGTTTTGAATAGTGCAGAGTAATTAAAATTTCTATGATTTTATCAATAGCACCTCAAGGCTTGATTCCAGGCAGCCAATTGGCACACCTGGCTCAGACACATAGAAGCAGCATTTTAGGACACAAATGGGTACTGCATGATGTTTTAGGACTAAAGCCTTGGAAGGACTCCCCTCCTTTTGCACCGAGAAGGCGGACAAAGGAAACTGGTTTTCAAACTTTTGGCTGATGAGCACAGACTGCCAACTATGCCAAGATATTAGCCAGTGGCCTCCCTCAAGACAGGACCAGTCCCTACAAACAGCACCCACTCTGAACTTTCACTGCCTCTGAGGGCAGCCGATATCCCTACACCCTGGGAGTTGTCCAAGCGTGCCACCTGACCAGGGCTGCTGTGACTCCAGTCCCCTGACACAATCCTCCTGGCCCCTTTCCCTGGTGCTCCAAGTTTCGAGTTCACTGCGACTCCACTGCATGGATCCAACCTGGGCTCCATAGCTGCCTGCCTGCGTGAACGTGAACTTCAGCCAAGGGTCTCATGTCTCTGACCCTCACAATCTGTACGTATAAAATGCAGATAAAAACCTATGGCTGATAATTTTCTACAATTCCTTAAACCGGAATCTCTGAAAAGTAATTTCTCATCACTTCCCTGGCAACAAAGCATGACCTGCCCTGCCTGTTTGCTGCAGAACTGACCAGAACCGCCAGGAGAAGCGTTAGCGTATTCAGTTCACCCACGTGTCCCCACTGCATCATTAAAGGAACAGGTTATGAAGCTGACCCCAGACCCTGCGGGGCATTATGTAATATCCAGTACATGCCCCATACGACCCATCTACATTCTGAAAAATGTTCAATTCCAAAACCCCTTCCTATTTCCAATTCTTTTTACATCAAGAATTGTGGACTTTGGCACCTACAAGAATGTTCTTTGTGAGGATCAAATAGGACCCTTTTTGTCATTTAATACAGTGTCTGGCATGGAGTAGCTGATCTCAAAATATTAGGGTATTCTCATGATTAGTTTTATTTAAAGTGGCTTATATTCATCTTCCAGCTGGATCCCAAGTTAGTGACTGCCAGGCTGTGGACTCAATGACCTGACACAGGTGAGGCACCAGACATTGCTCCTCTGAGGATATGACTGTCTACTCCAGGGGGTTCTTTCAGTCCACTCATAAAACTAGCACAGAGTGGATACTCAGCAAAGATCACTGATTGAATGGGTTACCAGATGGCTGACTAAGCAGACAGCGAACTCTTATTAAATGTAGTTAATAATGGTAACTACATTCCTAAGATATGTCTAGAAGCTCCAGATTCCACTTGAGCATAAGCTGAGTTGCCTGGGACTCCCCTGTGGATGGATTATGGTAAGGGTGGTTATTAATAGTTCTTCAGTCTATGGACACACACATACGACAAGACTGTGTTGCTATTGATTGGCAAAGGTGGACAGGGACTGGGATTGGATATACAGAGAGTCAACCCCTCCCTTTTAGACAAAATAGTCATATGCAGTAAATTTCAAATTCATCACAGACTTGAATCAGAGAATGTTGATTTTTGTCATTCAGGGTTCCAGGAAGTTTAAAATGTTCCTCTAGAGATATACCAGTAGAACCTTATGCCCCCTTACGATTTTGTCATTCCAGCAGTCCGAAGATTTGAGGTTGGCTGCCAGGATTTATAAATATAACAAACTGCTGCAATACTGTTTTACTCATGAGAACTTTAATATCTATATTTAGTACTAATACAGTATTAAGATATCAAGATCATAGATTTGTAAAGCTTAGCATTCACTAGTCACCTGAATAGGCTTATTAAACCACAGAGTGCCCAGTCCTCCTCAAACAGGCTCTAATTCTGCAGCTCAAGGTGGGACCTGATCATCTGTGTTTCTATAAAGTCCCAGGTGATGCTGGTGGTGCTGACCCAAAGACCCCAACAGAGAATCACTAATCCAGATGTCAAACACTGACTCTCAGCCTGTATACTACCGAAGCAGAAGGTGCTTGGGATCCAGGAATTTCTCCAGTCTGTTTTATTTTTGCCAACAGCAAAAACATAGAAACATTATTTGGCCAAAGAGCAGGAAAATATCAGGAATCACTTAGACTGTAGTTAAAAGGAAGAACTTACCCCCACACCTTTTCTCTTCTACACTACTGGATCTTGCCACAGAAACTTCTGGAAAAAGAAAAAATCCAATCACAATGTGTAAGAGGTATTGGGAAGAAATATCAGTGATTCAGTTACAAAATGTCCAATGATACTGAGTTTTATGTGAGTCAAAGTTCTAAAAGCCTGATTTTAATATATATATATATATATATATATATATATATATATATATATATATATTTGTTTCTTTGTTCAACCAGTCTGAGCTACAGTTGGTCCAGGTCACCTTGATTGGGAAGGGGTGAGATTCATTAGCACAGATAAAAAGTGCAATGGTCCCCTGAGCTATAGCCAGGGCACTAGCTTCAAAACGAAGCCAGAGAATGAGCGGATTTTCGGTGACAATGCATCCTGCCGGCTGTGGAACCTACAGTGTTGGCCCATGGTGTTCCTGTCACAGATCTTTTGTTTCATCAAAGCAGGGTTGTCACATTCCCTACAGAGGGGACTGATCCACCAGAGCTCCCAGGAAATGGCCAGAACAATAAGTCCCTGTCCAGAGCCCATTGATGCTCTGCTATGCCACAACTGGAAACACCATTGTGAGGAGAAATCCACCTACACAATGAAACACCATTTCAGGATGCCAGAAACACTGTTCTCTTGGTATTGCTTTTTCCTTAGGTACCAAGCATTAAAAATCTATCTATGATTAAAAAGGGAAACAACAACATAAATATTGCAGCTTTATACCTCACATGAATGAAGTGCTCTACAAATCTAAAGCTTATTATACTTTTCTCTAAAACATTATCTCTTCCATAAATGGAGGAAGATAAGCTATTACCTACTATTGCATTATAAAGGCTGATCTCTGCTTTGGTCCTTGTCTCAGTCCTAACCTACACAGTAGGCATGTGTGAAATGATATGTAAGTATATATACCAGACCTACAGTATAGTGAGCAGGTGATAGGTATATCACCTATCACTAACAACTCGATTTGACTTGGAAAAGGCAGTGGCCTAGATTTGACATAGGAAAGGCAGTGGCAAGAGGGCCAGTTCCCTCTTCTCCAAGATAAAAGCCATGATGGTTTCCCCATTCCAAATACACTAAGTTTTCATAAAGAAAATGGTCCTTCTGCTCTGTGCAAACACATGCACACAAGCATTAACAAAACATTTTACTTAATAATTAAAATAACCAAATGTGCCACTTGCATTTTTGGAGCAAAATCTTCCACATGTGTTATAGTCCATAAATTGTAGAAATAACAACTGTGCTTAAAAATGTCTATAGTTGAAAAATCTTAAAACACATAGGCTAAATTTAAGTCTAAACTTGCAGCTATCTATAAACCTACACTAATCACCCTGAAAACACAAGAGTTGGCAGAATCATCTGTTTTACCAAAAAGGACCTCAAAGGACAGTTACAACTCTAAATGAGGACTCATTTCCACTTTGAATGTGGGCACTGATCTTGCTCACACTCTGCCCTTACCTGGGATGAAATTGGAATCAAATATACATGGCCGGCTCTCCGTGGTGTTTCCAGAACACTGACTGCCCATGGGGAACAGAAGGATGCACTGGCGGGCGCGAACCTGGACTCCAGACACATCACACTCCGACCAGTCTGACCACTCTGACCAGCTCTCTGCAGTGACCAGAAGCGGGCAGAAGAGACAACAAGATGCATTAAGATCAATCAACCTGGAAGCACAGTCACCTCTCAGCTTTCATGGGCCTGTATATAAATAAGATGTACTCCTATCTTCATACAAGTCCAGTAGATAAAATACACACGAGCAGGAATAAAAGAACTGGCATATCACTGACCTGAAATAACGTGCTAGAATTACATTTGCTGAAACCACATGATTTGAATGCTTTAAAGTGATTGAATTAGATGCTCAATAAACTAATCACTGATGTCCAACTGTGCACAGGCCATCAGTGGCAGGGAACAGAAAACATCAAGGCAGACACTATTTCCATTAGGGCAAATGCTCCTCTGCTAAGAGCAGCCCTCACAGGCTTTCCTGAGAGAGTTCCACAGGGCTCAGCGCTTGGGCAAGAGAAACAGGAGCATCTACGAGGAAACCCGGCTGCTGAGTTCCTGAGAAATCTATAATGTAAGCATTCTCTTCTCTTGTAAAAAACAGTTCTGCAGAATCAATATCCCAAAGTCAGGCTATATTTGAGGCAGAATTCATCTTGTCTTGTGTTTGCTCATAAGATCAATGCACAAGTCTTGGGTGAAGGCCAAGAGTTGAGTGATAACAGGACCCTTCACCCTAAAGTGCAATAGTTGCCAGGATGTGTTGGAGTTGCCCAGGCCTGCAGATGTGTGGCAGAAAAACACTCATATTTGAAGTAAGGAGGTTACAAAAATGAACTCTTAATATTATTTATGAAATATTAATCAACATAAAAGTATTTTATTATGTAGTTTGCTTCCCTCCTCTTTTTAAATGCAAGCATTATCTTTTCAGTTCAGAAAGTTTGGAAATCAAAATTGTGCCTTGTTGAAGGGGAAGAGAGATCCACGTAAAGGGTACAATTTCCCCTTAGAAATGTGTCAAGTTTTCAGAATGACTATAATAATTTGGTTTTTAGGTACCTTTCAATATACATGGAACCTTCTAGAAAGAAATACAAGAGCAAGTTATTTTTTTAAAAAAGTAAAACTGTTTCAGTGTCAAAGTTAGGTCTCATCTTCATTCCAAGTCATTCCATGTCAGAAGGCGAAGCTAATTCCATATGGGGAGACTGGATCGCTCATCCAGTGTCAGCCAGCCTCAGAGCTCGGTACCTCCATGCTCCCCACCCTGATTCTCAACCACAAAATCTCAGATTTCATTAGCTGAGATTAATGAAATATTTTGCAAAAGCTTTGTCATAACCAGTTTAGGCTACTCTTTAGAAACTATGCCAGGTTGAGAACCATTTTATTACAGAACATGTGTTATGAAGTCTGTTCCAGGGAAGCAGGGTGGCAGATGGGTGGAAGTGTTCTCCGCTTTCAGTACCGATGATGTGGCATCATCAATTCATCATTTCTAAGTCATGGAGAGGGCCACATTTGTCCCAACGTCCCACCACTCACCGGGGCAGGGCTGCGTGTTGCAAAGGGCCTCCTCCGTGTGCAGCCCCAGGCAGATGTCTCCGCCATAGGCTGGGGCTGGGTTTGTGCAGGAGCGGGTCCTCATGTAATGTCCACCACCACATGTTGCTGAGCATTTTGACCAGGAGGACCAGCAAGACCATACGCCATCCACTGGGAAAAGACACAAAGTCAGGCTGCTTCTAAAATGCAAAGCTGACCACACGGATGAGGCTGCAGACAGAGTGTGCAGGCAGGACCATATCTGAGAAGCCACTTGACCACCCAGAGTAGGGTGTTTGGGGATCTTGCTGTTTGAGGGAACCTGTTTTGCATATTCCTCCCTTCACATCTCGGGTCCTCTGATTTATCCCTTCAGGAAATATCTCTAAACATAATATGTAAGTATGAGGATGACAGAGGAGTACAGTGTATGCAACAGAAAATTCCCATCCCTTGGAATAACCTTGAACCACATTCTTCTGTGATTTATGCGTCGCCCTAACTTGCTCTTGCCTTTGCTAACCACTCAGTGGAGTTGGCCAGTGGAGACTATAGCCAAGGACAGGCAGTTCCAGTCATAGCCTTCCTTACTAATGGGATTACGATTTGCTCCAGGACAGAGGGATAAAGAAAGGGTAACAGGTCCTGTGAGGAAGAACTGCGGGGAAGCACCACAGATGCAGACACCAAACAACTAAATGAAGTCCATACCATGCAGACTGGATGGTGTGTTTACGTGAAGGACTAAACAGAGGGCCTGCTCCCTGCAGACTTCAGGTTGGATATGAAGGTGAGTTTTATAACTCGGACATTAGGCATAACTGATTCCTGATGAACTACTGCCATGCCTCCTGTGAGCTGGGCTTCTGATACCTGTGGAGGGGCCGCCTGAGCACTGGGTCAGCTGACCCACCTGGCTCTCAGTACTCCCTCCTGCTTGTTAAACTGAGACCTCATGCTGGCTTCTGTCTGACATTGTCAGATATGATCTGCCATTTGTCTAACTCCTTGCTGATCTGCCCTCTTGTCAGCCAGACCTGCCCTGTTTTATTGAGTCGCAGAGCAAAGTTTCAGGACTTTGTCAAAATGTCATTAGACTCCAATTAGCAAAAGCAATCATAACCACAGCAAACTGCATAAAAAAAGGTGATGACAGATTCGCTTTTACAATATATAGATAGTATCATGTTTTATTTTCTCCACATCCTTCATAAAATAAAACAGAAGGAACAAAGAAAGGAAATGCCAAAATCATTAAAGATATAAGGCTATTTTAGGTAGAATGACCTAGTTTATATTTGAGTACACCCATGGTGAATTAATACATTTTTTATAACATAATATGTCTCTTTAGATATAGGCATAGATAAAAATAAAGCATTTTGGGGACGTATAAGCAGAAGCATCATGTTTATGATGATATTTTAATTTGCAAAAAAGTAAAAACAGAAAAAAAGTTTTGACATATAACTGGAAATTTTGTGATTTGTCAGTTTATCCAGACTTGAAGAATTCAACATTTTCCCTAACAGGCAATAAGCATGTCAGAAAGTGAGAATGAATATCTGACATTGGATATAATACCAGAAAAGGAAGACATTTGCCTAGAACTTTAGAAAGAGATTTACCTCGAACTTTAAACTTTTCAAACACCCACTGCCATGACTATTCTCACTATAAACTGAGCTGAAGCTTGGTCTCAAGTGGGCATGTGTACGCACCCCACACTAAGGCACACATAATTCAGAGTGCCTCAGAATGGCAGGTGTGAAGAGAGCGCAGATGTTTGAATGTACACAAGGCTGTCTGGGGCTCAGTCCCAATGCCTCATCTAGATGGAGGCTGGAACTGGACTTAGAGCAACCACGTGGTCTGGAGATCCTTGACTTTGCTATTGCATAGTGAACCTGCAGATCAGTGGCCACTAGGTATATGAAAATATGTCCAACATTAATAGATGAGAAAATACAAATCAAAACAACAAGGAGATAGCACCACAAATCTGTCAGGATGGCTATTGTCAAAAAACAACAGATAACAGTAGACAATAGTGTTGGAAAGGATGTGGACAAATTGGAAACCTTGTACTCAGTTGGTACAAATGTAAAATGTAAATGGGTGCTATGAATAACAGTATGAATAACAGTATGGTGGTTCCTAAAAAAAATAAAATTAAAAAAACTACCATATGGTCCAATAATCCCTGGCTGTATATATAAACATAAGGAAATCAGGATCTCAGGACGATATCTGTACTTCCATGCTCCTTGTAGCATTCTCTGCAATAGCCCACACGTGGGAGTAACATAAATGTCCATTGACAGATGGATGGAAAAATAAACTCTTGTATATATGTACAATATGATTTTCCTTTAAAACCAAGGGAAATCCTGTGATATTCCACAACATGGATGAATCTGGAGGACATTATGATAGCAAGAAAGACAAATACTGCATGGTTCCACTTATGTGTGAAATCTGAAATCATCACTCCTGGAACCAGAGTGGAATGGAGGTGGCCAGGCCATGGGGGCGGGGAAATGAAGAGATGCTGTTCAACGGTATGAGGTCTTAGTCACACAGCATGAATCTGCTGTGCAAGTCTGTGCTAGAGCTAACAACACTGTGTTGTTAACAGAATTTGATTCACAGAGTCCAACCCTGTGTCAGACTATCACTCCATTTTTTCTCAATCACACTTTCTGCTTTCATAAAAAAAAGACAAAAGGAACTATGTTATTTGGATTTGACCATTACTTGGTAAAAAGAAAGACCTGTAGTCTCTACCTTGGTCTGCCAAGGTTTGAAAGCCAGAGTTCTGAATAAAACAGGGATGGAGAAAAGGAGAGAAACATCAAGCTATTTCTCACTGCTGCAGGTAAATTATGTAGGTGAAGGTACTAGAGGGGTCAACCCACAAAGAGTTGAAAAAAAATAATTTTACCATGTTGCAATTTGTCATACACATTAGAACTGGAGATCAAATTTCAAAGATATTTTATACTCACCTAGTTTGCTTAGATTTATTTTCAAACTTAATCATAATGAGGAAGCTTGCTTTTCAATAAAATACAGTGGCCATTTGCACATGTGTACCGTGGACCAAATGGGGCTAAGGGAGAGTAAATTCATAAGGAGAGTGTTTGAAATTAGGTAAAAATAGCCTTGTAATTGGACCTTCTCATGGCTGAGCAGCTCTGTACTCAGAGCCTTGAAGGCATTGATCACCTTCCCCTCCACCCCCCCACTTGATGAGTTACATGATTCATGTGTTCAGGAATTTTCTAGGAGGTGGGAGAGAGAATTGACATTTGTCCAACTCAGCCGCTCAAATCCACCCACACCCAAGTGGGAATAGAAGAGGGCAACTCTGAATATTTTCACAACCCTCTATGGAATCTTGGCTTTCAGAAAGAAAATGAAGACAGAGCTATTTCAAGATATTAAGGTTATACATACATGATACCGTCTTGACCATCAAATAAACTAAAATAAACACAGCCACCATGCTCATGGTTATCTCTGACATAGGCACTGAGCCCACTCTCAAGGAAAAGGCAGCATCCTGGAATCTGGAGAGTCTGTCCGCTCTGCTGACATCAATGAGGACTCATGTCTGGAGCCTCAGAGGCAAGAAGCCCATGATCTCCCTCCCAGCCCCGAGGGAGGAATTCTCCACTCTCAGTGCTGGGGCTGTGAGAAAATCCTGGCTCGGTGAACTTTCCCAGCCCCTCAGCATCACTTGGCTGGGAAGGCTGGATGGTCTGAAGTCTCCTGAGGCTGGAGAAATTAGGCAAAGACAGCCCAGGAGGAGCAGAGCTGCTGCATGAACAGGGACATTACTGAGAGCCTCAGCTACAAAGCTGGGAACTGTGTAATTTTAGTTTAATATACATCTATTCATAATCCATAGTCCACTATCTATCCATCCATCCATTCATCTATCCATCCATCCATCCATTCCCCATCTGTCCATCCATTCACTCATCCATCATCTAAACATCTAACTATTAATTCAATTATCCATCCAGTAGTCCATTAACCATTCATCCACCCATCATCTGTCTATCTACCCATCCATCCATTCACCCATCCATCATCCTTTTCATCCATCCATCCATCCAACCATCCATCCACTCACCATTTTACCATCATCCATCAATACATTTACCCACCCACCAAATGTATGACTTCAACCCAGTTTCTTGTTCAGCAAGTTGCTTATACCTCCTGAAAGAGATGCTATACTTTCAAGCTTCTGTATCTTTAAAAACACTGCATCTGGTGTTTGGAATGACCCCCCCTCCCCCAATTACCATCTCAGTTTGTCTGTTTGTCCAACTCCCTCCAGACTCAGCTCAGGGGAAGCCTGCTTAGGGCAGTGGCCAAGATTCCAGCTCAGCGGGTCCTTAGCTGATATAACTACTTCATCTATATCCAATATATGCAGCCCAATAGCTGGTGACCATACGGGACTGACATTATTCACAGGATGCCTCCTTGCGAAACTGTAGGTTCCCTCAGACCTGCATCATCTCACTGTACCTTTCTTACCCTGTGACTAATGCATAGTAGGCTATCTAGAAATGTTTGCTGATCAACTGACTGAAGGAGGGAAGATAAAGAACCAACTGTTTATTTTCCCTCCTTCAACAGTGACTGGTCGGCATTCTTGGTGTGTGTCAGGCCCATGCTGGGAGGGAGGACACTGCAGTGAGTGAGTGCACCCTCACCACAGCCCTGCCCTCCTGGAGCTTTCACTGAGTTAGATGCATCACACACTGCGGACCAGCACTCGAGATGTCCTGAGGTATCAGGCAAGTGGGAAGGTCAGTGGAAGAGATGCAGGGGTCAGGGCCATGCCTAGAGTTGCAGCAGGAGAGGGCAGACACGGCAGAGGAGCCTGTGGGGCTGTGAGCGCAGACAACGCCCTGTCCAGGAAGACAGAGGCTCCTGGCCTCTTTTAGCTCATTTCATGCACTGGGAGCTTCTTTGGGAATTCCCAAAAAGTGAAAAGTCAGGTGTCAGGAGGAAGACCCAGACACACAGCTTTTGTCATCTTCCAAGAGAGAGGAGTGTGTGTTTAGAGACCCAACTTAGGAAAAAGTAGACTCCTGCTGACCAAGGCATCTTGGTGGTTCACCCTTGATAACTATTACCTGGAACAGGAATCTATGGTGAACAGCAGCCAGTTCAGGGCCAGGCCCATAAGAGCCTGGGTGGGGGTCAGGCCCCACTTTCAAGGACAGGAGCCTCTCTCCTGATCAGGCACAGTGCCTAGGGCTGATCACGCTCACAGGTGCTCATGAAGATGTTTCCGTTTCTTGTAAATTGAAGAAATACATGAATATAATGCAGCCTAGGTTCGATTTGTTTTTATGCCAATGCTGTTGGAAGATATAATCTGGAGTTTATCTATTTGTATGTGTATGTTTGTATAAACAGGCATGTCTCATTTTATTGTACTTTGCTTTATTGGGATGGGTTGAAGGCAAGACCCTCCACCAACAAGATTACAAGTTGCTGAAGGCTCAGATGATGGTTAGCATTCTTAAGCAATGAAGTCTTTTTTAATTAATATACGCATAATGTTTTCTTAGACCTACTGCTATTGCTCACTCAATAGACTAGAGCAATAATGTAAACATAACTTTTATATGTGCGGGGAAAACAAAAAAATGCATGTGAATTGATTTATTGCATTATTTGCTTCATTGCAGTGGTTTGGAACTGAACCCTTAATATCTCCAAAATATGCATTTTTCTTTCTCTCTCATTTATATACATAAAGCCAGGGGAGCCGGTTGAGCCTTCCCTACCTCAGAAGGTCTTTGAAGACCCTTGATTTTTTTCAGATTCCCCAGTGCACTCACCTGGGCAAGGCAAAATGTTGCACTCCTGGTATTCCAGGGACGGGCCTAGGCAGGGCATGCCCCCATACTTGGGCTCAGGGTTGTTGCAAACGCGCTTCCGGTTCCGAATGCCCCTGCTACAGTCGCGGCTGCACTGTGACCATGACGTCCAGGCTGACCAGGCCCCGTTGACGGTGTGGGCGGAGTATCTCCCGGCACGCATGAAGTCCCCAGAGAGACCTGCCAAGGGAAGGCTAAAGTGTCAGTTCTTGAAATGCCAAGAGTCTAACTTTCACTGTGTACCTGCGGCCTGCTTTGTTTCTGTAACCACACCCTCAAATTTAGCGGAACACTTCTTGCACTCTAAAACCCAAAATCAAAAAAAGCATTGGAGTGCTGACCTCCTATAACTCACATGCCTTTCTCTGCAGTTGCTATGAGATCGCAGATGCAAATGAGAACTCACTTTGTGAATGTGGCGAAGTTCTCACACAGGCACTAGGCCCTGCGTTTGTAGTTCACTTATTTTTCTGAGTTTTTTACAAAAAAACCCACAAAGTTCTCACTTCCCTTGGGAATTCCTCAACATACTGCCCTTGGACTCACTATCAAGAATATGGTCTGGCCATAACTGGTTTGGCTCAGTGGATAGAGTGCCGACTTGTGGACTGAAAAGGTCCCAGGTTCGATTCCAGCCAAGGGCATGTACCTGGATTGCAGGTACATCCCTAGTAGGAGATGTGCAGGAGGCAGCTGATCAATATTTCTTTCTCATCGATGTTTTTAACTATCTATCCCTTTCCCTTCCTCTCTGTAAAAAAATCAATAAAATGTATTTTAAAAAGTTAAAGAATATGGTCTATAAGAACAGAACCAGATTCAGACATTTTTTAAACCTGGTCCTTCCCGTTAACCTTTTTGCCAAGTGAAGTAAGGCTGGTGAAAGGTGTGGAGTTCAGGCATCTGAATCCCAGACCATGGAGACACGTGTCTGTTCTAGGCCCCTGCAATGGGGCTGAGCTCACTGCCTGGAACCCAGCTCATCCCTGCATGACCTTGTCCTGTAGCATATGCTCCCATGAAATTCAGAGCCCACTTGCTAGCAAGACGTTCTTCCCCAAGAAAAAATGTAGACACGGAAGCAGCAGCAATTGGTGGGGGCTGAGGGTGGGGAGTTGTCTTATTAGAAACAGACTCTGAATGCTGTGTGTCAGATCTGCTCCAAGCACTTTGCACTTCACTCATTTAATTAGCCACATTCAAAACTTCTGTGCATTTAACTGAACATGCCACCCACTTATAATACTAGAAAACATTCAGCAATTTTCTCAAATGTAGGCAGAGTGACACAGCTTGACCAAAAACTCTCTAAGTATGCACAAAGTTCTGGTTAAGTGTGGAAGGCAAATGCACTAACAGTTCTATCCATTGTGAGGTAATTTTGTTGTTTATTTAAAAACTGAATCAGAAACCAAGGCAGGATGCTCTTTGGAGAAAATGGATTAGAAATGTCTTGCTGTGAGGAACCAGTACTTTGTGGTTAATCGATAAAGGACAACTATTCACAATTAAGCCTCATCTTGTGTGGTCAGAGGCAAGCAAGTCCAATTTTGTATTTCCAAGATATCAATACCAAAAATGTGTGGATGCTCTTTAGAACCTGAAGCCATTAAGACACAAGAAAGATGAAGTCTTCTTAAGCCATGCCCAGGGGATACTTTGGGAGGAAATATAGACTGTGCTTTATAATAGTGTAGTAAAATTTTTCCTTAGTTTATATTACTAACATTTAAAACAAACATTAGCTTTGGTTTTGTATGTATCTGAGAATGAGAGAAAAACAAAATCTATATCCAGAAAAGAGAATAAAGCTAATATATGGAAAAACCGTTACTCATTTTCTATTTCTTTCTTTTTCTTTTGTTTTTTTTTTTTCCCCTAAAAAATAAGATAGTTCACAGCCAGCTCTGAAACAAATGATTATTTGTTTTATTTAAATTGAAGACTTATTAACACAAAATTCTTTACTAAAGCAGATGTCTCTTTTTCCAAAGAAACAAGAAGCAAGCTTGTTGGTTGCTGAACATTAAGGAGCATGGTCTGAGGTGAGGATAGCTTAGACAGTTAATGTCAGCAAAGCAGTCTGACAGAAGCGGCTGCTGATGGCCCTCCCAGCATCCAGGCTGGCAGCGCTGAGGCATGGGATTCTGTGACGTGTGCACTGGTGGCCCTCACTCAGAGACATTCATTTAAGAGCTTCCCTTGGGCAGTGTGGGGGATGTCTTGCACCTCCAAGAATTTATTCCACTTGCATCAGTCCAAGGTGAAGACTCACCAGCTGTGGTCCTTAAGGCCAGCCACCCTGAGTCTAACGCTCTTTCTGTAAAAATGAACTTGGTGGTGACTGAGCTTTCTCTATCACACTCATGTTAAGATACTAAGAATTATAAACACAGATGTGTTGAGAAATATGGGGATATAGTTGGGTGCAAGATATTACTATTGCTGTTCTCACTAAACCATGCTCTGAGGATCCATCTATGTGCACGTGTCGTCTTTTCAAAATTGGCCAGATTGGTGAGATTAGATGAGAATGGTAGAAGAGATGGAGAACAATACAGAAATGCCCAGGCAGATGGTGGATTTTCTGGTCCACCCAGAGTTTACCCCATGCTACTGATATGTTATTAAAGGGATTTATACAACTACAAGGAACAAATTGATTTCAAAGACTATTAAAGGGTTCTCATGTGCTGTATTCTTTTATTAATATATTTTCATGGATTTCAGAGAGGAAGGGAGAGAGATAGAAACATCAATGATGAGAGAGAATCATTGATTGGTTGCCTCCTACACATCCCCTACTGGAAATAGAGCCCCAAACCCGGGCATGTGCCCTGACAGGGAATCGAACAATGGCCTCCTAATTCATAGGTCAACACTCAACCACTGAGCCATGCTGGTCAGGCACACTTAAAAAAAGAAAAAGAAAAAAAATATATATATATGTAGAGAGAGAGATTTCTGTTTTCTTAGTCCAATTTTGAGATAAATAAAATAAAAGGTTATTGCAAATTTTAGTACCAAAAGAATTTTGGAAAGGTTATTGACCCTTCCGTAATATTTTCTGATACTAAATAAATCTCCCACAACCTACTGTAGCCTTGCTATAAATATAATGTTATTTTGAAGGATGAATTCACAGAACCATCTCAATATGTAACTGCATTTTTATAGTAAGGCTGTTTACTATCAATTTGCTATACAGCCAGTTCTGTTCTAGAGGAACGTGTTAGAAAGATTGCTAAGCCATAAGTCGTTGAAATAATAATAATAATAATAATAATAAATAGCCCCTCGCTCTTCTCTGAAAGTAGAGAAGAGATCACATGCCTGTCCATGGAAGGGAGTCAGGCCCTAGGAGTCCCCACTCACCATCCGTGGAGCAGCCGCTGGTCCCGTCACTGGAGCAGTACCGCATTTCAATCCTCTGTCTTCCCACTTCCAGCAAGTTTGGATCAGGGAGGCGGGCTTTGCACGTGTATCGGAATCGCTGCTCATAGTGGCCACCGTTGTCAGAGATGTTGACAGGTGTCCAGGGTGTCCAGGGCGTGGTCTTCTTCAGCTCAGGGCAGGGGTTGGTATTACAAGGCTGGTACTCCTGGGAGGGAAAAGGCGTGGGCTGTGCTCAGCACACAGCATAAATAGAGCCAGGTGTTTCTCTAGCGAAAGACAGGGGTCTCTAACACTTCCTATCTTAATATGCCCATCAGCCACTCTACCAAGTTTCAAAGCCTTTTTTGTTAAATTAGGCATTTAAGAGAATGTTCTGTTTGCAAAGCAACTTCAAAAGCATCTGCCCAACTTCTCCTGTGTCAACAATGAAAATGAGACAATGGACATAATTGTAGGGAATAAAAATAGTGAGTCCCATAATTATCTTCCTTTCCCTTAGTAAGTGACCAAAAGGCTAATTACTCGGATGTTATATTTAGCTGTCTTATCTAAAAGATTAAAGATAACATGATGGAGAGATTACCTGTCTTTTGAACCACAGAATGTTCAGTTTGTGAATTTAGAATAACAGATTCAAAGTGATAGACCCACAGGTATCCAAACGATACAGACCTTTAGTTGCTAAGAATTTTCCACCAGATTTCCCTGGTTAATGCCTCAGTGGCACTTTCCAGTTTCTCCTCCCTCCCTCACCACCAGCTTTCCGCCTGGCAGGTTCGAGGGTCCTGGGAGCTGAGCAGAGAGATCTGAAGGGTTGGCACAATGAGTGCGGGGGGGTTGGAATTTAAGACTTCAATTATGAGGATCAATCAAAATGAAGCACTAAAATAATTATTTGGGAAAATTGTTAACCTCCATATCCCCAGAAATAGGGCCAAATAGAAGAGGTCCTAGGTTTGACTTTAGACAGAGTACAACACAGAGATTCCTCCATTTGACAACCAAGGATGTCTCATTAGAGGGAAAATCCACAATACAAAACACACTCGATTATGGCCACACTTCTAAAATGATATTTGTCCATGTTAAACATACATATAAAATAAGAGATAAACTGCTTTCTAAGCTGTATTATAAAACAGAGAGCTGTTCCATCCTCCACCCCCATCAAATTTTAGTTAAGCATTTTGATATGTAGCCTATAGAGCTAACAAGAATTTTTCACCAGGCATTGTCCACTCACTGCACTATGGAAAATGAGGAATTAGCCCTTAACCCCCTCCCTCCCTCCCTCCCTGCATTTTCTGTCATCATCATCATCATATGGTCATGCTACACTTTATTAGGCCAAAATGCAGTGTTTTCTCCTAACACTTGGGGAGCACTATCGACACCTGAGTGCTGAAACCACGATCAATTTCTGTTTCTTGTGCAATTCCCTTCCAATCCCAGTTAAGGGCTCATCTGTTTTGGAAGGTAGTTGTTTAGTGTCTATGAGCATGTCATTACTTCACCCCTGTCATGTCATCAGACATAGTAAGAATTGTCTTTTTAGGTTTCTGGTTAGAAAAATATCCCTTTAATATTTTATTAGTGAATTTCCAATATGATAGAAAGTAGTCATGTGTGTCCACACCATCAGCTTTATCTGGACGTCTAGTCAAGTCATGATTTTGTCACTATTCTAATGATTAGAACTAGATTTTGTCACTCATAATCCACTTTTTCTTATGTTTACAGGGGACAACACTCCAGAGTCCTCTGTGTTGGTGACATCATAGGCTTTTAACAGAAAGTAGGTGAAGTGGTCACCACGGCGTCTCTGATGTAACACCCTGTCAAGGTGCTCCTCCTGTCCACAGCAACACACACTGTAAGACAGACGACTGCTTTTTCCTCCGTTTACAGCGTCTTTGATCATGGCGTCTTTCGGATGCTGCCTCCCGAATGAAAAAATAGCCCCAATTCAAGCCATAAACTCAATGGTGTGAGAAACTAGACAGGACACGTGTGAGCTCGCTCTATTTCACTTGAAATGGAAGCCACATGATAGGAGTGCTTTAAACCTCATCTGGGATCTCCCAGGCTGGTGGCGTAGCAGCACTGTCATCCCCAGATTGAAATGCCATATGCCATTGTCCTCCCCTTCCTGACTCTGTGCCGACCTGGCTGGGCCAGTATCCAGGCTCCCTGCTGAAATGGACTTAAAGCATATGCTGTTTATGGACCCTTGCTTTAAAAAATGTAGGTCTTTATTAATAAGTTCAACATCACTTTATAATGGCAAGAGCTACACATGCCAGCGATGGGCATCACTCAAGGATAAAGAAGGTGATTTCAGGCTCATTAGACCAAAACCCCTAATAAAAAAGTCTGTTCTTTTGTTCATCAACTCCTCATAGCACACATTTTAACATGAGACACAGGACTTTCTCCTTTCAATTGCTTTCTGAGGTTTCATATGATGCATTCACTTAAAACATCCAATTATGGCATGCTGAGATAATTTTTAAAACAGTAAACTAAAACCACAAGTAATTCACCATAAATTAAAATATTTTAATGGATAAAACAAAACAAAACCAAAGAAACCAGAAACCTGCCAGTCAGGTGCTGGTGGGCTTCCGAGCAACAGGAATTCTCCCTCCTGCCCTGCTGGTAGGGATGTAAAATCACACAATCCCTTTGAAATATATTGACATTTTCTTAAAAACTTACAAACACACTTATCATATGATCGAGTCATTTCCCTTGTAGATATTTACCCAAGGGAAATGAAAGTACATGTACAAATACTTGTACCTGAATGCTCATAAAAGTTTTATTTGTAATAGCCCTAAATTGGAAACAACCCGTATGTCTATCAGCAGGTCAATAACTAAATATTTCATCTTATATCCAAATAATAGAACACTACTTGACAATAAAAGAAATTAACTGTTGATATGTGCACAGCACAGAAGAATCTGAAAATAATTATTTTGAGAGAAAGAATCCAACAAAAAGAAAAGACATATAAAATTATGGACAATGAAAACGAATGTAGGGTCAGAAAGCAGAGAAGCAGATCCATGGGACTGAGAAGCACACGATCCTTGAGGGAGTGGTTACCATAGGGAACAAGGAAACTTTTGGGTTGATGTCCATTCTCTCAACTCTCCTCCTGGCTTTGGCAGAAGTTAGCTGCCACACTGTGAGAGGGCCACGTGCCTGGCACCTGAGGGCAACTTTTAGGAGCTCCAGTGACCTCCAGCCTATAGAAAACAGGGACTTAACTCCTAAAATTGCAAAGAACTAAATTCTTTAAATAGTTAGAGAGCTGACTAGAGAACCCAGAGCTTCAGAGAAGTTTGTAACTCTGGACACTTTGACTTTAGCCTATCAGACGGAGCAGAGAAATCAGTTACATGGAGCCAGACATGTGGCCCTTGGAACTATGAGATGATAATAAACAAACAAACAAACAAACAAATGTTGTTTTAAGCCACTACATTTATGCTAATCTTGTTACATGACACTAGAATATGAATACATACTGATGTAAATGTATATTTATTTGTATCTATAAAAAGGAATGTATTCTGGGACCCTGGTTTTCATCTAAGACTCCAAGGATTCAATTTATTAGAAGATTCAAATGAAGGTGAATTTTCTTATTTCCTGACTCCTTTGCCTGTTAGTCTGATCTCCCATTGACAGGAATTTTCTCTCATAGAAACTCATTATCTTCCTGCTATGATATTCCTCCAATTCTTTCTTATGAGAAAATTTCAGTTAATTTTTAAAATTACCATTACTTGCTATTAATACATAGGAAGTTGTTGATGAGCATTTCACAGGTTATGTGCCAAGTTGAGGTTAGTTGTTAAAATTCATACTTTATTCAAGATGCCTGTTCCCATGCAGAATTTTTTTAAATTCAGCTATGCAGAACTGTAACAAAAATATACATGTTGACCATCGATTTGAGTTTCAATTTTACCATTTCCATGAAAGCTTTAGATTTCTGACCACTATGTACGCATGTAGTATATTGAGTATATGACTTTTACTTTAAGGGCATAAACAGACTCTAAGTGGTGTTCTATTCATCCCACAAAAGAGCTTTTCCTAAAGTGTGTCTCCGGCAGCTCATGGTGTGCTTCAGGAAAAAGCATCTGTTGTCAGGAAGGACTGAGGGGCCTTGGGTTCAACAAATATAAGTGGGTTTCTTCAAAGCAAGCGAGATATAAACTGATCTTGAGCCCTTTTCTTGAAAAATCAGAATTGAGTAACTGAGCAGATTGCACATCAGTAAACGCTGTCAAGGAGGATGCTACCTGGAATCAAGCTCCCAAAAAGTGAAAGTAATTTTACTGTTGTGTGACTGATTTTACAATCGACTTCACGGACTCAAAACTGAAAATGAGGGTGTGTCCCTGCGGTTCTGAGGTTGTGTGGAAGATCCCCATCTTCTGCCAACCCTAACCAGGAAGTGAAAGACCAAAGATGGAGTCTTATGTTCATAAAATCCTTAGTCCATGTCATATGCTCTATGTTCTTAGCCCATAGAGATGTCCATGATCTATTGGGGAAGTCCTCTAAAATAAGCCTTCTTCACGGCTGCTGGTGGTGGCTTTCCAGGGAGTGGATGAGGCCTAGGGGGTTGGCATTTCATTAGTCGTCTCCAGTGATTCCACCTGAGCTTATTCATAATTTTCTACTGTGAAATTCTCGGATCACTTCCATGTTTGTGACCTTATGTGATAACCAATGTAGCCCATCAAGTCTGTCCAGGGGATCTCGTCCCTTCATGTGCATTATCTAGTGCCTCAGATTTCTCATTGATAAGTGGTCATAGAAAGACACACAGCATCATGACTGGGAGTGCTAAACCAGATAATGCATTTATAGTGATTATCAGAGAGTTTGGTATTCAGGGAATTGTTGGTGTGTGAAGAGGTCTGAAAACAAAGACAGGGTACAGAACATAAAAATATTAGAAGTTACCAAAGTTAGTCAATAGCAACCTCTGTCCAAAAAAAATCAGATGGTCATAAGACGCCACAATTACCCTAGCAGGGTTACACACAGGAGAATAGATTTATCCAACTGGTAACATAAGTATCCAAGTTTCCATGTATATCATTTAATTCCCTCTATAATGTGATCATTTGGTGGAAAATTATCTTCTAAATTTGTTCTTATCTGAGTTTATATGAAACTGTCTTTTTATCAGTTCGTATTCCTTAAATAATTAGTTAAGATTTCATGCCCTAAAAGATAGAAGTAAGAACATTTATTTAATCTAAAATTCCGATATCGTATAAGATGTATTTGAAAAATTCATTGCTAAGGTCAAAGTCCTTCTGTCATTTCATTTCACCACTAGGGAAATATTTGGAACTCTGGGGTGTTTTCTTGGCTCTCTAAGCTGGGATCCCATTTAATGGATCTGGGAAATGAAAAACATGTGTGTTTTATCATCTTTCACAAAGAATTGTACTTTTTGCTCTTCTTTGGGCCAATTTACTGTGGGAAATTATGTTCCTCTTAAAAACAGATCTATAAACGACCCCTGTTTTATAATTCAAATTGTATAATTATATTCCTGTTACCTCATAAATGTTTCCTGCCAGAACTTATGGGTATTGACCTAAATATTTTAATCTAAACATTTATATTTTTGAAATTAAAGTAAAAGTAATATTGCCCAAATGACATTTTCAATTAACAACAGTTATGAAAATGGAAGCATCATATGATCTATCCATCCATCCACTCAGTCTTTTCCATTTTTCAATAATCATTGTTGAAGAACCTATACTTGTTCAAGGGATCTGAAATATTAATGATGAAAATAAGCACATAAAGCTCAAGGGAAACATGAAAGTGCCAGCAGTCTTATACCAACTGTGTTAAGGGAGTTAACATCTCCGAGGGACTTGACCTTCGATAAGAGGGCATAGTAACTGGCACTGTGGCCAATCTCATGAGTCACTCCCCTGGGATTCTCTGTCTGAAGGACTACTTTCACACCAAGGTGCATTGTCTACCTCGATCGCAGCACTGAAGGTGGGATGCGACCACCAATTCAGTTGCCTGACCAACCAATTCTAGTAAAATGATCTGTGCCCTAAAAGTAGAATGTCATTGTTAATAGAAAACAAAACAAAAGCCCTAGTGCAACCTTAGCCACTTTAGAAAAAGTTTAAAGTCTTGATCACAGAAAATAAAAGATCCACTGGTTAAAATATATATTGTCAAATTAGTTGACAATTCATCCCTGTTTTTTATATTAATACAGTTGAAAATGCCTGTGCTCCAGTTTTATCTGTGTTCCAAATGTATGCACAGGATCCCTGCAATAACCCTAATGAAAAGAGTAACGTATGAAGGTAGTCTTCTTAGAACTTGTGGCCACAACTAATAGTCAGGGTTAATTCCAAAGTGTGGCCCAGTTAGGATTCTCTGTCTGCTGTCATTATTCTATTGGGTTGTCACTAAAAGCTGGGTAAAACTTTACCCAGAAGACCCCCAGTCTCTCAATAAAAAAGATGTGTTTCCAACCTAAGGATAAAGGCTTTGTCCTTTCTTCAAAGAATCAGCAACTCATCTCAGTCATATAAATATATAATGATTTTCACATGCTCCTTCTCAAACTATCACAAAAGTGAATACTCTGTCTAAATGAAGTGAAAACATCATAACAAGGTAATTTTTATGACTGATATGGATGGATTTACTTCTAAGATTTATAACCTTCTCTCTCAGAATTTAATTTTATGGCTTATTAATATCTTGGGGTTATAATTTAATTCACTTATTACTAATAATGCTTGCTATTTATGCATTAGAATTTTTTCTCTCCACAGCCTAAACACATTGTTTTTTTGCATTTGCTTGAATCGTGCGTTTCTTAACCTAAGTTTGGGCCCAAACTCTGCTACTTTCTTTGGTACTTTTTCTACTTTCATCTATGTGATAGTCTGGAAAAGAGATGATTAAGTTTATTAAAGAAGTACCAAAAAGAACAGTCAGGCATCCTGATGCTATCAATGTCTTTGTCACAAAGATTAACAGTAGAATCCCCATTGCTCACCTACTTTCTGAACTTGGCCTTGATGCTGGCTGCCAGCATAACCCAGGGAGGGGCAAAATAGGATTGTGGTTGTTTGTATGGCAAATAATACAATCTATACTAATAAAAGAGTAATATACTAGTTAGACCAGTTGACATTCTGGAGACCTTCAGGACATCCTTCCAGACAAAGCCATGGTGGCAGGACTGAGGCAGAGGCAGTTAGGGGCAATTAGGCTGGCAGGCAGAATGGTTAGGGTGATCAGGCAGGCAGGAGATCAGTTAGGAGCCAGTGGTCCTGGATTGGGGGAGGGATGTCTGACTGGGAGATCAGGCTTAAATCAGCAGTTGGACATCCCCCAAGGGTCCCGGATTGGAGAGAGTGCAAGCTGGGCTGAGGACCTCCCACACCACCACCACCATGCATGAATTTTGTGCACTGGGCCTCTAGTAATAAATAAATAATAATACAAGAATACATTCTGTGTTTCCTGCACTTACACCTCCTACCCTCAATGGCTGCTTTCCCTTAAATGAGGTCTGCAATAGAATTAAAATATTCAAAATGTTGGAATCAAACATAAGTTAAACATTTCTAGGTTTTAAGGTACCTAACATATGGCAATGACATAACACAGTTTATCCAGAAATTTCCTATAAAAAAAGAAATGCCTAAATCAATGTTTAAAGACTGAGTTACATTATGAATTTTCATCTACTTAAATATGATCAGAAAATCATCTATAATAATAAAAGCATAATATGCTAATTAGATCAGGTGCCCTTCTGGATGACCTTTGGGATGAAGCTGTGACTGTGAGGGAAGCCCAGATCCTGGATGCCGGGGGGAAGCTGGTTGCTAGCATATTCGGGAAGGAAAACCTACTCTTGCACTCTTGCATAAATTTTGTGCATCAGGCCTCTAGTTCTGCTATAAATTACTAAAATATACAATGGTGATTAAATAATGAAGGGGTTTTTTTTTTTGTTTGTTTCATTTGTGTGTTTTTTAAAATAGATTTTCACTGATTTTAGACAGAGAGGAAGGAGTAGAAGAGAGAGACACATAAATGTGAGATAAAATGAATTAGCTGCTCCCTGCACACTCCCCATCTGGGATGTAACCTGAAACATTGCATGTGCCCTGACTAGAAATCAAACCAGATATTTATTATTTGGTGCACAAGACAACACTCAACCACATAAGTCATATTGGCCAGGGCCATTTCTTAGTTTTTAACTGTATAAATTTTCTTTACCACTACTATCACCATATAAATGCACTTTATATATGAAAACATAGACATGTGATAGACATCACTTGGTAATTAATATATTAAGGTTATCTAAACCAACAAATGCAGCCACAAAGCTCATGTGCTAGAAAGTTGCTTCTCTTCTTTAACAAGGTAAGGTTGTTTCTTATTCAAAGCAATCTTTCAGGCCTACAGAAAGTATCCCAGTTGAAATACTTAGAATTCTGTACTGTGGACGACATTAAAATTCATTTTTCACTTCTGGACACATAGCAAGATTTAAGCAAGAGTATTGACTACTCTCTGCCTCAATTTCTATTCATTTGGGCAAAAAATTCCATAAGGTGGCTGAGTGAAATTGCCTGCTCTTCTAAAATATGACTCAAATATTTTTAAATTGCTTTATTTTCTTACAAATATTAGTCTATAAAATAAAGCAAAAAGTGATATAAGGGTGACTACAGACATCTAAGTTTTCTCTTATAGTGTGATAAAAAAAAAGTAGTTTTCTTCTTTAGACCATCCCTCAGTAATAGAGTTTCTTTGTCTTTATTACGCCATGAAACGCTCTACCCACAATCAGACAGAACATTACAGTCAGGGGAGTAGACGTGAGGTTTGTTCTAACAGGAGTTTACCCGGGCAGGCAGGAACAACACCAGCAGCTAGAAGCCTAAGTATAAATTTAAAATATTTACTACATAATTATATAAAAAAGATACAATTCCATAAAATTACAACAAAATAGTACTCCAGAAGGCTGTCATGAATGGCAGTCATGATGCCCATCTAGAGAAACCCTGGCCTAATCAGTGCTTCTGTGGCTCATGCTACTGGCAGAGTGAAACAGAAAGTGCTCATCTCCCCAGATGACTCAGAAAATCAGTTCAAAGGCTTTGTCTCAACCCCTCCCACCTACCTCACAGCTTGTGTCCCAGCCACTCAACACTGTCTTGAAGCCCCACAGTCACATGATGTGGCTTTAGGCCTCTATGCCATTGCTGCTGCTGCCTCTCCTGCACATGCCAGCTTTCTCCTAATTTACCTGGAAACTCTGCCTCCTCCAGGGTGCCACCACTGGGCCGGGACAGTCACAGAGGAAGGATGCAGCTCTGCAATGACTGGTTTGCACAGGGGTCTCCCTCACACACCATGAGGTTTCTGCAGACAGTGGCTGCCAACGTTTCATTTTTCTCTTTCTGGCCGGGCCCTGGACACTTGCTGGTCCTCACACAGCAGGTGCTCCACCAACACTGGACTTCCCAGCGCTTCCACTGTCAAACAGGCCCCAGTGGGGTCTGCACATCAGAAGCACGCCAGTCTCTTGTGTGATTTTGGTGATCTTTTCCTCTGTGTTTACAATCTTTGTAAGTACTGAATAATTGTTTAATCAGTAAACGGTATGCAAACCAATAAAGATCAGGAGGCTCTGGTCCATGTGGGACCATGCTGCTGAGCACCCCGAAGGCCGCCTGCGGGGCCCAGCATGGCGCCATTGCCCAGCTCGGCCACGTGTGAATGCCACACTACGCCCCAGGACCAGTCATTAAGTAACAGTCTCTGACCTTCCAGACATGGGTAAGAGAGCTGGTGGGAATCCTGGGGAGAACTAGGTCTCATCTTCGACCTCTCAACTCTTATTTCTTTGCTTTGCTATATTGACTTGGCCGTGATCTTCGATACAGCAGGAAATATTAGAGGGGCTGGCAAAATCCCTTGGCGTTTTCCTGACTATGCACCCCGCAGCCTGGTACTGGAAACCTTTTGAAATGAAGCAACTGACTTTCCAAATCTATGTCTGGTCACATTAACTTCACATCCTCCAGTCACCCAAATGATGCTACTTAGGACAGTTGTCTAAGTGTGCAGCCCACATCTTTTGATCCATTTCCTTCACTCATGTTCCTTTCTCAGAGAAGCTCCCACATCCCTCAAGTGGGCCAAATCCTGGCCACACCATCGGGTGCCCTTGACCCAGCCACAAATAACTTCTCCCGCCAGTGGACTCACTGCTTTCTCTTAGTTGCTTCACTGGCATTCCTAGCTTCTTCCTTATATCCTAGTTCAGTGGTCAGCAAACCGCAGCTCATGAGCAACATGCGGCTCTTTGGCCCCTTGAGTGTGGCTCTTCCACAAAATACCATGGCCTGCGCGAGTCTATTTTGAAGAAGTGGCATTAGAAGAAGTTTAAGTTTAAAAAATTTGACTCTCAGGCGAAATTTAAATCGTTATACTGTTGATATTTGGCTCTGTTGACTAATGAGTTTGCCGACCACTATCCTAGTCATTTGATTTATATTTTTTCTCTTATGCTAGAAAGCCATATTTTTGTAGTTAGGGGCCCTATTACCTGCATTTGTGTATCTTCCAAAGTGCTGTACTAGATATTCAACATTTTTGGTGGACCAAATACACAGATGATACTGTCTGAAAATACTGCAAAGAAAAGGATGACAGATCAGTAACCGAGGTCATGAAAAACGTTCTTTTCTTCCAGATGTAAAACTATATAGAAATTAACAATACCATGGGAGATCACACCAAATATTAGACAAATTAATTCTCAAAGGAGACATGGAGCAGGCCTGACAGTGCCCTAGCAGTTGTGAAAGAATAAGAGAAAGAAATCAATGAAATAACTTCGTAAGGAAGCCTGCCTGGAGAACCTCAGAGGGCTCCTGTGAGGTCTGGGCTCTATCTGGCTGCCCCTCTATTTCTGCCTCACTCCCTGTTGAGGTAGGCAGAAATAGAGGGGCAGCCAGAAATAGAGGGTTCCTGTGCTGCTGGTTTCCCATGCGGGGCCTGAGCCAATTGTAAGTAGATTCCACAGTTTCCTTCCTTTAGCCCCTACCCCTTCCTTTTCCCACACAATGACATAGAGCTCCTTGGAAGACTGCTTCCTAATGGTCTCCCAACTGGGCAGTTTCACGGGACGAGGATGGACTAGAACAGATGTGGGAAATGTTTCTCATCGTGAAATAAGCAAGATGCCAAAGAGGAGTGTGTGTGATGTTCCTTTCTCACGCCACATGGCTTGTAAAGTAATATGAGAATGTGACATGGTGGGAGCCAAGTCCAGCTTTAAGTGTCTTTATTGCAATGATTTCTTTCAAACCAGAACCTCATGAGATTCTGTACGTCAAAAAGATCTAGGAAAAAAAAAGCTTGCTGTGGAATGAAATGAAGAGACAACTGTTCTAAGAATCATCCAACCACAGAGCAAAATAATTAGGCTTTTATTCTTATCTGACAAATGTAGAAGGCTTTTAATGTAGCATTGTATTTCCATTTAAAAATATTACAATATCTACATGTAGCACTAGCTTCTATTATTCTCTCTAAGATTCACATAGAAGAGGCCTGATTTAGGCTTAAGTTCTTCGAAGGCTCTATCTAGGATTACTAAGAGGATAACACTTGAGTAGAAAGAAATAATGGTATCTGTGAAAATAATTAATGTTTTGAAACCATTTTTTCATCCTCTAACATCTGTCACTTTCCCCTTTACTTAATCACAAGTTGCTTTAAAAATTATTATGTGCATGAATTGTTTTAACAACTGAAATTATACATGTTCAGAAATTCCACTCCGATGAGATAATAAAATGTGAAATGCAAATCTTAAGGAAAACACTAATTAAAACATATTGTTGATGTAATTAAACACTTAGATTAATTCTCCAAAAGGAAGAACTGCCTGCCCTGAGCCAAACCAAAAGACAAATATAATGTGATCAAAACTCATGTAAAAGTCCTCTGGATGCACTTGCATGCATGTGAACTAATTCTATAGCATACCCCTCCATGCCACATGGAGCTTGGTATTAAAGATATTGTGAAAAACAGCATCACAAATAAAAATAGGCATTGAACAGACAGACACCCAGATAGTTTCGTTCAAGTTCCTTAAGTGAGGACCCTGTCCTATTCCCCCTGCTCTCCACAGAGCCCTTCAAGGGCTACAAGCTTAATCTTAGCATTTACTAAACAATGCTGCAGTCAAATGGGTCAAAAATCAAGATGCTCAGATTCTGGTTATATCAGTGTGAGCTCAGGCAAACATCTTTTCAGAGTGTGGTATATGCAGGCCTTACAAGCTCGAGTAAACTGAAGGCAGGCCACACCACAAGAAGCACAATCAGTTAAGTAAATGATAAAGCCTTTCTTAAAGGCATGTCTCACCGGGTTTTCTTTGCTTCATATTACCTTGATTTTATTTTATTTTTTTTAAAGATATTTTATTGATTTTTCACAGAGAGGAAGGGAGAGGGATAGAAAGTCAGAAACATCGATGAGAGAGAGACATCGATCAGCTGCCTCTTGCACACCCCCTACTGGGGATGTGCCCGCAGCCAAGGTACATGCCCTTGCCGGAATCGAACCCGGGACCCTTCAGTCTGCAGTCCAACGCTCTATCCACTGAGCCAAACCGGTCTCGGCTTACCTTGATTTTAGAGAGGGTTCTAGAGCTGATGCAATGCTGGCCTCTTTAACATGGAACCTAAAATGGTTCAGACCCCTGCTTCTCTCCATCTCTGTAAGCTGGCTGAGCAGAGTTACTGTCAGTGTACAGCCACAGGTCTCCAAATGGGAGGCCAAATGGTGGGATTTTCTCAAGCAGCCACAGTCCATGCTGCTATAATGCATGAAAATGAGTCCTGGAAACACAGTTCCAGCCTGTGCAGTGAGTTGTTGGACTGACATAGGCTTTTTAAAAATTGGATGGGAGATGGAAGGGTCCAAAGATGCAAATCAGTGCAAGAGCTCAATCTTAATACTGCAAACTCCTTCTTTGCCACCAACAGGAAGCACTTGTCTTCCAGTGAGAGGGACAGCATCTTAGCACATCATGTAAAAGCCAATTTGGCTGGATAAACAGATTGCTTGTTAAAAATTAAGAGAGCCTTCTCTTTAATTACAGTGGCAAGTGCCCAGTGCAACTAGAAGCAGACAAGATGAGCTACAGAAATTGAGCAAAATAAGTGCCCAATTTAGCAGGAACATCAAATCGACTAGCTGATTCAAGGAGTGTTCTCTATGGATAATCTATGATTAGCCCAATAGTGTCTTCAGGGCTACAATCAAAGATGGAAGATGCATTTGGAAAAAGACTATTCTTTGACTGTCTTTGGAGGAATGTCTACTAAGGCTTCACATTTAGAAAGCTATATTTTATTATTTTGTAGCAGTTAAAAATCTGGCATAATTTAAAACAGAGACCTGAGGTTCCCTCTTTTGAATAATGGTAACCAGGTATTTGTTATGCCTTTAAACAATCAATTTGTTCTGTATACACTATATATCAATGTGGTCCTACAAAAGATTTTAAACCCATGGCCATTTAGTGGAAATTGTTATAAGTAAGAATACTGTTTCTGTGTTTGCCTAAGTACATTTAGATATTTTAGTGTCAGGTATAAAAAAAGCTTTATCGGGGACATTACTGGTAAACTGTAAAGGGAAAATCTCTCTGTGTGTCTCACTAAAGTTTCTTTTATTAGCAGAGAACCTCTATTCATGACAACTTTTCCTTCCAATTAACTTTGCAATGACTATGGTTGAATTATTATCGGCAGAAACAAGCCTGATTATTTTGTGGAGCCGCAGAAATCTGTCCTCCAGACTCTTAAAACTCTGTAAATGAAACATTTTTGTGAAATCCTCCAGACATCCATATCAATTGCAATTTCCGATACTGTAAATAATTTACATGTTCTAGAGACAGATGTTTGATGGATTCCTATAATCCATCATTTTTCTTTTCTCTCCCTCTGCATCATGCATCATTCTTTAAACTTGATCACCAAATTTTCAATGCTACATTTCCAGAAAACTTACACTTTTGTGGCCACCTGCTGTACCACGTGATTTTGTGAATTGATAATTACATCTTTCAAAAATGCTCCAGTTTCTTTTAACAGAATGTGATGTTTTGATTCTGACCACCTTCCATAACTGCAAGCTCTTTGCCGAGATATGACGAAAAGAAAGCAAATTTGGCATTCCCATGCTTATGAAGGTGCAATCTCAAGGCTCAGTGAGGGAGGCTGATCCGTTCCCTTAGAGAAAAACTTGGAAATACAAGGGCATGTGTTTTACAAGCACAGTGCAAGGGAAAAGTTCAGACTGTGACCTTCATGAGCATCTGGGGCCTTTGTTGAACTTTCCTGGTAATGGATTACATAAAAATTTGCGATCGAATCCAATAGGCGCAGCAATTAAGAAAGAGCATGCCTTTGACGATCAGTTGTGAGGTGGCATTTGAGAGGCAGCTTCCACAGGCGGGAAGGAAAGGAGAAAGCAGTCACCTCAAGAAGTCGTCCAGGCAAGGAGCCTGAGTGAGAGGCCAGCACCAGGGGAAGGTGAATGAGCTGCCAGCCCAGCAGCCTCCATGGCCCACTCACCTGACCGATGGCACAGGAGGAGCAGCAATGGACCTTGGGGGAGGTTCTCGCACAGGAGGAATTTTATTTGAGAGTTTAAAGTGTTAAAAGAAATATGACTTCTGAAGGCAGAAGAAAAACAAAACCACAAGTTGTCTTTTATTCCCTCAGAATTGGCACCTTTGTGCTCTGAAATGATCCCCGAAAGTCCTCAATGTCTCAGGTTTACCCTGCATTCTATGCCTCACTGTAGCCCAGTATAGAGCCCTTACCCCATGTCCCCAAACCAGATACATGGACCAGAATTGAGCATGCCAGAGTTGCCGTCATAGCTCAGAAATGGGAACTGAAAATTAATAAATATGAGAATATTTAATCCAAAAGCTGAATTTCCGGTATTTCCCGCAAACATTCTCCCTAACCAGAGAAACCTGTCTGATTCACAGCATCTAGTGTGTGCAGAGCACCTGCTGCCTGGGCATGTCATATGGACAGAGCATACAATGGCTACATTCAATGTGTATGTAACAGATATTCTAACATTTGCAGTCTAGTGAGTAAGAGCACCTGACACCAGCATGGCATCCAGCGTGTACCAAGTGTCCACTGTCTAGTCATGTCATGTTTGCAGAGCACGTAGAACCCACAGAACACGCAGTGTGTACAGATAACCTGGTGTATGCAGAGTATCTGATGTTTACACATGCGTTTGTGGAGCCTCTAGTGTCTGCAGGGCACTGAGTGCTTGCAGTGTATCTCGTGTGTTCAGTGTCCTCGTGCAGGAAAACATCTACTGTGTGCTCACTCGGCTCTCCCAGGTCCACGCTGAGGGCTGGGGATGAGCAGGACTCTACTCACCACGCTGCAGCCGGCGCAGTCGGGCCCATTCTCGCAAGTCCTGCGGCGAGCCTGAATGCCGCCCCCGCACTGGGCTGTGCACCGCTCCCAGGGGCCCCAGCCCGTCCAGAACACGTGCGGGGGGCACAGCAGATGCTCATTGCAGTATCTGTAAAGGAGAAGCCGAGAGGAAAAGGAAACTGCTGAACAGTGTAATGTGAGGCCCCAGACCTTCCAGGCTCCGACCCTGCACCAGATGTTGGGCACATGGGCATGCTCGGCGTGGAGGGGCTTTTGTGTCGGAAGTGATTGCTCGGTGAAGGAGGCAGATGTGGCGCTGGCCATGCTGTGTGTGCACGGACGATGGGATGCACGGGAGACAATGAAGAAAATGCTAAACTCACAATGCAGAATGGATCTTCCTGTGCAGCCAATTAAAGGAGAAACAAACAAAACAAAACCCTTCAAATAGACACCCAAAAATGAGGACACGTAGAAAATACCTAGGTAGGGCATTTATCTTCTAAACATAAACATTATGAATACAAAGTCAGCAAAAGTGTATTTCGATTTCATTTCTCATCCCTGAATCCAATAAGGCTCATACTCCTGTTAATGTAATAAGTTAAAGCCAGATTTTAGCATAAAGCTTCATGTCACATACTGCTTAGGTTACTGCGTTTTTTAATTTATTTGCAGACTCCCAGAATCATGTCCAACCTCAATTTAAAAGACTGCTGGTTATCTAAAAAGAACTGTATTACTACTTACAAATACGAGTCTTAGTTTTGTGGTTGAATATACTTCTATATATACATACATGTTGCCAATTTTGAGCCAAATATGCAAGTGCTTCTTAAGCTGTGTATGGGTCAAATCTCTCCTCGTTCTTTGATAGTACAAGTGAAATGAAGTGATGCGAGAGAAACAAATAGACAAACAAAACCCAAGAAACAGCCTGACATTCTACACGTTACAACTCTTAGGGGGAAAATGCTACTCTTAACACAGCCAAATTTAGTGAGACACACCTGACCATTTAAATGCCTATTTAAATGCCAAGACTTCACCCACTAAGCACAAATGTGGCTTCTAGAGAAAACTAGGATGCGAGGTGTTTCTGTCTTTCCCCTCCACCCATGCCATTGCCTTCAGAAACAGAAGCCAGAGGGTCCTATTAGTTAGGCTAAGTCTGTTACCTTTAATGTCATCATGGTTAATACTTGCAAACACCTCATCTTGCAGGGCACTGTGCAAAGGCCATCAGAGAGAGTGCTTCCCTGATATTTACAGCCTGAGATGAATACTGGGAGATGGACACAGCCAGGATGCTCAGGACACACAGCACTATCACAATGCGTGGAAAACAGGAGCAAATGATAGCTGGCATTAGGTTTCCCTCTTAAGAAGTCACATACAGTTTCCCAGGGCCCTGGCTCTCAGAGCTCAGGGTCCAGGTCATAGAAGAGAAGGATCCCCTAATGAAGAGACCTCTAGATAAAAGAACCAAAACAAAACTGAGGATACAATAGATTAAAGGAATGTGACCTTAGGAAGCACTTTCAAATGTGCAGAGTTACAATATGTAAAGCGTCCCGACTGCTCAGAGATTACTAACATGTGTTAGTGCAATAACTGTTCCAAGAGGAAATTGCCATTTATTTTAAGAACGTATTTGGAAGCAGTAAGTCAAGAAAACTCAGAACATCAGAACTCTCAGCATGTGATTCAAAAATCTCCATGTGCTGCTTCTCTCACTGTGGGTATAACGAGGAGTAGAAAGCCACCTCCTGTTTCCAAGTGGATCCGCTGACATTTAAAAGGGATGGGCATTCTAGAGGCCCTGGCCCTAATTTCAGCTTTCAAAAACATAAACAAGCAAGGAAAGGGTAGGCAGAGCAAAGGAAATAAGAGACCTTTGACTTTTAATAAGAAGTACAAAACCGAACTACCATTTCCCCATAGCAAAATAAATCACAGTGCACAAAAACTTCCTCACATTTGCCGTTAGTAGGCCACCTTTAAAGACACCCCGCCTGTGGGTACCGCTGAAAATCTATTTCAGGAGAACCCGAAAAGTGCATGGAGCATAGAACTGTCAAGCAGTGGCAATCAATTGCCTATCTGGCTGCCTTTGAAGGCTGGCCAAACCTGCCCTCCTTTTCTTTGTCTTTCTCCCTCCACAGTGACCTGGAGGAAAAGCTCCGCCCTGGTTTTGTGAACATGTCACCCTCTGCAGGGGAGGTCAGAAGGAAATCCGAGATGTGTAGGTTTTTGTCTGTCTGTGTCTGGGTTTTTAGTCACAAATCCATCCAGAGAAGCAAAACCCTTGTAACCCCCTAACTCTGATGCTCTGCAATTTTAAGGAAAAAGTGCCCTTCTGGATCCCTGGCTCTCCTACCCCAACTAACATGTTCTCCTAAGAGATGCATCTCTTCTTAAACTACTTACTCTTTCTTAGTCACAAAAAAAAAAGGGAAACCCACAGTTGGTTACCTTGGAAACTCTGCTTGTTCAAGGATTCTGATTGATTTATGGATCAGGTACCTACAGGATGGGCCAGCTGCTGGATCCTCGTGGCTGTAGTCCTCTATGTGCAGCTGCCTTTACCACATGACAAGCTAAACATTTTTGAACTTTTAAGGGCTCTCTTGGATCTCTAGTATCTTAAATCACTGACAGTCACAGATGCATTTCATGATGCATTAAAAATTAAGATTCCAATTTTGCCCATGACTGCTTATTCTCATTTTGCAGTTAAAAGTTAATTAATAACCCAGCAATATCTCTCCATAATTTAGCTATTTTCCTACGAACCTCGTCTCTATGAAATGTTTCTCATAAACCTGTATAGACCAGATTCTCGCCACTGTATCATGTTTCTTTTCCTATTTCTTTGTGCTATAAATTGTGTTCTGTTGTGGTTAGGTCCAATGATCGCTTCTCACTGCAACCTCTGTAAAGCTGAACCAATCACAGCCCTGTCAGAACTATGTTTTCCTTTGTTTTAAGTCAGTGGTTCTCAACCTTTCTAATGCCGCGACCCTTTAATACAGCTCCTCCTGTTGTGGTGACCCCCCAACCACAAAATTATTTTTGTTGCTACTTCATCACTGTAACTTTGCTGCTGTTAATGAATTGTAATGTAAATGTCTGTGTTTTCTGACGGTCTTAGGCTCTACAGCAGCGGCTCTCAACCTGTGGGTCAGGACCCTGCCTCCCTGCTAGTGGTTCTCAACCTGTGGGTCATGAACCGTAGGTTGAGAACTGCTGCTGTAGAGCCTAAGGCCATTGGGAAACGCAGATATTTATCTGTAGCAAAATGACAGTTATGAAGTAGCAACGAAAATAATCTTGTGGTTGGGAGTCACCTCAACATGAGGAGCTGTATTAAAGGGTCGCGGCATTAGAAAGTTGAGAACCACTGCTCTAAGTGGTCATCCCCTCGCTGGGCCATAGCGAAACAATGGAATCTTTTGTGGCACCACAGAATCTATGCATACGTTATGTCCACCATAATATTAATTTTTATCCTAAGAGAAAGCTAAGTGAACCCATTAGAGGAGAATACTGACTTTAAAAGAGCTCACTAAGGATTAAGAAAAAGAATCATGTAATAACCCCCCATTCATTCCTTTCACTTAACGCTAACGTGGTGCCCACGATCCTCACCTCCTGGAATCCACACCTGTACAAACCCCTCCCATTCGGTGTTGGGGGAACCTGTGACTTGCTCCTAACAAATAGAGTGTGGCAAAAATGACAGGCTATCACTTCCATGCTTATGTTACATAAGACCATGATTGTAATGTCTCCATTTCAGGAAAACACTCCTGTGCTGGCTCTGAGGAAGCAAGCAGTCAGGTTGGAAAGGCGCAGGTGACAGGGAATGGAGGGCAGCTTCTGGCCAACAGCTTCAGTCCGACAGCACAGAAGAAACTGCATGCTGCCAGTGACAGGGGGATTTGGGAGGCAGCCCTTCTGCAGTTGCAATTCAGATGAGAACACAGCCCTGGTCTCCACCTTGGTGGCAGTCTTGTGGGTTCCTAAAGCAAAGGATGCAGGTATATTGTGTCCACTCTACAAACCTTTAGAAACTGTGCACTAATAACCATGTTCAAGCAGCTGAGTTTGTGGTAATATTATTATGTAATAACTAATAAAACAAATTTTGGTACCTATACTTGTGGTACTATTATATAAAATACCTAAAAATATGAAAGTGGCTTTGGGACCAGGGAATTGGGTACAAGCAAGTAGAAATTTGCATAGCATGGTGGAGAAAACCTAAATTGCCTTGAACAAACTATTAGTATAAATCTAGATTTTGTGTATGCTGCCAGTGAGAATTGAGGAGGACAGAAAATAAAGAACTGAAACTCAACAACAAAATCAACCCACCCAGAAAATGAGCAAAAGACTTAAATAGGTATTTCCAAAAAAGCTATACAGATGGCCAATGTACAGATGCTCAACATCATTAGTCCTTAGGGAAATGCAAATCAAAACCACAATGAGAAACCACTTTATAGCTACTAGGACGGCTATAAAATTTTAAAAAGTAAAGTAACAAGGATTGTTGGTGAGAATGTGAAAAAAAAAAAAACTGTTTCCCTTATATATTGCTGGTAAGAATGTAAAATGGTACAGCCATTGTGGAAAACAGTTTTGCAGTTCTTCAAAAATCTAAACATAGAATTAACATATGATCCAGCAAATCTATTCTAAGATAAGCCCACATAAGAAATGAAGCAGGAACTGAACAGACACTCATATGCCACAGTTTACTGCAGTGTTATTTACAATAAACATAGTGTGGAAATATTCCCAAATGTCAACTAATGGGTAAATGGATTAATGCAATATGATATAGCCAGATAGTCAAATATTAATCAGCCATGAAAAAGGAAATATGCTCCTGACACATGCTATAACATGGATGAACCTCAAAAACATTATGCTCAATGAAAAGGACAGATATCACATGATTCTATATGAAATACTAAGAGTAGGCAAATGCATAGACAGAGCATAGATTAGAGGTTACCAGGGACTGCAAAGAAGGAAAAAATAGAGAGTCATTGCTTAACAGTTTCAGAATTTCTGTCTGGGAGGATGAAAAATTTTAGGAACAGATGATAAGGATAGCACAAAACTCTCAATGCAATTTATGTGACTGAATTGTACACTTAACAGTTGCTAAGTGTCAAATTTTAGGTTATGCATGACAACAAACGTTAAAAAGGAAAAAAGAGCACATTCCTAGAAACTGGAAGAAGAAATAGCAGAAAGCTTCCAAAATTGTTGTTGAAGTTATTGAAAGCAGAACATGTAAGTATCAAGTAGTTATGTAGTTAAGAAAATTCCCAGAAAAAGTAGTGGAGGTACTTTCTGGTTTCTTCTTTCTGCTTATTATTAAACTAAAGACCCGGTGCATAAAATTCGTGCATGGGGTTGGGGGAGGGTGTGTGTGTCCCTCAGCCCAGCCTGCATCCTCTCCAATCTGGGACCTCTCGAGGGATGTCCAACTGATGACCGGGATCGGGCCTAAAAGGTCAATTTGACATCCCTCTCACAATCCAGGACTGCTGGCTCCCAACCACTCATCTGCCTGTTTACCTGATTGCCCCTAACTGCTTCTGCCTGCCAGTCTGATCACCCCATAACCACTCCCCTGCCAGCCTGAACTGTTCCCCTGCTGGTCTGATTGCCACTAACTGCCCTCTCCTCCTGGCCTGGTCACCCCTAAATGTCTTTCCCTTCAGGCCTGGTTACCCTCAACTGCCCTCCCCTGCAGGCCTGGTTGCCCCCAACTGCCCTCCCATGCTGGCCATCTTGTGTGTTGGAGTGATGGTCAATTTGCATATTTCCTGTTTTTATAAAGGATGTGTGATAAAGAGAAATTTAGGGAAGAACTATTAAACAGAAGGAACCAGGGCCCAATAGTTTTGGCAATTCTGAGCCTCTGTAGAGAGCAAAAGATGCTAAAATCAAAGAAAAGCTTCTGAGCATGCTGGAAATTGCTGACAAAGTAAAAGGCTGAGGATATGGTTATACAACCTTTTGTTAAAACCTCAAAAGGATCAAATGATCAGAGTAGTATTCAGTCACACAGAGGGTCCTTTCAAGAGGTCAAGAGCAAGGGCATGCCTCACAGATCCTATCAATCACAAGCAAGAGATGGCGTTTGTCCCTCAGCCATCTTGGCAGGATGCCCAGGTAAAGCAGGGATATCTCACAAACATCTGTGGGTGTAGTTTATTTAGTGGAGTCAACGCCAAGGAAGTCCAGGGAAGACCCACAGAGTTTATTTCAGCAAACTACCAGCTTGGATTGTAATGAACATGGGAAGTACAAATCGAATAAGGCTCTAGAAACCCCAAAACTCTACTGGAAGAAAGTAGGCTGATGAAAGCACCCAGAAGCAAGCACATGCTACCGCTTAAAGGAAAAAAGATTTAGGAAGTGGAACTGAGAGCCCCGAAGGCAGAGTCATGAACCAGGAAAAATTATGGCCAGGCCTTGAAACTTAATTGAGCACACACACTCCCACCCCCCAGTACCTCCCAAAAACTGTCTGGCTCGCTTTCTGAATTTCTATGGAGCAGTGATTACATATACCCTTTTCAACATAAATGTCCATAGCAGGTGCCCTCTGCCTGTTCCCCCATTGCATGTTGGGTGCATTGGTCACAGATAACTTGTCTCTCATGTTGACAGGCTGAGAGGAACCACATGGAGGGAACCTCAATCACATTTGGGCCTGATTTACATGATAAAAGTTCTGGCATTTGGTGAAATGATTTAATGGCACAAAATGTTAGGAGATCTTGGGAGTGGGTGAGAGGCATTTTGCATGTGAAGGGAGTGAATGACTGAGGGACTGGTAATCTACAGACTATGGCAAGAAACTCTCAGGTGATTGAAATGATCCCAGAGTCCTGGTATCCATGTCCTGTGTAAGCTCCCCTCTTGAGTGCAACAGGAAATGTAACTTACTTCCAACCAAAGGAATACGCAAGCTGATGGCATGTCAGCTGTGGAGACGTTATATAAAAGACTGTATATACCCTGTGGTCCCCTGACTCTCCCACACCATCTTGCAAGGAGACACTCCTCCTCACTAGATTTGAGGAAGTAAATGACCATGATGAGAAGGCTTATTTGGCAAGCAATTGAGGGCAGACTCTGGCTAACAACTAAGAAACCAGAGTCCTCAGTTTGAAAGCCCATAAGGAACTGAATGCTGACAACAAGCACCGGGATTTGGAAGGAAATCCTTCCCTAGCTGAGCCTAAGATGAGAGCGCATCTCTGGCCCAGCAGAGAACCCAGGTAAGTCATAATGGATTGCCTGATGACTGAGGCTGAGAAATTTAAAAAAAAAGTATGTGGTTTTTAAACCTTGAAGTTTTTGGAACTGTTGTTACAGAACAGGCGGAAACTAACACAGATCATGACATCTGTCTCTGGGTAATATTCACACAAAAGGCTATGGTTTCATCCTTGTTGCTGGCTTCTTTGGAAATCAAGTTTCTCCATAGTTCCTGATACTCGTGAAAATCATTTCTGGGTAATTTAGAACAGATAAACAAAGTGTCCATACCCTTTAGAGTGTATGTAAAAAAAATAAGTTAGATATTTTCTTTATCTATTATTTCAGAAAAAGTGATGTGAATATTTCTGAGATGTTTGTTGCAATAAAGTTCTCATTGAATTATTTCCCATATGGGAGATTTGGTCTCAAGTGAAAAATCCCTACTGCTAATCCTGGCTTTAACATAGGGGCATTTTGGGGAAGAATCAGTCTATTCGTTGCAATCTCTGAGAAGTTCTTTAGGGTGGTTGGAGTTTAAATACAGATGGTATCATTGTGTTAATGGTTGCGGACGCTTATTCCTTGGCCTTTTGTTCCTTCAAATGGAGACCAGGTTTCCTTTAATTTTCAGTTTAACTCTAAAATGTCTGTAATGGATGGTATTCCTTTATATTTCTTAGGTGGGGAGACCTCCAACCTCCCACAGAATATGGCAAATATAAGAATTATTTGCTTGTGAAGACCAAGAAAGAAATATCATGTTCTTGGTGTTTCTAGTTTCATTAAACTCTTGTTATGCCACTAGAAAGGCTATTCAATAGGAAGGCTTCAGTTTTATAAAAATCTTACATAGTCCCTGTTCTTAACACCCACCCATTTATTTCTTAAATCCAAATTTTCTCCATTAACCAAATGTTCATTTAGCCCAAATGAGCATTTCATCTGTTAAAAAAAAAAAAACACATTTGAAGGCAAATCCTTCAAACACTAGCCATTCTGATCTTTTCCTACAAACAAAACTTTAAAAACAATCGTAAATGAGTGCTGAACATAAACATATGTTTACCAGAGTTAAACAGCTCCTTGCTTCCTGGGTGCTTAACCCGGGAAAGGTGACCGCAGGTGTGGGATGTGTGCAGGTGCCCTGATTCTAACAGCAGCTTCACACAGGTGAAGGTGGTTTTGCCTGAGTGGACTGTATTCTATGACAATATATAACATTTTAAAAAGGAATTTATTGGAGTGACATTGGTTCTCAAAAACTATACAGGTTTCAAGTGTACAACTCAATAAAATATCATCTGAACACTGTATTATTTACCTACTGCCCCAAGCAAAGTCTTCCCATCCCATATTTTCCCCCTTTGCCCACCTCTGCTTATCCTTCAACCCCCTTTTCCCTCTGGCTATCACCACATTGTTGTCTGTATCTATGTGTCTATGTGTCATGTATGTCAGGTGTGTGTGTGTGTGTGTGTGTGTGTGTGTGTGTGTGTGTGTCTTGCTTAATCCCTTCATCTTCTTTCATCCAGTCCCCCAATCACCCTTCCCTCTGACAGCTGTCATTCTTTTCCAGGTATTCATACCTCTGTTTCTACTTTTGTTTGTCAGGTTATTTTTTTCATTAGATTCCACTTATATGTGAGATCATATGATATTTGTCCTTCTCTGTCTGGCTTACTATCAACCAAAGTTACATCTTACAAGGCTTAGAAATAGCAGGGAGCCCGCTCCCCCATAATCAGCTTTCTCACCAAATAATGTTAGCTCAGAAATGATATACTTTTCCAAGAGTATTTGGGGGGAACTTCTTAAAAAATGACCAATCCTGCACTGCAAAAATCAGCTTTCAAGTTCCTCTGAATTGAAAGGAATAACATTTTAATTGGTAATTTAGGAACACAGTGAGGAAAGAAAAAATGATTTTGTCTGGTTGTTTTGAGATTGTAATAAATACATAGTAGAGGATTATCTGTATGGTAAGACTTTATGTAAGTATAATATATAAATATTACATTGTCTATATAAATATTTACCACATAACAAATGACTGCACGCAGTATTTTATGAGGCTCTCAGGGAATCCATATCACTAGATACAAGCCTTACTACATTTTAATTAAAAGGAATTGAAAGTCATTTTCTTTCACATGGGACTAATACAATAAGTTTATGGGAGTATGGTAGAATAAGAACGCTGAAAGGGATGTGAAAATTACCTACTTGGATATTCTCCAACGGCCATAAATGGAAATGTACTTTAAATATGCAAGAGAGAGTGAAATACTACAACTGTAGATTTTATGAGGCCAAAATCAAAAAGTCTGATTCTATAAAAACCAACAAACTGTTAAATGCAAGACTGAACTGAAATATCCCCAGGACGTGCTGATAGCTTAAAATACACACGGGAAAGACTGTCCCACCCTGGGTCCTACCGTGGCTGCACAGAGGGTATCTGTTAATAGAAGAGTGAGTACTAGTTAGAGATATAACAAAACCTTGACTATGTTCCCACCTATGCTCCAGCTACTTAGTATAGTTCTGATGGAGAACTTCACTTCATCTGGCCAGGACATCTGGACCTAGGACCACCTTTGCTCCTACACGGAACAGTAGGTTTTGAGACAGGGGCAGCTAGATTCCAACAAACACAAGTTTTCCCCAGCAAACTCACTTGCTGAACCCCAGGAACCCAGCACAGACTGGGGCAGGGTGTCCACTGTCCCTGGGGCTTGACCCCATTTGGAATTAATTGCTCAGTTAAGAGGACCACACAGGGACCACGGGAGCCCAGGGAAGCTGTCAACACGAGGCTTTGGTCAACATTTAAGGATGACAGGAAAAGCAGAGGACAGTTCAGCTCAAGAGAAAGGAAAGCCACAGATAAGCTAAGCTAGATCCACAACTAAAGCCGCAGAGAACCGACTGCACGGGAATGATAGTAAGTGTGAGGACGGCAATACTGGGCAGAGCGGTACGTACCTTTCCTCTCGGTTCTGGCCCACGCACACCCTGCCCCCGTGCCGGGGCGTGGGGTTGCTGCAGGACCGCTGGCGCACCTGGAAGCCAATCCCACAAGTGGTGCTGCAGGGAGACCAGGAGGTCCAAGGGGTCCAGCCTCCATTCCTGGGGGGAGAGGGAGGAAGCAATGCGGTCACTGAGTCACACTGGCTCAGAGTCCATCCCCCGTCTGCACCCAACTCCCAATGCAGGTGCTTCCCCGTGTGGACCACCGATTACGGGGTGTGAAGAGAAAGGGAACCGGGGCCAGGGGACTGAAGGTACTGCGCCCTTGGGATCTGTTACTGTGAGATTTTTCTCCCTGGCATCCAATGTCAGAGTCCGGGTAGGAAATTAAAGAGTGACATTTTAAGTGCACTATAAAGAATTCAAAATGGGCTATATTAGAAACTATTAAGAGATTTTAATTTGGAAAATGTAAATCTAATAAGCAATGTTAATTCATTGAAAAGCAATTAGAGATAAATCCCCCAAGCTCTAGAATGTATACTTTCACTTGTACTATTTCAGTTTTAATTTAAAGTATACATATAAACAAAACAATTATCTAAACCTACACATAATGCTTTTTTTTTAAATCAATGAAAATCAGTAATTCTCTTGGTAGCACTCATATTGATATGGGACATGGTGACTTCTAGAGTTTTAAAACAAACTTTATTAAAAATGAATGAAGGATATTTTAAATTCAGATTATTGGCTATTTTCTTATAATTTGACAAAGATATAGAATATAAAGAAAGACTGCAAATTGTGTTTATCTGAATTTGATATTTATATATGGGTAGGCAATAAGGTAGAGATAGTAAAAAGATAAAAATAAAATGAACCACTTTTATAAAATATAAAATTCTACTGTGGTCCTGGTGCCATAGGTGCCAGGGACCGAGAGATAATTGAGTATAGCTGTAAAAAAAAAAAAAAAAAAAAACAGAAACAACAAAATACTAAGCAGAAGACTAGGAATCTACTCAATGGATCAAGCTGTTTGATCACGTCTCCAGGTTACCCAGTACTGAATCTCACAGAGCTGGGTGTTGGGAGCTCATATGTACTATAGAGCAGAGAGTCTTTTGACTTGGATGTAGCTTTTTCTATCTCTCAGCTACTGCCACATAGCAGCGGATGGATTCCACACATGTGCCCTGAGGACTGAGCTTGCCTTCTTCCAGCTGTTGAGAGGCTTGTTGGCTATAGCTCAGCTGAGAGGATCTAATGGACCAAGGGTCATCTAAACCATCAAGGGTCACCCCAACTATGGATTTCCCCAGAGAACAATTAAGTCCTTTCTTGGTGCTGAATACAAATCTCCTGCCACAGGGGCACTCCTGACCATCTCAGGACAAACAGGAGCTTTTCTCCTAAAGTTGCATAAAGGGAAGGTATAGATTAGACCAGTGGTCGGCAAACCATGGCTCATGAGTCACATGTGGCTCTTTGGCCCCTTGAGTGTGGCTCTTCCACAAAATACCATGTGTGGGCATACACATACAGTGCAATTAAAACTTCGTGGCCCATGCACAGAAGTCAGCTCTCAAAAGAAATTTCAATTGTTGTGCTGCTGATATGAGTTTGCCGACCACTGGGTTAGACAACTGGAAGGCTGCAGAGACTCAATGCATTTAGATGACAAATGCCTGTAAAGGCTTGGGGCTTACCCTTGACCTCCAAACTTTTTATTACCTAGTTATATTTCTTTATCAATTAATTATCTTTCTCTTTCCCCTTCTCTCCCTCCATTCCTTCTCTCTCTTCCTGAGAAGAATTAGAATTCAGAAGTGACATAATGTCATAAGGATATACATTCAAATGTTTATTTTAATGATAAAATAAAACTATATTTTTCCAATCAACAGTAAGTCTGACTTGGCCCTGGTTTGATAGTAAAGTCTGGCTTAGCTAATTAATTTATATTGTGGATTTCTTTTCATAAATTGAATGTCTTTAATCCTGCTGATCCAAGGTATTGATAACACATATTTAAATGATGTTATGAGATAAAGCATATAACCAAAAATATTATACTTGTAAAATGTATTAAATTAGCAACATTTCAAATTTTCAAACACTTTTTGAGTGTGTTGAATTAAATAAAATGCCTATATATATAATTTGGAATAATTTGAATGGTCATCTTACCGGTTCTTCGATATACTTGAAAAGTATTTGACAGTTCCAACTAATAAAAATATTTGATTTGCAAATGAGGTGGTTTTCAATATTATACTTCCAACAGAATCAAAGGCCAGCATAAGCAGTTTATTAATTAATATAGGACATTACAAAAGTATTTGATGTTAGCTGATCATGATTTTGGCAGATAAGTTTGAAAAAACCCAGGGAAGTGAGTGACAGGGCTGACCTTCCATTTCCAACCACTTATGTAAGTAAGATCCATCCAAACTTAGAACTAGAAAAATAAAACAGAAAGATGGAATTGGTCTAAAGCCCTGTCTGATTCAGGTTGCATTCATGCCTGAATTAGAACAATAATTGGAAATTAAAAACAATGGCATTAAGGAATGAAATTCCAATAAAATCTCATTTTTTTAATGTGAAGTAATTATTAGTCAAAATGTGCAATATCCATGAGAACAAAGGGGGCCTCCCCTGGAAGTGGTCACCAAACTCATTAGTCTACAGAGACAAATATCAACAGTACAATGATTGAAATTTCTTTTGAGAGCCAATTTTTTTAAACTTAAACTTCTTCTAACGCCACTTCTTCAAAACAGACTCGCCCAGGCCATGGTATTTTGTGGAAGAGCCACTCAAGGGGCCAAAGAGACGCATGTGGCTCGCAAGCCACAGTTTGCCGATCACTGGCCTAGGAGGTTGGCTCACCAGCTGCCAAAGTATCACATCTGTATTGTGTGAGCCTCTCTTTGGTGTGCATGTCAGCAGGCCTGAGGAACAGGGACCTGGGGCCCCATTTTACAAGAACAACCATGTCTGCCTAAATTTGATCTGAAACTTGTTTTCATTCTCAGGAACCACCTAATGAATGGCAAGGTCAGAAGGGCGGGGCCTACAGCTCTCCCTTGTAACTGGGGGTCACTGATGCTGTCAACAGAAAGAGACAGTTGTTAAGAGCCAAGTGGATTGGCCAGGGCACAACAAATGAGTCGGACCATGTTGTCTAATAAGGGACAACTAGCCTAATATTCCAGAAAAAGACTGTCATTGACATGGATGTTTCCCTTAAAGAAGCTCATAATATTGTGCATATGAGCCATGTTTTTCTTACTCTAATGAGGGACACAAGAACAGGATCAGATTTATAATCTACTTTAGAGTTTAGAATCTCCTTCCATAGAAAACTCAGTTTTGAAGTGGTAGGTGTCTCTGTCTTTTTCTGCCTTTCTCTTGAGGCGGGAAGATACATATTAGGAATGATTTCCCAAACTCCTCTGCAGGCAAAGTTCACACGTGAACGCAGGCCTGAGTGTTGGGAGCCACGCACCTGGAGCAGTTGGTGATCTCCATGCGGGGGCCCGTGCACTGCCAGCCGCCACACTGGGGGGCCGGGCTGTCGCAAGCGCGGGTGCGACAGAGGCAGGTTCCCACGGCGCTGCCATCCGTGTGCGTGCAGGGCGTCCACGGGGACCACGCACCAAAGTGCCCATCCACAGTGAGATTCCTCATCTAGGAAGCAGATAAAGAAGGATGTGAGAAAGGGTTAAGACTGCGGCACACATATAAAGAAAAAATGAAAGGACTCTCACAAGATAATCAGAACCCACTTAGGATATTTTATATTATAATAAAAATAGATGAAGGGGGGGTATAATTCGAAGTAAAGCATCAGAAGTCACTGGTGAGGATGATGGTGGAGACGGGGGGGGTGGGGTGGGGAAAGAAGGCAGAAGAGGAAAAGAAGGAAATGGAGGAAGAAAAGAAAAGAGAGAAGGAGCAGGAGGAGGGGAGGGACTTTGCAGGGTGCTAACAGCTTGACCATCAGGTGATGAGAGAATTATCCACTAACGTGAGAAGGCCAAGGAACAAGAAGAATTAGGGTGTAAAACCACAGATGTACAATTCTGTTGCATTTTTATATAGCTTAGCCCCCTGGTTGGGACGTAGGCTGATCAAAGGCATGGCTTTTAGTGTCCACATAACCTGGCATGGATGCCTCCTCTCCTCAGGAGGCTCAAAGGATGGGGACAGTATTCACACATAAAGTCCAGGTAGATTCTTGTCAGGCAACATTACATAATGCAGGACATATGTACATATTTTTCGAATCATGCTAGATATGTCGATTTAGATCTTGCTCAAGCCCTTCAAGTCTGTTAAACTGAGAACAATGTTTTAATTACATTTACATAAACAAACAGAACTTTAGTCAATAGTTAGTCAACTATTGCCCTATATCCTGGACAACAGAAATCTATTAACATTTTTAAATAGGATTGTGATGTGGAAAAATGGGTCTTAAGTTGCTAAGTGCCTGGGAAGGTTCTGGGGTCCCATTGACAACTTGAACTCTCTGGAGAGCAGAGTTTCTGAGCAGCAAATGGCAGCCTATGCCTGAGGCTGGACAACTAACTCAGCTCTTTGTCCAAGGTTTGTGAAGACTTACAAGGTGGGTTCCCCAGAGGATGTGGTATCAATCTCCGCACCCTCATCACCCCTCTAACCTTGAGCTCCATGGAAAAGAGCCTCCTCTCATTATTCAGCTGGGTACAAGATACATTGGTCTCTTTTAAAAATCCCTCAACTTATAAAGCTTTATTGGGCTAAATATATGTAGATAAACAAAGAAATGTACTTTGCTGATTATAATATTTCATGTATGTTTACATCTCTGAAATCAGTTGGCATCTTGTAATCCATGGAAGCATTTTTTTTTTGCCTTATGAAATAGTAGTATATTTCATGACCAATGACATATCAGAAATGATGAAATATGGTAGGTTTTGCAAGTAAAATTAAGCCTTTCTTCCATTTCAGTCAAAACTAAAAAATAACATAGAAGCAAATTACATTTTAATAGACTTTCAAAATACCTCTCTAAGACTGCTCTAAATAAATGTTAATTTTCATCTAATTTATTTCTTTCTAAGGAATAGGTTGTTAGGAAAAAATACATAATTAAAATAGTAGTTGGGTTATTCAAAACTTCTCATTTTCTACATGGTAGACTTCATATATGAGAAAATACATTGTTTTATTTTCTGATTATTGCTCAGTGACATAATTTATTCTGTGTTGTTAGATGTTTTCCATGTCATTAACTTATTAAAAGTGCATCTTGGATATGACATATTATATAGGGTGAGATGATAGGGATGGTTTTATATAAGAAAATCACCTCAAACAAGAAAAAAAAAAAACAGAAGGACCTTGTTACGTGTTTTCTGGACAGTGAAGGGGCGATAACATCTCAAGTATAATTTTACAGCAGAGAAGGTGGAGGGACAGCTCTAACCCCAGGACAGATCTCCATCCTCCTCCTCCTTTCCTGAGTTTATAACAAAAACATTCCTCTCAGTAGCACTGACAACTTTAATAACAACCTTCTGGTCATTTCTTGAATATTGGGTCAACTCCATTTATTTTTATGTTGTTTTTCAGAGGGAGGGAGGGAGGGAGAGAGAGAGAGAGAGAGAGAGAGAGAGAGAGAGAGAGAGAGAGAGAGAGGAAGAGAGAGAGAGATCAACAATGAGAGAGAATCATTGATAGGCTGCCTCCTGCATTCCCCCTGCTGGAGATATTAAGCTCACAACCCAGGCATGTGACCTAATTGGGAATGGAAATATGATCTTCTGGTTCATGAATCCATATACAACTACTGAGCCACACCAGCTGGGCTCAACTTGGTTTCTTACTGTGGAAATATACTGGACACATATTCGGCATAAATCAAGTGGCAGCATGTGTATTTTCCATTACATAAGGAAGCATGCCTCAGGTATTCAATAAAACAACCATGGGTCCCAGACCGATGGCCTCATTACTTAAGAAGAACTGCTATTGCCCTTGCTGGTTCTGCTCAGTGGTTAGAGCTTTGGCACTCAGACTGCAGGTATGTATTTGATTATGGTCAAGGGCATGTACCTCGATTGCAGGCTGGATCCCTGACCCAAATTTGGGCTAGTGTGGGAAGCAATCAATCGATGTGTCTCTCTCATGTCAATGGTTCCCTCTTTCTGTCTCTCCCTGTCCCTTCCACTCTCTCTTAAAAAAATAAAATCAATGGAAAAAATATCTTGTCGTCAGGATTAACAACAACAACAAAAGAACTGCTATCTATCATTAAAATGACAAGGTTAACTATTTCAAAGAAGGTGTGCTAATTCTTCTAAAGTATACCCAGTACATTAGAACGGCATTTCAGAGAGTCTGTGTTGTTTTCTGTGGCCCCGGGTGGGTGGCTCGGTTGGCTGGAGCATGGTTCATCTCCATGGAAGCAAATCACATTTTTATAACTTGCTTCTGGGTGGCTCGGTTGGCTGGAGCACCTTCTCAAGCACCAGGAGGTCCCAGGTTCATCTCCTGATCAGGGTACATATCTAGGTTGCAGGTTTGATGCCTGATGGTAATACTTATGGGAAGTAATAGATCAATGTTTCTCCCTCACATGGATGTTTCTCTCGCTCTCTAAAATCAATAAAAACATAACCTCAGTGAGGATTGAAAAAAAAAAAAAGGAAGGTGAACACCATTGCGCTTCTTGAGAGTTGTTCAGAAATGAAAAGGGCCTTATTTCAAGAAGCACTGCAGAAAAATTTGCTTCTGAAATCAGAGATCTGAAGCTATCACCCAACGGACTGTCAGCTAGCCCCCTTGCAAAGATTTGCTTGAAGCCCAGAGGAGGTTCTGCATTCAGCCCGTGCCAGCACTTGAGGAAGGACACTGGTTTTCACAGCCATGGCCTTCGGCATGTCACTCTGTCTGTTTTCCCACTGACAAATGGAAGGATAGCCTTAATGCACACAAGTTTAGATAAGAGAATTAGCAAGCTCTCTGACAGAAAGCAGACCCAAAGTTCACATGCCTCTGGCAGTTCTGTATTGAAGCAACAGCACTGATTTCAAATAATGAATGTGGCGCTTCCCTTCTCAGCCCTGTCTCACAGAGGAATGCCGGAGCTGACAGTCACAGAGAACAGTGGTTACGTGACAGCAAAGTAACTTAATAAACTTGCAAATGTGTGGAAACTAATAGCTATTAATCATATTTTCTGAGAGAGAGAAGAAAAAAAAAAACACAGCTGGTTCTTAGAAGTGAGGACCAAATATTGGCAATAGAAATGTGGAATCGGTTTTCTTAGATTCAGAGTCTGACTCCAAATGCAAATGAGCTGCTCTTCGTTCTGCAGAATTCACTGTGGGAATGTACATTAGGCTGTCTCTCCCAGACCTTGCCGTGACCCTGAGCAGGATCTACAAGACTGTCCCACATGGGGCTTCACGGTAATAGCCTTTCATTCATTCTTTTAAAAGCTCTACTTATCGTGGCTTCTGGAACTATAGCTCCCAAGGGAAATTGATGGGTGTGGAAGGTACTATTTTATTAATGCTACAAAGGGTACAATGGCTCAAACCAAACTCTGGAGATAAAAATCCAAGACTAAAACAGAGATATTACACACCATTTTTCAAAACAGCACTGTTTCCTCTAAGATACTTCTCATCAAAGCAGACAAAAAGCTTCTGAAGGTATCCCACGTGGCCCTCGTGCAAGGGAAGAGCTGAGTAAGTTAAGAGAGCACAGACAGGGTGTGCAGGAAAGGTTCGAAGATAACAATGTGGGGACATCATTACAGGGCTGATTAGTGACTGAGAACAGCGAGGTGACTGAGGATGGGGTGTTCAGAGGCCCAAGAATGCAGACACTTACAGGACAGGTGGAGAGGGGCTGCTCCCACTGAGTCATGCTCAGGCTTTCCTCCAGGCTGGTGCACTTCTTCATCACCACATCCCAGCCACAGTAAGGGTCTTGGGCCCCAATGCAGGCACTGCAAATACATACCCAAGCATCAACAGAGAGGCAGCTTAACTAAACAAAGATGCAGACTAAGGCAAGTCTAACTCTTCTAACTTGACATGGGAACCAGTAATGCAAGACAAAGCTTCAATCTGCACATGAGAGAACATAGCTATCTGTGCACACTTGCAAGTATCCAACTAAAATTAAATAACTGATATTCATTGAAATAACCTATATATTTTTTCTAAGATATAGGGAAGACAACTAAATGACTATCTGCACCAACGTGAGCCTTTTAGTGTTATCAACAGAGCTAACGTTGGAATTTTGCAATCCTCAAAAACACTAGTTGTTATTATCACCACCACCACTATTACCATGACCACCAGCATCCCCTTAATAATAGGTATTCTTTGTTGAAAACCTACTATGATATGTCAAATTATCCCACTTAGACACAAACAATTTTATAGGGAGGTATTATTGTTATCATTTTTATGAACACCATAATCATCATCACCACTATCTTTATCATCATCACTATCATCAACACCTTAGTAAAAGATATTATTTGTTGAACAGCAATTGTGGGCATAACAGGGTTCTTATATCATTTAGACACGTAAAAAACTCCAACAAGGGATGTATTGATGAAACAAAGAAAACAGACACAAAATTTATAAAATTGGCCAAGGACAAGCAAATACACCCCAAACCCTGTAATGTGGTTAGCTCAAACTTTATAAAATGGGTATATCTTCCTTTTCAGTATTATGCCTCAAAATGTATACAAGATATCAGCTTAATATATCTCTCTACAATATTCTATATATTATTCAGAAGTATTATAGACAGTGGATATTTTATTTTAACTTTACTCCAATGACAGAATTCATGCACAATCTTGGCATTATCGGATGGAGATTTGGGCTCTTACGTTAGGAATATAACAGAAGGTGAATGTGGAGATGGAGGAAGACAGCAGAGATAACAGTGATGCAGCCAAAGTTATAGAGAAGATCACCCCACAGGCAAGCAGGGCATTGAACACCTGGGCATTCTCTTTCTAATGGCCCCAAGAGATCAGATATGGAAAAAAACGATGTGAAGAAAGCAAGGTGTGCACAGCACAGAAGTCTAATTTCTTTACAGAGTTAAGGGAGAATGCCATACAAGTAGAACAAATAATAATGTGGTTAATATTAATGATATAAAATAACACTAATACATCAAATATGTTAACCGCAAATAAAGCAGTTATAAGAACTGTATCTCTATTGGCTCATTTAACACTCATAGAACTTATAAATATAATACCTCAATTAATCCCTACATTTATTCCCACTTTAAAAAGAAGAAATTGAAGCAGAGAAAGACAAAGTCCCATGGCTGGGTTAAGACATGTCTAATGGCAAAAAATCAATCAACAGAGTTATGAAGTTATTATTTAACTTACTATACAATTATTATGTATTAACCACCTGAAAAGTTCAAACAGAAATGGTTAAAATTGGTGCTTGTCAGAGTTGGACAAAACTGGAGGTGGGAAGGTGACAACGACCTGACACCATAACCTCAATAGAACTTTCTGATAAGTGGCCGTTTTGCTGTTTGCTAAATTGAGTAAGAGGAAATGGGTATATTCATTAAAAACTTTTCACTGTATTTCTGAAAAACTGGATCTAATTAATGAATATAATCCCTTCCCATGTTAGATTAAGTATGGGTAACTTTCTCTGAATTATTTTTGTCACACCACCATTATATTGGTTTATTTTTGGTGTTAAGAATTTTTGCCACATTAACAAAATGCGTTTATTAAGCACAGTATGTTAAAAGTATTTCAGTGATTCATTCATTCAGCTCATACTTCAGAGCACTTGCTAGGAAAGAACTAGACTTTGAAGGCAGTGAATATGCTGTTGCAAAAACAGGCATAGTCACTGCACCTAGAGAACTTACCTTTTAGTAAAGGGAAACAAACATTAAATAATTATGCGATAAATACCACAGCCAGTTGCAAAACCCCCACACCCACAGGAAAACAAAGTCAAACTGTTCTTGTACATGTGCCTTGCTCCTTAGGAAACTGAGCAAAACTGTTGGCTGCCTATGCAGAGCTAAGGAGAGCTAAGAGCCTACACTACTGGAAGGACTATGGGATATTTTTAGTACACCTTCTTCTTAGAAACATATTCTCATTGTAATAACAATTTATAATATAATATGATTAAGGATTATAAATAACATATGAATACATTAACATTTTGGCCAAAGAGGGAAAGAAAAAAATTAAAGCACCTCAACCATGGTTGTAGGGGAGGAGAGTGGGCATAGCAGAGGCAGGGGCAGCCCGTGGCATCTCTACAAGATGGCACTTATATTTTATTTGCTTTTATTGTCCACCTGGGTCAAAATATATGTTTATAGCAGTGCCAGAGGTGGATTTACAATGAAGCCAAAGCAGCTTTACTTCCTGAAGATTTTACTTCTTCAGTTCATGAGGCCCTTTAAGGCACTCCAATTAAACCCAGTCATTTTACACTTACAATTTGATATTCTTTCCTTTAGTGAGAACTGTCCGCAAATGGTAAAAGCTTCAGGCCCCACAACACCCACATTTCTCCCTATTACAAGAACATTAGCATGACTTCTGTTTCTGCATCCACAAGTCAAGAGCACCTTTCACACATTTTATCCATTCCTTTCCCACCCTCCCCAGACTCGAGAATTTACTGTGGCTTTGCTGGAAGACACTGGGTTCCAGCCTCAGCCCACCTTAGAACCCTTTACAAGGCACTCTACATAATCATGAGCATGGTGATGAATGTACTTTGTCTTTCCCCTTCTACTTTTTAAACAGCTGTAATGTTGACATACACATAATGTGTTCCTTTTTCCAATTACTATCACGTCACAGATGTCTTCATAGTCATCGTTTAATGGTTTCAGAATAAGCCACTGAGCAAATAATCGACCAAATACGTATATCATAACTTGTTGATTCATTCCCTCACTATTGGAAATTTGGGACTGGAACACTGGGAGTGATTCCAAGACAACTGTAAAAGTAATTGGACCGGGATGCCAGGCTCAGAGATTAGGTCCTCATGTAGTCCATCCGAGATCAGCTGTAATGATAAATTGATCTGAGGTAACTCCAAGGCCCATTGGCCCAAGGCAACAATAGATAGTCTGGAGATTTTATTTATGCCAGAATTTCTCATTAGATTCTGAGCCGCATGACAGGGTCAGGGCTGCCTCATTTGTCATCATCCACTCAGGGCCTAGCTTGGTGCTTGGCACATATTAAGTTCAATAAATATACTAGCAATGAGTTAACTAAGGACAACGGACAGTCTTTAGAGGCCACACCGACGCCAACACAAACAAAAACTCAAGGCATGGCAATTTGGGAAATATTAAATTCATACAAAAGGGAGACTAGCTTGAAAAATAAGTACATGTCAAAATGTCTTTCTGAATGCTTATGTGATTCATACCTAAATGGCCAAGGTTGCCTTGCTGGGGACTCTGTGGAGATTCTACAATTTCTATCTGTAAATCTATATTTCTCCCATAAGGCAAATACAGTCTTTAGAGAATATGTATTTAATAACAGTGCCAATCAATTAACTCCAACTTTTAATTTTTTTTCCTTTCAAGCAAGCAATGTCTTAATTTCTGTACTAATTTTCTTTTTTTTTTTTAATATATTTTATTGATTTTTTACAGAGCGGAAGGGAGAGGGATAGAAAGTCAGAAACATCGATGAGAGAGAGACATCGATCAGCTGCCTCTTGCACGCCTCCTACTGGGGATGTGCCCGCAGCCAAGGTACATGCCCTTGCCGGAATCGAACCTGGGACCCTTCAGTCCGCAGTCCGACGCTCTATCCACTGAGCCAAACCAGTCTCGGCTGTACTAATTTTCTTAACAATGAGGTGTTAATTTCTTTAACTAAATGATAACTAGTACAGGTTGACTGAATTAAGGAAGACTACATACCCATTCTCCAATAGAGCCAACCTAATTATTTTAATAGTTTCACACACACACACACACACACACACACACACCAGTTTTATAAAGCAAAATTTAAAAGGCTTGTGTCTTCTGTTTTATTTATAGGCTATGATTCTTCCAGTTTTTAGCTTTGCTCCTCTTTTCAGTTAGTTTTTATAATGAACCACAAACAAAACAAAACAAACACCAAAGGCCCAAGGGTTTCCAATCTTTTGGCTAATGTTTTATATCACTACTCTTTTCTGTGAAGGGGTTTTACTGTTCCACAAGAACTGAGGTTTACTTGTTAGGTTATAAAGTAAATAGCAGGTCAGTGTACATGCCCAGGCTTCAAGCTCAATCCCTAATGGAGGAGGGGGTGGTGCAGGAGATAGCCAATCAATGATTCTCTCTCATCATTAATTCCTCTCTCTCTTTCTCTCTCCTCCCTTCCTCTCTTAAATCAATAATATATATATATATATATATATATATATATATATATATATATATATATATTTTTTTTTTTAAGTAAACAGCAGAGAGGAAAGAGGTAGAGAACCAAAGATGAAGCCTAGCCCACAGGTGCAGCAACTTCCAGCTCTAAACATGGTCTTCCTGTCACTAGAGCCATCTGACCTTGAGTAGGACACCAAAAATCGAAGCCACTATTTCTTCATTTGAAAAATGGAGATAATATATGACTTTACACTCTGGGTATATGATTGACATGGTAAAATAATCAACTGGTGATAAAATACAGCACGATGCCAAACATATAAAAATTGTGGAATTGTATGAATTGTTATCATTTATACACGTTCATCAAACTATGCATTGCCTTTGAAGAAAAGGTATTCTAAGAAATGAAAAATGGAAATATGATCACTTAAGCTCAATTTTTCTTTTTAAACCCTTTAAAATTCATTAATAAAATTGAGTTTCTAGTACCAGCTAAACTGACTTACTAGTGCATTCTACTGCAGAAAGTTTATTTAAAGAAGAGATCAGTAACCTCCTGTTACTCAATTATTATTCTGTTTCTATTTTGTACAATTCCCTAGGCATATTTCTGGAAAATCAACATTGCTTTTGTAAAAAAAAAAATTCCCCTACATAATTCATATAAAGAAAATCTGGTCACATAGATATTAATTTCTTAAAAATTGATTCTTTTCCCTAGTTAATTTTCACTTAGGGAGATTTTTCTGTCTTTCTATAAGATGATGACAGAGAAACATTGGAAGAATCCAAAGAAACTCTTGAATTAAAATGAAGATTTTCTTTTCTCAAGAGGAATTGCTTAAGGGTCAGACCAAACTACCCCCACGGAGAGTGGGCACACAGAGACCACAGTCCATCGACCTACAGTGAAGTCACAGTCTCTCTCTGCTTTTCTCTGAGCAAGTGGACGAGTAACAAGCAGGGAGACAGCTCTGGATGTAACACCCATTTCTACACCAGGGCTGCACGTATGCCTTGTTTTGGGGATGGTATTAGTAAGAGCCCTGATCCCTATGGACATTGAGGGTTATGACTTCCCCAAGCCAATCTTGTATCAGTGCCCAGAGCATTTATGCAGTATTCTAACATTACAGGGCTGGTCAAATGTATGGGGGACACAGAAACTTGCAGCTTCCCAAGCACATGGAGATTTTCCCAAGCACATGTGCGTTTTCACAAACTGAGCTTCAAATAGCACTGGGTCAATAGTGGTTACCACCTGGTGGGTGAGCAGCCGGGCCGAGGCAGTGAGGAAATGTGTGTTGGTACATGGGTTCCCCGAACCTGTAGAAATTCCCTTCTCTTTCCCTCTTCCCAGCAGCCTGGGTGAACCTGGAGGCTCAGGAGAGGGACAGCATTCCAAGACAGAGAGTCCCCAGAACAGAACTGTGAGGACTGCCCAGAAAGGGGGTGCCATTGCCATTTTGGGGGAACTAACTTTGGGTTAAGAGGACACATACTTCATATTGTTCTGATACATATATTCTAACATATTTTGAGAGAATGTGTACATGCACACACGTATACATACACACATGCACACATGCATTACACAAATAAAATTAAACTTGTGCCAAATTAATGCAGGAACGCCAATGACCAGCATTATCACTGAGTGTTCTAAAGCATTGAATAATTTGTTGTCGCCCTGACCATTGCTTGCTGATGTAATAATATGGCTCCTCCTCTGCAGACACTGGTGGGTTATGTTCATCACAGTAAATCCGTTTTCTTCAAAGCCCTCTGCATCCTGGGAGTCAGGACACAGGGGACCGGCTGCCATTCAGCCTCAGGGAATGTGAAGGCCTCCGGCCCCTGGACCCTCTCTCTGGCAGCGTGGCTACGGGGACACAGCGTGCAGGATGGACCTGGGGCTGCCCTACCTGCGCGTGCGGTGGAACGGGCACCTCTTCAGCGGGATCCTGGCCACGTGCTCCCGCAGGCCCACGAACAGGACACTCTGGCTGTGCAGGATCTGCAGGCTCCGGATGGGCTCCCTCCGCCTCTCCGGGAAGAGCTCGATCTCTTCCAGCACGCAGCTCCCCGAGGTCGCAGTCAGTGGCGCCCGCACCTTCTTAATGGTGCCATAATCTGCAAAGGCAACAGGGAAGCGGGGACACATAAGTAAGGTCAGCCGGCCTCCTGGCCTGGCTGCTCAGAGAATCATCTGAGAAGCTGTGACAAAGCAGTTGGCTGGGGCCCCAACCCAGACCTCGTCAATCAGCCACACTGGGTGTGGGCCCGGGCGCCGGGCATCGTTCCAGCTCTCAGCACACCTACCATGCAGTCAGGGAAGAGAACACTCAGCTACCGTCTGCCTCGTCCTGCAGCGAGTCTGGAGTCCAGTGCTTACTGCCACCCAACCCCTGGGGACCATCAGGCAACAGAAATTCTAAGAGACAGTCTTGGATTTCCAGTGTCAGAGGTTCTGACTTTGCCACCCCAGGAAGACAGATGCCAGGCCACAGGCAACTGCGAATCTGCAGGACAGAGAAGGCTTCCCCTTTTCCATCCTGTCCCGCTCTTCCCCTTCCTCCTGAGTTTACATCAACCCCTTCCTCTTTAGCTCTGATGTTCTTCTCAGGGATGCTTTTCTTGGTCTCATCTTCTAACTTGTACGATAAACATCTATTGCTGACCTGGATCCCGCAGTTCCATCTGCAGTTTTGCTGCTCACCACATGTGTCTGCTCCTTATTTTTAAGCACTGCCCAAGGATGAAACCCCCCCCCCCCCAGATTGGCTGTGAGGGGCACGGAAGAAGAGCCTTTCAGCCAGTGAAGGGTCAATGCCATATGTCAGGGACACAGACTTAAAACGCATGCTATTGTCCCTGGAGTAGGCCCCTGCTATCAGCCCCAAACCCAGTGCGTGAACCCAAACCTCTAGAAGCACCTCCCCAACATGTTATCAATTCCTCAAGTCATCCTGAAGGCACTGACTGAATAAAACCCATCAGGGTCCAAGGTTTCCAGCATTCTTATTCTGCACACAGAAAATGAGGCTAAGAAGCGACCGAAAACCAAAAGTAAATCATAACCCTTTAGCTCCAAGGCATCTGTCAATCATTCATCTTGGAAGACTCTGGACAGAAAATACTTCCAGTTTTTTGTTTTTGCAAAAGTCCTTAGAGATGTTTACTCTTACAGAGAAAAGATGTTTATATTTTTAAAGGAAAAAATACTTATGCAGACATATGTTGTCCTGAATTTATTTAAAAATGGCTATCTGAAACATCTTTCGAATACGTATTATGAACTGACTACAAAATAATGCATGCACCATTAGTAAACTATTAGTTAATTTTATTTTAAGCTAGCTGGTTAAATGTGTCTGAGAAAGTTCAAGCATAAAAAGCATAATTCTACATGCTGAGATGATGAAAAAGACAGTATCTGTCTTGGGCGGGGGATATGTGTTTATGAGCAGAATGGAGGGCAATGGTGGCGAATGGAGGGAGGGGGCAATCTGTGGAACAGGCAGGTGGGCATTTTAATAAATACACAGCACGCAGATTTAAGTGTTGAAGAAAATTTGTATTACTTTACTGTGCAAATGAACTTAATTTTGACTTGGAAATCACAGTTCCCAGCTGGTGGGGAATCCGCCTTCATTGACTCGGGGTCTTCCTGCCCAGCAGAGTGCAAAGCATGAATAAACACAAGGCATCAAGGCAGTGACCGGGACAAGGAGGGCATTTCAGGAAGGTGAGTGAGTAGTGATGTTTCAGCCACAGCACCCTGGGAGGAGGTCCTCACCAGCAGAGAGAGGTGACAGACTCCTGTGGGGCAGTGACAGGGACATCGGGAAACACTGAATGAGCCAGTGGATGGCAAGGCTCTCATAGGAACCTTGCAATCTATTGGGTTGTGGTGACGGCAAGGCTCCTATGAGAACTTAAATAAGAGATTTTTGGTGCAAAACAGAGCATTTTATGAAAATGGAGGAGTGGGGCGGGAAGGGGACAGAGGAGAGGGGAATTTAGCTGGTGAATCCTCATATCCTGTCTGTTTAACTAAAGTATTCTCATGGGAAACACAGCTTAGAGAACTAAATCCCATGCATCAGCTTAGCAAAGAACCCTTATTGCCTAACATGTATTTTTGGTAGATAATTACTCTGAGAAACCTGCCTAAATAATTGTTCAAATGTCGGTGCACTGACATGCATTTCAAACTCCTAAGCAATTGCACGTAAAGATTTTTAAAAAGATCTTTAATAAAATGACTTCAAAGAAATAACCATCACAGATCAGAACTTTCCAGCATATTTTCTGCACACCGGGATCTTGTTTTCCGGCTGATTTGGATGTGACAACACCGCGTGACTTAGGAGCACCTCAGAGAGTGGTGCTCAGTGTGGAACTACGAGGTGGCCCACCTCCTTTGCCTCTGCTGGGTCTTCTCCTCCTCCTGAAGCATCCGATCCCCTGAGGAGCGTCCTGAAGCCCCTCCCTCCCATGGCACCAGGGTCAGCACATGTGGAACTTCCTTCCCCACAGCATTTATGAAGCTCTTTTGGTTCCTTGATGCCTTTCCTTCTTCCTTCTGCACTTTGTTCTCGCTCCATGGCCAGAACACTGTCACCTTAGCATAGAACACCTTTCTCACCTGGATGTCTCCAGAATACTCACTCTACTCCCCTCACCGAGTCTGGAATAACCATCAGGGTACAGGCGACCGTACTGCCTCCTGCCTCAGACCTTCTGCATGAGGCACAGGCACCATATGAGTAATCAAGGGGCCTTGCTGGGCCTGTGTGTTTCTTCACCTTCCCCTCCCCTCCCCCTGACCTCTCTGTGCTGGTCACCAGGGGGCACTTGCAGCACAGTGAGCCTGCAATTGCCCTGGTCCCTGCACAGACAGGTCCTTTGCCTGAAGTGGCCTCCCAGCCACCCTGCTCTGAAGCCTGCTGTCCTTGTGTCCTGGTTCAGATGGCTAACAGTCTTCTCTGGCCGCTCCGCAAACACTCAGGCACAAGTTTCCTCCTGTGGTGCCCATAACACCCGAGTCTGGGCATTCTCCCACTGACTCATCTTTCTACAAGGGGCATCACCCACGGGGAGAGATGGGATCTTGTTCTTTCCATATCAGGGGCCTGGTCTGGTGCTCAACTTCCTTAAAGAATGATTAATCATGATTACATAGAAATTATTTGAAATTGAGATACAACAGACATATAACATTGTGTACAACGTATTTAAGGTGTGCAATGTGTTGATTTGATAGATTTAGATATTGTAATGATTGCCTTCCTTACGTTAGCTAACATTTCCATCATGTCACACAATTTTACTACATACAATGGGTAATTTGAAACACACAATAACCAAGGAATTTCAAAGAATTCCAAGGAATAGAATTCTCCTTGAATAAATTAAATCAAATAATAAAAAAAGAAAGCCTGAATAATTTTCCATTTCAGAGAAGAGAGGGTTTAAGGATTGACATTTCTAAATCTCATAACACTAATACACAACTATACTGAAGTAGAAATGTAATCAGGGACTCTGGAGAGGATACTTAGAATCCCCACCAGCCAGCACCTTGGCAGGTAGGCAGTGCATCAAACCTTCGATGCTCCATCAGGCTCTACTCCAATGTCCTCCCCTCCTTATTCAACACAAGGCTGAAGCACACTTTATCTGGTCCAGAATGTGGCAAAGTCATTGTTTCTTTCTTGGCAGAAGGGCAGGGTCAGATCATCAAAGAGACCAATGATTTGCACAACAATGGGACCTTCAGAGCACTTCATTTGTTATTGTTTTTCTTTATAACATTTATCACAGTTTAATTGCTAACTCACTTGCATTGCGACTTCTACACTTGACCTTAATAAGCTCCAAAGGGGAAGGAATCGGAGGGTAGGGGAGGGAATGGGAGTGGAGGGTCTATGATGTCGATTACTAAAAATAGTATGGACACATCTGAGAGTCATATATTTATAGTTTATCTCTCAACCTGAACACTATAAACATTCACTGGGAAAGAGACGGAGCTACAGCAGGACTTTGAAAACTGGTCAAAGCTGCGAAAACAAATGACCCTGAACTACCTTCAAACAGAAAGGTGTGGGTGATGGGATCTCTCATCGAACACAGCTGGAATAATCAATACATTAAAGCTAATGCAAACAGGAATAAAATCTAACCAATTGTTTCAAAATGAAGCTAACATGAAAAGACAAGTACAGGGGGCTATCTTGAAGTACACATCAAAAAACATAGACCACTTCATTTTCTGCAGTCAGTCCCTTTTCTGAATCATTTACTAGAAACAATGAGTGATCTCATTAGTAGGGCCACCTCCAAGGCAAATCATGTACCATCATTTTGTTTTCTAAACTACAATTTCAAACGGTCACAGGACATTAAAGTTGGAAATATTCTGAATTTGGCAGGTGAGAAAGGCAAAAGCCCAGAAAGGTTGAATGAGAAAGATCAGACCACTGGGCCAGAATTTAGGTCCTCTCCATATCAATCCAGGACTGGTTTCTGTACCTTCAGAAACATTTTTGTTTGGAAAGTACATAAAGATAATATTCAATTCTTAAAATGGTGAGTCAGTAATTGTATAGCTGATGACTTCCTAAAGGATCAGGTGGACTGATAAAACAGTGTACTTACTCAATGGCAGTTGTTATTCAAGACAAAGGGTAAGCCATGATTTATAAACATGTGCTTATCTTATGGAATTCAAAACATAGATGATGTATAAGTGGGGCCAAGCCCAGGACAGATCTGACTTCTCTATCAGGCTTGAGGCTCTCTTTTCTATAAGCTCAGGAAACAAAAGAGAAATAATCTGCTTTTTAGAATTTTTTAAAATCTATTTCAATTCTATTAAAAAAAAAAGAGGGGGGATTTAAGGTGGCAAAGATTTGTTTAAATGAAAATATTTACAATTAAGGTAAGAATCTTAAACTGCTAATAGCTGTATGTAATACAAGCTGTCTACTGTAAGTTCTAATGCACGTAATTCAGTTAGTAGTTGTTGAAAAGTAACCATATATATAAAAAACAAAAACAAAAAGGAAAATTAACCATATGATTGACTTTGAGGAAAACTATCAATGTTCAGTTTGCCAACTAAAATGAATTTAGTAGTTTTAACAAGGTGCTATTTTGCATCCTGGTAGAGATAGTAAGTATAACAGTCTATATCATTGTGTATGAAAATATGCCTTATAATCAGATAGGGACAGTTATGGATGTAAAATTCATATGTTGACGTCCTAATTGCTAGTACCTCAGACTGTAACTAATTTTGCTACAGGGCCTTTAAGATAGTAATGAAAATAAAATTAGGTCCTATGGGTGGTCCCTAATCCAATGTAACTGGTGTCTTTATAAGAACAGAAAATAAGGATACAGATGTGTACACCCACATGGAGGACACATTGACCTTGGAATTCTAGCCTCTAGACTGAGAAATACATTTCTGTTGTTTAATCTGCCCAGTATGTGGTACTTTGTTATCTTTGTTCTGGCAGCCCAAGGGAACTAGCATAGAGACTCCAAGTCAAGAGTAGGAAATATAAAAATAGATTTTGTCATCCAGATACTTGCTCAAGGCAATTTCAAAAATAGATTATAAATTATTTTCCCTAATTCCCTAAGATATTATGACTCAATTCTAATGCAAGAGTATTATAAATAATGTCAGATTCAAATTTTTTACCTATTACAATCACAACCTAAAATTTTCATTACTCTTCTAAAATTTACATTACTGATGAGTATTTTCAAATATTAACATTTATTTTATTTGATGCCTATAAGCTATCCATATGGTTATAGGGTAGAAAAGAACAGGAGATGATGCAGGACATGTAACATTGTGAACTGATGCATTTTGATAAACATTATCCAATAACTCATATAGCTGATGCTATTGCTCACGACCTTTTGGCTAATGACTCTGGTGATCTTTAGGTGAAATTAAAGAGAACTAATGAACACTCAAGAATGAACTTTCAAGTAGCTGAGGAAAAGGTCGCTGATCATAATGTATTTCTTTTTGGAGGATTTGTTGAATTTCAGTCTTAACAAAATTCAAGATTTTATGAAAAAAAATCCTTTTGTAGGAAAGGCGGAGGGCAGGAAGGAAGGAACGAGGGAGAGATGGAAAAAAAAAGAAATGTGGTCAACTCAAAATGTTAACTATTGCTATGAATTAAATAATGTTTATTTTTCATACTTGAATGAAAAACACCTTTCCTTCATTCACTAAAGTTTAAAAAAATGAAACAATAAAGTGGAATCATTATACCCTATGTGTACAGTGACCCTGTAAAATGAAAAAGATGCCAAAAAATGAACTTAAGAACAGCAGCTTGCAATAGTTCCAAAACTCATAATAAATATGTAATTTTTTTTCTCTAAGGTCCAATAAAATCTTAGAAGGTCGAGTGGCAGCATACCTGATATACAGAATTTCTGTTGTTGCTTTATAAGAAAAGGAAAAAGTCATTCCAAGAAACAGAGAGCTGGTTCAGGAGAATGTGATATAAAATGTCCTGGTTATTGCAAAGCACTGGACAGTGAAATCTTTAATCTTAACTCCATTTTCCTCTTACTGTTTCTCTAAGGTTTGTCATGTTTGAAAGGAATGTTTATTATTCTGCTTTCCCCGTGCTAAATCCAGTACCAATGTTAAAACTGAAGGGACAAGTGGCAATTCTGACACAGCGATCTGTGACAGGCTGGAGAGTCCCTGCAGACACCAAGGCCACTAGCCTGGAAAGCTGTGAAGTGAATGTCCCTTATTTCCCCCTTATTTCCACTTGTGCATCGGACTCTGGTCCCAGACACTGTATCTGAGAGCCGTTCTTAGTGCTTGTCTCATTGATCCAGACTGCTGCCCTGTAAAACGAAACCTTTTGTATTTGCATCCTTTGCTGTTCCAACCATTATCCATAAGGTAATGGTGAAATGCCCTCTTCCACTCACTGGGCAGCATGTTGCCATAGCAACAGATCATTATATAAAGTTCATCAATTCAGCCAGTCATTACCCCAAAGAAGCAGACAGCTAATATGCTATGAAAGTTCTTTCTTTTAACTTGTAAGTGAGCAAGTGAATTAAAATGGTCTTGGCACTGGAGCTCAGCATTACATTTATATAGTAAGAGAAAAAACCAGGTCTTCTTGGCTAGTGTATGCCTGAAAAAAATGATTTTAATTAACTTTGTTTATCAGATGCAACTAATGGCTTATTTCTTCCCCAAAACCATATGTTAGCCAATTTAAACATCCTAGTCATAAATTACCTGCAACATTGTTTTACTTCAAGTATTATTTTAAGCCATTTTCCCACATCCTGACCTGTGGCATATAAGCTTCAAGAAGTCAGGCTCTGAAAGCCAAAGTCTGTCCTGTTCATCGTGGTCTCACTGGAGTCTAGAAGGGTTCCTGGCACACAGTAGGTGCTCAAGCGAGCACATGGTTCAGTGTGTGGACCCTGGAGCCCAATGGCCCAGATTAGACTCCTGGATCCAGGTGACTCACATCTCTGGGCCTTCTTCATCCTGAGGTCCACCCAGCTCACAGGCTCAGGACCACACAGGGAGTTGACTCATCAGTGGGCGTGGATGGTGCCTGGCACACAGGGTCCACTATGTAAAAACTAGAGGCCCGATGCACTAAGATTCATGTAAGAATGGGCCTTCCTTTCCCTGGCTGCTGGCTGGAACTGCCTTTTTCTTTTGGCCTGGAGCCGCCTTTCCACTCCAGCCCAGAGCCGCCTTTCAGCCTTCCCACACTGCCCAGATGCCTGGTGCGGCTAGGATGGTGTGGAATGACTGTGTCCTGCCCCTCCCCAGCCACTCGATGCCTGCATATGCAAATTAACCTGCCATCTTTGTTGAGTTAATTTGCATACTCACTCCTGATTAGCTGGTGGGCATCGTGAAGGCATGGTCAATTAGCATGTTACTCTTTTATTCATGTAGATATGTTTTATTGTCTTCCTGATACTTTTGGTTTATAGATAGATTATAAGCTCTACTCATATATTGTACAACATAAGCAAGCTCCCTGCCCCTGTCAGCTCTGCATACATGAAATAGGAGGAGATTGCTCTATGAATACTGCCTCTACTGCCTGCAGAACAAAACCTCAAAAGCGCCATTCAGTCCTCTAACTCATAAACTGATGCATATAGGAAATTTACCACCAAAATTTCCTGAGAATAAGAACTATATTGCATTTAAAACAAGAGTGCAATTAATAGAGTCCTCTGGGTATCTTTTGTAAAGTACTCATCTAACCCCACAGCTTAAATCTAACTCTCATCATTCTGCTAAGGAGGCAATTCAAGTTTCTAGAAGGAAATTGCTTGGCTTAGATTTATTGTGTCTAAATTGCAAAATAGCCACCCAGTTGTCAAAGTTAGCAGCCCTCCCCTGACAGTCAGCAGGCAGGAATACAGAGTTTAAATTACCCTTTCACCCCCAGCGGTGAAATTTATACTGCGTCTGATCCCATTAGGTGCGGATTGAGATGGTTGAGAAAAATCTATGCTAAGCACTTTTGTATTTTTGCAAAATTAATTTAAAAGCAAAAGAACTTTTTACTCAATGGAATAAGAAAATTATTTTGTCATTTTTCTTAATTGCTAAATTATACTAATTATGAACTAGTAGTTCATTTGAAATTCTTGTACTGGGGAGGTGTCCCTCAGCCCAGCCTGCACCCTCTCCAATCTGGGACATTCCTCTCACAATCCTGGACTGCTGGCTTCTAAACACTCGCCTGCCTGATTGCCCCTAACTGTTCCCCTGCCAGCCTGATTGACACCTAGGGGAATTAGGGGGTGGAAGGGAGGGGAGACCAGGGCTTCAGGGGAGGGCAGTTGGGGATGATCACTCCCCTGCTGGCCCTATCACCCCCAACTGCCCTCCATGAAGGCCTGATCACCCCACACAGCCTGCTGTTCAGTTGTTTGGTCATCCCTCACCAACCCCCTTGCTGGCCTGTTCATAGACAGCCATCTTGTGAGGATTTGATGGTTAATTTGCATATTACCTCTTTATTACATAGGCTAGTTTATCTCATGTACCAAGCTATTTGGTAGCTGGAGTTTTCACTCTTTCTTCAGTCAGGGTCTTATTCATTCCTATGGCTTCAAACTGTTCTGAGATCTCTATTCCAGACCCAGACCTCTCCCTCTATTTTCAATGGATTTCCAAGCAGCTATTAGACCTATGCATGCATGTCCAGAGCTGAGCTTTGTCTCCCCTTCGGCTCAAATCTGTCCATATACCTGAAATCCTGAATTCATCTGTTAGGGTAAAAATTTCAATTTGACCTATCCATACCGTTCATCTTCATCTCTGGTCACTGTACCCACAACACCAGCTAATTTACATTTGTCACCTTTCAGAACATCCCTGGTTTTCTGTATCTGCAGATTTTGCCTAATTTGCACATTCTCTTGGGAACATCCATCCATACCTTCTCCACCTTAACTTTATCTCTAAGAGCCAGCTCCAACACTTCTCCTCTGGGGGGCATGTTTCTGACTCTTCTAGTTCAGGTCAGTGGTCCCAAATCCCTGTGCCTCAGGGATCTGGAAGAAGAAATGCTTAACCAGTCTTTGTGGAAATGATGGGAATGAATAAGCCTATACTTTTCAACTGGACCAACTGAACTGGCATTTGCCAGGCAGAGAAGAAAACCAGAGCATGTGAGGGAAGAAGGGTGACCTGACCAAAGCAGGACTGATGAGAGACTATGATGCATGGACGTGTAGGATTAATGTTCCTCAGAAAGGGTTGGAGCCAGTTGCAAAACAGTCAGTTTATGTGTGTTTGTGCAATGCAACAAACTACATCAAGGATAAGAAAGTGCTGGACTCCACAAAACACTTTGGTCAGCCATTTACAATAAGGTAGTAGAGGTAAAGATTCTATATTCTGAGAATTAGCAACTTCGGCTTTCCAATCTATGTATCATGAATGGGTTACAAACACACCGTGACACAGATCCCTTGCACTCAAAGTCCTGTTGGGTTGGTCTATCATGGCAGAAAATGACCTTGATTATTCCAATGTGTCATATACAGAATGTCATTATCTATGTTTGCCATGATCGGGAAGCCCTGCCCTAAACAAAGTCCTAGGCACACCTTATCAACAAAACTTAGAACAACAAAATACTAGAAACTCCACAAATGCAAACAAGGTTACCTTAGGTTCAGGCAAACAAGGGAAAACTAGACAGCAGTGAAGATGACGGAACTTTAGTTGCATGCATGAACAAGGAAGACTCACTCATTACAAAAAATACTGAACACCATTTTTAAAAAGCAATTTTTAGGAGAATATACATAAATTCACTTACCTGAAGTTCAAAATCATATAAAATCAAGTTATGCAATCGGGGTATGTGTCAGAGGATGCAGAACAAAGCTCAAACATGGAGAAAAGATTGGATCACAGACCACTAGAAATGTCAAAGTCCTCGTCAACAAAGTTGGGTGAGAGGTCAAAGCCCACTCAGGGCTAGATGAGCTGGCACTCTGCCTGCATGTGGTGCTCCTGGCACGCTCTGTGTTTAAGGCCAGGGAGGCTCCAGAACCTGATAACCCAAAGGTTCAGTTTAAGTCCTGAAGATGAGCTGTCTGGTAAATCATCATAGGCTAATGAATCAAATAATACTAAGACAGCTGTATTGTATCCAATCCATGCAGAGAGAAATTAGCACTTCCCAGGGATATTAAAAAACACATAACACCAACAGTGAATAACTAATACAATTTCTAATTGAGTGAAAAAATTGTACTTTAACTCAAAGAAGAACAGCTCATTATAAAGATTGCCTTCAAAGACCCAATTTACCAAGGACAAGTCAAGGCCTCTATGGTTGAGGATGTTTTTCACTTTGAACTAGTACTCTTCCTATGGTCAAGGTCAGATTATACAAATGTATTAATTGATCATATCAATGAGTTCCTAATTAAGCTCCTACCCTAATAATTAATCTTAGAAACCACTTTCAATACTAAGAGTGAAAATTTTTTATTTCAAAATCCTATAAATGTATGTATTTAGACACTATATTGGAATTTTTTTCATTGACATAAATGCATAAAAATTGAGACCTATAACACCTCAATTTCTGCTGATTTTAACTCATTATCATGCTAAGAGACTTTTACTAATTGTAGGCAACTCCCAATATTTTGGCCTCACACATATTTCTAGTTAAACAAACAAACAAAATTAATTGAATAAATTTTTCTTTCCTTTCAACTCAAGTTTAATTCTTCCAAGGAAAAAAATACATATTTAATCAGTGTGTGTGTGTGTGTGTGTGTGTGTGTGTATATATATATGATTTCAGAGAGGAAGGGACAGGAAGAGAGAGATAGAAACATCAGTGACAAGAGAATCATCAATCACTGCCTCCTGCATGCCTCCCACCAGAGGGAGCTCACAACCTGGCATGTGCCCTGACTGGGAATCGAACCGTGATTTCCTGGTTCATAGGCTGATCATAGGCTGATGCTCAACCACTGAGCCAAATCTGCCAGGCTTTAATCAGTTTCATTTACTCAGGTGGAACTCAAGAGTTAGACTAAAATTAGATAACAAGAATTGCCCTTCTGAATATTGCTTTAATCTCAGAATGCTTTCATAATTTCAAACAGAAGCTAAGCTTCTATAACCTTCAGAAATCTAAAAAGTGATGATAATCATTCACTTGAACAGAAAGTTAATTAATTTGCCTTGAATGCTCTTAAGTGTCTCAGAGGTTTTTTTTTTCTTCTCTTTTTCTTTCACATTTGGTGTTAGTTAAAATAATGACAATGGGGCTGTATGATTTCGAGGATGGCTGGATGGGCAGATGGCTCTCCACTCTACCCATCTATTACATATTTTTTTTAACATTTAGTATGGTCAGACAATGCAAAACAAAGGAAGGAACTTTTTTTCTTCATATTGATTTTTCTTTGGTCTAGAAGAATAATTGCCTACATAATTATAATTCCAGGTATTTGTGACTTCAGGCTGCTCTGATTCTTCATAAAAAATCTCATTAGCAAAAGTCACTTCTCCTAAGAAATTCTTATTTATCCAATGGATTTGTCTGATAGGATCAGATAGAAAGCATTTGCCTATAAGGACATTAGCTTAAAACATCATCCACTTTTGAACACAGTGAGAATTGTGTGGCTCCTTGATAAGAACCCCTGCAGCAAAGACAATTCTATTTAAAGACCATAAAATACCCCATTTAAGAAACATCAACTTGGCCATATCTATTTCAAACAGGAAAGTGAGAGGATAATATTATAAACCAACAAATAGACAGCTTACTAACCTCACTTTGGGATTACGCTATTAAAAAAAAAAAAGGAAATTCTGATGTTGACACTTGTATACCGCTACAAATGACAAATACTATTTCATCACGTCGTGCACTGTGAATAACTGCACCACCTCCAGCTGTTGACCCAAATCACAGTTGGCTGCAGGCATCCTGGTGGAAGGAAATGCACTGTGTTAATTCACCAGGATGATTTGGGGAGAACCCACTTCTCTTAATGGGTTCCAAGTGGGAACTACGGTATTGGTAAGTATGTCTCACTCCCCACACCTTAGTGCTCTTGCAGGTCTGTCAAATCTCTTCCTTGGACAATAAGGGGTTTCTCTATCAACATCTCCTCTTTGAAGACTTATTTGCAAAGAAATGACAGAGTGTTTTTTCTTCCAGTCACTCTGCTATGTAACAACTTCTAGAAGAAAGTCCACACAGAATAAAATTGTTGATGATCTTCTGTCACGCAGTGGACATTTGCAATTATTCCTCCCTAGTCCTGGTGTGCATGGTTGCTTGCTTTAGAATTCAATTACCTAAAGGTCAAGGGCCAAATCTGTTTAGCAATGACTGGTCATTATTTCCAGGCAAGGGTCATATATACAGGTTACCAAGGAAAGTGCAATGTGCTTAGATGCAGAATTTAAAAAGTAGATGTTCAAAACCAAGGCATAAACAATCCTATAAGTAATCTAGTTACTATGATGAGATATGGTTCCACTGTGGCCCAATCTCCTGACACCTTTGCAAAGCCCTTGTTATCATGTCCTATATGTTATATGAAGTCAACAGAAAGATTTACTCTGAGAACAGCCTGCCTTTTAAGGGATGAGAAGATAGCATTCTGTTTACCTGAGAGGAACCTAGTTTTCCTACTGCCAAGATTCAATTTGTTATCATATCGTAACGGAATCAAATTATTCCAGATTTCCTGGTAGTAGGGAGAATTTTGTTTTCTGATTTAACAGCTTAGAGAATGCCTGTGGTGGGCCAGTTGACAGTGATTTCACATATTATTCTAATGCCCACCAGCAATGGGGAGGCATGCTATGTTCTACTAGTTAATGTCTGTTCCTTGCATTACCCTCCCCAAAAATCACACAGCCTCATCACAGAGATCCATGTCAACCCTGGGTAGTAGAAAGTCTTTCCTTTGGGGATCCTGAATGCTCCCCAGGGGTCCTGGAGTGCCTGAGTTTCATGAGACAGCGCCCCCTGGGCGAGAACACAGAGGATAGCATGTCTCACCTAACCATCCATCATTTGGGACTTATTACACTTCTGGATATAATCTGACTATCAGCTCTTGTATCCATCAATACCCCAAGGATCTCACAACAAGTTTGAGTTTACATAAGGCTAAATCAGGTAGACTCAAACTTGCAGGCTGCCACATACATTACTAATAAAATTGGTAGTCTTATAGTGACAGGACTTGGATTTATTTCTGTAAAAGTAATTTTCTTTTAATACTTAGTTGACTACATGATCATCATGGAAAAGATAGAAAAACACACAGGATTTTACTACTCAAGTTTAAAGCCTGGTAGCATGTCCTCTCATGATTTTCTGCATAAAAATAATCAGCAGATTGTATTGGGCACAAGAAACACTTTCAATTGCATTCAATACAACTGATCTTATTACAGTGACCCCCTACAGTAAAATACATTTGCATAAAATCTCCTTTAAGATATGAGTATTTTATATGAAAAGGAGTAGTTGACAAGTATTAATAAAAATTTCAAAATGTACTTAATATATTTGCCACTGCTAATGAAATGAATGAGATGGAGACCAGGAGATCTACAAGTAAAATTCTATTATAATAACACTTGTAGATTCATAGCTTACTTATCAGACAAGTAGATTTTCTTATAACTGAATTGTTCATGATAAAAAATATCTGCTAAAACCTATTAAGCATGAGCCTCAATTATAGTCTTCTAACAAGAGAGTTCTCCAGCAGGCTTGCCTTAAGTTTTCATGTAGAAAGTATTTTAAATGTCCCTCGGCAGAAGTGAAAGTTCAGATTTCACAAAACAAGAAAACCTGGGGCACTGTGTGGACAGTAGTAACATTTCCTTTGAGTTATGAGATACATAAATTCACAAAGAAACAATAAACTGACTAGGTTTTTATATAAGCAGGACAGTGGGTCCAGAAAAGGAGGCTATTGTGCTTAAACTCCAATAAATGCCAGGGTACCTAAAGCAATTAAACCAAAAAACCTGCATCAGGCAAGCTCTATATTAAAACACAAGGTAAGAAAAATAGTTTGTATTTCTTTTGTCCAGAGACCACACTGCTTTAATACCTGGGACAACTTTCAATTTACACTGATCAAGTGAAACACAAAAAGAATAGAAAGATGTACATGGTTCTAAAACAAAACAAGATGGAGAGAGATCAATAAAATCATAAAATCAGCCGAGACCAGTTTGGCTCAGTGGATAGAGCGTCGGACTGCAGACTGAAGGGTCCTGAGTTCGATTCCGGTCAAGGGCATGTGCCATGGCTGCGGGCACATCCCCAGTGGGGGGTGTGCAAGAGACAGCTGATTGATGTTTCTCTCTCATTGATGTTTCTGACTTTCTATCCCTCTCCATTCCGCTCTGTAAAAAAATCAATAAAATATATTTTTAAAAAATCATAAAATCAGCGACTCCATAGAGAGCCAAAAAAGAAAGAAGGAAGGAAGGAAGGAAGGAAGGAAAGAAAGAAAGAAAGAAAGAAAGAAAGAAAGAGAAAAAGCATTGCATCACATTTACAGTAAATTGATGTATTTACTGATTCATAGCATATAACTTCATAATATTATTTTGTGGTTGGGGAACTAGGAATTAGCTATTAAAATTATTTGGAAAACATAGTTAAAAACAAAACACATTAAAATGCAAGAATCCATATTTCTATATTTAGTAAAACAAAATAATTAGCTGTGTTTATGCCATTTTAAGTGTTTTGGCATATATTAAGTTGTTTTTAACAGTAGAATTTTCATTCTAATTGGGCCTGACATAAACTAATACTAAAGAACTAGATTGAGTTCAGGACACTGAGAAATGTCAGGGGAATAGCAGAAAGCCAGGCTACACTTTAAATTTGGCTGTAAGACCAGAAGCACAGTACAAAAGCATACCCCGCTGAGTTAGTGGCGCTGGGCCACTGGAGTAGAATCCTACATTCTGGATGGCTCAGAGGAACAAATGTCTTATCTCACAGTTCTGGAGGCCAGCCGTCAGCAAAGGTGGCAGGGCCATGCTCCCATGAGACTCTGGGTGGCAATTTTTTTGTCTCTTCCAGCTACTGACCAGCATGGCTCAGTGATTGAGCATTGGCCTACAAACCAGGAAGTCATGGTTCAATTCCAGTCCGGGCACATGCCTAGGTTTTAGGCTCATCCCCAGTGTGGGAGTTGTGGAAGGCAGGCAATCAGTGATTCTATCTCATCATTGATGTTTCTATCTCTCTCTCCCTCTCCCTTCCTCTCTGAAATAAATAAAAATATATATTAAAAAAACAACAACAAACAAATACTAGTCATATTGGATTAAGGACCCAGCCTACTCCAATATAGGTTAATCTTAACCAGTTACATCTGCAAGGACCGTATTTGTAAGTAACATCACTTTCTGAGATACTGGCATATTAGGACTTCAACCTGTCTTTTGGGGAGAGGGTACACAATTTAATCCATAAGACCAGATTTTCCTACTTTGTCATGATTAACTGAAAATTATGCTATCATTAAACTTAACATTCATTAAATGTTATCAAGTAAGCATTAAAACTACATAATGTTTCCTAGCAGCCTATGGGAACATCTTATATAAACAGGCACATACAAAATACATCCAAATTGATTTGAATTTCCAATTTCCATGGAGAAAGACAGATTTTGGAGTGCCATAAGCAATCTTTCCAGTACAGTATTTTCCCAATGTAATGCTTGCTTGGAACACTTAGGCAGTTGCAAATTGATTATAAATACTAAGGGAGATAATTGCTAGTAATGGCAACAGGAAATGTGTTACTGTAGTTTTGGTGCCCAGAAGGACCTCCATAGTGTTTCCCAAGTCTTATGTACTTAGTCCAGGGGAATGTTGAGATCTGTCCTCACTCAGCAGACTCTCCCTCTCTTTAGAAAGAGAGCTAAAAGACTGAGGAGAATTAGCTACTAGAAGAAACTGCACACAGAGATAAAGTCAGGAGCAGGATTTCACTTTTTGTGGAGCCAATTGCCATTTGTTACTATGACAGAAGAAAGTTCTAGACTACATAAGAGATTGTCTATTTGTTTTTTCTACCTGATCATTTTGGAAGTACTAATGGTATCTGGATTTTAATAATGATTAATATTTTAATAATGATTAATAGGAACGAGTAAGAATGTTGTGTTGTATATTAAAAATATAGTTGGAAGAGAAGAATGGGAGGGTAGGATAGAGCCACAAAACTAAGTGGAAGACAACAGGCATGAGTTTGGGCTCACATCTACATTGATGAGGCACCTTCTTTCTTTTCTCTGACCCCTTGTAACCCTCAAAACCTCACCTATTTGGGGACCCCTTCTCTTGCTCCATCAGACTTCCTTCTCAGTGAGATTCCCATCAATAAGGGAAAAGGAAAGGAGGCTATTGTGCTTAAGGAGGCTATTACAATCAATAATTGTAAACTTTATAAAAGGCAAGTCCATAAGGTCTACTCTCTACTGAAGATGCTCAAGGTGGGTCATTCCAAAAAACTCAAGTCCTTGAACATGAATTCAAGTATTTACCTTACACCTCTTGAAAATGTAAAGACAATAGATCTCAGAAATTACTTCTTAACCCAGAAACCCTCACCTACCTTATTCCCACTTCCTGCTTTATTTTTCCTAAGCTAACATGTAATGTAACATTTTCTGTTTTTTGTTTTATCTTTCTTTAAATATACGCTTCTTGAGGGTAGAGTGTGTCTGTCTGTTGTGCTCACAGCCAAATGCTCTTCTGGGAATCAGACACAGAAATTCACTCTCTACCTTCTCAGTATTACTCACCTGCCCAAACCAAAAATGATCAGTAGTCATTGTTTATCTTACCCATCCCCTCACCCTACATACTCCACAACACTTCACTTACTACAACTGACAGCTTCTCTCCGTGAAAATGCCCAAGAACAGCTTTTCTCAAAGTTTTTTTTTCTCATTATCACTATGGCAAAGAGACACTTGACTTTTTGTTTCCTGGGACTATCCTACTACTCATGGAATTTTAATACTAGGGATTGTATATTTGTCTGTGAGGTGCCTATATATCTATTACCCATACACAAAAATAAGACTTTGTCCCTCAAGAACTAATTTTTGCCTCCTGGAGGCAGTATCACCTATTTGAACATGCATGCCTTATTCTACACCACCGCCTGTGTGCCAGCCCTGCTGGCCACACACATCTCCTTCTGGACTGCATTGATGACTGAAATAGCCTTGACCACAGACTGACTAGACCATAATTACAACGCAATGACATGTCACTACAATGTCTATTTATTTTTATAATTGGTAGATCTTGCAGCAAAATCACACTTGATGCTAGAGAAAGAAGTTTTAGCCAAATTTGTCCTGTTTCTATCCTAGTGCTACCCTCCAATTCATTCTCCAGGAATAATGGATAGTCATCGTTAAAAACATTTGCTGTTTCATATTACTTACGTGATTTACAAATTTTTCAGTTTTATTATTTTACTTGATTAAAATCTGTGTTTCTCCACATGGACTAGAGAGTATATATCATGTACCCCGGCCAAGCCACTCTACAGGCTTGAGTCAATTCTCCCTTACTGTGATTGCCTAGAGAGCTGGGATGATGGATGAGGGGGGCAAGTATTATGAGCTTATGCATATTTCAGGATACAATCTCAGGGTGATATGAGTGAGGAAGAAAATGAGCAGGAAAGATGGGAAAGTAATGCCATGTGAAGTGTTACCATGGAGCCACTCCTTTATGCTGAGGCACAAATGGACATTTGGTTGGTTACGTGAAAGCTGCCTCGAACAGCCCATTGGGAGAAAAGGGAAAGAAAACATATTAGTCAGTTTCTTTCCATATCCTGCCTCTCACTGGTTGAAGCTCACCTCACAGGGAATGCATCCCCCCTGTATTTCTGGTTGCATCGCCCAGCCCTTTAGCATCTGTGTGAGAAGACAGATCCATACCAGTGGAATGCTTTCTTATCCAAATTCATAAGTGGCGTGAGGGACTGGCCACCAGCTGGTTAGCATCATTTGAAATAACCTCACAGTCCTGTTGAGAAATCTATCAGCCATGGTGGCAGATGAAACAGAGCAAATGGCTGAGGGTCCAAGATAACAAAAGGCCAATAAAGTCTGAGGAGGTGCTTAAGCCATGTCCAATTCAGAGGTCTTCTCCATATGTCTGAACCTACTGTGCTCCACCAATTCTCCCAGCCTCTACCTACCATCATGTTCTATAGACACCTTAATGTTTATTTTAAAAAAAACATATTTTTATTGATTTTAGAAAGGAAAGGAGAGGGAGAGAGAGATAGAAATATCAATGATGAGAGAGAATCATTGATTGGTTGCCTCCTGCACGCCCACAACCTAGGCATGTGCCCTTGACCTGAATCAACCTGGGACCCCTCAGTCCACAGGCCAATGCTCTATCCACTGAGCCAAACCAGCTAGGGTACCTTAATGTTTCTTGATCTGAAATGAAAATGAATTATCAGCTCCCCACCCACCCTTTTTCCATGACTTTTTTCTAAGATTTTGGTTCTGATTTTCTTCTTTGGCTAGAAATAAAATGTTTCGGTTTTTAAAGTTTGAATCACAACTGCTTTTCCCTAAATTTTCCATATGTCTTTATTTTTTGTAGGGAAAGATTAGTTTATAATATAACTCTTGAGTCACATGTCCTTTTCCTCCAGTTCATATACATATATTGCTTTACATGAAATCCGGTAATGAGTACTCCATTTCCTCCCGCCCCTTCTTTTTCAAAGCTTCTCCCTTTGTTTGGCTGAATCTAGCAAGTAATAAATCTTGTTTTGTGTTTGTAAAAGAGATCCCTGGAATTCAACTGCCTGAGGTTTTCATTGTGAGGAATATCTGCCTGTTCCCTTTATTCATTGTTGAGTATAACACTCCTAATTCACATTACTTTCCTCATTATATTTTAGACTGTGTTTCACAGATTTATGCAGCTGGATAGTATTCAAGGACCATCTAACTTGAATACTATCCAGCTGCATGATATTTTTTTCTCCTGAATGCCTAAATAATTCCTTGCCTCCTGAATAATTCTCTTTACCCTTGGAATTTAAAAACTAAACCTGGGCACATATAGTGCTCATTTATTCTGGATCAATATTGTTCAAACGTGGTGTGTTTTAAATTTGCAGACTCACTTCTTCCTTTATCTCAGAGAAATCATTCCTAGAACCTTTGCCTGTCCCTGCCCAGACCACCAATTTCTATTACAGATAATATATGACCATTTAGTTATCTTGCCATATTTTAATCATTCTGTATTAGCTTGTTGCATCTTAAAGCATTTGCCTTCAAATCATGTCACAGCTCTTTTGCCAACTCATTAGCAATTCATACTTGCAACTACTGAAGAGTAAACATGTTTGTTAGGCTCATGCCCAATAACAGATTGGTATATGCATCCCAATGATGATGTCAGCATCTAACGGAGCAGCAAGGTGCATCTTTTAGAGAGAGATTCTAGGTTAAAAGCATTATTTCATCTAGAACAGCACTACCCAGATACAATCCAGAAGTGCCCAGTGTGAGGTTCACCTGGAAGCCTCTTAGAACCAGCAACTCTCTGCACTGAATCAGAATCTCCTTGGGGTTGGGCTTGGAGCCGGTATTTCTACATGCCCTCCATTCTCATTCTCAAATTGCACAAACACTGGTTTAAAAGAGCATTCTAGAAATAATAAGCGTTTGGATTAAGGGAATAAATAGTTATAGAAAAATAAAGTAAGTGGTTAGCCCAGGCAATAGGAGGCTTAGATCTACAGGACGTGGTGCCTGAACAAGAGTGAGACAGAATATTGGGGAAGCATCAAGATGGTGGAAAAAAAGATATACATTTAATTATAGACACACTGGAATTGAGGCAAAGTGAAAAAATATGTAATATATTTCATCCTTGGAATAGCCCTTAAGACTAGCGGTATTTCTAGGGAGGCAACATAGAATTAGCACAAGCTTAGCAATGAGCTGATCCAGAGAAACAGGACCATGGGAGAGGCAGGCAGAAGAGCCAGCAAAGAAATAGCATAGAGCGGTGCTCTGCAAAGCATGCAAGAAGATTGCCGGACAGATGCACTGTCAATACCACTGAGATTATGTCTTTGTGGAGAGGAACTGAGCAGCTATTTGGATATAAGACTCAGTCACTTAGAGAACTCCAGTCATAAATATTCTAAAGGAGTTAGCATTTGCCATTTTGCCTCTGGATCTGAGAAGACCTTCAAAGAAATAACATAAAAATATTAGCATGGATAATGGCCCAGACAATGTGCTTAGGCTTGGCTGGATGTCCCACATGAGAGAGATGGAAGTAGCAAGATAACAGACCCAGAACGTGCCTGGGAAAGGCTGTGAGATGAGATGGGATGGAGGCCAGCAGGGAAACCTGTTGGAGCTGTGGGAAGCACCAGGAACAGCGCTACTAACAGAGGTTTATTTCATGTTGGCATTTAGATAATACTGACAAACACAATAACTCAACTTTCAGATGGCCATGGATAGGTTTTCTCCAATTTGTATTTATTTATGTAAAATCAAGATGGGAGAAAATAAACTTACAGCCAAATCTGGATTCCCAAACTTAGATAATAAACTGATTTTATTATCAAGTCAAGGAGTACTCTAGCTCAACATTCACTGCTGTGAATTTCATGCTCATGGTTTATCAGTTGAGTATTTGTCAATTCCTGGATGAGGTCCAGCATGTGCAATTGGGCTTTAAGGACCCCCAGCCATGTGAGCTCAAGATCAGCTTTAATATCAAAGAAAATGATTATACAGTCATCCTCAAAGTCCAGGATAGGTTCTTGGAAACTGGGACTTTAAGGGAAATGACATAAAGAAACCCTATGGTAATGGATATAAACAAGACTTAAGGCCCTATGGCATATTTCTGGTCACAAAAACATCACTAAACTTCTAGAGACCCAAACATTGAAATAAATGTGAGCTATATATACATTTCAAAAAGATTAATAAAAACAAGTGAGGTAATTATTTTCCAATCTTCTGACTATAGTTCAGGGACATCTGTGCTGAAGCTTCTTCTGGTAGCTCAGGATAGTGAAGAGACCCACCCTGGACAGGGCATCCGCCCATCACAGGGCCACTCATATACATCCACACTCTGTCAGACTGGACAACTGAGAAAAGCCAGTTTGCCCCTTCCCACATCTTTGGGATGTGGAACCATTGCATCTGGAGAAAACTCACACACACACTCGGAGCAAAGCCATAGTTTCATTTTTATTTTTTTCGTCTCATCAACATTATAATGAAACAAAGTCAAACCAAATGACTTTATTCCAGGATGTGCTATACCTGGTGTGCATTGACTTAAGGTTACTGGGGCAAGATTTCAATAGAAGGACATGTAAACATCAGCCTTTTGAGTTTTAAAAATCAGAATCTCTCATCTTTGTGATCCCTACTACTATGAGGAGTTGTGCAGCTCTTAACAGGTTTAGTTAAAACAGATGGAAATTTTCGGTTATTCTTTTAAATAGTCCATATTTGTATAGCCATACTATGGAAATAAAAAAGAAAGTTATATGCTGAATCATTAAAATTGTATCTTTTAAAGCTAAATTTTCGTATGAATTAAAACTTGCTAAAGAAGAAATCTCCTTCTAAATGTAGTAATCAGTGCAATCAAGGATAAATGAGAAGATCCAAACCTCGGGTTGAGACATGACATTTGTAATTCATAGAGGTCCTAAAGGTAGAATTACCAAGCTAGATTAAACAACTTAAGAATATTCTGTGTGTCTGGGTGCCAGGAGATGTCTTTGTGTGTCTGCCCTGAGTCCCTACATGTGGTTTGGAGTAGGACTCTCTTTAGGACCCATGAATCCATGGTTGTTCCCCTGCTGGGCTTCACCCACTGCAAACTCCTCTTCCCCTTGAGTTTAACAAATACCCTGACAAGTGAATCATGGAAACTGCAGAAATATTCCATGTGTGGAATCTTTCTCCATATCCCAACCTATAAATGAGTCAGCAGCATCTTCATATATACACCATGATTCAATTTGTAAATAGGCAGTAGAATAAAACAACCAAAAATAAAGTCTATAGAACAGAAAACATAACCTGTAAGACATATTTGCTGAATGGCATATGGTGTATGGTTACAGAATCACAACTGCAAACCTGGAGACAGGATTGGACAGCCTGGAATAGCTGGACCTATGGCAGCCTGAATTAACTCCCTGGCTATAGTATGGTAGGGAGAGATCATTCCAAACAGACTTGGGCAAGCAAGTTTCTTAAAGGTTGTACTGTTCAAAAAGCCACGATGTTGACTATAATTTTATATCAGATCAATAATTTATCTAAGTTGGTCTATTTTTATTTGATGTAGAGTCTGTTCAAACATATGTATTTCATTCCTGTGAGCATGTGTAAATAGTGGTAGAGCAAGTTGCTCATTGCCATGGACTACATTTGTATGTCTTCCTCAAATTTCATGTTGAATCCCTAGTCTTCAAAGCAATGCTATTTGGAAGTGGGGCTTTTAGGAGATAATTAGGTCAGGAGGGTGGAGCCCTCATGAATAGTGCCCTTATACGAGTGCCCTTAGAGATAAGATCTCTGTCTCTACCACGTGAGGGCACAACAAGAAGATGGCCTTCTATAAACCAGGAAGAGGGATCTTACCAGGAAGATCTTGAACGGCCAGCCTTCAGAACTGTGAGAAACACATTTCAGTTGTTTAAGACAACCAGTCTATGGTATTTTGCTATGGCAGATTGAACTAAAACATGGCCACAATTAAAGTAGAAGGAGAGTGTCGCTAGAAATCACTGGAAGGTCACAGCAGAAGCAAACATCACCTTTTTATTGCCTTGGTTGTGAAAAAGGTCAGAAATCTCAGGTGGAGGCCTCAGGCTGCTCTGCTCAGACAAGCCCATCTCCCATTTGCCACCCCCCATCCAGGTATTGATGAAGAACTCCACAGCCTCCTGGAGTTCCAAACTCTTCTCTGTGGCATTAATGAGAACATTTGTGAAGGAAAACTTTTGGAAATGTTCAGTTCATTAATTCTACAATCTAGCATGTGCCAAGCATCTGGAGAGCAAATAAGGATGAAAATGGCAGAAAAAGAGGTATGGTTCCTTTATACACTCTAGTGAACAAGGCAGACACTGCCATGGGGGGGGGGGGGGCGTAATTCTATATTTTCTCTTAAAACAATAAAGTCTTAAAACATCCAGCTACCAGATCAATCCTCTATCAGCCTTCACTGAATAGCTTCTGGAAGCCTTTTTCCATCTAACTTCCCCCATGCTCCTCCCCAGGCCCCCCCCTCCCCTTAGATTGACCTCAGAGGCACCAGTGGCCTCCTCTAGTGATCTGCTGGCTACATCCCTGACCACAGCTGACCACTCCTGCATCTTGCCACCTGCAAGGCCAGCTCCTCCTCCTCAGTCTGCTCTCAGTTTAAATGTCACCTCCTGGGAAAAGCCAACTCCCAATGGCTACTACAGGAGCCCCCCCTAGCTCTCTCCACCACAGCGCTGTATCCACACCCATTGCCTAAACTTGTCATCACCTCTCAAGTTTTCCTTAGTAGTGGGCTTCTTATTGGCTGTCTCCATAAGGATGGAAGCTTCTAGGATAATATTTCACTCAGTAATGTCCTCTAAAAAATTTCATCATCTTGTTATCCCAATTATACTGACCCCAAGAAGGTTCTTTTAAGCTAAAGAACAATAGTTAAGAAATCAGACACTGTTTCTCCTATTAAAATGATGACTAATGTAGTAAAAAGAGAGAGAGCGAGAGCGAGAGCAAGAGCGAGAGAGAGAGAGAGAGAGAGAGAGAGAGAGAGAGAGATTCAATTTCTCAGAGGAAGCACAGAGGATGAGGGAGGAAGATAAGGGAGAGCACTTACCTGTGGCCAAGTAGATGGTGTGGATGAGGGCGTCCCTGCCCTGAACCAAGTCAACGGCTATGTGGGAAAAGCGGCTGTTGTCCTCCATGAAGGACGGCACTGCAGTCACGGGCTGCACCACCTCGTGCATCAGGATGAACTTCTGAGCATCCTGCAGGTTCCTTTCGGTCAGACTCATGTACATTCCCTGGTCCACTGTTCCACACTGCAAGGGATGACAGGCCATTGATGGAGCCAGCCCCCTGGAACCCAGTGATCCCTGCCACCTAGCTGAACACTGACTCAGACACTGAATAATTGAACTGTGCAAACATGCCAGCTTCTCCACTGTCCTCAAAGTCCCCCTTCCCCAGTGTCTCTCTCATTTTAGATTTTAATTTATATTTGAGGAGTCTCTCCACTTCATCATAAGTGGATGGAAAAGAAGTTGAAAAGAACAAACGAAGTGGAAGTTATTGCTAACTTTAATTTGAGCAGCGTATGCATAAGAACTCCACGTTGCAGGCTGAGTCACATGGGAGCTGTCTGACTGAATGCACGCTCTTATATCTGTCTGACAATCAGGTACCCAAATTGAAAATGCAGCAATCAAATACAGCACACAGATTTATTAGTTTTCTTATTGGAGCAGTGGGTCCATAAGCAAGATAGGGATTCCACGGAGATAGAATTAGGCCATTTTAACATCTTTCTCCTGGGCAACAAGAACACTGTACTGGCTTCATTGCTTTGCACTCATCTTCCAAGCTTTTTGAAACAAAAAACTGTTTAGAGTCTAGTAAGATGAGAAATAACATGGCGAATTTACAAAAAGGGAGAGAATAAAGACATTTTTCTTTAAAAAGGGATGGAGGGAGGGTGGTGGGGAGAGAGAAAAATGTGAAAGAAGGGAAAGAAGAAGGAAGTAAGGAAAGAGGTTTTCAGATAGAGAAAATATATAATGATGAATATAGAATATATGGATGTGTCGAAGGGGTGGGAGTCGGCCTACAAATTGCTGAGAGTTAAATTCAGAGCTGGGTTTTGCAGAGGCTGGCAGGTATTATGTAGGATGTTCTTTAGCAAGGAGGATATGAAAAAGCAATAGAAAAGAAAGCAAAACTTTCTGGAACAGAGCACAAAATTAGGAAATTACCACCGACCTTTCTCATGCCTTTCATAAACTTTAAATTCTAGTTCCAACAAAGGCTGATCCTGGCCAGAACTTCATATAAGCTGATTTGATAAAAATAAACTTCCCTGTCCATACCATCTGAAACTACCCTTTTATAACGTGCCATTTCTAATACCTAGTTTAATAACAGGTAAGATAGAAATGGTTTTTTAAAAAGCAGGTATTTATGTTGCTCTTGATAAAATGTTCTACATGCCATAAAACAATAAGCTGATTGTAGAATTAGAGAATCTTGGAATAAAATAGATTTTGGGCCTGGTCCAATGCTTCATTTAAAGGTACATCCTTGCTATAACAGGTTTAGCTCAGAGGCTAGAGCATCAGCCTGTGGACTCAAGGGTCCCAGGTCAATTCCGGTCAAGGACATGTACCTTCGTTGTGGGCACATCCCCAGGAGAGAGTGTGCAGGAGGCAACTCAGCTGATGGATGTTTCTCTCTCATCAATGTTTCTAACTCTATCCCTCTCCTTTCCTCTCTGTAAAAAATCAATAAAATATATTTTAAATAAATAAATAAATAAATAAATAAATAAATAAATAAATAAATAAATAAAGGTACATCCTTGCAGGTGCACCTCACATGCCAGGCAATAGGACCACGTGTGATCAGGTGAAGGGCTCAGCTTGGCCACCCCGCTGGAGCCATGTGATCTCAGGTGATACATTGCTTCCCAGTCTCTGCATCTGCCTATAAAGTCGCTAGGAAAACACTGTGCTCTCGTTACAGGTTCTGTGAGACCCACTGAGATAGCCGTGGAGAGCACTTGTAAATTAATTGTAAGTGCTTGTAAATGCCAAGGCAGGAGATGGTTTGCCTGGCACAGTAACTGGGCAATGCATTTGTCTTGTAGCAGAACAGCAATTCTATGGTCTGTTGAGCTGCAGTGGCCAGAGGGAAATGAATGAATAAATAAAGGAAGGAAGGAATCGATGGGTGAATACGCTAGCAGTTGCTTTTCAGCCAGGGGGACTGTGCTAGGAGGTTTCATGTAATCATCACATGTAGCAGTAACACTTGAAGTACAAGGTCATTACCTGCTAATTAATGTGTTGCAAAATGAAAGACAGCTCTACCTGATGTGGCCGGAAGTCTATCCAGGGGAGTTCTAGTCCTGAGAGTGACTTTATCAATGGCAGTGCTTAAGGTACAGGTGGTAATTAGCTACCTGCCTGTTGGGTGAGGTTTGACATGCAGGTTTTGTTTTGTATGTACAGTGTTTCCTAAAGATTGGTATCATAAAAACCTGGACCATGAACTTGAGGAACTCTCACTCATGAGAAATCAGGAGATCTGGGAGACCTGGAGGTGTCTGGGCTGGCACTGGGTAGCAGGATAACCAACCACTCCTTGTTGTTACTCCAGGACTCCATATCCCCATATCTTACTTAAGTCATCACCTTGTGATACTGTGATTTCTAATAAGAATAATACATTTGGTCTCTTCCTGTTTCTGGCACAGAACTCCTAAAACCTTAGGAATTTCCTAAGTGATGAGAGGGATAAAGGCATCTTTTGGTATGTTAATTAGGTGATTTTCGAATAGCATCTAAGGATGTGGGCTGATTGCCAAAGGAAACAACCCTGTGATTAGCGGGTTGGAACTTTCAGTCCTCATCTGCTTGGCCACTGTGGCAGGTGTACTGTCCATTTTGGCTCCATCATTTCTGATAGTTGCTAATCAAAACTGCTCAGAAAAGTGCAGTCTGCACACCACAGCCGGGTACCACTGGGATCTGCACGATGTTCTCTGTAAGGAAGTGGGTCTGGATGACTGGGGACCGCAGCCTGACACAGGGCAGGATTTCGCAGTACCACCTACAGTGGTTTCTGGTGCGATTGATAAATAAATAGCTGTTGCTTCTCTATCCTTTTCAATTGAAATATATCTGAATTAAATCTTGAAGGATTACACACTCTTCTCCTAACCCTTACTTCTTCCTGAACTTGAAACATGTCTCTGCTTCTCTAATTAATAGCTACTTCTAGTATGTAAGCACCGCATAAAATTCCAAATGTCGGTAGGCAAACAAGAATAAAAACATAAATAAAAAAGCTAACCACATCTCACTGTCGGTTATTGCAAACCTACAGCCCTTTATACATGACTAGTGGAGGGAGCCTTAGTTGAAAAACTTTTCCACTTTATGCCAGCATAGAGAGTCCCAGAAATGTCCGCAAGAAAGCCAAAGCTAGCATGCTTTCAAACAATGTAAACCAAAAGAAAACACTTGGAACATATCTGTCCTAGGAGCTACGCTAAGAACCACCATAATCTGTTAACTTGACTTTCCCACAAGTCTTAAATTCCACCCAAAGAAAAACTCTGCTGACCGAGCTTCCTGCCTGAATTGAAATCCTCGTGTCCACAGTTTATTAAACTGCAGAGTGGACCTACTCCCATCTCATAAATGTAAGCCCTTCAGTGTGGCGCTGGCTTTATAAAACTGTGGCCTCAGGCAGGGAGGAGACTTTCTATGGGCTACAAATATATCCAGATAAAGGAGCTAAAGGATACCCCCTGCCTGGAGGTGGTAAGGCTTCACAGAGTTTATGAGGTTCTGTTCTTTGGGAAGACTTTTGCAATATCAGCATCAGGAATTAAAAGTGTATCCTAAATATAGTAAGCATCTTTGTTAAACATTTTAACCTTCAAGATTTTGCAATGCTCTCTTCTAAAGGGAATGATTTATTTCACCTCTGGATTTTACAAAGGGCCTTCTAAAACAGTTACATTGCATCTGAACATGGGTGTGATTTACACACAGAGACTCAGCCAAGAAGCCAAGAGTCAGTGTTGAGTTAATAATTATATAAACCATGTACGTCATCAGGAAAAGTGCCTACTGCAGGTTTGGTTCCCCTGGTCAGCTCATCTGACCCAAAATAGGACTTTTTCTGTCCAGCACTGGAATGTTCCCATTAGCGAGCCTAGAATAATGAATGTAAATCTGATCCCTCAATTACCTGATGTGTAAAGTGTGGCTACAGATACCCACTTTACAGAGTTGCTGAGAGGAAAAAATAAGACAAAGTTTATAAAGCATTTGCAACATGTGACACCAAGAAGGCACTCAATAAATGGTCCCTAAGAGATATCTTCATCATGTAAATTAGGCAGTAAATAATGCACATTAATTGATATTATAAAAATGTACTGTTAAAGTATGTATGCCTATACAGTTGCATCACTCTTTCCTCATTTTATTAATGAAACTATGATATGGAAGATGCTAAGTAAATTGTCCAATTAAAGCAATAAATGGGGAAGAGGATGTATAACCACCCTTTTTATTCTCAATCCCATGCTTTTTAAAAAATGTAAAAAGAAACTTTCAATTCTAATTGTTCAATTAGAATTGAACAATCTCTGTCAAATTCAAAGTAAGGTGTAAAACAATTACATTACCATACCCCCAGTTTTCTCAAAGGCAAAGGTTGTATGCATTGGGATGATAAACCAACCAGAATTTGGGGCCTGGATATGGAACTGAATAATTAAGATAACTAATGGTCCTTTAGTGGGCAAAGGTTTGTGCTTGGCATTGAAGGACCTGAGCTGGGACCCCAGCTCAGTCACTAACCCCAGTGTCCTTGGTAAGACTTTCACCCTGGAGATGTTGTTAAGGGTCAGAGCATTGCTGCCAGCATGTAACATAACACAGCGAGGCACTGGGCACCTTCTGGAACTGGGTGGTACTAAACACACACTCACAGGGAGGAGGAGGATCCTATGACTGTTTTTGTCATAAGAGAAGCCCTCAAAGGAAGCCTACTATTATGATCTAAATGTCTGTGTCTCCCCCATATTCTTATGCTGAAGCCCTAACCTCGGAGTGCCTGTCATTGGAGATGGAGCCTCTATGGAGGTAATTAAGGTTCATGAAGTCAAAATTGTGGGCTCTGATCTCATAGGTTCAGCATCTCTCAAGGCTCACGGAGGAAAGACCATAGGAGGACACAGTGAGACGACGGCCATCTACAGACTAGGGAGACAGCTCTCCCCAGAAACAGAATTGGCTAGAATCTTGATCACAGACTTCCAGCCTCCAAACTGTGAGGAAAAAAACCTTCTTTTGGTCAAGCCATCTAGTTTGCAATGTAGTCATATACCTGATGGCCAACCAAACAAAAGTAAACCTTAATCACTTTGGGTTCAGCTTCCTATGCACATTGGGAGACTGTACTGAACGGCACGCAGAGCTTCTTATTGGTTGAATGCCCTGTAATTTTAAGATTTATGAATGAATGGCCTCCATCTGCTCTCCTTTCCCGCAGCTGCCCCATGCCATCCCATTTACCCAAAAAGGAAATCTCACCACATTCAGCAATTAGACCTCCAATTCTGTTTGTGCATCTCCACGCTGTGTCCTAGGGCCCATTCATAGGAGCATCATTCATTAGGGATCAGAACTTCGGGGCAGAGACCACCATCATTAGTACTAATTGGGGCTTGGTCTCCCAACTGCTGCATTATGATGCCCTTTTCCAGTCTAGCCTGAGGCATTACGGCCCACAAAAGCCCCTTTTTGGTCCAGGCTCCTCATACTGACAAAAGGCTCAGTTGACAAAAGGCTCAGTCCATTCACGTGAGCCGAGCCCAGTGTGAGACTGTCCAGGAGAGGTTAGGGAAGCTCACAGATGCCTGTGCTCCATCAGAGTTTAAATTGTCCCTGCCTTCTCTACAAGGTTTTGGCTTGTTTTTAAGGGTGATGACTGACTGAGTAGCCCAATGCCCCCTGAAATTACCTGGAAGTTGGGGTTGGGGTTGGGATATGGCAGCCAGGCGGAGCGTGAGTTCTCCTGGTACTTGAAGGGCCCGTTAAAGGCCTGTGAGATGGCGCTCAGGTTGAAGACGCACACGGCGGACGCAGCAATGCTGTTCCTGGGACCGAGGAAGAGCAAGAAAAGGAAGGTCAGAAAGTGCTGCAGAAACCACTATCTTCCCAAAAATGCTAAGTCAGCGCCAAGGGGAAGCACTTTCTAGAGAATCTCAAGGTCCCAGCCTCTTACACCCGCTCCACCCCAGGATGAAGAGGGGACCATGAATGGTGTATCCTGTGATTTCTTTGTGGAAGAATGAACACTTTAGCACATAAGCAGGGCTATTTAGCAGTTATGGCACTTGTAATCCTGCTGGAGGGAATTAATTCACTCAGCCACAACCGAGTGACTAGGATTTTGAAGAGCTCTATGCTATGCCTTTTACATTCTGGAGGAAAATGACTGTATTCTCCACCAGTGGAGGTGCCTCTCAGCATCTAGCATGGCCCCTTCCCCCTGGTCATCTGGTGATTTAGCGGGCAGTGGACCAAGCTGCTGCTTCTTTTTTAACCCCCAGATACTTGTGTTTATTTGTAAACCTTGCAAAAGAGAATCAACTAAAAGCATTTTGCAGAAAGTTCCTGAAAGACACCTATCATGTATTTGTTAATAATTTAAAAAGGGCAAGAGAGAAACATTTGAGAATGCACTGACATCTTGAAGCTGTAACTTAGACTCCACACTCTGCAAAGACATATACCTGCTGGCACTCAGAAATTCATGTCCTTCTACTAGTAAGGAAACAAAATAGTTTTGGCTAAATAAATCTTATTTGAGCTCAGCTTTGGTTTTAAATTTTCTTGTTAAGAGTCTTTGCCAATATAAGTTGATTTATCAATTATTTTTTCTGAATCAAAGGAAATTTCAGAGGAACTCCAAAATAGAAATATCTGCCTTCCCTCCACTTGGTTTGTTTGACATACACAGACTAGTTACCAGACACCATTTGAGAGCCTTTACCAATTCCAAGTCACTTAATTGTCCTAAGGTAAGGGACAGTCACTGATAAGAAGCACTGGGCAGTTAGGCTGATACACCTGTACAAAGGCATCCGGCTACTGAATGAGGGTACGATCAAGGCTGAGACATAAGATGGAGGACAAGTGGGATAAACTGTGGGATTATAGATAATATAATATAATAATATAAAGTTGTTCCCAATACCCAGTGAGAATTAATATTCAATGGAGAAAGGAAACATCTAGAAATTCTGCCTCTGCCAATATAGAAGCTATATATTGGCTGGTTTCCAACATGACTGGTGTTTACAGCACAAAACAAATAATAGTCTGAAACTTATTTGTGTGAATACCACTTGACCACTTACCATATTGGAATGGCCTAGGCACAGTACATATCTAACTTTTTAAATTGTTCATTTGAGCTCAGAGCCAGGGGAGTGAACAGCTAATGAAGCCAAGTTCCCGTTGTGTATAAAATTGATGTCAACTGAACAACTGAACATTCATCTTGTGCAGCCTAGACTATTTCTTTTAAAAGGTTTTGGAAAGCAAATCAACTTCAGAAAACTATACATTGATTTTTTAAAAGAAACTTATTAGAGGAGGAAAATCAGCTCTGGGGTTGAAAGCCAGATTTACAATAAAGATGGTCACGGTGCGTGGTGTTGAGTAGGGAGCCATCCATTGTAGTCTTATTTTTCTCACTTTATTCAGAATGAAGTCACTTCATGGAGTCAATGCTTTTATCAAGTAGATGCAAACACTTCAGCTCACCAATGGAAAGATCAGAAGGGAAAGATCACAGAAAAGTAAGATGCAGATTCATGGGCAGACGAGATGAAAAAGTATAAAGACTTAGAGGCCCAATAGATGTTATAGGGGGATGGACTATCCCAGAACTGAGAGGTTTTCCAGGATACAGGGCTCTCCCCAACTCCAAAATCAGGACAATTCCAGACAAACCCAGGTGGCTGTTCATATCACCCCATTTATCAGCATTTTCAGTCTATCCTGATTCAGAACGTTTATGTTGGATATCAGTAATGGGCTATTGTACAAACTGTTAGGTTAGCAGTTTAAAATTTAAAAGGTGATCCAAACAGAACCCAGGCTGTGGAATCCTCCTGCTCACTGCCAACAGTGAGAAGGGTGGAGGCCAGTGGCAGTGATCTGTGATTCCTGGGCTTGGGTATGATCTTGTTGAGTCTTATCACAGCACAACAGCTGAGAATGGGGTTGTGTTCCAGTCCACCAGAATAGAGCAAATTGAAAGATCAGAAATGTCATACAGTTTATCTAGTCCAAACAGTTTCAGTTCTGAAGCTAAGAGTATCTTCCCTACAAAAGAAAAAAAAATGCTATTTTTTCAAAAGTATTTTAAAAGCATAACCATCATTTTAGAAATGCCTAGGACAGCCATCTTCTAGAACAGTAGCTTCAAATCAACTCTGGGAAAGTAAGAATGTGCATTTCCTATATGAGCAGCAGTTTAGTCAAGAGTTACATTATCTCAACACCAGACTTGCCAGACAACAGTGCTTTCATTATAATAAATACATAACATGCAGATAGAAAAACATACACACACATCTAATACATACCAGCACTTCAGAAAGTACTAAGAACACATTGGCAAGCCAGGAAGGACACATTTAGAGCAGAACAATTGGATGCTACTATTAGAATAAGGATAGAAGAAAACCTTTCGAAAAGGATAGAAGAAAACCTTTAGCTGTATTTCCCTAATACCAGTTTCAGAAGTCACAGATCTTAGCACAACATTTAATTCATACTTTTAAAAAAGTTGGCTGTTATCCCAGCAAAAAAAAAGATTTCTTTTTAAAGCATGTTTCATCCACAAGGGTCAAAGAACAATAGACTCATTCAGAATAAGTAGAAGAGCAGGGAGCGCAATTATTTCCAGTTACGTACACATTGGTGGTAAAGATGCCGTAGATCAAATCCAGCTCCGGCAGGAAGAAGGTGCCCTGCAGCTCATTGTAGTAGAAGGGCACCTCCCCGGGGCGGGAGCAGTTCAGGCGGGCCTTCATGAAGGTGGTCCAGGTGTCCTCCAGCAGGAACCGCCCCCCCACGTCGTTCTTGCAGACCCGGGCAGCTCTGGAGAACACGGTCTTCCCACAGTCATGCTCCACAGCGTTTTCTCGGAAAAAGAAGTAGGTGAAATTCCCGATGGCATAAGATGACACGAAGTTTGGTTCTGGAAATAATAGGAAAAAAGAAAAGTCTCAACATCGAGATGCTGTTTCTTTAGGGCTTGCCGCTCATTAGTTCTTCCCAGGAAACTTGGTTTTATGTAGAAATCTTATAGAATGAATAAGGGGCTCTATGAGCATCTTACTGATTGGTGCTACTGGGTGGAAATCTGTACAAAGATTCTACATGATAAGAAATGACCATTAAGCCCTGACTGATTTGGCTCAGTCAAATCAGTGGATAAAGCAATGGCCTGTGGACTCAGGAATCCCGGGTTCGATTCCACTCAAGGGCATGTACCTTGGTTGCGGGCACATACCCAGTAGGCAGTGTGCATGGGGCAGCTGATTGATGTTTCTCTCTCATTGATGTTTCTAACTCTCTATTCCTTTCCCTTTCTCTCTGTAAAAAATCAATAAAATATGTTCTAAAAAGAAGAAATGACCATTAATAATTCCACGGGTGAGCTTCCTGAATTAATGCAGGGTCAAGTGAACATGATAGTAATACTGTAAAAAAAATGGGCAGTATACTTTAAAGAAATAAACTTCTTATTCTTGTATTTGTAGATAATACAAAAGTATATAATCCTACACAATAAAGAGGTAATATGCAAATTGACCTCACACCCTCGCACAAGATGACCATCCCCAAGTGGTCAAAGATAGTCACCACAAGATGGCTGGCAGGGGAGGGTAGTTGTGGGTGATCAGGCCTACAGGGGAGGGCAATTATGGGCAACCAGGCCAGCAGGGGTGGGAAATTGGGGATACTCAGGTCTGTAGAGGAGGCCAGTTAGGGGTGACTAGGACAGCAGGGGCAGGAATTTGGGGAGAAGGGGGGGCTCAGGCCTCCGGGGTAGGGCAGTTAGGAACGACCAGGCCAGCAGGGGTGGGGAATTGGGGAAGGCCCAAGTTTGCAGGGGAAGGCAATTAGGGATGACCAGTCCAGCAGGGGAGGGCAGTTGGGGGGGCCCAGGCTTTCAGGGAAGGGCAGTTGGGGGAGACCAGGTTGGCAGGGGAGGCCAGTTAGGAGCTACCAGGCCAGAAAGGGAGGGCAGTTAAGGTCAATCAGGCCAGGAGGGGAGCAGATAAGCATTGGTCAGGCTGGCAGGGGAGTGGTTAGGGAGTGATCAGGCTGACAGGCAGGCGAGTGGGTAGAAGCCAGCAGTCATGGGTTGTGAGAGGGATGTCCCAGATTGAAGAGGGTGCAGGATGGGCTGAGGGACAACCCCCCCCCCCCAGGGCACAAATTCCACACACTGGGCCTCTAGTCTTAGATAATCTTCAGAAAGAGAGAGAAAATAAGGTTAAAAAGATGAAATGTGATTCAGAATACAGGGTAGGCAAAGTAGGTTTACAGTTGTGAAACACGAAACAGAGTTTATTCTTATGATATTATTTTAGTACTTTCCATACAAACAACTGTAAACCAAATTTTGCCCCACTCTGTACAGGTGTTTAATATCATGTTTGTATACTAAGACAAGAAAATCCTTGAATTTTACTAATATACACAGATGTGCCAGACATAATTTGTATACTTTTAATAAGATCTTTAAAAATGTTTTTCACTTTTGAAAACCGAAGCAAAAACTAAGATTATAAAGTTATGTCCTGAATTAGCTTCAGCAACTCCCATCACTATGGTAACCACACAATTGTGGGGATTAACCCCTGTTTTCTTTTTCTGAGTTGCTGGCACATCCATTTAGAGAAATGTAGTGCACTGAGACAGAGTCACTGGCTGCACCTTTTTAGTCTCATAATTAGCTTAAAAATAGGGATTTTGAAATGACAGAAGTAGGACAAAACCTTTAGGAAGTACATAGAGTATCAACTAAGTTTTACATGCAACATTGAAAATGGGCCTTTATAGCTCTATGTTTAAGCCTAGCAATAATGCAGATGATACCCTCTCAGACACAGAAATGCCCTAATAATAATCTTAAAAGCCTCTTTTTATTTTCCCTTGCTAAGAATTTTTCATTCAATCATCATGTGTTTGAATTTTATGATGCAATTAGAATACTCTATCTAGCTATCATCTATCTATCTATCTATCTATCTATCTATCTACTTATCTATCTATTATCTATCATCTATATCAACCTATATATAATCCTAATATGCAAATTGTCCCCACCGGGGTTCAACGAGGAGACCAGGAATTTGATTGCTCTCTATGACGCACTGAACACCAAGGTGGGGGTGGGGGGGGGCGGTGAAGAATGAAGGAAGGCCCTGGCCAGCACCCAGCAGCTTGGGAAGAACTGCCCCAGCCAGCAGCTTGAAGGCCTGATCTACCCTGATTGCTGTTTACGTGCACCAGGCCTCTGGTAGAGCAAGAACTTCTGATGTTCAAAATTAATGGAAAGTTACACACAACTACTATCCACAAGAACACATTTCAGGGACAACTAGTTTTGGGGGACAATTCAATTGGCTTTGTACTTTGTCAGATTGCACCAATAGATATGTATCAGCAGGAAAATTGCAAATATGTTTGGCTACAACATGACCCATTAATGTTAAGAGTAAGACACACACCAGGCTCACCTCAGATCTGAAATGTAGGCACTGATTCAGAGGCTGGCGTGAAGGAGGCACTGAGCACTGCACTCTGCTCTCCAGAAAGACTGTAGCTAGTTTTCAGTCAAGGCATACATTCTCTGTCCTCACAAAATGTTTAACTTTAATTCAATTTTACATCCTAAAAATGTAGCAAATATTCTAACTTGTATATGTAATGTGCTTTTCTCTTCAGTCCATTATGTTTTTCTTAAGTCATTTAAGAATAGCAAGCAATATAAAGAGAATTCTATAAGAAATGATTTTAACTTATATACTGCCAAAAATACTTTTAGATAACTGTTGCTTTAAACCTGGAATATATATATATATTGTTACAACATGCCTTTATATCCTGAAGAGAGGCTCACAAAACAGGAGGCTGCATACCTCTGACTGGTGTTTGTAGGCACATAAAGCAAAATGTTGAGGGAAATTTTGAAACTCTGTTCACTATGAGTCTCCAAAAGAGAAGTACCGCTTAAGCAGATCCCCAAAGCCAAGATCTAGAACAAGTACAAATTATATTTGTCTCATAAAGAAAATAGGCTAAGTCATTTCAGAAGAGGTCCCGCACCCAGGCTCCTATAAGCAGGCTACAATTTGTCATTGCACGTAACACAAACAAAAAGCCATCATCATCTTCAAAAACAACAACAAACCTCTTCTAAAAAATATATTTATGTCTAACTCAGGATGATGGTAAGCAGCACATGTGGATGAGGCATGAGGCAGAGACCACAAGCTACATCATACACTCACCTAACCACCATCTTCTTCTGCTAACTTGGGGACAATAGCATGAAAACTACATAGTAAATATCTCTGGGATGTAGGAAAGATCAAAGCTACAAAGATAAAGGAATTGGTTATGGTTTCTTTCAGCCCAAGGTCAGGTCTATGACTTGACAATATTTGTGATGTGCTGCTCCTGCCCTGCCAGGCTCTGAGCTCAGAGCCCCCATTCATATGCTCATTAAACTCACAGGAATCATAGAGGTAAATGCTAGGCCATTTTTCCCGTTTCATAGATGAAGACACTAAAGCCCAGAGGTTTAATAATCTGCCCAAGTTCATACAAACAGCAATCGGGGGCAGGGCATAGGTGATGTCCTGACTGAATCCAGAGTCTGACCTCACAGCCCCTACACTTATCTTTACCCTGTACTGAAAAACATAATGGGCTGCACAAGAACAATTCACTGTGTTAACAATATTCAAGAAGAGAATTTGGAATGCTGAACAATGCTTTAGAAACCCAAGTGTGGAGCAGGCTGACTCAGGATTAAAAGGAGGGTTTCACAGCTAACTAGACGGGATGATAAATGTCCAGGTGATACCTGACTCGGCAGCTATTAGAAACATGGGGAACAACACAGAAAGAAGAAAAGGCAGGAAGATGCCAACAACCCAAGCAAAGGCTTATAAATAAGAATCTTGTTGGGAAATGATCTCCCCAGTCCCAGAGATGGTTTACTTCATGGTGCCTGCCAGAGCCCCAGAGTGCTCAGGGGTGACTATCAGGGAGTCCATGTCATGCTCCATGTCCACTCCATTATCCCATCTCAGTTGGGATTCTCATGTCAGGAGGATACAATCATGTGAAGCGGACTGGCCCACAGCTCCCTCTTTCCACAGAGAATTCCTCATCACTCTCCAAACCACCCCGAACCAATTTTACAACAAGGTGACAAAGTACATTTTACATAGACATGCTCAAACACAATCTCCTGCTGAGAAAACAGGGGAGAGAGTGTATTTGGTGTGCAGTGTATGCTGTTCTTTAGTTCACCGCACATCACAGGAAATCTTGGGGGCTGAACTGCATGCGGGCACACACCCTGTCACCCTGCTGTGGCCCTTCCGGACGCTGGCAGCTCGCTGACTGAGTGACCTGCTGCAAAGTCAGGCAGCTCCATGTCTTGGAAAGCAGAATCTTTTGAAACTCAGCCCACATGCTGTTGCTTTTCCAAACACAGCAAAAAAGGAGGAATAATTGTTCATCGGGCAGCCAAGTGTCTCTTGCAGTTCCAGATATAAATCTGGAGGTAGAGGACGTTTGTGTCTCATCAGGCAGGATAATAAGATGCACATTGTTTCTCTTGCATTATTCAAGCTCTGTCTCTGGTTAAAATGCAATTCACCACCAAGCAGTATCTGTCACTCCTGAGTGAACTAAACAAGTCATACATCAGGCATTGAGTGATTACCTACAAGGAATGTCAGTGCATTAATGACAGATCAGAAGGGTCCTTTATTCATTATTGTTCTTATCAGAACTACAAAGGAATAGGAGGTGTGCTGCTAATTCAAAATAAAAACAAACCTGAGTATATGTCAGCTTATTATAAATATATGCACAAAGGTATTTAATCTCATGTTTGTAAAACATTATCGAGTGATGGATTACAGTATTCTGCTAAGTGTATCATGTCATCATACAAATCATGTTTCATGATACAAGAACTTTGATTTCACACCTTTACTTACATAAGGGTAACCAAGCAGAAGTGAATACTGACAGAAGAGCCACAAGAAAAGTGAACATGGGGAAAACAAAGCATCAACATTGTTGAGAAGATTTTGACCACATAAAACCACCAGATGCTGGATATCCAAATGCACCCTTTTATTCTATACTCTTTGCATTCCAATGCCCACAGCATCAGCCTGGGGGTACACCAGGTCCAATGGTTTAATGGCAGGACTGAGCAGGTCACTGGTAGGCTCTTGATAGAGACCTATTTATCTACATTGATGAGAATGGATATTAAAGACAAAAGGGAATTCCAGTTTCCCAACTCTACAGAAATCTTACTGGAATCAAAAATCTATTGTAAACTCTGTTGCAAACAAAGGCCATCTTGTGATATGCTTGCCAAAGGCAAGTTGGCCAATGCCAGGCATGCAGCCTATTCGGGTTGTTGCTCCACCCACCCCAGCCTGAAACCCCAGGCTGAACCACACTGTGTAATGATTCAGGGCATAGAAGATCTAATTTGCTATAGGGATTAAAGAGACAACTAGTAAAATTCTAATGAATGGTGGCTATGATTAATATTTCATGGTTTATTCTCGATTCCTCTTGTAACTATTTTTATTTAGTAGAACTTCAAATAATAATAAACCTGGATATATGAAGCTTAAAGGCGATCAGAAATTACGGAACATACATACAGCCACACATGCTAAGTTTTTAAAATAGCAAGCTACGTCACCAAAAGAAACAGAGTCAATGGAAACAATGTCTACACGTGACTAATAGTTAGCCAGTGACTTTTTGTTCTCTAATGTGTTGGTGTCAATTACTATCAAATCATTCCATCTATATATTCCTAAAGTTCAGACACTGTCCTATTGTGCACCATGCATCCCTTGTCACACTGCATAAAAATGTGCTGCAGAGGCTAACAAGGTAAACCTAATTTCATCTAGGTATCTATGATGAGGGGATAATTACACTAAAATTAAATTACATGAAGTACAATGCAGTAATGTGGTTTAAAAGCCATTAATGTATTTAAGTTCTTTCCCTAATATTTCTAGTACTGGATAGATAGACAAACAAACCTGTGTGTGTGTGTGTGTGTGTGTGTGTGTGTGTGTGTGTGTGAGCGACATACAGACATAAAGCATAGAGGTGTATGAATATATGACTCAATACTTCCACCTACTGGCTGTATGAACTTAGTCAAGTTTTTAACAGCATAAATTTCCAGTTTCCTCCTTTTTAGGATGGTGGTAACAATGGACAAAATGCAGTAGCACTATGAGAATGAAAGGTAACACATGCCAAGTGCCTGGCAGTTGATTGCTATTCACCAAAATATAGAATGTATATTTATTTAAATATATAAAATAATTTATAAATAAAACATATAAATCATATATATATATATATATATATATACACACATACATAAACATAGAACATTAGTAAACACATCACCAGTATTTACTATACTAGAAGTCCGGTGTATGCACAGGTGAGGTTGGCGGGGGCGGGGGGGAGACGGGGGGGGGGGGGAGATTGGCTAGCAGCCCCAACCCTGAGTGGGGGCAGGGACTAATCAAGGCCTGCAGGCCAAGGGGAGAGACCATGGGCAATTTGCCGGTTGGCCCCACCTCTGATTAGGTTGGGGAGGCCCATTAGGGCCCCCACTGAGCCGGTTGGCACCGCAGTGCGCATCATAGCAACCAGTCATTCCAGTTGTTCTGTTCACATGGCATATATATATATATATATATATATATATATATATACATATATATGCCAAATGAGGGTCAGTGTTTCATTCAGCAGATCTAGAACCAAACAGGTGAAGGGGTTGTGCTATGGACAGAGACTTGATGCCAACAGAATGTTACCATGTCACCAGGAGCTGACTGACCATGCACTGTGTGGACTGTCCTAGGCACTGGGTATTGTATGATAAAGTGACAGATATGGCCAGTGCCTTCAAGGACAATGTGAGCACACAAATAAGACAGACTAATAAGAAATTTATCTACATTGAAGAGAATGGATATTAAAGACAAAAGGGAATTCCTTATGATGATAAGGAGGACAACATGGGCCTAGGGGAGAAAGATGAACCTGAGAATTAGAAAGGCGGGGATCAGGGAAAGAGCAGATATGAGATTGGGAAGGGGCACCAGGCCAAAGAACTGGAGAAAAAGCAACCTAAGAGAAGACCCAAAGGGTAGCCAGGCATGGAACAAAGCCAGTGTCGGCACAAAAAAATCAATGGGATGGGAGTTAGGATCCAGCCCAGTCACCCATAGCGAGGAGCTTGAACCTCCACTGCCACAGGAGAGATAAAGAAGAGTTTTAGAGAAAATTATATGATCCCAAAACCTGTGTGTGTGGTGGCAGTGATGCTGGTGGGCAGGTAAAGGGGGAAGGGGTCACCCCAAGCATATCCTTAGTGGTCGTTGACACAGCAAAGTGATCCTTGGATCCCAAATCCTTCTCTCCCTGAGCCCCTGACCATTGAAAGAAAGCCATTGCCAAAACACTGGCAGAAGGAACAGAAACATGGTTCCAGGAAACCTGATTCTTTACCTTTTCAAGGGAAATAGCCCTGCTGAAATGAGTGATTTACATGGATTTGCTGATTCGAGTAGGAGAGACCAGACCACCCAGACTTGCTATCTCCCTAGAGGAGCACCACCACTTCTGTATAAGCATAGCGCACATCCTAGGAGACAAAACTCTCACCCAGAATTCTCTTCCTCTTTATGTCTGTAGGAGCTTCATTTACTGCCTCTATCTCAATGTTCTAGCTCAGAGGAACACAGATACCCTTGCCCATTGTGCTCTCTCACCCCAGTGCAAGCACAAAGCCCCAGCAGCCAGCCCTCTCATTCTCCTGTAAGAGTCTACCATGTCACACTTTCCCCAGCTCAATTGGTTATAAGCAATTTCACAATCAAGCATGTTTGAACATTTGGCAAACATAAAAAGTTTCTAATTACCATGTTCATTTTTTCCTGATTATATATTTTTAACACATGGGTTCAATTCTTTAATGAACTAATAATTTAACCTATTGTATCATAATTCAAAACTTAGGGAGTTTTTTTCATTGGAAAATTAAAAATTTAATTCACTTGAATTCAAATATTTGAGAAATATTTAATGCCTATAAAGTATTTTTAAAAGACTAAGAGGAAAAAAGAAAGATTTATCTGAAAGAAGATACTGGATACTAGGCTGCACATTATACGGTTAGAATAAGTAAACTTGTATGTGAGCTTGGTCTTTGTCTATTGATGGGATCTGAGCCACACCAAGACAGAAGACAAAACACAGCAAATGAACTGCCCAATGTGTGGCAGTGGATGAAAAATTGTGAGAGGTCATTGACAGAGAAAAAATAAAGATTAACGAAATAATCTGGAGACAAATCTACTGAAACACAGAAGCGAATTATCTTATAAAAGGATGGCAGGAGGATTTATGGGCCAAATTGTAACACTTTTGAGAGGAAACAGAGCAACATTAATATTCATGCCAGGATGCCAGGAGCCACCCAGGACTGTGAGTGGGAAGCTGCTTATGATGTTCAGGCAGTGAGAATGAAACCATTCTCCCAAGTGGTTATAGAAGTACTAGTAAATTTCTACGCGATATCTTGTATTCTCTGTAATGGGGCATGCCTTCTTTGTGTGGATTTATTTTTTGGGGGTAGGATGTCATTCTGTATGAGACTTAGTGTATACGGTTGGTGCCTTTGGCCTCATAATATCTTGGTGGGAGATGGGAGTTCTCATTTATCCATTCTCTTTCGAAATGTGCAAATTGAAATTCCAAATGACTTACTGGCATGCATAGAGACTTTGTCACAAGCCTGAGGGGACGCTGAGGCTCCCAAATTGCAGGCATTCAGTGCTGGATGACCAAGACAGAGCAGGACACTGCTTTCAGAGAGCACCACAAGAATCGATGCCTTCGCCTCACTGACCAAACATTCGTGCCCATAAAGCCTGTTTGAATTAGCCCACAGGCTCTTCTGCTTTGGGTCGAATAATCCCATTTTATTCCACCTCCTCTCATAAGCTTGTATAAGAAAACTCTTTCAACCATTTCCAAAGTTTCTATACTCCCCTTCCACCTCAGCTTGGGCATAAAAACATAGGCACGAGGAGAGAGTGATGGAGGCCAGTTGGGAGGCTGGTGTTTGTTAGGATGCTGACAAAACAAAGGGGATGCCAGGAGCACAAAAGAGACAAGGATTCAAGGAGTGGGACCTGTTTTCAAGTCCTAGCTCAGGTGTGCCCCGGTTCAAGTGGCTATTCCTCTAACCCCAGCTTGCTCATCTGTAACATAAGGACGATGCCAACTCCTGTGGAAGGTTGTGTGAAGGATTACAGACAACATGGATATGGAGTCTCCCAGGCACCTGGCAAATGATAAACAGCCATGTGATTGCCCTCGCACCTGGAGTAATCATTGGAGGCAAGAGAGACGCCAATAGGTCCACACTTAGGCAGATGGTATGTAGGAAGATCATTTGTTTAAAATCTTTTCTGACCCTCCAACGAAAATCAGATTTGGCTTTTAACACAATTTTCAAATGCAGCCATCCCAGACAAGATGGACAACCTGCCCATGCCCTCTGATGGGCTGGATGAAGGCTGAAAGTTAGAAAAAAACAGCTCAACGTGCTGGGCTGCATGTCACAGGATGTAGCCCAGCATGCTATAGGTGCAAGACGCATCACTCAGCAAGTTCACATAACCTCTGTGAGTTAGGTGTCAGACTTTAGCCTTGCAGCTGCAGTTCTAAAAACCTCCCACCATTTATGACAATGATGCTTGTTTGGTAAAATACAAAACTTGGCTGCTGACTACGCTATCTTATTTGAGTTCTGGTTTTACCAAGCTGTTTTTCTTTGATAAATACTTAATCTTCCCTACACAAACACAGTGGAGTCCCAAGCCCTACTTGTCTATGTTTTTGCTTGTTCTGAGAACTCTGCTTTCGTTGATGAATTTGCTGCTAGAACAAATGTCATCTGTCCCGAAAGTGCCTCACAGAAAATTCAGGGAGGGCACTGTGTAGCCCCTGCCTAAAGGGCTCTACCACCAACCCCAGGACAGAGCCCAACAAGGGCCCCCGGCCTGGCCATGCCTGGATCGCTGAAGGACAGGGTCTGTCCCCTGTTCTACATAACTTCGTAAGCAGAAACAATTTCTCCTGGAGTTAAGCACAGAGGGGATTTCTCTCTCTCCAAATGAATTATCTTTAATCATTAGTGGGTTAATCATTGAATCAACTTTAAAGACTATGTAATGAGTGGATAAGATCAATAAAGTATTGCAAGCCAACAGAATTTGAGATTGTTACAGTGAGAGTTTCCTTCACCAAAAGCTTGGATGCTCACACAAAGGGACGCTATTAAAATGAGAACCCTTGTGGATTTCCAGTGCCTTTCCTCCATATGAGGTCGTGGCTGGAATCTCAGAGAATGGACGAAGCCGTGGAGTTCATCAGGACAACCTACGAAAGGCTAACATTTCCGAGACAGAAGAAAACAAGCAGGCTGCTGAGTGTTAATGAGATTATGCCTGTGTACATGTCCACACTGAGTTATTAAGGCTAATGTAAGAATTAGCTTTTGTAAGTTCACACTAAGGTTTTAGTCTATGGTAAGCATATAGTTCCCTCAGTATCCACAAACTCAATTTGCACACTATTAATTTGGCAGTGTCATTTTTTTCCCTTTTCATGGGTTTACTGTTTCCCCAATTTGATTGCCAATTTCTTAAAAGGCAAGTTTTACAGCTTCTCTATTTTAAGCATGAACCATTAAACATTTATTATCCTGCTTTACAATAATCATTTACTAATGGTTATTAATAATTAGTATTTTAATGCATTAAAGCTGTTAAGGTGCTTCTCTAAACACATAAATTTATTCTGAGAGTGATTTTTGCACAGGGGGGAATCTCATTTTAAAAGTTAGGTTCATTACCAGACACTTAAACTCAACGTTTCAAACCTACAGAACATCATCCAATTGATGGCATTGATTTGGTAACTGACTGAATAAATAATAGCTGAAAATAGGAGTCTAAGAAGATGGTAAAAGGAAGATTTTTAAGTCTTTATACCTGACTTAGTTAAAAATAGACAAATCTTTTTTTGAGGGGGTGGGGAGTTTGTAATTAATACAACATGTTCCCTTCACTTAACACAATCATTCATATTTCTGCTTCTTGTGAAGTGTGGTCATCTCTTACCCATTCAACAAATATTAATAAAGTTTCAGGTGTGTTTGAGGCACTAAGTGAGATGTTGAGCACACAAAGATGGCTCGCATGTAATCCCTGCCCTCAAGAATATCCACAAGCTTGTGCTGAAAACAAAGTAGTAAACTATTCACCTGTTAACTACTGTATTAAAATGATATGTAGTGGGAGCTCTCATTCTACTGGAGATAAAGAGACAATGTACTAAAGAGCATGACAGCTAAGGAACAACCCTGATCATGGTAAGGAGCATCAAGAAGGCTAGGAGAAAGACGATGTGATTTAAATAAGGTGGTCAGGTGAGGTCCCATTGAGAAGTGGTATTTAAACAAGACTGAAAGGGGCAAGCAGCTGGCCAGGTACATTATGTGGGAGAAAGAACTTTCCAGAATGAATGAAGGCTGGCCAACTGTAGCCAATGGTCCAAATCCTACCCGTTGTCTATAAATGAAGTTTTGTGAGCAGAGCCATGAGTGGATGTGTGCATAGATGATGTTTGCTGTGCTGCTATCATCAGAGAGCCATGAGTGCACATGTGCGCAGGAAATGTCTGCTGTCCTACTATCCTCACAGAGACATGAGTGCATGTGTACATAGGCGATATACGCTGTCCTATACTCATCACAGAGCCATTAGTGCATATGTGAGCAGGTGATGTGTGCGGCCCTGCTATGATCACAAAGCCACCTATACATGTGTACATAAGGAACATCTGCTGGCTTGCTATGATCACAGAGCTACATGTGCATGTGCGTATAGGCAATGTCTGGAGCCTGCGATGATCACAGAGTCACATGTGAATGTGTGCACAGGAAATGTCTTTGGGCCTGTTATGATCCCAGAATGGCAAGCTGTGGAGGATTAAAAGCCTAAGCCATTTCCTCCTCTATCCCTCTCTAGAAAAAGTTTGTTGGTCTTGAAAGAGAGGGAAAAGCCAGTGGCATTGCAACATTTAAGAGGCTGGAGCAGAGAGAGCAAGGAGTGTGCAGTGAGGACACAGAGGTGAAGGGGGGCCAGTGGGCAGGGCTGTGGCTTTCCCTGCAGGGAAAGGCAGCTCTGGTAGGTTTTGATTAGGAGAGTGACCAAGAGCTCCATCACAGTAGGATAGAACAACCATGAGCATGGCCAAGAGCAGAAGAAAGATCCAACTGAGTCTGGGGGAAACTACATTTGAGCTGAAGTAAAGAAGAGCTGATACGAGGGAGTAGGCAAAATCAAGGGACGTGAGGACAACATAAATGCCATGTGCACAGGACTAGTGAAGAAGGCCCGGTGCACCCAGGGAATGGCACACTTCCCTCTTGAGCACCAAAAGTGTACATGGGAATGTGGCCGGAGTCAGGCTGAAAACACAGGCAAAGCAGATCACACAGGCTGGGAAAGAGAAGCAGGTAAACCCGAGGAAAGTGTCCATAGCCAGCCCTGTCCTTCCTCTCTATGCCAGCTGTATCCTGCCACTCGGGTCATGTGGCACAGGTGCAGTGGTGCAGGTGGGATGGGACACCTGCTCAATGGTGTACAGCTATAGTAGAATAATAAAAGTGTGTGACTGGAACTTGGGCATTAAAATCCAAAGGACTCAGCATGCTCAAGGAAGGTTGTTTGAACTGTACCAGGTATTTATGTTGGTTTCTAGGAAGTGGAAGTGTGATGGGAAGATTAGAGTCTTAGCAGGTCTTTATTCTCGGTTCGCTGTGTCCTGGCAGGATATCACCCTGGACAGACCAAAGGTTGGCCCTAAAGTTCTGAGGTCCTGGGAGGCTAGAGTTGCCAATGGGCCTGCCATGCTGTCTACATGCCCTAAGTCCTGAAGAGACATTTTTTTTTGTGTCACTGTGCTTGAGCCAAGCCTGCCCTGTAGCCCTTTGAGGGAGTAACTCAAACACCGAATGGGAGGGAGGAGATCTACTCCAGAATGCTGCCTAAGAGGCCACAGGGCCAGGAGGGATGCAGAGTGCAGAGAGCAGCAGTTTAAGGAAATATACTGCATCCCGGAAAGCAGGAGGAGGAGAGGAGTAAACCAGCTCTGCCTTGGTCTAAGGGGACCGACAATCACACAGTCCTGACATCACTCGAAACAAGAAAACACATTGTCTGCTCAGAGTGAAGGTGATTCAGCTGAGATGGGCAGAGGACTCTCCACAGCACAGGAAGGAAGTCAGGCTGAATTGTACCCCCTCTCAAAAAATATGTTGAAGTCCAAACCCTCAGTACATTTAAAAGTGTAAAAGGGGTGATTTCAGATATAATTATTTAATATGAGGTTATACTGGAAAAAGGTGGGCCCCTAATCCAATAGGGCTGTTCTTATATGAAGATGGCCACATGGGGAAGTTCCTAGACATGGCAGAACTAAGGCTGTTTGCTTTAGCTTGTTTGAGTTTCTTTGTTCTTGTCTCATTTAAGATAGAAAAAAAATCTGAGCATTATTATAAAAAGAGAGTGATCATCATTAGAGAGGAAGAAATTTAAGGCAATGGCACAAAAAGAAGGGCTAATGAATAGAGCAACAATCTATTGAAATAAAATTCCTCCAGAACACAGAGCAGAAAGAACTGAGACAGGACGAATGGTCAAAGAGCAGATGGGGTATGACGTGTGGATTCCAATTAGGCCAGTGATAATAGATGGCTCCATACCCAGGCTCAATGCAGGATGCAGCAGAGCAATGTGGGGGACAGAGGCCAGAATCTGCCCTGAATGTAGAGTCAATAGGAGCAGAAAAACAGGGCCAGCCAGCCAGGAGCAGAACCAATATTGCAGGGTTCAGTCAAAGAAGGAATTACCCCAACAGAAAGCAGGAGCATGCAAGAACTGGCTCTCCATCTCTGCCCCAGGAGTCAGGGACTCCCTGGTGTGGCGGGTGAGGGGGTGAGGAGTGCTGCTCTGTGAGGAAAGCAGAGCCACTATGAGCTGAGAATCTAATACTTCCTCTGCTCAATAAATGATGAAGGCACACCTGCTGGACTGAGGAGCACAGTGGGTTAGCTCTCCATGGCCCTTGTTTTACCATCTGACCCTCATATGGAAAGAATTCCACCCAGAGGGTTAGGAGAATCTGACCATCTGATCAGCCTGCGGGTATCAGAGTCACGTGTAAAGAAACAGCCAGTGGAAATAACTCATGCTCTGACCTGAATTATTTTTCTAGGATATTCTTAAGGGTATCACTTTAGGGAAAAGAAAGAGACTGTGCTCCTAATTACTTTATACTTTGCTTTTGGCAAACTCTAATTGCAATGCCTTTGGGTGGGGGAGATTTGATTTTTAACTGGAAACAGCTTGACTAGTTAAAAATCAACAAATGGGCAGAACTTGGAGCTACACAGATGAAAGCTTCAGGGATGAAAGGGGACCTCCCATAGAGCCTGGATGGGTTCAGATGCAACCAGTTCAACAGAAATAATGTTAATGGAGAGAATCAAGACACTCTTCATCTGGGAAAATCAGCCCATGCCTCGATTTGGAAGCACAACTTCCTGGAGAAACTTGATGAGAACATTTTCTTTTCTACAAGGGATTCTTCAAAAGGCAAACTGTGGTGGTTGGTTTGACTATATTATCTGACCAAATTCCTGTGCTGTGCTTATACGTACACATACACATTCATAAACAATAGGTCTCAATAGGTGGTTCTCAAATGCAAGCAATTTCTGTTGTCACAATTGGAGGTGGAAGCATGTCATCTAGTCAGTGTAGGTCAGGGAAACTGCTAACCAGCCTATGATATTTAGGACAACTCCTCCCCCACCCAAAAGATTCTATGGCCCACAGCTTTGATAGTCCTGAGGTTGAGAAACTCTGCTCTATTTAATTAGTGTGTCCTTGGCAAACAGCTAGTAAATCTTTATAGAACTTGAAGGATCAAAATAGTAAATATAATCATGGCAATTTGAAGACTTCATCTTAGCAAAAACTCTCCAAAACATGAGGGAATGAATTCCATATGGTACATACGTCTATCCACAGCATTGCGCTTGTGAGAGTGTACGTTCACAGTCACACATGCACATACACATAGACAAGTGGATGAATTTTGGCTGCCTCATGTCAGGACATGGTACAGAGCCAATCTCAATAGTGAGAGGGTAACCAAGTTCTAGCCCAAGATTGAAGGAAAGTCTTATGTGGCTGTTCTTCCACTGTCATATCCGAAGGCAGGACCAGACAATTCAGCAGTGACTTAGCCTGAAGACCAACCTGACTAGACAGGCTGTGGATGCAGAGAGACCAATGACAGTATTGGGGGCCTTATTAACTTTTGAGCCACTGATATAAGTAACTCTGAAGATGTCTACCCTGATTTGATAACTTTCTTTTTAAATTGGTCAAGCTACTTGGAGCAGTCATACACATTCTTTTACACATTGTCTGAATATTTCATGAAATGCAAGTAATTTCCTGTTTCAGATATATAATAAAGATGTTAACGGAAAATGGAATACGAGTCTACAGATATCTTGGACATAACATCACATTTTCTAAATTATAAACATTATAATTAAAAACTAGCCTCAGTTTGATGACTATCAAATGTGTCCTATTCTCATAGTCTACATTGTAGGGACTATCACTGCTCTTTCTATCACCAAAGAGCCACATAATGCCTTTCCACACAGAAGTAGCATGTACATTTTGATTTCTTTAGAAAATATGCTTTTCTTTAGAAACCATGACGCTTTTCTTTGAGCACCATGTAACCAGGCATCGCAGACACATGAGATGGGAAACAGGAGTGACCGTAGAACTTACCATTAAGCCACTTGGAGTTGTACTGGGCTGTACGGAGAGGAGGCAAGAGGCCCAGACTTCGGTAAATGGCAGGATCACGTCCAGGGAAATCCATGGCTGTAGCAGCATACAGCTCCCCACTGGCCGTGAGGAGAGCCGTGGAATTGTGCTGGGGGCTATAGGGACAGCGGGCCATACCACTGATCACATCATGGATCTCGGTCAGGTTACTCAACTGTTAGTGAGGACAGGAGAGAGAAACTGATTACCTCTGGGAGAGCCCTTTAATATCGTATATGCCTGTACTACTAGGAAGCATAGGAAGCAAGCTTTCTGGGGCTCATGACAAGACTTTCACGCTCTGCCCTTGATGAAACTGCATGCTGTGGTCATGGTTTAAGTGTGCACCAATCAATCTCTCGTCATCCCAACAGAGTAACATAACCTCGTGTGAGTGAATGCTCACAAAATCTGAAGATTGTTGTATGTGGTTTCTATTCATAATGCATGAGGTACTGCTATTCTTTCCACTTGAATAAAGAAACAGATTTTAATACTTACAGAAATATAAACCACAATAAAAACGATGTACAATTTTGTCAATATACGTGGATCAGTATATTATAAATAACCCAAAACGTGTTGATAGTTGTGGATTTGTATAGCACCATGTAGCCAAAATTTTCAAAACTTCATTGAGTTTTTAGAGAGAACTCCATGTCTTGCTGTCATCTGGGGAGAACCCAGCCTGTCAATCCCTGAGTGAGAAAAGCCCTTCGGGTGGTAAGGGAATCTTGGGTCCACTTGTTCCCTACCTCTTTCCTGAAAAGCAAGAATGCAGATGGGGTTGGGGACACTCAGAGCCACTGCCTGCTCTATGGGTAGACTGGTAGCCCTGTTAGTTACTCTAAGTCTTTATGCCTGAGACTCTCTTTTTATAAAAGGGGACAAAAAGGTTAAACACCACAGTGGGTAGATGTGAGGATTAAATGAGTAAGTGGACAGAGGCCTCTTATAACAGGCCATGGCACCCAGGGATCTCTGTGAGAATCACTTCAAATCACCATCCTCCTCCTTTTTTTTTTTTTTTTTTTTAACAATAACTTGATGCTAACTCAAAAATAATGAAGCTGGTGATAAATTCTGGTTTTGAGAGAAGTTGTGCAACCGGGAAATTAACCTGATGATAGTTCTCCATTATGTTCCCTGAGGAAGATCAAATGAATATCTCGCATTGGGAAGATGACAGGTTTGCTTTGATAACCCTTGCTGCTCTCCTGGTGAAAGATATGGAACTCGTAAAATCCCTGTCAGTAATCACAGCTTGAAAGGAAAACATTGGGTAGAGCTACTTTGCCTAGAGTTCCAGTGGTTTGTTTCCTTGTTTTAACTTTTTGTCATGTTTCTTCTCCAATGTGTAATATTTTGTTCATTCAGATTGTGGTTTAAGGCCATGCCAATACTTAGCAGTATCTCTAGAGTAAAGCAGAGTAAGAAAAAAGAACATGTTTATGATTAATGTTTAGAGTCACTCGTGGGGAAAAAGCTGGTAGAACTAGTTTCAAAATCTATTTAAATTTAATTATAAAAGCTATGGTTATTTCCAGTTCTTTATATAATTGAGAGTTGTGATTAGGAGTAAATCAATACATCAAATATGAATTCAATTTGACAAAAGAGGTTTTTTGAATTAAAGAGCAACTTGTTGGAGAACAAAAATGCAAAAATACACCCGTGCTTTAATGGAAGGTTTGCATTTCCCTGGTATACGTTTTGTCAACTCTCATCATGAAGCTGTACCGTGCGATTGCTGCAGACGGGTGTGAAAGCGTGGGTCCCACAGGTAAATAACCAGTCACCAGCTACTAAAAGTACCCGGATGTAGTTCTGACATTCATCCTAAAAAATAAAAATATCACAAGAAATTCATTAACAAGGCCTCGGCACTATTAAATAACATGACTAGCCACATGCTTGTTCAGTAAGAGATACTATACTCAATTAAAATGCCAGGACTTTTAAACTACATATGCATGCTTCTGCAAGGAGAAGGCCCCATGAGACACTCTGCATACAAATTGGAACAAGGTTTACGTTACATTCTCATACTGGGTTACATACATAGCAAGACTCTACTATCACTTTTGATTCTTTGATGGACAAATAAAAATATAGCTAGCAAAAGAAGGATGTCTCAAACATTTGGTAGGAAAGCCCATGTGAGGGATTCCCCTGAGCTGAATATTTCTTGCAGTTGCAGAGCATTCACAGAAAAATCTGGTGCGTGGTCATAGGAGTGCATGGATCTGAGAAAGCATTTACTGATCAGATCCTCTTCAGGAGGCACTGTGCTGAAGGTCACAATCTAGGCTCTTAACAGAAAAATTAAAATCGAGGGCAACAACAATTACTTTAGAGTTGTCCACATAAAGAAGAGCATATTCCTAATTCCAGAGGAGAGGGGAAAGAAAGAGGTATAGAAGGTTCTTCCCAGAAGAGGTGACACCTAACATAGATTTCAAAGGAAGAGTAGAATTTATGGAAACTCCCTGGAAGAGGTGTTATCTGACACAAGGTTTTCTTGAGCAAAGAAGGGAAAACACACTCCAGGCAGGGAAATAGCCTGTGCCAAGGCGAGAGAAATCATGATGCTTTCATTGTGTATAGAAGAGGGAACAAAAGCAGGGGAAGCCAGATAGAGGCCAGGGGTGCCAGACTGACTAGCTTACATTTATTCGGATTGTGAAGGGACCCATGATATGTTGTTACGGCATGAAATTCTAACCTGATCCAATGCTTGTGATTATAAGGCCACTGGGGAATCACTGTGGAAGCTAACCTGGAGGTAGGGAGACTATAATTCTGTCCCTCCTCATCCCAGGCCTGACTCATGCAGGCAGTGTGAAAAGGCAAAGCCCGGATCTAGGCAATCAACAGGATGTGGGCACTGACCAACCTGCTGGACCCAAAAGATGACACAATGACTTGAATCACACATTGTCCCAAGTCAGGGAGATCTGGACTGAATAGCACAGCAATGTTCCTTCAACCAGGTGGCAACCCAGTATCCATAAAATGTTGATCTCTCACAGCTCAGTCTGCTTTGTGGGCTGGCTGTGAGGACGAAAAGAGTTAAGCTATTTGAATTTGCTTTCTAAATGTAAAGTGAAGTATCAAGAGTAGATAAATCCCTTAATATCAGTACTAGCAATAAAAGTGACAAATTATTATGAGGTGCCTACCTGAAGACACTGAAACTGAAGAAAGAAAACTACAGAATGAAAGAATTATTAACTACCAGAAGAATTAAGAAATGAGTGTAAACAGTAGACAGTAAGTTGGGTAAGTGAGAAAGGTGCACCACATGGGAGGTGTGTTCTGTTTTTTCTTTATATCTGGGGAGAGACAAGAAAGTTCTAGAGACAAGGAACAAAACAAGACTTCAAAGAACCTTATCATCATCGATTCCTGAGCATAGGAAGTGGGGCTCCCACCTCAGGGAGCAGAGGGGCAGAGTTTGCAAAGATGAGGAGGAAAACACAAAGCTTAAGCTTGTCTGAGGGGAAGTCCAAAAAGACCTTGGAGAACACAGGGCCGAGAGGGCTTGACACATTAGCAGATAAAACAGACACAAAAATGCCACCAGAATAAAGAATGGGATGGAGAATTGCACAAAGGAGAGAAGTGGGGAGTTTGTTTTGTTTTCTGCTGCTGCTTTTAGAAGTTTTCCAAGGATGAGTCAAGATGTTTTGTGTGTTTTTTTTGAAGCAAGAGACTGACTCAAGATAGAAGTGTGCTAAAGACAGTCCCTGTTAATCACCGAGAAGGTCAAGGGTAAGATTGAAAAGATGGGATCTCAAGGCAGAATGGTATAGACATGGTGAAGAGGAAGCAAGTGCCTCTAATTAATTATGGGAAGGCAAACAATGAAGATAACACAGGTGGTGTTTATCTTAATCCCCCCCACCCCACCCCACCCCCACACAAAAAAGACAAAGTAAAAATAGGACTTTTAGGTCCTTAACATTCTGAAGGCCCATCACAAATGAGAAAGAATTAGAAAGACGGTTAAGGGATGTCATAATCAGGATCTAGCTTTGTGCCAGGAGGAAGGGCACAAGGGTAATTTTTTTTTTATCTTGAAAAAAGTAAATGAAGGAGAAAATAATATTATTTCAATTAGCACAGAGGGTCTTTGTTTGTTTGTCTGTTTTTTTTTTTTGTAAAGCCTATTCTGGTCATCAGAATCAAGTGAGGATACAATGGGTGATTCTGCTATCTGAGGAGAGTCATGTGCCCATGATGAGCTAATCCTGCTCAGTTAGTACGCAGCAAGGAAGAAGGTAAATGCCAGGCACTGGGATGGTCAGACAGGGTGCAGTCCTTTTCTAAAAGGATGGAGGACCCAGCCCTATGGAACCCAGACTTGCTTATGATGGATGGGACCATGTTCAAGACAAATTCAGGATACAAGGTCTGATTGAACACGAGAAGCTTTTGAGGGAGGTTGGTATGTTGTTTCTTCCTGCCAAGAGCTCAACTCATTTGCCCAAGTGATTGGCTCAGCTCATCCCAGACCCTTCCTATTCTTACTCACTGGGAAGTTCTCTTTGGCTTAACTTACAAACTGCCCCAGACTGATCCTAGAATCAGGAAATATGAATCTTAAATAAAGAAATACGTTTGAAAGGATAAACCCTTGTTTTTTTGTTTTGTGGCTTTTTGGTGATTTTTTTTTTTTCCCAGAAGAGAGATTGGAGCAAGTTCAAACAAAACATAATGTAAAAAAAAACCATAAAAATGGGAGAAAGTGGAAGTACTTAACTTTTGAGAAGATATACTTAGCAATGAAGAGTCAAAATTAAGATTGAAGAAAAATGGTCTGTATCTCAGGCTTTGTAATAATTTGTCTCTTACTGGTGATAATCCTAGCCTCAAATTTGCCTATAAGAAATCTCCTGGTAAACCTCTTTGTCAAGTTCTGCTACAAATGTGGCCTTTACATGGATTAACTGAACTTGCTAGACTGTGTGGAATCACCTTTTTTAAAAGTATCGACACAGGCCCTAACCGGTTTGACTCAGTGGACACAGTGTCAGCCTGCGGACTCAGGGGTCCCAGGTTTGATTCCGGTCAAGGGCATGTACTTTGGTTGCGGGCACATACCCAGTAGGGAGTGTGCAGGAGGCAGCTGATTGAGGTTCCTTTCTCATCAATGTTTCTAACTCTCTATCCCGCTCCTTTCTTCTCTGTAAAAAAAAAAAAAAAAAAAAAAAAAAAGTATAGACATAATATAGAAGCCCCTTTAGGAGATTCTGTTACAGGTTTCTCTTACAAATCAGCTTATCTAAATGTCTTTGTTTTTTTTTTTCCCATCTACGAATTTTTTCCCTTTTATCTCATCTTCAAAATGGTTGAAGGGGATTTAGTGACTTCCGGTTTTCCAAGAAGTCTTAGTGCTCATTTCCAAGGCCACCAGCAGCCTGCCACCACGTGGCTTCTGTTGCTGATAATGAGAGCCATCTATCTACATTTTGATAATACCACTTGGACATTAAAATGACCCATGTGTGCCTGCATTCTTGCAAGCTGGTCAACCTGTCCTTGACTTCGAAGCAATTTTTATTTGAATTGATAGCCGAGATGCACAGTTGCTGACTCACTGAGAGCTTTTAGATGAGGCTGGCCAAGGCTCATTCCATCTCAAGGGCATACGGTCTGGCCCCGGAAGAGAAAACACGTTTTAGGATCTTCTTAATGAATTAACTGGTCTTGTCTTATAGCATTTCATAATTTTCCTTTCGAACAGTTACGTTTTGCTTGAAGAAAGACTGTAATTGTGTAGAAAGATTAACTGCAAACAAGGTAGATGCCTCAGCAACAGCCAGCCCATCGCCAAACCCATCAATTTGAGGGAGGAGCGAGGAGGAGCAGGAGCCTGACAGCCTTTATGTTAATCACAGCGTTCCCACTAAAAGCAGTGTCTGTCTCTTAATGAGGCATTACCTGTATGAGCATCCAAAGTAAGCATCCGAGGAGCAATTCAGAGTAATTGCATGAGCCTTTTAGGTCCAATGTACACCAACCAACGTCATGATTACCAGGTGGATCTTAAAGAACCATATGATCCAATCGATAGAAATATATATACACAAAAGTATATAAAGATATGTGTGTGTATAAATGTGCATACGAATTATAGAAGTATATATAAATTCAGGGGCTGGCAAAAGGAGGGCTGATTTCAACCTCCTCAGGAGAGAGTGGGGCTAACCTAAGCACGTCATTGAAATTCATCTTTGTTTACTGATTTTCAAAGACTAGGAGAATGTGTAAATCTGGGGTGGGGAACATCTGGCCCTCGGGCCTTATAAGCCTACAAAATCATTTGGTCTGGCCCTGCAAAGGCAACCGAGATGGATCTCAAAATTCAATAAATCTAGGGCTTTTTTCATAACAGCATCTTCAGCAAATGATGTTATAAATATCCAAATGGCCTTTGGCAGAAAAAAGACCACCCTCTTTTTCTGGTGTAATTGATGAAGGTCTGCAATTTGAGCATCTATAAGAGTGTACTTAAGTGCACTGTACCACTGTGACATTCTTTTGCATTAACAAAGCTATTGCAATAATCAGAACCTGCATGTCTTTTTCCATCCAAACAACTGTACACCTACTTTTTGCCCACTCCCAATATACATATAGAGATATAGAAGTATGTTAATCTATAAACATATATTTACATATATACACAGATTCTAATAAAATTATATTATGTTGCATAACACACAGTGTATTAATAAATTAAAGTGTGTGTAATTACTATCTACACTAATAAAATAGTAAGATGCAAATTGATCATACCTTTGCAATGCCCACCAGCTAATGAGTATGCAAATTAGTCCAACAAAGATGGTGGATTAATTTGCATATGCAGGCGCCCAGTGTTCCACATCGCCTCAGCCACTCTGGGCCTCTGGGCAGCGTGGGAAGATGGAAAGGTGGCTCAGGGCTAGAGCAAAAAGGCTGCTCAGGCCGGAGCGAAGGCAGTGCTGGCAACCAGGGGAAGGAAGGCCCATTCTTGCATGAATCTTCATGCATCGGGCCTCTAGTATTTATATACTACGACTGTTTTAAAATAAGTTGACTCCATGGGAAACTTGTTTGGGAAGTTTGATATGAAAAAGAACAAAATTTGGCATGTGTAACATGCACAGGTTGTTAGTATTTTACCTAAGGAATCCTCAATTTTTGCATAAATTATTTAGGAGAAAGGCAGGCCGGTAGTTTGCCACAGGCACTGATGAACTCCTAGCTTTCCAAATACTGGCAATTCAGGTGAAAATGTCAAGTTCCCAGCCCGATGGCACCAGATTCCCAGGCAGGATTGTGTGGTTGCTCACTCACGTGGAGTTTAACACTTGACTTACCCAAGTTGACAACTCGGGAGTAGGACCAAAGGGAAGAGCAGGGGCACAATACACAGAGCCCTAGATCCTAATCAAAACTCTCCCACTGACTAGCAAAATAATTCTAGGAACTTGGTGTTGAAAGCACTGACATGAGATCATGAACAAGAAACTTTTGAAAATTATAAAGTGCAACATATACACAAAGCAGCTCTTTCATGCCCTTAATCACCAGTTGTGTTTCTTTTGTCAAGTTCCTAAAGGTCATGGCGGGGAGGGCTTTGGCTCAGACATAATAATGCCAAACAGACAAGAACCTCTTGTTAGATCACCAGAGAATGGACTATTTATGTTTAAAATAACATTTGTGGAAAAGACATTTAAATAGCTCTCAAAGCTGATTTCTATAATGGTCTTTCCAAGGGAACTAAATACAACCGAATTTATTATAAGAGGTTTTGGAATTCATAAAAATGGTTAAGCCACTGCAGCAGAGTCACCCCCTTTCTCCAAAGCGAGCTGAAAATCGTGTACCTAACAAGGCATCAAACCTCAGGAAGAAGGAGCAGGCCCAGTGTTTTGCTTCTCTTCTAAACAGGCCCCAAGCAGAGAGGTGGCGACATTTTCTTGACTCTGATTTCCTCAGTTGTCACTGAGATGGACTATGCATGAACCTCGGTGTCGGTCCCAGAAGAGCAGGAGAAAATGTGTCATCTTTCTCTCCCCTGCTCTGCAGCCGCTGAGGAAGGCTCTCGGGGAGCAGTGAGTGGGCGCGGGCTGCCACCCCCAGGCCCAGCCTGGGCCGCCCTCCACGTTCCCGGTGGGAAAACCCATTGTGTGGAGCAGCACAGACCGCTTTTCTTAGCGCAGGAAAATGGCTACTTCAGTCAGAATGGCTGGCATTTTTCTCATTTTTGAAATGTCACATTGTCCATTATTCTTTTTATTTGGGGGAGGGGGACGAGGGACACTTTGTAAGTCTGCTTCAAGTTTCATAATACTACTGCACAAAGAAAGTTATGAAACAGTTGAATTCTCATTTCTAAACTCATAGAAAAGTCTGACTTCCACTCCCCTCAACCGATGCTATGTTTTAGTCAAATCGATTCAGAGAATGTTTTCTGATTTGGCTCCTGGCCCTGTCAGAACAGGGAAATTTGGGGTGTCTGAATTTCAGATTTAGGGGTTAGTCCTTAGACAGGTGCCTAAGCTGCTGCTTTTAAGTGGGGCTGCCTTGCTGCCTCCCCATCTGTGCTCCAGGGATTGGGCGTGGGTCTCTCTTCCCTCTTTCTATTTCCTAGAAATCGAGCCCTGCCAAGTGGCCCAGTTGGTTGGAGCGTCATCCCATCAACAAAAGGCTGCAGGTTCGATTTCCAGTCAGGGCACATACCTAGGTTTCAGGTTCGATCCCCCTGGTCAGGTCCCCATGTACGGGAGGCAACTGATTAATGTTTTTCTCTACATTTGATGTTTCTCTCTTCCTCTCTGTCTCTATCCATCCCACCATGTCTCCATTTCTCTAAAATCAATGAAATCTATCCTAGCGCAGTGGTCGGCAAACTGCGACTCAGGAGCCACATGAGGGAACCGTGATTTGCAGCTCTGTTGACTGAGTTTTCCGACCACTGTCCTAGGGTGAGGATTAAAAAAAAAAATAGAAGAATGGGGTTAGCAGACAGTGCCTTGGAAGGCCCGATGTCACCAGGCAAAGGGGAGTACATTGGCACTAGAACCCTGGGAAGAAAGGCAGATGTTTTCCAACAGTGAATCTTACTAGTAGAATGAAAGGAAGCTGATTTTTATCCCAACCCAGCCCCGGGTAAATTTGATTCCCCACATTTCACTCCTCAGGCACAGGTGATCTTATTTGAAGAACTCCCTGTGCTCTGTGAGTGAAGAGCAAAGGTATAACAATACACCTGTCATATCAAGACATACATATCACGGGAAGGAGAAAGAAAGCCATCTGGAAAGCACTTTGTCAAAAGGCTTCTACATAATCTATACAGACTCAATAGGTTACTGAGGTAAATACATTTGTTATGCACTTATTTCTTTTCAGGGGTATTTTAAAAGACAGTATTCTGATTTTTATTTTTATTTATTTATTTATTTTGTAACCTGGTATTACCTTTAAATATTCCTCTATGTCCGATGACTTATTTCAGAGGCATTTTGTGAGGTTAGAGATTTTTTGGTAAATAGCCTTTTTTTTTTTTTCTTAGTCTACAAGTGCTTCCTGGGAAAGACTGTATTTTCTTCCTCCTGCTCTTCCCTCTTCCTAGCTCTTTGTTCGGCTTTGAGGAATATAATGACTAAGTTTGCTGAGACTTACCTCCATGTCTCACCCTCAAGATGGTTGAGCTCAAAGACAGAGAAGCAGGCAATGAAGTTGGAGAAAATAAAGTGCAGGAGAGTCTCTTACACATGCCACCGGTCTGAGCGACTTTCCCCAGCGATCTCTGCATTTGCTGTACTGTTTGCCCCGGGACCACACTTGGTAAAGAACAAGCCCTCTTTGCTGCTCTTGAGGATTGACTTTCTTCTGGACCCAAAGTGTGGCTGAGCTCGGAAAGCACTTGCTCCAACAAAGGAAGGCAATCCCTAACAGAATGAGACCTGCTGGGCCTGAGACACAGCGGCAGAAACATTTCCTCGAGACGATCCAGCACCATTTTCTCAGAAACACAGTCTTCCTCGGGAGCCTCTCCCCGGGCAGCCAGCTGTGGGCACCGCTGCTCCAGACATGCCTTTGAGCCATAGCTACCCTGCCCTTAGGAACTTGGGGATATAGATTTTCTTGCGCTCATTTTTAAAATATGTTAAGCCGAATTATTATAAAGGACTCTCAAAACACTTTTGATGCCATTATTTTAGATACCATGTAGTCATTTTCTGGAGTTAGCTGTAAGGCACAACTGGGAGAAATCTAAATATTATTTTAAAAATCCAGGCCCACAGTATTCTAAATGATATCATAACCAATTAATTTCATTGCTTAGGCTAATGTCTGAGAGTGCAAATTAGATCTGAGCTTATGCTCTAAATCCCTTTTGGAAACTCACTGAGTGTTAAAACCTGGAGAACTGACTGCACATATATTTCAAGGCTTGCCTTTGTCACATGGCACCATAATCAGGAATAGCCTTCACATTAACATGCTTTATGTTCCATCCTTCAGAAAGCTGATGACCGCCATGACCGCACCCTCCTTACCTCCGATTTGCCCTTACTGTAACAGGCCTTCTTGGTCGCTTCATCACACTCCCACTCCTCAGCCTGTAGGAAACACCAAAATGACAGCAACTATTATAGTTCTGCTTGAACCAGGGGGGGGGGGGGGGAGATACGAGGAACCAGATTAGGGGGACCAACAGGACACCAATATTTTAAAACTAATATAGAATTTAGAACAAGTACATAAAATCCGGTCTTATGGGTCTACACTGAGCTTTAGAACTAAAGAATTTTAAACAGCACATCTCCTTTAAAGTCATGTGATATTTAAGCAGCCATCATGGGATATTTAAATCTAGTCACTCTATCAGGCACATGTCCAGTGCATTGGTGACTAGTGCATGATTACAGAAACTGTCACTTCTGTGATATTACAGAAAACATCCACAGCACATTTCAAAGAGAAGCCTGGAGACAAAATGATCTGAATACTCAGACATCTTCATTTTACTTTAACAGCATGTCACCTATCAATATTCATTGGTAATGGAGCAAGGAAGATTTGGCATATCATTACTCCCAAGGTACATATAGTATAATTGGTAGTCAATAAAATAAATACCTCTTGCAAAAATCACAAACCAGTAATTTTCATTTATATTAGCTCTGACTTCATATTTAGAGTCACAACTTTTAAATATTTTTTTTTCTCAGACTTTTCAACTCCAACTCATTACTGATCTACTTACACATAGGACGCTAACTCACAAACAGAACCTGCGATTAGTTAAGATAACATACAGCGCTTATTTCACAGGAGGAAATGGTGCTTGCAAACATTAACGATCTCTAAGCTGACATTGTGAATCATTTTGTGAACAAATGTATGCAGTTGAGTTGTTTATCTTTTATATTACTGTGTGGAATGTGAACTATCATGGGTAAAAATGCTTTCTCCATCTGTATGCACGTTGTTATAATTATGTTCTATGTTAATACTATAGTTGAATTTCTGAAAAATTGGGGGTTTCTGAAAAACTGGTTAAATTGTTGTTAGAAAAAAACTAAGTGAGGGTGCAATTTTTTTGTTATTTGGGCTAATATTTAATAATACTCAAAATTAGCTAAAACTAAACTAATGTGAAGTATTAGGAAGAAAAAGGGTTTCACTCTTACTTACAGAAAAAAATTTGCTTCTAATTCTCCTAAATTTAGAAGAATAACAAAGTCATACTTACATCATTATCTAACGTCTACTTGTCCTCCAAAGAATGTGACATAACAAAGATTAAAACACGAAACACTGCATCTTGTATAACTTATCTAACTTGGCAAATATGAGTCCATAAGAAAAGTATTCCAGAGAGAACACTCCAGTGCCTTTCAAACAGAAATAATACTACAGCATTTCCCTTGTGCAGACTTGGAGATATCTGTCAGTGTCAACATCTGATAAGAGAATTTCATTCTTCTATGTTTTCCTGTTCATAAGTCTTAATGGCCACAATAAAGTCACAGTTAGTCAGCTACCCATGCAAACAAATGACTTGAAATTCCATGGTATGATGACAAATACTTTCACGCAAAGTGATGGCACTTCCAGAAGTGATAAGAGCTTCCTGTCGAGTTGTATAACTGTCTGTCCCTGTGATGCACAGAGGGAATAAATGCACCGCTGTCATTCTGAGTGGTCCTTTCCTTTCTTATGTCTCTTTCTAGAAGCTCGCTCTTGTTTTTATTTAAATAAACATACCTGTGCCATTGCCCTCACATAAACTCAAAACAGAATTGATTCACTATGATATATTCTCTTAGCAAAGTAAACCTCATTATAACTATGATTTTATACCTCCAAGAGGATTCAGTGTTATACATCACAGAGAGAAATTAACTTCTATGCAGTGAAATGCTTTAGATAAAGAGATATTTATAGTGTCCTCAGTGGCCTAGCGATTGTGTTGAAAGTGAAATAGCAATACTCTCTTCAGTAAACATAGAGGTATGAGGAGAAGGGTTAGTCCTAAGGTTCAGAACAGAATATTTATCAAATGACATCAAACTTGTTAGATCATTCTGCCAAAATGGCAAATAAAGAGCTTCCCAAGTCCACCTATTCCCAAGTAGCTTTTGCATTTTCAAGATAAATACTGGCCAACGACTGGAAGGGAAAAGTAATAGAAAAAAGAAATATTTCATTACTTTACTCAATTGACTAAGAAAGAGCAACTACTCAGAAAAGTTTGTCAGACCAAAAGAAAATAGAACAAATGTTACAGGTTGTTCTGAAGACAATTTCTGAAAATAGCAAAATTTACTTTCCTGAAACATTTTCATACACTATCATCAGCTTTCCAACAATATTCAAATCCAGAATTAACTAAAGACCATGACTGTATAGCTTTTCTGTTGACTCACTTTCTACCTGGATAAAGAATAGGATAAGAGGGAATTATGTTAGCAGTGGAACTGAATAATCTATCAAAAAGCTGAACCCATATTGTAGGATATCACATAATATAGAAAAGAATGAAGTTGGAAATGTGTGTTTTTTCCCGTATACTGACCAAAAGTTGGGTGTACCAGATTAATCCCATAGTAATTTTTTATTCCCTCAGTAAACTAGATTTTACCCATTTGATGACTGTAGAGAAAAATGAACAACGAAACAAACAAAAACCCACTTTCTTTAGAGAGAAATATAGATACCAGTGCAACTCTCTGTAGAAGATTTTAGCTCTCAAAGTTACTCATAATTCTGTGATAAAATTTTATTATGTTTTAACCTGGGCATAACTTTTTTCATTCCACAGATTGGTTCTAATCAATTAAACTTGTAATCAAGCCTCCTCACTCTATTCTCAATAGAGATTCTTGGTTGGTCTTTCATGATTTTGGAACAAATCCCACAACTAATATATGATGTCATCTTTCCGGTTAACTTCCTTTTAAGAGACTTTTCTACCTATCCAAACCTACCTCTATAATAGTCAAAACAAAAGGGAAATTGCCCTTCATTCTACATTCCGGATCTCAATATAACACTCATGATCTAATTTCCCACATGTCTGAGTTATTTTAATCTTTATTTTTTGTCCTATCTTGTCTTTTTCCATTGCATGACAGCAATAGCCCAGTAGAGAAAAGGTATGTTAATTCCCTATTCCATTATCCATTTATTCTTCGTTTTATTTTTCAATAGCAAATAAGCAGCAATAATATTGCCATTACTTGGACAGCCAAAAGCTATACTCAGTAGGCAAAAAATTTGAAACACCTACATTATAAAAGACATGAAGATTCTTGTTTGTGGTATATTTTGTTTGTAAGTACACACAAATAGCATTTGCAGTCTTCAAGTTCTTAAAAAGATTTTTGCTTTATGTACATGTATTCATTCTCTTTTTCATGCAATAAATATTCAGTAGGTACTAAGCAAGCCCAGGGCATTGTGCTAAATAACGATTGATGGAAGGAGAAGCAGTCATATGGATAATATTTGCCCAAATCAGCTATTAGCTTATAATAAAATGTAAGTGTCTCTCATCAGTCTAGACAAGATCATAAGGACACAACGGTCTTTATTTTCATTGTTAGCGTAGGCATAGTCATCTCAGATCCAGTGATAGACTGCCACTAACTACATCAGCAACTTTCGGGAAGTAACAGCGATACAAACTTAAATGGAAATGGAGTAGGTTTAACAAAAGTCGTTTTTTATTTGCAGAAACCCTGATGACTTAAGGAAGCACCCAGTGTTTCATGATATAGTAAATGCTTTGCTGTCCCCCCCACACACAGGCACACCTGCTCGGGTGATCACGAGCTAAGCTGAGATCTCAGGAGCGTATCAGATGCGGGAAAGAAAAATGATGGGCTCTTTTTATGTATGTGTTACATACATATAAATCCGCAGTTCTCAGAAGTATATAAACAAAGCTGTGTATATCACATTCCGCCAGGAGAGAAGTTAATTAGACAGGGACCGGCAAAGGCAGATACTTTTCATAAAAATGAAGAGAACAACATTCTTAGGCAGATGGGCCACTACTCTTGCAGCAGATGGCTTTGCTAATTAGATACTGGCAAAAGATAACATTTTTAAAGACCTAGTTTAATTACATGGTGCCAAAAATTAACAACCACCTGAGGGCTTGTTTTATATGTTTGCATTCATAGTCTTACGTCATGTATTTCTGTGACACGCTGGAGAATGTTAAATTGTCAGGGCGATTATAAACAAATTGCGAGGAAATGTGAGCCCATACCTTTGTTCAAAATGGAAGCAAACACAAACAGGTCAAAGTTTGAAATAATTATGGTTTTTAGGAAATCTGAATAAAGTGCTGACCCAGCTATACTTGAACATATGCGTCATTGCTAACCCTATATAATAAAAGAGTAATATGCAAATTGACCCTTATGGTGGAACGACCTGTCACTATGATGCATACTGACCACCAGGGTGCAGATGCTCAATGCAGGAACTGCCCCCTGGTGGTAAGTGTGCTTTCAGAAGGGGAGCTCCACTCAGCCAGAAGTGGGCTCATGGCTGGCCAGCGCAGAGGTGGTGGCGCGACCCTCTCCTACCTCTGTGGCAGCATTGAGGATGTCCAACTAATGGCTTAGACCAGTGGTAGGCAAACTCATTAGTCAACAGAGCCAAATATCAACAGTACCACAACCGAAATTTCTTTTGAGAGCCGACAACCGACTTCTGTGCATGGGCCACGAAGTTTCAATTGCACTGTACGTGCATGCCCGCACATAGTATTTTGTGGAAGAGCCACACTCAAAGGGCCAAAAAGCCGCATGTAGCTCACAAGCCGCAGTTTGCCGACCGTTGGCTTAGGCCCACTCCCCAGTGGGAGCGACTTAAGCCCTTAGTCAGACATCCCCCGAAGGATCCCAGGCTGCCAGAGGGATGTCTGACTGCCAGTTTAGGCCAAATCCCCCCAGGGAGTGGGCCTAAGCTGTCAGTTGGATATCTCCCAAGGCATCCCAGGCTGGAGAGGATGCAGGCCAGGTTGAGGAATCCCTTCCCAACCCCCACCAAGTGAATGCCAAGTGGCACATCACATGGCATGCTGTGCCATGAAAGGCATAAAGTGACTTCAGTCTGGAAGAATGTGTCCAACTTTCCTCTCTGCCACTATTTCTGGGTGGACATGAAGTCTACTTGTTCTCTTTAATATTAATTTTCTATATACTTGCATTTATGTCCATGACAAATAGAGGCAAGTCCATGTCATTATTTTTGGTGATCTACAAACTAAAGTTTGTAGTACAAACTAAAGCCACCTGCATTGTTCTGCCATCCTACCCACTTACATTCTCTCTGTCTCATTTCCCAGTATCCCACTTAAACCCCCACAATCTGTTTCTAGAGACATGGGTTTGTTGTGATCTTAAGACTGTGCAGACATGTTCCCACACCTATGCACCAGCTAGTCCCACTTCCTTGAACGCTCTGGCCCCAGATACCCACCTAGCTAACATCATGCTGTCTGCATGTCTTTGTTCACATGTTATATCCCCATTGTGGCCTATACAAATATGTGTACATAACCACATCTGCCTCCTCAACCCCCACCAGGAGGCAAGTTATATTTGGGTAGCATCTTGCCCTCCTGGTTCACTTATGTGTTCCCAGCACCTAGAACAGTGCTTCACATACAACAAGAACTCAATGGACAGCTGTTGAATTGATGAATGAATTACAGAATGCTGTACACACACAGCCTCAGAACTGGAGGACCTCCCATGGGAAATGGGCATGGGAGGTTTTGGAGACCTTGAGTGGCTGGGCGAGCACAGTAGGAGCTGCACTTCTATGGTAAACTCCCTGCAAGAATTCCTTTTCCAAACACTTCACTTTGCACTGAAGTGTGAAGAGAAACAATGAAGGTGGCTTCTCTCTAAAGAGGGACAGGAAGGAGTAGAAGCAGGGATTTCTACACTTTTTCAGCAATAGACTCACTTCTTTAAAGAATTCTTCCGCATTTCATATAAAAGAAGGTAAACATGGCATTTACTAAAGTCATGTTTTAAGTGCAAAACGATAACATGATTAAAAAAGGTGAGGCAAACTACTGCCGAGTCATACGACTCTCAGTAAATATTTCTGCATTCTGTTTTCTTGCCTACTTTTGAAATAACACTGATTATACAAATTGAGTAGTAATAAAGAAGGCCACCTTTGAATCTCAGTTACTTTGGGGTATAATCAAAAATGAAAGAAGACACTTTACACCAGGCTCTACAATGAACCAATTAATGCAGGTCATATAAAAAAAAGTTAATTAAGATTTCCAATATGTTTATAATGTTGTGTATGGTCTATATAAGTGTAAATTCTATTTGAAGTAATAGAATTAAAATGTATAATACATATAAAATCCCTGGCCACCTCTAGAAACCTGAGATCCCAGGAAACATATTTGACAAGTTACTGTTTTAAGGCACCAAATGTATCTGATAAGCAGTCCAAAGGACTTGGAATTGACCTAAGGGTAGAGCAAAACAAAATAATGGAAGATGAGTTCTAATAACCCTATTACTGAACATAGATGTGCCCCACTAGGATGATTTTTATGGGGGTAAAAAGACATCAGAAATGAACCCAATATTAAAGGACATAATAAGATCTGGTATAATTTTCAATGATAATCATCAGACATGGAAGCTTCAAACAACTGTTGCACTTCAAAAATGTTGCCATTAATGAAAGTGATATGAGAAGGTAAGGCTATTAAGAGCAGATGCTCTAGGATTCAAAGAAATCACTTTCATAGATCCAAATGGATTGGTTTGAAAAGTGTCTTAATGTCCAATCTGTTAGCCTAAATGTAGTGGAAAAGCCCAATTGCAAGAAGAAGGGTTATTTTCAACATAAATTTCCTAAAGTATTAATATGGAAGGAACTCAATTCAAAATCAACCAAGCATAGGATTGAAGTGTTGTCATCACCATGGGCTGAATTCTCTAGGACTTGCCTAACTGAATATTTCCCAAGAATGTTTCATGGGAAAATTATTGCTTCTCATGCCACATTTTTCTCTTTTTTAGAACATACAATAACATAGAAAACGCCATTCAAATATTACATGATGTTCTCTAGAAGCTAAACAGACATAACCCAATCAAGTTAACATTAGACATTTTAGCTGATGTAACATTATTCTGTACATGAAAAGAGATATTCCAAAAGGAATAAGTTGATTATAGAATGTCATGAAACATATCTGTCTGAACTGAGCTAATTAAGACTATTTGAAGACTTTATGGGGCCATGAATGACATGAGCTCTTGCAAAAAAGAAAAGGGAAATGAAGGCAGGAAGGGAGGGAGGGAGGAGGGAGGGAGGGAGGGAGGGAGGGAGGGAGGGAGGGAAAGAGAGGGAGGGAGGGAGGAAGGGAGGGAGGGAGGGAGGGAGGGAAGGAAGGAAGGAAGGAAGGAAGGAAGGAAGGAAGGAAGGAAGGAAGGAAGGAAGGAAGGAAGGAAGACTAATGCAGTGGTCGGCAAACTGCAGCTCACAAGTTAAATGCAGCTCTTTGGCCCCATGCGTGTGGCTCTTCCACAAAATACCACAGCCTGGGCGAGTCTATTTTGAATAAGTGTCATTAGAAGAAGTTTAAGTTTAAAAAATTTGGCTTTCAAAAGAAATTTAAATTGTTGTACTGTTGATAATGAGTTTGCCTACCATTGGAATAAGGAGAAATATGTTGTTGGTATGGGATGCTTAGGACCTTGACCAACTCGACAGACAAGCAACTTGATAGAATGAAGGCTTCCTTGGAAATGTCTTCACAAAGCTCAAACTGTAGAAATCTTCTTGCACAGAGCACTTGGCTCCTGGCAATCATATTCTCGGACCATTGGGGAAATGAAGAGAAACAAGTCTGGCCCTAATATAGAAGTGAGTTTCCTAGCCATATGATGAGATTTCATTCAGAAATATAGCTAAAGGGTTCAAAAGGGACTGCATATATAATAGGTCATGAAAGGAGTAGGTTTTCTCTTTTGAGGCAACATGAAACAAATGTATATAGGGACTCCAGAAACTACAGCATGGAAGCAAATAAAGATCCAGGAATCCTGTAATTCTTCGTCTGGCTTAAAATTTCATTTTATTGGAGTTAATAGACTATTTTTACATCTTCAAGGGACTATCTTATTTGTGATTGTGTGTTAGATTTCTCTTGCTTGGAGTGTAAGGTCGCCTATATTAGTCATCAGTCTTGGTCCTGTTATTCTTTACACTGGGTAAATCCTAATGAAGACATTCTATACAAACTGTCAGCTGAAAAGCCAATAAAGATGAAAATATATGGGTGTTTGTCTTTAGTTTTTCCCATCAATATTTCCTACTTTTCTGAAACTAGCTTCATGAAAAACAAACAACACTTCACACGATTTTACTCCACAGCTTTGAGTCAGAACGTGTGGGCTAGAGCCACTGGAGAGCATATAAAGCTCAGATTATAGATGCTTACTGAGGATTTCTTTTTATACTCTCAGGCCCATTCAGAATTTGTTTACCATTTGCATTATAAACACTTGATTCCTGAGATTCATCTTACCGCTACCAAGATTAACTTTACTTCCAACTTCAGAAAATATTGAGCTATTTGTCAGATCACAAGATATATTGAAAAGCCTTTTATGAGCCTTATCAGTATTATTTCCATAAATTTTTGCCTGCAGCTGAGAGAAATAAACATTAAAATTTGTTTTCTGGTGTACATTTGGGCAGTTACATTCCTCTCCTATTTTAAATAAAATGTATAACAAGATGATATACTTCTGCTCAAGAAGCATTATTTACAATATCACAATATTAAATGTGGATTTAATGAATGTTATTGATACATTCATTTCTCAGTTAATATTTAAGTCTTGTTATTGTAAGAATAGCTGCTTGAACTTATTAAAGCAAATACATGACTTAACATTAAACATTCATCTGTGATTTTGCCATTTGTTTTTTTCAAACACATTTCTCTCTTCTATAGTATAATCAACTTATTTATATGCCAGGGGCTAGTCCTAAAATATTATCCTTCCTAAACTCTTTGATGAAAAAGCACTCTGTCTCGTGAACAAGTAAAAAAGTGTTAGGTATGAGAATAAGAGCTAGTGATTTTATGATATATATAGTACTTAAGATATTTTGATTGAAAATTGATATTTCTGTTATATTTTACAATAAATAGAGGTGCAAATTACTCAGCCTCTCCTCCCACCCCCTGCTCCTACCTTTCATGTACTCTTAACAACTCTTCTGATATTTGATTAGACAGAGCTGACAAGTAATTGCCAGATCTTGCAACTTTACCCAAATTCCTGCAAAGGAATTAGATTTTGAAGTCGATTACTTGGCTCTATGGTTCTGAGTAGTATCCAGAAACACAAACTGTGTATGTCTGGGGTGGGCCATTGTGGCAGGCTGAATAATGACCCCTGCAAAAGATAATCATATCCTATTTCCTGGAACCTGTGAGAATTACCTATAGGCAAGAGGGACTTTTGCTGATATGATTATGGATCTTGAGAAGGGAGAATTAGCCTGGATTATCCATAATAATGAAAAGTATCCATATAAAGGGAAGCAGAAGGAGCTCTGACACACACAGAGGGGAAGGTAATGTGATCATGGAAGCAGAGATGAGAATGGTACAGCCACAAGTATAAGAAAGCCTCAGCCACTAGACTCTAGAAGAGGCAAGGAACAGAATCTCCCAGTAGATAGGGAGGGAGGGAGGGAGGCCCAGGAGACACCTTGATTTTAGCTTCACAGAATCATTTTGGACCCCTGGCTCTAGAACTGTGAGATAATAAATGTGTTTGCTTTAAGTTACCACAATTATTGGTAATTAGTTGCAGCAGCCACAGAAAACTAATACAGGCATATGTACGCATGAGTCATGCACACATGTACTAACACACAAACAATTTTTATGTCTTCAGATAGAAAACTTCACCTCCAGTTCCTGCCAAATATCTGAGCTCATAGTCCCTGATATCAAAGAACTCTCAGGGGGAGCTACTCTGATTTAGAAAGTACTGAAGGGACCCACATGTGGCTGGAGGTGAATCGAGGCTTGAGCCAAATTGTCAAAGAACTGATTAGTGAATGGAGGGCTGAGTGTTCATGAAAAGCAAAGAAATTAGCCCGTGCACACACCTGGAATGGAAAGAAAGTATATCTTTTTGAGGAACTAAAAGTCACTGGGATAGGGAATGAAGAGTAAGGCATGCAGGTTGGCATGCAGTTCAGGACTGGCATCACCAATCCTGCCAAGGAGTTCAGACTTCCTTCATGAACTAAAGAAAAGTTATGGATAAGATGTTAAGTAAGATGTTGGGGTGGTGAGATTAGTAACGGAGAAAGATCTCTCTGAGGACATAATAAGGACGAATAGGAGACTGATTTCAGGCCACCAGCAGTCAGATATTGAGCTGAAATAAGCAGGGACAATAGAGTGACAGAGGGAAGGGTAACCAGCTATTAACAGTGGGAAGAGCAGCCTAGGTGCATGGGAGGGGGACACCCACACACCTGACTCGATTATTGGGTGGATATCAGTAGCTCAAGTCTTTCTTATCTATAATAAGACAGTAATTCCCCTCCTTTGTATGGCTTTAGAGTGCAGGTTGTACACAATTATGGGCTGCCTTACTTCCATCCCTATAGTAATTGCAGTGCCAGAAAAATAAACTACCTTTGCTGTATCATTTGAAGAAAAACATAATAGGACAATAAATTTATTTCCAAAAAGAAAACAGTTGACAAAAAAATTCCTAGGATGTTTTTATCATCACACTTTTGAATCAAACATATTTTAGCACCTTGGCAGTAAATTTTGTTTTTTCAAAACCAGCCAAAACAAAAACAAACAAACAAAAAAACCAACAACAAACCATATTAATCACAAGAAAGGTTGTGTTAACATTATAAGAACTCACAGTTCTTTATCAAAGGAACATCTTTATCAAAGTCTAATGATAATGACTTATTTGCTTGGAATTCTGTGCCCTGACCCAAACAAATAGGATGATGTAAAAGAAATATGACAGGAACAAATGAAAAAAATTAGAGGTACTTGACTTAGAGGACACTTAACAAAGTTAAAGAAGTTGAAATGTATCAGTGGAAAACAGTAAGAAAAATTAAGTTTTTCCTATCTGTTAGGCTTATATTTCCCTTATCAGTGGTCAGCAAACTCATTAATCAACCGAGTCAAATATCAACAGTACAATGACCGAAATTTCTTTTGAGAGCCAAATTTTTAAAACTTACACTTATTCTAACAGGCTTGCCCAGGCCGTGGTATTTTGTGGAAGAGCCACACTCAAGGGGCCAAAGAGCAGCATGTAGCTCGCGAGCCGCGGTTTGCAGACCACTGCCTTATATTAACATATATGTGGAAAATTTTGAAAGGAAGCTAGCTATTACAAACGAAATATTCATTCAGCCTCTTAACCAGCCAAATTCAGAATTGACACTAGATTTTCAGGAATACTTAGTTGGGTCTCAACTATAATTCTCAATATCAACAGAGGAAGTTTACTGCTGTTCTCAGTGAACAAGTTGGGTCAGACTGATTTTCCACATTTCGACTCTGACTGTAATCACCACTGCCCACCTTTCAGATGAGCAAAGTGAGGCAACCAGACCAACAGATCAAGGAGGCCAGCAGGAAGCGACCAATCATCTGGAGTTGGCATACTGTTCCAAGAGTGACTGGTACGTACAGGAGCAATGCAACAACAGGAACACGAAATCAGATAGGGTGTGAGAGCCACACACCTTAAAAGAGCTGCCAGGAAGATATACTGGGGGAAACAATCCAGAATTGTTGGTGGGAGAAGATGACTGGTACTCTTCTGCCCACCACTACACTCTCCGCCCTCCCAATAGCCCTGTAAATCAGGCACTGGTATTAAATTCATCCTACATAGTAGGTAGAAAGGTAAATACCTCACCAAAGATCACCAAGCTATTAAGTGGATGACCCAGGATTCGAACACAGGTCTCCCTCCACCTCACCTGGAATAAGGGTGCCAGCTAATCCCCTTCTCCCACAGCACAGCACAGGGACACCATGAAGAGTGTAAGGGACAATGAAGAGGTGAAGCCAGACCAGAAAAAGACAGACTAGGGGCCTGGTGCTGTCTGGGTTTTCACACTGGCCAGGAGCCAGCCTATCTGGTCTCTCCCAGTATGTCACTCTTCCTTGTCCCAAAACAGTCTACAATTTCCCCTGCTGTCCTCTTATTGTCTTTCTAAATGGTCACTGGTTGACAATTCCAGTATTGAAGGGGGCAACCAAACATATCTCCTCAAGCCACCACACAAGCTATGGAAAAACTTATACTATTTAGGACAGTCAAACCCTGCAGGGGCCCTAACATCTTCGAAATAAGTAATGCTAACAGTCATCTCCTCATTTCCTAAGGCCTAGAAAGCTGATTAGGCTGAATAATTGAGAAGCTGCTTTTCTTTATTTCTCCAAATAGAATAACTCTTTCCCCGTACACATCTATATATGCTCTCACTCAAGGCCAACTGATTTAATAGACTGTGATGATGGATCATTAGGTCTCATAATTATTTTCTTAGAATTGTTGTGGCTGTGAAAATCAAGCCACAAACACTCAAATGGCAATTATAAAATATTTAATTGCTTTTTAATTTAGAAGTGATTTCTGGTTATGAGAACTATCTCGGTTCCAGTGTGTTCATCATTCTCTTTATATACGCCGAGACCTCATCAGTCTATTTATAACCTCTTTGATTGGTTTACCTTCAATAGTGTTTTGACAAATGTCATTTGTAATTGGTTAGATTTGTGTTTATACTAATATACAAACCAGGTGACTCAACCAACACATAATTTTAATTACTCAATTTTAATTGAGTCTATTAAAAAATGAATGCATCAGCCCTGGGTGGTGAGTTTAATTCGTTGGACTATTATTAGTATAGCAAGAGTGTGGGTGAGATCCCTGGTCAGGGCACATACATGAAGTAACCAATGAATGGAAAATAAATGGAACAATAAGTCGAGCTCTCTAGCTTTCTCTTTCTCTCAAATAAATGTTAAAAAAAATTTAATGGATTCAGCCAGTCCATACGTGGCCTACAAAATATCAGACTTCCACCTTTCCTAGATCTCTCACCCTGGGTATTTCTAAATATTTGATCCCTAGGCCATCTCTGCCAATTTCTGCTTTTCCTTTAAACAATCATGTGTCTCAGGAGAAACTCTTAGCATTGGGAAAAAGTTTCTATATTGCAACTACATCAGAGATAAAATTATCCTATCTAATAAAAGAGTAATATGCAAATTGACCGTACCTTCGCTACACCCACCAGCCAGACCATACCTTCGCTACACCAATCAAGAGCAGGGGTGGGGCTGAGGCAGCCAGGGCTATGGGGGGTGGAGCCAAGGTATGTGTGAAGAGCCAGCAAGCATGGGCGGGGGGTGCGGGGGGCCTGGGGCCGGGTGTTCACTAGTGGCCAGGACCAAGGTGGCTGGCGAGCACGTGAGGCAGGGACGGGGCTGAGGTGCTTGAGGTGGGGAGCAGGGTCAAGTAGTCATGGGGGGGGCGTGTCACCAGCGGCAGGGGCTAAGGCTAGGGCTGGGGGGGCAGGGCTGAGGCGGCCGGGGCAGAGCCAACCATCAGCCCTATTGCAGGGCGATGGTTGGGTGCCCAAGGCCTAAAGCTTTGGCCAGGGGTGAGGGATCAATAAGACATCCCCTGAGGGCTCCCAGTATGTGTGAGGGGGCAGGTTGGGCTGAGGGATCACCCACCGCCAGTACATGAATTTTGTGCACCGGACTCCTAGCTATTGCATAATACTCCTAGATGACAAAGTTCCTCCTGTGATGCCTTACACTACTTAACACAGCCATTGAGGCTTATCTGCGTTTAATATTAACAAACTCATGATAATATGAAATTGGATAGAAACCCTATGTCACCATATATAATCATTTTAATTGGTTCTATGTTAAGGAGACAGGTGATGTTAACTATTACTCATATGTCTATGTAATCCAGTTTAACTTAGATTAGTTGTAAACTTATTCAACTAATATTTACCTATAAACGAGGATGTCATCGTTCGATTACCTGTCAGAGCACATGCCCCGGTTCCGGACTTGATCCCCAGTAGGGGCATGCAGGAGGCAGCCCATCAATGACTCTCTCTTACCACTGATGTTTCTATCTCTCCCTTCCTCTCTGAAATCAATAAAAATATATACATTTTCAAAAAGAAGGAATAGAATGAGACAGCTTTGTACACAGCAGAGGCCCCAGGAGGTGAAGAAAAGTCCAGCAAAAGGTCAGGGTGGGTCAGGGTGATAGCACTGCATCCCATCAGCAACTGTCCCAGCAACTGTCGGCACCCAGAGGGTGTATCTGCTGAAGCCTCATTTAGACTGAACACCAAAAACTGGCCGAGCATCAACATGAGGAGCAGGGGGGGAGTTGTCAAATGTCATGTTGCTAAATAAAATAGAAAGGCTCATTCTGGTTTGAAAAGCATCTCTAAAGAAGCTCCAAGTCTTCCCCTCTTCCCTTCAAACAGGTTCTAAAAATGCTAATTTGAAGCTTACTTCTATATATTCATTTTAGTTCTCAAATTAGAAGGCTCAGCGAACCAAAGTTTTACAACCCAGTAAAAATCCTGAATATGGGATTAAAAATGTATTGATCCAACTTAATCTCAGAGATGGTGTCATGTTACATAACTGAGACTAATAGCCAATCAGACATGCTAACTGATCAAGGAGGAAGGGACAGGCAGCAGGTTTTGTGTCAGTCTGTCTTCTCTTCTTTCAGGGCCAAAGGCCAAGTCATTAACATCATCAGGCCCCTCTCTCTTGATGTGTAAGAGACAATGAAAATCCTGCTCCAACCACCCGGTCTAACCGGGTATATGGAGAGCTGGCCTGAATGCTGGCTATGTAATTTAGCTGAATCTTTTCACTTCTCTCTCTCCCTCATTATTCCTGGAGAGCATTATGTTAAGGGAAATAAACCAGTCAGAAGAAGACAAGTACCATATGATTGCACTTACATGTGGACTCTAATGAACAAAATAAGAACAGACTCAGATGGAGAGCAGAAGGACAGCTGTCAGAGGAGAACAGGGCAGTGGGGCTGGGAGAAAAAGATGAAGGGATTAAAAGGGAAAAAAATCATAGATACAGACAACACTAAGGTGATTACCAGAGGGAAAGGGGGTACTGGAGGTAAAAGAGAGTAAGGGGGGATAAATGGTGATGGAAGGAGACTTGACTTGGAGCAGTGAACACACAGTACAATGTATAGATGATATATCATAGAATTTTACACTTGAAACCTAAAAAATGTTAAATGCCCATATTAATTCAATTAAATTATAATATGCTTGTATGGTTGTGTGTGTGTGTGTGTGTGTGTGTGTGTGTGTGTGTGTGTGTGTGTGTTTGTGTGTGTGTACACACACACATACACATAGAACTAGAGTACAGAAAGATGACTTGCCTCCTCCTGCTCCCTATCTGGAAGGAAAACATGGTTATTCTTTCTTATTCAAGTGCACATTTTCCTTGACTATGATTATGCTGTCTAGTAATTTCATATCCTCTATTCTTACTTACATTATAACACAATCTCCTGATGTTATAAAAACTTCATAAATATCTTGATCATGAGAGCAAGGGCCAAGCTCATCATGTTCATTGGGCTCATCAATCTTCTGCACATCATGAACTTGGCATGGAGAGGCCACCAGGAAATACTGCTTCACTGAACTCAGCTAATGGTCATATTGTTCACTACAGAGCTATGCCATCATTTCTGTAACTCTCTAGACAAACCAGTTATTTACCACTTCTTGGTTTCTATTGTAAATTCTGTATATATGTAAAAAAAATCCTCATTGTTTAATGAAAATAATAAGTAGCAACAACCTCACAGAGTCATGAAGAGTACTAAGAAGAATTTATCCATGGATTTAATACAGAACCTACACATACTAAGCCTGCAAAGTTAACAATTTAATGATTTCAATTATTTAAATAAAAATCCTTTTTAATCCATTCTAACTTTTGAAGTATCTGTTTTTACCTTGGGAATAAAATTAACTTGGAGACATAACCCATTCCTTTCTAGAGCCTCAGTGGATGTCTAAAACCTGTTGATATTAAGTTCTTCCTATCCATACATACCCAGCATAGCATTTGATTTATAAACTAGGCACAGTAAGTTATTAACAATAACTAATAAAATTGAACAATTAGAACAATATATTATAATGAAAGTTTTTGAATATGGTCTCTCTCTCTCAAAATATCTTATTGTCCAGTACTCTTACTTCTGTGATGATGTGAGATGATACAATAAGTAAACGATGAGAAGATATGAGGTGAGTGATATAGGCATTGAGATGTAGAGTTGGGCTACTATCAGAATTATTTGAAACTGCTATAAAGGGCAGTCAATCTGATTACCAAGGTGACTAAGTGACAAACAGGCAGGTGGCATATACCTCCTACAGCATTCAGATAATAAACAAAGGAATGGGTCGTGTCCCAGACAGGATGAAGTGGGATAGGAAGGGATTTCATCACCCTACTCAGAAGAGAATGCAATTTTAAAATTAATTTGCTAATTCTAGAATTCCCTATATAGTATTTTCAGACCATGCTTGCCCTTTCAAACAAGTAGAGAAGTGGGACTTACAACTGTACAGCAACAATGAAAGGAAGAAATGCAAGCAGCTACTGGGCAAAAATTGCTTGTAACATTCTTAAAGGGTTCACAGTACCTGATATTTCCATATGTGTTGAGGAGAAATTGTTCTTTGCTTTGGGGGAGATGAGAAAATAAAATATCAAGTAAACACATAAGGAAAAGCTAATTCCACTCAGTCAGTAGGGGGAAAGAAGGTACAAATATCTGCCAAAAAAAAAAAAAAATCTGTTCAGAGTACTAGTATTAAGCTGCTTATTGCAATATTTAGAGAAGGCTGGGACAAACATTAAGGAATGTTGATTAAGGAATCATTGGAAAGTTCTTATCAATGTGTGATACAGTGAAAAATACACATTTGGCTTTTGTGTCCACCTCCTCCACCCTCAGTTACTAACAGAGAGCTCTGAAACTCTTAAAAATTGTTATTCAAAACAAGCTCCTTTCAATCATACCAGAGTTTATGCTGATGAGGTGACTCTTGGTGAACTCCACCAACAGCATCAGGGTGAGGGCTGGTTGCCAGGGGAAGCAACCACATAAGGTAGAGTGTTGCCACTTACAGCCCCACCCCTGGGCCTCCCAGAAGAGAAGAGGGGGTTGGAGATTGAGGTCAATCATCAATGTCCAATAATTTCATTCATCATGCTGATGGGATAAAACTCCCATAAAAATACCTAAATGAAGGGGTTCCAGGTTGGTGAACATATTGAGGTGCTGGGAGGATGGACACCAGGAGAGAATAGGATGCTTTGCCACGCACTCCCCTCCCCATGTGCATCTCTTCCATTTGGGTGTCCCTGAGTCCTATCCTTTATCATAAACTAGAAAATATAAGCAAAGTGTTTCCTTGAGTTCTCTGAGCTATTCTAGAGAAATTTTGAATCTGAGGGGGTTAGGGGAGCCCTGATTTATATAGCCAGCTAGTCAGAAATACAGATGACAATCTGGATTTGTGACTGGTGTCTGAAGTGGGAAGCATCAGCCTTGTGGGGCTGATTCTTTAACCTGGGGGGTTGAAAAAACTACAAATGGTGTCAGACTGAATGGAACTGTAAGACACCTGGTTAACATGCAGTCGGATGATTGACTGGTATGGAAAAACATGCTCATTTGATGTCAGAAGTGCTGTGAATAGAAACAGATGGGACAAGGAAAAGAATGAAATGGCCCCTGCTTTTTCACTCTGTCCCCCAGATTCCCTGGTGTTATCAGAACACTTGTATCCTACTATCTCCTTAATTCTCCTGCAGAGATTGATAAGAAGTGAATTTAACTTGTAAATCTATTTTTGTTGTTGTGTTTAAGCTAATTTTAGGATTGGAAACACTAGAATGGTGGCTGAGTGCCTAGTTTCTTTTTAGGAAATATGGTCTGTAATGAAAGATGTAAACAAACTGAAATTCAAGTCTACTTGGGGGGATCCTGTTACCAGATTGGAAGAGAATTAAACATAGCATGAAAATAGACCACTTTCCTTTGAGCTAAAGTCTGTTACTTCCAGTTTAAACAGTACACATTTGCCTAACGCATTTCCTTAAGCCAAAATGAACTGGACTTGTGCAGCAGGATAAAGGCATGGGCAGTGAAGGAAAGGAAGAAGAAGGTAAGAGAGAGCCAGGGAGGAGAGGGAAAAGGATGTGCTGAAAGGCAAGATGGTGGCCATGATAAAGAAGGAAGCATTGAAGCATTTATCCTCCAATTTTATATTTTGTTTCAATATTGTTCAAAGCAAATCCCAGAATAATCTTCTAAGTACTTAAAATTCAAATGTAGCCATACATCCGGGAACCATTTTATAGGGAAATAGTCAAAATTGATGTCAAGTGAGTCACTTGGCTAGCAAATATCCTAAGGTTCTGGGCTTTGAGGCTCCCAGCTGGTGAGTGTGACATCCTCCCTGTAAATATGTGGGTAATATTCAGGGTTTCCTCAGTGGACCGAAAGCCCAAGGATGAAAACACAAAACAGGAAACCCTCTCTAGTTTTATGATTTTGTATATCCCACTTGCAGAAAGCTATCTTCCTCTCAATGATGACTATAGCTCTTTAATATCAGAAATAATAAAGAACATTGGTCCTTATCTGAATTACTTACTGTCCTGAGGTTGGGGGATGAAGTAAGAGAGAATAGCTTGGAGCCAAGAATCCTTTATGTACTAAGTAATTTTATTTCCCTTTTTTTGAGTTCCAAAAAGGTGGCTAAGAATTGTCTTTTCTTTAAAATATATTTTTATGGATTTCAAAGAGGAAGGAAGACAGAGAGAGGGATAGGAACATCAATGATGAGACAGTATCATTGATCAGCTGCCTCCTGCACTCCTCCTGCTGGAGGTCAATTCACAACCTGAGCTTGTGCCCTGAGCAGGAATCAAAGCATGGACTCCAGGTTCATAGGTTGATGCTCAACCACTGAGCAACACCAGCCGGGATAAGAACTGTCTTTGATTTGAAATATCTTCTAATATTACTCTGGGGATACTTCTCTATAATGTACAGACATTTCAATATTTAGGAATGGAATGTGAGCCAAGTGTCAAACAATGAGCAAGTGGTCTGTTTTGACTACAAATAAGTGCATTTTTTTCCTTTCTTTTTGAGACATGGTATCATGGTCCCTACAATCAAGACCCACTATAATGTGCTTCTGGAGACCTGGGGGACACTCTAGGGGCCTCAGGTGGCCTAACTGCACATTTCCCTCCCTGCTCTGTCCCCATGAGTAAGGTCTCTGAGACCAACAACCTTGCTGAGTCACAGTACCAGATGCTGTTCCCACTCATCACTGAGTACTGGCTCCAGTTCTCTGCCAGTCCCTGCAATTATTTACACGAACCAGCTAACTCTTCACTCAGGAACCAAGGGCCACCCTACACAACCTGCCTCCCACATCCCATCGTTCCCTCTGTTCCTCTTGGCGACCTGCTTGTTGTGTGGTATCCTCCTTCCCCAGATGTGAGTACATGTGACAAACTGCTGTCATCCCATCTGTCCAGTGTTTAATGTCTTGTATTCACCTATTCCCATTACCTTATGGGAGAGGATCCTTTCTGTCACAGTGAGGTGAGAAAGAGGCAATTAATTAACATGGGCATTCTGGCTTATGCCGAATCAAGTTTAAGGGAGCCTCCCCCTCGCCTTTATTTAAGACCATCAGAGGACTGGGTTCTACCCACAATGAAATGTCTGGGCTCCAGATACAGGGGCAGCGAGCACTGGCCAGCTCCTCACCATGCACTCCAGGGGAATGTCAGGCACGAGGGTGGTGCACAGTATTTTCATGTTGAGGGCCTGGCATTTGAAAAATGCTGGAAGGAAAAGGGCAGTATTTTGCGGAGGAAGACCAAAGAGGAATTGCTAAAGTTTTAACATTCCTTGCCCCCCAGCACCCCCTCTTTTAAAGTCTCTCCCACATGTTCTCCCACTATCACAAAAAATCCGTTTATCTCACATTTCCCAACCTGTTCATGAACAAAGGGCATCAGTGCTCAGCTCCAGGCTGTGCTCTCCAATGTCCCGGCTCTGCGTCTGCCCTGAGGGCGTTTTAGGTTGCCATGGATTTCTGGTGCAAGGCTCTGATCGCGGGGTGACGATTCCAAGGAGAGAACCGTCTTGTCCAGTTTTGGGTTTTGTTTTGATGTTTCAGAAAGCAGTTTTGTGAGATGTCAGTTAGCCAGGATATATATCAAAGCACAAGAGAGCTTCTGGACTTCCTAGGTATCCTATAAGTAGAATCTGTTGGCATCCCATTCCTCTTCTTATAAATACTATTAATATAGTAAAGAGGATGAATAGTCACATATGATTTTGTGGGGGAGAGGAGAGATCCTGTTATCTGTGACAATTTCTTGAGGCTATGGTTCCATAGAAGATGGTTACGCATTTACGAAGTCTTTATCAATATAATGATGTCATTGCTTGGCTGAATAAGCCATTATTTTTTAGTGTAATTTTAGGCTACATTGGAAACTTTTATCAGGCCCCTTATGACAGTCCTAGAAAAATATTTTATCTTTAAAACAATTTCTTCCAGAAAGTAGGAAGATGATAGCAATGAAATGATTGCAACTATTCTCTTTCAATGGGAAGCAGCGAGCATGGTTAAATTAGCAATATCCTATTTTTACTAGAGTAATGAGGAGAATTTGATCCAGCTCAAAATGCACCCCAAATTCTAGCCCTGTTCTGGAAAGACCATGTGTAGCTTCATCTTTGTAGCCCTGGTTCAGAGTCCATGTTTGAAATTTCCCATAATGATATTAACATGGAAGGCTTGTCATGTTCTGGACATTTTAATAATAACTTCAAGGACCTATTACCAAGTATTTAACTAAAGAGAGAATAAAGGAGGGAGACTTTAGTTATGATCCCTTACTTAATTCTCAGAATACTCCTTAAAATTCCTATTTTATAGATCAGGAGCCTAAGGTTCAGGTTGAGGGTAAATACCTCACTGAGCTCTGCCCAGCTAGTGGCAAAATCAAGGTGAGACACTAGGTTACTGGCTCAAAACACTAGGATCTTGCCACAGTCCTAGGTGCCCAGACTATCAACAGTAGAATGAAGCTCTTACATGGCTGTCAACTTCAGAAAAAAATAAATTCTCATTTTGTATGTACTAAGAAGAGGCTGAGCTAGGAATCCAAGCATTCTTCGTAGGTTCTTTGATTTGGAGAGAGCCATATGACATCAAATATGACCTAAACCCTTTCTACCTTCCTCACTATATCACACTGACAAGCTGTTGTCAGGTCTCTTTAGTTAATTCAGTTGGTTGAAAACATCAATTTTTTGTGCCAATTGAATCTTTGGTTCAATTGACTTTATGAAGCTTTTTCTGAAACTGAGCTGACATCTACCACCCCATAGCTATTACCCTTTAGTTCTGGTTCCACTACACCTACTACATAAATTCTTAATTTTCTTCCACGTTCTTCTTCCTTTAGTTTACGAACCCCTACATTGTCTGCCTGGATCTTCTCCTCTGTACTGGTGTGCCCAAGTCCCTTTGCTAGTTTCTCAGATGATCTGATATCGGATACATCATACTCTCCTGGCTCCTTTCTTCTCTCATCTCTGTGAGTGGCTACAACGCAAAATGATAAAATTCAACTAAAACATCAAAAGATGATATGTCATGTTGTCTGAGATTTGCTTCAGAATAAACTGGTGCTGGTATGTGCACTGGGAAGTAGTTAAGATAACAAATAAATCAAGATTTGTAAAAATATTGATAAATTTAATCATAATATATTCTCTTTACTGTTGTCTATGTTTGAAATATTTCATAATAGAAAGTTGTTGTAAGAGTATAGCATGAAAACAGTGTGTAATGCTTCAAACATAAGAAGATTAGTTAGAAAAAGCTTGAGCACTACATTCCGAATAATATTGATTACAGGAAAAGATGATTGCTTTTTTTAAAGCCATCTAAATCTGTTGAGCTGTGTTTTCTGATACACCTATTCTATTTCCCATTCTTGATTAACATGCTTGAGTCTTATTGTTTTTTATTGTTGATGGATTTAGCTCCAATTGCAAACCTGATTATTTGCCCTTGAAAATATTATATTGATAGATTTCACCTGTGCAGAGCTAGCGGACCCTAAAACTGTCAGTCATCTTATTCACTTGCAGCTATCCACCAAGATTTTCAGCAAATCATTAAAGGCTAAACTGAATCATTGATGAAAATACTGAGTCAGCCTGAGGTTAGAAAGCTAGAGAATGAATTTGCAAAACATTTTCTTTGTATGGAAAACGTACACAACAATTCAGTCTGAAGGGTGGTTATTAAGCGAACAGTGATAAGATCCCCCATTGATTGAGAAAAGCACAGAATATGAGGTCATGAAACCCTAAGAAAATATAAAGCTTACTTTTTATGCCTTTTTGCAATAAAGTTCAGAATTTGTCAGTCAATGGTAATGTGATAACACTGAGCTAGAATTTCAAAAACTTGAATGACGATGAACTAAAAATGCCACCCTAAGAAACAGCACCCCCTCCCAAGCAATAAGAGTTGATGTAGAGGTACATTGAATCTAGAAGTGAAAGAAATAGATAACTAGATGTTAATAAAGAATTTATTTTTCTTCCGCGCTGGCAAATCTCATTTAAATCAGAATTTATAAATAATCACCTTCAGCACTTCAATAGATAGCTGTTAATTTATCATGAATTTTTAAAATGCTATCTTGTACATAGATGATCAGCACCAACTATTTAATTTGTAATTGCTTAATAATTAGGGGATAATTTATATTAAACTCTGTTTTAAACATATTAATTTATTTTTGAAGTAGGCATATTTCAATTTGTTTTAGAAAAGATAACATTTTCATGATAAATAAGCTGGTAAGGTGCATAACACTTGCATCATACAATTATCTCTTGGTCTGCTAAGCAAAAACACTTTTCCCCCTCCAGGTTATTAGATCTTTACACTAAAGATCCCCTGGAACATAACAGGTCATATGGGGAGGGGACTACACAGAGAGAACAACTATTGGGTGGAGAGCTAAGAGCCTTATGCATATTGAATCACCCCAAGTCTTCATCCCCACACCAATCAGAGACACCTTGGTGACAGATGGAGGAGAGGATATAGACAGGTAGACAACATATAAGAGAAAATGTAATACTATCTTCTATAGGCATAGAAGGGCTAAAAATAGATATTAATGATAACCTAGTGTGTTGGAGGTGTGACTCTTCTGATTCAATAACAAGATATTAGAGATGGCTGTGGAATTCATAAAAGCATACAACAATACCATTTTTGTACTGGCTTTGTTTTTATTAGCTATGCAACCTTGGGCAAATTGGCTAACCTATCAAGTTAGTTTGCTCCTCTGAAAGTATGGAAAAAATAATGAATGCCCTAATTACCAAAAAGTGGTGCTTTAGAGCTCAAAAGAGATAATGTCCATAAAAATATACTTGTTAACACAAAAATAGAATAGAAACATTTTAATTATAACCTTTATAACAGTAGCAAAATAATACAGAATGTAAGATTTTGTAATAATAAACTGTGACCTTAAGGTTTCTATAAATTTGATAAGATTCTTCAACTTATACTTTCTACTTCTACTAATATATTATCAAAATATAATAAATCAACATGAGCAAAAAAAATAAGGATTAGTTCTAATGGTTTTTCCTGACTCAGGCAACCAATGCTATTAAATTCCATATAATGAACTCCAGTCCCCTTTTAATAAATACTGTACAGAAAACAATCAGCATACCAGGGCTGATGGTCTTCTGATGAAGGTGGCCCACAGCTGACATCTGGGAACCTGGTTGATATTATTCAGGAAAGTTCCCACCATTCTCCCTTAAGAATGGCTCACCATACCTAAACTGTGTGTGTCACAGCGTGGTCCATGCTGAAGCCCACTTCCTTCAAGGCGTCTGGAATTTTAGTGCGGTCCAGGTGGAGGTGTCTGTGTGACCTGCCCTCAACAAAACCCTGGGCACTGAGTCCAATGAGCCTCCCTGGTAGACAGCAATTCACATACAGGAGGAACTACATCCACCCTGAGTGACTCCCTGGGAGTGGACCTCAGGAAATTTGCACCAAGTTTCCTCTAACCGCTCTCATGAGCCTTTTCCCTTAGCTGATTGGGCTCCCTATCCTTTACTGTAATAGACCACAGCCATGAGCATGACTATACCCTGGGGCCTGGAAATCCTCCTAGAGAGCCTTTAATCATGAATGGTCTTAGAGATGCCTATTCACCCTGAATGCAATTGCAACTCTCTAGACTCTCGGCAGAAAGGAACCCGTGAGAGGCAATCCAGGCTGCATGAAAGTCGTGGTTGCTTTTAGACACTCAGCACTCACATCAGGAACTCTCCCTCAGGTTCGGGGGTTCCCAGTCAATGAAAATCAGCCTGGACTCACTCACTCTAGTTACACTTGGAGGAGATTTCTCCAGGACAAGGTGATACATTTTGTCTTATGTGGAACTTTGGGTTAGTAAGAAGATACTAAGAAATGTGAAGTTTAAAAAACAAGTGAGTGTGTGTATGTGTACCTGCCTGTGCTAAATAATTTTGTTGATATTATTCATTAACATGAGTGGAGAAAGAACTTTGAAGTACAATTAAAGCCACTTCATAAGTCTCAAGTAATCCTCACAATAACCCTGAGGGAGGTACCATTATCATCCCCACTTTATGGGTGAGAAAACTAAATGCATTACAGTGTAAGTTAAGATGGGATATAAAAATCTAATTTCTATGAATTAATGATCTTGATAGACCTGTTAAGATTTAAAAATGCAAAAGCAATAGATAATTGTATGGTTTGAAAATGGCATATTTACTTCTATAAGAATAAATTTTGCATTTTCCCTCTAGCACCGAAATCTTCTCTGTTGGAATTTAAATATTCTTCACTTCATTCCAACACCTAATTCAACCCAACCAATAGCTCCCATTCACAGTACATTCCCCTGCCAGTCACATACGTTTATACCAGTGGTTTCCAACTGAGGACGATCCCCTCACAGTGCCCCCCTAGGACCCTGGCAGTGTCTGGAGATATTTTTGGTTGTTACAACCTGGAGTATGGGGAATGCTACTGGCATCTAATGGGGGGAGACCAGGGATGGTGCTCAACAATGGAGAATGAATGTACAGGAGAGCCCCACAATAAATAATCCAGCCCAAAATGTGAACCATTCCAAAGGTGTTTTAATTTATATAAAAGTAAGTCCATATTCATGCATTTTATTGACTTTCTACACAGGTTTATGGAGGGTTACTGAGAAATATCTGGATTCTTCTAGACTTCCAGATTCCTAAAAACCACAAGGCAAATACAGCCATGAACCCTGATCAAATGTGACTAAGATATACTGTGACAAAGACAGCTGTTTGACATCTGTTAGGTCAGTGGTCAGCAAACTGTGGCTCGCAAGCCACATGCGGCTCTTTGGCCCCTTGGTTGTGGCTCTTCCACAAAATACCACGGCCTGGGCAAGTCTATTTTGAAGAAGTGGTATTAGAAGAAGTTTAAGTTGAAAAAATTTGGCTCTCAAAAGAAATTTCAATCATTGTACGTTGATATTTGGCTCTGTTGACTAATGAGTTTGCCGACCACCGTGTTAGGTAATACAAAGGCCTCTTAAGTAACGTGAGAAATGGTTGGCTCATGCCACAGCTCCTCCCCACTCTTAATACCAAGAACATCATCAAATTTAGGTTAAATGAAGCTCACTCTGGAGCAAACAGATTGATGACCAACACACCTTTAAATATAATGAATACAATAAAATTACAAAGACCAACAAATACAGTCTGCACCACATGTGAAGTTTCAGTCAATGACAGACCGCATATGGCGGTGATCCCCTAAGATTATCATGGAGCTAAACATTCCTGCGGCATAGTGACATCCATCATTATCAAAGGAAAAACATGTCCATAGTGCTTTATCTGCTCACAAGCAAACTTACGATAAGAAAAAGAAAGGACCCAAGCAAACCGCCATGAACATGTTTCTGAGTGACACTTCAGGAGGTATTCCAGAGGAAGGCATTGGTATCCTAGGAGATGAACAGCACCATGCTTGTTACTGGCCCTGAAGATCGCCCAGGCGAGATGTGAAGGCGGAAGACAGTGTTATTGATGATGCTGATGCTGTGGAGGCGGAAGCTAATGAGTGTGTTTGTGTCTTAGAAGATATTTTTGTACAACTGTAAAGTGTGTTTGTGTTTTAAGCTGAGCGTTATTACCGAAGAGTCAAAAAGGTAAAAAAAAATAAAGCTTATAAAGTGAAAAAGTTATAGTAAAAGAAATTAAGGCTAATTTGTTATTGAAGAAAAAAATACTTTTTATAAATTTGGTGCAGCCTAAGTATACCGTGTTTATAAAGTCTCCATTGCTACACACACTGACTCACCCAAAACAACTTTCAGTGCTGCAGGCTCCTGAATGGGTGTGCCATTTTTAACAAATTTTTATACCGTATTTTCATTGTATCTTTCCTATACTTAGATATGTCTAGATATTCAAATACCATATGTTACAACTGCCTTAGAGCCCTCAGTACAATAACAGGCTGTATAGGCCTAGCCCAGGAGCCACAGGCTCTACCAAATAGCCCAGGCATGTAGCAGGCTAAACTACCTAGGTCTGAGCAAGTACATTCTGTGATTTTTGCACAAATACAAATAATGCAGTTATCAGACATTTCCCAATTGTTAAGCAATGCATGACTGTAGAGGAAAATTAAAAATAGTAATAATGACTAAGAAAAATAAAGCAATAGGAAGCTAAGGTTGGAAAGCCAAGAAGCCAAAACTGATACAAGCAGTGAGGCCTGTGAGCATACTGGCAGCGAGCCACATTTGTCCTTGGCTCCCTGGAATGCAGGTGAAGGGGACGACGAATCTTCTAAAGGCTGTAACTAGAAAAGTAGTCACAGCACTGTTTCCATAACTCCCAATCAAAGTAATCCACATGTTCAAAATGACACACTGCCCTCTCCTTGTGAAGTGGATATTCAAGAAAATCAACATTTTACAACATTTGTCTGTAGCTAAATCCACTAATTCAGCACCATTAGTAGAATATAAGAAAAGAAATAGAGAAATCTTGCCGTGCACACAAAGATATTACCCATTTCCTGGCAATGCCATTGACCAGATGGTGAAAGGGATCCCCAACAGGGCCCCTGCATGACATCAGAATGCTCTTTCTAAATTACACATTCCATCCTGTCACATGTGTGCCTCCCATTCCACTACATAGAACCCCAATTCCTAGTGATAAGGGAGAATAAAGACGTCCACACCCTAATCCTGGAACCTATGAATACAGAATGTTACATGGCGAGGGGGCAATTTTGGTGGCAACTAAAAGGAAGGTTGCCATCTCAGCTGACTTTGAGATGGCAGATTACCCTTGAATATTCATTCCGTGAATCCAACGTAATCACAAGGGTTCTTATAGGTGAAAGAGGGAGAGAAGGAGAGGCAGACTCAGGAAGGGAGATGGGATGAAGAAAGCAGAGGTCAGAGAGGTGTGGCAGCCACCCTTAAAGATGGAAGGTGGCCTCACGAAGCTGGGAACGGCAAGGAAGCAGCTTGTCCCCCTAGAGTCTCCAGAAGAAACAGAACCCTCCCAATGGGTTGATTTCAGACCAGTGAGACACATTTTGAACTTATGACATCCAGAGTGTTAGGATAATAAGTTTACTAAATGCACATTGTTTTAACTCACTAAGAAATTTGTTACAACAGCAATAGGAAACAAATGCACTCCTTGTTTAAACTTTCTATTGCTTTCTATAATGCTGCCATAAACCTAAGAGGCTTCAAGCAATGCTCCTTTATTAGCTCACAGTTCTCTCTGTTCAGGATCCCACCAGCCTGAGTGAAGGTGTCCACTGGAACGGAAATCTATGTGAGGCCTCTTCCAAACTCACTGGCTGTAGCTAAATTCAGTTCCTTGTGTTTTTAGGACGGAGAACCTCTCCCCCTAGAGGCTGCCCATCTACCTCTGCCATCTGGCTCTTTCCAAAACACAGAATTGCTTCTTCATGGTCAACATTAGAGATTCTGCTATTGCTTGGAGTCCCTTTTAGGTAGAAGCTCACACGGTTAGGTCAAATATCTCAAACAATCTTTTGAATTCATTTATGCTCAACTGATTTGTGTCCTTAATTAAATCTGCAAAATTCCTTTACCTTTACAACATAAGGTGACATCAACATAGACATGATTCCTCCTTAGTATTTATCAGTCCTGTCCACCCTCAAGGAGAGATGTAGCACAGGGAAGGTCCACCAGGGGGCAGAATCCTGAGAACCCTGTTAACATACTGTCTGCCATACTCCTTGGCTGGGAAAACCAAATGTTTTGCTGGCTTGCCCCAAAGCACCAAATCTACCACCAAATACCCCAACAGAGGCAAAAGTGCTGCTGCATGCACTGCCCTATGGTCACTGTTACATGGAACACGTGTAACTTCAGGCATGACCCCCTCTCTTTCCAGTGACTGCCTCAGGTTGTGTCCCCAGGTGCCTGTTACCTGTCTCAAAGACTCAAACTTCACCTCATTTCCAAGGTCACTGTACCTAACACGGAACACGGGGGGCATGGAATTACTGACCATACACCTCAGTGCACATGATCAGTATGCATAGAATGATTTTGTCTGCCCAAATGTGTTTTCCTGATTGAATATTCCAATTCTGAGTGAAAGCACATTGCAATGAATAGTGAGCAATGCAATAATTTTCAGTAGACTATAAAACAGTAGTCAATATAGAATTCTGAATCAAAGCAATAGTGACAAGGGAAAAGCAAAAGACCTTCATTTTCATAATGTAAACTCAAACCTAGATCTGCTTGCCTGAAAAGTATCAATGTAGACACATCCTGAATGAATTATGTAGAAAAAGTGGCCATGTGGAAGTTAACCATGAGCCAACGAATAAGGAAAGAGGAGAATATAATTATTTCCATTCCCTTTTTTTATGATGGATTGGGCCAATTCCAATTCAACACTATTTATCAATTATTTTTAACAATCACCAGTGATGGATGATATTTCCCCCCTTTATTTTCTAACTCAATATTGCTTTGTCGGGTAAAGTTTTTAGAAAATCACAAATGGAATGGACTCCCCACCATGGGCAGTGAGGACCCAAGGTGCTTTTATATAAAACGAGGAACATTTGTTCTTGCAGGTTTCAGCTGGAAGAAGCCTACTACTAAGTGGATATGCTTTAATAAATCGTTCTCCTTGTGCCAACACAGCACACATTGCTTCAATTAAATTCTACTCCACAGTGGCAGGAGGCAGGGCTCAGTCCTGACAGCCAGGCCCCGGGCAGGAAATGTGCTGGCAGCACAGGAAGAGTACACCCCTTGGCCGGCCATATAAATGCTGCCAGTCTGGGGCAGTTGGCCGAGGGAGACAACTCACAGATCCTTCCATTCTAATAATAACACCAAAGAAGAGGAAGGGAGACAGAAACATATGTGGTTATGTGCTAAATTCCTCACACCTCCAACACTTTGCAAGTCCCCTCACTTTAATTAGAAGCAATTCCACATCACTGCACAGTCCCTTTCTCTTTCCAACCACTGTCCAGGATGCCTTCTACTGTAGTGAGGATTTCAAATAGTTCTTGTTAGAAAGTGTTTCTGCCCACAAAATGCTTGCATTTTTTAATGTAACTGATTTATCTCCACGGTAGAGTGTTGGATTGTGCAATCCCTCTTAAGAACAGATCCCATGCGCCCATCACTGGGCCAAGAATCAGCCAAGAAGGGTGGCCTCTGTGAGTTGACTTGAAAGACCCACAAAACCTAGAGCTCTCAGCTTTCCAAAGAGACTTCGGATTAACAAGGGACTTCTTCCTTAGTCTCTCAACATTTTCACACACAAATTGAACATATCCTTTAACCAAACCACAGTCACCCTGTTAAAGCCATGAGTCTTAAGACTCAAAACCAGCCAGACTTAGTTCTTCTCTAAGGCAAACTTAAACATCGGTGTGCAAATTTCCAAAACAGCTGTTTCCCATGCATCACTCTGCCCAGCAATGGGCCATGGGCGGGGCAGTGGCACCCTCTGAAGCCAGGGGGCTAATTTCAGGAGCAAAGGGAAAGAACACAATCCTAGGGAGGTCTCAGAATGTCCTTCTCACCCATGAGACGTGGTACCCTATAAAGAATCTTGACCCAGATGCTTTGCTATGGTCTGCTTCACAGGGAGCAGGAGAAATACTGTCAAAGACATGCCTGGTTACAAGAAACCAAGGCAGGAGGTGGGCGTTTTCAGGCATAATCTTCAGAGAGAGGAATTGAATGATATTTATATTTTTGTACCAAGCTTCTAAGAATACCAGGAGTTTGTCCCACCATCCTGACCAAATGCAGATGATAAATTAAGGTGCTACTATTTCATCCATAATATTATAATAAGAAAAAATAACAGATTTTTTTGAAATTGTATTTGAAAATGTACCTGATTGTTCAACATGAAGTCAAATTTTCAAGTTGCTACAATACTGAAAGAGCTAATTTTAAAAATATATATTATAGGGAAAAAATTATCTACCATTTATTGACAGTTTCATTTTCCATAGGATCTGGTGCCCGCACCCATCCTTCTCTCCATTTCCCAGTCCAATCTATGAGTAAGGTTAAGTAATCTCTGCTGCATGGTTTTGAACTTTCACCTACTTTGGGTAGCAGAATAGACCTCAGCTCAACATGAATGACCACTACCAGGAAAGTATACCTTCAAGAGGGAGGGAGGGGACAAAGACATGGTCTTATTGCCACATGTTCCTGAGTCATCACTGATTGGGCCAGGGATGGACAGTTAACCTACTCCAGTTCCAATAGGATATTCTTTAGTCATTTGTTTTTAGCAGAAGAAAACACAATACAGGATGAGAAATATGAGTCTCCTAATATCTGCCTTGGACCAGGCCAACTCCTGCACCCTCACTCACACTTCAATCTTTGAATATATTCCCTTCTTTCCTTGCAGTCAAAACCATCAAAACCAATTGCAACCCACCGCTTCTGTCTATGTGTACCCTGTGCAAGGACGAAGAGGGCACACTATCTGGGGTGGCCAGTCGTGCAAATGCCAGAAGCTAAAGGGTCGGCTGGCCCATTGCCTATTCTTACATCAGGCAAATGTGCACACATGCACACACATGCACAAAACAAATAAAGACATTCGTTTCTACATTAACTTAGCAGCATGATGTGAAAAACACCATCTGTATCAGCAATAGCCAATGTTAATTAAATATCTGTTAAGTGGTTTTAGAATCAGCAAGAGTATCAAATTCAAATTCTAGGTATCACACTAAATATAATTCAATTCACACAGACTAGACACTCAAGTTATTTCATATACATATAGATAGATAGATAGATAGATAGATAGATAGATAGATATATGGATATATGCACATATGTATACAGACATATATATATACGCACATATATATGTCTGTATACATAAACATATGTATACAGATATATATATATTATACACACACACACACACACACACACACACACACACACACACACTAGAAGCCCAATGCACAAAATTCGTGCATGGGGTATGTGTCCCTCAGCCCAGTCTGCACCCTCTCCAATCTGGGACCCCTCGAGGGATGTCCAACTGCCCATTTAGGCCTGATCCCTGTAGGATCAGGCCTAAACGGGCAGTCGGAATCCCTCTCACAATCCAGGGCTGTTGACTTCCAACTGCTCGCCTGCCTATCTTTCTGATTGCCCCTAACTGTTCCTGCCTGCCAGCCTAATCACCCCCTAACCACTCCCCTGCCAACCTGATTTATGCCTAATTGCTCTCCTGCCAGCCTATTTGTCCCTAACTGCCCTCCTCCACAGGCCTGGTCATGCCTAACTGCCCTCCCCTGCAGGCCTGGTCTCCCCCAACTGCCCTTCCCTGCAGGCCCAGTTGCCCCCAACATCCCTCCTCTGCCAGCATGGTCACACCTAACTGCCCTCCCCTGCAGGCTTGATCACCCCCAACTGGCCTTCCTTGCATGCCTGGTCCTTCCCAATTGCTCTTTCCTGCTGGCCATCTTGTGTCTACATTGGGGCAGCCATCTTTAACCAAAAGGGGGCATCCATGCTGTGTGTTGGAGTGATGGTCAATTTGCATATTACTCTTTTATTAGAAAGGCGATATATGCCCTATCTAATGAAAGAGTAATATGCAAATTTTGCCGTACCTCCGCCACACCCACCAAGCCACGCCCACCAGCCACACTCACCAGCCAATCAGGAGCAGATTATGCAAATAAACCCCAACCAAGATGGCTACTGACACAGAGAGCAGAAGGAAGCCTTGAATTTCCCTGGCAACAGAGGAAGCCAAGCTTTCCGCCTGCTGTTGGGGGCCTAGGCCTCCACTCAATGTTACAACATTTCAATTATAAAAGATACAGAAATGGCAGCAGCCACTGAGCTGGAGAGAACAGAGGCTGGGTTTCCCTGTCAACAGAAGAAGCCAAGCCTTCAGCCTGCCTTTGCCAGCCTAGGCCTCCACTCTAGGTTACAAAGTTTCAGACAGAAATGACTGCCGCCCCAGAGCGAGCAGAAGGCTTGGCTCCATTCCAGGCTACAAAGTTTCAATTATAGACATAGATTAATCCCAGATACCAGGGCCTCCACTTGGGTCGCTGGGGTGTGTGGCCAGCCTGCAAACCTTCACAGGCCCCTCACCCCAAGGGAACCCCCACCCTAATCCAGGACACCCTTCAGGGCAAACCAGCCGGTCCCTACCCATGCACCAGGCCTCTATCCTATGTAATAAAAGAGTAATTTGCAGATTGACCACCACTCCAACACACAAGATGGCTTCCCCTATGTGGTCAAGGATCCTGCCCCCATGTGGACACAAGATGGCCACCACAAGATGGCCAGCAGAGGAGGACAGTGGGTGGTTCCAGGCCTGCAAGTGAAGGGAGTTGTGGGCCATCAGGCCAGCAGGGGAGGGCAGTTGGCAGGAATCAGGCCTGCAAGAGAGGGCATTTAGGGATGACCAAGTTTGCAGGGGAGGTCAGTTAGGGGTGACCAGGCCAGCAGAGGATGGAAGCTGGGGGCAAACAGCCTGGCAGGGAAGCAATTAGACATCAGTTAGGCTGGCAAGACAGTGGCTTTAGGAGGTGATCAGGCTGGCAGGCAGAAGCAGTTAAGGGCAATCAGGGAGGCAGACAGGCAAGCAGTTTGGAGCTAGCAATCCTGGATTGTGAGAAGGATGTCTAACTGCCCATTTAGGCTCGATCCTACTGGGATCGGGCCTAAATGGGCAGTCAGACATCCCTTGAGGAGTCCCAAATTGGAGAGGGTGCAGGCTGGGCTGAGGGACACTCCCCCCGCCCTCTCATGCACGAACTGTAACTTTCTAGATAAATATAACTAGGCATTTTCACTAAATAAAATTTAAATAATGACTAAATGTTAAAGATTTATGTCATCCATTGTAAGGATTTATAATTAATATACGATTAGAAATTCAGATTTTTGAAATAAATGATATACATGATCTAGTTTGTGTTACTATAGCACAAGAGTTAAATAAGCCCACCAGCAAGCCAATATGCCCCACCCTTTACTGTTATGCATAAAGTTTTGGTGGAACAAAGCTGTTTCTATTCATTCACCCATTGTCTATGGGTGGTTGACATCACAGTGGCAGATGATTAGGTGCACCAAAGGTCACATGGTCTGCAAAGTTTCAAAATTTGCTATCTAATCCTTTACTAGAGAAAGCATTGGCAAAAATAATTTGTCAACCATTTCTCTAGTCCAGGAGTGGGGAACATCCAGCCTGAGGACCCTATACGTCCCTCAAAATCATTTGGTCTGGCCCTGCTAAGGCAACTGCCACCCAGGACTCGGAATTCAATAAATATAGGAGATTTTTTCATAGCAACATACATTTATATTCAGTGAATTATATTAAGTGAATGGCATTATACACATCCAAATGGCCCTTGGCAGAAAAATCGTTCCCCACCTCTGCTCTAGTCAAATAGAGCACAGCACTCTTTTCCCAACCCCTAATTTAGAAAAATTAAATGGCATCCTATTCAACCAAACTCAATAAAAAAAAATGCAGATTCTTAAAATCTCTCTTTAAAACCACTGGCAAGTGTAAAGGAAAAACATGACAGTAAACTGTGTTCTCAAACAGAATTAAAAGTATTTTCAAAAGAAAAAAGTCATAACGTGCATTTGTAGGATACTTTACTAATCAAGGGTCCTACAGGACATATGTGACATCATCCCATAAGGTAAGTTAAGGAAGACTTACTAGAAGAAATACAAACAAAGACATGCATGGGGTGGAGAGACACAGGAGTCCCCAGTAGTCACCAGGGGGTCATTATGGACAACTGGAGAGGATTAGAGCCATAGAGAGAGCAAAGTAGTGTAGAGCTTTGTCCTTGTTCTGAGCTGATCTTTAGTCAAGGGCCGCGGCCAGTTCAAGGTGACTCTATGGGGGCAAGAGAAGGGAATCATCACCTTGAACTCCTGTACCTTTCTCCAGCAGTCTGTGCACCTTCTCCACCAGTCCATCCAACTGGACACCTGATGGTACAGGACTCTGAAGCAGCCCATGAGCAGGGCCCATTGGAGAAGGGGACGATGTCCAGAACAGGGCAGGAGAAGATGCCCAGCACAGGTATGTGGCTTTCAAATGTGATGGAACAGGAGAAAATAAGACTAGCAGTGTAGACTCATGAATGAAACTTATCTTCTAAAACCAGGCTGAGACTAAGAGTGTCTCTTTCTCCCAACATTAAAGTAAAAACAATTTACCGAAAACCAGTTATATGTTGAAGTGACTGGAACAAAAAGACAGTCTTGATAAGATTCCAATTAACCTGGCAGTAGCTAATATACAAGTCCTAACCTAGACCTAATTCTTACCTTGTGGCATTTGAAAAAAGCAGAAATGAAGAAACAAAACAAATGAAGAACAGTAGAACCTTTCATCATGCTCTCCAAACAAAGGCTTTGTTCTCTAAAAAAATAATTTTAAATTAAATGTCTTCTCTCTGGAAAGAGAATCTGAGCTGCAGTACTATTTTAATCCATTGTTTAAGTTAACTAGAGATGAGTGTGTGGTGTTCACAAAACACTTTCAATAGGACTCTACTGCATTTCTCAAGATATTTTGTTGATTTAAAATGTACATATTTTTTAATGACATAAAATAAAAGATATAAATATATGTTATTTCACATTCTAATTGATCGTGTTTTTATATATTAGTTTAATAATTCATGATACAGGTAATGATTTAAAACTATATTTAGAAAATCTATTTTACATTCATTTTATGTTTATTTTTAGATTGAAATTGTTACAACTAAAGTAGACATCTCAAAGAGATATGTAAATCCAACTGCATTGTTGGCTATTCTTCTATTTTTTTTAAACCTATCTTCCACTTAGATAGATTCTTGTTGAAATTTGCATAGTGCATTTTTGTCCTCACTGATGTCAAAATCCTGTGCTTCAAACTCTAACAAAAGTTTGAGCAGAAAACACACTGAAAACCTCCCATGGAAAATGTTTTAACCAGGTAAAAAGTATAGGTAAAAAAAAATGTTTTTTAAACTTCCTAAATTTTCAAATCTGAAGTATAAATAAGATTATGACTAGTTTAGTGAGCACCTGTATGTCAATTTCAACAACAAATTCACAAACATTTAAGTATATGGTTGAAAAGTCACTTTCAATAGGACTACTCTAAATTCCAGTGCACGAGATTTTTTGCAAGACGGATTCTGTCTCACTCATTCTTGAAAAAAAAAAATATGTTTTTTTTCCTAAAGTGCCTCCTATTTGTCATATCATTAAAAATTACAGAAAGTTCAGCAAATTTGGATCACTCTTCTCTTTAAAAAGGAGAGGTAAATAGACATTCATATGTGTGGATGGATGGATGGATGGATGGATAGATGGATGGAAAGATTAGATAGGCAGATAGACAGACAGAGTCCAAAGAACAATGATATGCAGATAGATGCTCATAAACCAGAGTGAATATGGAACCTCCATTCCCAGCTATCTCATCTGATGCCACCATAGTCATAAGTGATCTTCCCAGCTAAAGTTTTTTGAAATTCTTTCCTGATCCACAAACTCGTGAGCAAAATACAAATTGATAGTAGTTTGTTAGGCAGCGATTGACCACCAAACAAGAAGTAATTATTTTTTAACATATTTTTATTGATTTCAGAGAGGAAGAGAAGGGGATAAAGAAATATCAATGATGAGAGAGAATCATTGATTAGCTGCCTCTTGGCAAGCCCCTATTAGAGATCAAGCCTGCAATCGAGGCTTGTGCCCTTGACTAGAATCGAACTTGGGACCCTCTAGTCCGCAAGCCAATGCTCTATCCACTGAGCCAAACCAGGTAGGACAAGGAGTAATTATTTTGTCACAGGTCTACATGTCTAGCAGAGACACTTGCCCTACTCATTATAGGTGCCACATGCACCAGGCCCACTCTTCCTAGCATCTGGGACTCAAGCTGCACCACTAGAAACAGGCTGGCTTCTGTCCAACTCATCAGCCCCCCCAGGCTCCTATGGCCACCTGGGCAGCACATAACTGGGCAACACATACCTGGTGCGGGGGCGACAGTGCTTTTGGATGATGGCAAACATCAGAATGTATTTTTTAAACATGCAAATGTTTAAGCCACCTTCCCCCTTAGCAAAGGCCCCACATTTACAAATGGATACTGGGAGTCCTGATCTTGACCTTAAAGTACATTTGCCAGTGCTGAGGTTGAGAGACCCTAGCATGTACCCTCTCTGCTCTTTCTTGTCCCTGACCCTGTCCCTCACCATCTCTCCCTTTGCTCTTAGCTCCTCTCACACTCTGCATGTCATTCCCAGGCAGTTAATCACAGGGTGCCTGGCACAGCATCACTGCAATCACTACTAGTATTTCAGGAGCATAAATCTCACTCTGCCAACTAGAACACAGGCGGCTAGTGCACGCTCAGACCCCTTCCTTCCCAGCAGCGTGCAGCGTAGCCCATCCCTGATATCTATTTGTCAATATGATTTACCTTACAATTTCTACCTCTTGAAAACTTGAAATGACCCAGAGCAATTGAGGAATTGCTTCCTTCTGAGAACATGTCTTCATTAAACAGTCTTTTAGCTCTTAAGGGTTTACAATGCCATCCTTCCCACATCACCCTCCAGGGCATAAGGAAAGCAAACATTTTCTAATTTTAAATTGCAAGAGAAAGTTATCACAGGAGAGATGCAAACTTGAATTTTTGGACATCTGGTTACCGAAATCCCAGCTGTTTTAACTCACTGTGTTGATAATCTGTTATTGCTGGGTTTTTTTTTTAGCAATAGCCGCGATGAATCTAATCAATGTCATTAAGGACAACACTGCTCTTGGTCTCAGTTTCACACAATATGCATTTATATAATTTTACTTTCAAGTCTATGCCTCCTTCAAATTAGATATTTGCTTATCTAATTTCTTGTTCTTCACTTTCCTTTCCTCTCTTCCTCCGATATACAGGTCTGTTTAAATTGATTATTGATCTACCATATGCCTGAGTTAGCCCTACTACACCCATTATTTGGAATTGAGAAACTGTTAACCCAAATTAATAACTAATATTCAAGTAAAGGTGGAGAGGATATTGGTGTGTTTTTTTTCAAAACTCAATAAATAAAGTGAATAAAAAGACTCATATTGGCATCTGTGTTAGCAATATACTAACAAAGATAAAAGACACAATAGCAATTGGTCCTATTATTTGCAATATCACAATTGTGGTATCTATATTTCAACCACTCTGTTTTATACCTGGTAATACATCTACCTTCAGAGGTACAGTGGTTTGGATGATGTTGGCTTTTAATCAATCATAGAATTGAAGGGGGGGATATAGGAAAATGAAATTGAGAACAGGAGCTCCAATCACAAACAGCAGTGAATTATCCCCCAATCCTGCAAGACAGCACCTGGCATCTGGCCACACATCTGCAACGCACTATAGCTGCCCAGGGTTTGAGGCTTGGATGTGGCATGCTTTCTTGTAGGTGCTAAGCCTTGGGTGTAAGCCTCGGCACAGGCAACCTGCATCAATCTGAAGAGGCGCACACCCATGAGATCTTCTCCAATCACATCAGCAAAGTTGCTGGGGCAGTTGGCCCTTTTCTGAGGTCAAAAGTCACGGCTCTCCCAGTGACACTGAGATTCAGTTCCACCCATTCTTTCCTGGATTCCTCCTGCCCTTCCTCACACAAAGATTGACATGACGCCTCCTTCACACCAGTACATATTGACATTAAACTCCCTGCGTGGAACATCCAAAGGCCTCGTGCTGTCCAGTTACTGTGACAGAAGCTCTTCACAGATCCACTGACCAGCCTACCTGCTTGTCCTCTTGAACTCTAAACCCCATCCCTGCCATCTGCTTTGTCCAGGGACTCTGGATTCTCAGGGCATGCAATACATTCTTCCCTTACATTGTGAGTGCAGAAGTGGCTTCCTAATGAGCCCCAAACTAGTTCCATTTCCAGACCTACCAGGTACCACACTTCATTCATTCATTTATTCATTCACTTATTCATTCATTTTTTTCCACACTTTCATTTTCACTTCCCTTTCCCCACACACCAGGATTGACACCTGTCTTTTTAAATACCCAATAGCCAGCCAGTTAGGTGCTTTACCCTCATTCAGTGCACTAGGGTCAAAGCAGAACTTTCTGTCTTCCATGCCCTCAACCCACCCAAACATACAGCTGCTCAGTGCCCCACTCTCCCTGCTCCTCACCAGCACTTCTGGGAGCAAACACACTATTTTCAAAACGCAGGCTTGGACCTATTCCCACTAAGTATGACTAATGGCAATATTTAGTTTCCCAGGGCTCATGTTCAAAGCTAGAATCCCCCCATGACCCCAAACTCTTATTCAGTGGGCATGGCAAGGATTTGGGGATTTCCGTCTTTAAAAGTCTATTCAAGTGATTCTGATGACCCAACAGATTCTAGTGTCACTGCATTAAAAAGCCGTTAAGCCTGTAATCTAAGGACCATAAGTAATGCTCATTCTCCTAGAAAAAGCAGTACATAGAAATAAACTTTCCTTTGTCAGTTGGGGATTTCTCATTTGTAAACTTCACCTACTCTTCAGAATTAAGTGAACAAAGAGAAAATTGAGAGACCAAATAATTCACATTGACTGTTTGGCTCTTTGGCATAGTAGAATTGTATGACTCAGGTAGCATATGGAAGTTATGAGGAAATGGGCAGGGAATGGAGGAAGGGAGTCCCAGACTATCCTACTCTTCAATATTATCACCAGGAAATTAAGAGTATGGATGCAACAGCCTGGAGGTCTGAGTTCTAAATTGGAGTCCACCAAGGTCAGAGATGTGTGACACTGATAAGTTTGCCTCTCATGCAAAATCAAGATAGAGAAGGTGCCTCTTTACCAGGAGCCCAGATGAAATTCAGTGCATGTTGAGCTCTTAACATCCAGAAGGATATACACAACAATGCCCCAAGATTGGCTATGATCACCAGGACAAGATTCAGGGAAATTTAATCTCTTTATATTGTTAAAAAATCTCCAGAGAATTACATTGCACATATCTGAAAGATCTGGCTGGAAATAATTGTATTTGTCCAAACATCACTAAAGGCTTCCCTTGATTCTAGGTAGCATACGCAGAGAATATAGTTTCTATTTGCTCAACCAGGAGAGCAAGCCGATATTACTTACCATTTAAAGGTGATGGAATGGAATGAATGATAATTAAGGACTTAAAACGTCAAATGCTACCAGGTTAATTTTTAAAGGTGTGCAACTAATGCGTAGAACTAGACACTTGCATCCCACATGAGGGAAGGGATAGAGTTTAGAAATGTCAGTTATTTTAGAGGGTCAGGAAAAAGGTTAATGGTCTGTAAAGTGTATGATTAACATAATACCTGTACATCCAATTATAAGCTTATTGTGTCTCCGAAGTTGACCTAGGAATCTTTAAATATATTGTAACACACATTACAAACTGAAATTAGTCAAAAACTGAGAAAACAGTTTTGTTTTTGAAACAGCTAAATGTGCTATATTTATACAGAGCCCTCCTGGAATCAGGCTGCACATCTATAATGTGATATGCTATATAATCATGTAACATAAATTTGCCATTAAAATAGAACATTCTCTGTGTTTCTTTGCAAAAGGATTGCACTTTCCTCACATATATTTTTAACAATTAATGTACCTTTTCTGGCAGGATTTATTCCCACTTTGAATGTTTTGGTGAAAAAGCTAAACATTTGGGGCCTGAAATTTGCCTTATTCTATAAAGAGGGAGTATAAAAAATTGACCATCACACCACAACAAGATGGCTACACCCACAGTGGAGGCAGGGATTCCATAACACAAGATGGCTGTGCCCACAGTGGAGGCCGAGTTCCCATAAGGAACCTTAATGAGCAATCAGCAGGGACCTGAGGCTGTGTAATGCTTGGCCAGGACAGGGGACCTCAGGCTACACCCCTTGCCCCAGCACCACCACAGGGACTTCAGGCTGCACCCCACACACACCTGGGCAGGGCTTGATGGGGGGACCTCAGGCTGTATCCCCCGCCTTTGCGCCAAGCTGGGTACCTCAGACCATGCCCCCCACCCAGTGAATCTTGATTGGGGATCTCAGGCAGCGGCCCCTGCCTGGCAGGACTTGATGGTGGACTTTAGGCCATGCCCCCTGCCCTGGCACCGGGCCATGGGACCTGAGACCATGCCCCACACCCCAGCACCAAGTCATGGGACCTGAGGTTGCATCCCCTGCCCAGCAGGGCTTGACAGGGGACCTCAGGCCATGCCCCCCCCCCACCCTGGTGTGAGGCTGAGGGACCTGAGGCTATGCCTCCCCCTTCCCAGTGGGGCTTTACAGGGACCTCAAGGCATACCCCTTGCCCTGGCCAGGGGACCTCAGGCCACACACCCCATTATAGCAGGGCTTGACAGGGTTGGGACCGGCTGGGTCTGGATCTAGTCCAATGAGGATGGGGATGGCTAGGTCTGGGTTTGGGTCTCAGGCAATTTCAAGGTGCACATGGGTGGGTGGGGACTTGACTCTGGGTTCCAATGGTGCACCCCAGACTCTGACAGGAGGACAATTTTCATATACATTTTGCTATTTTTTTCATCTCTGACACTTCTATTATAAAGGGCAAATAGCAATATTAAAATATTTTCTCTAATCAATTCCCTTTTAATGTGCATGAATTCCATGCACTGGGTCACTAGCGATTTAATAAAAGAGTAAAAGAGTATCTAAATTTAAAGAGTAAAGATTATCTAATGCTACAGTAAGGCGTTAAATAAATTCACCAAAACTTTATATAGTGCATGTATGCATGAACACTAAGGGTTTTGTTCAAATTGAATCACTTTTTCCCCTTCCTCTCCAATATACTTCAAGTGGATACTGTCTTCTCAAGTTTACTCCTCCTTGTTCATACATCATCTTTTTTGTAGAAACCTTCCTGTGTCCTTGACCATAGGAATTCATTTAAAATTACATTTTTTCTAATTTTGCTTCAAAATTATAAGGGCATTTTAGTTATGATTTCCTTGGGGGAAAACAATCTATTATTAGAACTATTATGTTACTAATAAAAGTAAGACAAATGAAAAAAGCCATCAACATAAAAATCTCTATTTACCAAGGTAAATAAATTACAAGGTCTTTTCTGAACATATTTACATCTATGGTTATGTGTAATTCCATTTTATACACAGTTGCCAGAAATCATTATATCATAATATGCTTGGTCAGATCATATAATGCCTTTTTTAAAATTTTACATCTTATAACTTCTCTATTCAAGGTTAACTTAGCTACTTGTTTTTCTAAAATTACAAAAGGAAATCTACATTTTAGAAAGTCTAGAACCAAAGACATATTGAAATCATATAGGAAGTAATATGATCCTATCTAATAAAAGAGTGATATGCAAATTGACCATACTTCCGATCAAGCCACACCCACCAGCCAATCAGGTGCAGATTATGCAAATAAACCCCAACCAAGATGGCTGCTGCCACTGAGAGCAGGAGGGAGGCTTGGGTTTCCCTGGCAAGAAAGGAAGCCAAGCTTTCCGCCTGCCATTGCCTGCCTAGGCCTCCACTCGATGTTACAAAGTTTCAATTATAGAAGATACATAATCCCAATAGAAATGGCAGCAGCCATGGAGTTGGTGAGAGAAGAGGCTAGGGTTCCTGGGAAAATGGAGGAAGCCAAACTTCTGCAGCCTTAGCTTAGGCCTCCACTCTAGGCTACAAAGTTTCAAACAGAAATGGCTGTCACCACTGAGCAAGCAGAAGGTGTGGCTCTACTCCAGGCTACAAAGTTTCAATTGTAGAACATAAATTAATCCCAGATCCCAGGGCCTCCACTTGGGTCGCTGGGGGCGTGGCCAACCTGCAAACCACCATAGGCCCCTCACCCAGGCTGCCCCACACCCCAAGGGAACCCCCACTCTGATCCAGGTCACCCTTCAGGGCAAACCAGCCAGCCCCCACCCATGTACCAGGCCTCTCTCCTATCTAATAAAAGATTAATTTGCAGATTGACCATCACTCCAACACACAAGAGGGCTGCCCCTATGTGGGCAAAGATCCTGCCCCCATGTGGACACAAGATGGCTAGCAGGGGAGGACAGTGAGAGGTTCTAGGCCTGCAAGGGAGGACAGTTGTGGGCCATCAGGCCAGCAGGGGAGGGCAGTTAGGGGAACAGAATGAAATCAACTTGCATGTGGTTAACTTAAAAACTCTAATGGTACCAGAATTTTGAAAAATGACAAGTTCAACTTTTTAAAAAATATATACTTCTTCTATATTCTATACCAGTAGTTGGCAAACTCATTAGTCAACAGAGCCAAATGTCAACAGTACAACAATTGAAATTTCTTTTGAGAGCCACATTTTTTGAACTTAAACTTCTTTTAATGCCACTTCTTCAAAACAGACTCGCCCAGGCTATGGTATTTTGTGGAAGAGCCAAACTCAAGGGGTCAAAAAGCCACATGTGGCTTGTGAGCCCGCAGTTTGCCGACCACAGTTCTATACCATCAACTAAAACACTCCACAAAGGGAAGAAATACACTTATATGGCATGCACACATACATACCCGTGAACACACATGCAGGCACATGCACACATATACACAAAAGTAAAGAATATCCTATATAATAAAAGGGTAATATGCAAATTGACCCTAATGGCGGAATGACCAGAAGGACCTCTCGACCAGTCACTATGAGATTTCCTGACTACTGCTTAGTTCCCCACCCCCACTTCCCACCCTGGCTGGCAGGCTACAATCACCTGATGGAGAATGGGGAACTGGAGGTGGGTGGTAGAGGACTTGGAGCAGTGCCAGGCCAAGGCCCCCACCCCACTGGTCACCTCACATACAGAGGGCGACCCACAGCAGGGTGAGTAGGCAGGAACAGCCAACCTCTTGGTTCCTCCCCCCAGCCAACAGGCTCTGATGGCCCAAATGTAAATGGGGAACCAGAGGTGGGTGTTGGCAGGGGGTGGGGCTGGCTGCCAGTAGCCTGGGAAGATGGCCCTTATTGCAGGCCAGGCCTAGGGACTGTATCCACACACCCATTTCATTTGCCGGATCTCTAGTCTAGTTATAAAGACGGCATTTCAGTGACAAAAATGCCATCTGTTCACTACAAATTACATTGATGGTATTATAGGTTGGATTGTGTCCTTCCATAAAAAGGTAAGTTGACATTCTACCCCTCAGGATCTCAGAATGGGATCTGATTTGGAAATAAGACCTAACAGAGGTAATGAAGTTAAAACGAGGTTCGTCCGGTGGCGGCAATCCGGTCTCACTGGTGTCCTCGTAAAAAGCAGAAAATCGCACATGGAGGAGGATAAGCACAAAGAGAAGTCCACGTGCAGATGCACAGGGAGCGGGAACTGTGAGTGACACACCTTCAGGCCAGGGGAGGCCAAGGATTGCTGGTCAACACTAAAGTCTGGGAGAGGCAGAAAAGGGCCCACCCCGAAAGCCTGTGTTGAGAGCATGGCCCTGCCCTCCCCCAACTTCAGATCTCTGCCCTCCAGACCTGTGAGAACATTCCTATTGCTTTTAACCACTCTGGTCACAGCAGTCATAGGAAACTAACACACGTGGTTAGCATAAAAGCATCACAACGGAATCTTATTAAATTTCTTGAACAATTCTTTCTTAAATAAATAAAAATATATAAATAATAAATATTTATATAGTTTAATTTCCGTGCATGCCTGAGGTGGGATGATTCTATTTTTCTAAGAATATTAAACCTAAGGTCTGTTCTCTATCAGAATTCTGAACCAGGAGTTTAAAGGAAAATATCTGTGAAGACAGTTCTGGTCCAAGACTGACAGAGCCTGACATTTTTATAGCTTTAAATACCCAGAGTGACATCTTTAGTAAAGAATGCAGGTAAATTCTTCCCTTATGCAGGTGTTAGGAGCCTGGGCTCTCTCCAGGTAGTCATTTGGACAGACTTGATAAAGCAAGCCCAGTCAACAGGCCGTTAAAGGCACAGGGGGAGCTAGATGTGCTGCACCCTCAAAGTTAATGAAACACCGCTGGTGAGCACAACTACTCAGAAGAAGGGGACAGCCATAGCAATACATGCAAACCTCAGAAGCTTGCTGCAGAATGGAGCCTTGGAGAGCCTCTGCCCATTTGCCCTAAACCTGGTGAGATGGAGGAGACTGAACTAAACCAGGGACAGGAGAAACAGTCTGCCATGGATGGGGACAATTAAAATAATACCTACCGAATTGATCTGGGGGAGAATAGACACCAGGTGGTAGGAACTGAGCAGGAAAAATGGCAAGTAGAAACACAGGTGGAGGTTTGAGTTCAGGAGATCAGGCAAACACTCAAAAGCAGACAAGTGGGAATGCCTCATTAATGCTCATCTTGTCCTGGGGACTTTCTCAGAGCTGACCTGGCATTTTTGTCAGCTGCTTATATGGATTGGGACACCTATTTAATTGTGGGGAGAGAGAGCAGTGGGGGAGGGGGGACTGGGCAGGAAAGCCCTCCAGTGGCCCGAGTTAATCTCAGCAAGGTGAAGCTCAGGGTCAACTCTAAGCATCCCTTTAGGCAGAGCCCTGGGCAGAGTTCTGTCATTTCCAAACACCTGCCATTTGAACAGGTTTCAGGGGAGGATGCCGTAATGTATAGCACCTTTTCTCCGTCCTAACTGAAACTACAAAAAGCCAACAAATATTTAGAAGAAAAATTTGGCAGTATTACTGTGAATTGCACAGACAGGAACAACACTTCATATTTCCTCTTTCCCTTATGGGATTGGACATGGATTGTATTTCCCCTGCAGCTGAAATACAACAGGATCCCTCTAGGGCAAGCATGTCAAACTCAAAGGCTAAATAAATGAGGCCAAATAAATGAGGCATGTGTTTGACATGCTTGCTCTAGAGGCCCAAAGAAGAACCAGAAGTTCCCGATACTGTCACCTTAAGGAACTATCACAGTACTGAATCAACCTCCAAATATGACCAGTCCCATGCCCTTTCCCCTCCTATGGCATTTCCAGGTTCCAGAACTATGGAGCTCCTGGTGGGGTAGCAGGCCAGCCAGCAGTGATCACCTGTGTGGGCACTCAGAGAGTCATGTTCCAGGTTATCACTGGGACTGGCATTAGGTCAAAAAGTTCTCTATCAACCTTCTCCTTCATCTAAGGTATGGGCACTCCAGAAAGGGGGCAAGTGGGTAGATTCCAACTCCTTCCCTGCACCATAGTCCATTTAAAATACACTCATTCCTACTTCAGAAATGGGAAAGGCCGAATTTACATTCCTCTCTGTGCCCACTCCTTCCCTGTTCCGTTAGCTCTCAGTCTCTCAGTCAGAAAGCATTTATCACCACTATAGTGTGACATAGAGACAGAGTGTCCCAACTAGGGGAGGTTTGTGCATCCCAGGGGACATTTGGCAGGATCTGGGGATGTTTGTGAAGTCTCCACTGAAGGTCCAGGTGCTACTCGCATCTAGTGAGTAGAGGTTGGAGCTGCTGCCTCTGTCCTACATCCCACAAAGCCAGGCCAGGTACCAGAACAAAGAATGAGCTGACCCGGCTGTCAGTAAGATCCCTCAGATAGAGAAAAAGTAGTCATTAAAAAAAATCATGTAGCCGTAACACCAAGAAAAGCCTCGTGGCACTATGAATAGGTAGGAGCTGGTCAAAGTGAAAATACATAAGCTCAGGAAAGTCTGCTTCTATAGAGAACCTTGAACACTATCCGCGCTGTGTAGAATGGTGGCCTGCCAAAACATGTATCTCCCCAGAAGTGAACATGACCTTATTTGGAGAAAAGATCTTTTCAAATCCAATTGAGATTCTCAAGGTGAGATCACCCTAGGTTACCTCGTCCGCTCTAAATCCACCGACAAGCATCCTTAAAAAGGCAAGGGAGTTCTGAGACCCTCTGAGGCACAGCGGAGGCCAGAGGCAGACATTGGAGTTAGGCACTGACCACCGTACAATTTCCCGGAAACACCAGGAGCTGGAGAACGAGGAAAGACTCTTCCCTGGAGCTGCTGGCTTGGCTGACACCTCAGTTTCAGATACTGGAATCCAGAATGTGAGAGAATAAAAGTCTGTTGTTTTAAGCCACTAAATTTGTGGTTGTTATAGCAGCCCTAGGAAACCACACATTACCCAAAGGATAATATGCTCAGACTTAACTTTTGTCCTTTGTAATGGAAAGGACTGCCTGGTTTAAATGAGACTTCCAAATGAGTGTTTTGAGATCTGTATTTATAAGCCAAGTATGCTTCTTCTGATGTAAATGACTCCCTCAAGCAATGGTAACATTTATTTTAAATGGAAGAAAAATACACTTGGTACATGCATCAGACTCAGCACTCTGAAGACAAACCCTTCTTCTCAAAGGGTAGACAAACTTTAGGCAGCAAAATCCCTAAGTATCAGGCATCTCAAAATGAGTGTACACTGGCATTCAGATGTGTTTTGAAAGTTTTAAATGTGAGCACCAGACAGAAGCAGAATCATTTTAACCAAGCCCTTAGGACTGTCTTTGTGACAAGCGATAAAAACTCAACTCCAAATAGTTTAAGCCAAAAAGAAAAGTTTTAAAATATTTAGTAACTGGGGAAAAAAATGAGGAAAAAGGCAGACTCAAGCACAGACTAGCCTAGGGATTCAAAGTATGCGATAAAAATGCAAGAGTGTTGATTCTAACTATTATATAGCAAGGAGTTTTACAACCAGATTTTAAAATTTGGCCCTTCTTTTTCTTCTTCATGAATCTATTTAAAATAATTAGCTTTTGCTGAATAAGGCCTCTATAGGGTCTTATTCGTAAGCAAATATCACATGGACCAAGATGGCTATAAGTAGCCTACAATTCACTTCATCCTTTGGGTTCAAAATTGAAAAGAAAAGAGATTATCCCTGTTTCTCTCAGTGCATATTTCCAAGTCCTTAAAAGCTACTAAGGAGATACCTTGGATGAGATACTCTAGACTTCCTGGTTACTGGCCTGCCTAAAAAAATACAAGAAATAGATGTCATGTGTGTTAGTATCCTGAAGCTGCTGTAATAAAACTGTCATAAATTTTATGACTTAAATCAAGAGAATCTTACTCGCCCACAGTTCTGGAAGCCAGCATTCAGAAATCAACATCAATGGAACAAAATCAAAGTGTCAGCAAAGACACACTCTCTCCCAAGGCTCCACGGGAGAATTCTTCCTTACTTCCTCCCCTTAGCTACATTCCTTGGCTTGCGGATGAATCACCCCAATGTTCAAGGTGAGTTTACCTGATCCATTTTCACATGATTTTCTTCTCTGTATGTACATGTCAAGTGTCAAAGCTCCCTTGGTCTCCATCTTGTGATAATGATTGTGACCGCATTTGGGGCCCACCCATATCATCAAAGATAACGTCCCATCTCAAGAATCATAATTTCATCATAGTGTCACCATATAAGGTGACATTCATAGGTTCCAGGGAGTTAGGACACAGATATAATTTAGGAGGTGTGGGGGCTGCTAATTTCAACCAACTACACATGTCACTGGCATGTCTTCCATAATCATAGAAAAATAAGTCCTGGTAGGCCTAGAAAGAGAGTAAACAAGCAAGACAGTGACGAAGTCTCTTATAGCCCAAAGGACTTATATGCATGCATATAAGTATAATCAATGAATACAAGACATGATGGGGGGGGCAGGTGAGGGCATGTGCTAGGGGACAGGGGAGGCTGGTGGGAGGTCAATGCGGGAGAAGGAAACATAGGTACTACTATTATAATACTTTAAACAATAAATATATACATATATATATATATAAATAAAAAAACAAAAAATAAAATAAAGGAGAGCTGTTGATACTCTAGGTACAGTGAAGTCAGTACACATTAGAAATGTCACATAAGCCAAACTGAATCTCATACTTGCATTATCCTCATGATAGAACTCAGACACTGATAGTGAGGAAAGAGAGTGTTTTATTTCAAGCTCATTTTCATGGTCATGTCCACTTGGGCTCAGGAACCTGGCTCACCCACGGCTGATTCTCAGAACAGATCTGCCACGATTGTCAAATTGGACCCATGATCAGAGGCATCACCACCACATCCAGCCAAGGCTTTAGAGATTCACACAGAAGCTGATGCTCTAAACTTGAGAAGTCTGCGGTTTAAATGCTAGCCTAGCAAGGAACAGGGTCAATGGTGAAAAAGAAGATATGTATCCACCCTTTCAGCATTTCTCCCCAAACTCCTACTCACCCCAAGTGAGGAGAGAGGGACCTCCTCAACAAACTGTAATTATTATATGCAAGAAGTTTTGAAACCAGGGCTTAAAATTTGGTCCTTTTCATCCTTCCTAAATCTATTTAAATTTATTAGCTTTGCTGATACTAAAAATAATGCAGATAATTTAGCAAATTATAATAAAAAGGAAAATCCATACCACCCATTATCTGTAGATGACCACTGGAAAATTTACTTCAAATACTAGATTTAGCTGAATTATAAAAAAGAAAGAGAACTTGAGATCAAGTTGAAGGACTACTTGAAATCATATTTCTTCACCAGATATATAAAACCTTAAAGTTTCCTAAAAATTACCACTAGATTTTTAAAAAAGAATTGAACATAAGGTCATTAATATTGTTGTTTAATTTTTAACTACATGTTTCTTTATAAGGCTACAAGTGAATCATAATTCAGATATGGATATGTAGAATTAAAGGTTATATTTCCAGGTAGCAAAACTTAGATCAGCTATTTGAGAAGATTGAGAAAAAGCAAACAGAAACTAATCCTGACAATTACAAATATTATTAAATTTTTTACATAATATTTTGAAAAGGAACAAATGTTAAAATCTAAACTTGCTATTAGCATTACTCTTAGAAGGGAGAAGATGAGTATTAATCCAGCAAAATACCCCATTCATAAGAGACAAATCACTTGTTAGAGAAAAACATAAACATAATTTTATCATGAACACATACATTAAAGGCTATGGTCCTTATGTTCCATCCAAATTTGATACTTTTGCTTTCTTGTACTTAAAATTATCCCAAGTTTGTTTTATATTTGGAGCACCATTTTCTTATATGATTATTACTTATCTTTGTTTTCACATAGAATTTCTACTTCTGTTTCTGATAATGTTAATCTTTATATAATTAACCACTTTCTAGTTGTTAGCCTTGTCAATTGAAAAAAAAATCTATTTACTTCTTAAAAGCATTGTTATTTAAAATTCCTAATTTCTTTTTGCATAATCTTTGATGAGATAGATAGATAGATGGATAGATAGATAGATAGATGTAGCTTCATATTTTTACTTCCATGAATTGTTCCTGTTTTTTCTTTTCCATGGCATCCTTCACATGCTTTAAAAATACAATATCACCTTTATATTGTGTTTTTTTTTAAATATATTTTATTGACTTTTTTTTACAGAGAGGAAGGAAGAGGGACAGAGAGTTAGAAACATCAATGAGAGAGAAACATTGATCAGCCGCCTCCTGCACACCCCCTACTGGGGATGTGCCAGCAACCAAGGTACATGTCCTTGACCAGAATCAAACCTGGGACCCCCCCCAGTCCATATGCCAATGCTCTATCCACTGAGCCAAAAACGGTCAGGGCTCTATATTGTTTCTTAAATTATTTATGTCTTTAATTTATAAAGATATCTATAGGACTTCATACAGAAGACTAAAGTAAGCCCTCCATGTATGGCATATATTTTGTTTGTTCAAAGTAAGAACTTTCAACGCTTTGGTCAGTTTCAGCATTTATCTCTGAATGTCTAAACAATTTGGGGGTGCCTGGGAGGAGTGAAAGCAGGAACTGAGTTGAGTGCGGTGCAGTCTGGAGTTCAATATACTTCTGTTCCATCTCTGCTTCTAGGACATGTCTCCAGTACTTCGATCAGAAACCTGGTGGGTATTTGGCTCCTCAGTCCTCTGTACCAGCTTAGCTCTTTAGCTGCATGATCCTTGCATCATCAGTTTGGAAAACATCTTCAGGGAGAAGACTGCCCATATGGTTGAAGCCCATTCAATCTTTAATTTGTGACTAGACCTTTGTATGACTGCCAAAATATCTGCTTCTTTCTCTCTGTGTGTGCAGCAGCCATCACTGGAGGCTCAGCCTCTAGCCAGACCCAAAGCAGTTTTATCTTCTCTCCCATTTCACTTGTTCTTGTGGGCTTATGACATTTAAAATTTTCCTTCTGTCCTCAAAATGTGTCAGGGAAAAGCTGAGGTAATTGGGAGTGTATGTGTTCAATATTCTTTTTTTTTTTTTTTTACAGAAAACCTACAATATATTCTGAAATTTCATTGAATATTTAAAATTTATTTAAGGTCATACTGAACTCATTAAAATATTCCCTTTTCAGCTGAAGTAATTAATTTTGGTTGTTATTTGGCTGTTAACACCAGGTTTTGGATTGTATGTTTCTCCTGTTCTTCTATATTCTCAAATGCTCAAATAAAGGATGTTTTCTACCCTTTAAAAAAAAAGTGTTCAAACCAGGGTATATATAAGATTCCACTTCTAGTACTCATGTTTTTTTTTATATAGCATTGTCATTTAAACGCCATGTTTTTGATATATGTAGAATCCGTATATGAATTATCTTCACCCTCTTGAACCAGAAACTAATGGCTATACTTTAAGATTACTTTCTATTTCATTATTCCTTTATTCAAATGATGTAAAATGTTATAGCAAGACTTTGAGTGATCTTTGGAATGCAATTATTAACACAATTTCACACCTAGTTACACTTATTTTCTTATTAAATAGACTACTTCTAATAGTAAACATCTGAATGGACAACTTGCTTGTGTACTTTCTAGAGAACATGAAAAAAATAATTGAGTATCCCCAAAAATTGAAAATGAAGACTTTAAGAATTTAACTGTTCAGTTCAACCCATATAAAATCATAGCAGAGATCACGTCTTATTGTTTTCAAGAGGCTAGCTCCAAGACCGGTAGAACTAACGTAAACAAATTAAAGGCCGTGACACAATGAAGAAGGAATAATATATAAACTCTAGGTTAGCTACAAGAGAATAGCAAAAGGAGAGTTTGAGGGGCATACATTAAACAAGGGAAGTACCCATCATGGTGGTACCCACAGTTATTCTAGGCAATTCTATTGCAGTTACTGAATAAATTCAGGATGACAAATGATTTATATGTTAAAGAATCATCAAATAAAAAGTTTCAGTTAATTCATTCTAGAGAATGGTAGGCCAATGTGATTCACATTTTTTTCATTTGTATTTCTCCCTTGACATTCATTTTCACTTGGTCCCTAAGTAATTAGGAGACGTAAGCTCCCAGAATACATAATCTCACCAAACAAGAAATCCATTACTTATATTTTAAACAGAGGATTTTCTTGGTACATTGGTATATCTATCTATGTCAGCATTTTGGATGAGGCGCACAAATAAAGAAAATGAAAACAGGGCAGAGAATTCTAAGCATGCCCATCATTCAACAGTTATGTCAGGTTCTGGGGCCACTTCTGAAATAGAAGGAGAAATGAAATGGACCCCTCCATTTATCTAGCAGCCTATGATTGTCAGACAGTGTTGGCTATTATTTAACAGAAATTTCCTGATCTGGTGTCATGAAACCAAATGGTACACATGACTAAGAAAAATATTCATGCATCTTCAATTTAGTTTTTGAGGCTACAAGTGAAGCATACATTCAGATATGGATATGTAGAATTATTAAAAACTAAGTCATGTACAACACAACAGAATGCATTCAATAATCAAGCATGTATTACTTTTTTTCCCCAAAGACATAAAATATTTCACTTCGTAGTGCTTGGGAATAGTCAGGATCTAGAACATCAGGGCAAACCTAAAATACTAGTCATACACATCATAATGGTGCTCTGGTGCCCTCCCCAACTCTCCTTACGGAATGATACACCTTCCTCTGGTTGCTGTCATTGCTGGTTGATACTGGCTCAAGGCAGTGCCTTCTCTGGAGAATTGCTCTTAGCTGGTCAAGAGATTGTGTCACCATATCCTCCAAATTTGAAAATCTTTAGCTAAAGACTGAGGACAGGAAGACGGGTATAAACAACCCCCTTTGCCTCAAAGGGAATCAAATAAGATTCTAGTCACACTCCAGAATTCCCTCGGCATTAGGCGGATGCTAGACTCCAGAGGAGAGCAAACTCTTGTTTCCTTCCTTTCTCTGTATTTATATACATTTATATTTAAATGTATCCACCATTCCACACTCACTGAGAGTGTGCTCTCAACAAAACACAGACACAGGAATCTCCATTTCAGATTTATAGGAACATTGATCTAAAACCCAGAAATATATTATGTTATAAATTAACAATTCTATTCACGAAGAGCCAGTCATCAACCATTGGTCATGTGGTGGTCAATACAGATGAGTATAATAAAGTAGCATATTGGCTAGAGGCTCTCCACTCGAGCCCAACATACTCAGGTGCAAAGCCTAGCTCTTCGACATATCGGCCCAGGGATCTTGGATAAATCAACTCCTCTTCTATAAAATATTGGAAATAATACCTACCCCTTAGTGCTGCTGAGAAAACAAAAATGAGATGATGCATGAGAATAGCTGAATACAGTGTAAGGGCACTGGAAATGCTGTCTGCTATTACTATTGTTGAGTCATCATTATTTTATGACAAATTAGGTCATTAAAGTTACATCAAATAAACATAAAGCCAAGTTTCCAATTATAGGGTAAGTTTCCCTTAAAGAAGAAGAAATCCAGGAGCATTTAAGCAATGACAGAAGAAAGAGTAAGTGGAAGAATGGTGCACATTAAAATTTTAATGCTGAAAAGAACCTCGGGGATAATTCTTGATTCTCCTCTCCAAAAAACATCATGGAGAAAATTGAGGTCCAAAGAGGTTAAGTGGTTTGTTCAAAGTATCCCCATTTTGTTATTTACAGAAACGTTAGAAGCATAAATAAATCTATTTGTGTGTAGTAGGAAATTAGAATGGCTGGCATGGCTGGGTGTGGGGAGCCTGGGAGAGAACAGGGAACAGCTAAGTGCATCACTAGGGGTAAGTCTTGTTTTTCCCAGTGCTTTCTAGGACAAAATGCTCATGCTTGCCATTACCTAAATGGCAGAGTTTCATGCCTCTTTTTGGATACACAGATGAACTACACTTCCCAGCCCCATGTCCATTGGTTAAGGCCACGTGACTAAGTTATGGACACTGGAATTTGGGCAAAAGGGAGGTGTGCCACTTCCTGGCATGGCCCATATAAATCTCCTTGGCGTGATCCTCCATGCTTTCCTCCATGCTGCCCATAGAAGTGTGGGCTGAAGATGGCGAACAATAAAGAAGACCATCATGGGCCCTTGAATGGCAGCATGGAAAACAGCCTGACCCTGTGCATGGGTTTGTCACACAAGTGAAGACTAAGGTTCCTGCATGTGTGTTTAGCCACTGACAGTGCGAAGCTCTGTTAACAGCAGCTACTTCAACTTGACAAAAATTCTCTGATATTAATAAAATCTTAGTCTATATAAAATGTACGTGAGTAACTTTAAATCCTCCAGGAAGTTATGAGAAAAGGAAGGGAAACGTGATTGGACAAATGGGTAGATAAAACAGCTTTTCACAGGAAATTTTTACCAAATATAAGCGACAAAAACCTGGGGATGAAATATGACACTATCTTAGGTTCCCAACCTATGGGTTACACTCTAGTAGAGAAGTCCATGAGATTATTGCACAAGGAGTCAAAATGAGCACATTGATGCAACAATGTCTAAAAAAAAGCATACACAAAGAGTTACACTGTATTATATTGAGTTCACTCTTCCATTCAGGAAATACTCATTAAAAACTTACACTGTACTAGGTACCATAACAGGTGACAAACTTTTCCTTAGAGGGTCAAATAGTAGATATTTTAGGCTGTGTGGGTCAGACAGTCTCTATTACAACTGGTCAGCCCCACTAACATAGCAGCCACAGACAACATAGGAAGGAATGGTATGTCTATGTTCCAATAAACTTTATTAACTATGATGATCTCCAGTGAGTGGAATGCAAAGAAAAGAGTGGCTGTATTCCAGTAAAAAATTAACTGAGATGCAGGCTTTCATTTGCAGACCCCTAAGAGATTTTAATAAAGATTATCTCTAAAATCCCTTCTACTTCTACACTATAATTTTAAGAATATATTTAATAAAGAAAGTAGAAATTAAATAAAATTTAGAATCATGATTTTTGAGGACTACAGGGGAGACAAGTCTCCTCTTGTTCAAAATGAATATAAAGCTTGATTTTAAAAATGAATTAACATGATTATCTCATTTGAATCATTATTCTAAATTATTAATTAATACATCATTCTTGAAACTATACAGATGAATTGCAACAGAGGGGAGTTATTTCAGATTGTTCTGACCTATTAGAGAGAGTATTGGTATTATAAATTGATTCAATTTATTTTACATTCAATTTCCTATTAATAAAAGAAATCAATTTAAACTCAAGGCTCCCAGCAGCTTCTTTAGAAATGGCCACTAAGGATTCATACCTGTGTTTGGTTAAATATATGAAGAAATCTAAAGAGGAAAATTTCTTCGGCCCAAAACGAATCTTATAAATTTAATCAAGAAACAGTAACACCACCAACTGGAAGAGTGGCTTCTTCAAAACATGTGTAAGCTGAGGTTGCAATCGCCTTACGTGGGGTGTTTGAACCTTGACACCACTAGTATGCAGAGCCAGGATATTACTAGTTGAATACAGAGGGGCGTCCCTAGGCATGACAGAGTTTTTGGCAGTGTCCTCCACCCCCAGTTTTCTTCCTAAATGCCAGTGGCAGCCTACCCTACCTGGGGTGACAACCAGATGTTTCCAATGGGTTAAATAGCTCCTAGTTGAGAAACACTGCTTTAGAAATTGAAACTCAATTCCCCAAGCCCAAATATACAGGAAACAAAGTTAACACCTATGTCAACTCTCCAGAGACTTCTCTACCGATATTGACCAGGTAGAGATTTAACAGTTTTCAATTTAGAAGCCATAGAGAGACAGGTGGCAAATTGAAAAACAGATTTCCATTTTTCTGCTTACTCCTGCAGTTGTGAGAAACAGGCTGTGAATTTCTTTTCTCTCAGTAACAAAACAATAGAGAAATGGATGTTGAGCTATTTCCCTGAAGAATTTTCGGAGGAGAGCGAGGTTAAATGAGCTGCAGTCCGTCTGTATTCTCAGGAGGTTGTGCAAGGAGCGTATACGTGGGGCCATACAGGGTACAATCCCAGATGGGCAAATGGAAATCAATCTGGAGACCAGCTGCATTGTTATATTTTTCAAAAAGCTTTGTTCTTGCAAAATAACTACTGTGATCAAGGCAAGAAGGAAAGTGATGCTGAAGAGTTGAATCTGTTGTTATGACAAGGAGGAGAGAGACACGTAATGGTAAACTGCCACGTCTTCCATCAGGATGCCTGAAGAAGATTGGTTTCCCGAGATGTGATGGCTCCAATTTAGCATGAGGTTAGCTACAAGGGAATTTCCTTCATAAATGATATCACATTAATATTTAATGAAAACCAGGTTTTATTTCTTGAAATTAAAAGTGACTCTTAGATGGTACCTGTTGTTTGGATTTGCATCTCTCAGATGATTAGTGACTTTAAGCATGTTTTCATATGTCTCTTGGCTTTCTGTATGTCCTCTTTCGAAGAGCATCTATTTAGGGCCTTTGCCCATTTTTTGATTGGATTGTTTATCTTTCTTTGGTTAAGTTGTATGTATTCCTTGTAAATTTAGGAAATTAAACCCTTATCGGAGATAACATTGGCAAATATATTCTCGCATACAGTGGTCTTTCTTGTTTTGTCCATGTTTTTTTTCACTGTGCAGAAGCTTTTTATTTTGATAAAGTCCCATTTGTTTATTTTCTCCTTAGTTTCCATTGCCCTAGGAGCTATATCAGTAAAGATATTGCTACAACAAATGTTTGCTATTTTGGTGTCTATGGCTTCTTCAAAGATTTGTATGGTTTCCCGTCTTATGTTTAAGTCCTTCATCCATTTTAAGTTTATTTTTGTGTGTGGTATAAGTTGGAGATCTAGTTTCATTTTTTTGCAAGTATCTGTCCAATTTCCCCAACAACATTTACTGAAGAGACTGTCTTGACTCCATTGTATGCTTTTCCCTCCTTTGTCAAATATTAATTGAGCATAATGGCTTGGGTCACTTTCTGGGTTCTCTGTTCTGTTCCACTGGTCTATATGTCTGTTCTTGTGTCAGTACCAGGAAGTTTTGAGAACAGTGGTTTTGTAGTATAGCTTGATATCTGGTATTATAATCCTTCCAACATTGTTCTTCTTTCTCAAGATTTTTGCAGCTATTCAGGGTCCTTTTTTTTTTTATTCCAGATGAATTTTTGGAGAGTTTGTCTAGGTCTTTGAAATATGTCATTGATATTTTAATGGGGACTGCATTGAATTTATAGATTGCTTTGGTAGTATGGTCATTTTAATTATGTTGATTCTACCAATCCATGAACATGGTATATTCTCCCATTTGTCCATGTCTTCCTCTATCTCTTTTTTCAACAATGAGGTACCATCTCACACCTGCCAAAATGGCTATCATCAACAAATCAACAAACAAGTGCTGGAGAGGATAAGGAGAAAAAGGAACCCTCCTTCACTGCTGGTGGGAATGCAGACTGATGCAGTCACTGTGGAAAAGAGTATGCTTGCCCTAACCCAGTGGTCGGCAAACTGCAGCTTGTGAGCCACTTTGATTTGCTGCTCTATTGACTGATGAGTTTGCCGATCACTGGGATAGGGGCTTAATCACAAGGAACAACAGCCTATAATTATTGGAATTAAGGGTCTGGTCAGTGGTCAGTAAACTTATTAGTCAACAGAGTGGCAAACTGCAGCTCGCAAGCGGCATGTGGCTCACGAGCTGCAGTTTGCTGACCACTGCCCTAAGCATTTTGGCTCAGTGGATAGAGCTTAGGCCTGTGGACTGAAGGGTCCCAGGTTCAATTCCAGTCAAGGGCATGTACCTTGGTTGTGGGCATATCCCTAGTAGGAGCAGCTGATTGATGTTTCTCTCTGATCGATGTTTCTGACTCTCTATCCCTCTTCTTTCTTCTCTGTAAAAAATCATTATAATATATAATTTTAAAAAAACATATGGTGTTTCCTCAAAAAATCAAAAATGGAACTGCCATTTGATCCAAAAATCTACTTCTAGGACTATATCCCAAGAAAAGAGAAACAAACAGAAACACTAATCAGAAAGGATATATGCACCCCTATAATTATAACAGCACAATTTACAATGGCTAAGATTTGGAAACAACCTAATTGCCCATCAGCAGATGAGTGGATTAGAAAACTGTGGTACATCACAATGGAATACTAAGCTGCTGTAAAAATAAAGGCATTCTTACCATTTGCAACACCATGGATAGAACTGGAGAAAATTATGATAAGTGAAATAAGCCAGTCAGTGAAAGATAAATACCCCATGATCTCACTCATTTGTGTAATATAAAGAACATTATAAACTGATGAACAAAAATAGATACAGAGGCAAAGAAGCATCAGACAGACTGTCAAACTACAGCGGGAAGGCAGGGGTGGGTTGGCGGGAGTTGGCGGGGGACCGGGGTAGTTAGAGAGCAACCGAAGGACTTGTATGCATGCTTATAAGCATAATCAATGGACACAAGGCACAGGATGGGGGAGGGGGGAGGGTGTAAGGGGTGGTGAAAGCATGTACGGGGGTGGGGGTTAGGGGAGGCCAGGGAGAGGTCAATTTGGGGGGGGGAAACATATGTACTACTATTTGTAAGACTTTAAACAATAAAAAATAAATTTTAAAAAGTGACTCTTAGTCTTTCACTTTAATACATTAGGCTGCTGATGAAACAAAAAGCATAGTGCATATTCCAAATATAGCCATTGTTACCTTGTAGTTTATTTATTTGTGAATATTTCTGTGGTGACACCATGAGGTCTAACTCAGATAATGTTAACTCAGAGTATTAGAATAATTGTGTCCTAACCCAATCCTTGCTCAAACCTCTACTGCTTTAGAAACTCTATTGTTGGTATCTCACCCTACTAGGGAGGCAAATGCTTCTTTTTCTTTCTTCTTTATATTCTTTTATTTATTTTTCCAGCACCATTTATTCCCTGATAACTTGTCCCAAGACTTCCGACTTGGGTTCTGTGCACTCTAGTTCCAGACTGTAGACAACAGCAGGCTTGCAGCGAGCTTTCCCATCCTGCAGCCCCTCAACAAAAGCCCGTTTTTCTCATCCCTGGATTTCAGCAAGGTTCCCCAGGCTGAGCCACAGGCACGTCCATTTTTGGAAAGACAATGTGCTAGACTCCTACTGTCACACCAGCAGCTCACTTCCCATCCTCCCCTCACCACTCCAGCAGAAATGTGAGCTGAAACCCCCTCTTCTGCTCTCCCTAAACAACAGATTAGGGAATCACCATCATGTGGGGACACCTTTACCTAAGGAAGTGGAGAGAGAAAAGAAGCACTAAGGGGTGCTAGGCATGCTCCTGCTGCGCCCCAGCCCATGCTGGCTGCTCCACATAAAGCAGCACGCTGAGCTTGGGACCCTGACAGCGAGGAGGGTTTCTAGAATTCTGCGGAGATCACTACATTGAGTTTTGGAAAAAACAAACAAACATTATTCAGCATCCGCTTTCCTGGCACTAATCTTAAAACCATGTCAAGTTGGGGGAAGATTTTAAGGAAGAGGAAAACTGTTTTTACAGTATTCCGCAGACAGGGATGTAAAAAAAGACTGGATCAGAGTCAGGAACACCCTAGATTATTCGAGAACTGTCCTGTGGGGTGAGAATGTGCACAGCTGTGTTTTAGGGTGACTATTTCAGCACATATTTCTCATTGCTCTAGTATCTGAGCTGTACAACTTCCCTTCTCTTCATTTTAGGGGCAAAAATATGTAATTTACCCACACTCCACTAATGGGGAGTTTTAAAAGATAAAGAAAGGGTGAACATGTTGCTAAATATCAAAGGATGAAAACTTTCACAGACATTTGTTTTGAGTCTACCACCTGCCAGGTAACCTAACCTAGTGGCCTGCTCTAATCTAATACTGAGGAGACAAAGAAGTACAATGCCCCTCCCAGCACACATTGTGTACATCAATGAGAGGCAGTAGGTTCAAGTCAGAAGTAAGGGCTCAGAGCCCATAAAAATGCATCGAAGGGCCATCAGCCAAAAGAGACCGAGGATGGGTTACAAAGAGGGGATGGCTAACATGAGACTCGGGATGGGCCATCTTTTTCTAGATTAGATGAGGGTGGAGTCAACATGTTTCCAGGAGAGAGGACTGCTAGAGCAAATTTAAAGTTTGGAAATATCCTGCAGTTTGGGCAGTCATAAGCAGCATAGAGACAAGGTGAAAGTGTCTCATAGTGTTGCAGGTGACAGGGACAGGCAAGAGCACTGCAGTGCTAGGCAGAGAAGGATAAGATCAAACAAAGCTCGTATTTAAAAAAAAAGGGCTGCCACTGATTCTCAATTCTGATGCTCTCCAATTTTGCCCATTTCTTGTTCTCCCTGGACTCAGTTTCCTCATTTTCCCATGTTTAAAGAAAAAGTTCTATTTTTGGAGAGTGAGGGAAGGAGAAAATTATTAGCCTGAGATATCCAAATCAATCCAGATGCTCCCTGGCAGAAAATAACATTTTTAAAACACAACCAAAGGCATCCAAGTCATAAATGTGTCTGTTACACATGACCTAGAATTGCACTGTACATCTGGGTTGCACTGAGCCTGCAAATGCTGGATAGTCCGAATAGTAATATGCTCCGAGAGTAACACACATCAGAGTTTGAAGACTTAATACGAAAAGAAAAAGGGAATATAATATCTCAATTTCTCCTAATGTCATGGGTGCATGTTGAAATGATGGTTTTGATATAATGACTTCAGTAAAATATTTTATTTAAAAAATTTCCCCTGCATACCTGTATGTTCAATGTAACCACCACCAGATCATCTTAAATCAGCACTGAGACTCACATGATGTTTCCACTAACAGAGCTCTTTCTAACACCAGTCCAGTCCTTTCTTCATCAGTGTGCCTACTCTCTTGTCAGCCTTGGACACAGTCATGTAAACTAAACTAAAATAGTAATAGAAATCAACAAGACAACTTTATTGGAGAGATGTAAGAAAAAACCAGTCTGATGGGAAGAACTCCCAGCTTTATCTCTCTTACCAGTGAGTAGACAGGAGGCTACCAAGAAGCATACACCACCAAAAATGTGAAAGTTGTGCGATTTGCACCAATATTATTAAGACTGGGTGATATCTGACACCTGTTATCAGGGCTATATTGTCAAGGCAACCATTCAGAAAGCCCCTATCCTCTTGCTTGGCTCTAGATCATAGACTCTCATCTATGATTGGCTGTCATCTCTGACAGTTCCATCAATAATCTAGATCTGACTCCCAACACAGGCAGCCATGACAATGGGAAGCAAGGATGGAAAAAGCAGTTTCCCTTTCTCCACAATCATATCATACATAGGCTAATGGCAAGTGCAACTCCAATTTTTGACATCTATTTTGAAATAACATCAAGAAAAGGGCAGTAGATGCTAGCAGTCGGCACCCGTGTGTCGCTGCAGGTTGCCCAGGACCAAACCAAAGAGGGTGGGACCTGCATTGCCACCACTGTCAGATATCATTGCTGACATGTACACATAAGGAACTATTTGACATTGAAACTGGGACTCAGAACTATTGGACATTGAAACTGAGACTCAAACATTTTTTGTTCTTATATGTTTATTTCTAGTATGCAAATGCAAGATTACTTAAAAGAAATGGGGGGAAAATAAATACAGAGGCAAAGAAGCATTGAAACAGACCGTCAAACTACAGTGGGAAGGCAGGGGAGGTTGGAGGGTGGAGGCTGTAAGAGATCAACAGAAGGACTTGTATGCATGTATATAGGCATAATCAATGGATACAAGACACTGGGATGGGGGGGCAGGTGAGGGCATGTACTGGGGAGTAGGGGAGGCCAAGGGAAGGTCAATGGGGGGAAAAAAGGAGACATATGTACTACTATTTGTAATACTTGAAACAATAAAAAAAAATTTTTTAAAAGGGCACTAGACCCTCATACACTACTCACCCAGACTTTTAGATTTTCTCTATTAACTTTTTTATTTTCATTCATAGTTTACATTCAATATTATTTTGAATAAATACCCTATTAATTTTTAATCATATTTGTTTTATCTTTCTTTCTGCCAATTATGTTTGTATTATATATAATACATACATATTGTAATTATTAAAATAATTGCAGAAAAAGTTGCAGAAATGATACTTTTTACCTTCTACTTAGTAGGTTTTTTTCAAAGAATAAGCACATTCTCCTATATAACCACATTTCAGGTATCAAAATCAATAAATCAATATTAATACATTCCAACTATCCTATTTAAAAACCTTAATATTTTGGCAGTTGTCTCAGGAGTATTCTTTATAGCACAAATATTCCTTTTTCTGTTACAAGATATAATTTGGATCAAGTGTTACATTTGATTATCAGGTCAATTTTTTCTTTTTTTTGATGGAATAAGTCTTCATTCTTTTCAAGACTTTAATGACTTAGTGATTTTTGAAAAGTAGAAGCAAGCATTTTGTAGAATTCCCCCCCTCAGTTTCAGTTTATGTGATGGTTCCTCATAGTGAGATTGGTTAAAATTTTGGGCTGTCATATTATGGAAATCTTGCTGTGTCCTTCTCAGTGCACTGAATTTGGAGGTTTACACCAGCTCTTGGTCCCATTATAGCAAATGTACTGTCAAATAAGTGGTTAAGGTGAGATTGACCAGGTTTTTTACTATCAAGTCACAAGTTTTCCTCTTATAATTAATAAGTATTTTATAGGTGAATACTTTGAGAATATGTAGATATCTTGGTCATCATCAAACTCTCACCCATAAACTTTAGCATTCATTTTGGCAGTTTAGAATAAGGAAGAGCAGCCCCTTCTACCTCAGTTGGTAATTTGTTCATTTATTTTTTATTAGTTATTATTCATGGATTCTTAGTTTATTCAATGTGTTATAATCTGATACCATTATAATGGTATCTGATATAATCTGATATCATTATTAATTTAAGCAATCAACTTGCCCCAGAGTTCCTCCATGAGTCCTTTTTAAGCTGGCCCTTAGCTCCTTTTGACATGCCCTCCTCATTCTCTGAATGTCCTTAATTCCTGGAGCAACAAAATCTTCCAGGTTTAGCTGAGACTTTCATTACCCAGGCCTTGAACCAGTTACTTTGAATATATATGTCCATCCTATATAATAAAAGAGAAACATGCAAATGTGAGCGTACCTTAGCTCCTGATTGGCTATGCTACCAGCTAATCAGGAGCAAGGGCGGGGCCAAGTGGCATAAGTGCCGGGCCCTGGGGTTGGAGATGAAATGGCAGTGGTGGCAAGCGCCCAGCCCCCGGGCGCTGTGAGGGGAAGTGGCAGTGGCAGCAGCAGCAGCAGCAGTGGTAGTGGCAGGGAGCACCCGGCCCCCGGGTGCTGTGAGTGGAAGTGGCAGCATGCGCCCAGCCCCCGGGGCCAGGAGGTCGCAGGCAGCCAGGGCTGAGCTGAACAGGGCGATGGCTGGGTGCCCAAGGTCTAAAGCTTTAGGCCTTGGGTAGGCTGGGAGTGAACCATCAGTTGGACATCCCCTGAGGGCTCCAACTATGTGAGAGGGGGCAGGTTGGGTTGAGGGACCACCCACCCCCAGTGCACAAATTTTGTGCACTGGGACCCTTGTGTGTGTGTGTGTGTGTGTGTATACACACATACATATCTTGGTTTATTTCAGTGGAGAATGAGATCAGGAAATCAAGTGTGTTCATGTATTCTTTCTAGACCCTCTAAACTAAGAGAGCTAGGAAATTAGGATATCCATGAATAGGCTTGTATACTTTTTGAAATTTATATTTTTATTTATTTCAGAGAGGATGGGAGATGGGGGGGGGGAGAGAGAGAGAGAGAGAGAGAGAGAGAGAGAGAGAGAGAATCATTGATCAGCTCCCTCCTGCACACCCCACACTGGGAATCTAGCCTGTAAATCAAGCACAAGCACTGCCAGGGAATTGAACAATGACTTCCAGGTTCATAGGTCAATGCTCAATCACAGAGCCATACTGGCCAGGCTGCACATCCTACTAAAACACACATGTGATCCTTATACCATGAGGATCACAATGAGCATAATATGCAGTTCCTATCTGCTGAAAAGTCTAAAAGATTATTTAAAAATAAGAACTTTAAAACAGTATTTTTGTTAAACTGCTGACCATTCTGAGTCATTATTAATACATTATAATTTTACCAACCAGTACACTCATTTAAAGACTTCAGTTATATACTAAATTCCAGTGGAAAGACAAGTCATTGCCTAGTGCAATGAAACAATTAGGATAATAATGTATTGTTTATTATTATTCCATTTAAAAAACATAAGCAATTCGCATTTGTTCAAAAAGCACTGGGCCTTATCTCTTGTGCATGCTTTACTTCATTTAATCTTGGCAGTGACAGTATGGGGGACGGAGTGTTTTGTGGCCATTTCACAGATGAGGAAACCCACCAGTGCTGGCAGGCATGGACCAACAAATTTACCACCTTCAAAGTCCTTGTGTTTTATTAATACTAGCTTTGCTTGGGGGGGGGGGTGGCTTATTTCAGCACAGGTGATTAAAGTTTCCTGCATGTGCATTAATCCCAGCATCACAAAGAAAAGAAAATAATATAAACTTTTTTCTAATAATTTTGTAGAACTCCAGCACATGATAGTTGTATTAAAACTAGTTGAGGAACCGTTTCCAAATTACACAGCGCCAGAATTCTGGCATGCCCACAGGGAGTTCTAGAACCTTGTTGAAGGTGCCATCTGTGCCCTAACCCTCTCCCCTCCAAGGAAACCTGGTCATCATCAGACATGTCTAAAAGACAGGAGGGGAACTGGGCCTTAGTGGTTCAACTCTGACAATAAAATACTTCATTCAGAGGTAAGAGTCACATGCTCTTTCTTTAAACCATGAACACAGATGTAGGTAAATTGCAATTTCATGTATCATCACTTATCTGATATGTGTTTTCAACACATATGTTCATGGTTATTTCATTATAAAGAGGAAACAATGATTTTTAAGAGGGTTGATTTTTATAAGAATATGACTGAAAGCATCTAACTAAATAACCAAGGATTATTCCAACTGAGGCGGAACAGGACACCCCCGGACACTGAGGAAGCATCCTTTGAATATCTATCATTTGAAGAAGAGACATCAGATGGTGCCGCTGAAAGGAAGAGGAGCGCACAGGGGGAGGAAGGGGCCAACTGTGAATCAAAGCAGGTGGTGACTCATATCAAGCAGGGCAGCCAAGAGCCCTGCGGCCTGACCTCCGGATGCAATGCATCCCCGCACGGCCCTCAGCAATGCCGTTATACACATCTGTCTGCACGCCCTCGGACAGTGAGCTAACTGGGGTGGAAAAGGAAAACTTGAGGAAAATAATTTGTACCTACCTGGATCAGAGACAAATCGTCAAGCTGTAACCTGAAGAGGAAGTTTCTGCAAAATATAAAAACAGTTTTATTTTTAATGAGTCCAAAAAATAACATAAAAATCATAAGAACAAAGAAAGAAAGGAAGAAATACATGGATTTTGGCTTCCAAAGCATCCTCCTGCTAAGAATGCGTGTAGCAGAGTTTTCCTTAGACCTCAGAGTTCAAAATGGAATTCAATAATGCGGCAAACACACATTGAAGGTAGGTGAGGAAGTGAAGGCACAGGGTGCATGTGTGTGAGACTCAGCTAAGTTTACATTACTGTGGGCTCTCTTGATCTACGTGAAATGGACAAAAGGACATGCATTGGATTCTGAAACTAAAGGTGATAGAAAAGTCATTCTTCATGAGTCTTCATTCTTACAGGTCACCTACATTCACGGGTTTTATCATTAAAATGGGTCCAGGTTTTGAATTCAGCAATGCTCCGAGTATTACAATAATCTGTCTTGTTAGATGTAGTCAGTGCATCATAAGTTTAGAAGCAGAAACTTTGTCAAGCATCAAGGTCTTATAGAGTCAGCCCTATCTTCCCAAGTGTGAAACAGGAAACCAGAGAGAAGGAAACTATCAGCTTTCAACAGTGAAGGGGGAGAACAGTGAAATAAATATGCATTTGAGGCCAGCAGAGCATAAGATGGTTGGTTTGTTTGGTTTTTGTTTTGTTTTGTTTTGTTTTGTTTTGTTTTTGCGGCGGGGGGGGGGGGGGGGGCGTTGTTTGGGTCACATTAGGCTTTGCATTAGGCTTTGGACCCTAGTGCTGTAGCTTTTAGAAAGAACGGATGGACCTCCCTGTGAGATGTCTCAGCCTCTAACTCAAATCATGAAGAAACTGCATGCAGATGAGAAGCTGGAGTGCAGGAGCAGCACTCCGGGGATGAATGGAGGATAAAGTCCGCCCAGGTGCAGACAATAAAGCCTGGAAAATTGGCATATCCTAATGGAAAGCAGGCCCCAAGAATGCAGGGTGGTGGAGGGAAGTCCCAGTGAAACTGAGGTTAAGTTATAATGGGTTGGTCTAAGATTACATATTTTTAAAAAATCAAATTTTTCCAACACCAATAAGAAAGAATTGTAGATTACTTGAACTATATGGGGAGGTAGGTAGATGTCAGAAGCAGACATGCTGTCCCAGTAGAAATAAGAAGTGACAGTTGAGTTAGGCCAAAGGCAAAGCCTACAGGACCAAATGAGGTGCCTTCGGTGTGGCTACAGATGGGGAGGACAATGCAGTAGGGAAGCTGACATCCAATAGCATGAATGCACACTCTGCTTGAGGAAGAAAGAGGACTAAAATCCCTTTCATGGTGGTCTCACACATCCCAGGGATCGACTCCTGGGCACTCAGGTTTTTACGATTTGTCCCCCACCATGGAAACACTGTCATCCTGCACTCAGTGAAAACTGCCTCGTCCAACCACTACAATGGCCTCTTTGCCACATTCTTTATGTCCCTCTAACTTAACCTCTGAAAATAACCCCAGGCACATTGCTGGCACATGCCACAAAGCCATCTGGGAAAAAAGTCCTCTCACTTTCTTACAGTTGACTCCTAGCCCACTATGAAGAACAGATTACTGTGTCAGATCCTGCCTATTTATTTGTTTGTTTGTTTGTTTGTTTATTTTTATTGATTTCAGAGAGGGAGAGAGAGAAGCATCAATGATGAGAGAGAATCATTGATCGGCTGCCTCAGGCATGCTCCAACTGGGGATAGAGCCCACAACCTGGGCATGTGCCCTTGATGGGAATTGAACCTGGGACCCTGCAGTCCACAGGCCAGTGCTCTATCTGCTGAACCAAACCTGGGTGGGCAAGAGTCTATTTTTATTTGGTCAGGCACTATGCAGAGGCAAGGCTTCCAACAGAAACACGTCATGGTGAACTCAGCGCACACGTGGAAGATTGCAGACCAGCTGCCCGGTAGGCACCACGGGAGGTAAGCTTGCATCTGAAGAGCTGCCAAGACCTCACTGACGGGAAATAAGAAACTGACGGGACTCCTGTAGCAAACATTAGAAATCTATACACACAGAGAGAGAAAAGTCTTTCAGGGTCTGAGTATACAAGTGGCACCAGAGGCAATCACCGGCCATCAGGCAGTACCAGGGCACCTGACCCTGACTCCCAGGATGGTTTTCTAAGGGGCTTCCTGGATGTAGGAAGCAGATAGTGGTCATTGTCCCTCTGTTACAGGAGACAGCATTGCCTAGCGGTTGATAACATTTGTGCAAAAGCCAAAGCTCTACCACCATCCAACCTCAGGAAGGAAGCTGCAGCACTGTGTGCTTCAGTCTTCTCATCTGTAGAATGGAGCCAATATTCAAAGCTGCCCCCTGGGGTGGTTGTGAGGTTTAAATTCAATGAAAACACTTAGAATGGTGTCTGACATGTTATAAAAATGCAATTGATATAGCTACTGCTAGACAGTTTATAAATATATCAAAATTTCCAGGCACAATGAAATTCTCAGCATATTCTCCAGGGCTGGATTTTTCAAGGGGAAAAAAAAAAGATAACATTGTTTATCTTGTCTCGGTTCTGGGACTCAAGTCATCACACACTTTCCAACTCATTGTCTCTGTTAATATTCCCTGTAAAAGAAACCATTCGTATTTTCAGACAATGAATTACCTGAGGGCTTTGATGATATTACAAGGCTATCCACTGCATTCTCTCTCTCTCTCTCTCTCTCTCTCTCTCTCTCTCTCTCTCTCTCTCTCTGTTTCTCTCTCTCCTTCTCTCTCTCTCTCCCTCTCTCTCTGTGTTTCTCTCTCTCTCTCACATACACACACACACATACACACACATGCATACATGCCTACACTATAGTAACACACACACGCCCACACTATAGTAACACACACACACAAACACACGCATACATGCCCACACTATAGTAACACACACACACAAACACACACATACATGCCCACACTATAGTAACATACACACACACAAACACACACATACATGCCCACACTATAGTAACACACACACACAAACACACACATACATGCCCACACTAGAGTAACACCACACACACACAAACACACACATACATGCCCACACTATAGTAACACACACACACACACACACACACACACACACACACATGCCCACACTATAGTATCTATAGTATCTATTACTGGAAACTTTTGAGAAAGGCAGCTCTCATACCCAAAGGAAGAGCTAAAAGTCCCTTGATGCCACTGAGGAAAGAGGATGGAAGGCTCCCTCATGTTCTGCAGAGCCCTGGGCAGGCCAGCTGGAGAGAAGCATTCAAAGCCTTCTGTACTTGGAGACAGGATTGGAGAAGGTATAGAGATCATTCTCTGAAATCCCTAGATCCAGTTCTGAGGTGTTTTCCATAGGAGAAGCGCTACCCTCTTAATATTTTAACTCATGTTAAAAATCCTAACCCCCAAAGGTGATGGTCTTGGGACACAGGACTTTTGAGAGGTGCATTATTACCCCCATAGAAGAGGCCCAAGCCCTGTCCACCATGCGAGGACTCTAAGCTAGATGCTGGCCATCCGCTACCCAGAAGCAGGCCCTCACCGCGGCCCCCCATGCTGCCATCCTGATCTGGAACTTTCAAGCCTCCAGGTGTATGACAATTGAATTTCTGTTGTTTATAAGCTACCCAGTCTGTGGTATTTTGTTACAGTAGCTCGAATGGACTAAGACAGGAAGACACTGATTTATGATGACAATCATGCCACATCCCAAGTGAACCTAACTGTGCTGATCATCCTTTGCATATCCCTTAGGTCCCCACATCCACAAAAGTACCACCCTCCACCACCAGCCTTTACCAGTGATTTTAACTATTTACTCTGCCTTCACTAAACAGCTGAGAACTATGGTGCCCTCACAACCAGTAATGAATCAGGATTGTAGAGGCATTTAATCGGTGAATGGAAGGGGCGGAGAGGAGGAGTGTACTTATTAGGAAAAATATCACAGTAATAATGAGATACTATCACTCCCAGCACCACCTCCACCACCATCTTAATAAAGAAAAGCAGCAAAGATTTGAACTTGTTCTTTGATATCTTCTGGATTATAAGATGCAAATTGGTAGTTTTTTTTTTAACTCTTCCTCAATTATTTTTTAACCTAATAAAAACCATAAAATGCAAGGATTTCAGAGCTGAGTTGTCATTAGTGAGAATATACCATTCATTTGTAGATGGAGAAACTTCTTTAAATTAAGATGTGCATCATGATTTATCCAAGATTATTAGGACTCAGAGAAAATCCTAGGGTTAGATATAAGAAACACACCCCAATGCCCCTTGTCCCATTGTGTTATGTAGCCTCACCAGTCAGCCAATGTCCCCTTCCTAATTTCACTGGCACTAAACACACACACAGAGAGAGAGAGAGAGAGAGAGAGAGAGAGAGAGAGAGAGAGAGAGAGAGAGAAGGAGAAATACACACAGTAATAGTTCTTATAGTACAATTATTTCATGCCATCATTGTTCAGTCACCTATCCATTTACAAATAATTTTGAGATGATTCAAGGTTCAGCACTGCTTGCTGATGACAACCTTTTGGTTCTCTACGTCATTGATTCTCACATCTGGGACTATGATCTCACTGTGACTTATGTCTCTGCTCATTAAGAGAATGTAAATCCTTGCTGGTCTGGTTGACTAAATGGTGCTTCCTTTCGTCCTCTTATTTCTCATCAATTCTTCCTGACACTGCCTACCCATACTTACTTAAAGAGTGCCCAAGTTTCTTCATTTATGAAATGAAAGACTATGCAATATTTAAATAACGCAAATTTCTACAAGCCTGTGACCATTCTCAGATGTGCGAAATGACCGTTAGAGTTGGATGACCATATGGCCATCTAAGGAAAAACTTCAAAAGACTTATCATGGTATGTTTTGATAAATTCCTGGGAAATGCTTTTCAAGTGATTTTATCATTTGAAAATGAGGATTGTATTTCAACATAATCTTTAAATAAAATCTCAGCATATAAATATGAAAGATAATTTATTTACTAGTAAAAATGTATTCAATAAATCGTTACCTATAACATTTGTTAATCATAAAGTCAGTTGATTACACTGACTGGAAAATTTAAGTGGAATTAATAGACCTGTAAGCTTGCAGAGTGTCAACATGTATTTAAGGTCTATTTTTGGTTGGTTACATTTTTATCACTCTTTTTTATTTTTTTTATTTTGGAGACAAAGACTTGGTAGATGTTTTCAAATACTTGTTTAATACGTGACTGTGGTCTACACAAAACCCAAGGAAGCAATTTAATACCTTGCTGGACCTTTCCATATTAGAAATATGCAATATTACACATTTCAGTATTCACTTTATCCATAATAATTTTCAATGATTTAAAAAATATTCTAAAAGATGAAATAAAAGTGAAACATTTGTGGAATTCCATAGTCCCACTGGACTCTAAGAATCTGACAAAACACCAGGGTGGATTCTACTATTCTCAAACCTCTTTCCTCAAACTATTTGACTCCAAGTCCAAGTGCATTTTTGCTGTTGGAAAAAATTCCAATCCAGCTAGCAAGATGAGGAACCCAACATCTCCCCAGACAGCTTGATCTGTTAGAGTTTAGGTCAACTACCTACAAAGTGAAAGGTTACAAAAAGAAAGAAAATCTAAAGGGAATAAAAATGGATATTCCCAGATGTGGGGCCACTCACACACTAAAGGAAGATCTACGGTCCCCTGCAAGTGGCTATTCTCCAGGGCATTACCAAAGAGGTAACCTCTTTATCCTGCTATTGTGAGCTCAGGGAGGAGGCAACACCACATATGTGAGGTTCACGAGAGAGGCTAGCAACCTTTCCAACATGAAGGAGTAATGCTCTGGCTCCCCGCCAACAGGGACGCTAACCAAATGTTTCACACGGGGTCAGTTTCTCTTGCAGGGCAATGCTTTTGAGCAACCCAAAGCATTTAAGTGGTCTCATTAATCTTCAAAACACCCGCAGATTTAATAGGTAATGAGGAGGAATATTAGCATTCTTTAAGGAGAAAGGCGGTGGTGTACAAGGTTAGGAGATTAGATTCTCAGAGTGTATTAGCTGTACAGCTTAGGGGATCCGCTCTCCACTTCCATCCCCTCCCCAGCCCCTCTCATTATGGAAATGCAAAGCAAGGGTTTACCAAGCTACAAAGGTCCACTTTAATGACTATGGTAAACAAAAGTATGAGCTTTTCTCCCCTTGGTAGGGACCTCCTTTTTTTCAGTGTTCTGGAATAACATTTGGCACTGCCCATTCCAGTATAATAAATATTACTATTAGGAGTGCTAATATAGGGGTAATACACAGATCCAACATACTGAATAATTCAAATCACACAGCCATTCAATTTGGCAGATGCTGGCTGACAGTTTTGAAGTCTGTTCACCCCTTACTCACTAGACATCTGAGTGCATTGCCACCCTCGTCACTGGGGTTTATTTCTTATTGACTGCAGGGCTGAATAACTCATTCCTGTGTCCCGTCACTTCCCCCAGGGGCCTATTAGCAACAAATCACTAAGCACAACAATATATTCTCTGAGGGAGCAGTATGGGCCTTAATAGGCGAAGTTCATCTGTGTCCTCATGTAAAGTAATAAAATTCAGCTGGCATTAAAGAAAAGGTTGAGCCATCACGAGCATATTAACTAAATGACTCATTTTATCTAGAGACACCATAAAACTTAACTCTGACCTCCATTAATTATGAAAGACACAGGTGTTTTAAAATGACATTCTCTTAGAATAACTCAATTGGTCTCTGATGAATACAGCTATAAAGTCAAAGAAAAAGGTTCAAGTTCCTATGGAACAGGTAGGTGAAAGGCTTTCTTAAGGAAAAGGAGCAGAATACCAAGTACTAAAGACAGCCGTGCATTTTGCACAAAGAGGAAATGGAGACAAACAGCAAGTAAAACTTTAAGAATATGTTTTAAACAATGATGATAAAAACATGTCAAGGTTTAGACCTCGTTGATCATTAAATAATTTGAAGACAAAACACCTACTGTATAAAACTTATGACATGGGGGTAACTCTGAGAGCTGATGGCTACTGAAAAGCTAGCCTCACCTGTAGCTGTGACCTGTGTCAGATTCATCTACCCTCCCACTCCATGATGTCTTTTTATTTTTAGATTCCATTCTCACTGGCACCAATAGCCAACAGCACAGAGCTTAAAGCGCCCACATGACACCCAAATTTTTGATGGCACTGATAGACTTGTGCATTAAAATATAAGCCTGTGACTTTGTAGGTACAGAAAGGTAGTAACTCTATCCTTTAAAACACAAAAGAGTTTTCTAAAAATTGTTTAAATGCAAATATTTATTATATCAATCATATCCATAACTTTAAAATACATAAAGATTCAATTCCACTATGGAACCACCTTCCCTAGTTCACCCATCTATTTATAATTGATATTCCTATGATTTTCATTATGCCCGTTGACTCGAGGAAACTACTTCCAGAAGCTTTTATCTTTTCTGTGGTTATAACATTTCCAAAATTATCTTTTTTTACATACATTTTCCACAAGTTTGGGGGAGCTTGATTAAATTTTTAAATTGGCAAACTGATCCATATATATATATAGCACAATATTTAAATAGTTGGATCCCATATAGATCATGGCTTTGAATGCTGAATTTTTTTCCTTTTAATATGGAAACAAATGTGTAATATCGTCATATGTTATGAGCTACCTCCTCAGTCCAACTTTTTCCTATCCTTCTGAAAAATAATAAATTTGTGTACTTTGGGCTATAAATTTTTAAAAATAATTTGATTTTATTATCATTGTTGTTACCATATGTGTTCAGTAATCATTTTCCCAGAATTTTTTTGGCTTAGTTCATCTTTATTTCATTCCCTAAACACCTATTTCAAATCCTTTATAAGTCCTGGTTATTAGAAATAAGTTTCAAAGAATACATCAAAACCAAGATCAAACAGTCTTAATAGCACTTTGGTATATTTCCATACCAAGATTAAAAGTCACAGAAGTACATGGATAGCCTCTTGGTATTTGACAAATAGAATAAAAAACAAAGATGGATGCTTTTAGCAAATTTCAGAGATATAAAAATCAGAAAAACATTTTCCCTTAAGCAAGTTTGGTGATATAGCTATTAATCCATATTGTTAATCACACTGATAATTTAAATTTTACTATGCTCTAAATGTTACTTGCAAATCTCTAAGAGCTTTGACGATTACAGATGATGACTTACTATCTAAATTTAACTGGTGACCTTTGCTTTCTTTGTGCATGTCCACTGGGTATTTGATTTGTTCCTTTCCATTTTTCAATTAATAGAGATCATTTTTCACTTAAAAAATATCAAGTGAATTATCCTATGATTCTTTTAACTTCTGTTTTCCTAGAAATAGTCACTGCTCAAATTATATTTATATACAGTTATTTTTCTAGGTTTAATCTTCAGAATTAGAAAAATCTGAGTGGTTTTTTTCTTCTTCAAATAGTCAAAGATTTACAACTCATTCCCCATTTGCTCAAGCCCAGCTGATGCCATCACAAGCCACACTCCCAAATCTCACCTTTGGATCTTGGCCTCAGCCACCCCATTATATTCACCATCAATCACTGTCAAGCCCAGTGAAGCCTCTGAAACAGGTCTCAAATCTGATTTCTCTCCATTTCCTCTATCACTAAGTTTAAGTTCTCTCTACTGTCACCTGCTCCACTGCCCCCAACTGCTATCCCTACCTCCAAAATTCTCCAAATTCTAGCACATTCTGCATACAGTATGGCAACAGTATCTCCCCAATGCAAATCTGAGCTAGACTATCTCCTGAGCAACTAATGGCTCTGCAAGAGGTTCTCAAATTTGCCACACCAGCAGATCATCAAGAGCTGGTTGAACAGGAGATTTCAATGTTACTTCAGGAAAGTTTAATTCAAATGAGCTGAAGAGAGGCCTGGGCACACATCTGCTTTCTTGAAAGGCCTCTCAGAAAACTCTCATGGTGCAGCCATGGGTCTAGAGGATTAAGTCCAAGCTCCTCCATAATCTGATCTTGCCTAAAGCTCTGGCCTCACCTACAGTAAGTTCCCTCTCAGCCACCAACAGGTCAGTCACACTTCATCATGATCTGGGATTCTCCCTGTAATGTGGTCCTTCTGGAAGGAAGACTATCCGACCTGGCAGACTCCTTATGTATTTCAAAGCCCAATGGGTGAAGCTTTTCTCAGTGCGCTCTTTTCACCCACAAGGTTCCATCATGCTCCTTCATTCTTGATGTTTCCAGGGCCCTGAACTCAGGCCTCCCTGGGAGAATTTAATAGTTTGTGTTGACCAACCCACTAGTCCAGGAGTCGGCAAACTTTTATTTAAGGGTCTGAGAGCAAAGATTTCACCTTTGTGATCTCACTGGGAAATACTCATGTCTGCAGCTAAAGCAGCCATAGGTAAGATACAAATAAATAGGTGTTGCTGTGTTCCAATAAAACTTTATTTATAAAGACAGGAGGCCAACTTGGGCCTTAGCTTGCCAACCCTTGTGCCAAGCTATCATGTCTTCAACTTTGTTTTCCTAATTCCTAAGATACTTTCTGACATAAAGAAGGCTCAATAAACATTTGACGAATGAAGAGTCATGAAAGAAGAACAAATAAACTACTAAATTCTGAAGGATGCCACGTGGGACCCACAAGGAGAAAAGCTCTCAATTCAAATATTGTATCTCGCATACAACACTCAAAGTAAAGAGTCAGATTTATTTTGATCACACTCTTGTGTTGACTCATTCATGTGATTTGGAAAATAGAAGACTATAGATTTCACTGCATAAATGACTAGAGATGGGCTTATCAGCTCTCTAGTTCCAGCAGGGAAGGAAGAACTGAGATTGTTTTGTTTTTCACAATAGCAAAAGTAACATGGTTAGAAGTCTTTTCCACAAGAGTGTCTATAGACCACCTGTTGGTTAGAAGCTCACACTCCAGGACCCCCTCCCTCCCTCGTCCATCACTGAATCAGAGGGGAATGGGATTAGGAAGCAGAGAAAGCTGAATTTTGAATGAACGCCCCTGATGATGCTTACTTAGGTATACTGTTTAGCAAATAACGCACAAAATTTACCAAAGCCAGAAGAAAAAGAGTGGGCTTTTAACTCAGATTTATCAAATGGGCCTATTGGAAGAAAGGGGAGAACAATGGGAGGAGGAGAAGGATAAGTAGCAAGAATCTTAAGAGAAAAACACACACCAATGAATCGAGTGCCAACACGGAGAAGGAAATGACAGAGAGAATATATTTAAACCATAAAGTGTAGGTTTAAAGCAATTCCAGGTGGGCATGGGGTGAAAATGCAGACCAAGAATGAAAAGCACCGCCCTTCTTTTCATCACCAGCTGCTTTTCCTAAGTTGTAATTAATGTAAATACAACATAAACATCACCGTTACCTGGGATTTCTTTGCACGATTGTGTTCTGCTGCTTTTTGGATTCACTCCTAATTGCTGATTTCATTCTATTCAGCAGGAGTTTCCTTTAATGTACACACTTTACTAAAATATAGCCCTTGGGAAATAGAAGTTGTGGCTACTAGAGGCAGAAATCTCATAAAAATCTCCAGTTTCCTTTTAATTACCTGCTGTTTCCAACCAATTAGTCCTAAGCTAAAACTTTAAGATGAAAAGAGGAATTATAACCATCAAAAAGAGAGAATTATATTAGTCAATTTAAAAAAAAAATGACTTCTCTATGAATCTAAAATAGAGTCCTTTGTTTAGAACTAGTGGCAAAGCCATCTTGAAAGAAGGAATTCATTCGAATTAAATAGAAGCCTGCCCATTCATTCCATGTCATCTTATGGGAATAGATGCTTTGAATATTTAAAGCAAATGCAGCCCCAGCACAACAGAAGTAATTTATCTTTCCTTTTTATCTTTACTTTGGTAGATTCAAACCATGAGCAAAACAAATGGTTCAAATTAATACCCCCCCAAAATTTTTTTTTTCCAAAACCACTTTGTTGTGATAGTTAAGAAATACCAAGCTCAGCCTGGGAACCACTCAGGTTTTAGTTTTAGGTAATCAACATGCTGCGTATAAATCTATACTATTCGTACCAACATACATACAGATCTTCCAATACAAGGAAATAATACATTGATGCCTAAGTTCTATGTGAGATGCACTGTGGGCTGGAACTCACTCAGGTCAGGTGTACGAGGAGATTCCCTTTTTCTTGATATCCTTATAATGCTCCCATTTTGTGATGCAATTTTAATAAAATCATTATATTTGTCACCAATTATGATGATTACCTGACCCAAGTTTTGAGTTCAAGAGCTTCCATTCCACCACTGTAATCATAAGCAAGTACTTGGGTCTCCTGGACTCCCAGGGGACTGACTGTGTGATAGCGTACAGGTCAGTGCAAACCTTTCTATGCCCTTCAATTTCTATGGTTCTCTGACACTGACCTTGTCAGAGATAGTGAAGACACCCAGAAACAAACTAATAGGAACAAAGTAACTCAAAAAACAAACAAGAAAAGACGAAATCAACCCTACTATCTTTGATGAGAATCTCTTTATTTCCCCTTAATGCTGTATTGGCTTTATGCTTTATAAAAATGTGGATGATTTGCGTGCATCTTAAGCTAGTTACCTTTTGGAATAATATTTAAATTCAGCACAAGGTCTCCTGCCATCTTTACAATGAACCTGACACACTAAAGACTATCAGAGTCTTTTGGAGAACTGAATCACCCTCCCGTACATTTGGTGTTACAGTTCAAATACAGGAAACTTACATTTGTGTCAACTTTGGGATCTATTAGTACAGTGATTATTTCCATAATCATCTATTCAAATATCTCTAAACCACATCATATTCTTTCATTCTGGAATTTCATTCTGTTTTTTTTTTTTTTTGTCTACATATCATGGGAGTTGCTTTTAGTAGATTTTTGGACAAAATGTATAAAAATCAGTCAGAAAATATTATCCCATAATATAAACCACTAGAATCAAATACAGCAGGGCAATAACTAAAAAGATTAACTGTGATTATTTCTGAACTTGTTTTTTTCTTTATGCTTTACTGTATTTTCCATATTTTCTACAATAAAAATGCCTGAGTCACATCATTTAAAACACCATTATTAATTTTTAAAAAGGCTTGGGTAAACAGACTATGAATGTCAATGCCTTTAAAATATTATGAAAGATAATGTGCTCCTTGAAAATGGTAGAGTTAGAGATCTTCCAGAAATGTAGGAGTTCAGATGCAAAGAGGATCTGTCACAACCCAAATCGCCTAAGGAAAGGTTTTTGTTTTGCTGCACAATGAAATTCTTTTGGCAAAGAGCACACAGAATCTTGAACTGAGTTTAATTTCAGAAAGATAAAGTGTGACTGGTATAAAGTGAAGCCATCCAATAAACAATTTTACAATGCCTAGTGCTAACAAATAAAAAGCAAAAACTCTCATTGCATTTTTCTGCCCATCATATATTTAAATCATTACAGATTTCTACAATATAACCTAAACTTTTTTTTTGTTAGGTTAAAGCCCTCCCAAGCAGGAATCTGAGGGCTGCATTATTTTTAGTTTTACAATTGCTCACTCTCCTTCCCAAACATTCTGAGCCTAATCCCACCAAGTCTTCTGGACAAAATTCCTAGTCTTACTCAGTGATATTGGCCAAAATATATATGCACATGTATGCCAAACCCCACAGATAACCACAGAGCTCCCCACCGCTGTGTGCTTACTGGGTGCCTGCTATTGTGACAATCACTTTTCATGGATTATTTCATTTAATCCTCACAACAGCTGAAAGAAATAGAAATAATTATATCAATTTTAAAGATGAGAAAATTAGACTCTGAAATGGACTCAAGGTCACCCAGCTAAGCAAGTCCAGGCTACCCTTTCTTTTGATTATGGAGTGTCTACAATGTGCCATGCACTGTACTAGAATAGAAAATACAGCCCACGTCCTAGGATTGCTTATCTGACATTCAATTCACATTTAACTGCATATCCTGGACTTTCATGTGCTAAGTCTGGACATCCTATTGCTGCTGGTCACCATGCCATACTGCATACTAGGTTGACTCAATGACTAGTCCAGTCTCCCTGGTGTGGCTGGGCTGTGGCTGTGGTGAGAAAAGGCAGATGAAGACTTCCAGGAACACTAGCATGGATATTCCTCAGGGCACTAGGAGGGAGATATTTCCCAGGAACTGTTTCTAGCCTAGAGGGACTATGAGATAGCTGCTGTAAGTTCCATTTTGCTCAGTGGCTTCTCACATTCATTAAGACATGATGTGCCATTGACCAAATGCCAGCCACTGGCAAAGTGTATGCATAAGTGTGGTGCAACCTGTTCAATCTCCAGAATTGACAGAATCCTAGTCTTTGAATCAAGCTCACAAAAAGACCTTTTCTAAAGTTCTTTGGAGTTGCATGAGGGATTTTGAGCCAGCTACACCAGCTGAGGTCATATTTGTACCTACTGTCCCAGAAGGGGGCCTGTTTCCCTCGTGACTAAGGGAAAGCGCTCATCTCTCGTATGATTAGTTTTGAGGCTTAGGGGCTGCCACTTGCTGTGTCCTTGCCAAAATGTAGGTATCTAGAATGAATCTGCTTCAACTCATACACCTTTTCCCTTTCGTTTCCTCCAGGTACAGAGGGGTGACATACACATTAAAACCTGGAAATACATACATTGAAACAATAGACATCTCTGAGTTTTTACCAAGATGAGAAATTGCTACTTTCTAGAGAAACACAAGACAGACACATCCTCTTGCCATTGGTAAGTCACTATCTGATCATAAGGGGTGGAGGGCACTGGACAAGAAATTAAGTGATCTAATGAAGGCAGATGACAGGTGCCATCTAACAGGAATTCTAAAAAGACCATACAGAGCAAAGAATGTAACAGGTCAGGCCAGATGAAGAGGCCTTGAGCAATATCCTTACTAAAAGTTCACCAAGTAAATAACTTGTGGTGGGTTGGACGGGTAGCTAATATTCCAGAAAAGTAACCAAATCCCTGAAGCAAGAAAAAGAACTTTTTACTTTTTGGGTAACATAAATAATTAATACGCCTGCACTAGAAGAGAATGAAGGGAAAAAAAGTGATTTGGGACCACAAGGCAGAGAGTCTGGTGCACCATACCAAAAAGCCAAAGTTTATTGCATGGGAGCTACTGTAAGCAGATATTTTAAAAGATGACATTGACCATGGTATGTAGAAAGGAGAGAAAATCTGGAGGCCAGCGAACCGGTAAAAATCTCTGCAATAAAGAGCTCAGGCTTCCAGTGATGGAATTCCATGGAAATCAGCATCAGAAATCCACCAAGTATTAGCAATGGGCTGGAGTAAGCAAAAGCACACCAGGTGAGCCCATCCAGTCCATGTTCACTGTCTATGTATAAACATAAAGAAATCCAAGTGACATGTTCAGTGTCAGGAATTAAACCCACTTCTGTCTATTATTTTAAGGTTAGAGCCATACATATTAATGTCTTCAAGTATTGGGTGGATGCACAAGGATTCCTTAAGATCTGACAGCAAAAACAACAGTGCCATATGTACAATGTTTGTCTATAGTGCCCAGAACTTAAGTCAGATTTACCTTCACTCAGGTCTATGTGGGAACTGAACAAACCTGTCTCACTCTGAAAGGTATGTTTTATAGTCTTATAAATTTGGGCTAAAAAGATGAGCCCTTCACTGTCCAAAGTACTTTGCTTAAATTCCAAAAGAGTCCAAATCTATAAATTACCTCTTTCTTCAAGCTTAATGTCATTTTTCCTAAAAGATGCTTACAGTGTTGTTTTTTTAAAAATATCATCCTCAAAATACACCGACAAGAATAAATGACTTGAATGCTAGAATTATGCCTGTTTTCTAATGAAATCATGCTAAGTTTGAGGGGAAAACTCAAGATCTGTGCTGACTGTCTGTGTTCTAGTGGCTTTGATGTCAAACTGGAATGTCAAATGTTGACCTAAATACAGGAACTTGTGCACCTTAAGAGATATAAAGAGTAACAATGTCTTTAAATTCCAAGTTGGCTGGTAAATCGCCTCATCATGATCACAGAAAAAGGTAACATGGGCCAGAGTGGACATTATGGTCTCCTGATCTCTACAGTTTTACTGAAGAATCTAGTGAGAAGTTGAGAATATAGTTTCTGGAGCCTAACTGTCTTGGGTCTAAAACCTGGGTCCATCTATTATTAGGCACAATAAACATGGCCCGGGCAACATATTGTCCACTTCCTACCTCAATTTCCTCATTTCTAAAATATGTTGTTGACCATACTTACAATAACTACCTCTCAGGATTCATGGGAGGAAAAAGTGAATGGATTCATGTTAGGACAGTTCCTGGCACATGGGGAGGGCCCAATGAACATTTGCTGTAAAAACAGGAGTGATCCTACTCTTAGTAGACCGCTTTATGACACTCACACTGTATTTCATCTGTAGAAGAATTGTTACTTAACACTCGTCACCTCTGGCAGAGCAGCTCACGTGTCACTAGCACAGATGTAAAATGAAGTCGGGAAATAGGTGTGGCGGCAAAAGGTTAGATCTCTCACCTTGCTCCTACAACAAGTTCTTTCTGTCCTGGGTCAAATGTTAACTGCGAGAAATCCACAGCCTTCTTCGCTCTGAACTCCCGTAACCAGGGGCCAATTTCTAAACAGGAAAAATAAATACATGAAAAGGTAAAAATGAATGATCTTTCTTTTGGGGACCACAGAGAGCGCACTTCAGGTAGCAAACATTACATTTCAGAGAGGATGGAAAGGTCCCCCAATGTGACCCTGGAGGGCCACTGGAGGTTTCCATCAGGAGGTCATGCAATCCACACAGAGAGTGTGTAACGCGCAAAGGACAACCACCCCAATAAAGAGCGAACGAGGCATCAACGCCTGGCTGTGATTTACAAGCCAGATGCGCGTTTTCCCACTGGCTCTGGGCTGGGCAGAAAATAACACAGCATTCACAGAAAGACCATTTCCTCTGCAACTTGACAGGAAGGAGCGGGAGACTTGGAAAAATCACCAAAGCCTGCATGGGAACAAGGACAAACACCATGTGGAGCACCATTTGCCTTATTTCAAAGCAGACGTTCCAGATCCCTTCCCGTGGGGTTCTACTTTGGCCCCGTGATTAGACTTGTCCCTCCTACAGGAGAGGTCCCCAGTTACTTCCAGGCCTCATCTGCATCTTTTTTCTAAGGGAAATCAGGAAACAGCTTCTCTCTGGAGACAGAGTTTGTTTTGTTGTGTGTGTGTGTGTGTGTGTGTGTGTGCGCATGTTTTATAAGCACTGTTAAATCCTATTAAATGGCCTCCAGCCCAGAGTCCTATTCTTATAAAATGACAGTATTTAAAAAAGGCTACAACGGTGTTTCATGAGCCATTTTAGTAAATTTCACTAGCTCATTTCTGACACTGAAAAAAATATGCACTGATTCACCTGCCATTTGTGTCATACCTTACCATCATCCCTGACAATTAGCTATGTCATCTGATTGTCTCTTTTTCTTGGATTAAACATTGTGAGTGGTATCACACTGACTAAATAGGCACATAGTAACTGTCAAATCAACAAAATTACTGGCTTCAGGAAAAATTGTGCAGCACAGGAAAAATCTCTTTCAGCAAAAGCAGATGCTAAAAACAGATCTAATACAGGAATATACGCATGTCCTATAACATGTCCTGTAAAAATGCCTTTGTTGATGCAAATGAAATAGATTGTTTTCAAGTAATAGCTTTGTGTAACAAATATGATATTTCTCTGTTATCAGTTATTAAGGAGGAAAGTGAGCAACTGGAAGTTCTATTCTGTAAGAGGAAACTAAGGTTGAGGTAAGTAGAGATTGGTATGTGGTTTTTGAAAATTTCATATATATATGGTGATTTTTTTAGTACTTTATATAGATTTCTCATCTTCTAAGCAAGTCAATTGAAATAAAGGACTTATTTATAGCAAAGTATGAAAAAGGCACTGGAACTATAAAAAGTTATTAATAAACAGTCCTTCTAGGAGTTTATTAATTCAGTTAGTAAACTAGCGCTAAAATGTTCCTTAAACACGGTATCTATAAATGCAGGTGGTTATAGCTTTACAAGAAGTATTTATACATAGAAAGGAGAGATGTTTTGGGGTTTAAGGAAAGATTTGAATTAACTCTTTTCCCATGAAGTTATCTTTATTTTCATTCAAAATAATTGAATGAGAGTGACAAAAAAAGAAAAGGATAGAGACACATATTTCAGGTTTTAAATCCTATTTGACCAATGGTTATAGTACTTCCTGAAATATTTAAATAATAAAAGAAGCCTTTTGAAGAGGGGAAAATGAGTTAGCAGCATATAGTTCTGTCAATATTGTCCAATTTTCCTTATTTAAATTGCTAACTAGCTTCTCCATTAAGACTGCATATTTTTATGGTTAACACTATATCCAAGTTGGGTAATCTGCATATTTGGTCCTTTTTTTATTTTCATGTGTATTCTCCCACAAGGTCTGTCTAGCTCAACTTTGCATACCACAGGGCCTTCTTTCTCACTGGATCCCAGGAGGACCTTCAGACAAAGCTCCTACCCACCCAGCTGAGCTGTCTAACTGAAAATATACCTGCGTTAATACCTATCACCTCAACTTCTCCGGTAGGATCAGAATCATCATGCCGTGTCCTCTTTTGGATGATCAGTCCCTGCACCTTGGTCTCAATCCATTCTCTTCCCTGGTCTTTGATCCTAACTCTAAATTACCTCTTGTATCCTCTGATTAGCCTCCACTGTTATAATGCCCCTTTCCCTCAGCCTAAAATATTAGGCATAGTCCCCTCACTAAAATACATATAAAATACTTTTCAATACACTCTTTTGTTATTAGAGTTTTAAATACCCAAACAAAATACATAATAAACTCCCAAGCCCAGTATGTCATAAAGGGCTAAAGGTTCAATTTTATATTTAAGTTTTACCAACTCCTAAAGAAATATTAATTTCAATTTTATATAAATTATTTCAGAGATTAGTCAAAGCTCTTATGTCTGTGGTTTTGACGCTATTATGATCTTGATAATCTTGATATTAAGTCTGGACAAGAGCATTATGAGGCAGAAAAATTATGGGCCATCTCATTTAAGAACACAGCTAAATATTAGCATATCATACACACACATTCACACACACACACACACTTTCATACGGGATAGTTTTAATTCAGAAAAACAAGGATGGCTCAGAAAACCTTAACTTCAGAAAATCTATCCCTAGAAATCACCAACAAAATAACAGAATGCAATAGTAACATGAAGATTTATTGATCCTCCTTTCTAAGGAATCAGAAAATGAACAGTAAGGGGCTCAAAAGAAGAACTAAGGGGGTACAGAGTCAGGACAGGAGAGAGGACCAGGGCAGGTGGTACTGAGTAAGCTCATCAGAGGCCAAAGAAAGGCCAGGGAGAGTAAGGTGAACTGGGGATGGGACACAGCAGGTGGTGAGTGAGGGAGGGATAATTTTCAATAGCATTGCCTTTCTTAATACATGCTCATTTTTCCCAAGTAATGCACTCACCTTTTCCTCCTATCCCTCTCTTCTGATCTAACTGAATGTGACCTTGCTAAAAGAACCATATGGCAAAATGGAAATCAAATATGAAAGGCAATATGACCAGTGTGGAAATTAAATAGTAACATAAAATCTGTACATTTTAATTGAATACTTTATAGTTTTTAATATTTAATAGTGATTATCCTAAATAATCCATTCATTGCACAAACATGATTGTTAAAATATGGCCTCTGGCAGCCCTGGCTGATGACTTCAATCCCCCAGTCAGAGTTGTATAAAGGAGGCAACCAATTGATGTTCATCTCTCTCCCACTTTCTTCCTCTCTCTCAAATAAACACACATATAAATACATGTTTAAGAAAAGGAAAAAAAAGAAAGAAAGAAATATAGCCTCTGGCATTGATTTTCTATTGCAAAATGAGCTGCAATGACTCATGTTGCCTTTTCTTACTACTACCTAAGCACCAACATAATTGCTTAGTAACATCTATCAAAAGTGTACTAATTCAATTTTTAAAAGAACCTAGCATCAGAGCTTCAAGAAAAATTGCTCTTATAAATACACTAGAGGCCTGGTGCACAAAATCCGTGTGTGGGAGGGGGGGTAGATTTGTGCCTCAGCCCAGGCTGTACCCTCTCCAATCTGGGACCCCTTGAGGGATGTCCGACCCCAGTTTAGACCCAATCCCACTAGCAGTTGGACATCTATCTCATAATCCAGGACTGCTGGCTCCCAACCACTCACCAGCGTCTGCCTGATTGCCCATAACCACTTCTGCCTGCTAGCCTGATCACCCCTAACCACTCCCCTGCCAGCCTGATTGACACCTAACTGCTCCCAGGCCAGCCCAATTGCCCCTAACTGCCCTCCCCTGCTGGCCTGGTCACCCCTAATGGCCATCCCCTGCCAATCTGGTTGCCCCTAACTGTCCTCCCTTGCACACCTGGTCATCCCCAACTGCCCTCCCCTGCTGACCCAGTCACTCCTAACTTCCCTCCTCTGCTGACCTGGCCACCCCTAACTCTCCTCCCCTGCAGGCCTGCACCCCCCAACTACCCTCCCCTACAGGCCTAGTTGCCCCCAACTGCCCTCTTATGCTGGCCCAGTTACGCCTAATTGCCCTCCCCGATGGTCTGATCACCAACAACTGCCCTCTCCTGTAGGCCTGATCCCCCAAGCTGCCTTCCCCTGTAGGCCTGGGTCTCCCACAACTGCCCTTCCCTGCAAACCCAGTCACCCTTAACTGCCCTCCCTGCTGGCCTGGTCCCACCCCTAACTGCCCTCCCTGCTGGCCTGATCAACTATAACTGCCCTCCCCTGCAGGCCTGGGTCCCCAACAACTGTCTGCCTCTGCAGGCCTGGTCTCCCCCTCAACTGCCCTCCACTGCAGGACTGGTCACCTCTAACTTCCCTTTCCTGCAGGCTTGCCCTCCCCCAATTGCTCTCCCCTGCAAGCCTGGGTCACCCCCTCCCCAACTGTCCTTCCCTGTAGGCCCGGTCACCTCCAACTTCCTTCTTCTGCTGGCCTGGTAACTCCTAACTGCCCTCCCCTTCAGGCTTGATCATCTCCAACTGCCCTTGCTTTCAGGCCTAGTTCCTCCCAACTGCCCTCCCTTGCTGGCCTGATCAACCACACCTGCCCTCCCTTACAGGCCTGGTCCCTCCCAACTGCCCTTCCTACAGGCCTGGGTACCTGCACAACTGCCTTCCATTGCTGGCCTGGTCTCTCTCAACGGCCCTCCTCTGCCAGCCTGGTCACCCCTAACTGCCCACAACTGCCCTCCATTGCTGGCCATCTTGTTGTGGCCATTTTGTGTCCACATCAGGGCAGCCATCTTTGACCACATGGGGGCACCTATCTTGTGTCTTGAAGTGACAGTCAATTTGTATATTACTCTTTTGTTAGACAGGATACCCAGTATTAATAAATGTGGTCCAAATAACTGCCATATATAAACTAGAGACGAAGACTAGCTTCATAGATTCAAGTTAGTCACCTCCCAACACAAAAATAATTACAGGAAAAGAAGTAAAAGTTGCTTCTTTAAAAAGGACTCTAAATATCCAAGGAAATGATGGCTCTAAGCCAAGCAAACCTTTTAGTGCTTGATAAGTAAGGATCACAGGAGAGTGTGCTGATGAAAAACAGCACCTGTCCAAAACCTGACAGTCCTTCCAAAAACCAGATGGATGGCTCTGCCTGGCTGGGCGGCAGCACTGGTCACCTGAGACCCAGCAGATTGCGGGCACACACTGAACGTTAACTTCTCAGGTGGAATAAGATCGGCTCTGAGTGGCCTGAGTTTCATTGTTTTCTCCTTCAAATTCTAGTCAATTAAGGAATCAAGTGAGTAGGGTAACAAAAGTTCTTTGGCAAACTTGAAATCCATATTGGAAACTGAGTCACATGTTCAACTGGAAAAGGCCAAAGGAGGGTGGGGAAGCACAGAAGCACAGGTGGAACAAAGTATCACATGATCTCACTCATATGTGAAATCTAAAGATCAAAATAAATTCATGAACAAAACAGATCCAGAGATATAGAAGCAGGGAGCAGACTGTCAAGTCTCAGAGGGAGGTGGGGGTGGGTGGGTGAGTGGGAAGAGATTAACCAAAGAACTTATAAGCATATATGCTTAACCCATGGACACAGACAATAGGGTGGTGAAGGCCTGGGGAAGGAGAGGGAGCAGGTATACAAGCTAGAAGGGCTCAATGGGGGAAAAAGGGGGACATCTGTAATACTTTTAATAATAAAGATTTTTTTTAATAAAAAGTGCAAAACAAGGCTTACTCTTTCCAATTCTCATGAAATAATACTTTCATTCAATCAATATCTAACACCACACATGGAGATAATAATAAAGCTGACAACATGATTAATGGTAAAGCGGCTAACAAAAATAGCTAACATTTAAACAGTGCATGCCATCTGCTAGGTGCTATTCTATGTACTTGACACATTTCAATTCCTGATTTTTCACACCCACCCTATTGCAGGTGAGGAAACCTAGTCTTGCCAAGGTCAACAGCTAGTAAGATTCATTTTAAAAGTACAAGGAAGAAAGAAAAATCCATGGCCTCTTCAGTTGGAAAGTGAGTTTATTTACACTAAATAGAGAAAAGTAAGATACAGTTGCAAAAGGTGGACTCTCCCAAAGCCAACTACTATGTCAAGCAATAAATACAACATTTATTGTCTTTACTGTTGTCATTATTAATAACCATAATCTACAAGTCAGTTAAACCCTACGAGAAAACACTTTCACCATCTTCACTCCTAAGGTTTTATGATCCAAGGGTCTTTATGTAAGTAAAGGGGAAGAAAATTTCAATACCATCACTGATTGGCTTTATTGGAGTGAAGAACATTCTGGAATGAAAAGGGGAAGGAGCAATGGCTGAATTTCTAAGCAGTCTAAGCATTCAGTTGTGATATAGGGGGACAGGACACTGTTCTGAAAATGCACGAGCTGGGTTCTCACCTCCTGCAGAAAGGCAGGGGGAACAGCAGGGTGTACTCTTGGTTGGGCATTCTGGAAATTCTCCTTGCCTGCCTTTTCCCCAGGTGGTGAAAAGAACCGTCCTATTGCAAAAATAACTATTACTCTATAGAGCTGGCCTGCATCTCCCTTCTAGGGACTTCATTTTCAGCTTCAGTGCAATACATAACCCATTTGACCAATGCACTCTGAGCTAAAAATATGATTGGAGAACAAAGGAGTAGAATTTTCAAAAGACGCTAGTGGCCCGGTGCATGAAATTCATGCACAGAGGGGGGGTTCCCTCAGCCCAGCCTGCACCCTCTCCAATCAGGGACTCCTTCAGGGATGTCTGACTGTTGGCCTCTCGCAATCTAGGAACACTGGCTCCTAACTGCTTACTGACCTGCCTGACTGATCGCCCCTAAACACCTCTGCCTGCCTGATCACCCCTAACCACTTCTGCCTGCCTGCCTGCCTGCCTGCCTCATCGCCCCTAAGTGTTCCCCTGCTGGCCTGATTGCTCCTAACTGTCTCTGCCTTGTCCCACACCTGGGACCCAGGCTTCCCTCCCTCTGGTCAGCTATAGGCACCCAGAACTTGGGATAGCTTCACTCAGGTTGTCCACAGCCACAGGCAGCTGCAGGCACCCAGGACCACAGAGCATGCTGCCTAACCCCAGGGCCAGAAAGGGCCTCTGCCCCTCTATGTGCCTGCCTGGCCAAGTCCCACTACTCTGACCACCATGGCTTAAAGAACTTTGCCAAATATGTTCCCCCCAGCCTCCTGAGATGGTGCGAGCTGAGAAACTGGAGATGCTGCAGCCCCGCTGAGGGCATGCCATCCTCAGCATCTCCAAAAGCCAGAGCACCTGGCTGGTGGGTGCTGTGGTTGGATAGTTCCCGGCTCCAATCCTGGCCCAATTCCCGGCCCTGATCTAGGTGCATGTGGGAGGCAACCAATCCATATGTCTCTCTGACATGGATGCTCCTCTCTCTGTTTGTCCCCCTTTTTTCCACTCTCTCCAAACATCAAAGGAGAAAATGTCCACAGCCACAGAAGGACAGCAGCCCTGATGCCGGCGAGGAGGTGGGGAGCCACAAAGTGTGCGTGGTGCTTGGGGAAAGGATGACCTTACTGCACTCACACACACTGCCACTGACAACGACAGGACAGTTGTGAGGACACAGAGACGCACGACTTGAAGGAGCAGAGAAACGCATCCAGAACTGGGCAGTCCTGCGCCAACCCGGCAGGCGGGCGCCTCTCTGACAGCACACCCCGCAGACAACCTGTCCCGCAGCCCCAGGCAGGCCTCCCACAGCCATCCCGCCCCTTCTCAGGGCCCCGGCCTGGGGAGTGCACGCTGCGCAGTACCCCACGCCCCCACTCCTGATTGGCTGGTAGCATAGCGAAGGTACAGTCACATTTGCATGTTTCTCTTTTATTATATAGGATAAGAAGAAGGAATGCATGGTGGGACTGTGCTGGGTTAGTGGACTGCATCCAGACTGCTACCATGTTCCTTCCTCCTCCTTTCCTGTCTGCTTTTCCAGAACTGACCCACCCATAGTCACTCACAGCAAGTCACATGCACTTCCTGCAGTGGGTGGGCAGCAATCACATACCATGTTTCACCCCTAAAATAAGATACATCAGGCTTTCAGTTACCCGAGTCCTGTCCGAAATTCTGTGATGACAATAGATTTGTCTTGTAGAGAAAAAAAGGGGTTCTAGGGAAAGTAACTCCATAGGGCGATCTGATCATAAATTCCTAACTGTATAGGTCAGGTGGGTAGTCACACCCCAGGCATATAATTTGTTAGTAAAAGGTTTCTCTTTGCCTTAAGCAAGCCCTATCCATTGTTTCTGAGCATCTAGGTTAACACACCATGGAAATAAATTACCCACCCTCAAGGGAGAATATAATCTGGTTAACTCTCCTGTAATCCAATCCCAGACTTGCTTTCTCCCACCTTCCTTAATCTTCCTTAAATTCCCTACTTAATTTCAATGCAAGAAAGAAACTGCAAAACTTTTATTTTCCTGAGCACCTGAGATCTTGCTCTCTGGCAGCTATTATTATTTTGGCTAAAATAAATTCTTACAAAAATTTTCTACACCCCTAACTGGTTTGGCTCAGTGGATAGAGCATTGGTATGTGGACTGCAAGGTCCCAGGTTCAATTCGGGCCAAGGGCATGTACCTTGGTTGTGGGCATATCCCCAGTAGGAGGTGTGCAGGAGGCAGCTAATCAATGTTTCTCTCTCATTGATGTTTTAACTCTTTATCCCCTTCCCTTCCACTCTGTAAAAAGTCAATAAAAATATACTTAAAAATAAATAAATAAAAGTTTTCTACAATTATTGACATCTTTAAGTCAGCGGTCCCAAAGCCTCATGTATTTGTTGAGTGGCAGGCCAGGACAAAATAGCTCATCAGAGAGCAAATATACAAATTCATAAACAATGATGTTCATGAAAAAAAGAAATCAGAATAGCCGATGTGTCTTATTTACACTTTTTTCTTACTGTCCATATTTTCAGTGTTTACTTGATTTTAGGAAACTGATTAGATATTCTTACATGCTAACAATTTCTTTTATTTAATGTTCATAATCCTGTGAAGCCAGATCTATAATCTTTCTTGTAAGAATAAAAAGTAAAAGTTAAAAACCTTGAGATTTTGACAAGGTATATATCTTGCCAAATGTAACGTAAGTGGTAAGCAGATAAGCGAGAATTTAAACCAAAATAGGATGACAGAAATGTTCCTATAACATCCAAATTTAAAACCAATTTTCCAAGGAACATATAAAATACATTAATCCTTAGCACCTAGTAATGGAGCAGCGTTGGAATAATTTATTGAAAACAGCAGTTGCCACCCACCGAAAGAGCTAAAGTGGAAAGCAGGAAATCGGTGAGGTTTTTTGGATGGAGACAGGAAAGAATACTTCAATGTACCCAGTGGGCAGGGCACAACTGGGAAAAGGAAGATCCCAGAGCAAAGCAGACAGAAACCAGGGGCACCACACACAACAAGGCATGCAACATAAGAACCCAACAGTGGAAAATTACTCTCCTTCATCATGTTTTTTCCAAGACAGTGCCTGGTTATATCAGTTCATGTAGAAATAGGTGACCACACTCTGCCTAACTTGAGCTTTATAGAAAGGTTGAAAAATAGCAAGCCAATCTTCTTCCTCCAAATATTCAAGCTCAGTTATTTCCACTATAACTCTAATCTGGGACTTAATAGAACCAAAGTCATCCCAGCAGGACATGACACTGGCTATCCTGCAATCGACCCTCTGGACTTGATAGTTGATAAAGCAAAGGGCAAAGAGGTCATATGACATCCCAAAGCCACATGCCAATGAGTGGCAAAGGGGAAAATCTAGTCCTGTGTCTTCTTTACCAATCTCTATCTTCCTCAGTCCAGCACTAGCAGAATAACCAACTGGGAAGACCATGGGTTAGTCTCCATCAGAGCACATACAATTCTTCAAATATAGTATTTTAAAGGACTAAAATAACTACATCTATATTTATGTATAATATATTCATGTATATGTGCATGAATGTAGGTATATACATGTTTATACACATATACACATGCCCAGATACATAAATGGGTAAGTATATGTAAGTATATATTTACACACATTTATATCTATCTATCTATCTATCTATCTATCTATCTATACACACATAGTTATGTCTAGATACAGTCATTAATGTTAATTTACATACACTGAGTGGCTAGATTATGATCTCTGAATGCAAAGTAATCTGACCACTCAGTGTATCTTATATAATAAAAGAAAAACATGCAAATTTGACCATACCTTCGCTCCTGATTGGCTATGCTACCAGCCAATCAGGAGCAGGGGCGGGGCCAAGTGGCGGCGAGCATCCAGCCCCCAGGGCCAGGTGGTCTCAGGCAGCTGGGGCTGAGCTGAGCAGGGCGATGGCTGGGTGTCCAAGGCCTAAAGCCTCACCAGAGGCTTTAGGCCTTGGGCAGGCTGGGGGTGAGCCATCAGTTGGACATCCCCTGAGGGCTCCCAGTATGTGAGAGGGGGCAGGTTGGGTTGAGGGACCACCCACCCCCAGTGCACGAATTTCATGCACTGGGCCCCTAGTATCCTATATAATAAAAAGCTAATATGCAAATTGTCCCCTCGACCAGGAGTTTGACCAGCAGGCAGGCCAGCCAATCGCCCATTTCCCCTCCCCCAGGCCAGACTGGCCGGACCCCATCCATGCACAAATTCATACACCCAGTCTCTCATTTATATACACACTGAGTGGTCAGATTATTATGCATTTAGAGATCATAATAATCTGGCCACTCAGTGTATATTTGCTTATATATGTGTATATTTGCATAAGTATATACTGAGATATTACATATATATATATATATGTGTGTGTGTGTGTGTGTGTGTATACTTTATATATATATATATATATAATATACACTAAATATCTTTATATCAGTAAAAGCAAAAAATCAACATATCAAGAATGCATAAAGCGTCTCTCCTTGACATTTTTATTTGTAAGCATGACACGTTAAAGCACTGTTTTAACTTGCTATCTCACATCATCTTTGCTTTTAGTTGCATCTCTTTTTCACATGAGTCAGGAGTTCTGTCAGTTTCATCTCTGCTCCATGTGAGTCAGGGGTTCTGTCATGTCTTCTTTGCAAAGACATGTAACACACTAATCCATTCTTCACTTGGAAAAACCCAGGAGCGGCAAGTTTATAAAATATCTGTACTCTGGAAATGGGTTCTTCTGAAGTTCACTGCTTCATCTTGCACAGCCTTCCTGCTGGATTTCTAAGAAACCAAAAGCTGTGATCGTTCACTTCACTTGAAGCATTCCTGATCTGGGTCTTCTTAACTCAAACCTAATTTGAAAACCACAAGTCTCATTTTAAGCTATGTCTTATAGCCTGGAAAGCACAGTAAGCTATATGTTCACCGTGTAAGTAAGCACTAAATAATAGCCACAAACCTGTTAAGTTATAGGAAAGAATGCATACACTATTCCAGAAAGGGCAGGAAAGGCAAGCCAGCCCGGGGGAGGCAGGGTTAGAAAAAGGTTGACGGGGGGCAGGCTGAGGGCACGCTGCACTCATCGAAGGGATTTTTTTCAGACATATTTTTTCAGTTAGGTTGTTGAAGGATATCAGAGAACTAAATAAGTGTGTTTGATTATTTTTCCTGAACATGTACTATAAGAGAAATTTAGGAAGCAAAATTTCACTGCAATCAACTATCATCGTGACCAGTTGAAATGTACTCCCATTCTGAACCGAGTGGAATTCATGATTCCCACTGTTTTCCCAAGTTCTCACTTGCTTGTGTGAGTTTCTGGCCAAAGCAGACATACTTGTTCAATCTCAAGAACTCAATATCAACATTAGGTGGGGGTCCAGGCTACTGCAGCCCAAGAAATTTTGAGTTGTGCAAGACTACCTGGACACAACTGGCAAAGGGTAAAGGACGCTTCTAAGATGCCAATAAGCTAGGTTCCAGCTCCTCCTGGCCAGCTGGCGCTGCCTTTCCTTTGTCTAATATTTAAAATCACGGAAACCTCCTATTTCCTTAGGCCACATAGAACAATTATTCTGAGTAACTGCAGGATAAGAACCAGACAAATCAGCAGCAGGGATTTATTGCTGGATAACTCACACAAGAAGCAATTTCTACTTATCAACCCACCAAGGCAGACTTTCTTTAAAAGATCATACAAATTCATAAGCCAAGAACCTCAAACGCCTGAACTATGACCAGCTTTGTCCTCCAGGCTATGAAGGTGGTGCCAGGGCTGCCCTGGCTTAAACTCTGTGTGGCTTCTAACCCCCCTGCACCGCCTACAGGAAACTTTCCTGGTGCACAGGAGTCTTAATTTTGCCTTGTGACCTGCAGCATATGACTGTAGGCTATAAAATCTAATTGCAAAATCTTAATGTTGTGCCAGAGGACATTAAAAAGTAATTTCCTTTAGATTTATAACTTTCAAATTACAAATGGTGTTAATCTGACTAAAAATATAAAAATGAACCATTTCTAAATATTAGACAGGCACTAGGATTGTTCCAAGAGTGCCATGTGCTTGCTGTGGAAATGCTGCTGACCATTTGCCCCCTGGGGAACTATAAGATCATTCCAGGCATCTCTTAGAACCTAGGGCACTTGGTTGAAAATATCCCTACACTTAGTTCTGCCATGTATTCAGGAACTGCCAAACGTCAGCTTTAAGAAAATAAATCATTTCCTGGAGCTAATACCTCTTTCTCACAATTCCTACTCAGTGTAGACTATCAGTTTCTTCTCTCTCTATTTGATAGCGGAAAATCTGTATCTCCTCATCTTAGCTACTACTTATGCAGATCTCGGGTTCAAGGGAAAAAGCAAGCTGCAAGAACTCAGGAGACAAGCCCAGATTGTACAAAAAGTTTTCATGCCAAAGCTATTCCACTGAGTCCCAAGGTGGTCTTTTTGCAGAAGTACTGACTTCATCTATGCATCAGAAATAAAATGTTTTCCAAGACAGACCCAGATTTTTCTAGGAACTTTAGGGATAAGCATTAGGGTCATACCCAACAAGAATGTTGGGGCAGCACTGTAATTTATTTCTGCAGTCAGCAAACATCTTTTGAGTACAGACTGTGTCCTACCCATGGTAGGTAGTGGCTAAGATGCAATGAAAGACACACATTTGCCTTTGAGGCATATGTCATTTAGCTAAAAAGATGTGACACACACACAAGAGAGGTAAGCTGAAGAATAGAAATGCTAGCTTGTCCCAAGGAAAGTGTGATGATAAATGCTCTGAGGCATGCTGTCCAATAAAAGGTAATAATATGGCCTACACGTGTATTGTTGAATTTTCCAGTACCTACATTTAAAAATGCTAAGAAGCAGGCACAATTAATTTGTTTAATCCAGTATATCCAAGATATCATTTCAACTTATTATCAATAAAATAAAAATTGAGGCATCTTCATCTCATATATATGTTCTAAATCCTCAATAATCCAGTGTGGATTTTATGCTACTGCTCATCTCAATTTGGACTATCAACATTTCAAGTCCTCAGCAGCCAATCATGGCTAGCAGCTACTCTACTGGACAGTGCACATCTAGCTATTAAGAACAGGGCTTTCTTGTTAATATAGAGACATTGTTCTATTGTATCCATTATTGAAAAACAAGTGACTGCCATTAACACTGCAAATAAATCAGACTAATTCCAACAAAACTGCCCTCCATTCACCCAATCATTAATGAAAGTAATATGGTCCTCAGAGTTTGACCTACTTGGGTTAAATCTTGATCTGTGGGATTTTGAGGCCACCACCAGTTGCCTCGCTTTTTTCTTAACAAACAATAAAATGCAGGGGAAATAAGAAAACAATTGTTGATGTTGAGAAGAACATGTAAATCAATTCCCATGAAGCATTCAGCAGAGTACCTAAGGCATGGGAGGGTCTCAAGTTCCCACCCTTACCACTCTAGGCAGTGAAGGGGGATTTTCACCTATCTCACAGTTGTACCATGAGTATGGCTGACTGTATCTTTTGACAATACCCTGGGTACCAGGCAGAAAATCTATCATTAATTATAATATCTTCTTACATACAATTTCAGGTAAATCACAGTCTACCTGCTAAGGGTGTGAAAGCCCTGGCAAATGAAGAAAGCTATGACCAACCAATCAAGATGAACTGAAAAGGTACCACTCTTTGGCAGGACTCTATCAATTAAAGGAGAGATTACATAGGTCTGAGGTGCTCAGTCCTTGCATATTTCAAAGAAAAATGCCCCCCCTCACTGCTAACTGGGAGATCATTTCTAAGACCTTGGAATATCCTGCCTGGAAAAAAGTGCCCTAGTATACTCGGGGGCCTTGTGGCTCATGCTGGGGACTTTGACGATGGTGTGTCAATTTGACCTCTATAAAGGCTAGGGACTGAATTAACTAAGGGAGTTGCATGAGCATTCCATGGCTATTGATTGAGGAGAAAAAACAAACCAACCCTGGACGCCGAGGCTAACTGAGATTGTCTGGTTGACAATATTCCATACATATTGTCACACATATCATTGCAGAGAGAATTAACCACTGTCCAGGTGACTCAAACAGGAGAGGACAAATAGAAGCTTACACTGGGACTCTCCCAGACTTTGCTCTATGTACTTAACTTTCTAATTTTCATGTGTATCCTTTTCCTATAATTAACCGTAATAAAACAACATTTCTAGTGAAATCACTGAACCTTAGGGTGGTTTTGGAAGCCTCTAACTGGGGGGTCATTCCTCTTGTGATGATAATCAGTATTATAATAAAACCCATCTACATTTTCTTGGAAGGTATTCAAATACAGTTAAGTTGGTCTGCATGAGTCAGAAAGACAGAGAATCACTCTCTCACTTTATCAGGGGATCATTTAACCTGCTTATCTGAGAAGAGGTCTCAGTTTCCTGGGATAGCATCAGAATCTCCCAGAGGGGGCAGTTTAAAGCTTTTCCAAAGGGGCAATTCTTCATAGGCTCAAGCTTGCCAAATTCTTTATATGAGTTGAATCAGACATATGGCTGGAAAACAGATAAATATCACTCATAATACATTCAGCACATTTCATTGTGTTCTTTCTCACATATTTTACAGCCCACAGCAATCTCATTTCTTTCTAAACCAGTACAAAAAAATTCTCTACTTAAGAATGTTTACCTTATATTCTTCCACAGAAACCAACAAGATGCCTAAAGATTAACAAAAGTGGCAGGCATCCCACATTGTTCTAGTGAATAATTAACAGCAGTATTCAATGAAGAAAGGCAAAATGAAATCTGCTTTGGATAAATCTTTTAGGAAGACTGGAAAGGAGAAACATCAAATTCAGCATCATGAGCGCCCCAGTTCTCATGAAATTGCACACACAGATGAAGGCGCATTAGCTTATGGTGTCCTATGAAATTCCAGACACCTGGACTCAGCCTTGGACTGGCAAAGCTGTGCTCTGCTTACACTGCCTTTCTCTGCTGTCAAACTGTGTGGGTCTAGCTGTCAGTGCCTCTCAAACTCACCTGCTCTTCACTTCTCTTCTGTTTTCCCCCAACTCTGACCCCTCAGTCACTCCACAAGGAGCTCCTCACTCTCTCACCTCCCCACATCACTACCATGAATGATCATTCCTTTCTGAATGATCTTCCCTCCTGCTCTTTAACAAACAGAACAGGTAGGAAGCCACTGAAAAGTACTGTATACTTTTGTTAATATCTCTGTTCTAATATGTAGTGCAATAGGCCTTGGATGATTATAATGTTGAAAACTTCAAGGCACAATGCAATCCTAGAATCCACCTGTAACTTTCCTTAGTGACCTCACATACCATGCTCCATCCCTTCTTTTCAACCATACAATACCTGTCTATTACATTTATTGATTGATAATTAGTTTTAAGTAGCACTTATAAACTATATTCTATCACGTTTCTAAGTGGTTTACATGTGAAAGAGTTTATATCCAAATAATGTAAATTAATTTTTTAAAGCCATCTGTAATATTTAGAGTGTAATTGTTAGTCTAGATTCTAGAACAAGGATTGGCAAATGATGGTCCATGGACCAAATCTTGCCCATCACCTGTTTTTTGTAAATACATTTTTGTGGTGCACATCCCTGCCCATTTGTTTATGTATGCTCCGTGGATGCATTTGTGCTACACTGGCATAGTCTAATATAGATAATTTGCCTTCAAAAGTCTAATATATTTACCTTCTGGTCCTTCACAGCAAAAAAAAAAAAAAAGCCAATCTCTGCTCTAGACTATCATAGAGTAAGAGCTCCATAAATATGTATTATAGGTCATCGAACATACTAAGTATAATCCTTTAGTAATAGAGACAAAAGTAATGCACAGCCTTGAAGTAAGAAGAAACCTCTGAACACATTCACTCAGATGCCTCATTTTATCAATGAGAAATTTGGAGCCTGACCAACATGGCTCAGTGGTTGAGCGTCAACCTATGAACCAGGAGGTCAAGGTTCCATTCCCAATCAAGGCACATGCCTGGGTTGTGAGCTCAATCCCCAATGTGGCATGCAGGAGGCAGCCAATGATTCTCTCTCATCGTTGATGTTCCTCTCCCTCTCCCTCTCCCTTCCTCTCTGAAATCAATAAAAGTATTTTTTAAAAGAAATTTGGTACAGCCATTCTGGAAAACAATATGGCATTTCCTCAAAAAATTAAAAATGGAACTTCCATTTGACCCACTAATTCCACTTCTAGGAATATATCCCCAAGAAATCAGAAACACCAATCAGAAAGGATATATGCACCCCTAAGATCATAGCAGCACAATCAATAATAGCTAAGATTTGGAAACAGCCTAAAAGCCCTTCAGCAGATGAGTGGATTAGAAAACTGTGGTACAGCTACGCAATGGAATGCTATAAAAAAGAAGGAATTCTCACCATTTGCGACAGCATGGATGAAACTGGAGATCATTATGGTAAGCAAAATAAGCCAGTCAGAGAAAGATAAATATCACATGATCTCACTCATTTGTGGAATAAAATGAACAGCATAAGCTGATTAACAAAAATAGAACCAGAGTCATAGAAGTATCATAAAGACTGTCCAATGTATGAGAAAAGGCAGGGGGTAAAGGGGTAAGAAATCAACCAAAAGACTTGTATGCATGCATATGAGCATAACCAATGGACATAGATGGAGGGGAATGGGGAGTTGAGGGCATCTGCTGGGGGGTGGAGGTGGCTGGGAAGAGGCCAATAGAGGAAAAATAAAACTTATGTAACAGCTTAACAATAAAGAATTTAAATTAAAAATAGAAAGAAATTTGGAGTCCAGAAGAGCAGGGGGATTTACTGACATTCACCCAAGCAGACATCAATGTAGTCTAGTCTAGACCGAACCCCCATCCCTCACAGTACATGATTTACAACACATCACATGGCATCAATATATAATAGCATTTCCAGAATGTTTCAATCCATTTGTTTTATATGGCCCGAGCTTCTTTCCACTAAAATGAGAAAGGCATACAGGAAACAATTACCCAACTCATGGACAAACGTTGAGTGTTCTATACAGTCACACAAAAACATCTTGAAACCCCAGCTAATTACTATACTTCCATTTCCTCCCAGAGAAAAAGTAAACCTTCTGGAACTCCTAGTGTGGCCTATTAGTTGATGTTATCTGTGGTTTCATAAAATTTACATGCCGCACTCGCAGGCCTACTTAGGTACCAATAGCCTCAAGTCAAACACTCAAGATGTTAAAAGCATATGTTTTAAATATGAAACACAAGCTGACATTTATGGCTTGAGGGTTATTCTTGCCAGCAGAGGTGAATTTCTGCATTGGCCCAGCATGCCTAACAGAACTCTGCACTCATACCTTCAAATCACCAACCTCGACAAGGACAGGTTGACAGGTGATGTATGGTCAGAGGACACTGGGAAAATAAATGCTGTTTTTGCTTTTGTTTTTCCCCCTTTGGTTTATTTTGGTGATGCTCTGATTGTTCTCATTTCCAGATACCAGCACCTGGTTGTCTTAATAGCTACTCTGGTCCCCAGCATGCAACAAGCCACTGTACACACAGAGCAGGCGCTGTTATTTATTAATTCCTTGCAGAGAATTGTGAATTCAGTGTCACAGTCACATTTCCAATCTTATTTTCAATTTTTCTTGACAAGTGCATGTACTCATTTCCTGATGTGTCCCCAGAAGACTTCAGAGACCCTTGCTTCTTTGTGCCCCATTTCATGGCATCCATCATGGTCAACCCTAATCACTTGTTTGATCTCATTAATGTTCCCTCACTGGGCCATCCACTGCCAGGGGCATGACAGCCTTCCTTCAGCAGACACATGTAATGATGCTGTGTCTGGCCTTGCTTGGAACTAGAGGCACTATAGGAAAGAAAAGAGAGAAGGGTCTTTGTCTCATTAGGTGGATAGTCTAGTGACAAGGACAGAATCAATAAAAGAAGTAGTAAGTGCCATGGTGTAAATAACACAGGACGATTTTTTAGACCGAGGCTCAGAGCGACGTTATGCAGTTTCCAAGTAACTGCTGAGGAGACATTAAAGCGGAGATCTGAGTGACAGGAAAAAGCCACCTGGGAGAAGGACATTCCAGGAGAGAGGCCCTGAGGTGGGGATGAATCAGGATAACTGAGCAACAGAAACAAGGCAGGGGCGTGTGAGAGGTAAGGCCGGGAGAGCCGAGGCAGAGGCTGAGACAGTTCAGGTAGAGTCTTGCAGGTCAAGGTGAAAAAGGGTAGAGCTTATTCAGTGGGAGCAATTAGGAAACTCTTGCTGTAAAGGTACTGATATTATTTTAGGCTTTGTAGGCAGTATGGCCTCTGTCAGAGCTACTCCACTCTGCTGCTGTCACTTCAGGCAAATGAAAGGAGTGGCAGTGCTGGGCTCCAAGAAAATATTCACAGTAAATGGAGGTGGGCTCTTGTTCTCACAAACCCTGTTCCATGGCACAAGGAAACCAAGGTGTATGTCGGGTGGGAGAGGGAGGATATGGGGGAGTATGAACTCCTTGGCTGTTTTTTATCCTCACCTGAGAATATGTGTATTCATTTTAGAGAGAGATAAAGAGAGAGAGAGAAAAAGAGAGAGAGAGAGAGAGAGAGAGAGAGAGAGAGAGAGAGAGAGAGAGAGAGAGAGAGAGAGGGAGAGGGAGAGAGAGAGGGAGAAACATCACAACTGAGCCACTTGGTCAGAGCACTTTGTGTTTTAAAAAGCTCCTATGGCTATTGTGTAGAGGAGGGACCACAGGACATGGAATGTAGTCCAGGGAGAAGGAGGGAAGGGCAGGTTGAGGAGGTGTTTTGAGTTAATTGATTGGGGAAATAAGGAGTGTGAGGAATTAGGGATGACATCTAAGCTTTCTACTAGAGCAGTTCAACCTCTGAGGGCATTTCTGAGATAAAACAGATTGGAGGAAAAACAGGCTTGGGGGTTTGGAAACAAAACAACAGTTCTTTTATGGGTACCCGAGAGGAGATCCCCACTGGAAATCCCAATGGAGAGATGGGTAGGTAGGTGCAGGTGGTTCTGTGGTTCATGTGTGGTTGAACTGCAAATAAAAATGTGATCGCCATCAGCACACAGACGACAGTCAATACAGTTCTGTCTGGTATATTAAAGGAAGCAGGTGAGAACAGGAAGAAAATGAGACCCCACACTGAAGGGTTACTAGACATTGGTCAAATATGAGCAAGGGAACAATAAATGCAGGCAAGAAAGAAGGAAAGAATTCCACTTTCTTCCTGAGTGGGGGCATGTTACTCCTCTCCAATCTCCTACAACTCCTATAGGTCACTGTAGAATCGTAGAGCTAACAGCCATGATGGTATTGATCTTAGAATTAATTTGACTGTTTAACCGCATTCCTGAGACAATAAGCTATTTATCTGCATGTGCTTTTTAGGTGTCTCCCAAGAGGATACTATTTCTAGTGCCATAAATATAAATCGGAACCTTCCCTCTGACCCCAATTCTTTCCCCAGAAGGGACATCTTATAATCTCAGGGAGGTCCCAGCAGTGGGCTCCCTTGAAAGGCGGGCTGCTGTTGGTAGTCATCAGATGGGTAACTAAGAGCCTTTGTGAACCAGTTGCTAGATATTTCTCCTGATATTTGTTCTGCCTTCCAGTCAAGCCATTTTATGTGCATGAGCAAGAAAAGAGGCTAGCCTGTGTGTGTGCGTGTGTGTGTGTGTGTGTAGAAATTTAGCTCTGCCTGCCTGTGCCTCGGGGTATGAAATGTAACAGATGTTACAGTAACTACAATGTTTTATGCTTTAACAAAAGGATGAAGGAGGTGGGGTAGGCTCACGTGTAGACTCTTTGGATTCCAAATCAGACCAAGAAGAAAAAAAAAAAGACTTTGCATACAGTTATAAGAAAGTGCCAGTGGAAAAGAACCCCCACGGAGTTCAAAGGGACCTGTGTTTATCAGACAAAAACAATTCTCATAGCCTCAGGAACCCACATGGTGTGTAAGGAGGTTGTGCAGTTGGATGGTATCAGGCACTGAAGCCAGCATGCCTCTGTCTCATTCTCTCTTTGTTTGCAAATAGTGTTCAAAGAGAATCCCTGTGTAGAGCATAAACTGAAGTGGATCGACCTGTGAATTAACATTGTCATGAAAAGCAGTTTCCTCTTTGAGCAAGATAACAAGAGGCTTCTCAGATCCAGGAGTGGCTGTCTAGCTGCAGCTCTGCCTTCTTCCCGGGCCTGTATGCCGGGCCTGCGTTGCCTCCCGCAGGGATGCTCTCATGCACCCAATGATGTGGCCACAGCTTCCTGACCACACCTAGGAGCCCAACTTCAAGAAAAAGTCCTGAACGAAGGGGAGGCAGAAGCTGGCAAGATGTAGAGAGGAATTATCTCCTGAAAAATCATTCTCCTTCCGGGAGACTCACACAGGGCTTCGTCCCATGCCTACCTGAAGGTCACATCCATGGCCCAAGCTCCATCTCATTAATTATAACTGTCGACAAGCCATTAAAAATCTCATTTCATTTTACCATTCACTCTCCCTTTAACTGACTTTTCATAATTATAATTCTATTTTTGATATACTAGGCCTATTAAATTTAATGCCAGTGATTTTAGAACTTCTAAAGAAAAGAAAAAAAGATGAATGCTAGACTGTGTCCACTAAAGGATATGCAGTCCTTGCTTGAAAATAAGTAAAGAGGAAACTACAATGTATTCTATTTTCATATCTAGAGAAGGACAAGTCAAGTTAATTACATATGGTCAGTATAATAAAGTTGTCCATTGAGAAGGGCTATAATTAACGAGAATTATTTGCACAAACAGGATCCACCAAGTTGATGATGCCAGCTTGCATTAGTTCTTTTTCCACATCACCAGGTATAAACATTTCTATTTTTGTTCTTCCCTAAACATAAACACTATTACATTAAAGATGGCTGGGAAGGAAGAATCTGGCAATATCTTTATGAAGTCTGGAGTAAATATAAATCCTGTTTCAAAGTTGAGTCTGTCAAAAGGATTAAGGTGACAAGAGAGGGTTGGAAGAACTGTTATGGATGAAGCTGTCATTTAATTGATGTCAGGGTAAAAGCCCCCTCCCTGGGGGTCGGGGGGAGATGGTACTCTACTGACTGTGGGAGTAGCTCCTACTAAAGGAAACACACAGCCCTAGCTGGGCAGGTGCCCAGTTCAAAGATGAGAGGAGCATTTGAATCTTTCACCTCTTAAAATATATAAGGCAAATTCAAATTATGTCTCTCTGCATCATATAGTATATAGGATAAATATTTACAGATAAATGTCTAATCTCATTTTTATATTTTTAGCTAAAGTTGTTTAACTCACAGTAGATTCATCCAGTAGATTTCCTTTGTAATTCACATTTGGACAGAAATTATGAGAATGCCTTTTTTGGTGCTGAAATTCAACTAAAACAGAGGGGACTGTTGGGTTTCCATTAATTCAAATGAAGACAGTGGATTAACCTGGAGAGACACCTGCCCCATCCATGCACAGAACCTGTTACTTCCTCTTCTTGGCCATGCTTCCCTCTGTCCCTTCTGCTATGACTTTGATTTGGCCACCACTCTCTTGCATCTGTATCACTGCTCTCCAGCTATGCCAACAGTCACTCTCTCAACAGGGCCTTGACCACCCAGCGTCCCCTGCCTCTGACTCCACATCAGCATCCTTAGATGAAACCTCAACATACACTGATCTAGCTCCCTGTTAACTCTAACCCCAATCTTCCTGCCATAGAACGTGCACTTTGGGCTCAGACTGTATCAAGGACTGTTGGTCCAGGAACTCTCCAGAGTTTCCCTTACCTCCCTTTTCTCACCCAGTGCTCCACTGCCCTACCTTCAGAAGCCAGCTGCAATGACAGCTCCTCCAGGAGGCCTCCCTGGGTCTCTCAGACAAGATGAAGGACCCCTCCCAGGTGCATATGATGCACAAGCTTTGCCCAATGAGACCTCATGACCCTATTTATACATCTGTCTTCCACTTCCTATATTCCCAGTGCCTGATGCAAAATTGACATAAAGGAGGCACTCATTCAATGAAAATGTACTTAGTAAATGAATGAATGAGTAACTGAGTGAATAAATTTTGAACACAAAAGTGAATGAATGTACTTCAGTCCTTAGGTGCCCATGCTATGATGAAAGCTATGAAACTGGGAAACAAGAAAAAGCGATGGATGTTAGACTAGTGCTTTGAACTATGTCTGGGGTGCTCTCTACCTCTGTGGTTCAAAAAGCACCCCTGGACTCTAGAACAGAGCCTCTCTTTTGGGACAACAAGGTAGATGATGAGATATATTTACCTTAAAACTTTTTGATTCAAGGATCAAAGAAAGCACTGACTCAGGGCCCCCTTGTAAATGTGGCGGCCAGCAGGGCTATGGAACCTTCTGTGAACCTGAGGAGAGGGAGCCTCGGTATGTTGATCTGGGCACCGCATGCTTCCCCTCCCAACCAGGGCTCCAGCTCCTCAGCACAACACTAAATCCCCCTTCCTCAGTCTCACTCCCCCCACCCCCGCCTGCCCGCTTCCACCTCATACTCATACACAAGGTAGGAACACCATGATACAGACAAGCTCTTCCCTGTCATCACGAAGGGCTGTAGCATTTTAGAGCCTGGCTACTGCTGCCGTAGGCCAAGATTCTTATCCCCGCTGTGCTCCACAGACACCTCGGCCTATGGACTAGTTACTGTATGTCTGCTTGTCTATTTCCAGTGCTATATAACAGGGTAGAGACATAGACACTCTATCGACTTTTATAAACACTAAAAGACATGCCATTCATAAGAGACTCAGTAAATATCTGCTGCTGGGTTGTGATTTTACATTGTGAGGCATTGCTGGAATTTAAGACTGTTATATTTTTTCACATCCTGACAAGTTATTTCCATCCAGTAGATTTCCTTTGTAACTCAGAGGTCAGAGTAATGGAGTGGCCAGAGAAGGTGGGTCCCACATGTTAGGTGGAAACTGAATCAGTAACAAGTTTGAGATTCCTGGAATCTAAATGAGTCCTTTCTTGCATGAAGAAAATAATACAATTTTCTTTTATGCCTAATTATTTCTCTAGACCAAATTTTGTTCTTTCTTAAAAAATTTAAACTTTCATCAATCCTACTTATGTTTGGCATCACATCCAGTAGGCTTATTCAACAGAGAAATATCCACATTGGCATAACTCAACCATTGTCTTGAGTGTGCTGGGGGGGGGGGGGGGGGGGGGAGATAAACTATGGGAAGAGTTACTCTTTGAGGGCAAAGAGTCCACTCATAAGAACCATAGAACAGGGGAGGCAGAACAACCTAGAATCCAAGACTGCAATGTTCTGAAAATTATCTCTTTGACAACATTTCTTGGCGATTCTCCTAAGGTCATGGTAACCTATTTGGGGATTGTTGTTGTTCTCATTTTATAAAAAGATAATGAGAGGTTGTTTTTGTTTAGTTTCTAAATTCAAGATAAACAAGAATTTTGAAGGTGAAATCATCTGTCAACAATAGCTTTTGAGCCCTTTGGCCAGTTCAAGGAACTAATCACCATATGAATCACCATTTACCGCAGCAGTAGGTCTTCACCTATCTCATCTGTACTGTGTGGAGGTGAATCAGAAGTCAGCATCAAATATGGGCACACACATTTGGCGATAACATGGGATTCTATTAGTAAACCCAGATAGAGTGCAAGATATTAAGAAATTTGTCAGATTGATTATATTTCAAAAAGAGACAAGATTCCAATAGTCTAAAGATCAATAGCTGTGTTTTTCAAAATATATATACTGAGAAAGTAAAGACATCAATAAAGAGAGGTCAGATTAAGAAATAGAGACCCAGGCAAGATGACCTATTTCAATAGTATTCTCCAAAAGAAATTTATATTATACCTTACTTTTTGAATATAAGATAATAGCTATCAAAAGTAATGAAACTTTAGTACATGCCCTTTAGGAATTTTACCATATTTTCCAGCGTATAAGACAACCCTCAACTTTTCCAGTTAAAATGTAGAGTTAGGGATAAGACTATCCCCCCCCCCTTCGAATGCACACCAAATGAAAATTAAAAAAAAAAAACATCAGATTTTATTTCAATATGGTAATTTTGAGAAGATTTTCCTGGGTTAAAAAGTCATCTTATACGCTGGAAAATACGGTACTTCAGACAACATGGTGAAAATAATAAACCCGAGATGAAAATAACAACACCAGTATTGGTAGATAATGGTTTCATACAATATTCTAAGAACTAAGCAAAGTAACGCCATGGTCATTTTACATGTACATCCCCAAACCTTTGGGAAAACTTCACAGGAAGATATTATTATGTTCTTGGAAAGCAGGAAACTAAATATGAAGTCATCCTCTCCACTATGAAGTCCTTGTACAACAATAAACAAAACCTAAATCTTGCCATCCAAAAACCCAAGTCTATACAGGGTCATGTACTTTCCTCATTGAAAATAAGAGTAGAATGCATGGCTGTTTTTTTAGAAAAAGGCAGACAAGTGATTAAAATTAGGCCATCATGACCTAATTTCTGTAATAAAAGACTGACTCATGTATTTCTTACATGTTATGAGTTGTAAATTCTTAAATGAACTGTTTACTTTGAATTCAAATATGGCTTGATGTATTCCTCTCTAACTACTATATTCACACAGCTTTCCACATAATTTTTTTCCAACTCATCTTCTTTACTACATCTCTTTTCTGTCACTTCTATATCATGGCCCCTTGCTCGGGCCATTCTGATTCTACTTGTGTTGTCTCTTATACACTTTAAAATCTGTTGGCTGTTGGTCTGTTATACCGACGAGGGGACATAATTTCTGTATTGATTGTCTCATTGAGGTTTATTTTTTTTTTTAACTCTGTGCTTTTCTTCGGTAAGAATAATTCCAACAAGAGCCCACAATCCAGGAACTATCCTGGAGCACTGTTCCAGAGTGGAAAACCAAAGGTCCCTCCTTCCTTAGAGTCAAAAATTTGGTGTGTAGATGGCAAGTGTCTATTTCGTGACCTGGGGTTGCTCCCTGGTAAAGAAAGTACATGTTTGGGTCCCCCATGGAGCAGGCTTGGTATTCCAATTTCTCCTTCATGGGTCTGTTTCTACCCACAGCCAGCTGCATTCCCTCGTATATGGGGGTGATAGGCCGTTCTTCTGAACTTCCACTCCTTAGGTAGGACAGCCCATTGTGGTTTGTACCTTTCTACAGGAAGCTGCAATCCTGCTCTTCCTTCCCATCAGCACCCCTTACGAATGTTTGAAAACCCTAGCCCCTGAGGCCCTTCGACATGATTCCTCTTGATTCATCTTATTAATATTTATCCTTGGGCCTTCCCTTTCTTGCTTTTGGGGCAGCTCTGTATTTTTTAATGCCATTATAGAAGTGAAAGGGATTTCTCCCATAAACTTATTCCACTCTTTTGCTGGAAATCTTTTATAAGAACTGTCTTCATTATGCTTTCATACCAGTTTCTCAGTAACTAGAAAAACTACTACAAATGAACACAGAAAATTTTTTAAATGTTCTCCCAACATTTTCACATTGACAAATATTAACATTTTAAATCTTTTGGGGAAAGGTATGCAATTTTCAGTCCCTACTTTCAATTTTACATCTGCCTTTTCAAAATAGAATTTAAACTATTAAAGTAAATCTAGTTTAACTGCTAATTATATCCAAAAAAAAGAGAACATAAAAACCAAGTAAACACAGTTAATCTACTTGCCCCATGGTTTCAGGATTCAGCCCACACACATGCTAATCTCTGTACTAGGCCCCGTGCTAGAAAAATACCAAATGTGAGATGATTTTAGTGTTAGTAACTGAGGTTAAGGCAAAAACTCTTTATAGTCTCCAACTCAAATCTTAATTTTTATGTACAAAAACCATATGAAAGTGATTAGAGGAGAAATGATGACCTGCCCAAAAGCCATTCAGTATATCACCTCCCTCCCCCCTCACCAGTTGGGGGTTGGGGGGAGGTGAACTCCTCAGCAAGATATTTAGGCATGATATTTGAGATGTGGTTATTTTTTGTTTTGCATTTTTTGTTTCTTTTAATATGGTTATAAAACCCCCACTAATTAAAGAGTCCAGGGCTCTATAGTCCATTTCATCAGAGCAGAATTTTTCATGAGCTCTTCGAGTCATGTTTGCTTCTTCTGATAGTGCTTTGTTTGTGTGGTTATGCAGTCAAGGAGCTGGTCTCAGACTATAAAAGGCATAAGTCCTTCTAATCTATGGTGAACAATTCTAGCACACAGGAAATCATTGCAAAGAGCTGATATAATCTTTTCTATTTTGCGCCATCTGAAAACGCACACTGGTCCATTAATGTCCCACAGATGATAAAAAACAAACTGAGCATGGAGGCAGATGGGGCCGTGTGCTGGATCTGCTCTGGAAAGCAGCACGCTGCTCCTCCACCTACCGCGGCAGAAGAGGGAGGGCACAATTATATGGCAGGGAAGGAACAGGTCAAAAGCAAATTGCTGCAATGAGAGAAGACCTAGAAGCTCACATGGTTGCATTGGCTGCAAAGTAGCTCCAGCACTAGCACATGTTTCTGCTTGGCTCAAAGTCTTAGAGAGAGTTGTTGCTGCATGACAAAATTACACATCCTTTGGGAGCTATCTTTCTCTCTGTAGGAGTGTGAAATTCTTGGCGATATCAATGGAAGTATCACATAGGTATGAAGGCAGAGGAATCCCAGAGTGTTTGAGAATTACAAAATGAACCACAGAGCAGACAGAATATTCTCCAGCTATACACCCCAGCTCCTGCCCAGCAACAGTTACATGGTTCTGGCTAGGAGATACAGATCTGCAAAGAATCCCTTGCTCAGTTGCAACCAAAGCAACTGTTAATTCATGCAATGGAGTGACTGAATCAAAAAATAAAATAGAAAGGTATCTCAAGTGGCCAGGAAGAAGATGGGGTATATGGAAGTAGACCAGGCATGAGGCAAGAAGATAGAGCAAAGAGAAACATCGCATTTCATTGGTTGCTTAAAGAAGAAGATAGCTAAAAAAAAAAAAAAAAATCCTAGGTGCTCAGGTTTGGCTCAGGGGAACGTAAAGTCCTAAATAAGAATGGTAACGATAAACACATGCAAAGTTCACTGTAATCTTTCCATTTTTACTCTCCTGGCTGCAAACATCAAATTTTCTCATAGCAGCCATCTTTAACAATCAACTGTCAATTTATTATTTCCATATGTTCTTCCCTCTCCGCCCCCCCGCCTCAAATTCTAAACATTGGCCTTAAGAACTTTCAAAAGCTGAATTAAATCAGAGAAAACATTGAACAATTTTGTGCAGACCCACATTTGAGATTGAAAAATTTATATCTTATAAATGGTGTGAATACTACATTGGGCCCTTAATGCAAACGTACTTTATAGCCTTGCATGAAATTCTTACTACATATCTATATCAGTCAGGTTTTACAGGTCTACATAATTTTTTTTCATATAAAATTTTCATTGGAGGCAAGTTACTTATAGTCACAAAAGCATCCTGATAGAATTTTAAAGCTTCTCCATTGAGAGATAGCTTGTGTTTATCATGCCCCTTGAGGGGAAGGAAAATTTAAGAGGTTTCAAACAAACAGTTGATTAATATCAACCACTAGTAATTAATCAGACTAAAGATAAAATGAGATTAAAATGGAGAGTGGATTCTTTTATGCCAGCTTTCATATTGCATAATTATGACTTCTACAATTTTATGGCCTGAGTTTCTTAAAATAAGAACCATCTTCAAAGACCATCAAATTTCCATTGCCCGTATCAGGACAACAAAAAAGTACCAGCAGATCTTTCTAGTCTCTCAACTTTTTCACGAATCACCTTTCAAATTTCAAATCATTAAAATAAAATTTAATGAGAAAATATAAAAATGGGAAATTCTTGCACTTCTTTATTATATCTCAGATTTGTTTGGGAATACAAAATCTGCTAGTGCAGTGATTCTCAACCTTTTCATCTCATGACAGACATAAACTACTAACATTCTGTGGAAAACCATGAAATTATCATTTTTCTGCTGATTATACAAAAATGGGTATAATTTTGATTTACACCAATGGCTATTGTTGTATTGGCTGTTTTTTAATTTGACAATGAGGTATCGCATGATTTAAAATTCTTGCAGCACACCAGTTGAAAATGACAGTGCTAGGGTAAGTTTCCTTTTTCTTACCAAGAGAAGATGGACTCAGCGTTTCAATTAAAAGGAGTATTTTTGAATATTCATTGTTTAGAAAGAGACACAAGATAGAGTAGACATTGTTTATCAACCAGAGTTTTAGAATGACAGAGGAGAGACAGACATATTCCATGGAGCAGATAGGAAACAGAAACAGACTTATGAATATTCATGGGGCACATACACCAGAACCAATTACATAGCTGTGGAGACAGTCTTTGCTGCCCACCAGTCTTCTTTGCCAACAGAACCTGATTTCGTTAAACAGCAGCACTGGGACAAGACCATGGTGAGTGAGGTCCTCACCTTGAGTGTCAAATTTAAGAGGGTGACGCCCCCCCCCCAAAAAAAAAACAACCCACCTACCCAAACAATACCTTAATTCAGTGGTTGGCAAACTCATTAGTTAACAGAGCCAAATATCAACAGTACAACTGAAATTTCTTTTGAGAGCTAAATTTTTAAAACAAACTATATAGATAGGTACATTTTTATTAACTTAACTAAGGTACTCCTAAGCTGGCCTTTGCTAAAAACTCAAAGGGCCAAAGAGCCGCAGTTTGCTGACCACTGCCTTTATGCAATGTTTTTAAAATTCTGCATTAATGACTTACAAAATCCCTAATGAACAAACGCCCACATGTTTAATGAAGACATTAGAAATCCAATAGGGCTTGATAGGAGACACTGCACTGATCAGATCCTGATTTAAAGCCCAGACTGTTTGTTCAGTATGAATTTTTTGGTCATGAATATTGACTTTTTAAATACTGCATTAATATATTATTTATCTTTATCACTAAATTCTGGGTGCCTCCTAAATATTGCATTGAAAATTGGGTCCTCGCCTCACCCTAGTTCCCGGCCGACTGGACTCAGGGTTCAGTTACGATTTTCTCCATGCCCATTTGGCAGACACCTCCTTTCCCCTTGTACCTAGAGTCAGTCACATGACTCAGTGCTGGCTACATGCACGTAAACAACTCTGCACATGAAAGATCCTCCTATGTTGTTGATTTCTGACATAAAACAGATGAGTCGAGATGCTGGGTATCCTCCAACCTCCTCTGCCTGCCTTTCAATGCTGCCTGCAGCCAGCCCAATGTGAAATAAACACAGGAAGCAAAAGTCAGTTCCATGAGGATGATCGAGTGAAATGAGGGAGCTGGGGCCTTGCTGACACTTCTGAACCAGCTCTTTACTTCTAGTTAGAGAACAATAAGTCTTCTTAAGACCTAAAATACTAAACGTCAGTAGTTATCTGTTACTTGAAGCCCAGATATTTCTAATTGATATTTTAAGCCTAATAGCCAGGCAGCTTTCAGAGTAAGTTTCTAAATCCCACTGCATTGATGACTTAAAATAGATCTTAATATTTCATCTCTGAATTGTTTCCTTCTACATAGCATGAAAAAGTGCTAAATCTAAAGTAGAATATAATTCTAAACTCTTTATATGTTTGTTAACTATGGAAATGTACAAAAATGAAAAATCAATCCATTCTTCATATAAACTATTAATTTTCCTATTAGATGAACATTTGTTAAACAAATGTTGTCAATGTCAACAATGTCAATAACATCTTAATTTCTATTTTTTCCTTTAATACGGAATCTGATTGTGTTATTATCTACGAGTTAAAGAGAGAAGGGAGTTTTCTCTAAGAGATAAAGAATATCTCAAATGCTAATAAATACCTTATTAGCCTAGTTTAAAGAGCAATAGAATGGTCACTGTGCTAAAACTTTTCAGATAAAAACCAAATTATGCCTATTTTTCACTTAAGGAAATTGAAACGAACCAGAAAAACAGTAAGAGATTTTATTTACATCTATGAAGTAATTAACAGCAGAAGTATAAAAATCACTTCTGGGGAAAAATTTTCTTTCCAAGGCCAGTTTTTTTAAAACATGAACCATGATGGTTTCCAAAAGTAGACTCCAATATCATGCCAGGATATAACAGCCTTCACAGAGGCACACACACAGCAGCCTAGGCCAATGTTTTTATATATAATGCTCGAAGCCAAAAGTCCATACCTGAGCTTTCAAAATGATAGTCACCACCAATAGATGACTATTTATATTTTAATTCAGGCAAATTGAAAATTCATTACTTCAGTTGCACTAGCGACATTTAAGTGGTCAGCAGCTGCACATGGCTAACACAACCATATTTGCCAGCATAAAGTCTGAGCATTCTCATCATCATAGGAAGTTCTATTGGACTGCTTTGCACCGGTAGGTCCTCTTACTGCCCCATGTCTAATTGCAGGAGTGAGAAGAAGTAAAAGACCACCTGCAGAAAATCAGCCCTGAAAGGAAAACAGGAGAGTTATACACATTACAACCAAAGGTACTGTGGCTAAATGAACGCCCCTCCCATTTCCTCCTTATGCTTACTATTACCTCTTTTATAAAATTTATTTTTATGGAATATATTGGGGTAACATTAGTTAATAAAATTATATAGGTTTCAGGAGTACAATTGCATAATTCATCATCAGTATATCGTAATGTGTATTCACCACCCCAAGTCAAGTCTCCTTCCAAGTAACTATAAATCAGCAGTGCTCGGATGTGATGACATGTCTCAAAGCACATATAAGTCAGAAATATTTTCTTGCAAAAATTACCCATGGGCCAGGACAATGTTTAAAGAAGAAACTTTCTACATAAATTATCTCTCTAATAACATCGTTATCCTAAATTATTAGGCTTTTTATTTTTTAAAACAACTTTGGGAGAAAACTTTACTGATTAAATAGTTTATGTGGTGGGTTTCCATCATAGACCTGAATATTTTGAACTTTAGGTAGCTTTCCTGACACACACATAGTTACACATTTTATTAAATGTTGCATAACATTTGTTCATAATTCACTTTCCCATTGTAAAGTTGTCACGTTATGCACAACTTTAGTGCTAAGGAAACTGAGCGTAGTGTTTTGACAAACTCGGGCTGCTTCGAAAGCAATTTGATTACTGGATCGTACATTCTTGGCAAGTCATTGCTTCTCCTCTACAGTTGGAACTTATACAATTTTTAAAATTAGGTTAATTTAGACACAATAACATTTACCAATGTAAATTCAACAACTTTTAACAAATGTATAAACCATGTCACCACCTCCTCAAGATGATATAAAAATTTGTATTAATTTATATGTTCTCTCACAAACCTTTGCAGTAAAATTTTTCCAATACCCTATAACCAAGAAACCAGGGTAGGTATTCTGTTACTTTAGTTTTCTCTTCTATAAAATGTCATATAAGATAATAATACATAATATGTAGTCTTTTGTATCTGGAATTTTCCACTCAGTATAATATTTTGAAGATTCATCCAGTTTGAGTCTTATTTTTTTTATTGTCTGTATTTTCCATCCTATCTAATAAAAGAGTACTATGGAAAATAACCATCACTCTGCTACAACCACAAGCCATGGCCATCAGCCAGTCAGGAACGAGTATGCAAATTAACCCCAACCAAGATGGCTACAGCCATGGAGAGAGCAGAAGGAAGGCTAGGTTTCCCCAGTGATGGAGGAAGCCAAGATTTCTGCATACCCTGGTCAGCCCAGGCCTCCACTTAAGGCTACAAAGTTTCAATTATAAAAGATAAATAAATCCCATATACCAGGGCCTCCACTTGGTTCGCCAGGGGGCATGGCCAGCCTGCAAAACACAACAGGCCCCTGGCCCAGGCCACCCCATGCCCCAAGGGAATCCCCATCCTGATCCAGGACACCCTTCAGGGCAAACCAGTTGGCCCCCACACATGCACCAGGCCTCTATCCTATCTAATAAAAGAGTAATATACAGATTGACCATCACTCCAACACACAAGATGGATGCCCCCATGTGGTCAAAGATTGTGCCCCCATGTGGACACAGATGGCCAGCGAGGAAAGGGCAGTTGGGAGGTTCCAGACCTGCAAGGGAGGGCAGTAGGGGGTTATTAAGCATCCAGGGGATGGCAGTTAGAGGTAAACAGCAGAGGAAGGAAGTTGGGGGCAAACAGGCTGGCAGGGGGGCAGTTAGACATCAATCAGGCTGGCAGAGAAGTGGTTAGGGGGTGATCAGGCTGGCAGGCAGAAGTGGTTAGGGGCAATCAGAAAGGCAGGCAGGCAAGCAGTTGGGAGCCAGTAGTCCTGGATTGTGAGAGGCAGCCGACATCCCTCAAGGGGTCCCAGATTGGATAGGGTGCAGGCTGAGCTGAAGGACACGCCCCCCTATGCACAAATTTCAAGCACCAGGTCTCTAGTTTTACATAATTAACTTGTCCACTCCCATTGATGACTTTTGAATTTTCCATATTGGTTAGTATAAATAAAACTGCTGTAAACTCTTGAGCACAAATCTTTTTGTAGACCCTATTTAGCTTTTCATTACCCTTGAGCAAATACCTATGAATGGGATTAATGGTATTTAGGGTAAGTGTATGTGTAACTTCTGAGGAAACTGTGTTTTCAAAAGTGGCTGTACCATCATAAATTACTAACAGCAAAGCATGGAGTCCAATCCCTCCACCTTTTTGCCAATGCTTAGTATTATCAGTCTTCTTAATCTTAGTCACTCTGCTGCATGTATAGAGGTATCTCACTATGGTTGTCATTTGTATTTTGTAAACCATAAATCTCTAGTCCATTTTTTAAAAAATTGTATTGCTTATTTTCTTGTTTTAAGAATTTATTTATGTATGTAGACACATGACCTTTAGTAAACATTGGTCTTGTAAATATTTTCACATAACATCTGGCATGCATTTCCAGGTATTCAATGGTGTTTTTTAATTTTGCTGTGGTCAAATTTCAGATTTTCATTTATATGCTTTCTGTGTCTTTGCCTAATCTAAAGTCACAGAAAAATTTTTCATAGATTTTTATAAATTCAGTTCTTTAGGTCTATGATCCATTTCAGCTAATTTTGCCTTAGAGATGTCCAATATCTCCAATACTATTTGTTGAAAGAACAATTATCTCCTCAGGAAATTACCATGGCCACTTGTTTAAAATTAACTGACAATATCTATGGGGGTCTAGTTCTGGTCTCTGATTTCTATTCCATTGATTTATATGTTCATCCTTATTGAACCACATTATCTTGAAGTCAGGTGCTCGAACGTATTCTAAGCATGATCATTTTAAAATATTTTCAATTTTTCTAAATATCTTGCATTTCCATATAAGTTTCAAAAACCGCTTTTCAATTTATATAATAGAAGAACAGTAAAATTTAGTTAAATTTGTAACAAATCTATAGATTGCTATTCATGTGTTATAGCTGCAATACATATGGTATAAATTGATATCTTAAGACTGAATCTTCTGACTTATAAATATTTGTCATTTGTTTAGGTCATTTTAATTTTCTTAGTAATGTTTTACAGTTTTCAAAATTCAGCTACACATATCTTGTTAAATATATACTTATTTCTTATCTATAATACTACTGTAAAGGATACCACTTAATTTCAATTTCTAATTATTAGTTGACAATACATCATAATGCGACAATATTTTATATTCACTACATTATGTTTAAATCATGAGAAATTCACTTGTTAGCTTTGATACTTTTAAAAAATTTAATCAGAATGTCTCATATAGAAAACTCATTTGCCAAGAAGAGTTGCAATTCTCCCTTTCCAATCTGTATGCCATCTATTTGTTTATCATATTACTTTTATTAAAATATAGGTATATTTATTAATTTTAATAAAATATTAGAAATTATTTATCTATTATTACATTTCAGAGTGGTTAGAACAATGATAATTAAATCACTGATTGGTAAGAGGCAACTTACTTGTGTGGAAAGCATTCAGCTTTTAACCATTAAGTATCATGTTAGATTTAGATTTATTAAGATGACTTTTTTCATGTTGTAGCAATACGTTTAACTCCTAGTTTTTTTGTGTATACATTTACTGGTCTGTAGTTTTATATTTTGAAATGTCTTATCTGGCACAAAACTCAAAAATGCAAATGAGAATGACAATTTTCATTTACCTTCTGAGAGCTATGAGAAGCAGGTTGCTAGCCATTCCTGGTGTCAGAATCTGGTCTCATGGATTTCAGTTGATAGAATGTGTAGTCTACCTCACATGCCACTGCAACTTGTCACACGGTGGGTTGGAGGAATCTGTTCATTTTGGCAGTTAGCACACAATATCAATGAGCTCTTTATTATGCACGAAATTTGTGCATGGGAGGCGGGGGCTGTTCCTCAGCCCAGCCTGTACCTTCTCCAATCTGGGACCCCTCAAGGGAAGTCCGACTGCCCGTTTAGGCCCGATCCTACTGAGATCCTACATCCTTCTCATAATCCACGACTGCTGGCTCCAAACTGCTCGCCTGCCTGCTTCCCTGATTACCTCTAACCGCTTCTGCCTGCCAGCCTGATCACCCCTAACCACTATCCTGCCAGCCTGATTGATGTTTAACTGCTTCCCTGCCAGCTTGTTTGCCCCCAACTTTCCTCCTCTGCCAGCCTGGTCATCCCTAACTGCCCTCCCCTCCAGGCCTGGTCCCTCCCAACTGCCTTCTCCTGCTGGCCATCTTGTGGTGGCCATCTTGTCTCCACATGGGGGCAGGATTTTTGACCACATGGGGGCAGCCATTTTGTGTGTTGGAATGATGGTCAATCTGCATATTACTCTTTTATTAGATAGGATAGAGGCCTGGTGCATGGGTGGGGGCCAGCTGGTCTGCCCTGAAGGGTGCTCAGGATCAGGGTGGGGGTTCCTTTGGTGCGTGGGGCGGCCTGGGTGAAGAGCCTGTGTGTGGTTTTGTAGGCCAGCCACACCTCCCAGCGACCCAAGTGGAGGCTCTGGGATTTGGGATTAATTTATGTTCTACAAATGAAACTTTGTAGCCTGGAGCGGAGCCAAGCCTTCTGCATGCTCTGTGGTGACAGCCATTTCTTTTTTAAATTCTATAATTGAAATTTTGTAGCCTAGAGTGGAGACCTAGACACTAGGGCTACAGAAGCTTGGCTTCCTCTATCGCCTTGGCAACCCTAGCCTCTGCTCTCTCCAGCTCTGTGGCTGCTGCCATTTCTATTGGGATATATCTTCTAAAATTGAAACTTTGTAGTACTGAGTGGAGGCTTAGGCCAGCAAAATCAGGAGGAAAGCTTGGCTTCCTCCGTTGCCAGGGAAACCCAAGCCTCCCTGCTGCTCTCAGTGGCAGCAGCCATCTTGGTTGGGGTTTATTTGCTCCTGATTGGCCGGTGGGTGTCACTTGTATGCATGGCATGATCGGAGGTATGGTCAATTTGCATATTACTCTTTTATTAGATAGGATGAGAACACCTCCTGCCTCATGCAAGACATATGTGCTCAGGCTCTCTGAAGTCCACTCCTGAGCCACATGAGGGAAATGGGAAAGCAAAGAGAAATCAGACATAACTCCTCTGAGAACCACAGTAGAACTCTGGCTCTTCTTCATACAGTAATAAAAGACCTGCCGGAAAATTAAAAGTTAAGGTATTGATTATATTAGTAGACAAACTAAATTAGATTTTTGAGCCTCATTGGAGTCTTTTCTTTGTCACAACGATGACAGAAACATTTCAGCACCACTATCTGCTAGAGTTGGCCTAATGTTTTGTCTCTCAGATGTAGCCATGGCTGCTTATCTTGCCTTCATACTAGAACGCAAGAGGTCATAAGTCCAAGAAAAATACTGCATAATTAAAACTTTACACTCCATACATTTAACCTATAACTCTTCCTTCATGTGTAAAATAAGGACAAGATTTTTATTTACCTTCCATGTGACAAACAGATAAATTAGCCATTTAATGCTTAGGAAGGCTATGATATGCTTAAAGATGAATAAAACACAGTAACATACTATTTGAGGCCAAATAAAATGAAGGTTTTAAATCAGAATTCTGACAGTAAGTTTATAAAAATCGTATTCCCAGTTTTAAGGCAATCGCATTGAACTACTTCACTTATAAAGTATTCCATTTGTACTCTTAAAATAATAAAAACTATTTCCACCAAGACAAATCAATCAAAACACAAAAATTTTATCTTAGGATAAAATATAGATGTTCACTCATAAATTATTTCACTAGTGGCCCCAGAACACAAAAGTAATACAAAATTTATTGTTAATTCTCAAAACTCAATAAATCACTTTCAGAACCTAATCATTATTTATTAAAAAAAAATCATACAACAGGGAGCATTTCAGGGTCTCATCAGTCAAAAGTTCAATAACATCAACAAAGTACAATGCAGGTCTCAGAATCAATTTATTTAATGAATAACTCATAGAGATGTTAGAAGAAAATGCAGTGTAGAACCACTAACACCTCTATGCGTTTTTAAATAATCATGATATACCTACAAAATAGAATTGGAAAGCGGTATATTTTTTAATATATTTTTTTCTCAGATAGCAAACTAGCAGCAGACTTTAAAATAAAAAATGTATTCCCAAATGCCGTTTTCAGTGTCAAAGGCAGGCAGTGTGTTTGTACTTTAGTTGCTTCACTTGCAAACTGGGTTTGAATATTTTGCCCAATATGATTTTGACAGTACTTTATAGTATATGAAACATTCATGTATGCATAACAAAAGTCAAAATATTTATTGGACAATGGACTTTTTAGGGATCCAAATAACACTTTCTTCCCCAAGTAAACTCACAGGAGAATAACACATCTCCTGTTAATGAAACCAAATAGAATCACACTTGGTTTATGTAAATTTTAGTTTTTACAGAGAAAAGCATTGAATTCAAGAGAGTTTGATCCCTTTGCCATGATTTGCTGATCTGTTGAATTAATGAGTTTGCCGACCACTGGGACAGGGGCTTAATCACAAGAAACAACAACAACCTGTAATTATTAGAATCAAGAGTCTAGGTCAGTGGTCAGCAAACTCATTAGTCAACAGAGCGGCAAACCACAGTTCGTGAGCCTCATGTGGCTAGAGAGCCGCAGTTTGCTGACCACTGCCCTAGCTGATTTAGCTCAGTGAATAGAGCATTGGCCTGCAGACTGAAGAGTCCCAGGTTCAATTCCATTCAAGGGGACATGCCCAGGTTGTAGGCTCGATCCCCACTAGGGGGTGTGCAAAAGGCAGCTAATCAATGATTCTCTCTCATCATTGATGATTCTTTCTCTCTCTCTCCCTCTCCCTTCCTCTCTGAAATCAATAAAATACATATATATTAAAAAAAGAAATGTATTTTAAAAATTCAAATGAGGTTGCCCAAGTTACACCCTGTGTAGTTCAAAGTTCAGCAGGTAGTAGGCCAAGCAACGCCAGTGCTCCAGGGACTGTGGCAAGTCAAGGGAAAATAGGAAGAGGCAGGGCAAAGGGCAGGTTGGCAGTTAGCAGAGCAAAAGGAAATGTGTACGTGGCCACTTTGCAAGCTGGTAGGAGACAGCCTCTCAGAGGTGGAAGAGGCGGGGGTCCCCAGGAGTTAATATGCAGAAGATTCAACAGAGAGGCACAAAACATGTCATATATTTTTATTGTCAACATTAACAAATAAATGCTTTTACCACATACATGAACACTGTAAAATGTAATTATGTGATTCAAAAGAAAAATAGAAGATCCATAAAAAATAATCGTTAATCCTGTGGAATCAGACTAGAACCCAAGTTTAAGATTCTGTGCAGAATTCTTTCAGTCACCTTTGACTCCATGAGGGGATAAAGGCAACTGTTCAAATTCAAGGAACAAGTGCCCCACCCTGGTTCTGCCCACTGATGGCCCAAGCTAGCATACACATTTTGATCCCTTCAGATGCCCTCCCTAAGATCTGGGGTCAGTTGTTGCTAATCTTTTATCAAGTGTCCATAAAGCTGTCTGAATTAAGTTCCAAAATGATTCTCAGGCCAATCAATTGATCCCCATGTAGGAAGACACTCAACAAGAACACCAAGGAGTCAGAGATAAAGATCTTAGGGGCCTAAGATTGGAATTACTCTTAACCGTGCCCTGCCTGATTCTGCAGGCAGGAGTGATTTTAGGCTTTCATACCAATTGCCACCAGCTAAGCTACTAAAGAAAAGGCTCCAAATTAGTCACAATATTAAGGCTCCAATGCAAAGAAAGCCTGAGTGAGACATGACTCACCCCATCAGTGGCCTTTCTCCGTGCTTAACGTAAAATTGCTCCCCATAAACCAACTCCTATAACTGTAGCCTGCTCTCGAAATCGCTAGGTTAAACTTTAATCAATAAACAAACAAAAGCAGAATATGGCATGGTCGCCTCAGCGAGCATTAAACATTTAAAACTCATTTCAGAGGTGGTTATGAGACTCAGTAAGCATGCTGAGAAACATGATGTCTTGAATGGTCCCTATATTTTTCCCCTCTTTACTGGAATAGATTTTAAGCAAATGACAAGGATATAAGTGTGAATGGTTGTCTGTAATGGGCAGGGTGTTTTAGCAGCCCCTGCACACTCAGGAATACATATGCCAGAACATGCAGCCAGGGAGCAACCTTGCAAACCCAGCCAGCTGTTAGAGCATGTTGAGCAATGAACTCCGGCAGACAAGAGAAGCCCGCAGAGGCTAGGGAAAATAGTCCTGCCACATCTTCTGCCTGGCCAGGTACATCGAATCAAGACTTCCATGAAGGAAAGGGGTGGGAAGGATAAAAAGGATAAAAGGTTTCAAATACATGGTGACTCAGTTCTGGGTGATGAGCTCACAATGCAATGTACAGATGTTGTATTAGAGAATTGGACACCTCATATTTATGTAATGTTATTAACCAATGTTATCCCAATAAATTTAATTACACTTTAAAAATTTAAATAAATAAAATGTTGTTTTTTTAAAAACTTCAATAAGATGTGCTTATGCCTGCCCAGCATGGCTCAGTGGTTGAGCATTGACTTATGAACGAGGAGAGGTTGCAGTTCAATTCCTGGTGTGGAGCATGCATGAGTCAGCCAATCAATGATTTTCTCTCGTCATGGGTGCTTCTATCTCTCTCTCTCCCTCTCACTTACTCTCTGAAATAAATAAAAACACATTTAAAAAAAAAAAGATGTGCTTAGCTGCATTAAGACGTTGCTATAGCATCTGGTTCACTTCACCAATAGCCTCTGTGCAGAGTGCCTCCAGGGTTACCACACTAACTCATGATATTCTAAATGTACATGGAAACCAAGATCTTGCAAGTCAAGGTGATCCAGTCCTTTTCATATTTCTCCCTTATCAGTATTTCATCGTGCTTTCTCAATCTCTCTTGCGGAGTCATGTGTTACAGAAAAGTGGCCATGTAGGTGATCAGTGGCCACCTGTTCAGCTGTAACATGAGCCATTTCAAGGACAGACAGGGAATCTTTGTGTGTGATTTTGGTCAAGCCTTATCCCTTGTACAGAGAAGCATGCTCTTTTCTTCCTAAAAGCCCCTGTACTCTGGACCCTTGCCCTACCTATTCCTTCTCAGCTGACATGGAAGTTCTCAGGAATTCCTGCCCCTCCAGCCACCCCCACCCACTAACTTTCCTACATCCTGGGTGCCTTGGCCACTCTCCCTACAGCCTCACTGGAGGTAGAGTCTCTTCCTGTAAGCTAATCCCCCACATCCTACCCCTCCTACAGCCCTGGACTTTGCCTAATCAATTATCTCCCCCTCTCTCTTCTCTCTTCAGCCTCTTGCATAACCTGGCTCCTTCCCCTTGCCATTTAGGGATGCTTAAATAATGCTCTCTTAATAGCCATCCCTTATCCTCATGTCCCTGCTGGCTGAGACAATAGTTCTCTTTTTATATTGAATTCTTCATCCCACATTTATCCCTCGGCTCATCGTCATGTAAGTGTTTCCTCCTGTACTGTCCTAAACCTGCTCTGATAAATGCTATTTGTTTTTGGTTGAATGGGGACCCTCCCCCAAAAAGACTTATTGAAATCCTAATCTTGAATACCTGTGAATATCGCCTTATTTAGAAATAGAGCCTCTACAGAAGTAATTAGTTGCATTGAAGTCATGCTGGGTTAGGATGAGCCCTAGATGCAATATAATTGGTGTCATTATAAGAAGAGGAGAGGACAAAAAGACACACAGAGAGAAGGCCATGTAGCTACAGACTCAGAGGCTAGAGTGATGAGTCTACATGTCAAAGAAGGTCAATGATTGCTAACAACCCTCAGAAACTATAAAGAGTAAAAGAAGGATTCTTGCCTGGAGCCTTCAGAGAGAACATGGATCTCCCGACACCTGATTTCAGACTTCTGGCCTGCAGAACTATTCCAGAAGAGATCTCTGCTCCTTTAAGCCACCCAGTTTACAGTGTTTCGGTACAGCAGCACTAAGAAACTAATATACTATTGCTTTTCTTGGAACACAGGATTTCCAGTGCTAACCTAGGAAAGTCCCTGGCAAACCAGGGTGAGTTTCTCACTCTATGCTCTGGCCCACATCTTCCTTAACTCTGCATCACTGAGTACTATGTGGCCACCTCCCTCTTGAAAAGTCACCTGTTCTTATTCTCAACTCGATAATTCCTTCTGATGGGAGGTAAAATCCAGGCTTTCTCCATCTGACATCATCACATTCCTCAAATCTGTTTCCCCTTCTTTCTTCCATATGGGATAAACAGCCAAGAACTTGGGGATCATATGCAGTGCTTCATTCTCCCTCATATACCCATTAAATCATCAACAAAATCCCCTTCAAACTCTTAGAATCCACCCAGTTCTTCCCATTTCTACTACTGCTCCCTCTGCCCAGACCCACATTACTGTGCCCTCTGATCAGAGCAGCAGTCTCAGAATGGGCTGTCCCTGTCATCATGTTGCCACCCTCCAAGCTGAGCCTGTCCAGATAGCTGGGGGACTTCCTGTCCATGCCTCTTACAGGACACTATTCTCCCCTCCCTCACTTCAGGACCAATACACGTGTTCTCTCCCTGGAATACCTCCCCCTTCCAAAGATTTACACACACCTGCTTACTATCTCTGGGGCTGAGCTCTGGCATCACCTCATCCTAGGAAGCTTCCTTAATCAAACTCCTTTAGACGGGCTGTCTGTGTCAGATGCCCCTCTGCTAGGCTCCCATAGGCCCTAGCAATGATACCCAATAGGTCCCTTAGTAGGATATAACACAATGGTACTTTTAGTTTATATTCCTAAAGGTATTCTAATATCTTCACACAGACTGTGTTTTTTGCCTCTAGCTCCTCAATATTTAGCAGACTCTCTTACATAATAGGTACCAATTAAATGTCTGTTGTACATTCACTCCTAATTAAGAATGTGCAAATTAAAATAAGCTGAGATGCCACTTATGAGCTATAAGATTGGCTCAAATCCAAACATCTAATAGTATACTTTGTGGGAAAGGCTGGTCGTAAACAGATACTCATATCCAGAGCAAAGAGAATGCAAAATGGCACAACCTTCATTAATGGAAATTGGGCAATATCTATCAAACCACATGTGCATTTACCTTTTGACACAGCAATCCCAATTCTAGGAATGTCTCCCAATGGTACTATTGCAAAAATATTAAAATTTGACTGCAGGAGGCGCTAGTCATTTTAATGGCCCATTAAATAGACTATTTTAATGGCCCATTTTAATAGTCCATGATCACAAATGACAGAAAATAACCTAACTATGTTCATCACATAGTAAGAGCTAAGTGGCTATAAAAAGAAATGACATAAATCTATACTACTAGTGAGTGGTCTCCAGGATATATCATTATGTCAAAAAATGCTACATAGAGAACAGTATGTATGTATGCAAGCTTTTATCTAAGAAAGGAGGGCAAGAATATGTGAGTATACATATATTTTTGTATTAAAAAAGAAGCATGAACTTTAAACACTAAGTAAAAGGTTAGCTAAAAGCAGAGACTAAACAGTTTGAGGAAAAGGGGAAGAAAAGCTAGTTTCCTTGAACATCCTTGTGTGATGGATTTGACTTTGAAGCAACACAACACATAATATTGAGATGTAAATTTTAAAAATCTCTAAAAAACAAAAAAAATTCAACAAAACTAGTTGCATTTTGAGTTGGCATAACCATACAAGAGGAAATTATTTAAAGTGATTTCAAAGCAGTAATTCTGCTTTAATCTCCCAATGAAATGTATATGCTAACAATGAAAGGAAAACCATCGCACAGGATTTTCAGTAGTCAAAAATGATTCCAGTTGCATGACACTTATTCTGAAACAGCTGGGTATCTTTTCAGGAAAAGGCAAAGGAATAATTATATTGGCTACAGAGACTCAGGATTCTATGCACTGGAGAGAAAGATGTAGACAGAAGACAGAAGAGGTTCAGGAATACCTGACAGTCCGGAGGTGACGTGAAACTAACTGTCTAGACCGTATATATGGTGCATTTTCAAAAAACGTTTCCTCAGGTCAAAACACCTAACTGAGCACCTCCATGCAACATCAGCCAAAAATGGCAGGTTGTTGGGTCTACAGAAGGAAATGACTATGAGGAAAGAGGAGTCAGCGACATCTGTTGTCCCAGAGAGTCAGCACGTTATCAGAAGCAACATGGGTTGTGTCAAAAGAACTCAGGAGCCAAATTCACAAGGCTCCCAGGTGCTTGAGATGTGATTTCATCATCTATACGAACAAAAACTGTAACTGCTTCAAATAATGTATCAAACATTACACCCATGTATTAATAATAACTCAAATAACCAGTCCTGGCTGGTGTGGCTCCATTGGTTGTGGTCTGGGGTTTGATTCCTGCTCAGGGCACATACCCAGTTGTGAGTTTAATGCCTCGGTCGACAGTTGTATCAGAAGCAAACGACCCATGTTTCTCTCTCTCTCTCTCTCTCTCTCTCTCTCTCTCTCTCTCTCTCTCTCCCCTCTTTCTCTCTCTCTAACTCTCTCTCTCTCTCTCTCACTCTCTCTCCAATTAAAAAAAACATATCCTCGCCGAAACCGGTTTGGCTCAGTGGTAGAGCATCGGCCTTTGGACTGAAAGGTCCCGGGTTCGATTCCGGGCAAGGGCATGTACCTTGGCTGCGGGCACATCTCCAGTAGGGGGTGTGCAAGAGGCAGCTGATCGATGTTTCTCTCTCATCGATGTTTCTGACTTTCTATCCCTCTCTCTTCCTCTCTGTGAAAAATCAATAAAATATATTTTAAAAAATAAAATAAAATAAATAAAAAAAACATATCCTCTAGTGAGAATTAAAATCGCCATCATCATCAAAATAAGAAAAATAAACAAAAAAAGCAAACACTACACTTTATTTGTCCTCTTTGGGTAATGCTGAAAAAAATGACTCACCAGTCTTAAAGAAACTGATTCAGCCATTCCTATATAAGGGGTACCCTCAGGATAATCAAATAAGATGATGACGAAAAGTTGTTTTGTATAGAAATGTTCTCGCCATTAAATAAAGAAGAATGACAAGATGAGGAGATTCCAGGTTTGTACCCATAAATAAATCAGTAAATTTAGGCAGTGATCATCAATGACTGCTAACTTCACACCCAGTCATTATCTGCCTCCAATGGAAGTACACAGCACCATCCATGACAGAGTGGAGACAAAAGATCTGAACTTGAATCTAAGCAGCCTTGATACTGCTACAAATCCACAGGTACGTTCAAGTCAGAAGGACATTTGAACAACACCAATGGGATGCATTTGGCAAAACCTATACAGTGGGAAATTCTATACTATTAAGAACTTAGAGTTTTCTTACATAATTAACTTGCAAGGGGAGCAACAACAAGAAACAGTAAACAATTAAAAGGACTCAAAAGATGCACGACCGATTGCAGTATGTAAACTTAATTTAGATCTTCATTTAATCCCACTGTTACAAAAATGCGTAAGCATCCATAAGACTCTGGGATCTCACAATACTCACCGAATGTCTGGTGACATTATAGATTTATTGTTTTTGTCTGTTTGATATGATAATGGTATTTTAAGTTCTCTTTTTTGACAGTCAAACTGAAATATTAAAGATACAATTATATGATTTATTCAGTTTGCTTCAAAATAATTTGGTAGGTATGGTGTGGACTAAAAGTAAGGATTTATCTAAAACACAAACACACACACACACACACACACATGGGCCATGAATTAATAAATACAGAATTTGGCTGTTTCTTAAGCTATTTTTCTATTTTTGTCTATTTGAAATTGTTATGATACAAGGTTTAAAAAGTAATAAAACATAAAATTATTGGGCGGATTATTAAAATACAATGACTGAATAAGTATTCACTTGATAATATAACTGTGAGTTCGTTGAGGACAGGGATAAAGACATTTCATTTTCTTCCTGCATGCTGAGTGTCCAGGGTAAAAAGAACCCTAAATAAATTCTAATTAATAAAAAAACACATGAGTGGATACACATACCAATTCATTAATCCCACTGATCCACAGAGGAACAGAGACAATTAAACCAATTCTGTCTGCCATGCAATGCCAGTGAGGAACACAAATCACATGTTTTGTGGCAAGACTAATAAGGTTTTTTGGAAAATGCTAAGCTGAGCTGAGCTGAGCTGAGATTTTTGTTGTTGTTATTTTCCTTGACTTTGGTGTCATGTCTGTGGGTCACATTTGTACCTCCTGGTTCAAAGGCCCAGGATGCGCTCAGCACCTTTTAACAGTGGTCTCAACACAGGGGCTTCCTTATCTGTGAAAACTCTTGAGTTAGTGATCTGTTTCTTCTGGACATGAAATTCTGGCAAAGAAGGATTTCATATTTTTGCTACTATTTTGAACAATGTCTAAAATAAGAGTAATGGGGCAACTGCTAGCCTCTGTCACTGAGTGTGGAAAGTGCCGTGGCACTCAGAGCATGCCTGTCCCTTACCTTTATAGGAAATGACTGGGTGCTCCGCTCTCTGGCACTGAGGAGTGTCTGTCGTGGGCTGGGCCAGCCTCCACCAGCCCAGGCTGGAGAACAGCCACGCGATGACACAGGGGCCCTTCATGGTGGGCAGGAGGGCTTGGGCTCTGTGCTTGTCTTTAACCAGAAGCTCGTCCTCCCGTCATGTGGGAAAAGTGCCTGAAACACAAAGAATACCTGGATGGAACCGAGCTCAGGGGTTCTGGTGGTGGCCTTTTGGTCATGCCCTGTTACCACTAACGAAAAGAAAAGAGAAGAGAAGAGAGGAGAAGAGGAGAGGGGAGGGGAGGGGAGGGGAGGGGAGGGGAGGGGAGGGGAGGGAGCTGAGAGCTTAGACAAGCAGATGTTTTTCTAGCTTCTATGTCAGATACATATGAGTGTATGTGTGCCTCAATAAGGACCTTTTTCTCACAATAATTTCATGAGATAACCCATTTTTTATTAAAAAAAAGAAATGTTCAAGGTTAAGATCCATGGAAACATCATGGTTACTTTCCATGGAATGCAGTTTAAGGGCTGTGATCATCAATTGGTTTTCCCTTAGAACATGCAAACACACACCTCTCTGTGGAAACCCTGAGAACCCTGCCCTTCCTTTTTAATATTCAAAATACCCTATTTAATAAGGCCATAACCATTGTCATGGACTTATTAATATGCTACCCGACTCTTAAAACTTGCCCATGTTTAGTGAATTTATCCTTTGAAATGGATAGATGACCTGCAAAGTCTCTGGCTAGAGAGCAAATATAAATTCAATGAAATCTATATTGAGCACCTACTGGGTGAGATGAAATTACTATACTGGGAGTGCTGATACTTGAAAGCCTATGAATAATTTAAAAGATGAATAAGCTTTAAAATAAGATAGGCTTGTAAAAATAACTATAATCCAAGTTGTTAAAAAGCCATAAAAAGAAGCAGGAATGCGGTGGGAGTTGAGAGTCCTCATGCTATTTAGACAGTGAAGGGTGTAACCACAGAGGGGCTCACGTTTGAGTTTCATTTTGGAGGATAAAGAGGATTTCAACAGATGGAGATTTCTGGAAGTGCATTCCATGCCAAAGAAAAAGGATGAAAGGATGCCCTAAAGAGGCAAGAGGAAGGAGTAGGCAATGTGTTTTGGGAACAGTTTGCTATACTTGACCCAAACACCAGAGGATATAAAAGGAGATATAGTGGGAAGCAGAGTAGGTTGGGTTAAGGTTTGGAAGGCAAACTATCCTAATGTCCAAGGACTCTATATTTAGGGAACAAGCTACCATATTACATTAATATTACATTAGATGAAATGTTAATAAAATTATTCTTACAATACTGTACTTGGGAAATTGGGTAGAAAGGAGAAGTTTCTTTGAGGACACTGCAATTCCTCAGAAGAGAAATAAATGAAGCTGCGACTTCTAATGGTGTCAATGTGAATAAAAATTCAGGCAAACATTCAAAGTGATGGGTTAGCGAAAGTATGCCAAATTAAAGAAGGCTACAGGTTCTCTGAAATTCCACTGTTAAGGTTGGGCTCTGACCCCTCCCTTGAATTAGGGTTGTCAATGTGACCATGTGGCTCATCAGATACAACAGAAGTGATGGTGTGCTCGGTTCCAAGCCCAGCCCCTAATACTGCAAGTGTCTATTTCCTATCTCTTAGCACATGCTGTTTGAGCACTGAAACCCCAGGTAAGAAATCCAGCTACCCTGAGCCTGCCATACTAGAGAGACCACCTAGAAGAGCTCTAGTGACATTGCCCACAGAGCCCAGCCTCCCAGCCCTCCCACCAAGGCACCTGACATGTGAGTAAATGTGGAAGCCACTGATGACTTCAGTAGGGATGAGAGAAAAGCAATCACCCCGGTGAGCCCTGTCCAAATTCCTAACCAGCAAAGTGTGAAATGAAATAAAATGATCATTGCTCTAATCTGCGAAATGTAGGGAAACAGAAAGTAAAGAAGCCTGGATGGACTCAAGACAGAGAATATACGAGGCTGTGAAGATGGTAGTGCCATTGTGTAATATGATAATCAACAGAAGAATTTTGTTTACAGGAGAATATAATCACTTGGTTTTGTGCACGTTGGGTTTAAGATGCTGAGAGAATACTTAAGGAAAAGCAGCAGACTTGAACATCCAGGCTGGGTGCTCATATAAAAAGAAGACAGAGACTGCATACAATGTTTGGGAAGGTTAAAATCATGGGAGTGGTTAAATTCACCAGGGGAAAGCATGAGGAGGGGAAAGGAGGAGACAAATAAAGTTTTATGTTTGTTTAGACGCTGCTAATTAAATAGTCATAACACAAAGATGAGAAGAAAATCAGAGATATCTCACCAAGCAAAAATGGAGATCAAGTTAGATTTAAAAATATAACACTATTTAAAAAGAGACCTGTTCAGCCGAGACCGGTTTGGCTCAGTGGATAGAGCGACGGACTGTGGACTGAAGGGTCCCAGGTTTGATTCCGGCAAGGGCATGTACCTTGGCTGCGGGCACATCCCCAGTAGGGGGCGTGCAAGAGGCAGCTGATCGATGTCTCTCTCTCTCTCATTGATGTTTCTGACTTCCTATCCCTCTCCCTTCCGCTCTGTAAAAAAATCAATAAAATATATTTAATAAAAATTAAAAAAATAAAAAGAGACCTGTTCAACTGCATCCCAATGTGCCAGACCAATGCTTTAGTGAAAAGGCAGTCAATGATCAATTTGGGGGGATAGCCCAACCAGCATGGCTCAGTGGTTGAGCATGGACCTATGAACCAGGAGGTCAGGGTTTGCTTTCCAGTCAGGGCACTTACTCAGGTTGCAGGCTCAATCCCCAGTGCGGGGTGGGGAAAAGAGGGGCACATGCAGGGGGCAGGTGTCCAATGATTCCCTCTCATCATTGATATTTCCCTCTCCCTTCCTCCCTGGAATCAATAAAAATATATTTTTTTAAAAATTAGGGAAATAGTTTCAGTAAAACAAGAGACAAATCCCTATGTCAAAGAACCAAAAAGGATTAGAGGGAGAAAAAGTGGGCTAGAACATGGATGACTAACTTGAATGCCAGGTAAGCAAAGAACATTCAATGAAACCAGAGAAGCACTAAACAGTCAATGTTATGAAACGTTTGGTATAAAGAAAACAGATCATGAAATGTGGCTTCTGAGAAGTAGTGAGTGGAAAGAGACTGTAGATTTAAGAGGGAGAGGAGATACCAAATAGAAGACCCCCCAAAATGCAAAAGTGGGAAGCTATTAGAGACCTTATAACGGATGTGGTTATAAATGAGGAAAAGAGGCCTCATCCTCTAACAAAGTGTCCCCTGAATATATGGTGAGATTTCACAAAGAAGGCACATAAATTTTAGGGGGCATCAGATTTCTTAATCTCTATATTTTGAGTCTCATTGACTCAATGCTCCCATTGAAGAAAATGTACACACTGAGCAGAAGACGGTGGAGGGACTATAAGTCATGACTAAGCTAAAGTACGGCTTCATAGGAATCAGGGACCCTGAGCATGAAGGTGGAGGAAGCAATGCAGAGGAAAATTGGGAGGTGGGGGGTGAGGGTGGGGCACATGTCCAATGGGGCCACAACCCCTGCCCAGACACGATGCGCCCTGATGGACAATGAAGGCATAGGAGTTATTTTTTTCCTGGGTTATAAAACTAAAAGATGGTTAATTTCACTCTGGGAAAAGATGTCATAGTCTGAAAAACTGGGCAAGACTCTAGAATTTCAGTCTAGAGGTAACTACGTGCAGTAGCCCTCCTTGTCTCATCCTTCTGACCTGAGACTTATCACAGGAAATTTCATCAGTAACACAGAGTAACACTTTAGTTAGAGAGGCTTCAGATGTAATTTAGTTCTGTTCAGAGCAAGGGCATCTGAAGCACCCTCACCAGCCCGTTGGAGATAGATCATCCCCGATCATGTCAAAACAAACCAGCGATGATAAAATAATGCAGGAAGGCTGGTGAAAGCACCACTAAACCCTCAGAAAGTACTAGCTCTGTAGCAGGCATGACACCACACATTCACACTGTGCCTGGCACCCAACGGGCACCCAGAGCAGTACCCCTGACACATTATCTCTCACGGGGCAACCCTGCATCGGAGATGGATGGGCCACTGCCTCAGCCTGACCTCCCAGCCTGAGTTCAAGTCAACTAGAAACTATAAGCAAATTTTTCTCTTGCACATGATTTTTCAATGTGTCAAGCCCACACCAAGATAGACTCTCCTGCGCTACCTATGAAATGAGTTCCACTGAACAACCATCCATTGAAATTGTCTAATGTCAACAGCCATGAACTTCTCACCTCAGTGTCAGCATCTTTGCCTTCTGAAGGAAAGATGGGGAAAAACAGCGCAAGTGCCTGGATGTGGAAAGGGACCATTAGAGAAGGAGGAGATGCCACGTCAAGAGGAGAGCAGCTAAAACGGGACGCGTAGGCCCACGATGGTGAGATGAAATTACATGTTTGCCATGAAAAACTAAGTGAAGCACTTTTAATGAGAACAGGTGAATTTTAGAAGTTTATAATTTTCAGACTACATAACATGTTACCTTTTTTCTTAAAATAAAGGGACTATAAACAATCCTCGTGGTAAGATGCTAGGGCAGGGTATTCACCACCTTTATTTACAGAGTGGGCTTTTCTGAGCAGCCTGCCATGCATGACTAACTCCCAAATGCCTTCACACTAAAGAGGCTCCATCCTCGACTACATAATTCCATCTTCCACTGAGTCACAGAGCTCTGGCCTCTCAGTGACAGAGGTGTGGAGGCACATAATTATACCAGGGATTTCAGTGCTCGATCTCAGCACTGTGACATTTACAGCCAGATCATTCTTTATTCCGGGAACTGTTTGGTGCATTTAACAACATCCCTGGCTAAATGCCAGTAGCACCCCCGCCCCATCTGTGCCAACTCAAATTGTCTCCAGACCCTGCCAGTAGTCACCCCTGATTGAGAACCTCCAATTTGTGTGCACCTCTCCCTCTTTAGAAATTAAATAAGCTATCATCGCTTGAAAAATTATTTAAATACTAGTGGCCCAGTGCATGAAATTCGTGCATGAGGCAGGGGGTGTCCCTCAGCCCAGCCTGCATCCTTTTCCAATCTGGGACCCCTCAGGGGACGTCTGAGTACTGGTTTAGGCCTGTAGGATCAGGCCTCAACCAGCAGTTGGACATCTCTCTCGCAATCCGGGACCACTGGCTCCTAACAGCTCACCTGCCTGCCTGCCTGTTTGCTCCTAACCACTCTGCCTCCGAGCCTGCTCACCCCCAACAACACCCGTGCTAGCCTGCTAACCCCCAACTGCCCTCCACCCCCAGCCTGATCACCCCAACTGTCCTCCTCTCCTCGCCTGATTGCCCCTAACTGTCTCTGCCTTGGCCTTGCCACCATGGCTTTGTCCAGAAGGACATCTAGAAGGTCTCCTGGTCTAATTAGCATATTACCCTTTTATCAGTATATATCTCCCAACTAAATTTGTATTGAGTGACGTCAGCAAAACTTCACTAAGAATAAAAGTCATGTTAATTATAACTATTTGTTACATTGAGAAATATATTATGAAGAAATTTTTAAAAGATCACTTTAGATTGATATAGAGGCAGGGTAGCCTTGAACAGGCTGTCAAGCTACAGGGGGAAGGCTGGAGTGGATGGGAGGCGGATGATGGGGGAGATCAACCGAAGGACTTGTATGCATGCATATGAGCATAACCAATGAATGAAAGACACTGGCGCGGGGAGGGGGGCAGGTGGGGACATGTGCTGGGGGGTAAGGGAGGCTGGGGGGAGGGTATTGGTGGGGGGAAGGAAAACATATGTACTACTATTAAATATAAGTTATATTGTAAATAAAAAATTTAAAAATAAATAAATAAAAATAAAATAAAAGATCACTTTAAGTAAATGTTGTTCTAATTTCATACACTCCCTCTGAAAAATTAAAAACATATTAGGTAAGTTAATACTAAACAAACAATTTTGCAAATAGGAAGATTTATTACAGCAGGCTAATTTGGGCTACAAAATAGAGGCATTTTTGTTGCATCTATTTCAAAACCCCTGAGGCCTTCCTTTTAGTTTCCTGATGTGGGAGGATCTCTCTAAAAGCTCCATCTAAATAAGCAAAACTCTGAGAATAAGTGTGTATGCAATAAATAACATTTCCCATTCACACCCACACCACAAATGAATAGGCTTTAGGGAACAGAAATAACTGTTCCTCTTAGTTTAAAAAATGCTGTCAGATTAAAAAAAAAAGAAGAAAGAAAGAAAGAAATCAAAAGAATGAGTGCTTACACAAGAAGTTTGCTTAGAAAACAAAATCTAACTAGTTATTAATAAACACAGATCCAAAATAAGCTTAGTGTGCTTCTGTTCAGAAGTGGTTGGGTTTCTTCTGAGCCTGAGGCCTGCTGTAAAGTTGGAAGTGACCTAATCCTTTGGCACATTTTAGAGAGTCCATAAAGCCAGGACTTCCACTGGGGAGAAGACAATGAAGTCAGGTGAGCTGCTAAGCCAGGACTCAGGAAGCCGTGCCCCACGCCTGCCCACTGCAGAGCCCTTAGCATCAAAGGGCAAGGTCAAGTTGAGGAGACTGCTGCGCATGTGCTTCTTAATAATACAAAGTACAGCACATTGTAATATCGGGTGGACAGCTCTTCTGAAATGAGTATATTTGCATTCCCTCTTCCATTTCCTGGCTCTATTCCCTGGGATCCGAAGAACCAACTGCTCCCCCAGTATTAAATCCCAGACTAAACTGAAAGCAGTAGAACCACTGAAGAATCATTCCACCATCCAAATAAACCATATGGTCTCACCCCACACACCCTGGCACAGCTAAATACGGTACCTGTTGCACAATGGTCAGCTCCTGCCAGGTAACAGCCTAGGCCTTTCAAAACTCTCAGAGTTCCCCCAAGGCATTCCAAAGAAAACACTCTGCTCCTTTCCCAACAACCATCTCCTCCAATTCCACCTCCACTACTCCCACTGCAAAGGCATCCCTCCAGCCCCGCTGGCCTAGTTAGGATCCTCAGTCAGCCTTGCACGCTCATCTGCACGTTGCTGATGCCTCGAGCCACACCTGCCCAAGTCTTCCCACTAGGCTTGGTTCAGGCTAGCCTCCACCTTCTGCATACACAACGCCACCCACTCCAGCCCATGGTGGCAGCTCTTTTCCAGGAACCCCAATGTAGCAATTAAGGCCTGATTCCTGATCAAAGGTTGCATGTATAGGCATACAACCTTTCATATTCCTACATTTTGATTTCTACTTTTTATTATAAACCACCTATGGATTGAACATTACAGTCCCAAGTTTTATGCATTCCAACATGTTGAATATGCAGTCTCAGTGAATCAGAAATTGCATAGCTAATGATCTATTGAGTATTTAGAATTCACCCATCCCTTGCCATTGAACAAACAGCATAGTGAAGTGGTCTATTCATTCCCTTGGCACATATGAGACAGGACTTTTCTATGATTCTGTGAATTCGAGAGATGAAAGAGGAGGTTGAAATCATCCAACCTCTCTTTTCACTCAGTGCCTGAGATATGAAGACTCGGGTTAAAGGCATCTCAAAGGTTATTGCTGTAAGATCAAGTGTGTTGTGGCAACCACACTAAATAGGTGAGGCTACTACCCCCTGGCTCTTTGCAAGGCTTGCTCAGTCTTCCCACTCATGCTGGCAGAACTACACAGGTTTTAAGGGCCACAAGATCAGATGATCTGAATCAGCTCCAGTAATATATCCCCAAATTTCATAATAAGGAATAAGTCCTTGGCACAGAAACAAGAGGAGTCATAGGGGGAATCATTAACCAACCAGCCATGTTGAAGGATGTCACCTATGGACAAGGACAGCACTCCAACACAGGCAGCAAAGAGGACACAATGGGGGGGCCCACAGTTAAGAGTAGTCAAGCAACTAAAAATCCATCTTTTGGTAATTATCAAATAGAAATAGAAGTAAAGGCTTAGGAAACCCAGAAGACAAAGGAATTCCCTCTAAATGGAAGAAGGCAGAAGTGATGGCTTCTGAAGGAGATCAAGGTCAGAGTGTTTAAAGCAGCAGGAAGAAATGATCCAAGACAATCAATCTGATGTGTTCAACGCTGGAATCAATGCATTGAATGAACCTACGTTCTTTTCTTGCAATAGTCGAGATACTTTAGGTACTGAGCAGGAAACAGGATTAAATGAAGAATCAATAAACTTAATGCACAGTGTGCAAGAAAATAGATTCTTGTAATCTTTTTTAAAAATAATAATTGAACATTTTATTATTTGGAAAACGAGGTGAAATTACAGGTTTCTTCTTATGACGTTGAGTCCCTAGAAGAAATAAGGCTGCTCACCAGACGTATTGCATCTTCCATATTTACATACCTTTTTGTAAAACTTAGATCCTTTTTACATTATTTTAACCCATGTGTCTCGACTGCCAAGTTTCAGCCAAAAGAGGTTTAGCATCAATGAATCAGTGAAACAGTTTTAGGAATGTGTTAATGAAAACAGCGACTGCCTTCAGGAGAGAAGCATCATATTCGCTGCCACTCTTCAGGTAACTGAATAAGAATCTGGCTTTCTTACTCCTAGATTTTCATCATATCTGAATGGAGATGAGATGGAATTTTATGGTTATATAAAATGAACTCATGGTATAAATAGGGAAAGAGCAAACATTAAACTATTTTATACATTTTAATAATAGTTCGGCTCCAATGATCTTATTTTATCTCTCTCTTCAAAGGGAATTGTTATTGCATTTTTGCCTTTTTCCTCTACTTTAGCTCCAGATCGCCTGAAGGATCCATAAAAAAATAAATGAAGTCCATTAAATAAAATTATTATTTACACAAAAGGCAATATTAATTTTATCTCTCAGCGGGTTTTAAAACTAAGTGAAAGTTCATTGAATCTACTTCTGTGTTAGCTAAACCAACAATTGAGTCTTTTCTAAAAATGAAAATTTAAATAATGGGTTTTCAAGGTAACAATGAACAATTTCTAAAGGGTTTTGGACACAATAAGATAATCAAGTTATAAATGACTCTCATGGTATTGAAATTATTATTCAGAGCTTCCATACTTTTAGTTAAGATAAGCAGAACTTGGAGTGCAATGTCTTTGCCAACATGGGGAAGCAAACAATGATAGCAGGAAGAAAAGGATTCACCCTTCCATCTTCACTGTTCTGGTTAACATCACTAGTCACCTCCTGATTGTCAAATCCTGTGAGCCTATGCAACTGGAAGTCTCCATGGCACATGTCCCCACTGACCTTTGCTCTTGAATATCTCCCAAAATCTTCTGTTCCCTGGTTTCAGTAACACCTGAATCTCCCTGTGCTCCACTTGCACCTAGAACTCTTATTGCTCAGTCATACTGTTACATGAATGTGCACCCAAATCTCTCTTAAATATCCATCACTTCTCAGCACACACATTCTCAATGGCCTTTTATTAAAACTCACATAATATTATAAATATTCTAAGAACAGTTGACTTCCAAATCTATAACTCTCTTCAAAACTTCTGGACGTGATCCAAACTCATAAATCAAACTAGATATCTTCACATACATAACCCAGGTCCCTAATTTAAAGGTGACTTCAATACCTGTCTTCACCAGCTCTCTTCTTCATGCCTGTTTGCTCTCATATCCAGCCACACCGTTTACTCAGACATCCAACTCAGAATCCAAGGACTCGCTCTCACCTCCCTTTCCTTCATCTGGCTGAAGTTTATCTTCAGTTGGTTACTATGTTCTGACAACTCTTCCGTCACCCATATTAGAATCATGCCCACTTCCCCACCCTGACCCACCCATCTATTTCTCACTTCTGCAGTATCAGCTGTTTTTTATGGGTTTCCCTGCCACTAGACTCAATCCTAAACCCCAATCCGTGAGTAGCTTTCTCTGACTTTTTCCACTTTGCCCTCATCCCCACCTGGCCCCACTGCACATTAGTACTCATTTCTATTACAGCCTTTACCACCATGACTGTGGCAAATACCTGGGTATCTGCCCTATTCTTAAATAAGGCTGTGAAAATCTCCACCTCTAGACAATACAAGACATAGTATTGGCAAGCCATCACCACCTGAGGAAAAAGTTAATGGGTGAAAATAATGCAAACCCACATACACATCTCTACCTTCTTAATATTTATGCTTCCATTAAAATGCTACTCACGTTCCTTTTTCTTCAATTCTGCTATTCATTGTCACAGATGTTTTATTCCTCTGTTAAAAATTCTCTTAACATCTGGTCCAAATATAAGGATTCCCGTGTTTTTGAGAAATGTCCTTTCTAAATGTCATAATTTTCCAATTAATAGTCAAAGGGATGAAGGGATTACTATAGGAAAGCCCAGCTAAACAGAGGAAGTCTCCTGGGCTTGGAAACTGAAAGCTCATGGAAGATACCACCATGGCGTGTTAACCCTGAGAGGTTAGGATACCTTACTCTGGCAACCATCCCGGCAAAGGACAAAAAAGGAGGATGTTACAATTCATAACAGAAATAAACTCATCATATTCATTATTCTAAGAAGAAAATGCACATACCTTGAGATATTCTCCAATGAATTTACACATAATAGACTGTTAATATACTGGGAAAACTAGAATATTTAATGAAAAGACCCTGAATTAGTATTTTCAGATTTTAGTTGGCAACCACCCCAGGTATGATATCTGATGATACTTATCAGACATGGCAAAGTTAGTATATTTGAGTCCACTTAAATCTGTCATAATCTTTGGTCAGATCTCAAGGGCGGTACACTTACTTATTACTTTTGACTCCGTTTATTAAAAGCAAGAATAAGAAATCCTCATTAAAACAGAAAATTAACTATAGTTAATATTGTTTTGTATGTTTGAAAGTTGCTAAGAGGAAGGAATCTTAAAAGTTCTAATCACAAGAAAATATTACTGAGACATCATATTAAAATCAAAGATTCTAGTTAACAGAAAATTTAAGAAACTGCAAAGAAGATTATGTGATTCTGAACAGTATTAATATATCTCTTATTTTCCTAAAATAAACCTATACAAATAAGTATTTTCATTCCTTCCTGTTTGACAGACAAGGAGACAAGACACAAGGAGGCCCCACAGATAAATGGAAGAACTAGTGATTTTGACAGACAAGACCCTGGTCATCTTGCTGCCCTGAATACCCTATTCTTGTTTATACTTCATTTCTGCAATGACCATACTAACTAGGATTGGGAGCCCTGCTAGACACATAGATCATTGGGCTTAAGAAAGAAGCAGATGCTCTATTTCTAAAACTGACCTCGTGTTGGGCCTGAACATGTGTCCTTGGGGAGAGAAATTTCACTAAGTAACCAGCCACAGCATCATTCACTGGTCCTAGAGCTAGACACCTAATTGACCAAGATTTCATTCAGCAATGATGAAAGAGAACCAGCCCACACACAACTATGGATAGCCTTCTCCATGCCTTGTGCCACCCTCTACCTGCCTTCTAACACCCTCCTTGAAGTCCCATGATAAGGAATAGCAGTTTCATAATGGTGAATATAAATTTATATCCCAGCCCCAACCTGCTCCTGAAATTGCCACTTCCATCACCTTTCTCTTCTACTGAACAAAGAATCAACTCCAATCAAACATGGACCTAGAAAACCACCAATTCCCCCTCCTCAAATCCACTTCCTGCTTGAGTCTCCCCATCACAGGTAGTCATTTTTATTTCCCTAACTTTCAGCTTCCACAGGACACTCTAAACCATCAATAAACCCTGACATGTGGGTCACATGCCTGCCTCCTTCCGCATCTCAACAGCTGCAATCCCAGGTGAAGCCACTCCATATCTCACCCAGACTTAGCAGAAGACACTTGGGTTGTCTTGAGGCTTTCCATGCTTGTCCCCCAAGAGTCCATCCTCTATGTTGCAACCAGAGCAATCTTTGTAAAGAATCTAAAACAGTAAAACTCACAGAATCTAAAACAGTGAAACTCATAGACTAGAATGGTGGTTCCTAGGGGCTGGGGCTAGTGGAAATAGGGAGATGTTGATGAAGGGGTACACAGGATGAGTAAGTTCTGGAAATCTAATGTTCAGCATGTTAGCTACATGTAAGAGGAGGACTTGGAGTGTAGTGTCTTTGCCAACATGTGAAATCACACAATGGTGGCAGTTAATAACACTGTGTTACATACTAGAAATGTGCTAAGACAGAAGAGCTTAAATGTTCTCACCACACATGCAAAAAGGTAACTAACTACATAAGGTAATGTGTTAATTAGCTTGATTGTGGTAATCATTTTACACATACGCAGGTATCAAAACATCTGTACAAGGTAAATATGAACTTTTTTTTTTGCAAATTATACATCAACTAGAGGCCCAATGCATGAAAATTCATGCAAGAGTAGGCCTTCCTTCCCCTGGCTGCCAGCACCAGCTTCCCTTCAGCACCCTGGACCCGGACTTTCCTCCTACAGCGGGCAGCCCACAGGCACCCAGGACCCGGGCTGGCTTCCCTCCAGCACCGGCTTCATCAGGAAGGACGTCTGGTATGATGTCTGGTATAATTAACATATTACTCTTTTATTATTATAGATAAAGGTGGAAAAAATAAGAATAAAGTATTTGCATATTTTTAAAAATATGAACATAGGTGTACTTTCCTTTCCTATATAAAGAGGGAAAAAACAGTTCATTAGATTAGGGTATTTTTTCCTTTGTTTAAAACCTTTCAAGTGTTCCCTTTGCAACTTTCCAAAAATGCAAATCCCTGATTCCAATCAACAAGAACTGCTGTGTCTGGCCCCACCCACTTCTGCACCTTTCCCAGCATCCCCAATTCTTCTGCTAGGAAAATTTTAATAGAGGAATAAAATATCTGTGACAGTGAATAGCATTTTAATGGAAGCATAAATATTGTTAAGAAGGTAGAGATGTGTATGTGGGTTTGCATTATTTTCACCCATTAACTTTTCCCTCGGGTGGTGATGCCTTGCTTACACTAGGTCTTGTACTGACCAGGTCACGTACCTGTGCATGCAAGCATACATGCTCCCCGTCCCCCACCCCTGAAACACACACCCTCACACCGCTCTGATGTTTTTGACCTCTGAGCTCATCACCTTTCCGATAGCACTTGCTGGCCCACAGGTCCAGAGATCCTTTCTCTCACTTTGGGTCCTTTCAAGGTGACTTCTTGTTGTTCAAATTATCCTCAAATGTCACCTCCTAAGAAAGGACTCCCCCACAAGACCTCCTAAAGCACTAAGCAGTTGTCACAAAAAAACTACTTGAAATCGTGCATGTCACTTAGAACTGCTTAAAATTTCTCGATGGGTGTATTTGTTTATAGCCAACTAGGAAATAAGCAACTAACTGGAGGACTGAGCAATGGTTTTGTTCACTCGACATCCCAGGGCCCAGATCAGAGTGGCTGGCTAGTCACTAGAGGAGATAGACACGAAGATAGTCTTTGTCCAAACAATGGAAAAATCATTGTGAAGATCTAGATACTTTCTGCCAGTGCTGCTGAATAGTGCTTACCGCAAGATTTAGGAGAATTTCTATGGAAAACTCCAAGTTCATTCACAAGGCATCAGTCTTTTACGTGAGATTTCAAGAGAACAAGTCAATAAAAACCTTGAATTAGCTGCCACATAAGCATCGAATAATTAGCACGAAATGTGATGCAGGGAAAAGCAGACATGCTGTGAACATATGGTATTTTATTCTTCAGCTCATTAGCCTGAGAGTGGAAAGGTCATTCAGGACATCACAATAAAGGTCATCGTGGCTGAAATGTAATCCCAAATGCTTTAAATTCTGTAATGAGCCGACAAAAGGAATGATTCCTAAATATAAGTCCAGAAAAAGGAAGGTCAAATTGCATCCGTTTGGCAAGATGTTCTCTTAGCAGTTAAACACTGTCCCATGATGTCTGCGTGCCTGCCTCTGCTATGCAAAAGGTTAGGAACTATCTAATGGTGCTCCTCAGTCTACAGCCCAGTGGTCCTCCTGTGCAGTGACACTAGCTTAGAGGAGACAGCAGTGCGGAGATTTTAAGAACACAGACTCCGAACCCAGACTGCCTGCCTCCCAGTTTTAGCTCCAACCTTATTAACCTTATGCCTGAGATCCCATATTCTGTAATTTGGAGATAAAAACCATGACTTAAAATTATATGAGTAATTTGAAAGGATGGAGAGTACTCCCTAGCAATGAGGAAGCACTAAAAAGAGTTTTAATAAATATAAACAAATAAGGACTGTTCTTAAAATGTTTTTCTAAGTATTATAGGGAAAAAAATTTCTAGCAACCAATCAGTGTCTTCCTAGAAAGAAAGGATAAAATCAGTTCACTAGCTTGGCCTTCCGGGGCCAGGTGCCGCCCACCCCTGTGCTGGCTGAGGGGGGAGTTTCTGAGCCTGAACTCAGGCCGGGCCCTGGTGTCCCCAGCTCACTCCACACCGCCCGGGGAGCTCCAGACACCCTTAAGGCGCAGATAAGAATATCAGATGGCATCTGGGGATTTCTGTTCACCTGGAGAAGGGATGGAAATATTCCGACAAGTGTGCAGCAGACAGCTTCCTCCTTGTAACCTGAGTGAAGAAGACCTGTTACAGAATCCACACTTCAGCAAACTGCTGCAGTGTCTCTCACAACACATGGACGAGAGTGGCTTAAGCCTCTCCCTGGCAAAGGAACAGGCTCAGGCATGGAAGGAAGTTCAACTGCATAAGACAACATGGCTGAGGTCAGAGATTGAACCAAGAGTCATCCAAGAGCTGCTTGTGGACTACTATGCGAAGATACAAGACACGAATTTAACTTCTGAGGACAAAAAGTTTCATGAGACCCTTGACAGCAGCTACTTGTGACTCAATTAACACAGCTCTTAGGTCCCAGCCAGGAGAGGGTGATGCCTCCACTGCCAGGACTGGAGAAAGTGGAGCTGCTGGAGCTCATGCCACTCTCAGAGGACTTTGTGTGGATGAGAGCTCGGCTCCCACTGCAAGTGGAGGAGCAAGTCAAGAAGGAATGTTTCACTCTGCTTTGCTCCCATGATCCTAATTCCGATTCAGATCATGAAACCCTGAAGGCAGCAATGGTATGGAAACTGGCAGAGATCCTGGTGAGTGAGAAGCATCAGTGCCAGGATGCCAAGAGCCAGCAGAAGGAGCAGGTGGTGCTGCTGGAGAAGAAGAGAGCCACCTACTCCCAGGTGCTTCTCTGCTCCTCGTCTCACTGCACAGACTGCTTCAGGAGCACTGGCTGAAGACTCATTCCGAGCTGGACCGCATCGATGCCCAGTACCTGGAGACCAAGTGTAGTGCCATGATCCTTAAGCAGAGGATGGAAGAGCTGAAGATTTTGTCTGACACTTACACTGCTGAGAAAGTAGAAATTCATTGTCTCATTAGGGACCGTTTGGAGGGGGCTATTCAGCTACAAAAACAGGACAGGGAGAAGTCCCGACAAGTCCTAAACACCTATGAGTTCCTTGGGAGGAGTTTGACAAGCTGGTAAAAGAGTACACCCAACTCAAGCAGACAACTGAGAATAGGTGTTGGGCACTCCAGGAGTTCAACAAAGCCTACCACTGAACGTTGGCCTGCCAGGAGGCACAGCTTGGGCATTGGCACTGCTTCCTCTTCCTGCTAAAGGACCACCTCCACCTGGGACCATCTTCACTCAAGGGAATATGGGGACACGTGCTCGAAACACTGCAGTCATTTAGGCACCCTCCTTGTTTACAACGACTGAATCTCTTCTGGACAATGTAGCTGATTTATATAAATTTATGTACAGCTATTTTTCAGTGTTGGCCCTGTATTGTATTTGATTATCTCCTGAATAAAGTGATAATACTGAGGGGGAAAAATCAGTTCACTAAACAATGAGCGATGATAGTGGGCTATCCAGCCTCCACATCTGCCCAGGGGACATGTAAAAGAGCATTCACAGCAGCCTTGTTCCTAATAACAAAACAAGTAAAAAAAAAATTTGAAACAACACTGGTGTCCACTGAAAGAATAGAAATTGTTATGCAATATTATATCACAGTGAACATGAATGGACTCCACCTACATGCAACATAAATATTAGCAATATAATGTTGGCAGAAAAATCAAGAATAATATATAACAAAATAAATCCATCTTTCCTGAAAATAAAAAAGAAACAAAACTAAACAATACTTTGCATATGTTAAAGCTATGTTAACATTTTTTTTTAAGTCAAGGAAGTGTAAAGAGAAACATCACAGTAGTGCTAACATGGAAATGCATGAGTGTTGAATGAACAACAGGGGTAATTCTCTACTTTATCAGCTTCCCATAGCCAAACTTCCCAGGTAGAATTAAACAACTCACTAATTCTTCTCAAGCCACACACATTCCCACACTCACCCTGTCCAGAACACACACCCCCATGTCTATAGTAGATCCTTTGCTCTCTCTGAGGTCCAGATCTAACACCAGCTAGCTCCTCCATTCCTGGGACCATTTCCCCAGCGGGCAGAAAGAATCCCTCCACCCGGCCTCCTGAGGATGCAATTTATCTCTGTGGCCTCAGACTCTCAAAGTCTGACTTCTTCTACCTTGGGACCTGGCATCTGTGCAAGGCCACACAGGAGAGCCTGAGCCCCCTAGTCACTGTAGCCCACCACAGTTTCTTGCACATGGGAAATACCAAATTTTCCTATGTTTACGGAATGAATGGATCAACCAACCACTAACAAATAATGCAAAGAAGCACCAGGTTAATGTAGGGCACAGATAAGAATATCAGATGGCATCTGGGGATTTCTGTTCACCTGGAGAAGGGATGGAAAGGTGAGTTTTGGGAAAGTGGGAATCATGTAAATGGACTGGAAATTAAAAGAACACACTTTTGGCAGAAAAATGGAATAAAGTTTGTAGGGTAGAAATTACTGAGAATGGGGGTAATAAGTGCATTTACCTGTCAGAAATGTAAGGAACAAAGTTGTAAGTGATGAAATCAAATAAATGAGGCACATGTCTATGATAAAATAGCATGCAGCTTGTAAAGCAATGTAATAAGACTACACACTGACATAAAAATCCAATAATGATGTTGAGTCGGTAGGGGAGAATGTCGACATTTATCTGTCCACAGAGGTAAAGAAAAAGATCCAATATTTGACTAAAATAAACCAAATGATTTCTATGTTTTTATGTATGCAAGAGGGAAAAAAAAGACTGTGATTATTCCTAAAAGGAGAGGGGCTATTTTATCTTCTTCTATGTTGTTTGAATTTTCCACAAGCATTTATTTATTGCAATTTAAGCGAATAAAAATATTGAGGTTTAGAATAAATGAGTGGGGTGAGATTAGCTTTATGGACTGACTAATGAGACTGGAGCCGTAAGGTACAGATTTAGATTCAGTCAGGTTTGACTTACTGGGTACCAGGAAGTCAGAAAGAATAGAGAAACAGTTAGTGCAGGGCAGAACAGAAAGCAGGGCAGGTCTAAAGAAGGGATGGTTAGAAGGCACAAACTCAGATCAAGAACTTCCCATAAGTATTCTCCAACAGAACAAGAAATTCCCATTAGTCTACTTTATAATCTGGGAAGAATAGTTGGGATGGGAATACAGAACATGCAGGTGTAAATTGAGTTAATGATGGACATTTCTGAAACTGGAACCTCCCCTCCTTTCCTCACTAAATGCCTTTTAGCCAGGGAATATCATCTTCACTCTAACCCACAGAAGGGAAATTGGTTTCATGGGCCTTAACAGATAAGCTGTATGATGCAAAGCGCTCTGCTTCTACTGAAGAGGAATGCTTGGACACACAGCCTCGACAGACACTTTCCATCCTCCATGGCAATGCTGCGTTCTTGTCCTCAAAGCTGCCACTTTAGCTTGGTAAATAGAACATCCCTGTGAAATCATCCTAGGAGAGCTAGCACACCTGTTTGTTTTGTCGATAAGCAATAATTGCATTTCCAGCTGAGTACACAGATGAAAGTGATGCACTTTCTCTAAGATCATATATAAGAGGCAAAATGTTATGCTTAATCTTGCTGTTCTGGAAAATTCCTGCAGTTCGCTGTTTATAACCACAGTAGCACAAGCAGCAGCTCATTAACCACGGAGATAAGACTAGAGGTGATGGGGCTGTGCGCTAACTTACAAACAGCTCAGCCTGGAAAAGCCGACGTATCCGGAGCAGGGCATGCCATGTGAACCACAAACAGACCTAACCAGTGCAGTAACTAATCTAACGGATCACAGAAGTTGGCAAGTAAAGCTACCTATTTGAGAAGTCCAGGGAAAAATGTGTTTCCACCTGTAGAACGTGCTGCTGCTTTACTGCCGTTTTTGAAATGCAAACATGAGACCGTGGATGGTGGGTATGGCTATTTGACAAAACAGGTGTTTGTTTTTCATTTCCCACCCACATACACATTTTAAGGAGCTTTAAAGTATTTATACACTTTGCCTTGCGGTTTTATCTCTACAACATTCTCTGAAGGAATTCATCAAAGATGTCAACAAAAATTTATATTGAAATGTTCTCCTCTAGGTGAATTATTATGAGATACAATCAGGATTCGGAAGCTTCTATTTAGGGGGATGGAAGTGGTTCTATACAAATTAAGTATATAAGGAAGGCAGGAGAGTCTGTTTTTTTAATCCTCACCCGATGATATTTTTTCCACTGATTTTCTTAGAGAGGGAGGAAAGGAGGAGGAAGAGAGAGAGAGAAACACCCATCAATGTGAGCAACACACAGCCATTGATTGCCTCCCATATGCACCAAGCCCAAGGTCAGGGATGGAACCTGCAACCGAAGTATGTGCCCTTGACCAGGAATCAAACCCTTCAGTCCCCAGGCCAATGCTCTAAGCATTAACCTAAACCAGCCAGAATCATAGGAGAATATTTTTTTAATTCTTTGTTGTTTAAAGTATTAGATATGTCTTATTCCCCCCACACACACATTGACCTCTTCCTGGCCACTCCCACCCCCCTAGTATCTGTATCCACTGGTAATGCTTATATGCATGCATCCAAGTCCTTTAGTTGATCTCTAAGAGAGTATTTTTAAGAGAAATTTCAAGGACATGAGAAATGCTCAATATATAATGTTAAGTGTATCCATAGGAAGACAAACTGTGTGTGGCCTATAAACAAATGCACACACAAAGGTGCGAGCACACACATACACACACCCACATTCTCATATTGAAATATAAATATAAAAACATTGGGATTCTGGGCTGTAAGTCTGACTGTATACTGGATGCAAATTCTAGCTCGGCCTCTGGCTGGTTATATGTCCTCTATTTTCATCTTCAGGTGCAGATAACCTTTGTGCCTTTCTTACAAGGTTCTGAGGATTTAATGACTTGATCCATGCAAAACACTTAGAACAATGTGGGCCCACTGCAATGCTCACAATTGTTAGACAATGACAATGGGGATCTTCACTGTTACAATTAACATCTGGAGGAAAATACACCCAGTCATTAGAATGTTCTGAGATATGCAGGTCTGCATATTTTTAATACTTTTGGGGGTTGTTTTTGCAAGTTAACTTCAAATGAGCATGTTTGATTGTATCAGGCAAATTTTTTAAGAAATACTGCAGAGAAGAATCCAAATGAGTTGGAGACTGATTTCCCTTACTGACACATTTCCATCACCACAGGATAGAAGCAGCCACATCTAATAAGTCCAGTTTGGGTATATTGGTTATGGTCATGCATGAAGATACCCTGCAGGAAAAGGTTTCTTTTATCTCCTCAGAGCTAGGTTGTTATCTAAAAGGCATGTACCTTACTCAAGAGCATCTGAGTGGTCCTATTCTGAAAGGAGAGTGATAATCTCCTAATGAAAATAAAAATAATATAGAACAAGATGATAAACCTAACTTCTCTAGTGGGAATTCCACATGGCCAAAGATTTTACTCACAGGAGCAAACTCAAATTTATAATTGTGTGTGTGTGTGTGTGTGTGTGTGTGTGTGTGTGTGTGTGTTTTGTTTTGTTTTGTTTTTTTACTTAAGCCTCACATTGACCAGAGAACTACTGACTGAAGCAAGTACAGAACAAAGTATCAAAAGATATATATATATATATATATATATATATATATATATATATATATATATATGATATTCAGGAGCCTAAAAAAAATTCGACAATGGCATGGCTTCAAATGCCAGATACAATAAAAGGCGTGGGTGGTGGTCATCCATAACTTCCTAAATGGAAGTCAGAGCTCAAGTTCAAAAGCACCATCACTGGGCTCTTCATTTATCTTGTGAGTTTCCTCCACACACCACACTGCAGATAAAATACAATGAGATCATAACCTTTCAAAAGCTTTACTTTATTGTGTAATATTTTTCTCCAGTATTAATGGTGATTCTCACAGATTACAAGGAGAGAGGTTACAGGAAGGGGCAAGAGTGCAGGCACATTGAGAAAATGATTTCCTAACAGAAGAGAGTCACAGGAGAGGAGAGGAGCATCGACATGGTTAGGAAACTAAAGAACTCGAGCTCAGATGTACCAGGTTCCAATCTCTGCCGCCTCCAGGTAAGAAGTCTATCCCATTTGCCAAAGGTATGCATGTCAATGTTATCATTTTCTGCATGCAATGACATAAAATTTTTGGAAGAAAATATGGCAGCTTGAGATACATAAACCTGAGTTTAATCTGAACAAGAAACTATGACTTAGAGAAGTCAATCTAGAAAGCAGTATCCCCTGGAGTTAAATAATTTAAAATATCTTTCACTATTTATAATTACTTTCTAGTATAAATTATCTATCATTAAAAATTAGCCCAGTTTATACTCTTTTATATTATCAATTGATCATATTACTTATGTTCTATTACTTAATAATTGTGTTGGTGGAAACCTGGCTACAAGCCCAAGAACTGTCATCTCCAACATGCATACCATGCACACCCTTGGACAGTCCCTAAAGATCATGTATATACAGTTCTTCACCCACTTAATAGAAATTTCCATTCTTTTCCCAGTATCTTTGTCCAGTGTTAAAGCAATTAAGGCAGATAGCTAAAGGAAATCTTTTGTAATATTGCTCATTCTCCAAAAAGAAGAGCAAATAGAAAAACCAGTGGACTGGAAGGCAGATGGGCAGTATCTATAATAGCAGTGTCCGAGTATGTGACGTATTACTTCAACTGTGTAAATGACAAATGTTATGCTTGCTCAGAGCATTGAGCTCTTATAAGACTAAGGATCTAGTGCCATATGGCAGCCCAAGAGAATGTTTCTGGAATCTCAGAACTATCCCAAGGACCACAGGTTCCACCTCCTAATGGGAAGCCTCCATCATGCAACACTTGTGTAATTGACTTGGAATCAGCAGTCCCTCATGGTTCTCTTCTCAGCTCTTAAATATCAGTATCACCCCTTCCTCCACAGTTCCCACAGCCAGAGGTCATGTGTTGTGAACTGTCAACTTAGCATTTCAGATCATGAAATAGTAATGTTTTCTCCAAACACTACAATCCTATAAATCTTTAGCTAGCATCTCTTTGCAAATTAATTCCTTGACCACTGAGCAAGAGTATCATCCTCTGGGGATTTTCTAGGCAAAGGACTCATAGCATGGAGTTTTCCTAAGGAATTCGAAGGATGAGAATTGCCCCAGGGTCACTAGCTAAGCACAACACAGTCCTAACAAACAGCTGCCTCTCCTCCTGATTGTCACCATTCCCTCCATACCACTGTCTCAGAGCAGGCCAGAACTCTATCTTCAGCACACTCTAATAAATCAAATGCAAGCCTATCCCAGTCCAAGTGGACCCCACACATAAATCAGTAGACAGTCATCTGTACTTGTCACTTATCTACAGCATGAAGAACTGTGTCCTCATTTGCTATAACCGCATGCTTAAAATAATTAGCTCTACACACAAACACACTGGACTCAGATGTCTAAACCCTATTCTGTTGGTCCACATTTACTTCATATCAACTCATAATGAAGGATCCTCAAAACATCTACATATTTGTACAATTAATAAATGAGGTCATTTTGCTCATGGTTATGGACTAGAAGTAACAAATCCACTGTAAATATTCAACCAAAAGCTAGGAAGGACTTATCTCAATCTATCAACACTTCTCTAGACCTTTTAGAAGTGGCATGTGTCCACCTCACCCTCGGTTTTTACAGAGATGCTATGACTTTATATCCAATTGAACCATGTAAATGAAACCACTTCACAGGTCCTTTGAGCAATTTCTGGAATCGAACAGATGTGAGTTTGAGTGCTACTACCTTCTAAATTGGTGACTTTGGGAGAGTTTACTAACCTCTGCCAACTGTCTTTTCTCATCTAAAGTACTAGTATCACACCTACCCATCCAGATTTTTGTGAGGACCACATAAGCTCATGCTTTTAATACTCTCAAAACATCACCAGGCATGCATTAAGTGGCCACTAAATGGTTCCTGTTGAATGGCCTTCTCTTCCTGCCTCAGCAAGTGTCCTGGTTGAATCATCCCTGGCTCTGTTCGGTTCTTCTTTCATCTATCCTCAACAAGGCCTAAACAACCCTGTTCTGACCCTCCACACATGATCTTGTGGATTGTTCTCTAGCATGGCCAACAAGATGCAACTACAATCTCACTCCAAACCCCTGCCTCATTTGCCATCAGGAACCATGCATGTGATTCAGTGTTCTTGAGATGCCAGCACATTCATGCCTACACATCTTTTTGGTCTTTGTGTTTAGAATTCCTTCTCCAAAGTAGAATTTTCATCTATTCCTCCTTTCTATGAAGGTCTGCCTCCAATGCATCTGGGAGAGCTGTGTTCTTGTCCCACTCTCATTCTCCATGAGAACCAATTCTTCCTTCAACCTTGTACTCCAGACCCATTGTATATAAACTTTACTGTTCCACTTACAAAGTGATATAATGATCTATAAACTTAATTCTCTAAAATAACACATGGCCAGGGGCAGATACACTTATTAGTTACTTCACTTTTTTACCATAATGGAGAACTTAGACCTCAAGACCCAGCCAATGTTTGTGAGACAGACAAGGACAGGTGGTGTGAGAAGCCCGGCTCCTCCACTGAGCTTCCAGACTTGCTGGCTGGGACTTTGGGCAACTTACTTAACCTCTCTGAGGCTCAACTGTCTCATTGTGAAACCAGGATATTAATTGTACCTTCCCCAAACATGGCTGTGAAGATTATAATATTAAAGTCTTTACATGCATCATCTCACACTGACTAGCAGGAAATGACTAACACATACCTGCTGTCACATTGTACTAAAAATCACAACCCCTAATTTTAAGCCATCTCATACTCTGTTGAAAAATGTGCCAGTCCTCTTTTCTGAGCATTCCTTGTCGGTGCTCAGAGGCTGAAGTGTTAGAAACAAACAACTTAATAAAATAGGACAAGAGAATGAGAGAGAAAAGAAACAGACTGGACACACACAGCTCTCCTCTCCTGCCAGGCTCATCATTCTACTGTGAATCATCTTTAGAAGATGCACATATGATTCCTATGTTAATTCTCTCATCTATAAAAGCCAGGGCTGTCTTATTTCCACAAACCATGGCAATGCATGCTTGCATTAACAGCCCGCCATGAGGTTAAACTAAGCAAAATACATCAATGATGTTTTTTCTAATCAAAGTCAGAATGTCAAATGGCTTCAATTAGCACTCTCCACTGTGTGTGTGTGTGTGTGTGTGTGTGTGTGTGTGTGTGTGTGTGTGTGTGTGTGTAAGATCAAAACAGGACTCAAATTACAGCCTGGGTGCCCATAACTTTCTAATACCAGCAATAAATCCTTAAGCCACAGCTAAATCATTTATAAGACTTGGTAACAGTTCAAAGTCCGTAATGCTACATCACTTATTAAATCAAATTATTTTGAAATTTGCAATGATGAGTGATTAGAGGGATTCCCTTACAGCAGATTCTTCCAGTGTCCCATTGGCACCTAATTTGAAGACAAATACTTTCCCCTTGATCAGGGCAGAAATCATAACTAGACTAATTCTAATAGCGAGTTCTTAAGCTCACAGGAAGAAAACAGCCAGAAATGAATGAATAAACACTAAGACCTTCCAGGTGAACTGTCTCAGATGGCCTCTAAAAATTAAGTCATGAAAGGAGGACACTAGCATGATGACCATAAACCAACAAGTGCTGAGCTGTTTCATCATCTCCCTCCTTTTGAACGGGTACTAGATTCCAGAACGGATTATCCAGGGCCCCAAAGAAAGGGTGAACATAAGGTAACCAGCTCCTCGAGCATGTTCTCTCACCCAGTTTAATAAGGAGCCATGTGGTTTGGAAGCAACTTCTAGAGTTACAGAATGTTAAGCAAGATAGTCATTATTTTATCCCACCATGAAACAACAGGCCCAAGCAGCCAGTTCCAGGAATGCCCTCTGAGACTGTGTTTGTACACGTCAGGAAACAAAACAGGGTGTTGAAAACGTCCTGCTGTTACAGCATTTCTGTCCCTCCTGAGGATCTGGGGAACACTTAGAAAGGGCTTCACAGAAAAGCAGCCTCCCCAGAGATCCAGAATTCCGCAGGAGTCCTCTCCGGGGACTGTCCTGCAGGCTCTGTGAAAGCCTCCCCTGCCACCCACTGGCCTGAAATCTCTCCACCTCAGAGCTTGTCGAACTTTCCATTCAGATGGCAGCACCTTCTTAATTTTAAACAACATTGAAAATCAAGTTTCTGAAGTGTTCCTTCTGAGGCTGGGTCACTTCCCTTCACCCTCATTGAACTGAGCAATTTATAATAAAGGCCAATGAGACTTGGTGTGCAGACAGAGTGAAAAGAATACCATATTTGGAGCTGGGCAAGTCCAAGTCAAACACAGAAAGGAAAGCCTTGGCCAAGTTACTTCAGTTTTGTGGTGCTTTCTCTGTCGGCACAATAACTAACCCCACCTCTCGGGTGACTGTAAGGAGCTAATAGTACCAACAAGGTCAGCAGGTGCTGGAGCCCTGCTGATGGTCAATATTCATGAATTAGCTTGCATGACCCTTTAAAAAGGGAACTTCAAATGTCTTAAATTCTCTTCCATATCACTTAATAGTTCTTATGATTGAAGTGACCACATGGAAGATGTGTTTGGGTCAACAATGCCTATAAGAGAGGGCACCAACTCAGTCATTGTGAGCAGGCACTCCCAGGGAGGGCTACAGAGAAAGTGACCCAGAGGCCAGAAGAAATGGCCAAAAATGATGAATATCAGGGACCTCCCTTTATCTACCAGGAAGAAAAGGACTCTGGTTTTCTAATTCTCTATGATGATGCCAATACATGTTTGGTGCCTTATCTAATCAGAGAAAGGGAACTGGAAGAAAGGCCTGGTTAGAAATCAAATAAACAGAACTCAGTTGAAATGTCAGCAGCAAATTAGCTCTATCTCAGAGTGATCTACATGCCCAATAGCAGGATTTGTCCAAACAGAAACATTTTCCTAATAGCAACAGCTTACCCCCTGCTAAGTTTAGCAAAGTCATGGATATCTATTTATAATATAATAAAAAAGAGAGCTTGACACGAGTGTTTGAAAGTTGAAACATTCTCATAAAGACTCTACCTTACATTTATTTTAAAAATAAATATAATAATTAAAGCCTAGAAATGTAGAAAGCTAGGAATAATTTCTCCAACATGAAACAAACTTCTCTCATGTCAGTATCAAAATTTAGTGAGATCTGAATGTATTTCTATTTTATTTGGGGGGTACTGGTTTTTCTTTTCTTTTTAAAAAAATATACTTTATTGATTCTTTAGAGAGAGGAAGGGAGAGGGACAGAAAGTTAGAAACATCAATGAGAGAGAAACATCGATCAGCTGCCTCCTGCACACCCCTATTGGGGATGTGCCTACAACCAAGGTACATGCCCTTAACCAGAATTGAACCTGGGACCTTTCAGTCCGCAGGCTGATGCTCTATCCACTGAGCCAAACCGGTTTCATCTGGTTTTTCTTTTCAATGAAGGAACAAAGGATATTAAGGAAATAATATTTTGATTTATGTAAATGAATCAAGTATCAAATTTTAACATTATGCATTGGCCATTTAAAGTACATATTCTACTAAACTACATTAAAAAAATAATTCAAAGAAATTTTACACTGTATTCAGACACTTAAATTTAAAACCAAATTTCAGAGAAGACACATATATATCAGTTGACTTGTAAGACTGATACAAACATTGTGGGGAAAGCATAGCATATTAGTAGGATTAACAGTTAAATTGGAAATGTACAGAAAAGAAATAAAATTATCCAAATACAAGTTTTCTTTTCTACACAAATTTCAAATAGGTCGTTAGGTAAATGATAAGACAGTTATTGTTATGAAATTAGGAAACGGAAAGGAAGAGATTTGAGAATGACGAATATATTCTAAATTTCTGATAGGATGAGCACTATATGCCAGAGTTTCTTAATCTCTACTGGCATTTTAGAAGGGATACGCCTTTGTTGTAGGTGGCTGTCTAAACACTGGGTGGCATTTAGCAACATTGCTCACCAATACTTGTGAGAACTCAGTAGCATAAGACGATAGTCTTGACAATCAAAATGAGGCAGGGAAAAGGGTGGGCAAATCACCCTTCCGCCATTGAGAATCACTCTTTTATACAAAGTTAAAATCTCAAAGCAACTGTTGAGTCATGACATAACAAAAAGACTACCTAAAAAGGGCAAGTTCTGATCTCCTAAATCATACTTCAATTTTGTTGCCTACTTACTATGCCAAAGTGACCCAGGAACTGCACATACTCCTCCAAACTGTTTCTGAATTGCTACAACACACAGTTTCAACACAGAGAATTGGGGGTCTCACAGATCAGTTCTACAAAGGCAGTCACAAGGACAGCAGAGTTTGGTAAATGAAATGAACATTGCTGAAATTTGTAAGCATAGCCTTCACCTAATCCATTTCAAAAACCTGAACGGGAAGCACAGATGTTCCCTGGGAGCATACTTTGATCCCCCAGCTATCTGACTGCTTTTGTTTTGCTTTGCAGATGGTAATAAAATTGCAACCCAACTGTGCACCTGAGAAAGAGGCTATATGACCTTCACAGGGATCAATCTAGAGAATAGAAGGAAGGAAACCACCTCAGTCCCCACCTACCCTCATTTCTGTCTTCTGCTTGCTGCTCAGGGGCTTGCTCCACTTCAGTTCTGAGAGTTAACTGAGCTTTTTCTTCTCAACTGGCACAGCAGTGTGCCAAGTGCCTTTACATTCTGGAGGGAGACTGCACACTACTTCTTTGAGGTAAAGAGAACAGATTCCTGTCTTGCTTCAATCATCACAACCACCTTTATCATCACCATAACCACCACCATCATTATCATCACTCCACCAACAACAGCACAATAACCTCCACTACCAACATTATCACCTCCACCACCACCATCATCATCACTCCAACCACCAGCTAAAAGTCTCACCTCTACAACAATGAATCCTGCAACTCTGTATTGGGCTCCAGCACAGTCCCACTCCAACTTAGACATAAAAGCCCAAAAACATTCCCAGCACAAACTTCTTACCTACACTAGACATCGCCACTTCTAGAACTTCTATGTTTCCATAACTTGCTCAAATTATTTTCTTGGCCTGTGACATCCACTCTGCACAAACACTTAGCTTACGAACTTAGTATGTCAATCTAAAACTCATTGAACATGCAGAAAATACTGAAATTACTCATAAATTGCAAAAATGCTCTCCAAGTATCAAAATGAGTTTTCCAATGGGTGAGCATCCATTTGCACAGGGCTTAATAGGTGCCAGATTCAAAATGTGTTATGATATTAACCCCCTGCCATTACAACAACCCAATAAGACAGTTACTATTATGAAACTTTATTAACAGACTTTATTTCTTATAACATCTTTAGGTTCCCAGCAATATTGATGAAAAGGTACAGGGATCTCCATATACTCCCAGCCTCCACACAAGTATAGCCTCCCCATTATCAACATCCTTCCCCCATAGTAGCACAACTAATGAAACTCTATCATTATCACCCCAAGTTATGATCCTACGTTCACAGGTGAGAAAATGAAGCAAGGGGATACTAAAAACCGTGCCTCGGGTCGGAATAAATGACAGAGCCAAGATCTGAACCTGGCTGCAGTCTCTCAAGGCCTCGGAGCCACGCCACGCTGTTGCTACTCAATACTGCAAGCATTTCAGGGCAAATTTTATGTTTCAGTTAGAGTTTAAATAAGCCTCATAGAGTCACATAGAGACCCAGAAACACTTGGTCTTTTCAATCTTTTCTAAGAACAGACCACTATTTTCCAAAGCCATGACCTCGGCCTCCCTTTCCTCTCAGAGCACTTTGGGGAAACCCTGGGCCATTATAAATAGTTTAAAAAACAGTAATTTCACTTCAACCTACTCTTTTCATAGACATGGAAACTGAGTCCCCAAAAGGGGAAGTAATTTGCCCAAGAATTACTATGGATAGCGAGCTGAAAGTAGAACCCAGGAGTTCTGATGCCAATCCACTCTGGCTAATCGCCAAATAAGCATTCCATGGAAAATACAGGTTCATATCCATCCGTTTACAAACATGCCTAAAAACACATGAAAATGATTCACCAGGAAAGCCAAAAGATAACCGTTCAGCCCAACATGACCCTCTCTTCAGGGTCAAATATCCTTGTGTGAAATTAGGGATTCAGTCTATATCTCTCATCTATGAAGTCTGAAGCCTTTTCCAGGTAAACCAGAGCAGCCAACGTACAGCTAGCCAGGGAGAAACTGCAAAACAAACCCTTTAGTGATTGGAGCTTATACTGAGCAAGAGCTAAAACCCCATGTCCCTCTGTCTCTCTGTCCATCTGTGTCCAGTCATGCCCCTCACCCAGGCTCTCTCTCCTGGCCCACACCTGGGAAGGGGCCTTTACCTGCAAGGAGAAGACACCATGGTTTCTTGGTGGCAGCTCCATGGCTGATTTGGGGATTGACATTCAGAACTTCACATCTTAAACCTTTCCATGATTAAGTTTCTCCCTGTGGAAAAGTATACTTCCCTCCCTGAGTGGGTGTTGAGAAACGATGAGATGCACCTGGCCTCCTAGTGAAAGTGCCTCCAAAGTGCACTTGATGGGGCAGTTATGTCATTACCCAACGGTTTCTATTGATCATTCAGGCAGCCACTCAAACCAAAGTCTCCACGTGGAGAAAAAGGCTTCGGAAAAAACTTCAGTTTTAACCAATGAATAAGACTCCCAGTGCTCTCCAGCTTCATACTGATATGAATTGTAATACTACATCCTTTATTTAGGGTGTTTTATTTATCTCTGTATCTGGGCATTTTTTTTAAAATCTTAATAAAAATTGTTATGTATCTCCCAATGAAAATAATTATGTAAGAAAAAAAACTCATCTTGCTTTTGTTTTACTTTGAGAATTTTTCTTTTTTTAGGAACTGTTAATTAAACATTAGTTTTATTTTCCAGTATCTTAGATTTGGTTTTATTAAAGAAGAGAAATTGTGTACATAACATATAAGCATGCACCTATGCCTATATTAGGACAAAAGAAATCTTAACTACCTATTAAGAAAGTAAAGACAAATTAATAATAATAAGGCACTGCAGATAAACACTAAGATCTTAATGAAAGTATAGTTTGTGTAAATGATAAAAATTTTTGACATTACATGGGCTCCAAAGAGGGAGGGCCTTCCTTTGTCTACCTTTTCAAAGCACCCCGTTCCATTTTCCAGGGGCTGTTTTAATATCTGATTTCCCCGGATAGTCAGCAGTCAATTTCCCCAGGATTGGGATTTCCATTTCATTGGTCTTTAATCTTGCAAAGCATCCAGCCTATCCTTCCTACACATTATAAGTAAATAAAACAATCTGCAAGTAAAGAAAAAAGGCATACACCCTGCCTGCATTTCCACCACGGAGCATTCGGTTCCTAGTTACGATATTTATTCTTGAGTTATAGCAAATGACAGTTTCCATCTGGACTTTTTTTCTCTCCCAAAGTCATTTCTCATTTCATTCTGTGATAATGTGAAAGACTAGGTACACTGCATAACCGTAAATAAAATAGCTTACGGCACCATTCCAAAAATTATTCCCAACCTGCGTGCACATTATGCTAGCTGCTCCAGCCCAGGCAGAAGAAATAGGGTCAGGTGGCGGCACCAGGAACAGAAAGAAAGAAAATGGCATGTCTCCGGCCTGTGCTCTGCTATGCTGCTGACTGTCCTGTGGGGCTCCGGAGCTTAATAAATCTTCTTAATTGGACACTTAGCTCAACCATTGGGCTAAAACACACCAGGAAGAGAGGAGTCTATTGTGCATGTGCAGTCGGTGCCTTCTTTGTACCGGGGCTGTCCTCTCCGTTCAGCCACTTCAGAGCTCAGGCAGCTCTAGCCCCAGTCCACGCAGCATCACATGAAAGCAGATAACTGATCCAGGGACACCTGAGTCTCACGTGTACCAGCCCCAACTAGAATAGGGGAGGCACTTCGCTTAAGTCGCCATAAACTGATAGTCAAGTCATATCAGTACCATGCTTCACCCACTGCCAGAACAATGGCTCATTCCCCAGTCCAAAGAATTGAACTGTGCTGGTGACTTACTCACAAGGAAGAATAGAAGAAAGAGGAAATTAAGTTAATCTTGTGTTCAGTGAAAGGAAAAACATTAAATGTGGGATCACGAGTCACAGCTTACAGAAAGATAAATTAAGGCCAGTAATACTATGAATGTCAGTGCTAGATCTTTCTTTTAGAATGAGACAGAAATCCACACAAGGTGCTCCCTGGGATGAAAGACTGTCCCCCTCAAAAAGGAAGTGTCCTGTCCCAGTAAAATCAGTCTTATCATGGATTCCAGGTGCCCTTGCCTTTATCCCCTCCATTCTTCTGCTTGTTCTAAGTAAGCCTTAGAGAAATATTTCTTTAAAACACAATATAGCCTACCATTTCCTACATTACCCTATTCCTCAAGGACTTATCATTGGAATAACTACCTTGATTGACTAACAATAGTCTTTAGAACTTCAGATCAAAAGTGTCATATGAAATAAACCAAAAAAAAAAAAAAACAACTATAAACTACCTGTATTGATTCTTCTACTACTTAATTTACCGAACAGTCCCCAATGTGAATGTTTTCTTATATGAAGGGACTTCATAATCAAAACACGGCATATCTGTATCCATCAGCAACATCTGCTGTTTAATCCACAATGTCTACCATTCCACATAACACACCAAAAGAAATGTGTAGAATGATTGTTAACAGGAGGTAAGCAGAGTCATCATTCCCAAGTAGGGGTCACAAGGTCAGGTGGCCAAGTACTGGGCATCTAGAAGTCAGAGTGAAGGCAACTGTAGGAATGGGAAGTAAAATTATACAATGATAAGAAAGAGGGCAGAAACTCTTCCCAAATCATCGGGGAAGTACTTTTTGGAAGGAAGAGGGGCATCATTTAAACATGTGATAGCAAATGTAATAGTATACACCAGAGATAGATAGAGCTAAATAGAATTAAGAAAGCTGGGCTGAGAATAATAAAAAGGAAACTCAACTGGCTTCTGAAGCCTTAAACAAAATTTAGACATTTTAGGCAGAGAATACAAGGCTTAAATGGCACACCCATCATATTGGCCAAGTTAGAACTCACATAAATAGGCTGGTGGAAGTTGATATACTGAGGCAAAAACCTTATTTAGTAGGGCTTCATAATGGGAGAAGGGAGAGTGTGGCTGAAGGGGGATAGAAGAGGGGAGGCTGGAAGAAAGGATAAGAAAATATGCTTAGGGGTGGGAAGAGATTAACCAAGAACTTACAAGCATATATGGACACAGACCATAGTGTAGTAAAGGCTTTGGGGAGGGGGCAGGGAGGCCCTAAAAGGGGTCCAATGCTGGATGGAGAGGTGGGGGGGGGGGGGGTTTAAGGGAGGGGAGAAGACATCTGTAATACTTTCAATAATAAAGAGAAATTTAAAATATATGTATTCCCCATCTTCCAAAAGGAGATTTGTAGCAAAGCAATTCATTTTATACTCTTTTCAGTCTCTTAAAAAAATGTATAAGACCTATGTGAAGAAAAATATTAAATCTTGTTGAAGGACAAGGAAAAAAAAAAAGAACAAATGCTTGAAATCCCTAAGTATTTTCACTCTGTTGAATATACATCCATATGGAACAGGAAAGGCACATGACAGCAGATAGTATATCAATATTTTTGTCATACATGGACAGCAGAACCTCAGAGGCTGAATAAAAGTCAAGTTAAATAGCCATAATCATTTATGTTTCTAAAACATTCTTGTACTCTTGAGAAGCCCCAGCAGCCTAGAATTTACAAAGTTTGTTACTTCCCCTTTAAATAAATTTCACTGAACTCAAGCAAGGTATGAACCAAAATAGGTATGTAAATTTTTTATAAAGTAAGTAAAACTCATCTCAATAAATTAGGAGAAAACATTTCCTAATTTTTTTTCTATATAGTTGTATCTGACTCAAAATTATCACCTATTGCCTTTCTTAACTGGATGAGAGTTAAACAGATACCCAACTCTTTTGTCACTATGAAATGAAAATTTATTATGTAATTATTTTAGGGAAACACATATTACATGCATAAGTAGATATTACAATCATCATATTTCATTATAATAATCTTTGAAACTTTAAAGGCTACCATCAAAAAATTAATTTCATTTGCAATAAGTGAAGCATAAGATATGGAAAACACTACTCAGCTGTGTTCAACATCCAGCAATTCCCTATGAATAGGAAAATATTACTTTCATCTAAGATGATAGTTTTCCTCTAGCTCTTTCTGCCAGTGCCTACCTAATATATTCTCTCTAAATGAGCATAAAATTTTTAAAAATGTCCCTCTGATGATATTTTACAGCAAAGATCTACATTCAGTGCTTTAAAGATCATGGATCCTGCATAAATATTAAGATGGAAATATGTCCCTTTTAAAATGTTCATAAGTCATTGGCCCAATTGATGCTTTTACTGCCTCGTAATCATAATATAAAAATACTGGTAACATTATTTACTAGAAATCTTCATACAAATACAACAACAAACTCATCCAAAAACCTATCCGATACATTCATTAGACAAAAACATCAACCATAAATACCATTCACACAGAGAGAGGAAAATAATTTTTCCCAGTATCAGGGCACGGCCCTCTGAGCTAGCAGACTGTGAAGGGAACCAAGCTTGCTGATTCTCCTGCCTTGGGAAAGTTATGTGGAGTCTGTGTCTTGGCTTCATCAATTTGAAGGGAATAAAACCCCTGACCTCGCAGAGTTTCTGTCATGGCTGACATAACAGTCAAAAAGGCCCTGTGCCAGTGCCTGGCACATAGCATGTCTGCTATAGACATGACAGCCTTTCACAGATGACTGTTGGATAAATGTGACACCGTCTCATAACTGGGTCTCCATTGTGTGACTCACTGCCACCCAAAGTTCAGTCCACCTGATACAAAGACAGGCAAAGACCCAGTCACTGAGAGACAGGCTGGTTCCTTGAGCAGGTACGCATTTGAGATGAAATCAGAGTCTTGTATTTTTCAAATGATAAGGCCACCACTACTTGATTTATCTACGAAGTGCTTCCAATGAGTGGTTACTTTTAAGATGCATCTTTCAGAAAACTGCTTTCTTTAAGCAAAATTTCATTACAGAACGGGAAAACAAGCTTTGTCCTGCATAGAGGAAGCTGCGCCAACCATCAGAACGGGACAGTCGTGTCCAGGGTTGCACAGATGTGGGATGGAGTTCTCCCACCTCCGTGATGATGACTGAACACAGACACCTGGGAGACATTGGGCCTTTAGGTGTAAAATGACAGTAGGAGGAAGAATAGGAATCTGAACATTTGTCACACATACCAGGCGACAAATAAGTACCAAAGAAAACTTAGAGGAACTTCATTTAACTGAATGCATGTGCCGAAAGGTGGAAAATTAGCATTTTCTTTAAATTGCATTAAAAACAGGATTTCTGTACCAGTAATTTTTTCATCATCTATCATTTTTCATTCAGTTGGCAAGGTATCAAAAGGCAATAAAGGGGAAAAGTACTTCCAGATGGTTGGTCTAAGCAAATTGGGAGAAATTTTCCTTTAAATAAAATGGAAAATATATGTACTAAAAGCCCTGCTGAACACCTATCAAATCAAAATGACTACTGTCTGCATCATTATAATTCCATTCACTAGTTTATGGCCTCACTCTGTTTCAAAAGTTCCCCAAATTCACATAATGTTGTGCAGTATTAGACTTGCCATCAGAACTCCGATTTAGTTCAGATATACAGGCTGTGAAATCTTCCATTGTTAGACAACTTCCTTCCTTGGAATACAGTTGGGCAGTAAAAATAATAATAATAAAAATGTCTTAAATTACACTCTTTCAAAGGCAGCTTTAACCTGCACTCACTCAGCTCAATAAACTCTGTGGGTTTAAAGGATAACACCAAAAAGTATTCATTTTACTCTACATCTTGAATGTCTTGGGAGTGGTCAATAAAAAAGGGGGGGGAGGGGCAAGTGAAATTATGGTAGTAGGTCATCAGATTATAAATTAACTCTCAAAACTCTTGTCTTAGAATAATGTAGCCTTAATTTCTTCAACTTTCATTAGGGAGATTGGATTTTATTTATTCCACTCTTTCATTCTAAAATCTATGAGTACATAAATGAGAAGAAAAAGCATTTCGAATTGGAACCACGGGAGGTCAGAGAGGACACTCCCCAGCAATGAAATCCTGGTGGAGGGGAGTCTTCCACAGTCTATAGGGAAGGGAGGGCAGAAGTCACTGCCTGGTCCTGCCTCACTTCCACCCCAGGTACCCCACCCATATACTGATGGAAGCAACTGGCATAAGGTCAGAACGCTGACAAAGATAACATGCAAACTGCAGTGCATCACATCCAAGACCTTGCCATCACCAATAGCACAAAACTGAGGATGCTCTGACTCCCTCGACCTCTGAACATTTGGCAATGTCAGTAGACATTTTGGTTGGGGCATGATGCTAGTGAGGAAAGACTGGGAAACGCTGATAAATACTTGAAATGTCCAGGAAGTTCCACCAGAAGAAATTATCCAATCCCTAATGTCAATAGTGCTGATGATGAGGAACTCTGCTTCAGAGGTGCAATTTAATTAGCATTCTGCTAATTGGTAAGACCAATTAGCAGAAGTAATGACCAGACCCACTCCCATGACTCCAGTGAAAGCCTGGCCATTTGTCCAAAATTCCTGCCTCCTCCCAACAGGAATGTTCTTTCTTTATCATCGGGGTGTGATAACTGTCTTCCATAGAACTGTTCATGAATACCGAGAGTACGCTAAGCTGTAGGCTCCCTACCAGTGAAACTTTTCTCAGTTACTAAAATAGGAAGCCTGGTACATTCATTGGACAACTTTCTAATTTTCTCTGATAACCCATACAGATTCTCTTTATTCTGCCACATGAAAAATCAGAGGTCATTTATAATAAGCGTTCAACTTTCTGCTGTATTATTTTAAGATGCTACTGCTTTGACATTTTACCCATAAGAAGTTCCACTAGAATAAATACAACCAGTTGAACACAATTCACAGACAATTGTTTTTCAGAGTATTTTTTAACATGATCATTTGCAACTTCTAATTAAATATGCTATCCCACTGGCTTGTACATGCAGAATATATTTACCATTTCTACTTATGCACATCATATGCTTTGCTAAAACATTTTTCTTAATTTCTCACACAAACCTACAATTATTTAAGCCTTAAATAGGATGCTAGTCTGTGCTTTTTTTTTTTTCTTCAATGTCCTATATCATTTGATCCCAGTTATTCCTCAGCACTGTCTATAATTTGCAAGGTAGGAACTGACTCTTAGTTCTTTTAGTTTCAAAGTTAAAGGGACAAGACTGATAATGAAGGTTTAATATACCCGATTCCATAACCACACTCTTATCTCAAGACATTTCCTTCACTTCTCTACCATATCTGTATTATCACGGAACCTGAGATCTGTGCGTCCCTTGCCTATCAGCCATTCTGACTGATAACTTCACTTTAATCTTTATTAAATCCCTCCTGCCTTAGCTTGGACTGCTGTAACAAATTACTATAGCCCAGGTGGTTTAATCAACAAACATTTATTTTCACATTTCTGTAGGCTTGGAAGTCAAAGGTGCTAGTAGACTTGATGTCTGGGGAGAGCTGGAGGACAGGGAAGGGAAGGGGAGAGGAGAAGAGGACAGTGGGAGGGAAGGGAAGGGAGGGGAGGGAGAAGAGGGAAGGGGAGGGGAATTACCTCTCTCACGTCTCTCTCTTCCAGGAGGGATCCACCCTCATGACCTCATCATTTCCCAAAAGTCCCACTTCCTAACCCCATCACATTGGGGGTTAGAAACTCAACATAGAAAGTTTAGGGGCCCAAGCAATCAGTCTATAGCATCTCTCATGTGCAGGAAGGAGCAAATTCAGGGCACACACTCCATTTTCCATGGACTCATTAGCAGCAGCATTTGGTTTTAGCATATAGTTATCAGAGCCCTTCCATGATTGAAATCAACTTGCCATTTGCTCACAACTCCTGCCACACAACAGGAGTGTTCTTTATCCTTGGGAGGTGACAAATGCGCTCCACAGATGCAGATACTGAGGGCACACTAAAACATGAGCTCCTTAAGAATGGGAGCTCTGATATCTATGTGTTTATACACCAGAGTCATAAACATGCAGTATATATGCTTCTGATATTGATGAGGACAAGTAATGGGGTAGAAAGTGCTAGACACCTGTGGGTGCTAAGAGGGGCTCAGGTGAATAACAAGCATCTTAACCGTTTAGGACAGAATGAAGGTCAACCAGAACAGGTCGTGGCCAGGCTACGTGCTTCCCTTAGGAAGAAAGGGCAGAGGCACAGGCCAGGTGATACCAAATCATTTCACAGTCACTCTCAGTGAAGAAAAAAATGCATTTCTGAGCTGTCAATGGGGACAAGGTGATGACAGTCTTTGCAGACAGACTCCCTAGCTATCGGTCCAGTCTCCTGAGTACCTGGGGCAATCTCTCCTGATGCTGGCAGGGTCCTGAGGGCAAAAATAGAACGGGAGGTTCCTCCTCCTTCCTGGGGCCTGCATGCATGCACCTGTGCACGGTACACTGAAATGCATATCAATGACACCCCAGTGACTTCTGTTTATTCATCAGGGAACATTTCATTTTCCTCCTGAATCAGTGTATGAGGAGATATGGAAAAGTTCCTCTAAGTCAACCCACCACCAGCAAAAACAAATCAAGTTTCAGAAAGGCTAATTAAGAACAACTTCTCTTTCTGATGTGCATCCCAACGCCTATTAGGACATCTGCGGCCACACCACTGGCTTCGGGATGCACACCAGCAGGGCCCTAAGCCACCATATTGGTTCTAGTTGTTATTCAAGTAACAGGGGGGTATCTGATCCCCGGCCCAGCCTCCACTTCTCCTGGGTGGATGGGCAGATCCACATGCACACGAGACACTCCATCCTAAACCTTAGGCAATGCCCTGGAGCTCTTCAAACAATGGATCAGAGAGTCTGCTAACACTAGTGGAAACCCCCATTTTTGTCACTGACTCCTGTGATGTCACCATGCAAGTTATTTATGTTTCTCCCCCAACCCCCAATCCAGCTTCCTCCTTTTAAGCAATAGCAGCAGCGTTTGTTAACACAGTGGTACTGAGAGGCTGTATTACATGCAATCTTTCTGTTTAGACAACATCTCGTGAATAAAAAGTTAGGCACTTACCATTATAATTTACCTTAATTATAGTATCTGTCACTACCCATAATACACACCAGAATTATGGTATTTGCACACATAGGAAAGGAAAGGGAGACAGGGAAAGCATTTTTTGACATGCCTAGGGTTACTGATGGGCTGGAGGAAAAGAGAAATGTTTAATATCTTATATCACAGCCCTAAGGGCAGATTTAGGATTTCCAATCTATTGCTGGTGGATGCTTATTTCTGAAACCCGAATATTTGAAAGGAGAATGAATGGTATCAGAAGACAGTCACAAAAAAACGCTGACATGAAGTTGGGGTCTGGTGAAGAACTCATACTCCTAGGAGTTACTTTTGCCCTTTAAAGAAATGAAAAGGCTCTCTGACCATCTTACTTGTAACCAGAACTCTACTATGTCCAGAACAACAGGGTCTAAGTTCATGGTCCTCTGATGACCATATCTTCATACTTTTGCCAGCCCAATGCTCATAGCAGGGCCATTTCTAAGGAGCAGCTTCTCCTCCTACCCACATAAGCACTGTTACCACTCTAGCAGGCCCCCCTCTAGTTCCTTCTCCATGTCCATGGGATCACGTACAAACACGTGTATACAGACTCGGGGGACAAGGGTCTTTTCGCTTTATAAAATGGGATCTATTTTTCTCACTGAATAGTATGAAAATTTCTCCACGGTAGCCAGATATGAATTGCTCTTTAAATGGCTGCATCATATTTTAGGCATTTTCATACTCTAATTGACATATAATCTATAAGCTATTGATACATACTCAACATGCAAGGTAGTTTTTTGAGTATTGTGGAGGGGGAAGGCAGTGAAAACAATGCTACTATAAGCACCCAATACACATACCATATATGCATGTGGTGCTTTTGTTTTTATAATCTATAGTCCCAGAAGTGGTGAAAGGGTTTGCATATTTTAATAGGGATTATTAGACTGCTTTCCCAAAATATAAACAATTTCCATCAGGAATACCTATCGAGAATCCCCTTTGACCTCACTGACCCATCTGAAAGCCTGGATCCATTGTCGAATCATATGATAACCACAGGAGATAAGTCCTGTGGGTCTCACAGAAAACTTGCACACAATTATTAAAAGCCCCGTCAGTTGCAACAAATCCCATCTTTATAATTTATTGCCCTCAATGCACTGAACTTTATTCATTTCAGAAGAGACACCGGCACTACATGTGTTACCTGAAATCTTAACGCCACCTCCAGCAGAAAAGGGAGATCATATAACATTTAAATTCAGGCTGATTGGGGTTTAGAGTGCTGAATGTTGACTTCTGACCCTAATAGACTTGCTCTAAATGGCATTGATGAGAGGTGATCGTCAATCTCTGGAATTAACACAAATTTTAAAAATTTTATCTACTATATACCTTAGCTCCCATAGTTAATAAGAGTATTGTATTTTATACTTAAGCTAAGAGATCAGATCTTAGGTTAAATATTCTTATCAGTACTAAAATAAAAATAGTAGTAGTAATAATAATAATAATAATTAATAAAGAACAGAGGAAACTTTGGGTGGTATGTATACTTTTTGGCCTTAATGGTGTCATTGATAGTTTCAAAGGTATTTTTTTACCCCCAAATATATGCAGAGTTATACATCAAGTATATACAGCTTTTTATATGTCAATCATACCTCAGTAAGGTGTTATGTGTGTTTTTAATGAGGCTTTCATATTATTTACCAACTAGTTTCTATATTGACATTTGACCAATAAAATGATCCACTAGAAAAGATACTTATTATTTCGTTCAGTTCATCGTTTTTAGTAAGTGCTTCATCAGTGTGCCTTAGAAACTATGGCTGAACAGCTCAGTTGGTTAGAACATTGGCCCGATATGCCAAGGTTGTGGGTTTGATCTCTGGTCAAGGCACATCCAAGAATCAACCAATGAATGCATAAAGAAGTGGATCAACAAATTGATGTTTCTCTCTCTCTCTTTCTAAAAAAAAAAAAATCAATCAATTAAAATTTTTAAGAAAAAAAAAGTTTTTTAATTATGCGTGTGACCTTCCTTCACAAAGATCTCCCTGTGGATTCTGGATGGTCAAACCCATGATTTCTCAACATCCAGTCCCATAGCCTGGTTTACAGTAAAATGCACCTGCCTCAGGAAATCTTAACGGCCAGTACCAAATCATATTTTAACTAACCATGAGAAACGCGAGCCTTTGGCTGTACAGTAGTAGGCCAAATGCATTTCTCTTGGATGGGAAATCAATGTTCTAAGCCACTGATAAAACTCTGGTGACATCCCGAGCTTCACAGCTTTGAGCCGCCTACAAAAGGTGTTAGCAATGCCAGTGTTGTTAACCGAAACTCTTGCAGGGAATCACACATGGAGTGGCTCTCTGGCCTGCACCGCTGTCTGCTGGATTATTATTAACACGGTGTCAGGGGCTCTTCCCCAGCACGTTGCAAATGTGCACAGATTCACTTAGTCAACAAGTGCGCTGACCGCTGCCAGAGCTGACTCTGAGAACGAGAAATGCATTAACAAAAACATTCGGCAGGCCTCTCAACTGTCACCGGTCCAAGGTTCCTGAAAAAGCATATAATTATAATAATTAAAAGAGCACAGAGTAGGATGAGAAAACAGTGGGGCAAATTTTAATGTCATAAAGTAGCATTTTGGTAACAAGGAAAACTTGTCTTGCCCTGCCCAGTGCTCCCCAAGACTCAATTAAGAGCATGCTTTGGAGGACAATAGAAGATTGAACTGCTAAGGGGAAGAAGTGAGCAAAATAAAGCCTACAAAGAGCTCCCATCACATACTTCATTGGGAGAATCTTGTTCCGTATAACCAGAATGGCATGTTATGTTACAACCATAGGGAATTTTGCTGCTAAGATGTTGAATGAAATCTCTCAAGAAGAGGATTACCTCTGGGACTTCTTGTCACTTTTAAAATCACTTCACTTCTGAAGTATCAAAGCACTGTCATATCAAGTAAAATATTATGAAGACTCCCCTAACACCTTCCGACATTCCCACATCCACAGTCCTGTCTGAGGCATACTTTTCCTCTCTGTAATCAAAAACCTCCCTCTGATAGGTGGGTTCCCATCATTCCCAAACAGTCCAGACTCACATATATAACTGTCTATTCTCTCCAACTGGGTGAGAAATGGAAACTGTCAACTCAAAGTTGGCATGACCCTAGAATTCTGGCTTTCCCCTCCAAAACCTGCATCTCCCCAGGACTTCTGTATCAGTAAGTGGTGCATCGAGTTTTCTCCATCTCCAGCAACATCATGCCTTGTCCAGTCACCTGCAAGGAACTCCTGATTGACCTTCCTGCTTCCCTTCTTGCTACCCTACAATCCATTTCCCCACTGGCGACCATGACAACTGGAGTGACAATTTAAAAATGCAAACAAATCCTGATCCTGGTGCTTTTCCCTAAGGCTTCCCAACACTCAGGATGAACATTCAAATTTTGAGTCCTTACAAAGCCTTACACAACCTAATGCTTGCCTACCACTGTGGTATCAGTTCACACCTCTCTCCCCGTCCCACCATACACAGGCCAATCCAAAATTGACCCTATTCATGCTCTATCACACGACCTCTCTGAATCCCTTACCACTCACCATTTAGCACTTATTTCTCCATGCTACTTTTCACAAAATTAATCCCGTCTGACTTTTCCAACTAAAATACATGCTCCCTGAGAAGTGGGAGCCTGTCTTGTTTGCCAGTAGATTGCCAATGCCTAAAAACCTCACACACTGTAGGTGCTCAATAAATATCTATAAAGGAAGTAGCAGCTACAGGGGTTATTAATTCATGTCACATTCTTTGCAATTTTCAAGAAAAGTGGACAGTGTGTTATATCAATAATAGAAACCCAGTTCCCAATGGGACATGAATTGGGATGCCCGCTAGTCCCTGGTGACCCCATGTACAGGAAGAGATGCTGCAGAGGCACCATGTGTTTACACAGATGTTTGTCTGTGAGGAATTTTTGTTGAGATGAACCACCAATCATGTGTTTTGGGCAAGGAAATTACACAGTGAATGTGGGTTCCAACCCTCAGAATATCTGCTAGCTCAGTGAACTAAAACCAAGACATTATATGCAGACACTATTTGCAGAAACCTAGAGCTGCATTATTTTGCAATAACATCAAAATAGGTGGGTTCTATTGCTTTATCACTCTTTTCAATAATATTCCACTCTAGGGGCTCCCTTAGTGAGCTGTAGAAAAAAGGGGGACTGAAACACATACTGGATAATATATTATCCACTAGGCTCAGCCACCCAGTTTACCTCTGAGTCACCTTGGCAAGTTTCTTAAACTTTCCTACCTCAGTATACTCATCTCTAAACTGAGAATAAGATTAGAACTTGCTTTAAATGGTGTTGAGAAGATGAAATGATAGGAGTGAAGCAGTTATATCAGTGCCTGGGATGCAGGAAGTACTCAAATCATTTGAGCCTTCATTATAAAGTATTACTAAGCTACTACCAGTGGTTTATAAAATATCTTATATTGTAAAATGTTGGAGAGTCATTATTCAATTTCTGTTGTCACTGCTACATGCAAGGGCATTAACACTTCTACCAGTCCTCTTTCAGATCCAAACAAGGATGACTACTACAAACAGGTAGAGGCAACTCAGTAAGACTTACACTCCACACTTAGGGAATTGGCCTTGTTTCAAAAATATAAGAAGCGAATCCAAATCAATAAAGACTTCACAAACTATGCAACTGTGGTTAGAAATATTAGTTGTAACTGTATCTGACCATTGAGGATTTGGTTAAAAAAACCAAAGTTGCTTTGTAAATGTTCTTCCATTAAGACAGAACTTGAACGAGAAAATAAGTCAAGGTTGGGAAAGCACAAAACAACATTAGACCATCATAACTTACTTTTTAATTATTGCTATCATTATGACATTCCAATTGCTCAATTTAAGAAACTTCAAGACCTTTACACAAAGACTATTTTTTAACTAGTTAACTTAATTGTTTTTATTGTTGACAGTATTACAGATGTCCCCCATTCCTCTCAATACCCACCCCCTCCAATTAGAATACAGGCCTTTTTTTATACCTGGCTTATAAAATAACCTTAGAAAACCATAACACAATAAATTAAATAAAAAGTTATAAAAAGAAATGTAATGTGCTCCACAGAAAATATGACAGTAGAATGATAAAGTTAGCATATAACTATGATGAAATTGAGTTAGGAAGAAATAAGAATTCCAGAGAAATAAAGAAAAGCTATAGTTACTTGGGAGAAAGAAGTAGACTGCCTACTAAAAAGATGCTTGGTTCAGTGATGGTATTTTAGAATGAGTTCAGTGTGGTCTTTTGCAAGCCTCATTGAGAGTATTCCTGCTACTTTGGCACCTATTGTACGCCCTATGGATGCCCCTACCTGCTGCTCATAGCCATGAACACAGGTGTCAGCACGACACAGGCATGCGTTCAGGGTTGGCTGAAAAGAAAAGTAGCTGAGCACTAGCCAGTTTGCCAGTGATTAGAACACCAGCAGATGGACTGAAAGGTAATGGGTTTGATTCTGGTCGAGGATAAGTACCTCAGTTGCCAGCTCAAGGCTCAATCTCTAGTGTTGGAGGCAACAATCAGTGTATCTCTCTCATATTGATGTTTCTCTCTACCTCTCCCTTACACTCTCTCTAAAAAAAAAAATCAATGGAGAAAACTATTTTCAGGTGAGAATTAACAAAACAAAACAAGAAGAAGAAAGATGGCTAACTATTCATACTGTTTGATGACAAATGTGAGAGAGAGAGAGAGAGAGAGAGAGAGAGAGAGAGAGAGAGAAAGAGAGAGAGAGAGAGAGAGAGAGAGAGAGAGAGAGAGAGAGAGATGCACGCATGCATGCAAGCTCACATTTGCTTGTAGCACCAAGTTAGTGAAAGACCATTTACTTTAAAGATGCTGCAGAGCTCAGATCTTCGCCTGTTCAGTGGATCCTTCAGCAGCTAGCAGTTAATTTGCCAGAAATTTATAATTAAGCAACAAGGCTGGACTTTAGTACACTATTTTAGACAATTATTTCGTTGATAGTAAGCCTGCCCTAGTGATTGCCATGAGTTCCCATTATAATCCTGTCTATATCTATATCTATATCTATGCCTATAGATATATATATCTATCTCTATAAACATACCTATCTGTATATCTATATCTCTCTATTTATGTCTATATTGATATCTATGTCTATAAATTTATATCTATTTATCTATCTATTCAATTGATGCAGAAATGTGCTCCCTGATCCTTACAAACACATCAATATTGAATATGTACATAACATAAAACTAATTTACAGCAAATATGACTTCAGCATTCTAAGCTTGGCTCAGCTCCAAGCTCTGAGAGTCATGTTGTACTCCTTGAAGATGATACTGCCAAAATTCAACAGTAACACTGAGAGTGGGTCCAAATGCTCAATTTAAGAAATGTTAAATGCCAGGAAGGAGCTGACATCTTACCCCACAGTGTAGGAGAGAGGCCCAAGATTTTGGTCTATATGACATATGATTACTCCTACCTTCCTTTGCAGGTTTCTGCACAACTCATAGACAATCAGCTCGGAGAAAGAGACTGTGGAGGGATCTTACACTCTCTCTTATTTTTGAAACACTATGAATAATGTTCACTCATGGAAAACAACAAAGGCTATTCAGGAAAGCTGTAGAGTGAGTAGCCTCAGGTGGACAATATGGGGGGCAATCTATGGTAAGAACAGCAACTATAATTATTGGATTATTTAAAAAAATCATGAAATAAACATCTTAAATCAAATGTAGCACAATCAGAAAGCTAGAGGAGTACATTTTTATCACCTGTTAGTAGACAGTAAAGAAGTTATGTTTCACAAAATTCCAGTAGGAATCACTTTATTAAATAATGCATAAGTATAGGTACTAGTTGTGTGTCAGAGTGTGGGAAGATGAACTCAATCAAGTCAAGGAAAGTCTATGTGTACACAAGAAATCCTACAAGAAATCCAACCGTAAATCACCCCTGAAGAAACAAGCATGGTAGTGTGGAGACACAGACAAGGTGCAATTTAACTGGCCTGGTCATTGACAGGGAAGAGAAAGGTCCATAGAGAAGGTGACATGTTAGCTGAGAATTGGTGAACAACAACTGTTCACCCATTGGACAATAGAGAAAAATACCAAATGCACTAAATTCTGGTTGGGGGGTAGACTGGAATAATCCTATTCCTTCCTCCAGTAGACAATCTCATTATTTTCTAGTTCTGTATCCAAATTAGAAATAAAGTTCTGTCACTTAATTTGAAAAATCCCCAAAGACCCATCCATCCATCAATGTTCCACAAATCCTTCCATGAAACAAATAATTATTGACAGTGTTTTGTGCCTTAGGCCTTTCTCTATGCCTGGAGATGCTGCAGTGATCGAAAGAGGCAAAAATGCCTGCTGTCATGAAGACTATGTTGTGGGGAGGGCAGAAATTATACAAATAGTGATAATGGTGGGAAAAGAAATGTGGTGTCCTGAACCCAATGGAGAAAATGTCAAAGAAGGTGGGAGGGATCCACTGTATTATACCAAAGCTGTCAACTCTGACTGTCAAATGAGATGGGGACTGAGCTTCAACCACTGGATTTTGCAACACGGTGATGACTGTGACCTTTCAAGGCAGTACAGACAGAAAGACTGAGCAGTCAAAGTGGGTTCAAGAGAAAAAAGAAACACAGAAATGAAGGATAACAAATATAAACAAGCTCTGTTATAGAGTCTTTCTGTGAAGAGGAGAGAAATGGGCCATAAATGAAGAGAAAATTAGGATCAACAGGTCATCTCATTAAGATGGTGGATGTTTGCCTTCCCATTGGAAAGATCCAGTAGAGAAGGGAAACTAACAAATGATGATGATGCAGGTAGGAGGGGGATTGTTTAAGAATGAGATATTGGTGTTCAAGTTGGAGTTGTGGCCTCAACTAAAATTAGTCAGGCTAGCATCAGATGTGATGTGTGATTGGCCAACTTGGGCAGGTGCCATATCTTCAAGCCATCACTGTAGCAAGGAGGTGGTTTGCTATGGAAGGAAGAGAAAGTGTTTGCAAAACGTGTATGTCTCTGAGCTATAAGCAGGAGAGTCTCCACCACTGCCCCAAAAAAGCCTGAGCTGTGAGAAATAACTTAGATGCACCCACACTGGAAATGTAAGATCTGTTCGCTATTCTTAGATACGGTTATATGAAAATGTGGTGGCATTTACTTCCCAGAAACTCCTGACCATCTTTTCCAACCTTTTCCTTTGCTTTTCCTGCTTGTGTTTAACCAATAGTGGTAACTATCCAAACTTTAATCAAAAGCAAAATGACTCTGATCCCTTTGCAGCCTGCGAGGCTAAAAGAGACACAAAAAACACACAAAAATCACAAGAAAAGCCCCAGTGGATGAAGCATGAAGTGCCTGAGTTGGCAGCCCTGCAGCTATAAAAGCCTCTCCAATGCTCTGATCTGAAGACGTGTAGGAAAACCTCAAGTCCCCTGAAACCCAAAAATCCAAACACAAGGTCATTTCTGCCCTTTAGAAAGTTCTACCAAAAAAGGATGTTATGCACAGTTTGATCGAGGGGCAATTTCCTCACGTGCACATGTAAATCTTCAATTCCAAGTAATTAACCCCACACACATCAGCCCCTCTAATGGGTGTCTGACAATAAACAGACGTATATGCCATTTCCAGCCTGACTTTACAATGGATTCTGAACTTGCCCACCCACACATCTGTGATTTACAAATATTTATGGTATTCATGGGGCCAACAATCTTCAGGACAATAACATACTTTGCAGACACTCACTAAAACAAATGGGGGTTGGAAGAGCCAAAATGCCATACCAAAGAGAAAAGAAGGAAGGAGAGCAATTCCCTCCTGGAATGGAAATTCCAGTGCATCCTAATACAGATAATGGGAGCAGACACTCTTCCTGTCGGTGAACTTGGCTCATAAAAGCGAAATGCATGTGACACCACAGCTCAAATCATCTCACAGAGATTTCCCATCTGGCTGACTAGACAATAAGGCAGAAATAAGAAGTGGAATCCATAGCTTTAATATTTCTGACATTATTAAGAATGACAGGCTAAATCTTTATCTCACAGTACAACCACACAGCATGCTTAAGCAAGTGATATACCCATATCAATAATATTCTTAGAAATGAACAGCAAATATCACAAAATGAAATTCCTATCAGCAGTGTTACCAACTAAACACCAATAAATCAGTAAGCACATTCTTTTCACACGTAGATTCTGTCTCCAGAAACTCAGTCTGGTTTCTCATTGCCTTTTCCTAGTCTCAGAGGATATCCTTTCACGTTCCTTGTTTTACAGCCAATGAATCTAGAAAACCAAGAAAGTATACATGGAGAACTGAGTTGTGGCTAAATCTAATCGGGTCCAGAAAGAGAAATCTGGTTAATTCTCTACCTCTTGGAACTTACAAACTATGAAACCGTTACTGCAGAAGCACCATAACCAATTAATATTCTAGGTGAATACTCTCAACTTAACAAGAATGGACATCAACCTACACATCACTGGTATAGTTGACCAGTATTGCCTTGGTCTTGGGGACACACCACCACATGACATCTAAAGCAAACACCACCAAATATTAGGAACAAAAATAAAATTACAGGAAAAGCATGGTGGTAATGGCTTGTTAACAATCAACATAAGAGGTAAAGTAACTATTAAATAACATACACTAGGCAGCTCTGTCTAAGGAGCACAACCATATCTTTCCCCACCACTTTCCCCCCAGGTGGGCTTTCCTTGCCTCTCTCTCTTTCCTATAAACTCCAAGGGCCCTTTGTTTGCCTCTGTAATTTATTTCCTGAGCTGATTTTCTTCTATGGCTCTCTCTCTCTGACTTCCTAAATAAATGTTCTCTTATTTAAAAAAATTATATACACTGAGGGTCCTGGTTATTATGATCTCTGAACGCATAATAATCTGGCCACTCAGTATGTGTGTGTGTGTGTGTGTGTGTGTGTGTGTGTGTGTGTGTGTATTAGAGGCCCAATGCATGAATTCGTGCATGGGTGGGGTTTGGCCAGTCTGGCTAGGGGAGAGGACATGGGCAGTTGGCTGGCATGCTGGTCAAACTCCCAGGCCAGGGGACAATTTGCATATTAGGCTTTTATTATATAGGATATACACTGAGTGGCCAGATTATTATGCATTCAGAGATCATAATAATAATTATGATCTCAGTGTGTGTGTGTGTGTGTGTGTGTTAAAACTATAGGTAAAGACTGTAGAACATCTCAAAAAATAGGTTAACCTTTCTCTACACCTAACCAAAAGAGAAATAAAAGAATAAAAAATATTTTAGTTGTCTGACTCTAAAATGGTCTCTGTTTGTAGAATGAAGCAATGTGCAACTGAGATCTTTCATCCATACAAATATTTTAATTGTTTGAATATCCTCATTAAATTAAAACTAAGGATTGACTTTTATCAGTGAGCAAAAATAGAGGCAGAATAAAGCTGTGAGAAAAAAATCACAGAAGTCAGTATCTTTTTTATAAAGCTAACTGAACTGTTTTTCCTGAATTAAAGCATTAAATATATTGATAAGATTAGAAGAAAGATTTAAAAGATTATTATTTTTCTAAGCACTGGTTCATATAATTATAAACCAAAAATTTGGCAACACTACAATAAACTTTAAATTTAAGAAGATAAAGTTAAGCAAATGAAGTGGAGAAAAATACAACAAAGAATTAATATTCTTAAAATCTGTTAAAATCTCTAATAAAAATTGTGAATCTCAGTAGCTCACAAAGTATAAAATAAAAACAAACAATTCTCTCACATCCTCTCTCTCTCTCTCTCTCTCTCTCTCTCTCTCTCTCTCTCTCTCTCACTCACTCACTCTCTGCACACACACACACACACACACACGCATTCTTAAAGTAATGGCTAATAATCACATAAGACATCAACCAGCCCAGCAGGTATGGCTCGGTGGTTGAGCGTCAACCCATGAACCAGGAGGTCAAGCTTTGATTCCCGGTCAGGGCACATGTCCTAGATGCAGGCTCAATTCCCAGTAGGGGGCGTGTAGAAGGCAGCAGATGAATTATTCTCTCATTGATGTTTCTAGCCCTCTCTCCCTCTCGCTTCCTCTCTCTGAAATCAATAAATACATATTTTAAAAAAAGAAACCAACCAAATAACATTATGTGTAAGCAATGACACATATAAAAAGGAAGGAAAACTAACACATTGACTAAACAATGATGATACTCAGTGAAGTTTCAGCAAAGAAAACTCTCTGGCATATTATTGGTATAATATAAATATCTACAGCATGTTCAAAGCCAATTAGCAGTCTCATTAAAACTCCTTGGTTTTGAAATTATAAGTCAGCTACAGCTATTGTAACACAATGAATTAAACTTCAACTAAAAGAAAGCTTTACAGTAGCAGCTGCTATTGTTGATAAAATATCGATTTCATGCACCAAATTTCTGCTTTTCACAAGGCAAGAGATAGTGTGACTGACAAAAAGCTAGGAAGCAGTATTGGAAACAAGTGTAAAATGTACGTGCTTATCATGATTGTTTCAGCATCATCTATTATTTTTCTTAACTGGAAATAACATATATATCTCCCCAAAAAGACAGTAAATTACATTATAGTGCCTTTGCATGACAGACTGCAATTAAATGAGGGTCATTAACATCTCCAATTATATGATATAGTATTATCATCCTATCTAATAAAAGAGTAATAGGCAAATTGATTGTATCTCCACTACACCCACAAGCTATGCCCACCAGCCAAGCCCACCAGCTAATCAGGAGCAAATACACAAATAAACCCCATCCAAGATGGCTGCAGCCACTGAGAGCAGAAGAGAGGCTTGGGTTTCCCCGGCAATGGAAGAAGCCAAGCTTTCTGCCTGTCTTTGCCTGCCTAGGCCTCTACTCAATATTACAAAGTTTCAATTACAGAAGATACATAAATCCCAAAAGAAATGGTGGCAGCCATAGAGCTGGAGAGAGCAGAGGCTAGGGTTGCCCTAGGCAATGGAGGAAGCCAAGCTACTGCAGCCCTGGCCAGCCTGGCCTCCACTCCAGACTACAAAGTTTCAATCATAGAAGGTAAATAAAGTCCAGCAGAAACAGCTGTCACCATGGAGCAAGTAGAAGAAGGCCTGGCTCCAATCCTGGCTACAAAGTTTCAATTATAGAAGATAAATAAATCCCAGATACCTGGGCCTCTGCTTGGGTCACTGGGGGCCACTATAGGCCCCTCACCTAGGCCACCCTTTGCCCCAAGGGAACTCCCACCCTGATCTGGGACACCCTTCAGGGCAAACCAGCTGGCCCCTACCTGTGCACCAGGCCTCTATCCTATGTAGATAGACCATCACTCCAAAACACAAGATGGCTGCTCCCATGTGGTCAAAGATCTCGCCCCCATGTGGACACAAGATGGACACCACAAGATGGCCAGCAGCAGAGAGCCGTTGGGAAGGACCAGGCCTTGCAAGGGAGGGCAGTGTGGGCAGTCAGGCCAGTGGGGGAGGACAGTTAGGAGGGACCAGGCCTGCAAGGGAGGGAAGTTGGGGGCAATCAATCCTGCAGGGGAGGGCAGTTAGGGGTGACCAGGCTGGCAGAGGAGGGGAGTTAGGGATGACTGGGCCTGCAGGGAAGGGCACTTAGGGGGAACCCAGGCGTGCAAGGGAGAGCAGTTGGTGGGAACCAGGCCTATAGGGAAGGGCACTTAGGGTGACCAGGCCTGCAGGGGAGGGCTATTGGGGGGAACCAAGCCTACAGGGGAAGGCAGTTAGAAGGGACCACGCCTGCAAGGGAGGGCAGCTAGGGGCGATAAAGCCTGCAGGGGAGGTCAGTTAGGGGTGAACAGGCTAGCAGAGGAGGGAAGTTGGGGGCAAATAGGCTGGCAGGGGAGCAGTTAGACATCAATCAGGCTGGCAGGGGAGTGGTTAGGGGGTGATCAGGCTGGCAGGCAGAAGTGGATAGGGGCAATCAGGAAGGCAGGCAGGTGAGCAGTTGGGAGCCAGCAGTCCTGGCTTGTGAGAGGGATGTCTGATTGCCTGTTTAGGCCCAGTCCTACTGGGATCAGCCTAAATGGGCAGTTGGACATCCCTCAAGGGGTCCCAGACTGGAGAGGGTACAGGCCAGGCTAAGGGATACCCCCCATGCACAAATTTTGTGCACCAGGCCTTCAGTATATATATATGATATACAAGTACATGTTATAACAAGTGTAAGAGCAGTATATAAACTTTTATGTCCAGTATTAATTCAAATCTATGAATTACTAATCAAAAAAAATACTATAGCCTAGGAGGATGTGACTAGGTTGGGTGCTGTCCTGTTTGATGACAGCCATGGCACATACCCAAGTTGCGGGCAAAGACAATTATCTTTGGCTAAGGTACTATGGGGGAATTGTGCCCTTCTCTTACATATAGAGTGAGGCAAAAGTTAGGTTTACCAATGTTTGTATGAAAAATATTATAATAATATTTTTATAATATTATTATAATAATATATTATTATAATATTATAATATATTCATAATATAATATTAAAATATTATAATAATATTTATTATAATAAATAATAACACAAGAATAAACTCCATTTCACATACTCACAACTGTAAGCCTACTTTTGTTCCACCTTATATTTTCTATAATGAGCACTGACTATTTTAATTCTTTTCTTTTTCAGGTTGCAAACTTCAACATTGGAAATTTTAGATAGTGAAGATAAGGCTCATGAAGTGCCAACATTCTTAATTGCAGTGTTAATCTATTTACAATTCAGTAGATATTGATATATGTTCTGGTAAACTTTATAACACACATGACTTGTGGGTAGAGATTATATGTTTGCACATTTGTGTTTGTATATTTGAAGATTAATAGGATTACAGTAAATATTATTCTGTAATTTCTGTTTTCTAGTTAATTAGGTACCACATATAGTTTTTCATTATAACCATAATTTTATTTTTTATATCACTGCCATTAAAGTGAAGAAAATGTTACCATCAGTCATGAAATATGTAGAAACAAGTAGCTCTTGAAAAAGATCTCTAAAAGTTCTGCTACATTAGACTCATGGGCTTGCTACAGTGAGTTATTTCTAATAATGAATGAATGAACTAATAACAAACAGTAGTTCCCTGCTTAACCTATTCAAATAAACACAAATTAAGTGGTTTTTCTTTGCCAAGTTTTTAGATTAAAACCTATCAAATAGGCCTTAAAGTGTCAATATGCCCTTTTAAGAAAAAGCTCTTTTTAAAAAATCACATTATTTGATGTATGTGGCAAAGGGTATCCCCATTTTATCCCATGATTTAAGTATGCCAATCCTGTTCAACTTGACTCTCATAAACATCTGCTTTTGCTTGTAATAAAAGAGGGAGATTTGACACCAGAACACTTTTGTGCAACATAATTACCAGGTAACCCAAAATAATTGCATGTTTGCCCTAATCCTATATAATAAAAGGGTAATATGCAAATCGACCTAACAGTGGAATGACCGGTTGCTACGATGCGCACAGACCAACAGGGGGCAAATGCTCCACTCAGGAGCTACCCCTGGTGGTCAGTGAGCTCCCACAGAAGGAATGCAGCTCAGCCACACACCTGGCTCACAGCTGGCGAGCACAGGGGTGGTGGCGGGAACCTCTCATGCCTCCGAAGCAGTGCTAAGGATGTCTGCCAAGGGGTTCCAGACTGTGAGAGGGCACAGGCCAGGCTGAGGGGACCCTCTCCCTTGACACCAGTGCATGAATCTCGTGCACTGGGCCTTTAGTGTGTGTGTGTGTGTGTGTGTGTGTGTGTGTGTGTGTGTGTGTATGTGTGTGTATAATCAGTATGTTTTGGGGTGTAAAATAAAACTGAAACCAAGTGAATAAGCACATGGTGGGCCAGAGAATGCTACGTCAATGGCACCCTGTCAGGACTTTGGATTTCCTTAGTGAGGGGTTGGACCAAAATAGTTTTGCCATAAAGAGACTAGTCTCTCTGAAAGCTTGCCCATTCACTGCCATTTTTAACAGCAGATGTAAGTAAAGCTCATCAGCTGTCACAGTATTTGAACCTATAAAATTGTTGGTTCCTTCATTTTCCACCTAGACATCGGACTTACCAAGGAGGAAAAGGCTGGAGTGTTTCTTGGATCATGTATCACACTAAAGATTCACAGCCATCTGCTCACTGGAGCTCAACTCTCACACTCCAACGCTGCGAAAAGAAAAGAAAAAAAAATGATCCTGTTTACCCAGTTTAAAAGATGCTGTAGTCATTGTGTATCAATTCTAGAAAGTTCCATTAGTGCCATGCACAATCAGATGAAGCTGCTTTAGCAATGTGAGACTTAAAACAGTGACACAGGATAGCTTAAAAATGAAAAGTAGGACAGTTCTGGCTTAATATCCATGCACCTATGGATTTCTCATTTCAGAAAAAGTGAACAATTCCAATACTGTTAACACATAAAAACAAATTTCAGGAAAGGACCATCATCTCAAACCCATTTGAATTACGTTAAGCAGTTTGAAGGTCAGAGTCAGATTGGTTGTGTGAATTTACGCATTGTAGGATGGCTCTTTCATGCTTTCTTTTTTTAATACAGTGCCTTAAGTAAAACATTTTAAAAATAGCTGATTAAAGGCAGAAGCTTTAGAGTAAACTAATACCAAAAAATCTACATTTGTGTTTTTACTTACATATCAACTGATTTGGTTCACAATATGAGACTTTATAGAAAAAAATTATAAAGCATAAAAATGATTCACTTTACTAAAACCAAGCCACCCAATCTCCCCATCCAATTTAACATACAAAAATCCTGCAAACTAGCCAAGACCAGTTTGGCTCAGTGGATAGAGCGTCGGACTGCAGACTGAAGGGTCCCAGGTTCGATTCTGGTCAAGGGCATGTACCTTGGCTGCGGGCACATCCCCAGTAGGGGGCTTGCAAGAGGCAGCTGATCGATGTTTCTCTCTCATCGATGTTTCTGACTTTCTATCCCTCTCCATTCCGCTCTGTAAAAAATCAATAAAATATATATTTTTTTTAAATCCTGCAAACTTGACGTAATGTGACAGAAAGTCTACCACAAAACACCAGCCCCCCTAGAACCTTGTATTCCAGCAAACAGGTTACTTCCTAGTTCTTATTCATAAAGGAAATGTGCTCTTGTTGCTTAAGGACGCATGGGACTTCAAATACTGCACTTCTGCACTCAGGGCTCATGCTTTCTCTGTTGTCCTTCACACAGCTTTTTCCTGCTCTCCACGCTCTGCAGCTTTTGGCTGCCATAAACCCGGAACACACTGATGTTGCCTATCCCATCACACACTCACTTAAGCAGCAGCTGAGAATGATGGCAAGGAAAGAACTTCCCAGAATATTCTGGAACATTCTGCCTATTCCCCTATGCAATAATTCCCACACTGTCTCCCTTCAATAATTTTCTAAAAAGCCATCTGCCTGCAGAAAATGAACTGAATTACAGCATCTGGAAATTTGTAAAACTTTGTAACTGCTAAAGAGCAATTTTGAAGTCTCCAGGGTCAGAGGTCAGAGGGCAGTGACTAAGTAACATCACATCTCTGAGAGGTGCCTTTGGTTAGCTCATGGAAAGTGAGGTGATGAGCCAAAGCAACTCTTTCAGATTGCCCAAAACGACGCCCGCAGGCCAGGTGCCCGGACACACAGCAGAATCCCGGATCCCTATGTGGTCCCAGCAGAATCTTTTAAAGTTCCTGACATCATTCTTTGGAAAGGGGAAGGCACAGATGCAAATCCTGGAGGCCAAAAGAGGAGTAAGGGAGCTCTCCCCAAGGTAAGGAAGCATCCTCAGCCCAGGAAAAATTCCTAGGAGTGGCCAGTTCTTTCTTACAACACCAATAATATCTCCTTCGGGTGTGGCAACAAATATGTTAGTTGAGACTTCTTTATTAAACAGCATATTTGAATACATCAACTTTCTGGAGCCCTGAAATCTACTTTGTAATTTAGTACTAAAATTTCTTTGTATTTGTTTGTAACTTAATCAACATTTAAGTAATAAAGTTGGACAAATCCACTGGATGCTGCCATGAATACCTGGCGATTTCGACTGGCTCCCACATATCTGAATTAAATTAAAAACTGAGGCTGTTAATTAGGTGTAGAGGCTGAGTTTCCCTAGCCTCCCCCAGTGAGGTCATAAATGAGCCCATGAGTACCCACAGCGAGGACATCCAAGAGTGAGGCCTGCAGAGGACTGCATCCTTTTAAACAGCAAAGGGGACAGAGGCCAGAGGACTACGAATTCAGAATCCTTGATGCAACCAGATAACAATACTGCAGGAAGAGAACATCCCTGCTGAATCCAGGCCCCTTCCTTGTGAAAAGGCAACATTCAAGTGGCAGAATGCCCAGCTCAGAATCCACATGGCTCAGGGGACAACATAACTTGCTTTGGAATCTGATTTCCGAACCAAAAACCATTTCCAAAGGCAGGATTGGGGCCCATACCACCTGAAAGGTTTTACGATGCCACTGTTCATGCCAAGGATTTCACCATTCTGGGGCATGAAGGCCAGTGAACAGCATCAGGGCTTTTTGCTTCCTAAGGTCAGCCCTTGCCCGGGTAGAGTTCCACCTTCAAGAGGCACATATATCACTCGATACAACACCCACATATTCACGCAGAAACCACAGCAACAAAGCAGTGACCTTGAATAGGAACTAAATTAAAATCACCAACAGTGGCCCCTTCAAGTCTGAAGGGTGAGCTAACCCATCCTCTTCAGTGATGTCAGACATTAGCTGATGTACAAACCATAAATCACTGGCACATTTTCTATTAAACAGAGTAGGTACAGAAATGGCCAAGCCCCAGAGGCTGGCCTCAGATTAAAGAGTGAAATGTTTTAAGGTGGATATTTAACTATCTATTAAATAAGAAACTGCTTATGTTTTATTAACATATAAAATGTCCCCATTTGACTCAATTTCATGTTGTTCTTATTCTTTTCTCTTTTAGCTTACTTAGTATCATCTTTAGTAGAAATGGGCGGGGCTTTGTGGAGGGTAGGATGATAGGATTTCATGGAGACTATCTGAGTGGCATGCATCAAATAGTAAAGCAAATGGTAGATCAAACAGGCAGGCCTGAGAATCCTCACATGGAAGGAAGAGCCATCTTGGCTAGAACCATGCTGAGTCGGAGTGTGAACCTCTGTACCACCCTTGGGGCAGGGTGAATTAATAGAAACTCCAGCCTCAGAGAGGATAGGAATTCGCAGAAGTGTGGGCTGAACTGAGACAGGTGAAGCAAAGCAACTCTTCAAAGATGCCAAGTCAGGACTGGAGAGCAGCGGGAATCATGGGTGGAAAGCTGGCCTGATGTTCAAGTTTGCAGAGGAAAATGAGGAAGCAAACAAAATGGGTTCCCAGTGGGAGGCTGAAAGGCAGGGAGGGGCAGCAGCTCGAGTGAGTGGACCAGCAAGGCAGCCTGACACAGGCTCCAAGGAACTGCTCAGTGACAAAGCAAATAATTAGAGAACATAAACATGAGGAAGAGATGAGACTTCCCGCAGAGGAAGGGGGAGCATGGACAGCTCAGTGAAGGCCAGAGTGGCATCTAGGACAATCGGTGTGGCAGCTCTGCAGGGGAAAGAAAAGGAGAGGCGAAACCAGGGGTCTGAGGCTCCAAAGAAGAACTTTAGATTTTAAAATATGTTTCTAAGAAAGACTATAAATCATAGCCGATATTTGCAAAGCATTAGTTGCATAGAAACAGTGTAGGAACTGAGCCTATACTAAATGACGAATGAATGTCTTTGAACTTAAGACAATACTAGAAACAAGAAGAATCAGAATTTTCTCACTAGGAATTAAAATACAAAATAAGTGCAGGATATTATTGCTGTTTGCTCATTGGTCCAACAGCCCTGGTTCGGGGAGAAGGAACTGTCTGAAGAATCCACCACTCAGAGGTGAGGAGGATGCAGGCAATCTGTTTATGCTCTGTGTACACACTGCTCCCTTTTCTGAGACCGCCCTAACTTTGCTCTTCCTATGTTGTCACCTCTGTTGTGTTGTTCCTTTCACATACATGTCCCCACTAAAATCACAGTGGACAGTCAGGTTAAAGAAAGCGGGTGACTGAAAGAAAGGCAGGTTTCTGGGGGCTGGGGGTCATCAGAAACACCACTTCTCTCTCCCCAGCCTCTCTTTCTCCATTCAAGAAAAGGAAATATGGACAATAGGAACAGAGAAAGAAACATCACAAGAAACTAAAAGAAAGGACAGGAGAGGAGAAGAGACAATGGAAAGGAAAGAAACATGAGAGCAGGAGGGAGAAGAGAGGGAAATACACAGGCAGCAGCCTGCAGAGATACCTGGGTGTCTGGAAAGGTGCAAACTGTTAAGGACATAAACAAAGAAGGCCGGTTGGGCTCAGGGAAAGCAGAGGAGGGAGCCCCTGCTCCTAGCTTCACCCACATGAGAACACAAGACCTCACATGTGGGTCATTTAATGATGCAATCTTGGGGCTCATAGACCAGCAGAAGCATATCCTTAACAGAGGAGCAGGTACTTCTGAAAGTTGAATCCAAAGATGAAGATGCACCAGGAAGAAAAATATTCATCTTGCTTGGAGCCTTCACACCCTGATCCACCCAAGACCCCTCTCCTCTCTTTCGGTTAATTGTCACTATGAAATGCAATGCCTTAGAAATATTAAACACAGCTGAGACCTACAGAAAAGATGAGAACTGGAGTTTTTATTTATCTAAGTGTTGACTAATCCTAACAGCATTTGGGAAGAGAGAAACCTAACTGTTTTCCAGTCAGTCTTCGTGTAGCTCACCCTTGTTGAGTATATAAAAGCGGGCCAGAATGGCTGACCTTGAAACCAATATATTCCCTCAGTAACTGGAATAAAGCTGGAGTAAAATATTTCCCAGGCCTTTACTCCCACATCAGACAATGAGATGTGTTCTGTGCTGCTAAGAGGCATAGGAGAAGAGGGAAAGAAAGAGGAGCAAAATGACTTCTTTATTAACGCAAACAAGTTGCCAAGAAAACAGCAACTGCTCAAAATGAGCAATTTTAAAATCAGCTCTCTGGGGACACGAAGGTCTCCAAGAGTGACGACTACTTTCTTTCTTATTCCTGCCTCCATGTGCCAGTTTTCAAAGGGCAGGCTTACTTTTCATGCAGGCAATTTTGAAGCGCTTGTACAAGTGGCCAATTTGCATGGGCAATTGGGCCCTCAGCTTTCATTCTGACAGCTAAATTGATCTATCTTTTGTAGATGACATTCTCAATCCTCAGAAAGAGAAGGGTGTCTGAGGCTTTTTGAAAAACGCAGTCTCTCAATTCTTACTTATTCAGAACAACACATTAGGTAAGACGTGTAAGCATTTATTTGCTTGCCCATACAAGAGATCCAAGATTTAACTCTAGATCTAAATTCAAGATTCTAAAATGAAGATTCAACTCTAAAAAATTATATAACTACTATTTTTACTTCACTTTTGTTAAAGCAAATAGGAAGAGCTGTGTTCATATATCAGCCCTTGGTCATTACATAGGAATCATGGGGGGAGGGGGTGGTGGTGGAGAGAATATCAGCCACAGATCAAATCCACATATGGCACCAAAACCTCCCCAGAATAAAGCTGAACTAAGAGAAAGATTGGCTGCAAGATCATGAAGGAGAAAGGGAGCATACTATGGCTGGAAAGATGGCTGACTATGAAATTCATGATGAATTGTTCATGAAATGAAAACGGGTTAAATGACTCAGAAAAATATTTTCCAAAAAATGCACAGATAACATTACTTTAGGAATTTATAGCTACAAAAGATATTCTCTCCAGCTCAATACAGAGAAATTGAAAGATGTTGTCCTTTAACTCATTAAGACCAATCAGATTAGTGCGAACAAGCAAGCCAAGCCAGTATCCACGTGGAGCTGTCAGACCTGGGTTCTCCAGGACTTCATTCATTCTGTGTGCCTAGATGCCAGTGCTGCTGGTTGGCGTGGTGTACAGTGATCTGGACCAAGCAAATTGGGTCGGACTTAGAAGACAAACTACAGTGTTTTTTGTTTTTATTTTTTGGCTTAAACCCAGCAAATACTCTGAAATCATGTCAGAACATTCATCTCTCTGAAGCAATGAAGAATACAAGACTTTAAAATCCTGAGCTCAGTCCCAGTGACCTGTTGGGTCTTCCATTGTCAAGGTGGGCACTGAGGCCTGAAGAAGGAAGACACATCCCGTTTTTGTGTCACAGCGCGCAGGCAGGCGAGCCATTACCCCAAGCATTTATGTCCTGCTCCTGAGACTACAGAAGCCTGTCTGTGTGGCAGAACCAGAAATCTAATTCTGTCCTATTTGTCATCCTCTCAATACAAATTGGTGATAAAAATAAGAAATAGGCTACTACACATTGAACCAGCTGGTGTATCTCCTACCTCTAAACACTGCTGTGTTTAGAGTATGTACATGCGTGGGGGAATAAAAAGGTTCTCTTTTTGGCAATGAGTCATTCATCTACTTTGGCACAGGATGTTCGGAAACATCCTCCCCAAGAAGAACCACTACAGCTTCCCTCATGTTTAAAAGCAACCATGGCAGGTGCCTTGGATTAGTCATGAAGCCAGTCTGCCCATCCTGCAGCCTCCATCAAGGAGTCATGTGATCAAATCCTACTCGTAAATGGAACCAGAAGGCAGGCGTGCTCTGAGGCAAACCTGCTACGGGAAATGAACTTTCCATGTAGGAGCCAAAGATTCTTCTTTCCTTTTCTTTGCTACACACACCCTTCAAAACGTCAGCCCAGCCGAAACCGGTTTGGCTCAGTGGATAGAGCGTCAGCCTGCGAACTGGAAGGTCCCAGGTTCGATTCCGGTCAAGGACATGTATCTTGGTTGCGAGCACATCCCCAGTAGGGGGTGTGCAAGAGGCAGCTGATCGATGTTTCTCTCTCATGGATGTTTCTGACTTTCTATCCCTCTCCCTTCATCTCTGCAAAAAATCAATAAAAATATATTTAAAAAAAAAAAAAAAAAAAAAAAAAAGGTCAGCCCAGGTGCCTAAGACTATCTGGTTCCTCCTCTCCAACCTTGATGAGTGACACCATGGATGTAAAATATCACTCCTGGGAGAGGAGTGCTGGATAATCTTAGGGAATTTGTCAGTTTACCCATTATTAAAGGAGCCACAGTTCACTGCTCACCACCACATTCAAAATCCTGCTCCTTGGAAAGAAAGCAAGACCAGTTTGAAATGCACCATGTTTTGCAAAATGGTGTTTCATTATTTTCCACTGACAAGTTTTGCCAGCAAAGGTGATAACTCAGGAAACTGCACAGGACAACACCCGACAGGTGGTAATCCCAGAATGAGTGTCTACCCTGCCCCTTTACCCCCCATCCCCAAGTAGTGTGCTTGGATTTATATTTTCTTTTTTATAAACTGTCAGGAAGACAAACCTCCCCTCTGTTGAATGAACAGTATTAAACTGACCAAGGGTATTGGTTTGTTTTTTTGCTTTGACTTTATAAGCTGTATGAAGCTTATTTATGACTCTGAATCCAGAACTCTTATTTCTTGCCCTTCACATTGTTTTACTGGTTTTACCTCATCACTCAAGCAGCTCATCCTAAGGAGGTTCCTGCATTCCTGCTGGCTCTCCAAAATCCACAGGCACCCTCTGTGTGCCCCTGTGATGTAGTCACCTCTCCTCCATGACCAGCACCCCAAGGCTCGCCTCTCATTTTCTCTGATGTTAATTTGCAGGCCTTCCCTGTTGAGAGCAGTTTTCATATCGTATTCAACTCTGAATAGCTGAGGGCAGGCCAAGTAAATATGCACATCCAAGAAAGACTGGGTGAGGATTCCTTTCTTTGACTTCAGGATCTGCATGAATGTTAGCAGATTGGGACACAACCCAAAAGTCAGCGTCAGTGCCTAATCTGACATCAGTCAAAATCACCCAGAAAAACAGAATAAACTCTACCTGGAGGCCCTGGGTGCTGCCCTACCTCCTGTGGGTCTGGAATGTGCCAGGCCCTCAGCAGGTGCCCAGGCAGGAGCTGATGGAACAATGACTATGTCGAGCAGGACAGCAAATTCTAAGACGAGAAAATCTCAATTCCCTGGTTGGAGGCTCTAGGCTTGACTGGATCCCATCCTGCTCAAAATAAACCTTCTTTCCACATCCTCTAGAAGGTTTTCAGGTCTCAGACGAAGCTTCTGATGCTACTCAGACAGTTTGGGCCCCCTTTCTCTATATCTTCTTCACACTCTTATAAAATCCAAACTTACCACAGACTCTGCTGGGCAAATATAGCAAAATCTCACCTCTCCTTGCTTATTAAACTCAAGCAGATACAAAGATCCTTCCATTGGCTCTCTGGAGAAGCAGCATCCACCCTACCCTACCCCACCCCACCCCCCACCCCCCAAAAAAAATCCAGAACCACCCTACCTGCTCAGAGATGTCCCCACGGACAGATGGCTGCTTCATGGACAGAGTCAAGACAGAAGAATGAGGCCAACGCAATGGCCAACAGTGTGACTGGTCATGAAAAGACATATCCCTTAGAAATATAAACATTGTCTTTGTAAATCTCATTCCTATACTAATAATTCCCTTAGTCAACCAGCTTTTCATAGACATCAGCTCTCCAATTTCTGACCTGTTGATGTTCACTGGACCTAGAGTGTTGCCCTGTAGCAACTCTGCAGCCTCCTGGGCTTCCACTCTGTTGTCTCTGTAATTGTTTCAGGCACCTTCACACCTGCAGTGTCCTGCACTTGACCCTGGGCTGGCTGCCTACTCACCTCACCCCTCCCTCCTCACTCCTGTGTCCCTCTCCCCCTTTAACTGCAGAGAAAAGACATGTTTAAAGGAGCTCCTTTGCCAATTTCTATTTCTCAAATGGCTTTAGAATTCATGCGTGTGTCCTGGCTAAAATGAACAAGAAATTGTGATGAGGTTCCCCATACTAACAACTTGGGAGCATTTTAAGGAATTAAGCACCAGAAAGGCATTATGTTCTTGGAGGTATTTTATGGTTGACTCCAAAATGTGCATTTTAATCTCACCAGGATTAGGTTTTTTTAGTTAGTTCCCACTTGTTATTCTCATCAACCACTTTTTAGGTCTGTAGAAATGATGCTGCTTCGTGAGATCAAAAAGCCTGATATTTAAGCCAAAGCCTTAAGAAAGGCCTGCATCACTCAGGTAGGGAAGACAGAACAGTGACGCAGAAAATAATTCAAATGACAACAGGGCACAGACCTGCCCTGGCATGGGTATTTGTTTCTCAAACTATATAGACTCAAGTGTTAAATTAAGATGCCTTGTCACAATCGGCTTCTTCTCCACGCCCCCTGTCTCACACCAGAAGACCCCCTGCAGCTCAGCAGAGTGCTAATGCCAAATCTGTCTCTCTCCTCACACACCCATCAGAGAAACTATCATCTAATGATGGAATGGACCATCACTGAAGCAGTCACTCCGGAACTCTGGGGAAATTAAACCATAAACAAAACCCCTCGTTCAAGTGCAGAGCTGACAACCTCGTTGGGGGAGGTGAGGGGCCCTTTATTATACTTGGAACAAAATATCTTGCGCTGCTGGCTATTCCCTTCTTCCAGTGGCGGGGATTGCACAAGGAACAAAAGCTATGGCTACTCGTCGCTTACTGACAGTTTCTCAAGTCCACGAAAGAGCTATACATCAGAGAAGTGGCAGGAAATGTTGGTGCCAGTTGACAAAGACTCCTAAGGTAAACCACCAAAACATAACTTGATGCTATCATATGATGTTTACAGCCGCTCTTTCATAAACTACTCATGCCCTTCAAATTGGGTCTCTCCTATTTTCATATTCGGGGCTCACGGGAGTTTTTTCAGCAAAAACTAAAAATTGATCATAAGCATCCTGAAATGGCCTGGGTTTCATGATTTCCCTCTGCTGCAAACTTTAGGAGGTGTCAACCTCCCCATCCTCTTTCTTCTCTTGGCCAAGGACAGGAGATGAGAAATCTGTTCACAGACAAGGCACATCCACCTGACAAGGTGGGAACACAAAGTACCGACGATGCTTTTTAGCTGAACCTCCAGTAGAAGTAAAGGAAATACTAGTCATGATGGAAACCTGAATAATTAAATGGTTTCAGCCCTACGCCTAGTCCATCTGGTGACAAATGATAAACTGTCAGCAGAAACAGGCTCTCCTTCACCTTCGCCAATGACTTTATGTCCATTTGTCGGCCCTGCAGCTCAACATGGGTGCTTCTAAGGCACCTGTCCTATGACAGGCCTTCAGAGAAAGGAAGGGCAGAGAAGTTACAATGACATGTGCTTTCATCCCTCAAGGGCGTTCATTCCGGAAACTGTCACTGCTCAGAAGACATCTTCATTCTAGCTGAAATCACCAGAGGGGACCCCCACCTCTCCTCAACCCCGGTTTGCTGTGACAGACGGATGGCTGTCAGGGAGCCGCGGGCGAGCTGCTGTGCAGGAATCCCAGGCGTCCCAGGCTTGAGACAAGGGACAGCAGCTTGGGGAGACACTGCTGTCATCGAACTTTTGTCGCACTTGGCGATCCACACCCTTGTATCCCACCCAGATTATTCCAACCCCACCCCTGAGTGTGCCCACAGGGGCACGAGGCTGGCCCTATGTTTTAGGGGGAAGTTTCACATTCATGTCAAAAGAAGTTATGGCGGGCTCCCACAAATAAGACCACACACTTTAACCCAAACCACACCAAAGTTTATTTTAGATTACAGCCACAGGGGTCTAGTTCATCACCAGGAAGAAGGCCTGTCCTATCGGCTGCTGTAGAGCCTGTGACAATTCCACCTGTGATGCTACCACCACCAAGGACAAGCTTCAACATCTACTTTGCACCTACGGGATTCAGAGTACAGAAGGGGTCAAGTAGCGTCAGACATGACTCTTTCATGCGGTAACTAACATTCATGAAAGAAAAAGAAAATACAGTTGATCCTCATTACTCATGAATTCTATGTTGCAAACCCGCCTATTTGCTAAAATGTATTTGTAACCTCAAAATGTGCTGCTGGCTGTGAGTTCAAAGCTAATGAATGAAGCATATATGAAATAAGATGCTTTAAACAGAAAGATGCATTGAACAAGGTTCTCTGGGGATGGATCAATGAAGGTGTCGCACCCAGAGACTTCAGGAGCTTAACCTGCCAGGTGTCCTAGGAGCAATAGTTCAGTACCAGCTCATACAGTGCGTGCAATGACTACATAGAGACAGCATGGGTACCAGGAGGGCGGCCTATAAATACTGAAGAACCTGAGCCACAGTAAGAACACCCCCGCAGTGGCCCAGCTCTGCACAGGAACCTCAGAAGCTGACCTGCGTGAAGGTGGGTGTACTGCAAGACTGTAGGAATGGAGTGGTTATTGCTCAGAGGAGTAACCACCTTGAAGGAGGGAGACTGGGAATCAGGCAACAGAAACTCAAATGGTGACAAGTTGCCTGATCATTCCTGAAGCACAAAATATGGGCCCTTTTGCTCCAGCGGAGCACATAACTCATGGCGCTGCTGCAAGCTGCAGGGCCCCAGCGCCTGGCTGTCTGGCATGAACCACATCAGGGGAGAGACCTTTCTGAAGTCATCCTACAGTGAAAATTAGACCCCTCCAAAACAGGGATCTGAATAATGAGCGGGCATCAGGGGTGACAGGCCAGAGGCAAGGTCGGTTCCCAGAGGCACTCCCTGGCTTTGGCTGGCAGGACTCTGGCTCACATAATGTGAACCAGACCCCCCTCCCCTCTCCCCCCCCCCCCCCACTTCTGCATCTGACAATGATTCCTGCTCCCTCTATTTAAGGGATGATTACCATCTAAAGAGTTGATTGCAACTCATTACACTTGAGATAATATATTCCTGACTGCCCAGGCTATTAACTTGAACTTCCAAATACCCACACACGTCACACATGGCCCCTCTGACATACCCTCATCTGTAATGTGTTGAATAGGAGAGTGTGTTCTTGCTACACAGCATATAAAGGAGAAGTTAGACTGGTAAAGAACAGTGAGTACTATTTTGTCTGGTCAGGGAAAGGTTTATAATTTAATTGAGTCACTTTTAGTACAAGGAGATATTGAACATTAAAGCACAAAACAAACAAAGCAATCCCTAGAATCAAAATATCCAAAGCTCTTCCTTCCTTGCTTCCTGGTGGCCTCATCTCTCCCCATCAGCAGCTTCTCCGCTTGTATTATCATCTGAAGATCGATAACTACTACCTTTGGGAATGGAATTGGCTTCCTTTTAAACTACTTGCCTTCTTTTCTAATAAAAATAAAAAAAATAAAAACATTGAGCCTCCTCCATCTCCACCTTTATACTGTTTGTTGTCCATAGAAAGTGAGAAAAAAACAGAACTGGTTTACGCGTCCTCAGGCTTAGAAAACACCCATAAAGCAAGGCATTGTTTCTCAAGTTCAAGAAGAACAGTGTCTCCCATGATCCCAAAAAGATAAGTTGGTAGGCTCCACAAATATATTCATCAAGAAAAGCACAATACGCCTTATAAGAACAATAAATCAAGTTCAAGTGTCAAGGATATGAGTCAAGCACCAGAGTTTTTATTTCCCCAGCATCAGACAGAGCTTCCTCTTGCCTATACCCTGAGGCTATGATTATTGCAAACTAACCACACCTCTCCCGGAGTTTCCTGGTTAGTTTGCATACAGTCAGTTTTCTCTAGAAAAAGCTGGAAGACTGGGAGGCAGTGTGCCAACAGGAACAGGCCAGGACAGGAAAAGGGTTTCAAACTGGGATCAAGCAATCCTGTAATAAGAAATTGTGTGAATTAAAAGAAATAAATGACGATTCCTTCTCGCTTTTCAGCCAAACCTGGCTCTAAAAAGTCGCCTATCTCTCAGAATACTCAATGCTAAAAAAAGGATGTGTGTCTATAACTTCACAGAGCTTTAAAGAGATCCGGTGACAACTTGAAAGGAAGGCTTAAGCACCACAAAAAGCTGAAACCCGAAAAGTAGAGAAAAGATTGATATTTGGCTAAAACTTCCAGAAGAGCCTTCTGGGAAGAAAGAGGGTTAGCAGGGGACACCTTCTCTGGAGTTTCAAAACCACCCAGCGCTGAGGGGAGACAGTGACCAGGAGGTCTGAGCCAGCGCAGAGGAGGGGATTGCCAGGAGCAATGAGAACAGGAGCTGGCTCCTCCTTTCTGCAAAGCCCGCAGCTCCAGGACTTTGATTAGGGCGTTGGTTCTAATTAATTCCCACTCACCACCGTCCTCTTTCTGCATGTGACAAAGAACTGCCCTGTCCTGGCGCCTCTCCCAGGGAGAGAAATACGGGTCCTGGACATTTAATCTCTCTTCTGCAACTGGCTGCGAAGCATTGCTCCTGCACCACATGCAGGTGAGAATCAGGATTGGCTGGGGAAGAGAAGGAGGTCATTGCAAGCAGAGAACAAAACATAACCAACCGAGAAAATCCAAGACCCTGACTTCCCTTGGACAAGAAGTGAGCGGGCCAGGAAGGAAAAAAGAGGACCATTCTGGAGAGCAGACAGCACAGTGACGGACACCTGTGACTGTGGGAGCAAACAAAACGCAGATGTGTCCCTGGAACTGGTCTCCTGTCCCTACAGCCCAGTCCTCATGGGGGTGAACCTACCCCCAAACCACAAAGGCTGGAGGAGTGGGAGAGCTAAGTCAGCACAGCTGCAATAACAAAAGCTGAGAGGTCGAACCACAAAAGCTTTTAAAAATAAACACTGGGATTCAAAGCAAGGAGGAAACCCAGTGCTGGGGGGGACTTCAAGAAGCACTGGCCTTCACCAGACATCATTTTTAAAACCATTTGGAAACTGCTTTTCAATGAGGTGTTTAAATGACAACAGAGGGGCCGGCCGCTGAAAGAGAATGGGATCAAACAGAGACATCCTCAGAAGTCCCAGCTCAGATGGCTCCTCAAAGGACTAAACGGGCCTTTTATCTCCCCAGGAAAACTTCCTCAGCCCTGAAAAGGCCTCAAGGCCCCAGGGACACTGAAAGTTTCTGGAGACTTAATCATGTTACCCCCTAAAATGTTCAAATCAATCCTAGCAAATTAGCCCAGCTATGTACCTATTTCAGAGCTTTTGTGAAATAATGGGTCTCCCTGCTGGTTCAAAAAGCCTGCAGCTCCCAAGTTTAATTCCTGAAAATACAAACTGTGGCCGAGAACTTCCTAAATTAGGGGAAAACAGAAGAACGTGTCATCCTTTCAGAATGGTGGTGCCCCAGGAGAGCTGCAAAACTTTCTGTCTTCTTTGAGAAAACGTCTGAAAAGGCTCCCCTGTGTAGAAATGGCTCTGCGACTGAGTTCAAACCCTGCCACTCCTCTCCATGTGTGCACTGTGGATGCGTTTTGCTTTAAAGATTTCTGAGTTTCTTCTGCTGTAAAAGCGGGATAATGTCAGCAACCAGGTTACAGGAAAGGAATGAGGTTTCAAAACTATGCACCCAAATTTCCAGCTCAAAGCGGATGTCATTATTGTTCTCATTACAATAAACTGTGCTCTGCTCTACAATCCGGAGTCTGTAACGTCACCTCTCTGGGCCTTGCTGCTTCATCCATAACATAGTCAGTGAGTTACATTATTTCCTTTAGTGCCTGCTTCAGGTCTTGCAAACCTAGCTGTCTGGGAATTTGGTTTCTTTCCCTGTACTTTGCAACTTCAAAAATGCATTCTATACCTGGCATGACATTTTATTCCTCCTAGTTACTTTTCCCCGGGGAGGGAGAAGAGGGGGTGGAGACACATCACTTTGATTCCCTCTGGAGCATACAAAGGCTCACAAGTTTTGATATAAATTACAAAGGAAAAGAATACGTATTCTCTAAAAAACAGCATTTCTGCTTTTATTTGAGAAATAGGGGCCTGGTGTACAAAATTTGTGCACTGGGGGTGGGTGGTCCCTCAACCTAACCTGCCCTCTCTCACATACTGGGAGCCCTCAGGAGATGTCCAACTGATGGCTCACCCCCAGCCTGCCCAAGGCCTAAAGCTTCTGGCGAGGCCTTAGGCCTTGGGCACCCAGCCATCTCCCTGCTCAGCTCAGCCCCGGCTGCCTGCAACCACCCGCCCACGGGTGCTAGGTGCTCGCCACCACTTCTGCTAGCAGTGCCCGGGGCCGGGCGCTTGCCGCCACCTCCGTTTCATCTCCACCCTGGAGCCCGGCACTCGTGCCACTTGGCCCCGCTCCTGCTCCTGATTGGCTGGTAGCACAGCCAATCAGGAGCTAAAGTAGGGTCAAATTTGCTTGTTTCTCTTTTATTATATAGGATGGGGGAAAACAGTGATGAAGTATAAAAGCTGATGACAGATGAGTTGCTTCTTTTCCCTAGAGATAGCAGTTTTGTTCTAAATCGTCAAGCTTTCTACCTTCTAAACATCGGCCTGACCAGTCTTTCTCTGATGGTTCAGGACAACGGAGAAAGTTTAAACCTGAAGGATCTGCTCTGAACTGAGATGAGCATTTGGCAACAAGGCACTTTGCTCCAATGTTAAGCTATGGCACTGTGTATGCACATCGATAATCTATCTAGGAGACCAGGATGGCAGACCCCATCCACATGTGGTCCAGCATGAAAATTCAAGCAATGAACCGTCAGGCTGTCCATCACACCGTGGAAGGCAGCTGTAAACTGTTCTGAGCTGCATGACCTGTCCTGTCCACAAGCTGAAGCTCCCGATTAACCAGGAAAACCTCTGCAAAGGGCTGGGTCTCCAGTTTAAAGCCAAGTTGGCTATGAAATATATCTCAGGGAGCCTTGCACTGCCATGGATGAGTGTCAACTGTGTGGAACGTGTGTGCGCATCAATATTTGGGGGCCCAATGACAGTTAACAGGCAGGTATAAGAAGCTGAGAAGCTCAGGTAGGGAGTCCCGGAGAGGTACACATTTTACAATCAGATCTGTATCCATAGTGACATCCTTTCGAGCAGTGATTTTCAACCTTCTTCATCTCATGGCTCACATAAACCAATTACTAAAATTCTGCAGCATTCAATATATATATATTGTGCCAAGCTGACAAAGAAAGGGGGGATGGGGGTATCGTTTTGATTACCAGACAGCTATTTTTGTGTTCGCTGTTGTCATTTTTTTATTTGACAGTCTAAGGGAAAAAGAGATCAGTGCGCCTGACACAATAGTCAGGTATTGCGGTGCACTGGTGTGCCTGCTGTGGGACACTGGTTGAAAATCGCTGCTTTAAAGACTTGCAAACTACTTTCACCTTCAGCTAGGAGACGGAAAGCTATGTTGAATGAAAAGTGATTCCAAAATCTTAAAAACTCAGCCCCTGATTTGATCTATTTTCACAAGATAAAATATAGACCAGGAAGATTGCTATCAATGCCATTGGCAATAACTAAATAAACAGTACTTATTTTATGCTAATCATAATGCATGAAGTTAATATCTAATATGTAATATTCTTTGTTTTAACTTGCCCATAATTACATTGGTTTTTTAAAAAAAAATTTTAAATGTCTCCTAGAAAGCCATGCTTGAGAGAGAATTTAAAGTGGCTCCCAGAATACCTGCCTCCACATGTCTGTGCTCTTGCATGACCCCCTCCCTGAGAGCAGATGGGATCTGTGACTTGCTTCTACCAACAGAACACAGCAGGTGACCAGATATGAGTGACAATGTGACTACGTTACATTAAATTGCAGCACCAGCTTGCTGGAGTGTCTTTTTTCAATGTTTTTATTGATTGTAGAGTGAGATGAAGAGAGAGGGAGAGAGGGAAACATCAATGAGAGAGAGACACATCAATCAGCTGCCTCCTGTAACCTCCCTACTGGGGACTGAGCCTGAAAGCCAGACCTGTGCCCTGACTAGAAACAGAACCAGCAACCTCTCCATGCCTGAGATGCCGCCCAACCAACTCAGCCACACAGGCCAGGGCCGGAGTTTCTTCATCTCTGGTTGGCTTTGAGAAAGCCAACAGCCATACTGGAGAAGCCCAAGTTAACAATAAGCTATGGGAAATCACTAGGCGCTGAAGGAAGTTTAGCTGGCAAGAAAATGAAGCCCTCAATCCTGCAACCATAAGCAAATAAATTTTGTCAAAAACACAGTGAACCTGGAAGCAGATTCTTCCCCAGTCAAGTCTTCAAATGAGGCACCAACCCCAGTCAACTGCCCGTGATTCTTAGCATTGCTAAGAACCAAGACGCCAGCTCACAGAACAATGAGATCACAAATGTGTGTTCTTTTAACTTAGTGTGTTGTACCATTTTTACATATTAATAGATAAGTGATGCAAATCCTTAAAACTAAAGTGGTGACACAACTAATTTTATTTCAAATAACTTTATATTATAATTTATTCAACTGAATTTATCGGTATTAGACTACAGTTATATACATGTTTGATTTAAACATATGAGAAATAAGGTTAAATATGATCAAAACATCAACATTTGATCATTGGTTACTAATCATAAATAGTTCAATTATAAAGTGGCATATCAAATACTGTCTATTTTCAAAATTCCAACAAGCCATATAAAACAGAATTAAGAAATTTTTATTTCAAAGTTAGCAAGAGCATAAATGACAGATTTGATTATTTGAATAGGCATGAACAAGCTATTGCTAAACTGTGCCATGTTAGCAGCTCACAGGTAAGAACAACCACCCATAATTTACAGGAGTACATGTTAATGAAATCATAAATGCAGACTACTAAATTTTACACAGAACAAAGAAGCTCACATTAAAGCAAATATGTCACTGTCCATTTCAAACATTCTAGAGATTAAATATGCTCCCCAACATGAAATGGTCCACACCGGTTGTATTAGTTTGTGTTGGCATAACAAAATACCAGAGACCGGATGACTTAACAAACAGGAATGTACTTCTCACAGTTATGGAGGTAAAAATTCTAAGACTAAAGTATCAGCTGATTCAGTTCTTGGTAAGGGTTCTCTTCCTAAAATGCAAGTGGCTATCTTCTTGTATTCTTCAAATGATGGAGAGATCTCTGGTGTCTCTTCTTAGAAGAGTACTATTCATACCATGAGGGCCCTGCCCTTATGACCTCAACCAACGCTAATTACTTCCCAGAGGCCTCATCTCCAAAAATCATCACATCAGGAGTTAGGGCTTCAACATATGAATTGGGGGTGGGAGGGAGACACATTCAGTCCATAGCAATAAGTATTAAAGTATTTTTAATTAAGTTTATAAGGTAAATATGATGGGTATGTTTAAATAATTATTTCATCTGTATTCTGTTAAAGACCCTAAAAATTTGTGAAATAAAATATAGTGCACTAGACATCCAAGTACAAAACTTGTGCTGCTTACTCAAGCCAAAATGTTTTCCATCATATCTTCATTTCCGGGGAAGGGGAGAGGAGGATATGTTTTCTTCATCTTGACATGTTTATCGATTTAAAACAGAACCAAATGTTCCAAGTTTATATTTTCTAGCTCCTAGAAATTATGGAATTCCTTATTTCATAAAATTCTAGCTTCTTTTGTCATTGAAAGTATATAATACAATCAAAAGAAAATAATTACCATATTGAAGTCATGTATTCCTCTACTGATAAGTCTTTGTCATTATGTTTTGAAAAACTTAGCTTATTTGTTGCTTTAAGATTTAAATTTGTTTGGTTAATCTACTGTCTATTTTGCTATCCTTATAAAGATTAAGGAGACAATTATTCCTTCTATTTGCTACCTTAGACCTCCCTAAATCTTACTGAGTAAGAAGCATGTAGCTTCTCTTTGGACCCAACTCTCAAGGTGGCTAAGACTGAATACAAGCAGTCTCACTGAAACTTCCATTAGTTGTTGAAATGCTTATTTCTTAGTCATGCACTTCTCCCATCTATAGCCATGCATTTCCCATAGAGATTTCGTAAAATAGAAATGAAACAAGAAATTCCATAATTAAAGCTGTTATGCTCTCTGGGCAGTGTGGCTTAGTTGATTGGGCTCCCTCCTATGCACCAAAAGGTTGCCGATTTGATTTGTTCAGGGGTTGCAAGCCTGATTCCCCAGTAGGGGGCATGCAGGAGGGAGCAGATCAATGTTTCCTTCTCACATCAATGTTTCTTTCTCCCCATCTCCCTTCCTCTCTAAAAATCAATAAGAGGGAGAAAACAAAGCTTTTATGCAAGACCCAGGTAGGGAGTTATTTGGACATAGCTAGAAGAGCTAAAATGGTGGTGGGAAGACTAAATTCTCAATATTATTGCAGACTTAGTTTTAGTCCCCTCAAGGTTCATATAGAGAAAGTTCACTAAATTTGCCAGTGTCCTAGATGCAAGGAAAACAAAAAGTTATTACTTAGGACAAAGCAAATGTAATGACCAAGGTCTACCTTGCATGTGATGATGAAAATGCCTACAGTAGTAGCAGTCGGCTAGCTATTAGTATATGGAAACCTCAGCTTAGCCCCTTTATACCAATGGCCCAGGAAGAGCAAGATCTTTCATTGGAAACTGAAAAAGCAATACTTTGCTGCTGAATAATAGTGGATCCAATGGGAGAAAGGCCTGAAGAAGTACTCTTTTCCAAATAAACGTCCAGAGTCACCTGTTTTTACAGCAGAATCAAACCTAGATCATGACTGCCTGCTCAGAAGCACTACTACAGTACCAGTCTAGTGCACCTTGCTACCTCTCTTCCCTGCAATGTGCATCTTCAGAAGAAGGTGTAACTAAAGATACTTAACTCCACGACATGGGGCCACAGTGGTGGAAGAGACCTTTAGACACCTCCAAATTAGAAGCAAGCAGCCTTCACTTTTTGATTAGCAAACGGTAGGTACAGTCTCAACAGCCTGCTATGTTCCCACTCCCCACCCCCACATATGCAGGCAGTCTCTAATTGCTTGACATTCTCCATTCTATATACCAGGAAAGAGGCTTCGACTCCATCCTATCATCTCTACAATAGCCTTTCTACTTAGGAAATCAAAGACCTAAGAGACACTGGGACTGTGCCAGCACAAAAGTTAAAAAAAACACAAATGTCTTTATCAGTCCTCTCTGCACTAGGTGTACCGTTTAACAATGGGGACTCTTTTCAATAGATGGAGTTACTCATATGTTGATATATATGTAATTTGATATGTATGCTATTTTGTTTTTATGAAAATAAGCCTCAAAACTTCATATGTCAAATTTGTTGAAGGTGTTAACATTATAGATATTTTTACACTTAAAAATGTCAAATTTCCTGCCCCAAGAAAAGAGCATTTGCAGGAAGTTATAATTCATTATTTTGAAGAAAAGTGAATACTTCCGGAAATTTATAGTGGACGTACTCCATCTCAGGATAATTGTGAATGCTGGTTTAAATGCTTTTAAAGTGATGATTTTGATGTGAAAGACAAAGAATGTCCAGGTCAACTGAAAAAGTTTCAAGACCAACAATTACAAGCATTATTGGATGAAGATGCATGTCAAACTCAAAAACAATTTGCAGGCCCTAACTGATTTGACTAAGTGGATAGAGCATCAGCCTGGGAACTGAAAGGTCTCAGGTTCAATTCCTATCAAGGGCATGTACCTTGGTTGCAGGCACATCCTCAGCAGGAGGTGTACAGGAGGCAGCTGATGGATGTTTCTCGCTCATCGATGTTTCTAGCTCTCTATCTCTCTCCCTTCCTCTCTGTAAAAAAATCAATATTTTTTTAAAAATAACAACTTGCAGAAAGATTAAACGTTGTTCAGCAAACAATTTCTGATCATTTACATGCAATGGGAAAGATGTTAAATGAAGGAAAATGGGTGCCACATCAACTGAATGAAACACAAATAGAAAACCAAAAAATCATCAGTAAAATGTTGCTTCAACTGCAAGAAAGAAAGTATTTTTTGCATCAAATTGTGACTGGCAATGAAAAGTGAATTTATTCTGAGAATCCCAAATGTACAAAATCATGGGTTGGTCCAGGTCAACCATCAATATTGACTGCAAGGCCAAATCGCTTCGGAAAGACGTTTGGTGGGATCAGGAAGGTGTGGTGTATTATGAGCTTTTAAAACCAGGTGAAACTGTTAATACTGATTGCTACCTACAACAAATAATCAATTTGAACCACACTTTGATCGTGAAACAACCAGAATGTTCCAGAAGACAGGGCAGAGTAATTTTGCTTCATGATGACATACCATCACATACTTCAAAACCAGTTAAAGACACGTTAAAAGATCTAGCCTGGGAATTATTAACCCACCATTATTTTCACCAGACCTCGCTCCTTCAGATTACCACTTGTTCCGATTGATGGCACACACACTCTCTGAACAGCACTTCAAAACATAAAAAGAGCTGGAGCCAGTTTGGCTCAGTGGATAGAAAGTAGGCCTGCAGACTCAAGGGTCCCAGGTTCGATTCCGGTCAAGGGCATGTACCTTGGCTGCGGGCATATCCTCAGTGGGGGTTATGCAGGAGGTAGCTGATCAATGTTTCTCTCTCATCGATGTTTCTAACTCTCTATCCCTCTCCCTTGCTCTCTGAAAAAAATCAATAAAATATATTTTTTAAAAAATAAGAAGAAGTTGAAAATTGGGTCTCTGAATGGTTTGCCTCAAAACAAGGAAAGTTCTATTGGGATGGTATCCATAAATTACCTGAAAGATGGGGAAAAGTGTAGCTAATGATGGACATTACTTTGAATAAAGCACTTTTGATGTTTCTCTTGAAATTAACGTATTTTCTTTATTACAAAATCCGCACTATTAACTGGTATATCTGGTATTTCCCTTGTTATGATGGTTGCACTGAAGGTTGCTAGGAACAATTCAACCACCAGACTCTCCCCCACTCTGCTGCCAGAAGCATGGGTCCCCTAAGCCTGTGAGTCTTCCAAAAAATACTGCTGCACCTGATTTCTGAGATCTCACTAACTCTCACTTGGTAGGGATTAACTTATACTAAACAAGAAACTTTATCTGGGAAATACAGGTGTGCAGCAGGCTTCTGATGAACAAAAGCTCATTGAAACAGCTGGAGAAGGCAAGAGCCGGTTGGTGATAAACTGCATTTGAAAGAGTTGCTTTAAATCTAAAAACAAAACCGCACTCGAGCTCCTGGTGCTGCCTAAATAGTAAAGGTTGTCATAGCCTTTGTGGGGAAGGACAGGAGGTCAGGACAATATTGTTAATAATTAAGCATGACTTCCCCAGCAAGTTCATTTGCTTTTTTTCTAAGCTTAGTCAGTTGTAATCATTCTCAAAAGAAAGGGCTCTTTATCCGGGCATGAAGTAAACACAGTGGAGCCGCTACAAAAATAAAGCAGTCAGAATACAAACCATGAAAGAAAGAAAAAAAAACCCTCTGGGGCTAAAAACGGATGCTCTCATTTTGCCTATGAAATTATAGGTTCCGCAGGTGCTGGGAGCCGCCAGCGGCCCCACTGCCAGTGCGCCTTCCTTCTTCCCGAAGCAGCTTGCTCTCCTCCAGAGGAGTGACGTGATAGGAAATGACAAGGTAGCTTTCATATCCAGGTAGTAGATGCTGAGACCACCGAAGTCGTTTCAAACAAGCCGATGGAACCACTCAAGCCCAGGCGGGAATACATCCACACGCAGCTCTGTTTGAAAAGGCAGTGCCCTCACCCTGAAAGGTTTCCACTGTGTATATTCCGTGACCCTCGTTTATGTTACTGATTCTGAAGGCCAGATCCATCCAAGTCTTTTAAAATGAGTGACGCCAGCCTGACCTGAGTGGCTCAGTTGCTTGACTGTCGTCCCATGCGCTGAGAGGCTGCCGGTCCAATTCCTTAACAGGACGCAGGCCTGGCTACCAGGTTTGATCCCTAGTTGGGGCATGTACTGAAGGCAACCGATGGATGTTTTTCTGTCACATCAATGTCTCCCTCTCTGACTCTCCTCCTCGGTTGGCCTGTTATCGAAGCCTGTGCACTGTCACCGCCTGTGCTGGGTGAAATCAGGAGAAACCATGGGAAGGGCCAAAGTGGCCACAAATGAATGTTTGCTGCATGGTCGTCTTAGCCCTGAAAGAGCCCATTAGGACTCGTGAAAAACAAAGGCTGCTGGCAAGTCCTACCCATTGGTTTGCAGCCATCTGTGACCAGAGGTTGTCGGATCCCGAATCCCATCAATGTGGAGCGGAGGGCGGTGGAGGGGTGAGGGGAGTATTGCCCAGGTTTCCTTGTATGCCCCAAAGACCTTTCATTGCCTTGTTAGTCTCAGGAGTCCCACTTCCATGATCCGGAACTCACTGTGAGGCTGGGTGACATGAAGTCATTTAGTTCTGGGCTCGGACTCCCCATCAGAAACAGCAAACTGTACGGTCTAGGGTCCCTCACCGACTTACTGAGCCTGAACCTCTAGGCATGGGGCCTCAGAGCCTCTGTTTCAACAAGTTCCCGGGTGATTCCTATTATACTTATTGCTTATGTGGGAGTTTATTTTATTTTCAGTTTAAAATCACAATCTAATGTAAAATATAGTAACTTTCCTAAGGATTTTCCCAAAAGAGTCCACGGATCAATCCTCAAACTATTGGGAGAAATTTACTCATAAAAAAAAAAAGAAAAAAGTTTTTCAATTACCCACAATGTGCCAAGATGTGCTTAATATACTCAATTATAGTGCACTGGGCTGACGGCCATGTAGATATTTAATTACTCTACAGGCTTCAGGTCCTTGGGCAAAAGAACTAGTCCCTGCCTGGAGCACCAAGGTGACGTGGCGCAGGTTCAAAAAGCATGAAGAGCGTCCCGGGCATGAAAGTGGAGGAGGTGAGAGCAGAACTTCAGTGAGAAGTTCAGGGTGAGTCAAAGGGACAGCGGCCTGGAGGGGAATTCAGAAATGAAGTTACAAGTTAAACTGACGGTCAAGGCTATTGACCTTCTCTCCGCGTGACCAGAGACTCTAGGCCACTGATCTCCTTTTTTCTGAGAGAATTTACTTTAGAAAACGTACCATTTTTAGTCTTTTCTCTGCTCCTTTGAGATAGAAATCTTGGCCCAGCCTCTTGCCAGTTTTATAACCCAGGACTGTTTTTCTCCATGACCTGGGAGCCATCCTTTTGAAACGAACTCATCAGGAGAGAGAGGGGCCCTGTCTCTCCAGCTCTGTGGGAGGGAAGGAGCCTAACTGCAGTAAGCATCAGTCAGCAAACACAGATGCCCTCACCACACTGACCACCCTTTCCCCTAAAATCCGCCAGTATCTTTCCATTAGCTCTCCACTGCTTATAACTCTGGCATATGGTTTCAGTAGCAATCTCTCTCTGCTATTGAAATAGTCTTGAATAAAGTCTGCCTTCCCTGTTTAACTTCTCCAGGGTGATCTTTCTTTAACATTATTAAAGCAATCTGCATATAAGAAAAGTCTCTTTCTTACTTTATCTCAAGGGCAATGGGAAACCAATGATATCTGACAGCTGGGGGTGCGAGGATCTGCGTGGCTGTCTACAGGTGTGGACTGAGGGGCGGGGGGGAGAGAAGGCCTGCATAGCAGTCTTGCAAACTTAAAGACCTAAAGCAGTGGTCGGCAAACCGCGGCTCGCGAGCCTCATGCCGCATGTGGGTCGCGAGCCACAGTTTGCCACTCTGTTGATTAATGAGTTTGCTGATCACTGGACTAGACTAAATGTTACCGTGTAGTTGGAGGCTGTGAGGATTAGGCAATTGTAGCATATTGTGTGCAAAGAGGTAAAAAGTAGGATATGACAGTGGTCGGCAAACTCATTAGTCATGTGGCTCTGGAGCCTCAGTTTGCCGACCACTGACCTAAAGTAACCACAAAGGATGGTCTGAAATTAAAACTTTAACTAAAAGCAGTTATGGTCCTAGCCAATTTGGCTGATAGAGTGTAGGCCTGCAGACCTAAGTGTCCCGGGTTTGATTCTAGTCAAGGGCATGTACCTTGGTTGCAGGCTCCTCCTAGGCCAGGCCTTAGTATGGTGCTTATGCAGTAGGCAACCAATCGATGTTTCTCTCACATCAATATTTCTCTCTGTCTTTACCTCTCTCTTCCCCTCTCTCTAAAAATCAATGGAAAAATATTATCAGGTGATGATTAAAATAATAATTAATTAATTAAAAATTAAAATAAAAGCAGTTATGGTGGATAGTCATGTCCTAGGCTGGTATTTTCCCTGACAAGGTCAATTTTCACGTTAACTGAGCCTATTGTCTTTTTGCATCTAAGATAACATACCTATGAAATATCAGAGTAACTTGTAACTTCCCTTTTCCCTAAACCTTGGGGTACAACCTAGTAAGCCTGGGTGCCAGGACAGAGACCATAAATTCCTTCATTATTATTGTTGTCATGTTAATTGTTGACTGGTAACTATCCTGTACTCACCTAAATAATGTGTTTATCTTCTTACTTTTCATCCAACCCCAGAATTCGTGCTCTCCCTCTTTGCCTTCTCCTAACTCCCTAACCTATAGCCGATGGATTTCATGGAACCCACTGAAGTCTTCTCCTTTGATGTAAAGTATCAAACAAGGTGAAAGACCACCATTCTCCAGAGCATTCTCCCGATTCATTGAGATTCTGCTTCCTGGCTCAAACTCACAAAAATTCTTTCCAGGTTTGAATGTTTTACCATTAACAAGGTGTAATCTGGTTATCAATGTGGAGGTCGTCTGGAAGCAGAGATTAAACAGGTAGGAGTTAGAAGAATCATGAGGCCAGTAAGTGAATTATGCCTCAGTCAATGTGGTTGAAGAGATTAGAAAAGAAGACCAAAAATTTGGGGGGACGGGAGGCGGGGGGGGGGGGGGAGAACAGTCATTTATGAGATAGAATTTGGTGACTATTAGAGTTGTGAAAGAAGAGAGATAATTTGGAATGATTCTGAGATTTCTAGTTTAGGACACTAGGTAATGTATTTAGAGACAAAGATAAGGAAATCCAATTACTGAAGAGTCATTAAATGAATGCAATCTGCTCTTATGTTTCTACAAAGTTATTATTTTCAACGTTTATCATAAATATTTCAGAGTTAACGATCTGGGATTCATTTCACCTGGGTCATTGGCTGGTTTTACTCATTCCTCCTCTTCCCACTCAGCATTAAATAATTGGCATCCACTCTCAGCGAGCATTTCTAAGACACTCTTCTTAGTCATGCCAAGAGGGAGAGATGTTTTCAGATCGGTGTGTCTCAGACTCATCACAGGAGTGGGCAGACGTCTGGGAAGAGGAGAGTGAGGCTTGGCAATCCCAGTGCAGGGGTGAGTTTCCTTCTTCCTGAGCACCCAGAGACCATAAACAAGCAAAAGCATCCTCATAACTGACTGTCCGAACTAATTCTCTTCACTGTTCATCTATGACACCGAGAACAGGAATGTGAATGCATGAACTTTTCTGAGACCAATGAGCATTTATTAGTCCTGGATGGTGACTCCTGGCACTTTGGGGAGCTTCCGGGCACAGGTGTGCCCTCTTGCCTAAGTTCTGCCTGGCCATGCTGCATTGTAGAACTCCACAACTAGGCAAGAGGGCACACATGGAAAAAGTTTCTTTGTTTCCTGGCATAGACTAGAGGGCTGTGAGCATGGGTGGCTTTCTACCTTGACAGAATGTGGATAATAAGCCCCAAGGAGCCACTAAGCCAAAATCAAGCCAAGGCAGGTCGCACAGCTCCATGCCCAGAGGTAAGAGCCGGGGTGGGGGAGTGGTCTAGGCAGGCCAGAGCCCGTCCTGGCCCAGCGTGGGTCTGGCGTCAAGCCTGTGGGAGGTTGGTTCCTTGTGTGGAATTCCTAAATGCTACAAATAAGAGAACACAGCAGCTGAAAGTTTTACAGGTTTTTTAGTAATAATACCATTCGGGGTACTAAAACTTCAAAGTCCTTTTCCTAACAAAGTCCAACTAATCTTTACAACACCCTGGTGAGCTGGGAAGCAAATGAGTATGCTTAGCCCTATTTATGGAGCGCAGAGAGAGGTAAGAAGCTTTGCTCAGGGCTATGGCAAGATCAGTGTTACTCACATGTGGGTAGCGACCAAGTCCAAATTGGGAACCATAGCGGCTCCTTACTCCGCTGACTCAGGCAGCTACTAAATCGCAGGGAGGGTCAGCTAGGAGTCTGTCATTACTCAGGGGAACTTGTGATCAGATTTTATTTAAAATAAAAGTAGCAAACATTGTTTCTGGTTGTAGTTTTAATAATAGTAAATGACAGTAATCCTACCAAATTAGAAAGGGATGACTTGAGATACTGGCAGACTCCGCCATCACTGGAAAGTAGATGGTAGGATTTCAATAAATCTCATCCACAGGGCAGCTGTGGTGGCCCCTGCATTCTACTGTTTCCCATCACGACCTTAAAAGCTTATTATGAGTACTAAACCTCCATAGTGTTTTCTTTATCTCCCTTTAAATAAGTTACAATAGTTTTCTGAATATATATTTTTATTAATAAATTTTGGAAAACACAAAAAAAGGAAAAAGGAAATGACAGTAGCAAATGATCTCTTGGTGTTGGATTATGATTTCTGATAAGGTTTGAGGGTATGTTCTACCTGTACATTTTCATGCATGTAAATTCATTTCTATTATGTAAAATTGGAATTGCTCCATTGAACTTTACCTAAATCCTGGAATATTCAAAAATATGGTTTAAATGGCTACAAAGTGATCAAATGGTTGGAACCATGTATTAAGCCAGTCCCCAACTACTGGAGATTTTGATGGCTTCCAATTACTGCTCCCATGATACCACATAAACCTTTCTCATCAATCTTTCTAATTATTTGCTTAGGACAAATTTGTAGAAGAGAAATCATGGTGTTAATAGATTCATACATATTTAAAGCTTTTCACATATGCTACCATTGTTCACCAGACTGTATCAATTTCCACTTTCACCTGCTTTTAAGAGGTTAATTTTTCTATACTGGTGGAGCTTAAGTGTGGCATTGGGTTCCAAGTCATGACTAAGGGCACTTGGCATAAAGCCATGGTTGCAGAGAGCTTGTTGTGATGGCTAGGGAAGACTGCCAGAGAATAGAGAAAACCAACTGCAGGAAGCCACTGCTTTCCAGTGCTATCCTGAAGAATGCATGAAGGAACGCAGAAGGCCGATGGGCCTTGAGCGTTAGCAGGGTTGATGCTAAGTACCAATTGTTCATGCTGAGATAGTGGTGGCTCGAAGCAATTTCCTGACCTGATAGCCTCCAAGTAAATGTTTACTGGACCTTCTGATCTTTACTGATCTTTGCTGACCTTAGAGACAGGCTGTCTGCTACCTGTTTGCCATGCTTTACTGAAGGCAAGATGTGTATCTAAAACTGATTAAACTCGGATAAGGCCAGGTTTCGGTGTGTCTCTTCAAGAAAGAGGCTCCACCTGGCCCCTAATGTCTTCTAATTCACATTTCTTGTATAATATTTTCATTTGTGCATTAGCACCTCCTTCAGATCCTGAACCCCTCTGCTAAGGTCATGGCAACTACATTTTCTCCATCTGCACTAACATTCAATAAGCAACTAAGAAAAACATGCCACGTATAAGGTCCATGCAGGGAATGTGCCCCCATAGTACATCTGAGAAAAACCAGACTGAAAAAGATTCTCTAGCTTATTTATAAGTTATGAAGCCAGGATGCCAGCTCTTAACCAACTGCTACATCCCATTGAAATATAAATGGAACCCAGCCAGTCCTGAGGACCCTAGCTCCAAGGGTAAGAGGCCCTTGGAGTTAGTCCATGGCTATTTTCCCTCCTCTTTCTCAAGAAAAGTTTTCAGTTCTAGATTCAAAGCAGCCTTCTGCCTGCAATGAATGCCCAATGGGCTGAATAGAAGGAGAAGTTTGTAAGAATCTTGGGAATTTGTAGTAATTTGATTAAAACCCCAAGGGCAAGCTTTGAGTCAAACAACTTTAGATTTTAGTCCTTACTCTGCAAATTAAGGTGTGTGTTGACTTTGGGCATGCCACCTTTGTGAACTGAAGATGAGTTAAAGGAGACAGTACATGCAGAGGGACGTTCCGATATTTGGAATGTGGTATATCCTCAAGAAACAACAGCTAGTACGATGGACATGTTAGGAGAATTTGCACTATTTCAACAAGGCAATGAAGATGTAACATAGGTTTTTGACTTAGAGGAGATAGAACTCTAGCTTCCACACACAGTAAACTCTACCCAGATGATGTCAGGGTTAATTCCTGGGCTGCATTACCTAGCAGGCACAATTATAACAGTTCTAGGAGTGCTGAATCCCCTGCCCCTGCACTGTTTGCCCCCAAAATTCTGCAGAGATTTTTATGCAATCTCTGGGGGAAAGGATAAAATTTTTTTCTACAACTAACTCTGCCCAGCATTCTTGTTCAACACTGAGCATTTATTAATCCTCTGTGAGCTTGTGTGTAAAGTAAGAATCACAACTAAACCCACATGATTTGAAAAGTAAAGGAGATAGCAGTACACTAACAAAGGTATGGTGACAAAGCCTGGCACATAAAAAACAAGAAAACTATTTCCAGATATTATACTCATCATCATGAATGCTGTTCCCCTGTCTTCCTGGTAGACTCCCACATAGGCCATGCCAAGCCTTTGCAAATAAGTGCTCAGTATTACTACATTCTCTTCATCCCCATCACAGTGACAGCCGCAATCCCGGTGACAGCAGCCCAGGAAGCAGCCTGCCACTCTAGCAAGGATCACACAGAGCAGAGCCTCTGCCAACCCCAGAAGCAGAGGTAGCAGGAATGAGAACCAGACATTCATTGTTTAAAGTATGGAGATTTGGTGGCTGTTTGTTACATTACCTGACCCATTGGATGGATGCTGACATTACTAAGAGTAATTTGTCAGTCTTGTTCAGTAGAGCTGGAAGGAAAACCCTAGGTTTTGATCAAAGCAGTAATAATTAATAACTATTATCATGGGGACTTTCTTAATTAGAAGAGGTGGCCTAAGAGAAAGGCTTTTCCAGAGCACTGGGCATTTGGAGGCAAGACTTTGGAAAGGACTCTGCTTTCTTCCCTGGAGAAGGTCTGGGCCTCAGCCAGACCGAGTTAAACAACCAGGAGAACCCAATTCCCTCCCATCCATAGGTCACACCCCCAACTCTTCAAAGAATGGTGAAGTGAGTGCCCTGAGGATGAACCCATGATGGAGTCTAAAAACAACTGGGCCCTGGCCAGTAGTTCAGTTGGTTATGGTGTCTCCCCAACACACCAACGCTGTGGGTTCCATCCCTAATGGGAGCACATACAAGAATCAACTAATGAATGCATCAATAAATGGAATAACAATGTCTCTCTCCCTCTTTTCCTCTTTCCCTCTCTCCCTCCCTCATCAATAAATAAAAAGACCAAAACAACCTGGCTGATTTCTCAGTGCCTACCTGTGGGTGTCCCAGCAGCACTGCCCAGCGGGGCAAGTGGGGAGAAGTCTGCCGGGATCTAGTGAAACTGCACAGATGGAGCAGGTCTGCTCCTGCCCAGCGTGCACAGCCCTCTCCCTGAGGTTCTGTCTCACTGACTGAGTCAGGCAAGGTCAGAATGACAAGGCCTCTTCCCACCACCTATACCACCAGAAGGATGGGAAATGCTTTGGTGCCGGATTTCGAACTAGTCATGACTTTGGAAAATTCAGAGACAGTTGCTAAAGCAACTGGTTTGGGGTTGGATTAGAATAAGCAAGAGAGATTCTTTTTTTAATATCCAAAATGTGTAGCAAAATTATGGTTCATAAGTCATGTACATTATGTTGAATAAGTTTTCTGAACTAACCAGTCTGTATGTATTCCTGTAATAAGAGTCATTAAATACCTAAATACCTAGCTGAATGATACAATTACAAGCAAATGAATTTACTCTGAATTAAATGTTCCCTGATACATCTTTAGTTCTATATTACTTGAAAGAAGAATGAAGAAAAGAAACAACCTGCTCTTAGTAAAATGATGGGATGGTCTTTACACTATACGATCTATAATGCAAAATATTAAAAACAACACCATATATTTTTTTGATGTATAAAAAGAGCTATGGACGCATTGCTTTTGCCTCTCAAAATACATATAGCCAGTGGTATGTCTTCTAAGGCTCTTTCCTTTGGGAAATTTTTCTTCCACTTTTTCTTGAAAAGCTTGGCAGTGTTTGGTTTGGTTTTCTTTCTTCCTCCCTTTTTGGCACTTTTGAGCATAAAAAAAAAAAAGACATCATATAGTACTCTAGAAGAGTTTCCTTTATTTTCTTTGATTTTTGTTTTTTATGGCACCCCCTGATAATGTTGCGTGGCTTAGAAAATCAATGCTGTGCTGTAAATAAGGTCTAAAATGAAAAGTCCCTGCCCTGCGTTAAAAGAGCAGTTAGTCCTATTGAGGCTGTATCATTATTTTTCCCCGCACTGTGCTATGGGCACAGAAAGAATCCTTAGTTCAATCCAGGGCAGCAGCCAAAGGAATTGTCTCAAACAGCAGATCTGATGGGGATAAGAGAGCTGGGAGATAAGAGAGGAAGCAGCCTCAAAAAAACTGCATCATAATTTTTTATCACTTCCACATATGCTCCTAATGTTTTCAGAGGTCTTTCTTTCCTCGTTGTGTATTCTGCACATATCCACTATAGAAAATGTATAACGGTATGAAATAAAGGAAAAAAGTCATCACTATTATCATTTTGGTGCATTTCTTTCTGGGCTTTCATCTACTCTGAATTATTTTTAGAAAAAGATATATTTATGTTTGTTATATTTATATGTGTGTAATATTTATATATGTATATATAACAAAATTTATACAAAATTAGTGTTTATTGAATGTTATGTATAAGATCCATTTCCATGCATATAAAGTGAAATCCTTTAAAAGGAGGATTTTTAACGACTGAAAAATATTCATGTACTTTATGTAGCATTGTTTATTAAATCATTTCCTTACTTGTGGCCATTTCTTTGGTCCATATTTTAAGTTGTTCATTTTTTTTTATTGTTTGTGGGGATTTTTTGTTTATTCCCATAATGCACATGAATGATAAAAGTCAGCCAGTCATATAAAGGATTTAAAGTAACAAAACAAAACAAAAAAACTTAAACATCTATTTGTAGGTAGCAGTGTTATGGTACATTTTGCAAAATTTCAAATAGTAGAAAAATGGTGGAGACCTTTAACAGAAGCTGTGAACTGAGAGAGAAAGAAGCTCTCTCTAAGGTGAGGAGTTCAGTCCCTCAGGGTGAATCCACATTAGTCTGTGGGCAGAAATGACTTTCTAATGAGTCAGATCACCTCTTGCACACCTGGCTGAGGCCATGTTTGAACAAGGCTGTGAAGTAAGGCTGAGCCTAAAGGCAAGTTTACAGGAATTCAGAGGGAGAAGCCAGACATACAGGGATACCAGCTGTGACAGACAGCAAAGGCAAGGACAGACCTTCCACCAGGAAACAGGAGTTTGGCTTTAAAAAGACCAAGAAGTAAATACAGATCTCTGAGAACCATCTTATCAATTTTTTAGGACATTCTGATATTTCGTCTTAAAGTGCCTATCTGTGTTTTAAAGATTATCTATTTGCTAAGTAATCAGGAGAGGAATCCCCACCATGTGCAGTGGAATTTATCTTCTTCTACCTCTAAGTGTACGAGACTTGCCTGTCATCTCCGAATCATTCCCTTCCTCAGGGAGAAATGGCTATCCACTCTGCACAGAGGTCACACAGCAGAAAGGAGGGCCATCTGCCTCCCGCCATCCAGCCCTGCCCACCCGTCCTGCCTTCACTCTGGCCAGCTCTCATGAGCCACTGGAGACTAAAATAGGACCAGCTTTCTCCTCTCATTGTCCTCACATCCTGGAACATGCCCCTCATCCAGCACGACTGCCTCCACCTCTCCCATTCTTCAGGTCTACTTGTATACATTTTGTACTCAGAGAGGCTCTTGTAGACAGCCCTGTCAAAATCTTACCACGCCCATTTCCTCCACACCCTCATCTCCATTTTCACTAGACATTCAAGTCTTTGTTCCATATTTGTTTCCTGTTTCCTCAACTATACTTGAAACAGAAAGGACCACATACTTATTACTCAGCAATATACACCGGAGCCCATTGTAGGCTCTGTGAATACATTCTCCACTGTAAGCATTTCAGGTTGTGACACACATAAAGTTTGGAGGGAAAACACAGCTTATGAAAATATTTTTTATGTTTCATAATATTTTTTAAAAAAATTTTTTTTTTTTTTTGTGGCCCTGACTGGTTTTGCTCAGTGGATAGAGCATTGACCTGCAGACTGAAAGGTCCCAAGTTCAATTCTTGTCATGGGCACATCACCAGTAGGGGGTGTGCAGGAGGCAGCTGATCCATGTTTCTCTCTCATTGATGTTTCTAACTCTCTATCCCGCTCCCTTCTTCTATGTAAAAAAATCAATTAAATATTTTTTAATTTTTTTGAGAAATATGCAGAAAAATAATTCACATGCACAGGACCAAATGACTATTTCTATTTTAACCTAATTGTCCAGAGCAACAAAGTAAGGAAGAACCCAAAAACAGAAAGTGAGGTTAGTTTGGCCAATAGGTACAAAAGTTAGACTGGCCCTAACTGGTTGGGCTCAGTGGATAGAGTGTCAGCCTGGGGACTCAAAGATCCCAAGTTCGATTCCGGTCAAAGGCATATACGTTGGTTGAGGGCACATCTCCAGTGGGAGGTGTGCAGGAGGTAGATGATTGATGTTTCTCTCTCATCAATGTTTCTAACTCTCTACTCTTCTCCCTTCCTCTCTATAAAAAAATCAATAAAATATATATATTTTTAAAAATAATTAGACTGGACACGACTCTATAAGAGGGAAACGTCTCATTCATATTTGTGTTACAGTGTCCATCTGAGCATCCCATCCTGTCCACACTGGACACGATCTGCACACCCCCCACCCCACCTCCAAGCAGTGACTGTCTGCAGACACTGCCAAATATCCTCTGAGAGGCCAAGACCACTACCGGTTAAGAACTCTTGCCTAGGTTACAGAAAAGCAAGCAAATTCAGTTTTTATTAAAAAATCACAATGCTGAAAATCACTTCATTTTCGCTATCTTCCTGAATCCAAAGCTGTTTTGAAAGTTGAGCTAATAATATAAGCCCTAAGTTAGAAAAGAAGTCCTGGGGATTTTCTAAGGGATAGGAGAACAGTTACTGCCTGAGGCAAACCAGTCATTAGCTGCTGCTAATCTGCCGAAGGATCCAGGCTGCCCGCAATAAAACCTTAGGGTTATTTATTTAGCCAATTAGAGTCGATTTGGTGTCAACCCCGCTTTCGTGAGTATGACTACGCTATGTGTATTCTTCAATTAATCAGGAAAATTGTTCCTCGCCAATCTGCTCTTAGTGCCTTTCAGCGGGAAGAGGTCCCTCCAGCCTGCGGAGAAGGGAGGCCAGCCCCACTCCACTCCTGAGAGCGGCAGGCTCAGAACCCACCTCGGAGGGAAGAGAGAGAGGGGTGCATGGGGAGTGTGTCAGTCCGGTGTGCTGGCCGTGGCCTTCACTGCTCGGACTCCAGTCTTTGTAAAATACCCCGGAACCCAGGTGATCATGTGTAAGAGGGCCACGCCAGCCTGCAGAGCTAATGGACAGCAGCAAACGAATGGAAGCACAGCAAAACACCACCCATGATAAAAGCACCTCTGAGAGCATAAAAAGTGCATGTTACCCTCTCTTAATATGTCACTACCCATGATAAAAGCACCTCTGAGAGCATAAAAAGTGCAAGTTACCCTCTCTTAATATGTGTACTTCTGTACCAAGCACACCATGACCAAAGAATGGACAGACACAGGAGAGAAATTGCTAACCACTTAAAGGTAGCTAAGCACGGGGCCATAAAAATTCTGAGTGTTATTTCTCTTTTATTTTCCGGTTTCCCCTCGCCCGGGTATGCACTCGCCAAGCCCTCAGAGTACATTCTTATATATCAAAAGGTTTAGAAGAAAAAAGTAAATCAGCTCCAAAGACTAAAAAGCTTAAGTTACAAAAGGAGTGCACTTTAAAAATAATAAATACTCGAAGACTTATGGGGGGGGGGGGGGGGAGAGCAGCTGTGAGGGATTAGACAAAGAACAAAAAAGCTATGAAAGATAGAGATAATGTCAAGGTCAGTTACTTCTTTCTGCCTGGCACAGGCAGCATGGCCAACGTGTGCATACACAGATAGGAAGTCATACGGATCTGCACGTGACCGTTCCTGGGAGCTAAGTCTCTGTTCGCAGAGCCATTCTGCAATGCAGGGGTCCCAGAAAGAGCCAAGCAAAATGCCGCCACCTGAGAATAATAATGAAAGGAGAAAATGAACTGTCGACATCCACAGATGCTTTTCGGAGGGAAAAAAGGAACAGATTTCCAACTCAACATCGTTAAAACATTGGCAATTTTATCAAGACTTCTTTCCAAAGATTAAGGCAAAGCATGATCCTGTTACATAAAAATGAAAGCTATGTTTATATAGCTCTTACAATCATTTCACAAATATGTCAACAATAATTAGTCACTGACATTATTTCATTGACTTCCCACAGTGAGGGAAACACTAAAAATGCCTTACGCGAGTTCTTTGTTTTAACACAGCGGTTCTTATTCAGCCTGTCATCAGGAGACTGTATGCAAATAGCTGGTTAGCTAGCTGTCACAGGCAACATTCAACATCTTTGAAGTTAATGATACTAAATGGAGCCACGGAAGAACTGTAATTAAAGAGCATGTTTTGATAATACCTCTGAAGAGTTATTTTACATTTCAAGCAGAGTACTAGATATAACTCAGTAGTCTTTATGGTACCACATTTGAAACGTTATCATTAATATCAGTATATTTATTGTTAGAAATTCATTCATTCAGAGTGAAGTATTCTTTGGATCACTAATATACTTAATTGTTGCTATGGCCCAAATGTCTGTGTGCCCTCTCCACCCACCCCCAACCAATTCCGATGTTGAAGGCTAACCCTTTAAGGGGATGGCGTGAGGAGGTGGAACATTTAACCATGTGGGTGGAGTCCCCCAGGGTTGGGATTAGTGCCCTTATAATAACAGCCCAAGAAAACTCCCTTTCCACTGCCACCACATGAGGACACAGTGAATAGATTCTGCCTGTGAACCAGAACTCGGGCCTTTACCAGGCCCAGGATCTGCCACCTTGATCTGGGACTTCCCAGGCTCCAGCACTGTGAGAAATTTCTATTGTTTATAAACTACCCAGTGTGTGGTATTTTGATATAGTAGCCGGAAGAGAATAAGACAATTATGAAGTTGGCATTAAGAAAGCACCTGACCTATACAAGGCGGAATAGGGCCTAATCTGGCAGTCCGGGACTGCTGGCTCCTAACCACTCCCCTGCCTGCCTACCTGTTGCCCCTAACCACCTCTATCCATCTGCCTGCCTGATTGCCCCTAACCACTCACCTGCCTGCCCAGTTGCCCCTAATTGCTCACCTGCCTGCCTGATTGTCCCTAATTGCTCAACTGCCTGCCTGATCGCCCCTAACCACCTCTGCCTCGGCCCCCCACCATAGCTTCATCTGGAAGAATGTCCAGAATAACTTCCAGAAGATCGTTTGGCTGTCTGCTCTAATTAGCATATTACACTTTTATTATTATAGACATTAAACAATCATTGCTAGTAAACAGAAAATTGTTGGCTTTTGTATATTTATTTTTAAACTTTAACCTGACTGAATTTTTATTTCTTCTAATACATGGAACTGATTATCTTGTATTTGGGGGCCAAAATGTGGAATTTTATATTTTCCATTTCAATATTCATATATTCTTACCTCCCCTTTTATCTCATTGCACTGCACAAAATTTCTAGTTAAGCATTAAATCACACTGGATAGCCAACTTCCTGATGTTCTTCCCGCCTTTAATAGGAGGAAACTGGTTATTTCCCACCTTTCTCTTAGAGCTATGTCCTCATGTGTCCTCATATTCACTGTGTCCTCATGTGGTGGCAGGGGAAAGGGAGTTTTCTTGGGCTGTTATTATAAGGGCACTAATCCCAACCATGAGGGGCTCCACCCATATGATCAAATGTCCCACCTCCTCACAGGTTTAGGTTCTGCATCAGTACTGCTAATAACACTGTAAATGCTCCCCTGTGTGGGTCCTCCATTCCCACCTTGGCTGGGATCACCCACTCTTTACTCTTTCCTTAAGAGAACTCTGCCTAGATGGGCTTCCCCATCTGCATGTGAACTGAATTGAAGTTAGAATAGCCACAGGTCTGGGCCACACCACTGGGCATTTTACATCTTGCCTGATGGATGTGACTAATCTTAACCCTGTGGCTATTGAATACCAGCCTCTGTGTGGGGCACATGCCTACCACACACCCGTGTAAGAAGCTGTCCTCAGATTAATCGGTTCCTAAATTGATGTTGTCTACTAGTATATACTTATGCTGCATGCCCCCAGATCACAAGTGTTTACTTATAATTACTTCGTATAGTCTAGAAAAAAAAATTGGGAGTCCTTTTTGGAAACAGAGGGATGTTTGGGTTTATTTGAAATCCACCACCAGGTTAAAAAATTGTGGAAAAGAAAAATGTTAGAAATTTATGCAGGTCCTCCTGACTTGAGTAAATTTTAGTGTGAACTACCCTCCTGTGTTCTTTTGCATGCTAAGTCCACACAGCCTTGTTATCAAAGCATCGTCTGGACTTTCCCTCATCGGTGTTTATTGGTATGGTTTCTGGCTGTTATTTATTTTGCAGTTAGCTCCAGAGAGAAACTGTTGAACATTGTCATGACTACTCTCTCTTTGGATAGCCGGAAATCTCAGACAAGGCTCACACACCATCTCTGAAGTCCGGGCTTTTCAGAGGTCCAGCCAGCCAGGTGACACACACAATGACATCCAAAAAGTGTCCTTTCAGCAGAAAAAACTAATTTTAAATGCCAAATTAAGCTAACAACAATGGGTTCCTTTGGTTCTAATAAACCCTGGTCAAGAAAGAAGAAAATATTAGCTTTTTCTTGTTTACAGATGCTTACTAAATGTACTTGGCCCAGATCTTTCACTCTAATTAAAATTGTGCAAAAGGGAACAAAACTTCAGTCCTTCCATAAAACATATACCTTTGTAGCCCCTCTTAGGAGACAAGCTCTTTGGGGGGAGAGAAATGTAAGATAATGGAGAAATAGCCAATAGAAAGCTAAAGGGGGTTCAGAGATGTTGGTAAGCATATTTTGCTTCAACTAGATGGAATGTGCTAAATGTGGATTACACTGTAAATATGTCTGGTCCATAATGATCATTTTGAGTATCAGAATTTTGAGAAAAACCACTCTCCAAATAGGATGGCCAGAATAGCTCAAATAGAATTAAACCGTGAAGTAGGTATTTAAAACTTAAGAACCCAAAGTGTCCTTTGAAGCAGAGCTCAGAGGAGAGGCCCATGGTTTATTATAACTCCTGATGGAGAGATGCCTTATTTCTAACGTCATTATCCATTGCGATTCAAAGTGCAAATTGCTATCGAATAAGTCACCCAAGTGAGTATTTGCTGTAAATACACTGGCTTCAAGCACCTCTTAGGATTTCTAATTTTTAGCTTTGGAATGTTCCATTTTTTGTCGGTACCACTTCACCCTCACAAAGACATGGCTGGTGTTTTTCTTCTTGCCTCGTGATCATGGAAAAGATACACAATTAGCCAGTCAGTGCAAACTATTGAAAATAAATAAATGACACATTTATAAATAGAAAATAGAACAATTCAGGGAATTATTCCTATTTGCTCCCCAAACAAAGTTAATTCCCTGGTGAGAATGCATAGGTAAAATGATCAAATGTAAAATGTCTGAGCAAATTTCTTCAAAATAAATGTACTTAACAAATAGGATTGTCAACTTCTGCCTGCTCATTTACTAAGAGCAACATTTGCAATTTGAAGACATTAAGAAGACCCAATTTGAATTGACTGAAGACCTCCCACAGCAGAGCAGAGAACCAAAGACAAGCATACTACATCTTACTTAAATTGACACAAGATTTGTTTGGCAAAAAACCCATCCTTACATTACAGCTTTTGAAAACCATAAGTCAGATTTTTTAAAATGAGTAACACAATAAAATAGAGGATCATTTTCTTCTTTTATGTGATCCATCATTAATTTCTCTGTATCAGAAAAAAATCATTAAAGTAATTTTACAATAAAATTATGCCTTGGCCATCAGCATTTCATTTCAAAAGCATTTATTAAAGTAGACATATAATAAATAAATAAATGTATTCCTCCTTCAGGCAGTATCCAGTTAGTGTACTGACATGGAGGGTAACATGTAGCTCCTAAAATAACCAGCCTGCGCAACTCTGACGCTAATGCCTAATCCCACATCACACTGGAGAATGTATCCTACTTTCCTGCTGCTCCTTGGGGTGAACCTACTCAGATCTCACCAGGCCTGTGGCTGCTGTGCCACCTGAGGGACAATGTCCTTGATGATAACCTCATGTTATATCTGACTTCTTTTCTTCAACTTGTCTCAGTCTGACAAGTGGCAGTTGGTCTAGCGACCAAGCTCAAGTTGTCCCCCTGTGGCACACCACCTGCCTTCCCATTATGTCTTCTCTAGATGAACTCTGTCTATTGGTTTTCATCATCATAAAGAGGATTGTAACCCAGAGTTGTCAAAACCTAGTAGCAAGGTCCACTGGAGACAAACTATGAGTCTCCTGTCCCAAACCAGAGCCAGGCAGTCTGATCCTCCTTACATGTCCATCAAATATGACCAGCACTTAGCTCATGACATCACCCAGTTCAACACTGGAAAAAAGGAGTCACAGTTGTTTGATACAACCCTTTGCCTCGGTATCCTCAATCTGAGAGGTGGGCCTGTCTGGCCATCACAGCTCTCTATTCCTAGTAGCTATCAACCTACAGTACATCAGAAGCTTTGAAGTTCTTTTCATTTATATACCTAGACTGTATAAGCAATTCCAATACTTGAATAGATGCAAAGGCAGGAAAAACATCTAAGGAAGTAAACGCTTATGAGCAGACAATCAGCACTGGAAAATTCTCTGATGAAAGTCGGGTTCAGATTTCTATCATCAACTTTAATATTTTACCTTAATCAAATCACCCTTAAATTGCCACTGCAAAAAAAATGATGTTAAAATATAAAATTAAAAATAAGCACAAAAATAATTTTCAAAGGAAAAACTCTTTATTGCCACTGCCATTTTACCTATCAAAAGGTTATAAAACTATTCAATTTGGTTTTATATCTACAACCAGGAGTAGATATATTTATTGAAAGAGGAAACCATAAATGAAATTGATTTGCCACTAGTAGTGGTCCTCAGTTTATGGACAAACACTACTTGCTACTATTCATGTTCTTCCATAGTAAATCAGGAGCCAGTCTTCCTGTAATACACACAAAAAGAACATGGCAGCTTCTCCAAAGACCATTAGTTCATTTGGAAAGTTCATTCCTTCAACAGGTTTTTATTAAGTGTGTCAGACACTGCTCTAGATACTGAGGGTCCATGAGTAACAAGTCAGATAAACATATCTGCTCTCATGCAGCTCATACTTGTGTAGAAGAAAAAGAATAAAAATAAGCAAATCCACACTAATAAAAGAGAAACATGCAAACTGACCATTACTCCACTACACCCACCAGCCAATCAGGAGCAGGTATGCAAATTAACCCAACAAAGATGGCAGCAGCCACGTAGAAAATGTTGGCAGGAGTGAGCAGGAGGCTTGGTTTGCCCCCAGTGATGGAGGAAGCTTGGTCCACCCACCCTGGCTGGCCCTGACCTCCGCTCAAGGCTACAAAGTTTCAATTATAGAAGATAAATACATCCCAAATACCTGCTTCCAGCTGGCCCTGGCCTCCTCTCAAGGATGCCCTGAAAAGAAAAAAACAAGAAAAAGAAAAAAAGGAGGGGCTGGGAGCTTGGGTCACCAGGGTGTGTGGCCAGCCTGCAAACAGCCCTCATCCCCTCACCCAGTCTGGCCACATCCCCATGGGGTGAGGGTCCCCACTGGGAGGCTTGGACAGTTTGCAAACAGCCATCGGTCCCTCACCTAGGCTTGCCAGGCACACCAGTGGGGATCCCCACTCTGAAAGGGCTGTGGGTCCAGCCTGCAATCAGTCATCAGCCCCTCAACCGGGCTGGCCAGACAACCCAGCAGGATCCCCCACCCTGAAGGTGGTATGGCCAGCCTGAAAATATTCCTCAGCCCCTCACCCTGGCTGGCCACACCCCCTTGGCCCAATCCCTGTAAATGGGCAGTCAAACATCCCTTGAGGGGTCCCAGATTGGAGAGGGTGCAGGCTGGGCTGAAGGACAGCTCCTCTTTCCCCCCATGCATGAATTTTGTGTACTGGGCCTCCAGTGTTATAAGTAGGAAAATAAGTTCAAAGATGATGATGATGACAATGATGATGATGATAATGATCATCGCCAGTTGACCACTTTTTCTGGGCCAGGCTTTGTGTACACATTACCATGAGACCATTATTGACACCTTTTCTAGAGGAGAAAATTGAGGCTCAAAAAGAAACACTTAAATTCACAGAATGGGAAGTACTGACACAAGGATTCTAAGGCACATCTGCATAACATCAGAGAGTGTCTAAGTGTTACACTATTGGACTCTTGGGCAAACTACAAGAGACCTCATTAACTACTGGAATGGGGAAACCAAGTCCTATACCCACTGCAAGCTGGGTAAGAAGTTAACAAATGAGAACAGAACACCAGATGACTCAATGCTCCTCAACCTCCCCAACACCCAAGCACCTCCTTCTCACCATTCTCCTTGGTACCTGCAGTACTCTAATTTCATTTCCTTTTCATTTTCACAGAAATCTTTATGTAGAAGAAAACAGTATAAAGGAGACTTCCTCTAAAGGCATACTTTCTTGTTCATATTGCCAAAACATGAAAGTAACCAAGATGTCTCTCAGCAGGTGAATGATACATCCAGACAATGGAATATTTTTCAGTGCTAAAAGGAAATGCGCTATCAACCCAAAAAGACTCAGAGGAGCCTTAAAAGCATGTTACTAAGTGAAAGAAGCCAATATAAAAGGCTACATACTGTATGACTCCAACTATATGACACTCTTGAGATGGTAAAACTCTGGCAATAAAAAAAGATCACTGGTTTGCAGGGGTTAGAAGAAAGGGAAGGATGAACAGGTGGAGCACAAAGGATTTTTAGATCAGTGAAACGACTCTTGATGATTCTATAATGCGGGATTCACATCATTATACATCTGTCAAAGCCCAGAAAATATACAAGAATATACGAATCAACTACGAACTTGGGGTGACAATGCATCAATTTAAGTCCATCGGTATAAGGAATATGCCCCCCTTCTGGTGGAGGATGGACAGGAGGCAATTGAGCACTGATTCTTTCTCATTTATGTTTCTGTCTCTCCTTCTCCTTTCATCTCTGGAATCAATAAAAACATTTTTTAAAAACAAACAAACAAAAAAATCTCTATTTTCCACACAATTTTTCTGTGAACTTAAAACTGCTCTAAAAATAAGTCTATCAACTTATATACATAATATATTTAATTACACATTATAACTCATTGTTCATATATTTTATACTAGAGGCCCAGTGCATAAAATCATGCACAGTAAGGCCTCTAGGCCTGGCAATCAGGGCCAATCAGGTTCCCCACCTCCCAGCCTCCCTGCCTCCTCCTTCCCTCGCTCCCTCAGCACCCACCACCGCTGCTGGTCATCCACCATGTTCCATGCTACCCCCTAGTGGTCAACACACATCATGGTGAGTGATCAAACTCCCAGTTGTGAGCTCCCAAGGGAACAATTTGCATATTAGCATTTTATTATACAGGATGATATATATTAAATGTATGTTTTAAAGTATACTATCATTGCCACATATTAATATTTATTTAAAAAGTTACAAAATCCTAAATTTTTTAAATAATGGCTTCCCTCTCTCTTTCCCACCAATGCCTTGCTTGATTACTACAAGACTCCTCAAGAATCGTTACCTGGTAACATTAATAATTAGTTATTAATTTATTTATTTCTATGGGGAGAATGTCAGTACAGTGTCTCTACTTATAAAACAGAACTAACTGAAACCATGAGGCCAGGGAAGGAAGGAAGAAAAATTTAATTAGGCCTGACAGCCCTTGATATGAGATTAAAGTTATTTTCCTCCCAGCTACAAATATGCAAAATTAAGTTGATATTGTGTTTTCTTCTCTCAGAAATGTGTGCTATGTCCTTAACAAGAAAATTTCCCCCTGCTATATTGTCTGAGATACCCAGGGCACTCATATAAAAAATGCTAACTAGTAGATGATGGCTTTGATGCAATGTTGGCATGATGCCAGCACCTGCTGAAGTCTCATACACACACACACACACACACCAGCAGCTCAGAACTGACCTTTCTGAAAATAAAATTTGTGAATATCAGGGGGAAGGGAGAGTAGGTGGGGGGTTGGGAAGATATCAACCAAAGAACTGGTATGCATGAATGCATATATGCATAACCCATGGACAGAGACAATAGGGTGGTGCAGCGGTGGGCTAAAAGGAGCCAATGGGGAAAAAGGGAGACATATGCAATACTTGTCAGCAATAAAGATGTTCTTTTTAATTTTTTGAAAGGATATTTTCTAACAGTGAGCCAACATATCATCTGTTTTCATCTCTCAAGGTGCCTTGGTTCAACACAACAGATGTAGGGCTACTATACTCTTAACAAGCACTATCTATTTCTGGCAGGTGCTAAATAGTATCCATTTTTCATTATATAAGAAAATGCATGTTTTCAAATATAAGTGGGCCATGTTCTTATCTGGATCTGTGTCCTTCCTAATGTTCTCCATAAAGGCTGAGCTTAATTACCCCTTTTTAATAAAACCCAATTAAATCAGCAACTATCCTCAGAGCTCATTGCTTTTAGATAATTAGCCAGGTGCTTTCAGAATAACAATAACTAAAAGAAATTCAAAATACAGACCCTGGCCTTGAATGGGTAGCTCAGTTGTTTAGAGCATAATCCTGATGCACAAAGGTTTTGGTGTAATCCCGGTTCAGAGTGCATATAAAAGCAGCCAATGAAAGCATAAATAAGTGGAACAAATCAATGTTTCTCTCTCTCTCTCTCTCTCTCTCTCTCTCTCTCTCTCTCTCTCTCTCTCTCTCTCTCTCTGAAAAGTCATTAAATTAAATGAAACAAAGACAGAGACCTGGACCTCAAGGTGTCACTTACGGAGAGAAGGAGGTAGGAAGGGAGAGACAGAGAAAGGGAGAAGGGAAAGGGATGACACAACAAAGTTAATTTTTTAACTCTCAAACTCAAGACAATCAAAGAAATAGAACTTCAAGGCAGTATAGACGAGGTCTATAATGAAAGAAGTAAGTCTATGTCTTCTGAATATCATCTTTCTGCTTCCAGGTAAGTTTCCATAACATTTGGACACTTGATCTGAACAAAATCTATACAGGCAACATGTTGATGTGCTTGCCAGTCATTCTACAACCTGGCTGTTCTTCAGATCCACCTGGGCAGCTTTCTAACCCACACTGCTCCCAGCCCCTGAAGTTCTATGAAGTCTTCAATGAGTCAGCTTCCTCCTATGCCCCACACCCATCTAATATTTACATAGCACTTTAGAGTTTGCAAAATGCCCTTGATCCTCCTAATTTTCACCTGTCATATCATATATTGTCATCATTTTAGAAAAGAAAACAGCCGAAATCAGTTTGGCTCAGTGGATAAAGCATCAGCCTGTGGACTGAAGGGTCCCAGGTTTGATTTCAGTCAAGGGCATGTACCTCGGTTGTGGGTGAAAGGACAAAGCAGAGCTATCCTCCATCTTGCAGGACTGGTCAGCCTAATTCCCCTTCCCCCCTGCTGGGAGTGGCCACAAAGGTGCCAGGAATGTCCTAACTCCCCCACCCACAGCCTGAGCAGACCAATGCAGCCCAAGGACATGTCTTAGGTCCTAATAAGGCATAACCAAAGTACTGGTCACTTCCTGATTCTTGTGCTGTGAGACCCCCGCTGAAAAACCCTGACCTAATAAGGCTATCTCTGTAACCCACGTCACTTCCCTGGGACCACCCAAATGACCAAACCTTTATAACCTATTGTTCTTGCTGGGCTCACTCTCTCGTCTCGCTGTTGTGCCAGATAGAGGCTGAGGGCCAAACCTGGGTTTGAATAAAGAAAAGGTTCTATGCTATTGCAGCCATTTTCGGCTCCCTGGTGGTCTTTGGGGATCATGAAATCTGGGCATAACAGTGGGCACATCCAAAGTAGGGCATATGCAAGTGGCAGCTGATCGATGTTTCACTCTCTCTTGGATATTTCCGATTTTCTGTCCCTCTCCCTTCCTCTCTGTAAAAAATCAATTATATATATATATATATATATATATATATATCCTATATAATAAAAGAGAAACATGCAAATTTGATTGTACTTTCATTCCTAACTGGCTATGCTACCAGCCAATCAGGAGCGGGGGCGGGGCCAAGTGGCACCAGTGCTGGGCCCCAGGGGTGGAGATGAAACTGCAGTGGTGGTGAGCACCTAGCCCCTGAGCACTGTGCAGGGAAGTGGCGGCAGCAGCAGTGATGGTGGCAGCAGCAGGGAGCGCCCAGCTCCCAGGGCCAGGTGGTCGCAGGCAGCTGGGGTTGAGCTGAGCAGGGCAATGGCTGGGTTTACCAGAGGCTTTAGGCCTTGGGCAGGCTAGGGGTGAGTCATCAGTTAGACATCCCCTGAGGGCTCCCAGTATGTGAGAGGGGGCAGGTTGGGTTGAGGGACCACCCACCCCCAATGCACAAATTTCATGCACTGGGCACCTAGTATACATATAAAAGAAAACACAGGTTATATGACATATCCCTGTTTATAGCCAGTAAATAACATATACCATGGGCTAAATTTAGACATTATGCAAGATTTTTTTTTTAAAGTAGTCTGTCCAATAGATAGGCATGTATTAGTGACATCTATCCACATATAAAAAGTTATGCCACCCAAAGGATCTGGTTAAAATGTTCAAGTTTCTAAGAAATGATAAATGCACCTTTTTGGAATTTTTTCACTTTAAAAATTCTTGTAACCTGTGTATATTAAAATATCAATTCTAAAGTAGAAAGATGGGAATTTCAGCAAAGAGCAATATTTATGCATAAATGCATGAACCTACCTCAAACAAAAGCAAGTTGTAGGATGTTTCAAAGTGTTTAAGTTCTTTTTTTATTCCCTGTGAGGCTGCCATTATTTTAAGCCAAACAAAAACCTGTGTTCCTTCTAAGGCAGGGGCTGCCATACCTTTGGTCACACGTGGAGTATAATGGGATCCCTACTAGAAAATCGTGGTCCCAGGGTATTCAGGAACTTACCTAAAAGAAGGGTGGATCTTTAGAATGGTCTTGATTCTTCCATTTTTATTTTCAGAAATACGTTTTTATGACTCACCCATTAGTCCATAAGAATATTTTCAACGCCCATAAAACCATGTACACCCTGCAACCCGCTCGCAGGAAGAACAATATTCTGAACAGCCCATTTGCGATAATCACTGTTCATTTGTGTTTTAATATGCATGAGTAAGAAGGCCGTAAAACAGCCTGGCATATGATTCCAATATCTGTCTTTTAAACAAGTTAATCTGGTTTCGTCTTCCAAATGCAAAGCTGTGTTAAAAAGAATATTGTATGGTCGAGTTTTTTTCGTCCCCATGTTAACTTAGTGTACTGGGGAGTTACAGGGGCTAGTATTTCTCTAAAACACTGGAGCCAGTGAAGCTACTGGAGACCACCAGCTTTCACACCTGATGGAGAAAAACAAGTTCCTAATGGTAACTGGCCTACATATATTCAATAACAGTGCTTCCTCAGGAACACATCACCATTCTTCATACTGCCTCCAAACCCTTTATCCTCAAGCACCTTTTTATTTTAATAATAATAAGAAAGCCCTGCATATTTTTTGTGCTTGCTACCTTCCCATGATACTTTCTCAAATATAGAGTCCACTGTGTTTGGACACAGGTAGCTGGGGACAGAGACTGTTGCAGCAGCAATGATGGAAGAGACAGGAGAAATCAGATTATTGTCTCCCAGTGCATCTCAATAATTGGGTAAACCTCCCGCTAACTGAAGATTAAGGTTGGAGGTCATAGAACTCCCGGAAATAAATGTCTGAAGACTGTGTGTGCTAACAGTTAGCCAGCCCTTCAAGACCCCAGGCATCTAAGCACGCTACAGATGGCGGCAGTTCATCTTTGAAACAGCCCCATAAGAAAGTGCTATCATTGTCCTCACTTTGCAGAAGAGGAATATGAGACAGAAGTCGGTGTCTTGTTCAAGGTCATAAACGAAGTAAGTGATGAGCAGGGATCCAACGGTGAGCCTCTCTCCTCAAAGCCGCTGCTCTTAACCATTGGGCTGGTTGGCCTTCATTCATTTCTCACTGAAGCTGCAAGTTTCTGACGTTAGTCCCTCTTCCCTCACCGTGTGGTGGCCTGTGGGCGGGCTCTCAGCTAGCGCTCACAAGTGGATGTACGTCACTATATTCTAAGTTGTGAAATTATATGTTCAGTGCTGGGCATCCGATGTGTGCAAAGCTGGACACAGCCATGGATTCAAAGACAACATCCCAAGCTAACTGCAATGGAGGCCGGGGGCCAATACCCCTATTGCAGTCCACCTGACCCTGTCAGTCATTTAAACTCCGAATAAGTAGCCAGTAATGTCCATTGGATTGCCCCTTTACTCTCCAACTGAAAGGTAACAGTTGATTTTTTAATTACTGAGTAACTAAACATTACTTCTGTGCCTTTAATATGTTTCCATTGCCTTAAAACATTTTTCTATTGTGATGAAAAGACTCGATGTGGAGATTAGCAGGAGAATCATTTTTCATTTTCCTGCCATTATCAGAGAGTCATGATTGCCTTATATGTGCCGTGGGCTGTCATGGACCCCTGGGCCCTGGCGCCTCACTCTGGAAGGACAGAGACTGGACATGGGAGAGAGGAAGGGAGGCTGCAGACCCGCTCTTGGCTCCTCCCAGCTACCCTCTTAGAATGTGGGGATGCTCCAGTTCAGAGGTGTTCAAACAGGTATGTTCCAGGTATAGAGACCTCACTGTGCTCTAGAAAAGCGCTTCTTTGTCTTTAGGTCAGAGAGGTAAGGAGATGGAGAAGGAGGTATGCAGGGCACCAGCTGAGTGGGCAGGATCCCCTGTCCCTCCCTGTCTCAGGACCCAGAGCAGCAGCCTGCCTGCCTGAGCTCAGGTCCCTAAGAAGCCAAGTGTTAGACCCTAAGCTGGAGAAGTCCTGGGCTTGGGGAGCTGCTGGCTCGTCCTCCTTTGTGTTCCATCTTTGCTTCCTTTACAAGGGCTGGTTTATCTTTTTCCTTAGACTGGCCTTTCCTCTGGAATGAAGGAGTCTGGTCAAAAATCAGGCAGAGGTTTGCAGGGAAATGGGGGGTGGGAGGGTGGGGGAGGAAGTGTGGCCTGAATTGGGATTGGGATTGGTCAGGACCAAGAAACAAATATTTATCTTTACTTTGGATAGGTGTTCAGAGTGGAAGGAGAGGAAATGGAGGGTATGGGGAATTGGGAGTGGAGGCTAAATTAGGATCAGAGCAAAGACCCTCCTGGTAATAAGGTGCTCCTGTACGTGCCCTTGGCCTTGGTTTCTATACTTGTATTTCCCTCCACAACCTGGCAGATGGTAGATGCTCCAAAATAGAATTAAGTGTTCTTAAATTCCCTGCTATCAACCGGCACATCTTACAAGGCTTCATACGCAATTAACCCTGATGAAATATCTTATCCATTTGTCTAGAAGTGAGAAACCATTTCCTGAAATTGGGTGCAATCATTGCCCACAGAGTACAGATTCTGGGCCAACACACAAGGATGCATCTGTTACCTACAGTACAAAAGAGAGTTTCTGGAATAACAACATAATTGTCACAATCATTTCAGAGCATCATTATCATAAATAAAAACAAAGAGTCTAAAACATAACAATGCCACCAAGAAGGAAATGACTTTCATTCACCACCCACCCCGCTATTTTGAGAAAATTATGCCAAACTGTGTCATATGTTGTTTTAGTTCAGAAATAAATTTTGGAAACCTTAATTCAAATTTATGAAGGCTCTGACAATTTACAAAGACAGCATTGCAGTTATTCTCGGGTTCTCTCAGAACACGGTGTGGAGTCTCACCTGGAAGGTGCTTTGCCACTGAGGCACGGCCACCATGGAGATATGGGGCCCACGGGTCTCTTTCCCAGCCCACAGTATGGCAGCAGGGAGAGAGACACAGTGTGAGACAGGAGATGCACCTCAGGTCACAAAATCCTCAGCATGACTTCTCTGCAGCTGCTTGGTTCCCATGGGTATGTCACCCGAGTGCTGCAGCAACCAACGCTGACATGTCACATCAGGAGCCGTTAGAACTCAAACCATGGACGTAAAAGGCAGTGTTTACCCGGGTTTGGGATGGGTTGGGTTGAGCAGGGTGAGCATGTGTTTTCGTTCTGTATTTATTCTGTGTACTTGTTTTTGTACATGATTCACAATGATTCACTCTAGCAAACAGACATATTAGTTATCACAAGCTAAGGGGAACACACTGAAAATGCACGCATGCGGCAATGATGACAATGTCCCAACCAAACGAGTCAACACAAACGATGGGGTGACTCTACTCCAGGAAGGTAGGTCCCAGTCGCTCCCTTGGACCAGAAGGATGCGTGTGCTATTGTGGTGCCACCTGGTGGAGCAGAGGAGACTGGAGCAATTGGTCACAAATACTGTTGACTGTCCTCACCCACATCCACCCTTCAGGAGACCTTTTACAAGAATCAAAGCATTACTGCTCTTAAGACTTCACAGACTCTTATGGGGTACTTTGGAAAAAAAGTATTTAAAGAGAAAACATCAAACAATTTAGTGCCATTTCTTTATTCTCCTTCTGTCCCTACCTGAGTCAATTTTCCCATATTAAAAAGTCAGCAAGTCCAAAATAAAGGCAAGGAGTGGATAAAAATGCTGAGTGTATTTGATAACGAATTCACTACTACCTCGCAGGAATTTCACTGTGGGACCAAGAAGCTGCACCTCCTGTGGGACATGAAGACTACCCTATTGGCCGTATTCTATGGATATATGTTCTCTCCTTCCCCCATTAAACTGCGAGCTATTTTTAAAAAGACATCTTCTATACCTCTGAATATCAGTCAATGTCCTACACACAGTAGGCTCACTCTATCAACAAGCTAATATAAGTGCATGAAGTTGAACATCTGACATCTTTTCTAGTGGTCTAGAAAGACACTTTGATTCTTTAGTATCTCATTTTTCTGTTATTTTAAATAAGGATAAGTAAATTACAACCATACCAGATAGGTAATACAACCACCACCAATACATGAATACAAATCTCCTTCAACCTAGTTATGTATCATGAACTTGCAACCTCTAATAACAAAAACCAAACTCCACGTGGGTTCCTGAGCAGAGCCTCTTCTGACCCACAGCAAGGTGACAGGAAGAAACTGAGATAAAATGTAAGAAAACTGCCGAGACCGGTTTGGCTCAGTGGATAGAGCGTTGGACTGCGGACTGAAGGGTCCCGGGTTCGATTCCGGCAATGGCATGTACCGTGGCTGTGGGCACATCCCCAGTAGGGGGCGTGCAAGAGGCAGCTGATCGATGTCTCTCTCTCATCGATGTTTCTGACTTTCTATCCCTCTCCCTTCTGCTCTGTAAAAAATCAATAAAATATATTTTTTTTAAAATGTAAGAAAACTGAGAAGAAAAAGGCCACCAAAGTTAGTGCTATCTTGCCAAAGTTTTATTTTACAGAAATAGAGACATAAATAAATAGAAAACAATGAGAAAATATATGGGATGTGAAGCTCCATTAGCAAGCATCCATCTGTTACTCATATTTTAATATCTTCTGCATCACCCTAAAGAACAACACATGCAATTAAGCAGAAATTTGCAAAGCCATTTTTCCCCAGTAAGTTATTATCAACAGGCCGACCGCACAGAGCCAGATGCAAATCACTAAGTCAATTTAGCACCAGTTTTTAAAGTTTTGATTCATCCTCAACCCATTTGGGGTGATTATAATGCATTATCATTACATGCAACCCACGGTGCCATCTCAATCATTTGTGAATCCGCCACAGATTGATGGTGAAGGTGGGGCGGACATCTTCCCCGGGAGGCCTCCGGAGCGATATTCTTTCCAAATGACACAAAAACTGCTCACAAGACACATGTGGAAAGCTGTGTGGCAAAACACCAAACCTTCCAAAGGTTTTAATCACGCTAGCTCCCGGTGTGTGCCTTTTCCATCAAAGCGTGCCTCCCTAAATAACCAAAACCTCTCATTTTCTCCCGATGGGTCCAGAGCCACCCCTTCACCCGGGGAGGCACCCAGGCCATCCAGGCTGATGGAGCCCAGCCGTCCACCCTGAGGTGCCCTGGGGACAGGGCGCGAGAGAAAATCCAGGATTTCTAGTTAAATGTGCATTCCAAATACCAAGGGATACCTTCTTATGATAATCATTCCCACACAGCATTTAGGATATACTTACACTAAAATACTGGTTAACTCTGGCACCCCGACCCACAGAACATCAGGTGGTGGCGTGTGCCTCGTCAGCCTGGTCCACACTGTTTGTTTCAAAAGACGAAAATGTTTGATGGTGTTCCAAGCACACTTGCTCCCTCTTGAGTCTCTCCCTGCCCTTTTGGCGCTTGCCAACACATCGTTTATACGCCAGGCCTTTACTCCATAAGGATCTTCTATCTTCAGAAGCTGCGCTGTTAAAGATCAAGATGAATTCATCCCCTAGTGAAAGAACTAACTACCCCGCCTTTATGGAAAAGAGAAAAAAAACTAACACATTTAACAGCCATTGTGCAAGGCTAACTTTTCTTACATTGATTTTCTTGATACACATAATAACTTATACAAAGACTATGGGGGGAAATTAACAACATTCTAAAGAAGACAGTGTTTCTTTAATTTGTTTAATTCACAAAACACATTCGCAGTTTCACATATATAGCTTTGTTAAAATAGTTGCTAACACAATTTAGTCCCTAACCTGTTAACAGAATTTGACTATAACACAGAAAAATGAAATCCATAAATATTACATTTAAAAGTGTAGGGGGCTAAGAGAAGAGAAGAGAACCTAAATTGCCAATAAATTATATTTTACTCTAAAGACAAACATCAAAACACAGTCATATGCCACTTCACAAATGGGGATAAATTCTGAGAAATGCATTGCTAGGCGATGTCATTGTGTGAACATCAGAGTTCATTTATGCTTTGCATTTATACAAAGAAGGTAGTCTAGCCTACACACCTAGGCTATATAGTATACCCTATTCCTGCCATGCTACAAGCCAGTACTGTGTATTACTATACAAACCACAAGAGATGAAACCAAGTACGAGAGAAAATAATGCAGCAGAGAGATAAGGTAAACAGATGTGTAGGGTGATACTGGTGTAACACAGCAGACTGCTTCATAGCAGACTTGTATTTTATAAGAAGAGCACACTCTAAAATAACGGTACATAGCACAGTACAGTAAATACATAAACCAGTAATGTAGTCATTTATGTGCTGTGTTTCTGTAGGATTGGCATCATAGGTGTTAAAACCAGCATCACTGCAAAACACGTGAGTAATGCATTGTGCTGTTACAAGGGCTACAGGATCATCAGGTGACAGCAATTGTTCAACCCCATTATAATTTTGTGGAACCACCTTCATACATGTGGTCCATCACTGACTAACGCATTGATGTTCCACACATGTGTATGTTTGTATAAGACACTCCATGAATATACATGTATAAATACAGCCACACATTCTTCTAGGGGCTTTTCGAAGGGCATAATAAATAACGAAAATTAAGTAGGTACAAGAAGTATCCAAAAGCTAAGTCAGTAATAGCCGTGGTCGGGAAACTGCGGCTCGCAAGCCACACGCGGCTCTTTGGCCCCTTGAGTGTGCCTCTTCCACAAAATGCCATGGCCTGGACGAGTCTATTTTGAAGAAGTGGAATTAGAAGAAATTTGAAAAATTTGCCTCTCAAAAGAAATTTCAATCGTTGTACTGTTGATATTTGGCTCTGTTGACTAATGAGTTTGCCGACCACTGGGTAGTGGGAATTGTTCAGAAACATGGAACAGACACGGGTGTTGTCTATTCAATATCTTTTCTCTCCTTCTCCCCACCAATCATTGTCCCTCTCCACGGGACTCAGGACGAGCCATGTGCCCATCTCTCCTCCATGTTTCCATCTCTGTCCCCACCCCATGTTCATTTCCCCATCCCTGGCCATCAGGGTAACCCCTGATGGTGTCAGGTCAGTGGGAAGTAAGCAGCAGGCACTGGGAAGCTCTACAAGAGGAAAACTGGCTGGCACGGGCTGCCCTTCCCCTCTTTCTGCAGGATGCAGGCTGTCTGCTGGCATGGAGCAGCCTTGTTGCGCCCCGTAAGTGCATGAAGTTGAAGCCACACACCAGGGATGGCTGAAGGAAAGAGGAAAGTAACCTGAGTCCTAAAGGTAACCCCCACCACATCCCACCACCTTTGAACATATAACTTGCTACATGACAAAAACACAGCTCTTAAAGCTGGCTAACGTCCCATACATTGAGTTTTCAGGTACATGCAACTAACCATTGTCCAAACTGTAACAAATGGGAAACTTAAAACTTTCTGTGGATTCCCCTATAGAAAACACAACCTGTTCCAATTTCTACATTGTTCCACTGTAATTACTAAACATATGATGGAATGCAGGTGTCTACATTTTTGCCACAGCATTGGGACAATACTTAAAATGATCAAACGTACCTCAGAAACCAAAATAGTCAAATATCTAATCATGCATATTTGAGTAAACTCTCATTCTGTCCCTAAATAGCATTTTTTAAATAAAAGTGACAACACTGTGGATGCATCTGAAGGGTCTGAGTTTAATGGGGAAAAGAAACAAGCCCTGTACTCAACATGAATCACTTTTCCTTGAGGTAAAGCTCGTTCCTCAGCAGCAGTGAAGAAGGAGGAGAGGAACACTTTCCGGGCAGAGTTGGAACTTAAATAAGAGCGGAAGCAGCCATCTATCTGCAACATGGACCAAGGTGTGCTCGTATTTGAGGACTCAGTACTCAGAGATATATATGCATTCTAGAGGCACCATCTGGCCAAGGTAAGCATGCCTGCCTCCGACAGCCATGTTCCTGAGGACACGTGATTTGAAGTACCTGAGACACCCACTCCATAGCAGCAAGCCTGAGGGGACAACAGTGTCCCAGCAAACCTCATCCCAGAAATAGCAGAGAGCTTGCCTGGACTCCCTGCCAGCCAAGAGTATCTCTAAACACTGTATCTTGGGCTTACAGAGTTTCCACGGGATTCCTCAAGTGTGAGCCCGCCACTTCTGTACAAGGAAACACATGCTGAGCTTGTCACTTGGCACCGGCCCAGGGAAACCAGAGAGCCCATCCTGGCAGGAGGCCCTGGCATGCAGTCCTCAACTTCAAGTAGAGGAACAAGTTACGTCTTTGAAATCCCTCAGAGACATGCTGCCTGAAAAAGTAGAGGCCACAACATAATGAAGTAGTCTTCCCAAATGGTTCCAATTGGGGGCAGAGGGAGGGGAGCAGAAGGAAACAGAAGCAATGATGAGAAGTGTCAGGGATCAACAGGTCTGGTCCCATTCTGTGGTTTCCTGCATATCTTCCCAAAGGGACACAGGAGAACATGAAACTGCTCAGCCAAGGTTATAAAGTTTTCCTCTAGATAAGACATCTTCTTGATCCTTTCACGCTGGGCTCTGAATATTTTGTATCCAAATAATGATAGTATTATGTTTTCATTCTCTTGTTTGCCTGCTGCACCAGCTTGATGTCCAATCACCTTCAGCATTCCTATAACTGCATTTTCCATGGAAATAAAAATTCTTCAGCGAGTAACTTCTTCTGACCAAAAATCTCAATGAAGTTCAGAATGCTGATGAATTAAAAGTCTAATTAAGCTTCCCTATTTATCTTCTCTGGGAGCAGAACAATTACAACTTGGGAGGGAGGGGATGTGCTGGAAACATCCATTATTACTATAATAATTATTAAACAGTTTCACCTGGGGGGACTAAGAATGCAATACCCAAGTTCCGCCCCCTACCCTGAGTCTAGCTTTCAACAGAGAGCTCATTGGCCTGGGCTTATCCAGTGAAAAAAATTGATTTAGTATAATTTGTTAACATTACACATCATGTGCTTATGAATCAAACTTTTCATTTATAACCCTATTTCATCAGTTATTTTCACTAATGACCAGCTGGAGATCTCAGGTACAGCCTCACTCTTTAGGGAAACAGGAAACAGTCTGCTGGATGGATCGCAGCCTCATTTCCCCCATGGGATTGGTCTGCAGATTGTCCCAACTCTTTCTGAATACAAGGTGGAAGCTGTTAAACTCCCTCGTCCATTTGCCTTCCCTGCACCGATGATTGGAGCGTTAGCTAGTCACCCTCTTCCTAAAAGCCAGAGCAGGCAGTGTGCCAGTGCCCACACACAAGTAACCTATACTGAGACCTGAGGACCCTGGGAGGAAGAGTCTGGCACATGGCACCCAAACTCCTCTGCCAGCAGCGTTTCCCGAGAGGACTGCCAGATTCCTAAAGCTAAGACAGTTATTTCTTTCCTAACCACTGCAAGGAAAATAAGGTACAGGCTCTTGGATGGGGGCATGATTTTTCTTCATTGCCTTTGACTTCCAGGTTGGTAATTTTCGTGATCAATGATAAGAACAGCCTCATGGTGAGCAATCAGAAATTCATCCTGGTAGATTAACTGTCATCCAAGCAGCTATTCTGCACATTCACCATGCACAGAGCCAGATGAAATATGCCAAAAATAAAACCACATGGAGTAGATATTAAGAGAAATGGTGCCCTGGACCACGAAGGGGGTTCTCAAGCTCATGAAAAATTCCAAATATAGGTAAGTTAACACATCCAACCAGTATAATTTATATGATGTGATGATGGCTACAGACAGATGACATAGAAGGGACCAGATAATGCAGAATCATTTATAGACTGAGCATCAGACAAGTTCCAATTTCACTGTAAAAGTTTAATTTTATATTAGCTGTAACTGGATATTTTTAGCAGGCTACACGTTTTAACTTCAAACCACTGGTTAGAAGTTGCGAAGTTGCTAAAATTACCTGACTTCTTAGTTTGTTCATATCCCCATTGAAGTGCTATAATATATATTAATACATAATTAAGGTTCTAGGCAAGCTGTTGAACAGCTCTGTTGCTCAACTCCTAAATTATTGTTTTAAACCCAACATTAATATAAAACGTCTCTTTTTGGAAACTGTAAATAACAATCATCAGATAATCTTACATGGTCCAATTTTTGGCAAGACGGTAGACAAGAAACCCATTGAAAGAGGAGGCCAAACTTAATTACCACTAAGTGCATCCTCATGGAGCGAGGGGAAGGAAAGGCCCTGGGTATCTACAGCATCAGAATAGGGAGGAGATCAGTATGGCTTTGTTGGACCCTCACTAACTGTTGCCAAAAATGACAAGTAGACATGAAAACAATGTCTTTGTAACCCAAAGTCAACAGGGAGCTTCCAGACAACAGATCCTGGTTAAAAGGTCCTGAAACACAATGGACCTCAACCACCATGAGCGTACTACCATGCTGAAGCCATGCCCCCCACCCCACATGCTACCCAGATCACCACTTGTCTTACAAAGACCCTTCTCTATAATTACTCTGAAGCACGGCTTGTTCTCTTGGCACAAGATAACAAAATTCAATAACTGCCCAGTATTTGTTAAACGCCGATCTGATTTAAAGTTTGCCACAACCAATAACGAAACGGGTGTCACCTCCTTAGAGATCAATGTCTATTCTTGTGAGAAAAGGAATGAAATTAGGGAGTTAGCATAGGTGTTATTTTACGAGAAATGAAATAAATTCAGTAAATCATGTGGGTGCATTCCATCTCAATTAGATCCAATTACATTTATGGCTGTAATAAAGGAGCACGTGCTGTGGAGGAGGGAGTCATTGAACTTTCACCATCACCCTGAAATAGCAGATCTCCACCCCCATTATCTTCAAGTCACTTTCAGGTTAAAACCATCCTGGAATATGTGGTGCAGATTTACATGCCAACTCGTTCCTCAGAGAGAGGGAATGCCATCTGGCCCCGTACGATTTGTCATCAACAGTGTGTGTATGTGCATGCCATCATCTCGTGTGTCCCACACTCAACTTCTTCAGGATTCTCTTCTCAAACTCCTTTCCCTGTGCCTCTGACACAATATAGATACAGATGCTTATTCCTTCTTACAGGATGTACTTCTGAGGTACATGCTAGAGGTACATATGTCCCCATAATGGCCTTCCTCTATATGACCTATTCCGAACCTTTCCTTATTGCTTGGTTTCCCTATCTCATGCAACACTGATAAAGCCTATGACACTATTCTCAAGTCTGCCTATGAGGGAAGCAAACAGACTCCTATAATTGCCATACGATGCCCAGGCAGGACCCAAGTTGCACCCTAGAAGCATCCATCATGGAAAGCTATTCTTCATAGCCAAAGGAAAACGTTAGAAAGGCTATGGTAGCAATTGGTGAGCTATGAGTCATTGTGAGTGCGTGAGTTTTAAGATCCAAAGATTTAAATTCATCCCTCTATACCCCACCAACATAACAACTAGTCATCCTCTCCAGTTTCTCACCTTGGAACAGTGCAAAACTTTCCTTCTAAAGATCAAGGAAACACCAGTGAGTGTCATCTCCCTCTTCAGCATGAAGCCCCCTCTTACCACATTCAACAGGCACCAAATCCTGTACATGGAGCCTCCTAGACTCCTGTTAAATGGACCTATTTCCCTCTTGCTCCACTATTACCTCTCTGATAAAAGCCACCACCATATCAGGCTTGGGCTACTGAAGAGGCTACTACATTGGCCTCCCTGCATCCAATCTTATCTCCACCAATCCATTCTCTACGCTGCAGAAAAGGAGGATTTGTAACATTTCCATGGGTGCATGGCACTGACTGTGGGGATACATGCTGGTTAGATGAACTTTTCCAGTTCTCTGAGAGTAAGCTTTTACGCTCTCTGGCCTCTCAACATGCAGCTCCTTCTGTCTGAACATCTTCTCCCACCACCCACTTCGGCCAGGTCCTCTGCCTCCCATGATTATCTACATAATGGCCTTCCTCTATAAGACCTTTTCTGAACCCTTCCTAACTGCCATCATCTCTACCTGATATATACTCTGGAACTTTCTCTACTTTCCCTTCCAAAACCTTCCTCCCATTTCATGAAGTTACTTTTAAGACTTCCCATTTTCTTTGGCCCAATGAAAGTTCTGGGATTGGAGATAAAGAATCTGAAAACACACTTTGTAGTTTAGGAATGGATGAAGGTAAAGGGACATCCATTAGTCTCAGGTTTCTGGCATCAAAAGTTAGAGGAGGTCACAAGTATGGCTCTTAGAAGACCTGAAATAACCCCAGATCCTCCTCACATATTTCACAGCCTGGGAGCAGATCTGATTCTTCTCAACACCACCTAAAACATAAACACATGTGCAAAATCTTTCCTTTTTCCTGACTCCAGCACTGATTAAAACACCTTCATAATTAAGCATTTCTTTTTACATAAAATTATATTTTACTAAATGTTTCCAGAGACCTAATCTGCATGCTCTGAAAAATCCTGAATGGGAAGCAAAGCACACATTGCTAATTTGCAAATTAAATGGCGGCTCAGCCCTGCCAGCGTGGCTCAGTGACTGAGCATCAACCTATGAACCAGGAGGTCATGGTTCAATTCCCGGTCAAGGCGCATGCCCAGGTTACAGGCTTGATCCCCAGATATGTGCAGGAGGCAGCCAAAGAGTGATTCTCTCTCATCAATGATGTTTACAACTTTCTCTCCCTTACTCTCTCTGAAATCAATAAAAACATTAAAATAATAACAATAATGGAATAAAAGAAATGCAGCCTCAGAGCCTGAAGGGACTTGTCTAAAGCTACTAGTATGTGGGTAAGAAGTGATGACTCCAAAAGCAGAGATCCTGGTCTTCTGATCATCCAGTGATACTTTTTTCTCTCTTTGTGTAAATCAGGTGGTCATAGTAACTGAGCAATCTCAAAAAAGTCAATGGACCTATTTCATGCTCAGCTCTGCGACGCTGTGTACGGACGGTATCCTGGAAAGACCGCAAGAAGAGTCTGGTCGCATGCCAGCAGGAGCGCCGAGATGCTTTCTGCTTCTTCTTTTAAGGCATTTTAAACTAAAGAAAGCCTCCACACCCTCTTTCCCTTCCACTCACAACCAAATCCTTTCAATGAAAGCCCCGATGTGGTATAGTTGGAGATTATTTTTATCTATTTTTGAAAGTCAAATAAATTTAAACTGAACAAATATGTTCCTCTGCATGTTTTCCCGGAAATTCAGTCAAAGTTTTTCAGTAATTAGGCATTTTTTCCTGGAGTGTTGTGAACCAAATAGTGTTCTGTGCCAAAGCCAGGAACGTATTGATGAAAACAAAGAATCAAAGGGAGCCAATCAAGTAGTGAAAATGTTCTGCCTTATTTCATCAAAATGAGATGCAAAGGGAAAACATCAAAGTGAGAATTAAAGTATGTTCAATGTTGTCAACGTGAATTATGCCATTAAAATCTTTTAGGAAAATAAATCTCCCATCACAAAGAGACCTATGTGATCCTATTAATCAATGTCACCCAACAAATTTAATTTAAATAAATAAGTCACATGGGTTAAGGGTATATTGTAATAAATGTAAGGACTTTAATGATTCACTCCTAATGACATACTAAACTGGAGAACTTTATTATTCTCAGAGGAAAAATATAAATAATCCAGAGAAAATTATATCACTAAGGTGTTATTCCTCTAGATTCCAGCAAATTTCTTTACAAAGAAAAACATTTCTTCCTAGAATATGCTAATGAAATCAAATCTCAAATCAGAAATACATACAGCCTTCCCAGAAGTCTTACAGAAAACTTCAGCCACCAGGACATGTTTGGTTGGGGCTGGAGAAGAAGAGAAGGAAAGGTTGTGAAGATCCTAAGTCCTCCGCAAAACTGTCTGTCTTTGTATGATACTGTGGCAGCAGCAGCCTGTCACTAAAAGAGATGGTACAACACACAGCTGTGGCACAAAATGCCGAGAAACTAAAGAATCCCTGATTCCGTCTAGTTCCACAGCTTTTCCAAACAATCTACACTCCAGAATCCTCTTCAGAATTTTGGCATTGGGATTCTCCCGATTTGAATCACTATAGCTATTCCAATTCCACATGGCTCATTGTACATTTGAATATTAATTTTCTTTTCCTTCTTTTTTTAAATTTATTTTTATTGACTTCAGAGAGGAAGAGAGATAGAAACATCAATGACTGGAGAGAATCATTGATCAGTTTCCTCCTGCTCGCCCCCTACTGGGCATGTGCCCTGACCAGGAATCAAACCTTGATATCAATGCTCAACCACTGAGCCACACCAGCCGGGTTTAATTTTCTTTTTAAAACTCAATGTCCTTAAGCCAAAAACTTACTAGTTAAGTAGTGGAGTGGCAGGTTAGTTTCCTCTGTAAGAAATTATTGCTGTTACAAATTACTATAAACATGGTGGCTTAAAACAACTCAACTGTATCCCCTGCACTTCTGGAGGTCAGAAATCTGAAATGGTTTTTCCTCTGTCTCCTTGCTTTCCCCATCTTCTAGGGCTGCATTTTTGCATCTCTTGGTACCTGTCATCCCGTCACCTTCAAGGCCAGCAAACAGTACAGCATCTTTAAATCTCTCTGCCCCATCTTCACATCCCTCCCCTCTCCACCTGGGGCAAATACTCATCTGCCTACTTTGGGGAAGACCCTTGTGTTTAATCCAAAACCCTCCTGCTTGCCCAGGATCATGTTCCATCTCAAGAGCTTTAATCACATCTGCAAAGCTCCTTTCATATACGGTGATATTTACAGGTTCCAGGAGTGGTGATTGGGGCACCTTTGAAACCACTCTTCTGCCGAGCACAGCAGTCTGTTTATCTCTCAGTATCAACCCCTCCAAACTATTTTCTAATCATATTCATAAATGAATATATCCTTTCAAAGACGCCTTCATAGCAATCACCTTTTAGAAACCTTTGGTTCGCTTCCATCTCTCTCCAACTGAACTCTTCACCCTGTGCATTATAAAACCTTGGGAGAAAACTTGCAGGATGGGATGCCTTAAGTTCCTTCATTCTGTCCACAGAGACACTGGAAAGTTTCAAGTCAGATCCACAAATGTGTGGGGTTTTGTTCCCATGCCCAAATCATATTTTTATAACAGCAGCCAAAGTCCACTAGAAACTGGTCCTAGTGAGTAATTTCTATACTTAAAAAAAATATGTGCTAATTTAACATCAGCCTATGGTGTCAAGGAATCAAGAGATATGATAGTAAGACATGAGCAGCTGTGATCATGGGATATTCTGGGTACAAAGTAAATAACTGGACATTCGAGCTCAGACTTGGCTATTATCAAGGCATGGCTGAGCTAATTAATATTACATTTTTAATTAGTATGTCAGCAGAAATAAAATTTCCCAGGTATGCCAAAACCGGTTTGGCTCAGTGGATAGAGCGTCGGTCTGTGGACTGAAAGGTCCCAGGTTCGATTCCGGTCAAGGGCATGTACCTTGGTTGCAGGCACATTCCCAGTAGGGGGTGTGCAGGAGGCAGCTGATCGATGTTTCTCTCTCATCTCATTAATGTTTCTGACTTTCTATCCCTCTCCCTTCCTCTCTGTGAAAGATCAATAAAATATATCTTAAAATTTTTTTTCCCAGGTATGCTTTTAAGTTATTTTAGCAACAGTCAGATGAAGCAGCAGCTTTGGCATGACTCATGGCTGGGGGAACTGCTCTGCAGCCCCCAGCTCCCTCCTGCTGGAGGGTCACAGCCAGAAAGATACCAGCATCCAGAGCTGCTCTCCCCACAGCTCCGGCTGATGGACAAGCTGTGCCCGCACCTCACCCACAGCCCAGCGCTGAGTGCCTCAGCCCAGCGCTGAGTGCCTCTGCCCAGCACACAAACTCTGTCCTCCCACTCCATCCCCTCCAGGGCCTCTTTGTCTGCAATCATTCTGTTATCACAAATGTCCCTCCCTGCTCCTCAGGTGCCTCTGCCTGTCCTTGGTGACATGCTGTCCTGTAGCCATGGCCCGCTGTTGTTTCTGGAACAAGCAGTCCATCTCTGCAACACAAGGTCAGTCTGGGGGGCAGGACATCCATTTTGCCCCATCTTATCCTGCAGTTCCTGGAACGAAGCATCAGAGGCAGAATCCGATACAGGCTGCAGGCTCTTAAAATAACTGTCATTAGATTCGGGGACAACTAATGGAGATTAAATAAGCAAAGTATACATGACAGTTATTAGAATATAAGGGCTGCTTAGAAATGAAAATTAGCCCCCCTCATCCCAAATAATTTATATAACTCTAAGGTTTAATAAGATAATGTTCTTGATAATGATGATGATGATGATGATGATGACACAGATATGACATGTACCAGACGCAGTTCTATGTGCTTTCCTATATTAACTCATTGAACCCTAAAAAGAAATTCCTAAAAGATAAGCACTATCATCTGTGTTTTACAGAGACAGAAACTGAGCACGGAGAGATTAACTCGTTAGCCACTGTCACAAGGCTAGTAAGTGGCAGAGTCTGTCCGAACAATGGGTGTTCAGAATCACTATTTAGCACACTGAGCATTGGCACATAAAAAATTCTGAAAGTTTAAGTAATGGAATAAAATATAAGTAGTATATAAAGACCTGACTAAGTAACAGATCAGTTTGTATAAAAATTATAAATAAATTATTAATTTATATTCACCCTTATTGCACAAGACTAAAAACACAGAACTCTTGCTCTGCCCAGTGTGGCTTGACTGGGCGTCACCCCACGCACTCAGTGTCGCTCCATTGCTGGTTTGATTCCCAGCAGGACACAGGGCACATGCCCATGTTTTGGGCTCAATCCCAGGTTGGGGGTGTGCAGGAGGCAGCTGATGGATGTTTCACTCTCACATTGATGTTTCTCTCTCTCCCTCTCCCTCTTCTCTCTCTGAAAATCAATTTTTAAAAAAATAACCACAAAATTATTTATAAATGCCTCAATACAAAATTTTAGCTTTAAAAATGAAAAAGGAAGAAAAAAAACTTCAGCCCTACCTGGTTTGGCTCAGTAGATAGCACATCGGCCTGCGGACTAAAGGGTCCCAGTTCGACTCCGGTCAAGGGCACAAGACTGGGTTGCGGGCTCACTCCCCAGTGTGGGGCGTACAGGAGGCAGCCAATCAATGATTTTCTTTCATCATTGATGTTTCTATCTCACCCTCCCTCTTCCTTCCTCTCAGAAATCAATAAAAATATTTTTTAAATACTTCAAAATGTTCTTCTTTGAATTAGATTCACTTACATATACGTTTTTTAACAAAGTTCTTTAACATGTTAAGCGCCAAGCCTGCTTTGTCTTCCTTTCCGTTTAGCCCACAATAGCCAATTTCTCCGATATGCTGGCAGCACCAGCCACTGACCAGTCTGGACGGAAAGTACACCAGCCACTGACCGGTCCAGACAGAAAAGTATTGTGTCAGTAACCAGGAAATGACATGGTGCTTTCCGTGTTAAATAATGTGAATTATCGTAAAAACATTTAAAATCTTATTTAATTTTAAAATATGGTTTAACACTATTCAGGAAAACACATTACAGATAGACAAATAAACAAATAGATATAGATATTGATTTCAGAGAGAGAGAGAGAGAGAGAGAGAGAGAGAGAGAGAGAGAGAGAAATATCAATGATGAAAAAGAATCATTAATCAGCAGCCTCCTGCAAGCCTCCTACCTGGGATCGAGCCCACAACCCAGTCATGTACCTGATCAGGAATGGAACCATGACCTCCTGGTTCATAGGTTGACACTCAACATTGAGCCACACCAGGCAGACAAAAACACATTATTTTTAGTGTTAGGTGTGACTAGTTCTAGTGTTGAGTAGAGAACTCTAGCCTTGTCAAATTGAGATTCCCATCCCAAAAGAGCATAGCAAGGGGAGATCTTCATCTCTAAATAGCAATACAATGAGCTGTAGACAGCAAACAAGGTGAAGGTGCAAATTCACCCTGTAGAACTTCAGTGGGCTTATGCCAGTGGTCAGCAAACTGTGGCTCACGAGCCACATGCGGCTCTTTGGCCCCTTGAGTGTGGCTCTTCCACAAAATACCATGGCCTGGGCGAATCTATTTTGAAGAAGTGGCATTAGAAGAAGTTTAAGAAATTTGGCTCTCAAAAGAAATTTCAATCGTTGTACTGTTGACATTTGGCTCTGTTGACTAATGAGTTTGCCGAGCAATGGCCTATGCAACACTCTTGTTCTAGGGTACACATGAGGGGGACATACATTATTTCCTACTTAATGTCACTCTTAAGTCAGCTTTTCCAATTCAAGGGTGAGGACAGCTCCCCTAGAAACCACAACTGGAGCAGGGCAGCTTTTCTACATTCTGGGGATGGATACCACTTCTCCTCCCATGGGGCCAGGCCCTGTAGAGGGTCCCTGCTGGCTGTATACTCAGAGCCCCAGCCAGGGTGGCCTCCCACACACTCCACAAGCAAGTCCTACCTTCCTTCACCCAACAGCCAAAGGATGGACATCTAAAACTCCCTGTTACCACACGGCATGTTAAGACACGTGCACTGTGCATCATATTTGCAGGGACATAATTCTCAAAACGCACTAGTCCGTCATGCAAAAGAAAATTGGACAGAAACTTCATAAAAAGCTGCTCTACGGCAGCTTGTGTGATAGTAAGAATATATGGAAGCTGTCATTGAGATCCTGGAAATAGGTGTGAAAAATACATGCCTAATATGGTCATAGCAATATGGAGCTGAGCAAAAACTTGGGAGAACGTGCAATGTTGCCAATTACTCCTAGATCATCACCTAAGAACCACTAATAGAGACGCCCCCAGCTATAATGAAACGCGGATATGTCTTATCCCCCCAGCCAGGCCACGGTGCAGGGCAGCTAACCGATAATAACCCAGCTACTTTTCAGAGCTGACCCCTAGGCAGCAACCGATAAGACAGAGAGGAGAAGAAAATATTTTAACGGCAGTATGAAAATCTGAAAATACATTAATCGTAGGATTTTCATTTCTTATCTCCAAAAAAAAATTGTGTGCTGAAAATCCAGCTGTGTGCCCTGGCGTAGAGGCCTGTGGTGAACCTCACTGTTCCGTCAGAGGCAGGCAGGTGGCATCGCGTAGAGGAACTGGTGATAGGAATTCTGTCCACTTAGTAATTCCTCTGCTCCTTTCTTAATCATGGTAACTTGAATTTGTAAATTCAACATGAAGGCAATCTCTTTTCATTCCATCAAAGCTAGTACTCACGCAGTCAATGCAATTAAGTGAACAGATCTACCAAACACCTTCTCTGTGTAATGCATCGTGCAATGCAAGGCCGAGGATGCAAGGCTGGATGAGACTTCAGCCCTGCCTTTAAGAAGGTGAGTGCACACATACACCACATATACACATGCATACATTCACTCACACACACACACACCACACACATGCATACAAATATACACTCACATATACACATATACACTCAGACACACACATTACATAGGTACATGCACACCATACACAAACACCAAACATACCCTATCTAATAAAATGATAATATGCAAATTAACCATCACAAAGATGGCGGTTCCCATAGCCACAAGATGGCAGTGCCCAGTCCTGTCAGCCCTGCCTGTCCCATCCAAGTCCCAGTGGGGGGAGAGCGGGTAAGGCGGCTGCTAAGAGCAGGCAGCATTAGCGGCCTGGCAGAATGCTTCCTTCATCACCACGGTATGAGGCAAGCATTCCACCCTGGCCACGGATGGCCCTCTGGCCAGGCTGGGGCATGGAACACTTGTGTCATCACCCCAGCGATGAGGCAAGCATTTCGTGCCCAGCCACGGATGGGCCGCTGAGCCGTGGAGAGCCTCTGTGCAGCAGGCGCAGAGCGGCTAGGCCCAGTAGAGAGCTACTGGCACACGGATTCGTGCGCAGGGCTACTAGTCTCTATATATAAAAGGCTAAGCAACCGAATGACTGAACAACCGGAACAACCATTTGACCAGTCGCTATGATGCACACTGACCACCAGGGAGCAGACATTCAATGCAGGTGCTGCTTCCTAGTGGTCAGAGCATTCCCACAGTGGGAGCGCTGCTCAGCTAACCCATGGGTACCAGACACAGGGCTCAAGGCTGGTGAGTGCCACTGTGGTGGTGCAAGTCTCTCCCAACACAGCGGAGCTGGGGTGAGTGGGAGTGGCAGGCAGGAGCAACAGGCAGTGTTGGACTGCCTGTTTTGGCCTGATACCCACAGGCCATGCTAAGGGACCCCACCAGTGCACAAATCCGTGTACTGGGCCTCTACTAGTAATATAATACACCATACATCAATACACATACCACACAAAACATTCACATACTAATGCATGCATAAACACACACATATAGACCATACAAACATATGAACATATAGGCATGCACCGACATGCTCAGAGATATATATACATGCATACATATGTCATGCATATCCACATATACCACACATATATCACACATGCATGCACATATACATACCCATGTATGTACACAAATACACTTGTACACATACCACGCACATACACAGAAATACACACATATCCATACATACACACATTTACACATGCATACACATACCAATACACCTTCTGATTTACCCATGAAGAGCAAGAACTGTCTTGTTAATGACATAGAAAACTGAGATTGTGGAGCACTTTCACTTGGGGTCACACTTCCAATCTCTAGAAAAACCGAGAGTCCTCCTATCCACCACTTCTGCATTCTCACAACCCATCCACACATTCCGTTATTTTAGTGACAGTCCACACACTAGGGAAATTTTTTAAATTTAGAAAATCATCCCCACTTTAGTATGCATACAAGAACCCTGTACCATCCCAACCAAGGGAGTCCAGTGCAAAGGGGCACAATGGTTTGTGAAGTCTTCCACTTACCACCCAACGGCTGGCAGTTCCCTAAGACACTGTCTCACCGAAGCTCCCTCGGGCCCAGGCAGGGAAGGATGCCAGGTGGCAGCTGTGTGGGAACAAGGCTGGCTGCCCTGGCATACAACTGCAGAAGTAGTGACCCGAGCAGACCTGGGGCCACACTAGAGGGACACCTGTGGGACACACCAGAGGCCCTAGGAGGCCTTTGCCAACACAGATGTAGAGACTTACTGGGCACCCATTAGACTCTGTCTGCCCCATCTCCCGATGGGGGCAAAGAATAACCGTGGAGTTGAAAAGAATTTCTAAGCTCTGCCAAATCCTGGTATTCTCACAGCAGCCTCTTTGGAAGAAAGTAGGGAAAATATCAATGTGAACACAGAATTGACTTCATTACCATCATACCAGTTCCTGATTATTGCCCTCTTCTCAGCCTCATTAACACAAGAACAGCCATGACCCTGTGGTCAAAAAAAAGTACAATGTATTCTTCCCACACACAAAAATAAAATCCCAAACTTATGTGAACTGAGGAGGAAAGCCCATCATTGTTGCCACCACTCAAAGCACCGAACACCAATGTGAAGCCTGTTGATGTTTTGAAACACAGAACAGAGAGAACCTGTTTAGACTTTGCCTCACCTGGAGGCAAAATGCCCATGCGGGAGGAGCAGCTTTGTGTAGCACAACCCCCACTACTCCAAGTGCAGCCCCACGGCAAGGGGCACCCATCCTCAGGGAGCATGCTAGAAATGCAGAATCTCAGCCCCCCCCCCCCCCCCCCCCCGGAACCACTGGCTCAGGATCTGCAGTTCTACAGAACCCCAGACACTCTGGCTGTACCGTTGTTTAGGAGACGCAGCGAACATAACACCCAAGTGCAATCAAGACCAAAAAAGTCATCTCTTATAGTTTACTTTTTCAAACTGTTGACTATCATTTCTGTCACTAATGAAGCTAGTGATGGCTGGAATTCCTTGGCTAACAGAAAGGATCTCAATGTAATTAAATCTGTGAAATGGTGAATTTTTGTGCATCATTAAAGTTTACCCAAAATTTCCCTTATGAAGAAAATGTCACAAAAGAACCTAGTAGCTGTACCTTACCAAGAGCTGATTCCCTCCAATCTGGTTTCCTGTAACCATAGCAACTCTAATTTGCATCCTTAGAACACACAAAAAAGCAAACAACACAGACTTTTCTCCCTTCCGGTCATGGTTTGTGGTAGCAACAGGTGAGAAAGGTCAAGAGAAGTAATACTTGCATCACCCCATGAAAAAGAAATATAACAAGTAACTATGGCAACCAGACAAAAACTTCAAAAATGACTTACAATTTACAAACAGCAGAGCAACTCTGCTTTACTCACAAAAAAAGTAATAATAATTGTAGGCAAATCCACTGAAATGTTTCCCAGGAACAGGTGAATTTGCAGAAGATAATCACACACACTTCCTACACAGGCCCCATGAGGGATTGTTTCTTTATTGTGGAAGTGTTAAATTGCATGTTTGTACAATTGGGTTACTTAGGTGACATTTTAAATCTAGATCTTCTTATAGTCTGAAGATAAAAAGGGCCCTTTCTCGCATCAGCTAATTCCTTAGAAGAAAGGTGTATTCTGTAGGAGGTGAATTAACTCCTAAAATTCAGTAAGGTGGCATCTCACCAATTTTTGAGGCTCAGGAAATTCATGTAAGTACTACAATATCGAATGCTCACCTAAAAAAGATGAATGATCAAGGATACTGCCTGTTGTACATTTGCTACACTGGTAGCCTCTCTAAGTTTCTGATGTAAGCAATCTAAACTTATACAATATTTTTTAAGTGCTTATTGATTTTTTAGAAAGAAAGAGGGAGAGGGATAAAGAGATAGAAACATCGATGACAGAAACATTATCCATCAGTTGCCCGCGCACACCAGCAATCCTGGCATGTGCCCTGACCAGGAATCGAACCAGTGACCTCTTGGTTCATGGGTCAACACTCAACCAGGGAGCCACACTGGCCAGACTAACCTTAGACATTATTTACAGGGACAAAACAAGGAGGAAGACTGGAACTACTAATGTCAACCTGCCCACTGCCTAGGGGCGCGCATCCAGCTCCGCTGCCACGGCACCTCCCCCACGTGTTGCTGCAGGGCTTCCTATTAATAATCAGTGTGATGCGCTCTCCCTCCTTTTCAGATCAGAAATTACTTACTCCCTGTTCAGACCAGCTTGAGCACTGTCTGGTGCTTAATGGATGCCCGCAAGAGAATATGACCGCTCTATTAAAACAGAGAGAAGATCCTGAATCAAAACAGAAGGGAGTAAACAGGAAATGTTTGCCTGAGTCTCAAGGATACTTTTATAGCCTGGAATGATATGTTTATTGTTCACCTTTTTTTTTTTAATTCCACACCAAAACAGAAAATATTTTTTGTGCGTGATAAATGAAGGCTCTTTTGGGGGCACCTGCTCCTTGAATGACACTCTCAGGGTAATTCCTATTAATAACTCTGGCATATTAGAAAGTCATAAATATAATTTCGAGATCCATTCCTCCTAGCATATTAATATGAGTGTTTACCTTATTTTGTGTGCTCGTGTTTGGTTTTCCTTCTTTCTCTTTAAGATACCTGTCATTAAGCACTGACGGAGCCCCTGAGCAAGCAAAAGCCGACACTGTTTGCAGAGACCCCCTGGCTGTGACTTTTTTAAAGTGAGTGTTCACTTTCAACTAAAATCTAAAAGAAACTCTAAAACATTTTCCAAATTAAATGTTTGCATTCCACGGTGTGCATAGTGCATTGCTGATGGATTAACTAGAAAAAGGAAAAGAGCTGAAAGTCCAATTCTGCTCTATTATGTGGCTTCAGCGAGGACAAGGCCCCTGTTCGACTGCGTGTTTACAAAGTGAGAAAAAGCCTTCCATCTCCCCAGTGCAAAAACAACCAAACTCGCTGCTGTACCCATCCCAGCGCCACTGTGAGTTGTGCTAGTGCTCTCATTCGCTCATTTATTTGCTCCAACCACATAATTAATGCTGAAAGAAGCCTTTTAGGGGGTTGCCACTGAGCACCTTATGTCTTAGTAGAAGGAAAATTCCTTAGCTATGTTCCCAATCCCCATGCATATACTGAAGCCAAGAACTAGCAAAGCAGAACTACCAGCTCTCACCAACTCCTAACAATTAGGTGCACAGACTACAGGGATGAGAAACCAAGACCTCGCCAGGACAGCCCAGGCGGATTGCTGAGGTCTGTAACGCTCTTGTGTTTCAGTACATTCTGTGCTATCATCATTACGTTCTAACACATCATCTATTACATCTGTTACATCACCCTTCCTTTTGTTGTCGAGGCATACCTCTGATTAATTCTGATGCATTTCCCTGATTGAAACCCATCTTAATAACACATAGACAAATTGCTTCTGCAAATACTCTAGCAATACTTACAGCAACCAAAAGTTCAGACCCTTAGGAAACAAAGTGCTGGAATAAAGGAGTGCCCTGAACCCCACAATTCTCAGAATATGTTTGTGAGAAAGGTTGGCAGAAAAAAGCCAAGCATACGGATCCCATAAATGGTACTACGTGGCCCATCACCATGGCCAAGCATCTGTCTTCATTTACTCCAGATTGGAACACGCGGTGCAGAGAGGACCGTGGTCTGAATGCTGTGGCCTTCCTCCTACAAATCATTCACTCAATCATTTGTTCATCCAATATTTTTTGAGCAACTATTTTGTGCCAGACACTGTTGTAGGGACTAAGCATACAGTGAACAAAGCAGCTCTCCAACCTCCTGCAGGCTTCCCTATAGGGAGGAGACATCAACCAAACGGACAAATACACGTACACAGGGTGCCCATAGCGCAGGAAAGAGCTAGACAAACGCATCAGTCAACAGAACCAAATATCAACAGGACAACGATTGAAATTTCTCTTGAGAGCCACATTTTTTAAACTTAAACTTCTCTTAACGCCACTTCTTCAAAACAGACCTGCCCAGGCCGTGGTATTTTGTGGAAGAGCCACACTCAAGGGCCAAAGAGTCGCATGTGGCTCTCGAGCCGCAGTTTCTCGACCACAGAGCTAGACAAAACATAGCAGCAGTGGGTGGGATAAGTCCTGAGGGATGGAGAAGCCAGAGGGGCTGGCAGTGAGTGGGAAGGGGAAGCACACGGTAGGTCTCACTCAGGGCCTTGGATCCCTCTGGACACTGGATTGGTTATGTTATTGCATAGTTTATACTATCTCAAGCAGGTGATCAAGATCAACATCACCAGTTGATGGCACGTGCCCTTGATACAATGTGATAAGGACACTACCGCTTTGTGGTCCTCCCCTGCAAAACGAGCAACTACCATCCAGTCAGGAGAAACACCAGACACACTCAAACTGAGGACATTCTAAATACCTGACCCAGACTTGTCACTCCTGCCAAGGTCATCGGAGGTGAAAGCCTGGGAAACGGGCACAGTTATGATTAGCCTCAGGGGACATGACAACTACATGGAATGTGGAATTCTGGATGGAGTCCCAGAACAGAAACAGGACATGGGGGAAATGTTGAGGAACTCCAAATAAAGCACAGACTGTAGTTCATAATGATGCATTAGTGTTGTTTTCTCGTTGTGACCCATGTACCACACCAAGATAAGATGTTAACTGGTCGTCTGGATGCATGATATATGGAAACTCTCTGTACTGTCTTGGCAACGTTTCCATAAATCTAAGCTATCCTAAAATTATTTTGAAAGTTGATTTTGTTAAAAATATGAAATGCTCTTCTGTCCAGATAATGATAATCCTGGAATACAAACTACAACAAAAAATGATGAAGATTATACACTAGTAGAGGTTAATTATTCAGCATTGCCCTGCTTAAGTAGCTTATCAGATCTATTGGAAGCCTCAAAGCTAGCCCATTCCATTCCTACATGACTCTAAATTATGAAGTCCCCCCACTTCTTTCCTCTGACGCATAAATGACAAGGAAACCTCCCTTCCTTTCAACAGTCCTTCAAGTCTTTATTTATGGAAAGTGCTTTTCCATTCAAGTACTTCCTTCCCTTTGCTGGCTTCTGAGGGAACTGCACTAACTGTGTGTGTCTGTGTGTCACTGGTGTGTCTCTGCTTGTCACTATCTCCAGGGAGAAGGCCTGCCATTTTCCAGGGAGGCGGCCCCGGGTGAGAAAACCCCTTGATATCTAAATAGGGTCACAGATATGAGGAGGTGCTCAGGGAGGGCTGCTGCCACACCTGTCCCTGGACCCCTCCTTCTCCCTCTCTGTATAAGAAGCTCCATCTACATAGACTGAACCTGCTCAGCTGAACTCACTTCTTTCTTGGGCACCTTCCCAGCTCAATGCCATCCCAACACCCACAGATTATTCTATCAAGAATGCCGATAACTCCTAAGGAGAACAGCAAGATTGGGCTAATGTAGTAAATGGCATCATACCTCTGAAGCAGCCAGGTGATATGCATGAGAGAGAAGATGAGGAAAAGGCCGTGGGCCATGTGTATACAATGGGAGGTGAGTCTCCAAGGATGCCACACTCTCCTGAAGGATTTGATTCCTGGACTTCTGAAATGAACTAGTTTTCTCTGGAAAGTTACACCAAGCCTTGGAGGTTCTTGATAACTGTGAAATTAATAGTTAGCAAAGTGAAAAATCTCCTGAGTTTAGCCTCCGACAGCGGCCCTAATACAATCCAGGTTCTCCCTTTTATGTTTTAGTTGTGGAATTTCTTCAAAGTTCTTGATGGAATCCGTCTTCAACTGAAACCAAATTCCCACAGCCTTTCATGTAGTGAGGACTGACACAGCTGCTCTTACTTAAATGGTTTCACAGAGGTGATTTTTTTTCTTTTCCAAACTCATATGCACATGCATATTTTGAGCCTAACACCGATAAAGATATAAGCAATTTTATAAGATAAAGCAATTAGTAAGTGATTGACACAGCTAATAGAAGTGTTTAAAATCTATTATAAGCTAGAGAAGTGTTTTCTTTATTTAGACAAAATGGAATTAGCTCTTCCAATCAAGAGAAAAATGAAATTGGAAAAATGAAACCTACATGAGAGAACTATGTTAATCGCCAGACTGAGCCCCCAAAAGAACAGTATGATCGAGTAGAAGAATGGAGTAAAATCAGTGACTCTGGACCGCTATTTCAGATACTTGAATGTTGCGCTCTTTTCCAGAGCCTTCCCTTATGTTAGAGATCTAAGCTCCTGCACTGTCATCTCTCTTAGAAGCTGGTTTCAATTTCTAAAATGACAAACTTAATCATGCTTATAAGTCCCATAAAAATACAGGCACTATAAATATTTATAAAGTGAGAAACGTCATAGCATATTTTCAAATCCTACTGTCATCACAGCCTCTGTATATTGTGTAAAATTGTTCACAAAAGCTTGGAAATCAAAGCCATTAAACACAATCAAAGAGTCTAGGTTATCAAAAAGATAAAAAGAGGAACCAAACAGAAGGTGGTATGAGTCAGTGTTTCAGCAGAGACTTATCATCAAATATCACACAATAATCCCCTCCTGGGTGAACTCCCTTTTGTCAATAATTGGTCTGGAAGAAGTTCACAGTTAAATTAACATCACCAAATGTCCATTAAGCACTCGAAAATTTAGTTCCCCATTCTAGATCCAAAGCAAATAACCATCCCCAGATGCAGAAAGGCCTCTGTAGACCTGGGGGCTTCTGTTCAGGACATCACAGGTGCATCTCAGCAACAGGTATCCTGCATCCTCCCCGATAGATGATGCACTGCGTTGGATAGTGGAATGGTGTTCCCCTTCCCTCCCCTCAAATTCATGTCCACCTAGAACCTTAGAATGTGATGTTATTTGAAAATAAGTTTTTTGCAGATGTACTTAGTTAAGATAAGCTCATACTGGATTAGTGTGAGACCTAATGTATGTCCTTATAACAACAGACACAAGGACACACTCGGGGAACACCACATGATGACTGAGGTAGAGCCCGTCTGCAGCCAAGAACAGGAAGGACCTCAGGGGGCTAGGAAGAGGCACGGAGCAGACTCCCCCTCAGAGACTCCAGAGGGAACCAACTCTGCCAGCACCTTGATCTCAGACCTCTGGCCTCCAGAACTGAGAGACAGTAAAATTCTACTGTGTGAAGCCACCAAGTGTGTCTACCATAGCTCTCAGAAATAAATACAGATGGCAACAACCGCAACTATAATGAAAATCCCCTTGGTCACAATATAAAGACTCAGCAAATTCTCAACCACTATTAATGTAGTCAGATATATACATAAACATATTTTATGGCAACTGAGAGAATATTTAATAAACTGTAAGGTTTCTTCCAGTGAAGGAATTTTGTGTTTAGTGTTGTGCACTTCAGTCATTTAATAAATATATATTAATTGGATGTCCAAATATTTAAGGTTTTGACTTACACATCATGTGAAGCTAAAATCAAGCCAAAGAAAAGAAAGGGGAGAAAGAGATTCAGATGCAGTTGGGGTAGGAATAAGACACACATCCAGAGGGTAATGAGATTTACAATGAAGTATCCTAATAAAAGGGTAATAGGCAAATTAACCATCACTCCATCACAAAGATGGTGGCGCCCATAGACACAAGATGGCGGCACCCAGTCCTCTCAGCCCCACCACAGTCCCCCAGTCCTAGTGGGGCGGCTACTGAGAGCGGGCAGCATGAGCGGCCTAGTGGAATCCTTGATGTGTTGCCATGGCGATGAGGCAAGGGTTCTGAACCCGGATGGGCCTCTGGGCCTCGGAGAGCCTCTGGGCAGCAGGTGCAGAGTGGCCAGGCCCCACCAAGAGCTACTGGCACACAGATTCATGCACAGGACTACTAGTAAGATATAATCACTTAAATCATATAAAAATGTCAGTTGACCATGTTTGAACTACAACAATAACTATTTCATATGGTTTAAGGCAGGGGACAAAATCTGACCCTCAACTTGCTTGTGTAAATAAAGTTTTATTGAGATACAGTCATGCCCATTTGCATACTGCCAATGGCTGCTTTCACACTACAACAGCACAACTGAGTAGTCATGACTGAGATCATGTGGCCCTCAAAGCCAAAAATATTTACCACTTGGCTCCTCACAAGAAAAGTCGTCATCCTTTGTTTTAACCTAATAGTTACATCGAATGACTATCAGTGACAGCAAAAGCCACAGAAGTCTAGAAGCAAGTGAGATCAAGGCAAGGTGTCCGCTAAGAGTCAGACGTCAGCTGGGACTTAAGAAAGAGCTAGATTCTGAGCCAAAGGGGACACGGACTCTGCAGGGGTGGATGGAATGACAACAGGTCCCAAATGCCAGCAGCAGCCCAGTCACTGGGACACAAAAATGCCCCCCTTGGCTGAGACTCGTGGGTGAAATGAAACTAAAATGAGAAAAGTCTGGTTCGGCTTTCAGAGAAGCCAAATTTCCTTGAACACCAGAACTCCCAGTCTAAGAAATGCTATCTCTTTAGTTTAGCAGAAATCAATAGAGACTCAGGATAAAAGTAAAATGAAAATGTTTTATTAGGAAAATCAAGTTCTATAGATGTAAAATAATTGAATCAAGAGCAAAAATTAAATTTAGAATATCTCTGTGGCTCTTTGTAGGGTCACATCATAGAGATTAATTAATTACTGCAATGATTACAGTAATTACAGTTTAAAGAACTAGGGGAAGTTTCAGACAATTGGAAACCTATTTGGGGATTATTATCAAAATGAGTATTTCTTCCTAATAAGCCACACACTTCATCCAAAATATGGCCAGCTGAAAAGCCTGTATTGCACACTGAGTTGGAAAATCCTTGCTACCAAAGGCTTCCTTCCCCAGGAGACAGCAGTGCTGAAAGGAGGAGTCCCTCTGAGCTGGGAGAGTCTCCCTTCCATTCTCCTCAATTACCCAAAAGCTAACAACCAGTGGCAACATTCATTTACATTTAGGATTAAGCTAGAAAGCCAAGTGGGATGTGTGTACATAAACAGGTAGGTAAATAGAAATGTGTGTGTTTATACATCTAAAATTAAATATACGCTAGACCACATTTATGAGGACTATCCCAGGGTACTCTAGTTTACTGATTTTATCAAAACTAATTCACAGCGTATTCAAGTGCCTTTGATTACATAAACCAACTCTCCCCTGCCCAGTGAAGATGTCAGCTTACCAAACAAGAATTACCTAGTTTAGGGAGAGACAGACAGATAGACCTCAAACATAAGTTTTGCCAATTTTCTAGCAGAAATACTGTCAGGCCTTAGTTAAGTTCCAGAGGTGATTTCTTGCCATCGGCACCCAAAGGTCCCCAGAACCCTGGGGCACTTGGCTTCAAGCTGCAAGTCCATGTCCCAGGTTCCATCCTCCCTGGTGGACCAGTGAGGCGTGGTTGGGCAGAGAGCCAGGGTCCTGGTGCTGATTTCAGCACAAGGTCATATTTCTGGTCACATGATCTGCTTCACTCCTCCTGGGCTTTAGGTGACTCATTCTGGGAGGCTGCCTACCACCAGGGCCCTCAGTGACTTCAAGGTGATGCCTCCAGCTGGGAAGCTCCTTCCTGGCATTAATCTAAACCAATGTTCTGCAAACTGCGGCTCGAGAGGCACGGTTTGCCGCTCTGTTGACTAATGAGTTTGCCGATCACTGGGAGAGGGGCTTAATCACAAGGAACAACAGCCTGTAATTACTGGAATGGAGAGTCTAGCTCAGTGGTTGGCAAAGTCATTAGTCCACAGAGCAGCGAACCGCAGCTCACTAGTGGCATGTGGCTTGCGAGGTGCAGTTTGCCGACCACTGGTCTAAACAATCCAGTTCTTAACTGCTCACTGCCTCTTTCCGGGCAGGAGCAGCCACCACAAAACCAATTGAATATGGACGTAAATACTAATCATCCTGGAGTTGGGGTGTCCAGGGACCAGGAGGGACAGAGGTATTATGGGTATCATTAAAGAGGAGGAAACACGTGGTCAGGGCCAGGGCTGGTCACAGTGGCTCAGCTGGCCTGCTGGGCTGAGAGGAGGTATTCCAGGTACCAGACCCCAATAAGGGACTGGGGAGCGAGGGGGGTAAGGAGTTCTGTGGCCTTGGGTGGAAGGAAGCAGCTAGTCCTTCGAGACCCCTCAGGCCACAAGCCCTGCTTCCTGCATGCTCCACAGGGCCATCGGCGGGAGAAAGCCAGCAGGAAAGAAGCAGAGGGCTCGCAAGCCTTGTGCAGTCCCAGCAGCCAAACCTCACCACCACCACCACCACCACCACCACCACCACCACCCCCACCATCACCACCTCCACCCCCACCCCGTCTGGAGAATGCACCTCAGAGGATCTGCCTGGGCACAGAATATACTCGGCACACACAGATAGGAAGTCCCTAACCTTCCCTTTATTTTTCTCTAATGCCAGAAGATATTTGCTTTTATGCAGAGTCAGGCAACAGTGCTCATCCCAGTTTTATGTCTAGCAATTCCACTTTTCCTCCCACTTCCCCTCACGGCTCTGTGTGGGCATTCCTGTGCAGCTGATCCAGACAGTACAGGAGCTGCAGCAGTGCATTATGGGATGTGTCTTGGAGTAGAAGAAGGGCTCACCCAACAATGGCTCAGCTCAAGAGAATTCTGAGTCACTGAATCATCACAACACTGCTACCTGCTAACATGTCCAGTGCTCACTATGGAGCAGGCAATTTACATGTATCAACAGCCTCTATCACTCACAGCCCTGGCTGTTGTGGTTCAGTGGCTGGGGCATCGTCCCCTTCACCAAATGGTGGTGGGTTTGATTCCTGGTCAGGGCACATACCCCGGTTACAGGTTTCATCCCCAGTCAGGGTACATGTGGGATATGGGAGGCAACCAATCCGTGATTCTCGGTCACATCAATGTTTCTCTTTTCCTCTCTCCCCCTCCTCTCTCTAAAATCAATTTTTAAAAAAAGGAAAAAAATCCTGACCCATGTGGCTTAGTGATTGAGTGAACCAGGTGGCCACAGTTCAAATCCTGATCACGGCACATACCTGGTTAGTGGGCTCAGTCCCCAGTAGGGGGTGTGCAAGAATCAATCTATCAACGATTCTATCTCATCATTGATGTTTATATCCCTCTATCCCTCTCTCCCTCTCTTTTCCTCTCTCTGAAATCAATAAAAATATATTTTAAAAGAAAATAAAAACCTAATGAGAGGAAACTAATCTCACCATTTTAGAATTGAGGATGGTGAGCTACAAATCTGACCACCTCCATCCAAAAACCTCTCCCATAAATCGCTACATTTATTCTGCCTTGTAATCATATTGAAACATTTTAGAAGACTTGTATATTTTTAAAGAAATCCTGCAATCTTTCTAATGGCATTAAAAAAAATCTACTTGAGTGAAAGGGATCACCCATTTTGTGATTTGTAGGTTGACATTTGCATGTTGTACTTGCTGAGTACAGTGTGTTAGCTTCCAAATCCTGTCTTCACAGAAACGAAGTCGAGTGTGACTGACTTAAGCAAGTGATTACACATTTACTTTGTCAGCTCTAATACACCAGCAATTTTCAAATTTTTTCATCTCATGGCACACACAAATTAATTACTGAAATTCTGCGGCACACTAAAAAAATATAGTATGTTTTTTGCCGATCTGACCAAAACATAAAACTGTATAATTTTGATTCATTAACACTGGATGGTTATTGTTGTGCTGGCTGTTGTCAATTTTTATTTGACAATCTGTGGGAAATGAGGTCAGTGCCCCTAAGTAATTAGTCTGGTATCGCATGTTTTAAAAATTCTTATAGCATACCAGTTGAAAGTCTCTGCTGTAAACTATAATAATGTATATGTGTGTGTTTTTATACATGCCATTCAGCCATCAATGGACACTTACTGCTCCCATGTCTTGGTTAGCAGAAATAATGCTGCAATGAACATAGAGATGCAGATGTCTTTTTAAGTTGGTGTTTTTGTTTCCTTCAGATAAATATCCATAACTAGAATCACTGGATCATAATGTAATTCTATTTTTAATTTTTTGAGGAATCTCCACACTGTTTTCCCTAGTGGCTGCACCACTTCACAATCTCAACCACAATGCATGAGAGTCCCCTCCCCTTTCTCCATATGCTCACCAACACTTACTATTTCTTATCTTTTTGATGATAGTCATTGCAAGAAATGTAAGGAGGTATGTCATTATGGTGTTGATTTATATTTCCCTGAGTATTACCAATGTTAAGCACCTTTTTATGTACCTGTTCCCCATCTGTATTTCTTCTTTAGAAAAATGTCTATTCAGATCTTTTGTCCTTTCTTAATTGGATTATTTGTAAGGCGTTTTGTTTGTTTAGTTGTTATTGAATTGTATGAGTTCTTTATACACACACACACACACACACACACACACATAATTGATTTTTTACAGAGAGGAAGGGAGAAGGAGTAGAAAATCAGAAACATCGATGAGACAGAAACATCAATCAGTTGCCTCTTGCACACCCCCTACTGGGGATGTGCCCGCAGCCAAAGTCCATGTTCTTGACCGAATCAAACCTGGGAACTTTCAGTCCACAGGCCGATGCTCTATCCACTGAGTCAAACCGGTTTTGGCTGTATGAGTTCTTTATGTATTTTGAATATTAACTTCTTATCAGATATGTGACCTGCAAATGTATTTCCTCCCATTCCACAGGGTGCCTTTCCATTTCGTTAAGAGGTTCCTTTGCTGTGCAGATGTTTGTTGGTTTGATGGAGTCCCACTTGTTTATTCCTGCTTGTGTTGCCCTTAAACAATCTGTAAGTTGTAGCCATTTTATTTGCAGATCTTGGTACTTCTGGAAAACCCATTCCCAGGCACCAGGGCAGCCTTTTCTGAGTTTGGAACCAGTTGTAGTGCTGTACGCAGATGGTTCTGGCTATTCCCGCAGCTCTGGAGGCACAACCAGCTGTCAGCCACACCACCGCCCGAGGAACCATTTAACGTTGAAGGCCAGGCCCTGGGCGAGAGGAGCTTCCTGCCAGCTTGGCCACCCATCATTTCCACGTGGTTAATTAAGCAAAAACCCTCACTGCCTTCTCTCTGGCTGCCAGGCTTGTCAGCACCTTTCTGAGAGGTCGGTGCCAGCGGCCGGCCCAGCGGGGAGCCTGCTCTGCCCCACCTGCTCCTCCACCAGCTGCGCGGCCCCTCCCCGGAGTCAGGGGGCAGAATTGTAGACTTCAGTTCATGGTAAGCTACTGACCTGCAATTACAACTAATAAACTACAATTAAAACAAAATAAAGCATGTGAGCTCTTTATGCCAGGAATCTTTCAGACATGGACCTAAAGGCCTTTAGGAAGACGCTCGCTGAACTGGAGCCAGCATCATATATTTCTTCCACCATAAACTAGTAACTTGCTCTCCAATCCTGGCCTCCTCTTGGTATGTCAGTCCTCATAAAGTTCCACGGTGTATTTGAAAGGAACCATGAAGTTAGCTTTCAATTAGTCATTCACTCTGTTTAAAGCTCTTCTGGAGGAGGGGGGCTTAACTTGAGAAGTAAAAGCTCTTTGGGGGCAACCTGCTGCACCGCTCAGCTCTTCCTCGGCTCGGCTCAGATAATCCCCACTTAAGGCCCCTCGGGTCACTGGAACTGGGGCCTTGGAAGAGTTATCTGAAATCTAAGCACCATGAAACCCTAACAGAGTCAAGATCAGACTCAACATAGTATCCAAAGGGCTGGGTGGCCAGCGTGGCTTCTGAAAGAGGCACGTCCAGGAGCCGGCTGGGCAGACAGGGCTCAGGGCATCGGCTAGCGCGAGGCACCTCCTCCCACGCCCTGCTGTCCGGATCTCTGCCTTCCCCGCTTTCTCAGAGAGACTGTTCCAGAACAGTGTGTCACATAGGAAAGCCGGCAGCTCTTTCTTATGTGGGCTAACTCATGAAGAGATAGACCCGGTATTAAAAAATAAACAAAAAGTGGTCTCAGAGCCAAAACTGGTTTGGCTCAGTGGGTAGAGTGTCAGCCTGCGGACTGAGAGATCCCAAGTTCGATTCCGGTCAAGGGCATGTACCTTGGTTGCAGGCACATCCCCAGTGGGGGGTGTGCAGGAGGCAGCTGATCGATGTTTCTCTCATCAATGTTTCTGACTCTCTATCCCTCTCCCTTCCTCTCTATAAAAAAATCAATAGAATATATATATATATATTTTTTTAAGTGCTCTCACGGGGCTGCAGGTGCCCACAGGCCAGTTCAGATGGGCCCGTTTAGACTGACAGCCCCACTTTTCGGTATAGAAGCATTCTTGGCTGCAGAGAACTGATGGGCAATTATAACATAAACACATATATTCAAATTAAACATCCAGAAGGACACAACACTCATAATTAACAGACTCAAGTCTCAAACAATACCCTGGGGCAGTGGAGAAAGTGGGGAGGAGCCTCCTTTATATCCTCTGATTTCAAAAATACATGTTAAAATTAGTCCCAAATTACCACTTGACGTTAGGGACTCAGCCGATGATGGCTCAGCTCAGATGAAAGCAGCATTTACGATTCAGAGGAGCTCATGAAAGAATGATCCTTCTGCAGAAGCACACAGTCTATGGGGACTCTTGGCAATCACCCTCAAAACGAATGTCCACAAAACACCAGACCCCACGCTAAGGAAACTGGGGAGAGACTGAATGCCCTGACACCACAGGGCAGGCTGGCGGGAGGGACACTGAGCATCTTTGTTACCTGACTCGGCCCCGGTTCTCCTTCTCACATGCCAAAGCTACAATGTTGGGAAAGGTGGGCCTCTGTTTATCCTGACTGCACAGTGCACTAGACACTGGAAAAGAAGGCCCTGAAGGTGAAGTATGTAATTCTGTCCCTAAGAAACATCACACATTTGGGGGCACGCTAGATAGTGAGCTCATCATATAAAAGTCTCGGCATCCAGCTCCCCAATGAGGAAAGGCTCTCGGTGATTCCACGGAGACACAAGGGACTGCAAACTTCTCTGAGATCCAGAAAAGGAAGCCTGGAACATTCTATCTTTTCCTCCTTCAACCGGAATCCATTTCTGGTTTTCAGGCCCTATCTTCTTGTAGAGAACCACCTCTGAAGACCCCATAGCCTGGTCACATGCGCTCTGATAGGCGCAGCTGTGCACGGTGAGTGGGGGGTCCCTTCCACAGAGCCATGAGTCAGGGTACCCACCATGTGTCCGTGCCAGTGGGGCATGCACCTTCCAAATCTCACCCCTCCTTTTCATCCCAGCAAGGGAGGCAGCTCTACATGGACAGGAACCGAACAACATTCCCAACTGTTCCCACACTCACTCTCCCCCCACCTGCTGTCACAGCCATCTGGCTGCAGGTTCTAGGGAACCCTAGGTGTTTGTTTGGCTGCACCTGCAGAATCAACGGGGGTTGTGGAGGAACACTAGAGAGAAACAGCATCCAGGCCAAGACAAGGGACATCCCACTGGAAAACAGGACCAAGAGAACAAAACCCATCTCTTTCCTCTACTCACTGTATTCTCAGGGGAGGGCTTGGGGTCTGGCACAGAGGTTTCTGGCAAATACTTCTTGGTTGGCTGAATGATATCTGTCACCCTAGGGCTCCCCTGAAGCTGGGCTACGGTAAAACAAACGGCCCCGTTATAACGAGGCCCTGTGTAAGCCCCTCACCTCTCTATGAAGGTTAGAAGAGGCTCTGCCTGGAGACAGGGCTGCATTGGTGAGCCTCCACAGCGGCTTCCAGACTCCGGAATTCTGTGGAATGGGTACATCAGTTGGGAGGCAGTCAGCATTCCACAAATAAGACTCTAGTTGTACCGAGAGCATTTCCCTTCCTTTAACTGAGATCCCCACTTCCTGTCTGCCATGTCCATTTGAGTTAAGACAACAGACAGGGTTTGTCAGAATAAAGCTATTACAAAATTAGCCCATCTCCTTAAGAGCTATGGATTCATTTAGAAGCAAGCAGAAACCCTCAGGGAAACCCAGTCATCCATGAGCCTGACAAAGGACAACTAACTATGTGCTGCGCATGAATTTAATAATGAAGTGTTTCTGGAGACGTGTGGGGACGTGTAAAATAATTCTTTCAAAACAAATGGGTCATTTGTCTCTAGATGATTGGGGGCGACATGTGTGAGAAGCGAGGGTAACCGTCTCTCTCCTTTTCGCCTCAGATGACAGGCCGAGGTGATGACCCAGCCGTTCCTGTCCTGAGGTCTGGTCAACCTGCTCCTTTGACCTTCTTTTCATGGAAACAAAACAGAAGAGGGGGGAAATAATCTCAGCTGTTCTCCTTCATGCCCCTACTGTTAAAATAGCGATGGCCCTGTGAGGCATTTAACTGCCCTCATCGCCAAGAGACTGACATTTTCCAGGCACTTTTTTTTTTACACGTCCCCACGTATTCACACCCTCCTGGCTAGCACCTAATTCTGCAGAGTCTCACCTCTGTGCTCAACAGGAGGTTATCCTTTTGTTTTCTCCAAACAATGATGTACTGTGTTTGGCCAAAGCCATCAATCCTGGTGTGAGATTTAGGCTGACAATTCAAAGATGTTCAGCGCGCTGCCTGTCTGAGTCCTTGGCACTGTGGTGTCCAAGATCCCAGCACTAATTTTGGATCATTGGAAATCGGCCACTACAGGATACACTTGCACTCGTTAAAAATAGCCCAGCACCCCTCCGAACATGTCAAGCCACAGACCAGGGCCTCTCGTCTCAGCCCCGGCATGCTCCTCTGGAATGCAGGAAAAGAAGAAAATTCCGTAACGTGAGATTTTTTGAGATTGTCGGTAAGATGTTTTGAAATAGACTTTTCACTTTGGAACAGTCAATAATTATTTTTAAAGACTGTGATTGCAGAATTGAGCATCTTTTCTTTAAGCAGAAGCAAGCCATATGGTATATTGCAGATCAATAGAAAACAATATTATTTCAGAAGACTCCCTGGGCCTCCACTCCACTTAAATGTGGAGCATTTAATTAAACAATCCAATTAATCATCTGGAAGCTAATATGGGGAAAGGAAACAGCTGACAACTTCCTAATTGCTCAAAAAAGCCAAATATTTCAACCAAGTATGCTTTATATGCACCTCTAATTATGTGTTTATATGAATTCCATTAGCTTTCTCCCAAGCTTTAGAAGTCTAATGCCAAACTCCTACACAGAAATACATCTACGAAACCTCTTCCTTCCCACATATGGGAAAGATACAAGGGACGGGTCTGGCTGGCACTGATGACGCCTGCACGGGGGCTTTTCCAATAGCTGACACAACATGTGACATATCCGGGTCCCGCTGCCATTATCAGCCAAAATGGCTGACTGGCAAAAGTCAAAATGTATCCCAACAGATAGGTTTTAAAAACCCGGTAGGCTTTTCCTAAGGAGGCATAAAAACCGCCAGGAGCAGCCCATGCACCTCCCAGCAAGCAGCCTTCCCAACGTGTATCCGGTTTGCTTCCATAAGTTTTCCCCTGCAGCCCACCCGGTGTTCACTCAAAAGTGCAATTAAAGAAGAACCCACCAGGCCCCGGCTGTCAGCTCAATAAGCCAAGGCTGTGGGTTCGACCCCTGGTCAGAGCACATACAAGTGTCAACTGATGAAAGCATCAATAAGTGGAACAGCAAACCAATGTTCCCCTCTCTCTCCTGAGACCCCCTCTCTCTAAAATCAATCATAAAAAAAAAAAAAGGAGAATCCACCAATGCCATTTGACCCTCTGGGCCTCCCACATCAGTCCCCAACCTGAGCTACTTCCTAATTAGGTCCTTGGCCCAGGCCTCCTAAGAATGATTGCCACGGCTCCAATCACAACCCTTCTTCCCGCTCCTAACACCGTCTCCAACAAACTCAAGGCAGGAAATCTGGCCCCAAAGACAGATTTCTTGGGAAGAGGAGGAATAAAAATCCCATTGAAAGGCACTCAGTAGCAAATCCAGAACTGTATCCAGGTTCATGCCCTCCCACCGTTAATTAAAGAGACTCTTGACCACAGGTCATTGGAAGTGAACTCGTAGCCCTGTTTTATGGGCCAGAAAAGCACCCACTCTGAGCAGCAGGCAGGACAGGTGCCAGTCCATGGGGCTGCGTCCCCACACCAAATTGTGTCACCATACTTCATGATAATGCTCCCCTGCCGATCGCAAGCTTGCTTGTGGGAAGGATCAGAACCGCAACGGCTTTTGCAAATAGTGATTGCTGTCTCAGGTGCAGGAGGAGGACAGAAGAAGCCAGAGTGGACTTCATTTAAAGGAATAAAAACACTACATGGGACCAAGCATTCTCAGCTCAGAGGGCTCTCCAGGATTCAGGTGATCCTTTCCTGTCTGCTCCCTTCCTTCATGTCCACCTCAAATCACCCACCAATGGAGCTGGGCCTTCTGAAGGACTGGATCTGGTGCTCTGTGGATGACGCTCTGGAGAATGATAAAATAAGATCTGCACCTTTATGAGTTTCTCCTTTAATGAATGCTCACTGGCTGAACGGTCCTGATGATTTTTTTCCCCCTTGAAACCACAGAGCAAGTAACTGGCTACGAGAAGAAAAGGGGTCTCTAAAAGATTATGAAGGAAGGCAGCTCACCACTATACCACCAATGCCGACAGGAAATCTCAAGGTCACAAAGATCAAATTAAGAAGGTTTAACAGTTGTTTGCTTTCCCAAACTCACTCCAAAGCCTGGACTACTCCCCTCTCCCAACAAAAACAAAGGCATCTTATACGCTTCTAAACTCTGTTTTAATCTGGAGTGAGTTTTCTGTTATAATTTCCATGATACGATTTGTTTTTCAAAGTCCCTTTTAAATAGTATCTAGATATTGGGAGATAACCTTCTTCTCAGCTCAAAACTTAGTGTGGTATTCTCTGTATTCTCTTCCCCATGTTGGTCAAGTCGGTCTTCCCTCTAGACATAAGTCAGATTCAGGTCATTAATATCCTTGAACCTACCTCAATAAACAATTAGTTCTTTGATAGATACTTTTTTCAAAATATATCTTCAAAGTATTTTAATGGACAGGTATCTGACCACTATCAAGATTACTGTTCTCCTCCCTTGCCCTACCTGTGGTTTATAGCTTTAGCAACTAAAGTCCAAGTCTAGAGACATGACCTTAGGACACAGATTTTTGGAACAGGGATGAGGGAGGTGTGGGACCTCCGGAAGTCCCTTCTCTAACATCATCTCGGCGCATGTCGCCCAAGACCCCCACTGTGCAGCTGCAATGTTGTCCCTGTGCACCAAGATAAGCCTCCCTGAGATGGAAACCCCACAAATGGATCTGGGGAAAATATCCAAAGCTCAATGATATTTGCGGGCATCAGCATTCACGTGAATGAATCTTTGCAATTCCTACTTGCCAGCTTGCAGTTTCTTGAATGATTTCTTTTCACAAGCTGGTAATGGGACCTAGGAATTCCGTCACTGCTGGCAGAGAGGAAATTTGGCTCCAGGCCTGATTTTGGAGTCTGCTTTGAAAGCCTTGACAGCCAATGTGTACTGCGTGGACTTGCAGAGCCCCACCCCCTTGACCACTGCAGGCTTTACTTTCAAGGGTGGCATTTTCAGTACAGAGAGCTGTAGAGAAAAACACAGCTTTAAGGTATGCATTGTAAAATATATATATATATGAACAAACGAAAAAGAAACAAGGGTGGATATGTAGAATGAGAAATACTTTTATCCAAAGCACCTGGGTCCAGGTAGCCCCACCTGCCTAGCACCACACCTTTGCGGTGTAGCCAGAGGCCAAGGAAGTCAAACAGATGCAGAGTTGGAGAGAAGAGAGGGCCTCAAGGGGCAGAGTTCCAAGGCTTCAGATCTTTTCCAGATGACACAAGACTGGGGAGTGAAGGAGGTCCTACTGCCTGGTGGCAAGTGGTTCTCTCCTCATAAACAGGTACATGCTTGAGAGCGCCACCAAATGGGAAGCAAACATTGAGATACAACTAAATAGCCCTCACATCCCCATCATCCTCACAACTGACCTAGCTGAGATCAGGTCCAAATGAGCCAACATGGAGCAGCCCAGGAACAAGTCTCTGGGCAAAAGAACATGCTTACAGGGCCCTGTCACAGCAGCAGCAACTCTGAGTCCCCACAGCAAAGAGCCAGGCACTGGAGACATGGGACAGTGTCAGACACAGATGCAAAACCAAGCAAACCCTCTTTGACATGGTGAAGGGCACTGAAACAGTGAAGGGAAAGGAAAGGGAGAGGACTGGGTCTTATCAGAAATAAAGAGTCAATGGAAGTTACTTTGAGCTCATCCTAATTCAAAACTTTCCAGTGAAGGAAGAACATAATAATTAAAAAGCTGCTGGATTAGCAGAGAAATTGACCGCAGGAGGATAATAGTAAGGAGGGAGAAATGGAGAATCCCTCAGATATGAGGGGGAAGTCATCAAAGGATATTTGAGGAGCAGCCTTATCAAAAGGGACAGGCAACCACGATCTCGTCTTCTCCTTTCCACATTGAACATCTGGTCACTTCATCTTGCACACAAGCTAGATATCTGGGCACTGGACTCCTACTTTGTAGACATAGTCTTTCTTCTATATTTACAGCCCAAAAATATTAAATTTAAATGAACGAAATGCCTACCTTTAACCCCCAGCTCAAACTTTAGAAGAGTTTTCTTTCCTTCACTGACCTGATGCCAAATATCCTCCAATTTTTAATGTCAGAGAAACAACAAGAGGTAAGGAGGTTCCAGCAGGGGAAAAGGGAGTGCACACAGCACTGCAGACCTGTGCAGTCAACAGTCCTGGCTCTTCCTGAAGCCCCGCCTGCCAGAAGGAAGTTAGGACCCTCTTCATTTTAGAGTGTCCAGAATCAGTATTGATGTTAACATTTGGGACCTTTCCAGAAAAGGAAATGGTTAGAAAAAAAGCAAAGTCATCTAAAGTAATGATCTAATACATTTTCACCACTAGGACAACATCTTCAATAAGTCTGTATATAACCCTACGTGTTACTTTAATTATGATCAACTCCAGCTATCACATCCAATACAAATCAACAATTACTCTACAGGAGGTCTTAAAACAAGAGAAAATTGCATCATGTTCTTATTCCTTGTGTTTCAAAACTAAATATATGGCCCGGCAACATGAACATTTTTCTAATCGTGTAACCGGTCAGTGTGTTTAATAGAATGCCTAACCAACTCTCCTTGAAATCTGGAAAACATTAACTCATAGGAAATAAAACAAAACCACACACACACACACACACACACACACAAAGAATACCAACCTAAACAAGAGCAACTAAAACTATCCAAAGTGACATCAAAAATAAAAATGTCAGCTACTCCTTTGCCATGTTACATGCAGAAGGAAATATTCAATATTCATGGGATCTCATAAACAATGCCTGACCGCGCATGGAGGGTGAGTAATAATTTAGGACTGGTGGTAACAGAAAAAACATGGGCATTTTATAAATTTTGCTCTTAATTTGTGTCTAGGTTAGGCTGCAAGGGTGGGAGGAAGCAAATTCGGAACAAGCTAATCCAAAATTACATTGGCAGGAGGTCAAAAAAGGAGTGTGGCGCAAGGATTTAAATTCTGTTGGTCTCAATTTTGCATACAACGACTGAAGAAATTAGTCATCGTCAAAAATGCTTGCTGGAAACATCACAGGGCTGGATCAAAATACTGTATTACTGACGGGGAGATGCACGAGAGCCCTAAGGCTGGTGGGTCTCAGCCAGCTCCTGGAGGCCACGCGGGGGTATCTGGAGCTCCGACGTCGGTGCCAAACTAAACACTCCCACATGGAAACCAACTGGTGTGGGGAGAGGATGGTGCCCGGAAGAGACGTGAGGAAGCCCCGAGGCAGGGGGCAGAGAGGATGTGAACACACTAAACAGATGCAAGTAGCAATCAACAAGAGGGGGGAACTGAAGTCACTTCCAACCTGAGACAGCAGTGGAGCAAGGCAATTACAGGCAATTCCCATGTCCCTCTACCCGCAGTCTCACTTCAGCTGTACTTGAACTGCAAAACATGGGCAAAGCAGAACAGAAAAGCTTACAGTGATTCTATACCTCTTCTACGAAGGCAGAAAAAGAGCACATGTCCCTGTAAGTGCTCAAACTCGGGGCATCGACAAACCTGCCTTCTGCCCCAGGTCCGGCTGCTGGGAGCCCTGCGCCTCCCCTGCGGGAGCCAGGGTTCTGCTGAGAAAGTGCACAAGGCTCCAGAGCAGGCTCCCGGGTTCCCTGCGCAGCAGAGCAGCACCTCGAGCTGAGCAACGCGGCACCCGCAGCCCTCTGGGACCAGGAGATTCGGTTCCCCAACGGGTCCCCCTGATCCTGCAACAGTAAAAGTGGCGGAGGCGAGTGGCAGGAGAGAGGCGCATTCGGACAAGTGACAGGGGCTTGGGGTGAACTAAACTGAGCGGTGGATGGCTGATGCGTCTAACGGCCGATTAAGTTCGGTTATGTGGTCCCATTCAGAGACAACCTGGGTTTGCTGGCTTTCCTGTCGGGGACCGGCTCTGACACACTTCTTCCGCATCAAAGAACCGCCGCTCACCCCGGCACCCACAGCCTCAGCCCAGGCTCTGTGACCGTCCTGGAGACACGGACTCCCGTTCCCAGAGAAGGCAGCCGACTCTGTGTAGGCCATTGGCGGCGTAACACCCACTACCTTTAGCGGTTATGCCCCAGATTCATTTTTCTTTTAACAACTCTATTGAAGTCTAAGTTAGATCCCATAAAACCAACTCATTGCAAGTGTACAATTTCAATGATTTCTGTAGGTGGAGCGTTGCGTGATCATCGCCACAACCCAGTGATAGAACCTTTCCATCATCCCCAAGAAACTGGTCACCCATTTGCTGTGTCCCCATTCCCACCCCGAGCCCCAGGCTAGCATGAATCTGCTGCTGTCTGTCTCTATTGGGTTAGTTTTTCTAGACATTTCATTTAAAAGGAACCACAGGATACGTGGTCTTTCGTGACTGGCTGCTTTCACTAGGCATGGTGTTTTGAAGTTCACACATATCGCAGCATGAGCTCGTTTTATTGCTGAATAGTAGTCCATTGTATGGCTATACCACACTGTGTGTATCTACGCATCTGTCCCAGCTTATTAAATCTATAAATCCAACTAAGTGACAAGGCTTACTGGCCTAAGAATAGAAATAAAATAAGAAAACCTGCCATATTTCTAATATGCTCTAGAATTTCTAAAATATCTGTGATGTGTCAAAATACGTAATAAGGACACAATATGTTCCTTGGAATTGTTGTGCATAGGGGCAGGTGAATGGAGGGCTGCTGTTTGAACTAAGACAACACCCCTGAGTTTCAACTCTTTTACTTTTTTAATATACATAAGGTGTTTTAACACACATAACGTGTTTTTATGCTAATTTCTAACTCAAGCAAGGTCATCCTGTCATTTAACAAGCATTTACTTACTGTGCAAACACCCCTGAATTAGCATATATGAAGTATATACAGTCCTTGGCTTACCAAGGCATTTGTATTTCAAGACGCGGCTAATGAATCAGCTTGGGGGTTTTTGAAACATTTTTTTCCATTTACTAGTAAAGAATATAATTAGTGTTTAGTTCCCATGGCCACAGTCCTTTATCTGGGATCCGATGGTGCAGTCTGTACTGTTTATAGACTGCATAAAGACATTTATGGATCCATTCACACATCCCCCAGGGACCAAGAGCCACACGTGTGCCAGGCACTATTGTGGCACCAGACACACAAATAACAGCCTCGTCTGTGTCCTGAGCTTACATTCCCTATTGGGGAGAGACTTGAAGAGGTAAATGTGTAGCGGGGGATGCAAAATGCTACGAAGAGGAAATGGGAGGCTGAAGGAAGAGAGGAAAGAGGGAATGCTGCTTTAGACAATGTGGTTTGGGGATGCCCTCAAAGCAGGGAGATCCAGACGCAGTGAGCCGTCAAGGACAGTGGAGGGAGGAGAACCTCCCAGCAGAAGGAAGAGAACACACAAAGGCTGGAAGGGGGTGGGAGGGGCTGCAGTCAGGAGGGAGGGACAGCCACCGGGCCAACTCAGGTCAGGGAGCCATGGTCCTACAAGCTCTTCCTATGTCCCAGCCTCAGATGCACAGCAGCCTGGTCCCCACCCCCACTTGCCCGTTGAACCAGTTCAGTCCCCACTGCGGGTCTCCGGCCCAAGGCTCATCCTGCACTTAAGCTTTGGACGCACACTCGCAGGTAGGGAGTCCTGCTAGCTCGATGCTATCCTGGCATCCCAATTCAGGGGCCTCCATCCTGCTGTGCCCTCGAGCTGTTCTCCACATCGGAATTTAGTTCCAGTAATGGGTTTTATGTCACCATTCCCAAGGCCCTGCCCTGGTAACCAAACATCCTAACCACTCTTGTGGACAAGCCCTGCCAGACTTCCTGTCACCCCCTTCATCATCTTGTGGCCCTGTTTCTGTCAGGTCCCACAGACCTCAGGTACCCGTGGATTCTGACCCACCACTGACATCTCCAAGTCCATTCATAGCTTCCACCCACACACTCTGGGCAGGGCCCTCACAGAACCTCCATCCAACACCCCCGAGTCACAGAGGGCCAGGTATGCCACTGTCAACTGCTGCTGCCCATGCCACGCCTCCCCCACTCTGCCCAGTTCTAGCCAGGAATCTGTCCCCACTGCTGACATCTCTCCACCACAGTGGGCAGGCCTGAACCCTGGGGACCTGGGGTGGCCAGGGAGTGCATTCAAGGCAGAGGCCCCTCCAGGCTCCCTGCCCTATTAGGCAACCAGCTCTGTTAAACCGTGGGCTTGTGGTTTATATTCCACCGGCTTTCTAAGCTTTCTAGTGCTAACTTTCTGAAAGCCAAATCCACTGCCAGAAAACACGAGAATTTACAAGGCAGACGTCCTAGAAGCAATTCCTTCAGTTCATATTTGTACGTCAGCTGATGAACAATGGCTTTATTACACTTTCGGCTGGACAAGGGAAGTTTAACATCCAAGGCAATTCTTTTTGCTTTATGCCACCACGCACAAACATTGTTCCCGGCTTCGCAATGGGTAAAGTTTTATGGCAGATCTAAATCTCAGTCCTGTAAAGGGCATCACAGGAGCCGGTGTGATTCTCAAACCCACTAGGTTGCAGGAGGTCCGACCCACGTGTGCCTGGCCTCAGAGGTGCTCTCTCCGCTGCCCGCAGGAGCCGTCCGGGCGGGGGGCAGTCTCCCAGGCTGACCGAGGACAGCATGGGGGAGCCCTCTCCACCCTGTGTCTCAGCTCCAGGGGTGTTGGTTTTTACAAGGGCAGCTCTTTGCGTGGAATTTCATCTGGACTCGGTTTTATGAGGAATGCCTCTCTTCGGGGAAGTTTTAGCCACGCGCTGACCATTGTCCAGACAGCTCCCAGGAAAAGTGCTCAGCAGGATTCTCCTCGTGACTTTGCCTTGGGGCTGCTTTTCCTGCACAGGCGCCTCACGGAGCACTGTTAGGTGAGTGCGAAGTGATTGAGAAGAGGCTCTATTTCCTGTGAACAGTTTGTCCTTGCTCAATCCTGATTGTCACTTGCCTGAAACTTATTTAATTTCACATCTCAGCAAAGACAGTATTCTGTCTCCAGTACAGTTGGTTTCTGATAGCATCTCCTGGTTACTTATCATACATATCTGCAATTGCATTACCTGGTACAGTAATGTGATCTACTCTCAAAATGGGCATAAAAATGCAACATAAAATAAAATTTTATGGGTACACTTCCTCATCATTGTACAAATGCTAGGCGAGCCAATTCCATGGAGACACAGTGACAGGTAGTGAATGAAAGATGAGAAGATAAAAAAGATGAGTGAGTTCATGGCCTTCCAGAAATAAAAGAAATTCACCCCCTAAAAATGTATTCGTTTAACGCATAATACTTTCATTGTATTAATCAGAAACCAATGTTATTGTATAAGATAAAAAATAAAGAATGAAATGATTTTTTTTCCAATTCCAATATATTTTAAAACTTAGAAAAGGAAAATAAAGTGTGGTCATCTTTGCTCTTGTCAAACAACTATTAATCTTGGACAAAAAAAAGAAGGGATTATGAGAAAATGTTCTGTTTCCTTGAGCTCACTGTTGGGCTAATCTTGATTTAAATGCCATGCGCCAGGTGAAATATAACTTGTCTTTGAAGTTGCCTGGCTTCAAAATACTCTAGTGAAATTCAGAGCCAGGTTTCCTTAGCTCTAGAACCTTCAGGTGGCAAAGAGTAACTGTGCCAATACTGGGACATCATAATAAGTGACTTAGGAAACGCTGCCTTCTCTCGGACAGACCTGGCATTTGCCTTGTCCTACGTGGCTTAAATTCTCAACAAAACAAGTTTAGGGGAGGCTCACTGAAAGTGAAAACTTTATGCATGTTCTAACGCACTTTTATTTTTTCTCCCTTTCTTGCTGTTAGAAATTGATTTTATATATCAGATAACAGGACCTGATGACTTCACATCAGAGAAATAAGTGATATATGTATCACGCATACCAAACAGTAAAAGGTGCTTCCATCAACCTGGGTGCCAATGAACAACTCCTCACCTGTTGAATTTATCTGTAGGTTCGACCAACTTGTACGGGAATTAGAGAGAGCAGACCGCCCCCTCTCTATGGCAGCTCATTTCTACAGGGCAGAAAGCAGAGTGATAAAAAAAAAGCATCAATTTTCAACAAAACTCCATTTTAAAAGGTTGCTGGGTGCATATGTGAAAATGTCTGTGTTGTCACTGAGAGAACATAGAATATAAACAACTTAAAACACATATACATACTCATCTTAGAACTCAAGAAAAAGGTTTAACTTTTCTCTAAATTGGCAAAAGATGCAGGTGGACGGAAATATACAAGGTCCCACTTACACACTTAGCACTCTGGGGTAGCTCAATTTGTTAGACACCGTAATTTACATTTAAAAATTATTTAACACTAAACATAAAAATCAGTCACCTTGGTGTTATAATTATACCCTAAGCACTTTGAGTAACTATAGCAACAATTTCAGAGGCATTTTTAAATACAAATTATAGAATCGAGAATGTGGAGGAGGTACTGAGGGATATGAGATTTTTCTGCTACACTGGACACTTGCTACTACAGAAATGGATTCCTTGACGAAGGTGTATTATTAACTAATTGATTTGTTCTACCTGCAAGCTATATGATTTGTAATCCAAGTCTCTTCTCAGGGATTAGTTTCTGATCTTGGTTAACTCCACAATTCATAATTATTTATTTATGTGATGGGATATCTTTTTAACCTGTAGCTGGACATGTATGTGTATCAGAAGCAAAGCTTCAATTTCCACAACTTGACAACAACAAAAGGCATTTGGAATCATTTTTTAAAAATCACCAAGTTAGTGAAAAACTATGCAATGGTTCAATTAAACAGCTCCCTCTACTAACAGAGACTCAAGGAGCTGGCATCTGTTCTTTTAAGGAATCGGCATACAACAGAGAGAAAAGTTGGTTGGTTTTAACGTTTGTCCCTGACCAAGAGTCTAAAGTGACTGTGAAGCAAGATTCCTCACTGCAAAGCCAAGGATGGGGCTTTGGAAGGTCCAGGAACTCTCTGAACCTGCACCATTTCCGTGAACGTGCATATATTCATTAGGTCCCAAGGACCTCGAAGCATCAGATGCTCCAGCCATGGTGAAGAAATAATTTTAAAAGAAAAGGACAGTGAAGAACACAGGTTTGTTGTTACCAAATTTGAAACATCTCAAAAGTATCTTTTGGACAGAGACAAGCTTGACCACCCCAGAGACCAAAGTCTTTGCTCTCAGCACGGATCTCCCAGCTGTTTGCCATTAAAACCATCAAATCCCTTAGTACAATTCCTAAAAGCCATAATGATTAGCATCGTCCATCCCCTCCATGCTAAAAAAAAAAAAAAAAGTGGGTACTAGTAAAAACATGTAAAGCCAGGTACTAACTAGTTCATCACCCCACAGTTCCAGAAGTCTGACCATGTCACACCCAGGAGAACTGCTATCTTGTGGCCAAGATTTCACAAGAGAAAAACTCAAGCAAAATGAAATCTGTGTTTCAAGTGGCCCAAACTGTTACACTGAGCTTTTTTATTTCAAGCAAGCCTGGATACAAATCTTCGGGGAAATATATATATATATATATTTCCTCTGGGATAAACACAGGCATACACTCAAAAAAGTTATTTAAGTGATACACAACATATATCTGCCTGAACTGAAATTGTGGTCACTCAAAACAGTGCAAGCCAAACTTTACTCTCTCTTCAATAATAAAACTGGCATTAATTAACAATGAATTTGGCAATGCTATTTAGGTGTTTAAAACCTTCCCCAGTAAAGTCTGTTTCTGTCCTTCAGTGCCTCCTTCACAGAGACCAACTATAATTAATCACATACTATCTGCTATTCCCAAACTTGGTCACGATGATGGAGCTCTTCTGGAGAAGCTAACGGTGACATGCGATTGTTTTCCTTAAAAACAAGCTGCAATGATCATATGTAACTCCTGTCACGTTAACGGGTGCTCTCCTGGGGAACAGAACTTTATGTCAGCATCAGACATAACTCAGATTACCATCGTGCAATTTCGATTTTTTTTTTCCTGAGTTGAAGACAATGGTCACAGGGAGGAAGACTGACAGATGCACAGAAAGGAAGAGTTTGCAGCGATAGGTTTGTCTCCAGAAGGAACCTTCTATTTAAAGGTCTTCAGCGGCCACCTTTCCTGTCCCTTCTTCTAGCAACGCTGACAGCTCCCCCTGGTCAGAGGATCAGCTGCCGCCACCCTCCACCCCTATGACATTATTGCAAAACCTGCCTGGTCCTGGTGTCTGCAGGGGGACACCCCCACCACCACCACCCACCCACTCACCCAGGACCTAGTGGCAGCTCTCAGCATCCTCCCTTCTTGCGCTCCCAGCGCTCGCTCTCAGCGCCCCCTTCCGGGGGTCCCCGGGAGGCTGCAGGCGCAGGAAAGTTAAATCCCAACTCGGAGCGGCTGCATCCAGGTACAAAGCGAAGAACCGGCGAGGAGGTGAAGGCGCTTCCCGCCAAAGCCGGGGGAAATGGGGGTCTGCGGGAGGCCCCGCTCGGGGCGCCCCGGGCAGCCATCCCGGGAGCACCTCTCCTCCACGGGGGTTTCCTCGCACATCTTGGGAGGACCAGTTTCCTCCGCGACCCAGATTAGCCTCCAGCCCCGAAAAGCCCTGAGCCAGGGGATGCGAAATCCGTGCGGCGGCGGAGAGATGCTCGCGGAGAGGGGCTCGCCGGCCTGCGGCCCGTGGGGTCTCCGGGCCTGGACTACCCGGCGCTCGGGACGGCCCCCGGCCTCAATCTCCCTCCCTAACCAAAGCGCTCGGCGGAGTTGAGCCCAAGTCCCGCCGCCTCCCAGGGTCTCACGTGCGCCCCAAAACCGCTGTAACTAAAACAGAAGCAGCTGCCCCGGCCGGGAGGCTGCTAGGCAGCGGCTCCGAGCCCGCGAAGCCCCCCAGCTTCCAGGATCCCTGCCCTTCGCTCCGGACGCGGCGAGGCTGGGTGCGCGCAGGGTGCGGGCACAGTCCGAAGGTGGGGTCCCGTCTCCCCCACCGATCGGTCGCCCCTAGGGTCGCTACCGCTCCGGATCTCTGCACGCTCAGACCTCGGCAAAGGCAGGGACACAAACTTCCAGCCGGTGCACCGGCTCCGCAGCCGGACCCCCCGCGGGGAAGGTTAGCCTTCTCCTCCCCTGCGCGCCACCACCCGCTGCCCCGGCTCCGGCCTGCCGACCGACCCTGCCCCAGATCCACAGCACCCACCGCCCGCCACTGCGCCCCCGGTCCCGCCAGCCTCGGGCGCGGTGCGGGCTGCAGCCGCGGCCACTCGGATGGGGCAAGGAGGTCGCTTACCTGGTGGGACGCGCGCTCCTCGTGCCCGCGATCCAGCCAGCGCCCGGAGCCCCGGAGAGGTCTTAGGGTCCCCTTCAGCGCCCGATCGGGGAAGTCGAGGCAGCAGCCGTCTCCGCCCCCTGCCGCTTCCTCGGAGCCGTACCCCCACTTGCTGCGCTCTGGTCTGGGGGCGCCGGCGTGACTGGCAGGCGCACCGTCCCTGGCGCGCGGCCGGGCTGGGGAGAAGCGGGGTCGTTCCCCGCGGGGGGCACACGCCAAGCAGGCAAAGTTGAGCGTCCTAACCAGCTCCGCCAGGGAGCCCCCCGGGATGGGTCACCAGGACCGGGCTGGAGCGGGGGAGAAGGGGAGCCGGCGCCCGGCAGGGGCCGCGGCGGGTCGGGGATGGCAGAGCCCACCCGCGAAGGGACGGCAGCACACGCACCGGAGCGGGCGCGGCGAGAGCAGCTGCCTCCGGCGCCTCCTTCCCCGCGAGTAGCGCGGCGCGGGGAGCGGGGCTGGGAGCGCGGGTTCGCCTCGCCCCGCCCCCGGCCCGCCCCGCCGCGCCTCCTCCTCGGGAGTGAAACCCGAGCGCTCCCCGGGCGCCCCACCTCCCAGCGCCCCGCCCCCGGGACCGCCCCTTCCCGGGACCGGGCCCCCTCTGCTCCCGCTGCACCCCTGCACCCCAGGAGCCCCCCGACTTGGCCTCCCTGGTGCGGTGCGCCCCAGCCTGGACTTTCGGGGGCTTCCTTCCCCACCCCTCCCGCTCCGTCGCGCGGCCCATCGGTGGCTCCCCGCGCCTGTCCCGCCGCCCGGACGTGGCAACTTTGGGGACGGGGGTGGGGTGGGGAGCGCGGTATAAAGGGTCGGAGGCGGCGCGGGCCGAGACCTAGACGTGGCGCGTCCACTCTGCCGGCCTCCGCTCCAGGTACGTGAGCGTCCCCCGGGCCCAATCGGCCGGGCGGGGTCGGGGTGGGAGAGGGGGCGGGGGCCGCAGAGTCCTCATGGACCCCCCCTCCCATGTGTACTTTGTTTCCCCTTTCTGTGTGACATCCTCTGCGGGCTCTGAACTGGAAACTCCTTAAAGACCTAGAGAGTCGCTGCGGGATCTTGGAGGGGTTCTTGGAGGAGCGATTTGCGGGGTGAGCCTCCCGCCTGGTTTGGGTCGATTTCAGGGGAGTTCAGTCAGAGGCAGGGCCAGATCAGATGAGCCAGGGAGGCCACTGAGCGTTAAGAGAGGCGCTCCCGGATGGACAAGGGCCGCTCGTCCAAGTCTGGGGCCGCGTGTGACTTGTTGCACTTCTGCAGAATCTTTGAGATCTATGGGCAAGCGCTCGGTGAAAAGATTCATTAAAGAACATTAAAGTACCTTTGCCGACTCCTAGAATGTGATACTTTTTGGCACAGCATCTGCTCGGAACTCCCAAGAGCGGCGCCTGTCCCCTTTCCTCTGGGTGAGGGTGGGGGCAGTACCTCCGGGCCCTTTTCTCTCCACCTGGGCTTCCGAGGGTGGCTTTCAAGTCCCCCCTGCATGGGGAAACGCATGGACGCCCCCACCGCGGGCCTCTCTTAGCGAGCGACAGGATGTCCCTGTGGCCCACCCGCAGCAATGCTCCAGAGCGCGTTGTGCACATGCCCCCTACGGGAAAGGGGCCAGTGTCCCCGTAACTGCCACTGAGCTCATCTGTGCAACAGAGAACCCTCCACGGGCTGGAACGTGGGTCACAGCCTGTCATAGCCAAGACAAAGACGGTAGAAACACCAATTGACGTTGCAGTTTTACTTTGTAGAAATAGTGTTTAATAAAAGAATTAAATGAAAGCAATCCTGAAGGTTTCCATGGAAGCCCAGTGCAGCCCCAAATATTCTCTCTCTCTCTCTCTCTCTCTCTCTCTCTCTCTCTCTCTCTCACTGAGCTGCCTGGGCACTCAAGGCGTCACTCGGATTTCCTCTAAGGCATCCGGGAGGAAATGCGGGTAGCTGGGAGCCTCTTGGAGAAGCGTTCTTCCCTGGGTTGAGTTGGGGGCACTCGGGCCTGGCAGCTGCCTGGGGGCCTTACTGAACAGCTTAACAGTTCTGTGCTTGGCATGAGGGGCACTAGCGCCATTCCTGACATTCCGATTCTCTTGCCTACGTGGCACAGAGGCCTAGGAACGCCCTGGGAGGCGGAGGCTGCCAAGGTCTAGCCTGGCTGCTCTGCTCCTGGGTTGGGGGCGGGGTGGGGGGAGAGGAGGGAGGACATTGCCTTACCCCTGACTTTGCAGCCCTTGGGTGCTTGGGTACTTTTGGAACCTCCACCGCCAGGGCAAAGGGAGACAGAAACAAAGATCCCCACGTGTGATTCATCCTTGTCCTTGCCTTTCAGTATTACAGTTACAGGTGTGTACACTTAAAAAAATCTTGGCATACAGAGAAAACTTAGCAGTTGGGAAGAAAATAGCTTTCTACACCATAAACACAGCAGGGCTGATAAGATAACGTTTAACTCAATAAATTATGTAACTTTATGTGTATGGGGTGGGGGGAGAGGTCAATTTGACAGGCAGTGTACAGGCTACACCCAAGCATTATTAAAATAGGTATGTTTAATGATAATGAATTACAAATCAATACTGAAGACAGAGGAGAAACAAAAGAGTAAATTAGAGGGTGTCCTTCAAGTGAAATGGCGCTCATCTGAGGTCCATTGATTTCACCTTGCAACTTAGGGAAAGTTCCTTAACCTTCCTGAGCTACCTACCCTCTCTCCACCTGGAACTTCCAGGAACCTGCTCTGGGTGTGTCCTTTGTAAGCACTGAAAGAGAAAGGTGGTGATGTAAGTCAACAGCCAGGGCCCAGGACAGAAGTAGGCTCTCTACAATAAAATTATTTTGAAGGATCCACAGGTGTCTCATTCTTCCAAATGAAGTTTCTGAGTGTGTTTTCTGTTGTTTGGTTTTTTAACGTTTGCTCACTGTTCCAAAATAAGCTTCTTATCTCATTACTAGAGGCCCGTTGCAGGAAGAGGTTCATGCAATAGGCCTTCCTTCCCTTGGCTTCCAGCACCAGTTTTCCTCTGGCACCCAGGACCCAGGCCTTAGCTCCTGCCAGAGTCTGCCTTCTTCCTCTTCGCTGCAGACTCTGGCTGGAGCCTGCCATCTTCATCTTCACTGCTTTGCTGCAGACTCTGGCCAGAGTCTGCCATTTTCATCTTTGCTGCAGACTCTGGAGTCTATAGCCTTGTCTTGTCTGCGGCACTCTACTCCTGTAGATCCCTTTGCCCTCACCCCCCACCCACGCTCCCTCTCATCCTGCCTAGCCTGGCCACTCCTGCCTGGAGCAGCTGGACAGCTGCCATCTTTGGTCTTCTAATTTGCATACTCACTCTGATTGGCTGTGGGTATAATGGATGTACAGTCAATTTACATGTTTATCTATTATTAGGTAAGAAGATAGAAGTGATACTTTTCAAAACAAAACTCTTTAGTTCTCTCTTAGAAATAAACTTAGGGCTCTCCCTAAACTTTTATGTCAGCCATGCACACGATGTAAAAGAATGAGAATACGCAAGCACTTGGTGAAAATGATGAATTTTGGGGCGCTGATTCATGTGACCTGAAAAACGCCATCCATTTCCTGATTCACCTCAATTTCTGTGGCCAAATGATCTCTTTTATGTCTCTGAAATAATTAACGGCTTTTTTCTTGTCTTTATGTGCTTGAATTTCAGCTCCATCGATAAACTGCCACCTCTGAGGGGAGCAGCAGGGAGGGGTCCGAAGAGACTGTCACCTGGAAGAGCTGCAGATGCTGCTGTGGTCAGGGGTGACCTTCAAGGGAAACCTCGGTATCTGTGACCTTTACAATGCCCGGGATTGTATTAGTGTCATGAAAAACCCCAGTCCAGAAATCATGGCTTATGGATATTTACATCTTAACTGGATTTTCCTACAAACAAGCCGGGGACACATTACAATTCTCCACACGTGTTCCTTTTTTCAGATCTGTGGCATTTAAGAATTGAAAAAAACTGCTAGGTCCTCTGATCAGCCCCATTAGTTTTTTTCTTAAAATGGCCAAACATTGGTAAAACGACATGCAGTTTTTACGCCTCACTAAGATTGCTGCATGCTGGTTTTGTTAAGTATTTGAAAGCCTCATGATATGGCTACAGAAAATGTTGTGATGCTCCCCCAAGTCTTGAGAGAAGAATCACCAAGTAGGGAGAGTTCAGGGAGCCATCAGCCCCAACTCAACTCCCTTGAGCTGCGCCAGGGTTGTTTAGGGTTTTTACCCCTATAAATGCTCACTCCCCCTTTAGTGTTGCCCACTCCCATGACAGAGATCGACAGAGATGAGCAGGCGAGTTTTATTCAAAACAACAACCAGAAACTAAAACAGAATACAAATATGGCACATCTGAGAATGAGCATAAATGAAGATGGGACAAAGTGTGGGGTCCTGGACCTTAAAGGGAAGGACCAGTGCAATTGCTGGTCAGCCCTCTGCCCTTCAGTACACTGGGCACTCCATCATGCTCCCTTCTCTGAAGTCTGAGTTCCACCCACACCCACCCAGAGCCTGCTTCCAGCTCCTCATGTCTGCCAGCAGCGCCTGCCCCTGCCAGCTCTTCCACAGAGGCTAGCACAGAGCGACCTGGTCGTCAACCAGGCCAGGCGAGCCTCCTCACCTTTGCGCTCTCTAGACTAGAGCTCGCTCCACCCCGGGAAGTATTTTTGCCTTGTCATTTTTCTTTATATTGTCTTGTCTTTATGGTTAAATGTCTTGATATATTTTTCTAGCAACCCAGTTCCCTTACAATAAAATTGTTGTGCTCAAAATACCTCAAGTTGCCTTTTTATAAGTATGTTCTGAGGAGAGGGAAAATGTTGGGTTTAAAAGATTTTTGGAATACCTAGAGGAAATATGGATGGTTTGCAGCATGGAGATAAAGCATCCATATGGTTTCCCAAGTGTTATTTTCTGACATGAAGCCTTGTGTATATCTTGAGTGTCTATAAGTGAAGAATAGCTATACTTTTAAAACAGATATGGTTGATGCCCATTAATCAATGTCCTCTATATTCCTTTTTTGGAAAATAAATTTTGGGGGGGAAATAAGTACATTTGGAAATAAATTTTCAAAAATAATGTTCATCCTACATAGATTTAGAAGCACAAATTACTCTGCCTTAGTTCATTCCATAATTTTCTAGGGAGATTAACTTATGATGCCCTTGAAGTAATTGAAAAGAATATCTGCTAAGTGAAATTGACCAGGAGGCCAAGTGTCTCCTGAAGCATATAAGTGGGAAGATGAGCTGTCAAGGATCCCGTCACCCTTCTGTCAGTTCTCATTTCAGTTCCTCCTTTCCATTCCTACTGTTACCTCCTTAATTCAGAGTATCAGCTCACCCAGAGCACCAACAACTCTTACTGGCCTACAGGTCTCCCTGTGCCCGTGGTCTACACCACTATACCGCAGTGATCATCCCAACAACACCCACCCCAGTCATCCTTAATAACAGGCCTGATTTTATTGGAATTGCAATCTGCCTGGCTTTAAAAGATTTTTTTTAAAGCAACTTTCCTAGAACTTAGCTGTAATCAGTAAGATGCAAACCGGTGGAAATCCAAGAAGGTCTTGGTAAGAGGAAGCAACAACTAGCTGTGTGTGATCTTTCTTGCCCTTCCCTCCTGAAACTGAGGGTCCATATGACTTTGATTAAATTTATGTTTAAATCCTAGCTCTAGAAATCATCTCTCTCTGAGTGGCCAGATTATTATGATCTCTGAATGCATAATAATCTGGCCAATCTGTGTGTGTGTGTGTGTGTGTGTGTGTGTGTGTGTGTGTGTGTACATTAGAAGCCCGGTGCATGAATTCGTGCATGGGTGGGGGCTGGCTAGCCTAGCCAGGGGTAGGGGACATGGGCAGTTGAGGCCTGCCTGCTGGTCAAACTCCTAGTCGAGGGGACAATTTTCATATTACCCTTTTATTATATAGGATATACACTGAGTAGCCAATTATGTGTTCAGAGATCATAATAATCTGGCCACTCAGTGTGTGTGTGTATGTGTGTGTGTGTGTGTGTGTGTATGTGTGTGTGTGTGTATTTCCCTCAGAGACCTAGCCTTTCCCCCACATAATCAGTAACCCCCAAGGCAGCAGAAGACCATAGCCTGGACCTGCCTAATGGTCACATACTCTGGAGCTCTGCAGGCTAAAGATGACATCTTGACCTTAAGTTACATCTCAGTTCTTGAGCCTAAAGCTAAAATGACTCCCTGGCTACATTCCCATGAAAGTAGACAGAGGGACTCCAGAAAGGACCCCAAAGTTGCCTTCAAGACCTGAAGGAATTATTACCTTACCTCACCTCTGATCAATCTGCTCCCAGCAAGGGCCTGAAACCCTAATGGCTGGGGTTACCGACTGGGACCAAAGATGTCACCAGGGAGACACATAAACTTTGGTTCTTGTCTTCTTGGAGGAAAGGTTTGAACCAGAGACAAAGTGTAGAAAAGCAAGCAAGAATGTATGACTGTACCAAAAACACACTTAGGACAGTGAAACCAGGAAGGGCACAGAGGAAGCAACAGGAGAGCCTAGGCTGAGCTGCTTTGGCTCACTGGGAAGTCAGAGAAAAGGACGCCGTGGAGACAGGTTCAGGGGTTAGCCCAGGACAAGCTGCCACTGCCCACTACTCCTCTGGTTGCAAGTCTCATGGGGTCCCTTAGAGGTTAGGCATACATGCCTGTGAGGGGAAGAAGAGAGAAAACAGAAAGGCACAGCATGCTCCCTGAAGGGAGAATGCACTGGGACCTTCATTTTCAGGAATTTTAAAGGCTGGGCATTTAGTGGAGATTTTAGGGGAGAATCAATAGACTATTCATCAGCTTTATGCTAATGTACCAAAATGAGATTCATTCTCTTTCATTTGTCTGTCCTTAGATGTGGCTGGCAAACGACACTTGTTGGATTTGTTACCTGTCTCCCTGAGGAAGAGGATTTAAGCTATTTACCCTCCATTTGGGGAGGAGAAGTACAAACCATTTACTAGTAACTGTTCTTGGTTTAGGGAAGATAGGATTTACTAGGTGGGTGCAAACTGCTGTTTAACTATGTCTTAGTTTCCTTCTTCTGCTTCTTACTATTCTGTAACAGTCACACTGTTGGGACCTCTGGCAGGCTAAAGAAAACATCTTGACCTAAGTTAGGTCTCATTTCCTGAACCTAAAGGTGAAATGACCCCCTGGCTTATTCCCATGAGATAGGACACAGGGACTCCAGAAAAACCTCAGAGCTGTCCTCAAGACCTAAAGAAATTATTTATTATCCTTTCCTCACTTCAGATCAATTTGCCCCCAGCGTGACCCCAAGCCCCTAACTCATGGTGTCTTGTGATTTTGCCCTAAACATATAATCTATAACCTGGGGTGCCGATTTTTAGTGTTAACTCCCAGTGTCTGGGCTGGCCAATCCAATGTTAAACTATTTTGCAAACTCCTGCTAGTGCATTTCTTTGGGGCAGTGTGTGCAGGCAGGCAGACCCAAGGAAAAACACCGGGGTTCCAGTAACACCTCACTTCTGAATTCCTGCCTGGAACCTGACTGTGATAGTTGAAATTTCAGCCAACCTTCGGGACTGTAAGGTAACCTTGAGGATATAAGCCATGAGCCAAGAATAGGAGAGCTGAAAATAAGGAACCTGAATCTCTGGTGACCCTCTGGAGCTCCCATCTCAGCCATGAACTGTCATCTCCAGACTTCATAATAGGAGAAACAAATAACCTTCTCTTCAGTTTTTTCCACCACTGTTTCCATTTGGGTTTGCAGGAGAATGTGATTCCTAGCAGAAGAAGGTGGAAGGCTTGTCCTGATCTGGCCTCCCTGTGTCCTCCTCTCTCAACATTACCACCCACTTGGCCCTCACTCTAGCTCTGCTTCCAGCTTTCAACCAAGTTTGTTGCACAGCATGTGCCCTGGCACAGACTGTTCACTAAGAATAGAACAGAGCAGCCCAGAGCCAATCCCTGCCCTTGTAGGAATTACAGTCTTTGGGAAGAGGTAGGGATCAAGCACTGATCCCACAAGCATGTAACCATAAGCTCTTCTAAATGCTAGGAAAGACAAGTTTGGGGTGTCTGGTTTAGTCTGAAGAGTCAGGAAAGGCATCATTAATGGTGACATTTGAGGGATGAGAAGTGACTAACAAATAAATAAGGGAAGAAAGAGATTCCAAGGAAGAGTGGAAATATTTTAGAATTTAGCTCAAATGCACTTGTTAAAATTCCTAGCATGGTAATTGAATAAAGAAAAAGGAGAAGGAGAAGGAGAAGGAGAAGGAGAAGGAGAAGGAGAAGGAGAAGGAGAAGGAGAAGGAGAAGGAGAAGGGGAAGGGGAAGAAGGAGAAGGAGAAAGAAGAAAGAAGAAGGAGGAAGGAGGAAGAAGGAAGAAGAAAGAAGAAGAAGAAAGAAGAAGAAGAAGAAGAAGAAGAAGAAGAAGAAGAAGAAGAAGAAGAAGAAGAAGAAGAAGAAGAAGGAGAAGGAGAAGGAGGAGGAGGAGGAGGAGGAGGAGGATGGAGGAGGAGGAGGAGGAGGAGGGAGGAGGAAGAAGGAAGAAGGAGAAGGAGGAGAAGGAGAAGGAGAAGGAGAATGAGAAGGAGAAGGAGAAGGAGAAGGAGAAGGAGAAGGAGGAGGAGAAGGAGAAGGAGAAGGAGAAACATAATCTTCTAAAACAGTAGAGAGGGGAAAATGAAATAAAGATAACTTGATCAATCCAGGCAAAGGCTGGAAAGGAAAAAAAAAAAGAGGAAAGAAAAGAAATGTAAAAAGAGAGAACTGGTAGAATTTCAGTAAACATGTTGTAGATAAAATAGGGGCCACACACTAAACATGACAAGCTCAAGGGAGGCCTGCACGGGCCTTACAGACTCAGACATAGGAAGGCCTGAAGTGAAAACTTTCTAACTAAAAGCGGTTCATGGCAGGTAGTTTCCTCGGGTGGTATTTTTCCCAGGTAAAGGTGAAATCTTTACCTTAAAGAGCTTGTCAACTCTCCATTTATTCTGCTTTATATCCTCCTCTGCCCTCCCCCTAGCAATCACCACATTACTGTCCAAGTCCATGAGTTGTTGGTTTTTTTTGTTTGTTTTTTGGTTGTTTTTTTTTTTCCTTTTTTGTCCTATCTCTTCCCCACCCATCCAGTAAGTCACATTTATTATAACTTATGGAATATAGAAGACAATGAAAATCAGAAAGATTCATATTTTATATAAAAATACAACATAAAAGTTTATGTGATGTAGCTAAAACAGTATTTACAGAGAAAGCATTAAATACTTATATTAGGAAAGAAGGACTGAAATTGACAAGTTAAAAGTCCAACCAAAAAGTCAAAAAAAGTGCAAGGGAAATAACATAGTTAATATCACATATTAATGAAAGACTATAAAGATACAGTAGAAAGAGTTAACAATGTCAAAGCTGTTTAAAAAAATAAGTTGAATAAAATAGACCAATCTCTGGTAATATATATAGCTCACTCAAAAAAATTAGTTTTAGAAAACTAAAAAGGAAATAAGAATTCAAATACACTTGTAATCATTAAAGAAACTGAATCAATAAATATATTACAAGCAAAACAGCCACACATTCCTGAGATGATTTTCTAGGAAGATCCTACCAGATATGAAAGAGTCATCCCTATTTTATGAAAATTACTCTAATGAATAGAAAAGTCAGAGGCTAAAGTCACAAAATTCAAGGATGTTTTATCACTAGAAAACATACTAATATAAATCATCTCATTGTTAACATAAGAAATGTCCAAACTGTAAGAATGTTTATGAGTTTATTCGAGCCAAACTGACAACAATTGGTGGGAAGCAAATTCTCAACAGATAGAGAAAAAGCTCTGGAAAATGTCAGTATTATCACTTATTTTATACGTCAGAATCAAAGGTCAAGAAATCGCTGGGATTGGATAAAAAGTAAAAGGAATAGGCACATACTTATTTTACAGGTAGGGATAGGCTAGTTAATAGTCAACAATTAATACAATAACACTATCAATGAAGGGACCTGTGGTGTGTGGCTGTATCCTGAGGGGGTCTGGATAAAAAAACGGAAATTACCCTGACCTTCCAGAGGAATGTTATCATGATGCAAAAAGACAACAGACAGGCTCAGTTAAAGTAAAGATTCACCTTTGTCAGGGAAGACACTAGCCTAGGACAAGACTACCTGCCATTATCTGCTTTTAGTTAGGAAGGTTTAATTTCAGACCATCCCGTGTGGTTACCTGAGGTCTCTGAGTTTGTAGCAGGACTCCCAGGCAGGACTCCCCTGAGCTTGCCAGGCTTAGTAAGTGGTCCCCCTTTCATCCACATCAACAGAATTAAGAAAAACTCTATGATCACTTCAACATCTCCATAATATGCTTCGATAAAATTTAACATGCATTTATTATTTTTAAAAACATCTCTTAACTAATATACTAGACAACGAAAGGAATTTACCTAACCTGATAGATTACCTACCAAAAACAAACAAACCCTTTACTTCCTTTTCTTCTTTCTGGCTGGTCAAATCATTCAAATGACAGGCGGCAGTTTAACAGGAGAAGATTAAATTTTAATATTTACATGCAGGGGAATTCACATAAGCATGAAAATTCTGAAGACAGTGAGACAAAATGAGGCAAAAATGTCATTTTGGATTAAGGAGGGGCAATTTACAGGTAAATGAGAAGGCAAATATAATGGTAAACAAATACATGCAAGGTCACCCAGAAACAATGGCACAAGGGGGGTCTAGTCAGAGCTTTTTGCTCGGATCCTCTGTTTGCCACACTTCATTCCTACGTGCTCAGTGGACTGTGCGAAAGATCAAGAAATCTGCCCCTTTCTGAGGCGGATTAGCTGTCTGGATTGCTATAGGCAGGTAAAGAGGTAAACTCTTCCTGAGTTGGTTGGGCTTTAATTGCTTTCAGCTGGGAATAATCTGCATGGGGGAGGAGGGATGCGTATTCTGGCACTCCCAACCCCTACCAAAGGAAGAAACAAACTTCTAATTGTAGACAATATAATTGTCTCCAGTAAAAGCACTTAAGAACATCTACAGATAAATAATTAGAAGAAAGAAAAGTTCTGCAAGTCTGCTAGTTAGACTCCCAATATACAAATCAATTGTGTTCCCATAAACCAGCAGCAAATATGAGAAAACATAATTTAGAAAAGATAACATTAACCAAAAAAATCAATATGTTTCCTAAGAATAATTTTTGACAAAGAGATGTTGGACCTTTGCAGAAAAATTATAAAAATAAATTTAAAGGTCTTAAGAGAGCATAGATGAGTTGATGCTATCCTATACTAGTACTTAAGCATGGAATGATTCAGTATATTAATATAATATCTTGAATATTTAATACTCATTCGGAAAACCCATGCTCCTCAAATTCGTCCTTAAATACAATGCAGATGCAACTGGCTGGATGGAACTTACGTAGATCCTAAAAGTTATAAGCAAGACAAGATCTCAGGTCTAAGAGTGGGTAAGGAATTTCTGCAAAAAAATGAACAAGGTAGGTGGGAATTTTAATGTATCAATATTATTCATAAAGATAAAGAAATTAAAACATTGAGATACTGACACAGGAACTGATGAAGAGAACATGACCTAGGGTTCATAAACAGATCCACATAAGCAGTTTTTGACAAGGGCTCACTGAGGAGAGGTGGGACTCAATATGCAGATCTAAAACAAGGGATTAGAAACCTCCCTGGAGACATTCATAGAAATAACCTCAAAATAGATTAAAGCTAAAGTCAGAAAACATGAAAACATTAAGGAAACTATATAAGAAGCTATCTATTTGACCTCTGGGTAGGGAAGCAGTTCTCAAAATAAAAGACCAGTCATAAAGAAAACAAAAAATCAATACAGCAAACAACATTAAAGTTTAGACCTTCCATATGATGAAATTCAACTTAGAAGCAAGTTTTAGCCTGAGAGAATTTTTAGTGCATACAATTGACAAAAGATGATACACAGAATATATTTTCAAACTCTTACCACTCCACTGGAGAAGCAGGAAGCAATAGAAACCTGTGCAAATGAAACAGGAAGCTCAATGGCCAATAGACATAAGATGAGACGATAACCTCCCTAATAATCATGGAAATTTAATTAAAACAACATGGCACCATGTCATAGGAATCGGATTGGCAACAATAAAAAAAGTCTGGCGATACCAACTGTTATCAAGTATTGGCAGGGGGAACTTTAGAGGTGTAAATTGGTATAATCACATGGGAAGGCATTTTGGCCATTCTAGACAAGTTAAAAATGTCCATTCCACACAGCCCAATTGGCAAGGTTGCAGAGGACATGCAGTGTACTGCCAGTTTATATAAAGTATTAAACCAAAAAATCATATCTATAGAACGCATGAATATATACACAGTAGTTAAAATAGTCCAGAAAAGATAAACACTAAATTGTCCTGGGTTGGGTGGGATAGAGGCAGAGATTGTGAAAAGAGAACTTTATTTGTTTATGTGTTTTCCGTTAAAAAAATAAATATGAAGTAAATACTGAAAGATGTTAAGATTGGATAGAAGTGGCTCGGTGGCTGTTCATTAGGTTATTATCCTTTTCTGTGTGCTCACAAAATGTCATAATGCAATAAAGAAGGTTAATGGGAAGTAAGGAAGTGCAGACCAAGGCAGAGGGAGCGCATCAGAGCAGGGAGCTCATCAGAGCAGCTTCGTCTTGCAGAGGAACCAAGAGACTGGTAGCAGCTGGAGGGATGTGCGCACAGAGGGCTATTCTTTAGAGGGGGTCATTGGAAGCATGTTGATACATCGATTGAAATTCCTTCATGGACAGAGGGACACTGACTATGCACTAGAGCAACAAGATAATCCCAGGAACAAAGGCCTTGGAAAGATAAGAGGCACTAGAATTTGGGTTTGGGGAGAACAGGGACTCTCTTAGCATTGTCATAGGCAGGAGGACCAAGGGAGACCAGGCCCAGGCAGAAATGGAAGTTCTGTTGGTGCAGATGAAAACCCACCCCTCTAAGAATTATCTGTTTTCCTAATGAAATGCAGTCTTCCCTCAGTGCCTGAGGGATTGGTTCCAGGACATCTCCACCTGCCCCCAACACCAAAATTTACAGATGCCCAGGTCCCTCACGTAATATGACGGAGTATTTGCATATGACTTATGCACATCCTCTCGTATACTTTACATCATCTCTATGTTACTGTCCCTAATGCAATGCAAGTGCCATATAAACAGTTGTTTCACTGTATGATTTAGGGAATGATGACAAGAAAAAAAAAGTCCACTCATGTTCAGGACAGACACAGCCATCATTGGCCTATTTACACAGTACATGTCAACAACACTGTAACATTTTCTCAAATACTTCCTATCCACAATTGGTTGAGTCCATCATAGGGAACCCACAAAATGGAGGGCCTACTAGCTAGCTAATAAGGCCAGGTTTGAGTGACAAGTATGGAGATGGCAAGAACATTAGAGAAGAGAAGCAATGCTATGAAATCAACATCTTAGAAATCAGAAAAACAAAGTTACTGTCATCACCATGCTGTAATGAGTGGCCAGTTGAGGCTGTGCTCAGCATCCTAAAATAAACTCCATCGATATTAGAGTGGAATTATCTCCAGCAAACTTCAGCATCTCAGGCTCTGGTCCAGAGAAGGCCAGTGATTGGGTCCAACCAGGAGATGGTTTCAACAGGTAACAGAAAAAAAGAGAAGCAGAAAAGCTAGTGATATTTGCAAGAAAATGATGCAAACTAACAAAAATGACAATGGTGTCAATGGACTCGAGGAAAAGACGAGGTCAGTCATTGCAATGGGAGCCTGGAGGAAGTGAACAGGAGTGGTTGTGAAGGTGGGGTTTGTTGAGGAAGCACAGTGGTCCAAGGTGTATCCATGACAATGGGGGATGAAGTGAAGAAGTTAATGATGTTGAAAGCAGAGAGGACAGATGGGTCATGGAACAGAAGGCAAGCATCTTACATGTGTGCCCATGTTGATGTTGAAGTTATCAAGGGGAATCTTTAGTGAATGAGATAATGTGATTCAGGAAGTTCAGAAGACAGCAGCCAGGAGCAAATGATTACTGTTGTAATCATTTTATAGAGCTTGAAAATGTAGTTTAGAGAGGGTGTGCCTCTATGAAGCAACGTGCGAAGGAATAACCAGAGGAACCCAGGAAGTGTTTGACTTCAAACTTCATATCCTTCCTACTGTACCAGACTTCTTATACAAGTCTCTACACAGGAAATTTGAATGACTGTACAAGGAAATGTTAACCTCCACTATCTCCTTTGGACAAAGCCAGTAACCATGACCCTTAACCAGTGTGACTAATCAGAACTATCTGGGGAGTTTTTTTCAACATAAACCAGCCCAAGCTGACCTACACCTTGTGGATTAATCTCTAGGGGGTGGAGCCCGACCTATGATTTTAGAAAAGCTCCCTGAATAAATCTGATTCATAGCCTTGTTACCAACCATCAACCTCAGGTTATAGTCAGTACAAAAGCTCACCTGCCTTCCAAGCATAAATGGTTCTGACAGTCCTAAGAAAGAAATGATCCAAGAGAACAAAGACTTGAGTATCCAGTTGTGACTGTTTTCCTGTCTATCCTTAGGGTTATGCTCTGAGTATTATATATAGCAACTCATTCCACACTGAAATCTATTGAAAGACACATTTTCCTGTTTAGAATTTTATATAATCAGAGAATATCTTAAATGTTTGCTCATCTTGCTCAAAGATTCACTAAAATATCAACTTTTATCAGTTGATTTCTAGAAAATGTTTTGCCTATCTATATCTATAAAACCTAATATGCAAATAGTCTGGGTGTTGGAACAACCAAATAACTGAACATTCGTTTGCCATGATGTGCACTGACCACCACGGGATGCACACAGAACATGGTAGGCATCATCCATGGCAGAATGGTGGAGCAGGTGAGAGGGGCGTCAGGCCAAGGCAGGACATCAGTTGCTGTCATCAGAGCAAGCCTCTGGTAGTTACTGAAAATTCTTTGCTCCCATGTGCTACGTTCCCACTGGGCACTCGCACCTGCTGCCAGTGCTGGAGCTGCCATTTGCACCCCCTGCTGGTGCCCGGTGCCGGCGCCAATTGCTTGGTGCCATCAGTGGGTACAAGTGGAGGCTGCTGGCCACAATCGCCCCTCAGGAGCAGGGGGAGTTGGAGAAGCCCTGAAGGGTGACAGCCCAGCTCACACTTGCAGTCAACTATGCAGTCACCTCTTGCACCCACTACCGGCACCTGGTACCAGTTCCAATCACTCAGCGCTATCACTGGGTGCAAATGGCAGCTGCCAGCCCTAATAGCTCCTAAAGACTTCTCCACCTCACCCTGCTCCTGAGGGGCAATAAGGGCATCAGCCACTGCTCACACCTGCTGAAGGTGCTGGCCCTGCTCTCACCCACTGCTGGTGCCAGCCCCATTTGCTCCACACCATCAGCAGAGGCCAGTGCTGTCAGCACAGTGGTGGTAGGAGCAGGGCTGCAGGCAGACAGGGTACCGGGGGCTGTGGCAGGAGGGGCCAAGCAGGGAAGCAGAGGATGGGCCAAGACCCGCCTCTATGCCCACTGCAGCCTAGTGGCCCACAGTTTCTTTCAAGGGGCACAAATCTGTGCACTGGGCCCTAGTCCTATATAATAAAGCCTAATATGCTAAGTGTCCAGTCAACTGGTAAGCTGTTCAACCAATTAAAGCATAATATGCTAATGATATGCTAAGGCTACTCAACTGCTTGCTATGATGTGCACTGATCACCAGGGGCAGACGCTTCAACCAGTAGGTTAGCTTGTTGCTGAAGTCTGGTGAACTGGGATTAAGCAAGATGGGCCAGACATGCTCTGGAGCCCTCCAGCAGTCCCTCTCTGGCTAGCCAACCTCCTGTGTCCCTCCCAGACCTGAACATACACTGGTGGGGTCCCTTGGCCTGGCCTGTGGCCTCTCACAATCTGGGACCCCTCAGGGGATATTGGAGAGCTGGTTTCAGCCCGATCCCATAGACCAGCCAAGGAACCCCACTGGTGCACAAATTTGTCTGTAATATAACTGAAAAATGTTTGTTGCCAGGTTTATTGCTTTTGGGAATGCCAGTATTATGGGGGCCACTCTGCCTCTCTCACTTTGTCACACATCCCTTTTCTGCTAGATCAGATTGGAAAGTTGGTGCCTGAGTGGAAGGAGCCTCCTGAAGAAGCACCCCATTGAGTAGCACAAGACAATTTTGACCAGTGTTTACTCCCCTGCCACCTAACTTCCCAGATCAAAGAGTAGAGACACAGTTATCTAATCACGCCAGCATAAGAGCTGCAATAATATTTATTTTACCTTCCCCTACCCTCAGGAAATGTTGTTCCAAGTCCGCCCAGGGAAACATGTCAGGATCTGGGGTCAGGAGTGAAATGGCCTGTAGGTACCTCATTCCCAGAAACTCGTGCCACACCTTCCAGTGCCCACCAAGATGAGTACTGCCACTCTCTCCCAGAGGGCTGGATTGTCTTCAATTCCCTGCTCCAGAGCAGTGACTCATCCACCGCATGTGGTGACTGCATTGATGAAGTCACAAACATCTGAGGCTCAGGCAACCCTCTGTGAGTGTCTTGTAATATGTCTTTTGTGGAGCTGACATGCACTAAGCGTCCTGCTTGCCAGGCTCTGGCCTCAGAGGTTTAAACTACCATTAACCTGTCCACCCATAACTCTGAATGCTGGGAACTTTATTAATCATTACTTCCTGGATGAGACACTGAGCAGAGAGAGGTGAAGTCATTTCCCTCCACCCACCACAATGAAATCCCCAGGAGGTGGAGGTGGGATTCAGATGGCACCACTGCCTCTGCTGTGCACTAGCCCAGGGTTTGGCCAAGTCGTTTTATTTTTTAAGAATATAGAATTTTTATCTTATTTTAGTTAATAATAATTGTACCCTGAATGAAGAAATTGGTCTTTAGGAGGGTGGGAAGAGTGAGAAGGGAGAAAAGAAAAGCAATAAGCTAAAAGAAAAAGAACTTCTTATATTCATCTGTGTAAACAGATCCACTGAGGCAAATGCAATCCAGGGCCAGGGCTGCCGCATGGGGTCAGTACCTCCTAATTTCTGTAGAGCCTAAGACCCAAAAATAAAACCGCTGTATGTCTGACAGGAGTTTCTTAGACTCTCGGGGCATTACACTAAAATAAAGAGTTATGGAGTCCAAACATCAGGGACACTGTCATGACACACACCAAAAGTTGCATAACTGTGGCATCCATAGCCATTCAGTTATTTGACAGGATGAGGGACATAGTTTCATGACACAGCAACACACACACACACACACACACACACACACACACACACACACGTGAGCAAGCACATGGGGGCTGCGTGAGGCTGGGTCAGTGGCACAGAAAGGGCCAACTTTACCTGCAAGGCCCAGAGAGTAAATGTTTCGGCTTTATGAGTAACTTAACTCCTGACAATACAGAAATGAATTGTGTCCCAATAATGCTTTATGTAAAAAGGAGGCAGATGGCCATATCTGCCCCCAGGCTGTGGAAACTGCTCCAGAACAGTGGTGCTCCGACTAGCATTTTTCAAAATCATTGGGAGTGATAAATTGAACTCGTGCCCTACAGCCTCCTGAGTTTCTGACTCACCAGGCCTTGGTGAGGCCCGACACTGGCATCGTGTAGCCTGTCTCCAGGTGCTACTGATACTAGCGGTCTGGGAACCCCACTTTGAGAACCGCTGTCTAGACTCTTCAGGAATATTAACACACACAGCATGCACACTCTCATCTGAAAGTAAATCAGAATGAATATAAAAGCCCAAAATTCCTGTGACTAAATCCCTATCATTTCCTGCCCCTGCATTCTATATTCTCATCAGCTCCTCAGCCAGGAATCTGATGTTATCTTCTCAGTATTCACAGTGCCTGGAATAGTGGTTTGAGTTACCAGGTGCTCAAAACTGTTTGCTTGAAGTATGAGAAGAACATGAATGACTCTATTGCTGCTATGTTAGATCACTTCCAACATTTTTCAAATGTGACAAAAATATGAAGGATTTGGGTAAATTGCTGTAACTCAGAGAATGGCATTACCTAGTGTGAGGAAAGCATTGGTCTTATACCGTAGCTCATTCTTCCGAGTTGACACATTAAGGAAAATCTACATTTCAGACAGTCTTTTTTTTAAACTTTTTTTTCCTTTATTGATAAAGATATTACATATATGTCCTTATTAAGACAGTCTTGAGTTTCATCCACATCTCATTAAATGTAGGCTGCTCCAAGTTTGATTTCCCTTAAGAAGAGACCCTTGCCTGTCAGGATAGAGTTCCTTAGAGACTGGGGACAAAAGGAGTTGCAGGTTATAGGTTCACAAAAGGCACTGTCAAGCTGGGCAATCACAGACCTTAGAGTTAAAAGGCTGGGATCAGGCTGACTGCGCCATGTCAAGAAATAGCTGGAGCAGAGGATACCTGCCAGGACTGACTCCCCCTCTGGACACAGAGAAGATGTAAAGCAAGGAGCTACTTACAGATCTCAGTGCTCCAGAGAGTCTTACAGGAGGCCCCAGGGCGCTGTGGGTCTTTATTTAGAATAATGGGTGGGAAATTAAAATGTCCTCCAAATTATGTGAATTTTTAAAATGAGAATCTCATTTGGTTTTGAAGTGTGACTTTGCTTTTTCCTCACCAATGCTGAGAAAGACTGAACTCAGCAGGAGTGTGAAAAGGCCGCTGGCTGTCTTTGGTCTACCCACATCAGGGCTTTCTTGTGTCCAAATGTTAATGTGAACTGACAAAACACTCTTGGCACTTTAATTTTATTTTATAACAAAAAGGCAGACTGAACTTCTATGCGTTTTTTATTCCAAGTTTAATGGCTCACGTTCCTGAGGTCGGCAAGCAGATGGAGCTGAAGATGAGAATGTATAATTGCAGATTATGAAACTGCAAAATTAATATTACTTTGTGAATGTCGAGATAAGGTTTGAGAGCCAGAGGGATTTTTGAGATCACTGATCTTAAACCTCATCATACAGATGAACACTCAAGAGGCTGGGGTGATAATGTGTCCTTCTCAGATTCACAGAGCCAGCTGGGAACAACTGACATCTGATGTCCAGTCTCCTGGCACATCAACCATTCCCGCCCCTGTATACCCCACCCAGGCTCCACTATGTCCAGTAACTTCTTACATGGAAGGGGACCTAATTTATCTTTCCTTGCTTCACCTTCAAAAGTGCAAGGGTGTGTGTGTGTCTGTGTGTGTGTGAGAGGGGAGGGGTGTGTGTGTGTGTGTATGAGAGAGAGAGAGAAAGAGAGAGAAAAGGGGATGGGAGGGCAGGAGATGGAAAGGGAAAAAGAAGGAAAACAAGACAAGACAGTATTGGGGGTATATCTACAATAGTTATTTGGCTATAAATGTAGTTTAGTTCACTATTTTGAGATAATCTTTTGTTTACTTGGACCTATTAATAAAACACTGCACAAAGACCATGTAAGAATTAATCAAGAACGGCCTAACCTTACTACGTAGAGTAATAGCATTTAATTGGATGGTACATGACAGACACTCAAAATAGCAAGGGCTTCAGCACTGGAGGTCTTCGGGTAAAGGAAGAAGCCAGAGCTGCTGTGGTGCCATTCTTCCCCAATCCCTCAGGGGCCTGGCTCTCCCCATAGTTCTGCCACTCCACTTAGTGGAGCGGTGGCCCTTCCATTTTTCTTTGATGGCCAGCTGCCCTGGCTGGAGTTCACATTCACCTCTCTTGTGTGCTAAGTGGTGCCCAGAACACAATCACAGTCTGCATGTTCTGCACACATCCCTGAATGCTGGTGATGGCACATGTTCTGCCTCCCACAACACTGCGGGTGACAGCGGCACCGGATCCTATTCACAGCGTAAGAGGGATCAGCAGAGGCCCAGCCACCGGGACCTGAGTCTCTGCCGCCCACTCTCGCAAGGTTTCCGCCAGGCTAGGGGCCTCAGGTGTGGGTTCTAACCAAGGCAACTTTGCATTTTCAGGTAATCGAATTCTGCAGGTGTGTGTGATAGTGACCCTCAATGCATGGTGGCTTAAATGCAAAAAAGTTTAGTTCTTTCTCACCTGAAATCTGAAGTGCCACTTCTGCTCTCCAAGGCTGTTGGGCCCCCAAGCTCCCTCCTCCCTGGGGCTCTGCCTCCCTAACTGGCCCAACATTTTTACTTGGACCTGTTAATAAAACACTGCACAAGTCTGCCTTCGTGGCCCAACATTTCTTACACCGTGTCCCCCAGTAAGAAGGCAGACCGGGGATCCTGTCTTTGATTGTTAAGGCACAACGTGGAGATTTCACACATCATTTCTGTTCAATCCCATTATTCAGAACTTAATCTCAAGAATAAAATCATTTTTCAACATGGCTTAGTGTTCAGGCAAAACTCAGGGTTCTTATCGCTACAGGAGTCAATATCATGGAACGTGAGTTGTCACGGCCTCACTATGTAATCTTTTGAATGTTAAGCATAAATAGTTAGGAAAAAAAAACTATGATTAGTTTATTGCAGTGTGACTATACCATTTCCCTCTAAATCCCCCTTGTCTAGAATATTGGTGATACTGCCAGCAAGGAAATTACAGAAAACTCCACATCCACAACTTTAGGGTGACCTGGGCCTTTACTTCACTTTATCTTTCCTCTACGCCCCACCCCCACCCCCCGACCATGTCAGCCCAGGCTCTCCCTCTACCTGAAATCCTATTAGAGCTGTGAATAACTCCTTACTGCTCAAGGTTCACATTTTTTAATACATCTGGTTAAACTCCTTGTTTTAACTTGCCCTTTAAGCTTTTATTTCCAATGGACAGGATTTTCATGGGCGGAAAGTACAGGTCTTTTTGTAAAAATATCAAAGTCCTTTTCTGTTTTCTTTTTTTTTAAATATTTTATTGATTTTTCACAGAGAGGAAGGGAGAGGGATAGAAAGTCAGAAACATTGATCAGCTGCCTCTTGCACACCCCCTACTGGGGATGTGCCTGCAACCAAGGCACATGCCCTTGACTGGAATCGAACCTGGGATCTTTCAGTCTGCAGGCCAACGCTCTATCCACTGAGACAAACCGGTTTCAGCCCTTTTCTGTTTTCTTTTGTGCCTTAGTCTTCTCAACTGTGCTAATTTCATAGATTCAGAATCTCTGTGTTTTCTGCTGACTACCTATGCACATGGTAGATTGTTCTCTTGTGATTTTTAAATTTGAATTGTGAGTTTGTACTCAGTGGGGCTCTATCTGTGAGTGTCCTGGATGAAAATATGCCCCTGGGAGAGGGCTTTGGGTATCCCAGGAGTGATGTCAGACCAGGGCTACTTTATTGTTGGGGACAGTTCCTCCTTTGGAAATCTCAGGTATAGTAAAGCCAGCTCCAACCTTTCATGGGAGAAACCTGAAGGTTCTCACTATAAGGGGAAGAGTTTTTCTCACCAAAGGGAAAAACTTTTCTCCCCCACGAGCCAGGAGCAGACAGTTTTATTATCTCTGCTGCTGAATTGGTGTTTTACATACCCTGTCACAGAGGACATAAGCAGTCGATAAAGCTGGCTTTTGGGCTAGGGTTGGACAGGGGAGCAATTTCTTCATATCATCATGCATGTCCCAAGGCCTTATTTCCTGTGACCATTAAAATCTAAATCCCTTAGTCACTGGTTGCTAAGATAGGTGTGCCCCTTTTATCCTCTCCCTTGATTCACATAATGCAACCAAGCGAATTTCTATTCTTTCTTTAATTTTCAGTCCTTGGGCATTTCATACATTCCTGTGAGCTCTGCTATGCATTTTAAAGAAATTTAGTTTATCTTTATCCAGTCTTTCCAGGTGTTCTATAGTGAGAAGAGCTTCAGAACACCTCATGAGCCATGTTTCCATAGAGAGAAGCCAACCCACTATTTCATTCACATAGAAGCAAACCAAATTACATACTTCAACCTGGTTCATTGTAATGGGAGCCACAGACTGAAAGAAAATATTTGCAACATTTTCCACAGAATAAGGCTTAGTGTGCTCACACAACAGGGCACAGCTGGCTATGTGAGTTGAACCCCAGATGCTCTGAAGTACAAACACCAGCTTCCCTTCCTGTCTCCAGTCACTCACCCCTTCTCTGAAGCCTGGCAAGTTCTTACACCAAAGGACAGGCATCCACCGAGTTTATAGGATTGGCACTTCTGTTTTCCACCTCCAAAGAGGATAGCTTCTCAGTTAACTTCAGAGTGTATTCCTGACAATTGGTAGCAACGGTGTGGCTTCCTCATATGGCATCAACTGGTAGAAACAGACCAGAAGGAGCCAGGACAGAGAAAGTGGGAGAGCAGGCTGGACTTATTAGCATGTGGAGGAATTCCTCTGGGCTCTCCCAGAAGTAACAGGAGCAGGTGCTTGGTAGTGAGCTGATTCCAGCAATCTGCCTGGTGGCTACTGAGCTCCTATAATTGATTGGGTCCCTAAAGCTACTTTATACTACTAAGATCTGAGCCATCTGGGTGATGCTAAATATATAAAGTGCTTAAGAATAAGAAAACCTCAAATAAAAAAATAAATGAAGGAAGAATCATAAAAAGAGCAATAAAATAGATACCAAACTTAGAAATTAATTTTGCTCAACAATTGAAAAATAAAAGATAACTTTTTCATCTACCCAACTGACAAGGATATATATTTTGCCCTCTTATGTGCCTGACTGGTGGGCATGTAAGTTTGTATAAATGTTATGAAGGGAAATAGTTAGCAAGATCTTTTAAAATAAACTTACAATTTCATTCCAAATTAATTTAAAGAAGTATAAGAGAGTTGAGAGGTTTACAAAAGTTGGGGACAGAGACCATCCCTGTAGCACTCATACAGGGTAGAAAGAGGGAAGCAACATGAGTAGCCACAATAGAAGAACAATCAAAGGTCATTTCATCTACTACATGGCATGGAACCACTTGAATCTTACTGTCTTCTCACAGCCTATGGAACACATGGAACGCTGTTGATGACATTCTTATGAAAATTGTTTACAACATAATTATGTTATGATATAGGTTGTATATCAACATCTCAAGTATATAGTTCCAGCCCTGGCCAGATTGGCTCAGTGGATAGAGCATCAGACTGAGGACTGAAGGGCCCCAGGTTTGATTCTAGTCAAAGGCACATACCTCAGTTGCAGGTTGATCCAACCCCTGACCTTGATCAGGGCTCGTGTGGGAAACAAGCAATCAATGTGTCTCTCAGGGAAGGAAACCAGTCGATGGGTCTCTCTCATCGATGTTTGTCTCTCTGTCTCTCCCCTCCCTTCCACTCTCTCTAAAAATCAATGGAAAATATCCTCAGGTGAGGGTTAACAAAAAAATAATAAAGTATATAGTTCTAATATTGTTGTTTACACAAGTATGCATAAAAAAACAACAGTATGTACACAGATGAGTGGTTATTATTTTCTCCATTATGGTTTTGTGTAGTTTCTAATACTTTCACAATGCACATTGTTATCTCTACAGCCAGCGAAAAGGGCAGTGAAAGTTTTTGCTATGATTATATTGCTTGGGTTTCCGTGGCTCTAGCTTTGACTCCCGTTTTCCTGATGCACACACCTGGAGAGATGCTCGAGGACAGGAAGGCTCCGTGACCAGGCCAGCCCTCCAAGCCAGATGTTCCCTGAGCTGTTCCCCATTAAGAATTGCATTTCTCATTATTTTTTGTTTTGCTTTTCTTTTTTCTTTGCTCTGAGTCATCTCTTTCTAAGTTGTTCTGCTAGTTAGTAATTTCATCACTCTTCATATCACTCCTGTATATATTAGGTTAAACCAGATGAAAGTGCCAATATTTTGCAATATTTTATAACTAGAGGTCCAGTGTACAAATTTGTGCATGGGTGGAGTCTCTTCAGCTGGGGCCATCTTGCCCAATCCCGACTGGAGCCAATGGGAGCCAGCCAGGGAAGGACCACAGGAGGATGGCCAGCTGGCTGGGGAGGGACCATGGGAGGGCTCCAGGGTGTGTCCAGCCCTCTTGCCCAATCCCGATCAGCTGAACTCCAGCAGCAAGCTAACCTACTGGTCAGAGCATCTGCCCCATAGTGGTCAGTGCATGTCATAGTGACTGGTCAAGTGGTCGACCTATTGGTTGACCAATTAGTTGGATACGTAGCATATTACACTTTTATTTTATATGACTAGAGGCCTGGTGCACAAAAATCATGCACTTGGCGGGGGGGGGGGGGAGTGTCCCTCAGCCCAGCCTGTGCCCTCTTGCAGTGTGGGGGCCCTCAGAAAATGTCCAACTGCCATGGAGGTGGGAAAGGCTCCCGCCACTGCCACTGCACTCACCAGCAGTGAGTCTGGCTCAGGCTTCTGGCTAAGTGGAATTTCACCTGTGGGAGCACACTCACCACCAGGGGGCAGCTCCTGCGCTGAACATCTGGCCTCTGGTGGTCAGTGCATGTTATAGGACCAGTCGTTCCGCCATTCAGTCAATTTGCATATTAGCCTTTTATTATATAGGATTGACCTGACTGGGGTAGCTCAGAGGTTGAGCATCAACCCATGAACCAAAAAGTCACCAGTTTGATTCCTGGTCAGATCATATGCCTGGGTTGTAGGATCTATCCCCAGTAGAGGGTGTGCAGGAGGCAGCAGACTGATGATGTTTCACTCTCATTGATGTTTCTATTCTCTCTATCCCTCTCCTTTCCCCTCTCTCTAAAATCAATAAAGACATATTTTTTTACAAAAAGAGAAAATAATATTTTACAATAGAAAGTACTTTCAACTAGTTTAACCTACTTTGATTATATCTCTTCCCCATTTAGTAAAAAATCTTTTTCCTGATTGATTAGAAATTCTAGTTAATTGGTTGCACCACATAGACAGTGGTGCTGGGCAGAGTTCCATGGGCTCTGAGCAACAGGACTACAGACTGGTTGATTGTTACTTAGGTGTTTTTAGAATAACATTTTTCTATTAATCTAAAACACCAATTTAGAGAGTCAGTGTGGCGTACTGACAGAGAATAGGCTTCATCTATAACAATAAAAGCATAATATGCTAATTAGACTGGACCACCTTTCAGACAAAGCTGCCGCAGTGGGGGCCGAGGCAGGGGCAGCTGCTGCTGCAGCAAGAGGCCAAGCTCCTTGCACGAATTTTGTGCACCCAGCCTCTAGTGCATATATAAAATAACCATTTTCTCCTGCCTTCAATTTAAAAGAATAAGCCTGGGGGGAAAAAAAAAACACAACTTTCACATTTTATACATTGATTAGATTTGCAGGGTATTTAAAAAATAAATTTTAATTCAAAATGTTAAAACCTACTTATAAATTGGAAATAATGCAAAAACAGAAAATCCAAATTAAACATACATACTTCATGCTGGCATAGAAGAACCAGGCATCTCAAATTATTCTTGGAGACCTCCAAGTAGAATAAACAAAATGTTAATCTAGAAAGAAAATCAGAAACATGTTAGCAGTTCCTTGGCAATGATTAGAAGTGGGTCATATAATCACTATTTAATATAACCTTCATTGCCTTTGTAACAGTATACTGGTTTTAATCTTGGTGTAAGACATATTATTCTCTTGGAACCACAGTGAAGACAGAAAGTACTTCTCAGGCGGGCAGTGGGGATGCACACATCTGAAATTCAAAAGAGGGTTTTGGGGGTCTTTACTGCAGAGAGGATTTGGCAGGATGAGAGGAGAGATGAGTAAGAGCCCCAGTGCTCAGAATTGGGGGGGAAGGGGGAACCAACAATGGACTCAGGAGGGCCCAATGGGCCAGGAAGGAAGCTAGGAGCACTCAGCATCCTGGAGGCCAGGAGAAGGAAGGAGGCCCAGGAAGAGGAAGAAATCAGCTCTGTGGACGCTGCTGAAAAGTTGACTGGATAGAGATGCACCCACTGGATATAACCATGTGAATCCATGACAGCGGCTCTTGGGTGTGGAGGAGCAAATGAGAGAAGATGAGGGAAGAAATGGAAGAGTGTCGGCTCTTTTTAAAGTTTTGCTGCACAGGGTGGTGGTCATGGCTTGAATTCTAACATGTGTGAACAGAAAAAAAAACAATAAAGAGGCCTAGTTAACTGAATATTTAAATGTAACTAACACGCTGTTACAGAAATAATGCTATATCCTCATTTCTCGAAAAAGATACATTTTTTTTTCTTTTCCCTCCTCCTGCCCTCTAAGATCTGTCAGACTGTTCCATTTATCCATGCTTTTGGTCCTATTTTGTTTGTCAGTTTGTTTTTTAGATTCCACATATCAGTGAGATCATACGATATTTCTCTTTCTCTGACTGGCTTATTTTGCTTAGCATAATAATCTCCAGTTCTTTCTTTTTATAGCTGCACAGTATTCCATTGTGTATATGTACCACGGCCATTTAATCCATTCATCTACTGGGCTATTTGCAGATCTTGGATATTATAAATAATGCTGCTATGACCATTGGGTGCATATATTGGTGTTTCAGGATTCTTAATATATATATATACACACACACACACACACACACCAGAAGTGGGATTGTTGAGTCAAAAGGCAGTTTCATTTATTTTTTAAATTTCTTAAAATATATTTTTGTGGATTTCAAAGAGGAAGGGAGAAGGAGAGAGAGAAAGAGAATCACTGATTGGCTGCCTCCTGCATGGCCCCCTCTTGGGATTGCACCTACAACCCAGGCATGTGCCCTGAGAATTGAACCATGAACTCCTGGTTCAACCACTGAGCCATGCCGGCCAGGCAAGGCAGTTCCATTTTTAATTTTTTGAGGAAACTCCATCCTCTTTCCCATAGTAGCTGTAACCATCTGCATTTCTACCAACAGTGTACTAGGGTCCCCATCTCTCCACATCCTCTCCAGAAAAGATGCTCCATCCTCATACCTTGACAAAGATACTTTTGATACAAGATGTTAGCATTAGATGAAACGGAGTAAAGCATGCTAGGACTCCTCTGAAGATTTTCTTACAATTGCTTGTGAACCTACGATTGTTGCAAAATGTACCTCAAATGTTATTGGGACAAGGACCCGCAATGTTAAAAAGTGGGACTTTTGTGAATAACCTGGGCGGCTAGCCTTGAGTTTGACGTTAAGACTCCTGGGAGCTCTGCCTCAGATCTGGGAGAAAGGGAGACACTGCCCATGTAATCGGCAAGGCCCCTCTTTCAAAACAGATTAAGCATTTCAAGATGTGGACAGCAGAGCCTTGAACCCAGCATGGAGGCACCTGAGCACGGGCACCATGGGACTTTCCAAGTTGCACAGTCATTCCAGCGCAGGTCCAGGGCTTACCTGATGAACTTCCCCCAGCACCACTGCCTCACCCACGTGTGGTGAACTAGGGAGTGGGGGGCTTGAAAGGTGTCAGCAAACATTAAAAATGCAGTTCAGAAATGTTATTTCACAGTCTTGCCCTCTTAAAATCTTTGTGACACCTACCTGGTGGTTGCATTTAAACTTTCACCTCACACCCATATCCCTAGATCTCTGTACTGAGCTCTATTCCCCACCCCAGGCCACCTATCACCTCACAACAAACCATACACTTTACTTTTAAAACTAAAATAACTTTGTCACCAGAAAGTAAGCTTCCTAAGCACAGGAATTTTCATCCATTTGGACTTCTTTAAAATACAAACTTTGCAACGTTATGTAACACTAAGGTTGTATCAGCATCTTTCTGCTTCTGGCCCTAGGCTGTATAGAAACACTCACAAAGCTAGGAGGGCTGGAATTGTCGCTGGTAAAGTGTAAAATGGGAAGCAGTGAGACCTAGCTGGTTTGGCTCAGTGGCTAGAGCATCGGCCTGCAGACTGAAGGGTTCCAGGTTGCATTCAGATCAAGGGCACATGCACAGTTTGCTGCAGGAGGCAACCAATCAATGATTCTCTCTTATCATTGATGTTTCTATCTCTCTCTCTCCTCCCTTCCACTCTGAAATCAATAAAAAATACATTAAAAAAGAAAGCAGTGCACCTTAGAGGAAAAGAGTAGGCAACTGAGCAGAGAATAGGCAACATTTAAAAGTTGATTTCACAACACAGTCATCAGACCCCACTGTGTACACATTTTAACTCAAGACTCTCAAGTAGCTCTCACTCTGTTAAAGTGGACAGTGATTGGCTCCACCAGGGGAACCTAAGATTCAGGGATTGTCTGGAGGGACTTCCCCTCCCCCACGCCTCACATGCCCTCCTCCCTGCCTCACATGCCCTCCTCCCTGTGCTTGTGGAGTGATGGGGGTGGGGCAGGTGGGGATGGAAAGAAAGGCTGTTACAGAAGAAATGCCCAGGCTCCTGGAAGGAGGTAGGAGAGGCAGTGAAAGTAGACTGTATCTCTTTCCCAGGACCCCTGAGCACCAGGCCTGATCCTCAGAGTCTGATTAGTGTGAGAGCTAAATACAACAATAATACTTTTCCTCCCACCTTCCAAGTTGTAGCTGGGTTAGTAATCAAATGAACAGAGAGAGATTACCAGGAAAAAAAATCAAAGTTTTAATGCATGGGCAAGGAGAATTCACATGAGCACAACAATTCCGAAGACAGTGAGACAGCATGGAGTATATAAGGAATTTTGAACCAAAGAGAAAGGGGGATGGGAGGGTGTCTTAGATTTCAGAAGTGAGACTGGGCAATTTACAGGTAGTTGAGGAAGCTTGTGTCACACATGGAAGGAAAATTCTTGCTAGGGGACTCAAAAACAGGGGGACCCAGAGAGTTGTTAGCTAACTGACCCCTGCCTGAAGTTCTCTATTTACCATACTTAATTCAAACTAGGCTATTCAGGCTAAGGTGAACATCCTAAAATTTCCTTCCTGAAACAGGAAGATTCCTATCTGAATCTCTTGGGCAAGAAAGGGGAAGGGTTAAAGGTTCTGAGTCTTTTATTTCTTAATAACCAGCTAAAAGTCAGAATCCCAGAAGGCAGCTCCAAGGTGGCAAAACTTTGGTCTTCTTTCTCAGGAGGAATGGGCTTTAGGTCTCATTTCAGTTTATGGATAAAATTAGTCTCATGTCATTTCCTCTTTCTTCTGATGTCCAGGTTTATTAATCTTTAGATATAGGGGATGAACTGAATGAAGGTCTCCTTTTGGGATAGCCATGTTTTGTGATATTATCATCATAATTAGCTAGTTAATATCCTTTATAATAAAAGCCTAATATGCTAAGTGTCTGGGTCATCTGATCATCTACTAAACCAATCAAAGCATAATATGCCACTGATATACTAAGGCCACTCAACCACTTGCTGTGACATGCAATAACCACCAGGAGGCAGACACTCTGATCAGCAGGTTAGCTGGCTGCTGGGGTCTGGCCAATCTGGACTGAGCAAGATGGGCTGGACATGCCCTGGAGCCCTTCTGAAGTCCCTCCCTGGCTGGCCAACCTTCTGCATCCCTCCTTGGCCCCGATCATGCACCAGTGGGGTTCTTCGGCCTGGCTTGTCCTCTCTCACAATCTAGGACCTCTTGAGGGAAGTCGGAGAGCCAGTTTTGGCCCTATCCCACAGGCCAGGCCCAGGGAGTCCACTGGTGCATAAATTTGTGCACCAGGCCTCAAGTTAATAATGGGAAAAGAGGAAAGGGAAGGCTAGGCATTATAAGCATGGTCATCTGAGCAACTTCATCAGGAGGGGCAGTTTCAATTCCCCAGGGAAATACCAGTCCATTCCCTATAGATCACTGGGGGAAGGGATCAACAAAGGGACGATGGGCGAATGTGCAGTGAAGCCTGGGAAGCAATGTATTGGCCCAATCAAAAGTGTGAAAAATCTTGACTAGTTAACTTGTTAGTTTGAAGAGGCTCCTGGCTAAAATCCCAAGACAAAGAGTTCCCTTTCTCTTGTTTGCTCATACACTCTCTTGCTCAGGACCCACACTTATACACAATGGACTGCAGCTGGGAACACAAACTAAGCTATCCAGATGCTGGACTGGACTGGACTTTAATATGAAGCAGAAATTCTGGGCAGTGGCCCTAATTCTGACCCTGCTAAAGACAAGATTGGACTTCTTCCATGGCAAGAGGAACATAAATGGGAACTTGGGGGGTAACCCCCTTAATTTTACACCATCAATAAAGCTTTTGGGGGGGCGTAGGAAATTCTCTTTATGGCACCCCAAAAACTCCACTTCCACTGATAATAATATGTCTACCCTTTCTGATCCAACAGAGTAAGTTCTACCTACTATCAATGTAAGAAATGTCGAAACCTGTAGGAACTTTTATGAATTTATTTGAGCCAAACTGATGATAATTTCCAGGAACCAAAATTTCAACAGATGGGGGTAAGTAAATGTTTGCAAGCACGAGAGTGCACTGGAATAGCTTGTATTATTATTGTCAACTATTGGCTCCTTCTTATAGTAAAAGGATTATCCTTCTCTCCCCCCTCCCCTCCCCCACCCCAACCTCCACTTGAACTTGTGACTTGCTTGGGCTGACATGTAAGCTGACAGGATAAATGCTACAACAGAGCTGTTTTTTTGTTGTTGTTGTTTTGTTTTGTTTTTCCCTCCTCTTTGAGGAGAGGTGTTTACATCACCTCTCTCTTTCTTTCCCTCAGCCATGCCCATGGCATGTCCACAAAAGGGGCTGCTTTTCCCAATTAGGTCCTAAAATAAAGATACATGAAGCCAACCACAGATGACATCAAATGTGAGTGAGACATAAACCAGAGACCCGGGGGTTATTTCTGCAGCAAAATATAGTGAAAACTGACAGAGAGATTCTGGAATTATGCAACCCTTTGTTTAGTTGATTATTCACATAAGGAGAGTAAAGCAATGCTGAGCCTACGAAGCATCAGGTCAATATGGTTAAAAGATTTTGTCAATTAAAGTTGAAAGAATCTGAAAGATGAAGACTTGGCCGCATGTAAACAAAACATCTGGATCACAGACTGAAATGTGGGCCAAAGTGAAGATGTTGCCCTCCCTGCTATTGTCTGACTGTAATCATCATGTTATAAAAGTTCTTAATGCTTTTGAATTTAGGAGAGTCCTGGTAATTAGAACGTGCTTGCACTCTACATAACCATAATATGTGCTGCATGTAATTTTCTCTGGGAGTAATCAAAACTGACTACTTCAAAGATGAAGCAAAATTTAAAAGGTGGTGTTAGCTGAGTATCCGTTAATGTGGAGTGGGATGTCTACCCATAACTGATTCAAATGGCATTTGGTTTTTCCCCTGTTTTATATAATTCAGTTTTAGAAGGAATATGACAGACTGATAGTCTGTGTTCTTTCTGTTCCTCTTTTTACCCCAAATAAAAACATGAAGACGTCAACAGATTCCTATAAAAGAAAACAGCATTAAAATCCACATATTCAAAGTCATTTGTATAAACTGCAGGGAAAGCTGTTGCCCTCCTGTGAGCAGCGGGTTCTGAACAGAAGTTGGAGGAAGCCTGTCAGTGTGCTTGTTAGAGCATCAATAACCCTGGCCTTCGGGAAGGAAGGCTGAATGAAGACGGATGGGTGGCGAGCCCCGGCCAGTCAGGCTCTTCCACTGCCAATCGTGGATGCCAACACACTGGCCAAGGCTGCACTACCCGAGTGCAATTAACAGATGCCACGGCCAGAACACCGGCTCCTCGTCCCAGTCAATGCCATCACTCTGACTTTGGTGCTAACTCCCACTCATTTTAATAATATGACATGTTGCTCTTTGTTTAGCATGCTTTCTCTCTCCTCTCTTCTCTCCCCTCCCCTCCCCTCCCCTCCCCTCCCCTCCCCTCCTCTCCTCTCCTTTCCTTTCCTTTCCTCTTCTTCTTCTCCCCTCCTCTCCTCTCCCCTTCCCTCCCCTCCCTTCCTTCCTCTCCCTTTTCCTCTCCCTCTTCCTCTCCCTCTCCCTCTCCTCTCCCTCTCCCTCTCCCTCTCTCTCTCCCTCTCCCTCTCCCTCTCCCTCTCCCTCTCCCTCTCCCTTTCCTCTCCCCCACCCTCTCTGATACATGCTGGAATGACAACATTTTCCAAAGAGTCCTCTGTTGTCATCCATAATTTGCTTGTGCCAGTTTCAGGCATTTATAATGGCAGGTGTTCAGAAAGTTAGCATGTGTGAGTGGAGAACTGACAGTAAAGAGGCACATTCAAATCTCTCAAAGTCAGCAGGAAAAATTTAAGCACACACATACCTTAGGTCTATTTTAACATTTTACATTCCCTTAAACATAGAATATAAACCTACCATTCCTTAATTTATGTAACTTTTGATATCTATCTATTTGACCTCTGTTTTATTAAGACAATATTAGCAACTATAGGAAATAAACCCAACATTTGGTTGTTTAATATAATGGCTTTGTTTTGTGTTGTTTGTTTGTTTGTTTGTTCATGTAACAGTCTGATGAAAAATTCCTGGTCACTTGGCAATTTTCCTCCAACTTGTGATTCAAAGACAGTAACACCTTCCATGCTGTCGTGTCAACACCCCTGGTGCTGTGACTGAACCACCCCCTTCAACTCCCCAAGTATCTATCCTGTTTCTAGCCAACAAAAAGGCAAGAAGACGGTGGGGAAGGCTTACCTGCCTATTAAATAGCCTGGCTAAAATGCAACACCCATCACCTGCACTCACACCTCATTGGAGAGAACAGGTTTATGGCCAGACCCAGACATAAAGCTGAGCAGGAAGATGTCCTAAATTGGGCAGCCACCACCAAAAACATCTCTAAATTGTGGGAGAAGGAGCACCATTCTGGGGTCATAACTAACCTCCTCTGCCACAATCACTTTGTGGGGTAATAGATTTTAAACATTGTTTCCCCTATATTTAAAAACACTGACCTCATTTTATGTCAATGTTTTGTTGATTCTATTTCAAAATCCAAGGGGTAGCTTCTATGTACAGCACTGAGTTATTAACCATCTAACTCCATCTTTCAATTTTTTAAAAATATTTTTATTGCATCTTTTGATTTAAAAAATGTTTCTATTGATTTTAGAGAGAGGGGGAGGGAGAGAGATAGAGAGTAGGAAATATCAACGGGATGCCTTGTGCTGACTGGTTACCTCTTGGGTCATGGGTCGATGTTCAACCATTGAACCAACCCAATCAGGCTGACTCCATCTTTCTATACAAACAACTGATACTCTAGTTTTTAAAACATGGTTGTGTAACGCTTGTAAATGAAAATTCATCTAATATTGCTGGGTCCACTTGTAGAGTTTCGATCTATACTGTCTATACTGAAATTTGGGGGTTGAGCACAAACATGTCATCCAAATCACACACTACTCTCAGACACCATAATAATATTAAATCTAATCATCTCATAAACATATTCCCCAGAGAAGAATCTGATAATTTATAATAATCTCATTCACTCATTCAGAAATACTCATTATTTTCTGATCAGATGCCAGACACAAAATTTCATTTTATATTTCTGCAAGGGTAAATTATGTACATTAATTACCTATAACCATCCTATATAATAAAAGAGAAACATGCAAATTTGACCGTACCTTTGCTCCTGATTGGCTATACTATCAGCCAATCAGGAGTGGGGGCGGGGCCAAGTGGCACTAGCGCCCGGGCCCCAGGGGTGCAGATGAAACAACAGTGGTGGCGAGTGCCCAGCCCCCGGGTGCTGTGAGGGGAAGCAGCAGCAGCAGCAGCAGTGGTGGTAGTGGTGGCAGCAGCAGGGAATGCCCAGCCCCCGGGCACTGTGAGTGGAAGTGGTGGCAAGCGCCCAGCCCCTAGGGCCAGGTAGTCACAGGCAGCCAGGGCTGAGCTGAGCAGGGCAATGACTGGGTGCCCAAGACCTAAAGCCTCACCAGAGCCTTTAGGCCTTGGGCAGGCTGGGGGTGAGCCATCAGTTGGACATCCCCTGAGGGCTCCCAGTATGTGAGAGGGGGCAGGTTGGATTGAGGGACCACCCATCCCCAGTGCACGAATTTCGTGCACCGGGCCCCTAGTTTAAAATACAAATTTGCTAAGGATTTGCCAAAGGGAAACAAACTATATTAACTGATTTTCCCTCCAATATGTCAACCCAGTTATTTATTTCTTCAAAAGGCTGTGGCTTATTGGTCAACCAGGGAGCCATTCTCTCAGCAGTGCTCTATGTATTAAAGTGTGAACATTTAGCTGGTTTTCCAGATTTTCACAACAGACCCAGAGACCCACATCTTCACCTCCCTCCCCACAACTCCTATTTTTAAAGTTCTTCTTTTTATTTTTTAAAATATACTTTTATTGATTTCAGAGGGGAACGGAGAGAGAACATAAATGAGAGAGAACCATTGATCAGCTGCCTCCTGCATAGCCCCTACTAGGGACTGAGCCTGCCACATGGGCATGTGCACTGACCATGACCTCCTGGTTCATAGGTTGACCTTCAAGCACTGAGCCGAAACAGCAGGGCCCCCAACTCCTTCTTATCACTTACACTCGTCCCAGGGATGCATTGCTCCTGAAGCCCTTTTGGGGGAAAGGGATGAAGCCATTGTTTGGACAAAAGCTTACATTCTCACCCCCATGAGGCGGGAAAGAAGCCTATACTTATGACTGTATAATAAATCAGATTGGTTTCCAGTTTTGTTTTGTTTGTTAATTTGGTGTTGTTTTAAACCAAACTGAGGGAGAAATTAATTGAATTGCCATCTAATAGAGCATTAAAAGTAATTTTTAATGATAGACTATACTATAATTTCTGGAGAGTAGCTTGGAAGAGCTCAAAAATTGAGTGATACTGTTATAACAATTTTCTTCCTTTTCCATTTATTTATGTGGTTGAATTCTGTAAGTTCTGGAAGTTATAAAACTGAAAAATACAAATCAAATAGAATTTGAATCTTTTTTTCATTTTAGTAATAATATTCAAGCAAAGACCTATACATTAATAAATAAATAAATAAACAAACAAATAAATAAATAAGTAAATAAGAAGGAAAAAATTACCCATCTAACTAAGGATGACTTTTTCCATAAAATGTTATGTTCTTTCATATAATTATCAAAATTTGTGAGACATTTTTATTTTTATTCCATTATGCAATGGTAATTATTGTAATGGTAACTAAATCCAGAAGTAATTATTCAAAATGTGGAGCAGGGTATTTAAAATATCATTGGTATTTTAGAAGATTAGCTTTAAATGGATTCCCATGTTTATATTGTAGAAAAGTATAATGGAAATGCAAATTTCATGAGCAAAAGAAATGATGTAAAACTTCTCTTGCAAAAAGACAAGTTTATTCATGTAGTTTAAAAACAGTTGATGATGGATATCAAGTCACTTTAGAATTTAGATACATTAGAGATATTTTTAAAAAGAAAATATTAAGGCTTTACTGTAAGTTTTCAATGTTTAACAGGACATTTGAAAGTACAGTCTTGCAATTATTTAAATTTATGGTAAGAGATTTGGGGTATTAACCTATACATGTATGAAGGGAAACAGTCACATAACATTCTTTTTGGAAAAGTATTTGAAAATATCAATCATGGTGTTGATGTATTTCCACATTGTCATGCACCAGATTGGACTAAATGTACACAATGGGATGACAGACAGATCTTCTACCTCTTAACACAAAACTCCTGAGCTAGAGACATATCACACTTTATAAAGATGATGTGGTCCCTACACCACAGAGTATTGAACATCCTGTCTTAGGTTAAGACTGGCCATAAACTCTTTGCTACTTCTCTCATAGAGAGGTTGTTCTTGTCCTTGAATCTGGGTGGGCATGTGACTTGTTTGGGCCACTAAAGGCAGTGTAAGTGATACTGTAAACTGAGCTGGTGCCTGAGGAAATCCGTAGCTTTTCTTCCATCTCCTTGTAGTTCACCCTCTCAAAATCCAACTGCAATGATGAGAAGCCCAAATGGAGTCACATGAAGAAGGTTGTCGGGGGAGACTTGAGACATCTCATCTCAAGGCCCAGCTCAGGCCCAGCTCAGGTCCAACTCAGCCCCACCTTGAGTCAGCCATGTCAAAAGGTCTAGCCCAGGTGAACTTCCAGAGGACAACAGCCCACAACTGACACCAGGTGGAGTAGAAGAACAATCTGGCTGAGCCCATCAACCCATAGAATCATGAGAGATAATAAATGGTTATGATTATTGTAGACTTAAGTTTGAGGGTCATTCATTGTATAGCAATTAGATAATTAATATACACCACCAATGGAGGACAGCACCTTAGACTCAAACACATCAATACTTCTGCAGAAAAATTAGAAAGTCACAACATGAAATAATAAAGAAGATCAATAGCCTCACATCAGTTCATGTCAAGTTTTTACTAAAAAGTGTGAGGTCATTTTTGTTGTTGTATGAATTATAAATAGAATGGTTTTTGGAGCATTTGAATTTGAGGATTATGGGTCTGTACAACACACTTTCTGAGTTTAAATCTGACCTATAGTTTGAAACCTGGCTGAAATCTTCTATTCTCCAGAAAACTATCACAAATAACTCTTATCACAGGTTCCCTGTCACCTTATAGCCATTAGCATACACTCAGAAGCACCTTTTTCATAATTTTTTGATTTTGTTAATCCTCACCTCAGGATATGTTTCCATTGATTTTTAGAGGAATTGAGGTGGAGAGACAGAGACAGAGAGAGAGACATCAATTGGTTGCCTCCTGCACACACCCCAGCTCTGGACTGAGCCTGAGCCTGCAACCAAGTACCTGCCCTTGACCAGAATCAAACCGGAAACAATTCAGTCCACCAGCAGACGCTCTATCCACTAAGCCAAACCAACTAGGGCTGTGTCTTTTCTTATTGCCACATTAGGTCATAAGCTGCCCCAAGGCAGGACAAGCCTTGAGCTTTGCACCCAAACACATCTACAAGGTAGAAACTTGCCATTCTCAGTGTTCCAATGTCTCATCTTTCCCTTATGATACACATTTACAATAATCCCCCTCTTGTAGATAAAGAAACTGAGGCCCAGAGAGATTAAGGCAAAAGTCACACAACTAATGAATTCCAATGCCTGGATTTGAACCCAGGCAGGTGAGCTTTGTAGCACTACAAATGCATTTTAATATTTTGGACACCCATCGTCTGAGCTTCTAAACCAACAGTTTTTTCTCAAGTGAAAGGAGCTTATATATGAACCTATGCTTTTTTTTTCTACTACAAAATTGAATACATTTCATGAATCTTTATAAAGCACCAAAATACTGTATTGGTTACTCAAGGTAATGTAAAGATGACTGATTACCCATGGGAATCACTCTGAAGTCAAATATACAGATATAAAAATACACATTGCTCAATTTTGTTGAATCCTTGAATGAATAAACTAGGAGTATGATTTCCCCAGCTCACTTGTCAAGGAGCTCACAATCCCCTTTATTAAGAATATAAAACATGCACTCATTAAAGTAGGTGCTCTTATTAAAAACAGCACAGTCCACTGAGAGCACAAAGTATAAGATACTTAAGTTTTAATAACAATCAAAGTATGCCCAAGTAATGCTTATCAAATATAAGCTTGACTAAAATATTTCTTCTCTTTATACCTTTTCTTATTCTTCCCTCTAGGATGACACAGACCTCACCATTCCTCTTGCTCCCAGTGCCCCATCCATTCCAATTCTACAGCCTTTCTCAGTCCTGCTTAATTCTGCTGTCCTTATGTTTGTGTCACCAGGACGCTTCAACCTGGGAAGGTTAATAATAACTGTCCACCTCTGGACTAACTGACTCAGGAATCTTCCCTCCTCATGAGCTTTCCATGTTATAGCCCTGCCTTTACAGAGGCCAGATTCTTTTTCTTCTAATCATTTACAAATCAGCAAAAATAACCACAAACCATTGAAATGACCTGCAAGTGGGCCCCTAAGCAAGTGTCACCAATGTGCAATGCCCTGGGGTTATGATATAGGATGTTGAGAGACTGGACAATGCTCCATGTTTCCAAAGTTGTAGATTTGGGGCCTGCCACAAGTAATTGGCCTCCTTATTTTGGGAGCAAACACTTTTTGAAGGGAAACCTACATTTCACTTGCTAAATCATGTAAAACAAGGTGGAAGAGAGAAAAGATTCAATGAAACCATCACCTGAGGATGGAAAAGAGGTACTAATCTCTCCCCCATAAAACTGTTAAACCACAATTATGATGAAGTTGAATGATTAGGAATAGTCTCTCAGATTGAAAAATCAGACAGCTTGATCACTGAATTGTAATAACAATCTCTTGGTTTTTGAATTGTTAGAGGCTGAACTTTTAAGTTGATGCTTTTGTATTAGTATTTGAACATAGCTTCGTATATAAATGCACATTTTGCTATTTTTAAATGGTTAACCTCCAGAGCATATTTAGATTCATGCAGAGGGCATATATTTAGGTAGTATTATTGATAAAATATTTGTTACCCTGGAAGACTTTTCTAAAATAAGACTTCTTCCATTTCAAAACCTTAGATTTTCCCATCATAAAGGTTAATTGCGTTGATGGTGAAAACCATCCTGTGATTTGCTGCAGATTTGAGTTTTTGTGCATGGTTGATAGTGATATGTCCATGCTGGACTTGCCAATTGCTCCTTGAGAACTTGACCCAAGGGTCTGGGAAAGTTAATAATAACTGCCCACCTCCGCTCAATCGCATCTGCCTCTGTCCCAAGGTCAGGCCACAGCCAGGCCCTCTGTTTCTCCCACCTGCTCCGGGAAATGAAAGGGGTGTGAGACACAGTTGCCCTGACAAAGTTACTCCACCAATGCAGGACTTTTGTAACTTGTTATCTAATAAAGGCAGCTTCTGCATTTTTCCAAATGATCAGCTCCCAGGGTCCAGGGGCCATAACCAGTTAACATAAGTAGTTAGCTGGTGCTGGGCCTCCCCTGCACTCCGGGGATGTGGGCTGGGACTAAATGACAGGGATGAGCAGACAAGAAGTGCATTAGACCTGTGTTTGCCCACTTACATTAGGCAGTCCATTCTGTGGTTGCTCTACACCCAGGGTCAGGAATGATCACAAATTAATTGCATCAAGGTGCGGGAGGACGAAGGACAAGATTGCTTCACCAGCTGGAAATGGCACCTTGATGAAGTAGCTGGCCATCCCCCACTTCCTGGACAGCCAGCTGATTAGGTATACATCTTTGCTGTCAAAGGCTGTTTGCTTTCTGCAGAGATGGCTGCAAACTCCTCTTACCCATCCCGGCAGGGACCTGGTTGGGGTATGGATGGGTGGAGTGAGCTGTGTGAAAGACCAGATGGATTAGTTTCTTCCTTTAAGCCTGAAAGTTTACAGTTTTTAACAGAATAATCCAAGGAATCATGATAATACTGTTTTGTGTGTATCCTTTAAGAGGAGCTTGGGCTGCAGTGTACAGAAAGCCCACATTGGCAGTGGTTTACACAAGACAGGAAAGCTGCCCAGAGGCAGACAGTGAGGGCACGCATGGTGTCTTCAAGACACAGGATTCGTCCACCAATACCTTTGCTACCCCCCAAATGTGTCCCATGACCGCAGAGTCCCAGATGGATGCCAGAGCCCCAAGCCCGCCCAGCCAGAGTCTGGGAGGAAGCCTGTGAGCGTCCTTCCTTTAGAGAGACTTCTGAGGAGTTGCACAAAGCATTCCTGTTTACATTTTCTTGGCCAAAATGGGTGGCCACATTTGGCTTTGGTGGACATGGGTTTAAGGGCAAAGAGGTTAGAAAAAAACATTGGGGTTCTTATTACTGAGGAAAAAGGGGGAAGTGGATACTGAGTGGCAACGACCAGTTTGTACTGCATATCATTATAACCTCTTTCCATGTGAAGTCCTTTCACTAGGGATGATTTTTGGAAAACAATTTTCATTTTCAAAGCGGTAATTGTATAACCCTAGAAACTAAATAAATGAAGAACCTTTGCCTATCCATTGTGATGATACAAAGAATTACATCCTGGCTAGAAATGATTTAAAATCCTATACAATGTACTAATTATATATTGGATCATCAAATTTCTAAAGAACCTTAAATATTATAAAGATAACCATAGAATTAAAATAGAATGTTCATTTTGTTTAAAAGAAAAAAGAAAAACAGCAAATACTCATGAGAGGAAATTCTATTGATTTGTCTCGAACTTCCAAAACTCAAATCACTAAAACGTTTTGTATGAGGATTCAAGTCATAGAAAAAGTAAAGTTTGTTTATTTGGAGAGGGGGCTACCTCTATTTCCCTAAACCCCGCCCCGCCCTAAATACACACAAAATCAGTATGTATTTTGAATTCTAAATCTAGTTGCTATGGCAACTACAGTAATGACACTCAATTTCATGCTGGTTCCATTCGTGTGTTGTGTTTTCTTTCTTTCTTTCTTTTTTTTTTAAAGGAAAGGGTGTATTTTAGTCCCAGGGAGACAGGGATGATGGATAGAGTCTCAGGCTAGAGGTCAGAAGACTGGTTTCTATTCTCAGCTTCTAGCATTGATTTGTGTGGCTTTGGGCTAGTTACTTCAATCCTTTGGTTTTATATCCACTTTCTACAAAGCTCAGCTACTTACATTGGGTATGTACTCCTCATAATGGAAAGTATTAATTGGGAGATTTTCTGTGAAAGGCCTTGAGGTCCTCACATTTTGAGGACTGTCCATCCTAACTTCGCAGTGTAGGTGACTCCTCTCCATCCCACAGTCAAGTGTGGTCCACACAGCCAGGACATTTGGTGAGTCCTTTGCTTGGTGAGTCCTCTCCTCACACCAGACATCTGAGAAACTGCAGATGGGGCACCTTCAAAACTTCAAGAAATTCTTTGGATTCAGTTGCATTTAAATTATAAGAAACCCATTTATAGCCCATTTGCAGCCAAGGCCTGGGAAAGCAGGTTTTCCAGGTCACTCTGTGTGGAATTAGACAAAAGCAAGGGAGTTCAACCAAAGCTCTGGCAAGTTCAATTACAATTCTCAGCTCTGGGTTGAGCTGCGAACGAAGAACACCTGGGGTTGTCCACTGCTGGCACAGAGCAGGCGTTTTCATCTGCCACACACATGTGCCGACTGCGTTTCTCCTGCCCATTCTGAATGGATCTCCTGACACATTTGAACATTCGGTGAGACTGTCAATTGCTCTATTACCATAAAGTTCAGAGATGAAACAACTCATGTCAAAATTACCCAGGCTGCTAGGAATGTTTGGGTTCACTTAGAAACTGTGAGACGGCCTGCGTTTCCATGCCTGGAAAACCAACCTTTTGAAATATTTGAGAAGAAGGGGAATATGTGAAGAGCCAAGGTGATAACAACCTTGCACAGAATCTAACTGCTGCTCATGAAGCAAACCACAGGCAGGGCACAGGGCTCATAAACATGTTAAGTCCTGAGGACTGTTATGGTATTTGAGACCAAAACTGAATTCACTTTCGGGCATCCACTTTCGAGCCAAACAGATCTGGACTAACTCTTTTCAGTTTTTACTATTGAGGTAATCTTTAGCAAATGGCTTCATCTTTCTGAGCCTCAGTTTTCCCATCTGTAAAATGAAAATAATGGCTGCCTCCTAGGGTTGAGAGGGTTAGAGAACTTAATGGGTCAGAACGCAATTAGGTTTAAACATTGTAAATTCTGCAAAAGGTTATTTCCTTGGTGTTTACAAGTTGTGTCTCCATGGAAGCAGGAGGCACGCCTAGGTGGGTGGCAGGATTGTATGCTCTTGCTCTAACAACTTTGATGCCCTCCTTCCAGTTTTGGTGAAACATACTAAGTCCGTGGTCAGCAAACTGCAGCTCGAGAGCCACATGCGGCTCTTTAGCCCCCTGAATGTGGCTCTTCCACAAAAGACCATGGCCTGGGCGAGTCTATTTTGAAGAAGTAGCGTTAGAAGAAGTTTAAGTTTAAAAAATTTGGCTCTCAAAAGGAATTTCAATCGTTGTACTGTTAATACTTGGTTCTGTTGGCTAATGAGTTTGCCGATCACTGCACTAAGTAATAAAAGCTGGATTTCCATAATCAATACAAACTTCCTTAAGCCCGACCTGAGCCACTTCGTCTCACCCTTTGTTCTTTCTGCTTCTATGGAGGAACATCGTATCTCATGGACATTTAAGGAAACTGTGAAGGCAGCTACACTCTGGTGCTGGGGACAGACTGAGGCAAGCAGGTAAGATTCTGGATATGCCCGGCTTCCTCCTGCTACCTTGGTGTAACAATGTAAAGGCTCCCTCCATGCCCAGAGCTCCAGGAGGGCCTGTGGGACTCAGAAGATTGCTGGATTCCCTCTCCTTCTGAGAATCTGCCACTCTCGTCCCTGTTCATCCACGGAGGCGAGTGTAAGATGTACAGAACTCGGGACAATAAGAGCCCCTTTGGAGCCTTTGCTTCCTTTCCTGTCCTGTGGCATTGGAAGGAGCTCAAGGATTTCAGTACCAACTAACCTAGGTCTCAAGGGGACATTATCCTCCATATAAATGGAGTAGAAGAACCCCTTGAAGTCTTCCCCAACAAGAGGGGATTATTTCCAAATACTGTTCTTCCCACATCCAGGCTCCTTGTTTCCACACTTTTAGCTACACACACAGTCCTCTTCCACCAACCACATGAACTTTGCCAGGAAAACATACAAAATGCATGGTAACTGCACAACAAAGCAGCTGGTACAGAGGGCACTATGCCTCTGGGAGCTCAGTCCACTCCTCTTTGCCTGCTCAGCTCAGAACAGGGCACATATGGAGGGAGCTGGAGCCTCTTTTGCCAAAATTCCTTTTAGAATATTGGCAAAGTTCCTGATATGTCATCCTTGGTGTGGAGGAGAGCGGCAGGGAGAGACGTGTGGGTGTCCGGGTATAAAAATGAATGTGCATATTACAGAATCTGCTCCTTGCCCTCCTCTGGAGCCTGTTTCTAAGGTGGGCAACACATCCTCAACCTCCAAGCAGGCCTGCTGCACTCCCCTCCCACCCGCCTTGAATGCTGTCCCTGAGAAGTCCCACCAGGGTCAGCGACACTGGCCTTGAGCCCAGTCCTCCCAGAAGCCTTGGCATCTCCCATGCTCATCAAACAGCTAACTCTCACCATGTTTTCAATTTCCCCCTGAAAACTGGCTACCTGCACATCTTTCTCTTCACCTACACATGACGAATGGCAGTTCAGCCACCAATAAATTTTCTAAATCATGCTTAACTAGTTCCCTTAGACCACTGGTCCCTGACGAATAGGTATCGGTGCAAAGGGCATCTTTACCATCATTCTTTCCTGGCCGGAGGTGGGTGGGAGGATAAAGTACCCAGGGCTCCCCAGGCAGTAAGAAGCCTCGTGAACTGTCCTTCCTCCCGCGAAGGGCACAAGAATCAGACAGAACAACGGGGACTGGGACACCGAGGCCCACAATAAGGAAGCAGCCTCACCTAGCCTGTGATGAAAGAATTGCACTGAATACAAAAGTACAGTGGGGAAAAGAAGGACTCTTGAGAGAGGCAGACAGAGAGGTACACATGAAAGTGTACTTCTGACACTTACTTTCTGGAAAGATTTCAATGAATGGAAATGAGGAACATAAACTCAAGCATGCAGATGTATTGAGAGAACCGCCAACACAATGCCTGGTATATAATGGAATAAATGGTGGTTGTTAATATTACTGGTGATGTGGTACACTTAAAAAAATATGCTAGAACCAAAAGTTGACAAAATTCAGGGCAAACAAGTAAAATAATAACGCTATACACTGTTAGGGAATGTGTAGCCTTTTTTTTCCCCCAGAGAGAAAAAGAAACATCAATGATGAGAGAGAATCACCGATTGGTTGCCTCCTGCAGGCTCCATACCAGAGATCAAGCCAGCAACCTGGACATGTGCCCTGACAGGGAATCGAACCTTGACCTCCTGGTTCATAGGTCAGTGTTCAATCATTGAGCCACACCAGCTGGATGGGAATGTATAGTCTTATGAGGGCACTTGATCATCTATGTTAAGAGCTCCCCAAATGTGATCTCTATCATTTGAACCATTGCTTCTTTTTCTGTGAATTTGTGTTAAGACAATAATTTTAGAATGCAATATTTCATGATTATAAAACTGACAATTAATGCAGTACATGGTTAGATGAATAATTCAGAATAGAAAGTCTGGACACTAGACCCATGCTTATGCACTCAACCAAAAGTGACACTCGTAGGCAGGAGGAAAAGATTGCCTTTTTGACTGATTGGGTTGGACCAATTGGATATCCATGTGGAAAAAATGATTCTTAAGCTTTATATCACACTAAACACAAAAAATCAATTACAGATGGAGAGCAGATCTCATTGCAAGTGGTAAAATCATAAATCTTTCAGTAGAAAAATATAGGAAAACATACTCATGATTATGGAATAGGCACAGATTTCAAAATAAGATCTACAAAATGACAATCATAAAAAATGATTAAGATGGAACCACATTAAATTAAAAATTTGTACATCAAGATACCATAAACAGATTGGAAGGGAAACTTATGGAGTGAGAGAAAGTTTTGCAAAACTTTCTCTCAGAACTTTCCCTCACTTGTATCCAGAATATATAAAGAACATTTATAATCCAGCAAGAAAAAAGGCAGACTACTAATAGACCAAAGGGCCAAAGATTTAAGCAAGTTTTTAAAAAGAATAGTCCAAATGGCAAATAAACATAATATAAAAATATAAAAAGATGTTCAATAGGCAACAGGGAAATATGAGTTAAAACTACCATAGGAACCTGGCTGGTGTTGTTTAGTGGTTTAGCCTCAACCCATGAACTAGAAGGTCATGGTTCAATTCCCTAACAGGGCACAGACCCAAGTTGCAGGCTAAATCCTCAATAGGGGTTATGCAGGAGGCAGCCAATCAATGATTCTCTCTCATCATTGATGTTTTTATTTCTGTCTCTAAAAGTCAACAAAAACATATTATTTTTAAAAAACACACAAAACACTTTAGGATATCGCCACACATCTACTAGAATGACTATAGTGAAAAGTACAAGAAGCACCAAGGATTAGGAAGGATATGGATCGAGTGAGACTTTACTGTGCTGTGAGAGTATAATTTCTTTGGAACATGACTGGGGTGTAATATTGAAATGGAACATACTATATACCCTGTGATCCAGCAATTCCACTGCAAGGCATGTATCTAATAGAATTGTACATATATGTTCATCAAAAGAAAGTATCAACATATTAATAGCGGCATTTTGTAGTAGCCCCAAATTGGAAACTACTCAAATGCCCAACAACAGTATATACCCACACATGGAGTGCTATGCAGCTATGATATCGAATGAACTCCAACTACACCCAGGTGAATATCACAAGCACAACCTTGAGGAATAGAAATCAGACACAGCAGGCAAATGCTATCTATCTTGGAAGTCACGAAAATAATTACTCTTAAGTAGGAGGAAGGAGACATGACAGGGAGTCTCAGATCTGGTACTATCATTTCCTCTGAGTACTGCTCACACGGTGTGCTCACTTTGTGAAAATTCACTGAGCTGCATCCTTATGATTTGTCTGCATTTCTTGGTGTATGTTGTGCCTTAATAATTGTAATATTTTTGAACGAACACATACACACACACACATACACACACACACACACAGAATTTCACTGACACCAGAGTGGGGAAATAGTCCAAATGACTTTGTAATAGTTAATTTATATGTCAACTTGACTGGTTCACAGGGTGCCCAGATAGTTAGTTAAACATTATTTTCTATGTGTTGTGAGGGTATTTCTGGAAGAGCTTACATTTGAGTCAGTGCACTTAAAGCCCTCCCCGATGTGGACAGGCATCATCCAAATCATCAAAGACCTGAATTGAACCAAAGGTAGAGAAAGACAGAATTCTCTCTGCTTGACAGTTTCCGCTGAGACATGGGTCTTCTCCTGCCCTCAGACTGGGACTCATACTGTCACCACTCTGGCTCTCAGGTCTTAAGACCTGTCCTGGAACTGCACTACCAATTTTCATGAGTCTCCAGCCTGCAGAGAGCAGATCAGTGGACCTTTCAGGCTCCATAATCACATGAGCTCATTCCTTACAATAAATATATATTACACTTAGATATAAATATAAATATTTCTCTGCAGAACCCTGACTAATATAGTCCCACATTAAGGTGTCATGAGTTCTAAATAACAATCCTGCCCTTCAGCTTCTTGCAGACATTCTTACCACCACTCCACATAAAATTTCATTTTAGATGCCCTCTGTCCCACTCTATTTTATATCTGCAATTCCTTTATTGTCTCATCCAACAAGAGACCTACTAAACCTTGTCACCACTGGCTCCCTCAATATCCACTCTTCATTTTCATGTCTGAACCTGACTGACAGATCTATGGAAGATTGCCAGCTGAGCTGACCCCAGATACTCTCCAGCTCCTCTTTCAATTGAATTAGTAGGTCAGGAATAGTTATTAATAGAAAGTCGTTGATGGTCATTATTATTTCATGGAATCCAAAGACAAAGTCATCAATATTTCTAGTTGTGGTTGGTAAAATATTAGGCAAGATAGATTGGGTAACGCTATAGAAACAACCTAAAAATCTCAGGGGCTAAGTGATAAAGTTGGATTCTTGCTTATATTGTCTATTGCATGCACTGGTCATCTTAATTCCTCATGGCCTCGGACATTCAGGGGCTCACTCCTTCAGTCATCACAGATGAGGCAAAGTAGAGCGGGTTTTGTCTGTTAAAGCTTCCATACAGAACACGATCTCACTGGCAAAGGCAAGTCTTGTGGTTCATCTCAAGGATGTACTGTTCTCTGCAGAATGGGCACTGAATAAGAGTGGGTGTTGGGAATATTGGAGGGAATCAGGAACACTAGATGCAGACAATTGTCACATATATTTTCATTCCCGGGTGTAATTTTGAGACAGGAGCTCTTTCAGTAATGAGGGGAAGGACACACCCCCAGTCAGTCAGGTAGGGGAATCAACCCTGGTTCTCAATGGTTGACTGTAATCACACTGAATAACATGCTATCCAGACAACAATATATGTATTCACTCTGCTACAAGTTCAGAGGGGCTCCTGGGTGATTGGTAATAACTTAGTTTACCAATCTGTTTGTTTAATGGAATACCTTAAAGAACATCTAAAGAAAAATTACAGCATGATTAAAATTTGGGAATCATTTCTCAATGCAAATATGAGGGCTTCTGTATTTACTAGCCTAAAGATCAGAAACAGGAGAAAACAGTCAACAGTCATGAAGTAGATGAGTTGATAATATATAAGTTGTTTTTCCCTCATTCTTTCTAAATAGGAGACATTATTTAAAGAAATGAGACATTATAATAAAGAAATTATTTCTTTAATAGCAGAGCCATCTTAGGTTAAACATTAGAAAAAGGTGACATTGCATTTCATGGCCTAAGGAATTTGTAAGAGGTTATGATCCTGGTACATGTAGTATCATTTGGAAACATTTACTGAGGCTTTGCTTATCTATACACTAGAGGCACTGATGCACAAAATTTGTGCAAGAGGCTCATCCATCCCAGCCCCAGCTTCGACCAGAAGGTTGTCCAGAAGGATGTTCGGAAGGTCATTATGCTGTCCAGTCTAATTAGCTTACTATGCTTTTATTATTATAGATATAAAAGCCTAAGCGACTGTTCGACCATCCAACCAGTTGCTATAATGTGCAATGACCAACAGGGGGCAGACACTCTGATTGGTAGCTCTGATGCACACTGACCACCAGGGGGCAGATGCTCAATGCAGGAGCTGCTGAGCTGTGGTGTCTTGGCAGCTGCAGTTCTCCAATGACATACCCTGAACCAGAGAGGAGGGAGCCCGATTAGTCTCAGAAAGAGACTCGCCCTCTCACAATCCAGGACCCCTTGGGAGATGTGGGAGAGCCAGCCCAATCCCTGCAGGCCAAGCCAAGGGACCCCACCAGTAGATGAATACATGCACTGGGCCTCTAATTACATAATAAAGTCAACCTCTTCTTTACAGGAGAAGCCTACTGAGCACGTGCTTGGTCTCTGCTGTTTATAAAGCTTAAAAGAAGAGAAAAATTAATTTTATGCTTCAGATGGCAGGGGATCAATATAAGTTAATTTGATCAGGTGAATTATTTTACCATTATAAGAAAGACAATGGTGTGTTGAAGGCCTGGAGAGGGAGTGGGAGTGAGGTAAATGGGATCAATGCGGGGTGGGGGTTGGGGGAGAAGAGTGGAAATCTGTAATACTTTCAACAATAAAGATAAATTTTAAAAAAGAGAGTAAGCTTCTGCATTTTCTAGAGGCCCTCCTTTTGCCTGGGGAATCTGACAGAGCTGCCTCTCCAGACTCCCACAGCTTGGTCTGCAAAGGGAGAGAGGAATCATTGTATGTAGCCTTGCTTCTTCTCAAACAGTCCTCTCAGGCTTTGAAACTGAGCCTCTAATGAAGGGAGAGGAAGCTGCTTCAAACTCCAGGTGCAGAGCTGGTTCTGATAAGATTAAAAGAATGTTTTTCCTACCAGATACCATTCCCCCTGAAAGCAGTGTTTCGCAAACAAAGTGATTATAAGCCAAATGGTGCAATTTATCTCCTAGGAACCCTGTTCCTTGCTTCTTAGTTCCTGAGCTCTGGATTTTTCTTGGTAATTTTTATCCCTTTGTTTTCCTCCCAATTTTACTCTTCTTGCATTAGAAAAACTCAGAAGCTATGGTTCTGCTAAGACAATAGTTTCCATTTTGACTTTTCTTCATTATTGAATCATGTTAAAATATGAACCTATTTGGTGAAATTTAATTTGTTCCTCCCACAGATTTAAAACCAAAGGTGGTATTATATTAATGACTAATATTTATTTTTATTGTGACATTATCACAAATACCCTCTATTTCCACCCTCTTTGCCCACCCTTGATGTCTAATTATTGTTGCAACTTGTTTCATAATAAAATTGACTACCTAAACAATTTTTTTCTGATAAAATATAGATAACACAGAACTGACCATTTGGACCCTTTAAAAAATGTTTTTATTATTTCAGAGAGAGGAAGAGTGAGGGACAGAAACATCAATGATCAGCTGCCTCTTGCACACACACCCTACTGGAGATCAAGCCCACAACCTGGGCATGTGCCCTGAGTGGAAATCGAACCATGACCTCCTGGTTTGTAAGTCAACTCTCAACCACTGAGCCATACTGGCTAAGCCATTGTGCTCCTTTTTATATACTTATTAAAATGTTATATATTTATTAAAATTTTATTGCTTTCAGAGAGGAAGGGGAAGGGAGAGAGAGATAGAAACATCAATGATGAGAGAGAGTCATTAATCGGCTGCCTCCTGCATGCCCCCTACTAGGGATGGAGCCTGCAACCTGGGCATGTCCCTTGACCAGAATGGAACTGGTATCTTTCAGTCTGCAGGCTAACACGCTATCCACTGAGCCAAACCAGCTAGGACGTGACCCTTTTTAAGTGTACAATTTAGTGGCATTGAGTATATTCACATTGTTGTGCAATCATCTAGTTCCAGAATTTTCCTGAGGAACATGGACATGTCTAAGAGTTCAAAGAAATCTCACTTTGTGTGGAAGATGAATATCTGTTCCCAAATGACTTTATTAAACAATATTTTTTATCAACATAATTTCTCAAGCATAGGGACAGGAAATCATAGGGAGTATCCTCTGGGAATCTCACTCATTGCCCAGGTCCTGCCCCATGCTCCACCTGGGGCATCTCTGGGAGGATGCAACCCCCTGGACCCATCACCCAGATCCTACACCAGCCCAAGGGGACACACCCAAAGCACCGGACCATGAGGCACAGTTTGATCTAAAGAAACAAGCTGCCTTCATCCTCTCCTTATCTTCCTGAACGTACTAGCCATCTCATCCATCACAAGTATGACAAGAGCAGTTGTGAACGTAAGGACTGAGTTTTGCTTCTTTATTTAATCTGAAGGTTCTCTTCACTCCCCGGATAATAGTGCCAAGAACTCTGCTTTCTGAGACTAAACTGGACTAAGAAGAAATCTGGATATCACTTTTAGAGAAAAAATAAAGGGCCAGGACAATGCCGTTTCAAAATGTAACCTTTAGGTTCATGAAATGATTCCATTCTTCTCACCACCCCAACCCTGCCCTTATCAAATCACAACCCTATCTAGCTGCTTTCAAATATTAAAGCAGCCTTTTAATCTTTACCAAAAATTTAGACTTCTCTAATGTCCCAAACCACCACTTTAAACCCTTAATCATTCCTAAGAATGCAAAGATAAGAAGTCTGTGGTAAAAGAATCCTTATTTAAAATATAAGCACCACTTTTACAATGAACACAAATCATGGCTCCCAGCGGCAAAAGCATTGTTTTTAAGTCTCTCATCTCACAGGATGTGGGCCTCAGTACTCCACCTGACAAAGAATGGGCACCTCAGACCTGCCTGCAGGATGAATAACTCACCATGACCACATGCCATAACCTACACCAAAGACAATGGGGACCTCCGACTACAGTTTTCACTAACCTCTATGTTTTGTCTTATGCCACCCCCCTTTTTTCCTGACCCTGCTCCCCTCGCTGCTGCTGGCATCTCTACATTTAGTCTTTCCTCTCCTCTTCTCCTCACTGTTGCCTCTGTGCCTTGCTCTAGACTGTTTGTACCCCTCAAATTCACATATTGATACTTAATCCCTAAAGTGATGGTATTGGAAGGTGGGGCTTTTGGGAGGTGATTATGTTCTGAGGGTGGAGCCCTCATGAATGGAATTAGTGCCCTGAAAAAGAGACCCCAGAGAACTCCCTCCACCTTTTCACCATGGGAGAACACAGAGAGAAGTTGGCATTTTATAAGCCATGAAACTACAACAGACAGTGAATCTGCCAGTACCTTGAACTTGGACTTCCAGAGTCCAGAACTGTGAGAAATCCGTGTTTGCTGTTACAGCCACCAGTTGGTGGTATTTTTGTTACAGCAGCCTGAATGATCGAAAACTTGCCTTTTTCTATTCTCCTTCCATTGAATTTCTGCTTTTTTCCTTTGAGCTTCCTCTTCCCTCTCCCTCTCATTATATATATATATATATATATATATATATATATATATATATATATATATATATATTTTATTATTGATTTTTTTACAGAGAGGAAGGGAGAGTGATAGTTAGAAACATTGATCAGTTGCCTCTTGCATACCCCCTACTGGGGATGTGCCCGCAACTAAGGTACATGCCCTTGACCGGAATCGAACCTGGGACCCGTCAGTTCGCAGGCCGATTGCTCTATCCACTGAGCCAAACCGGTTAGTGCACTCCCTCTCATTTTCCATTTTGGTTCTTCTCCCCTGTCCACCTTCTTTATTTAGCAAATACACAGAACTGAGCTGGACTTTAAATTGGTATTCAAATTTATTAAATATAAGTCTCCCAATTCTTAATTTTTCTCAAGGAGCTTTAAAATCCTATAGGTATTTGCATTGCAACAAAGAACAAACTTTTTTTCTTTGTTGTGTGTGGGGGAAAGTCTCCCCAGGGACACAGGCCTCTTGACAAAGCCAGTGTGCTTTTGGGCAGCCACTCCCAGACCCTCCTGCTATCTCTGCCTCCTGAGTCTCCAGGGGGTCCTCTCCCACAGGAGCAGCAGCATTCCAGAAAGTTGGCCAGTTCCCACAGGATGGAAACAAGTCATCCTATTTTCACAACCACTTTGTGAAGAAAATAGAGCACAAGCTTAAGGGGAAAATAATTCCTTTGAAGACAAATGAGAATTTTGCACTTGTAATTGGTATCCCTTAGGTGGTGTTTGGCTTTCTTAAAAAATATATATATATATTTTTTATTTTAGAGAGGAGGAGAGAGGGAGAGAGAAATAGAAAATCAATGATGAGAGAGGAATCATTGATCGGCTGCCTTCTGCACACCCGCTAATGGGGATCTCGCCTGCAATCCAGACATGTACCCTGACAGGGAATTGAACTGTGACCTCCTGGTTCATAGGTCAATGCTCAACCACTGAGCCACACCAGCCAGGCTTCTCAGGTGGTGTTTTACCCTAGTTAGGGACCAGGTAGATGCCTTGTGAGGAATGAATACTGTTGTCCAGTGTCCGCTTTCCAATTCTGGTTTTCTGCTCAGTTATTGCTGGTATAGCATATGTTAAAAGGAGGACCAGGGCATCCATCAGAATGCAGTTTCTCTCAATTACTGAATAAAGACAAATCTATGTTTTATTTCTGAAGTGAGTAAAAATAAGCTCAAGACTTATTTCTGGTGTTTTCTGTAGGACAATCAATGCTTATTTGTTCTCACCAAATACCAATCTCCTTAATTTAAAGGAATACTTGACAAAAGTTAATCAGCAATGTCTGTCTGACTCTCTAATACTGTGCTGTTCTGATTCATTCAAAGAAATATTACATAATCCTGGAGGACTGGAAAAGAATATTAGCTAGTATCATTCCCACTTTCAAACATCAGAGTTCTCAAATTCTCTGAATAAGTTAATTGAAACAGATTCTCATGAATAATGTGAGAAAAATATTTTTCTGCTAACATCATATGTATGCTGTATCTTTTTGAAAAATTATAGAAAACTTGGAGAAGAAGCAATTATTAGCTTGTGTTCTTGGCCAGCAGATTAATTTGCCTCCACTGTGTGTCTCTGCAGGTTTTCCATTCATTTAACTTCTATCTGCCTTGGCTCAGAGTTTTTCCCATTCTGGATGCTCAAGAAATATGATTTAATGACAAGCATACCTGTGACTTCCTGGGGCCTTTGTTGGCTCCTGGTGGTTCCTAAGCTTTTGCCTGGGGAGGTGGACCAGCATGCCAGTAGGCAAGGCCTCAACTTCAATGAGCGTGGGTGGGGAAGGGAAGCAGATGAATGGCTGGAGAACAAAAAAGAAAGAAATTAGCATACTTTGCTATTTCTATAACCTTTACAAAAAAAATTTCCTTTTGAGGCCATACATTTATATTTCAACTAGGAAGTTTTGTTGCATAAAAATATTCTTTAAAATGCCATTAAGTGCACCGTTTTGTTCAAGATAAACCCATTAAACATTCTTTATTATAATTAAAGCTCAATACACAGCAACTGGACACATTTGTCCCAATGCTAAAGATTAGCAATCAGCTTAGTATGAACTGGGAAGGCAAAGAATGAATAGATGCACATTCACTAAAACCCAAGGGCTTGTTTTTGTTTTGATGCTTAGGAAAGGCAGGTGGCTGTGCCCAGGACACTCTCTCTCTGTCCTCAGTATAAGCCTGTTCAGCTCCACTTTGTTCACTTCTCCAAATGCAGTCATTGCTGGGCCAGCAACTTCCGGAAATCCTAACACCAGACAGAGGAACTGCAGAGGAGCAGAGGGTCAGGGAAGGTCAAGGGCAGCAGCATGGTGCCCCCATACAGGAATGAACCTTGTTATTCGACCCTTATGGAAGGAAAGCTGGTCACCGGCCTCCCAGCTCCAGCCCTTAGAATCTGGACTCTAGTTTTCAATTACACAGCACTCCGTTTGGTTAGTTTGTCGGCAGTGCTATCTGTAGGGCTCTTAAACGTGCAACTTTTTAAGGCAATGAAAGAACTGACTGCAAATTAGTCAGAAAACTACCTGCAGTTTACTGAGCGATAAATATAAGTCTAACCCTGGATCCCTCGGAGTGTAAATAATATAGATGTGCAGGATAACACAAGTCAGAACATCATTTTCCCATGTTTACAAAAGGGAAAGCTTATTCCTTTTCTTTTCTCTGATGGAAAAGGGGCTCTGGGAGGGAAAGAGGTGAATTGAATTCTTGCTGAAGAAGAGGTGTAGAGAAAGGGTTGTCCTTGAGGATGAAACCTTTGGTCCTGTTTTGGGTCGCTCATTAGCTGACCACTAACCTAAATGAGTAGAGACTTGAGTGGCCACATGTGAAAAAAACATACTAGCTTGATAAGTTATTTCAGCAGTCACAAAATAATAAAACAACTACAACAACAAGCAACAAGGAAAACAAACTTGGAAACAGGGGTGGGGGTTGGAGGAAAATCTAATTTTCAGAGTTATCATATTATATTATTTTCAAGGTCTGATTTTTATTTTTTTATTATTTTTAAAATATATTTTATTGATTTTTTTTACATAGAGGAAGGGAGAGGGATAGAGAGCTACTGGGTATGTGCCCACAACCAAGGTACATGCCCTTGATCTGAATTGAACCTGGGACCCTGAATCGGCAGGCCTATGCTCTATCCACTGAGCCAAACCAGTTAGGGCGTCAAGGTTTGATTTTTTTAAAAAATTATGGAAAAACCTGACATTGGACTTACTGGACAAAGACTTTAAATAAGCTGTTAAGTATGTTCCAAGAGTTGAAGAAGTCCATGGGAACAGACATTAGGGGGAGAAACAACCTGCCACTGAGAAAGGCCATGTCCAGAGAGAAAGGGAGGAAGGCTTTCAAACTCTGAGGGCTTGGCCTGACCTGCACCCCCATCTCCAGGAAAGACCCAAGGCCTCTGAGTGTTTCCCTTGACTCTGCACCCCTCTCCAGTTCTGCTAAAGGACCCGTTGAGCAAATACTCCACAGAAAGACACCGTTGTGGCTCTACCAACTACCAGAGGTGGAACTGAAAGCAGCTTTTCTAAACCATTCATAATAGGAAACAAATTCTCTCAACCTTGCAAGGAAAGATGGAATTAGCTTTCCATTCTCTGTATAGAAAATGATATTACAAATTACTGTCATAGGAAAAGGCAATGTGAGAATATGGGGAGGGGAAGCCCGAGAAATGTGTGTTATAGAACATCTGTAAATGAGTGTTACAGAACATTTGTGTGATTTTTTTTTCTTGTCATTATCTAGTTCTGCATAGCTTCAAACCCCATGATACCTGGGTTGTGCCTGGCCCATGGCTTGCAGAGGCCAAGGTGGGCTGCGGCGGGGTTTCAGGGCAGGACAGCCATTCCAGCCTCAGTGAAATCTTCCAATTTATTGCTTTAAAGTTGGTGAGGACAGTCTCTTACTTTCTATAAAATGTTTCCTTTATCTGTTTTGCTTCCTTTGTTACCACTAATTTGTGTCTTCTTCTTTTTTATTTAATCAGCCTTGTCAGTAGTTTATTTTAGAATATTTTTTTAAGAAACAACATTTGCTCTTATTGATTTTGTTTTTTGTCTTCTAGTTCATTAATTCCTACTATTAGTCCCTCTCTTTCTTCCACCAATACAGACCAGATATTCTTTTCGGAACTATGGATACAGAACAGAACAAGCCAACACCCATCCCCACAACTTCTCAAACCTTTTGTTCTAGTTGGTGACAAGTGATAAACAAATGAACAGCTAAATGCATCATTAATTGCCAGGTGGTGATTGAGATGCTATGAGGAAAAGTAAAGGTGGAGTAAGGGATATGGAATGATGGGCGAAGGTTCTGTTTTTTTTTGTTGTTGTTGTTTTGTTTTGTTTTGTTTTTTTTTTAATTCTGTTTTGGATGGGATATTGGGAAAGGGTTCTTCATGGAGGTGACATTTGAGCAGAGACTTAACAAATAAGGGACAGAGCTAGCCTGTGCATTATCTGGGCAAACGGAAGGAAGTGCAAAGGCCCTGGGATGGAAGAGAACTTGGTATGTGAACTAGAAATAGCACAGAGGGCATTGTGTTCTGTGTAGACCAAGAAAGGAAAAGAAAAAGAGAAGGCATTTAGAATGGGTTCAAATTTCATGGATCTCATAAACTGCAAGGAGAGTATGATCTTTATTCTGAATATGAAAGCAAAACACTGGAGAATTTTGTGCATGAGAAATAGTACATACTTTAAAATAGCCACAGGTATATCTTAGGCCTCCTTTGCTTTCAATGCTGCTTCTGGGAACTTGTTCCTGGGGAGGCACTAACAGCCTGAAGGATCTTGATTCCTCGGGGAACAGTAGTGAATGTAGATGAACGCCCTGATAAAAGTGAGAGAGAAAGAGAATTGTATGAGTCTGGAGGATTCAGACCAACACCCAGCTTTGAAGGTCAGGCAGAAGGGAGGAGGCAGAAAGAGGGTCATCAAGACTGAACAGGTTCCAAGAACAGGAACAGGTTGCAACAGGCCAGGTCAGAGTCAGAAGGTGTCTTTTTATTATCAGTTTGTTATACAAATAATTCACATTGCTTATAAAAATACAGATAATAAAAGAGGAAATGAAATCATTCTAATTTGAAAAACTAGAGAGATAGCTACTATCAATATTTTGGTACATATAATTCCAAATTTTCTACACATTTATATATTAATATATGTATGCATTTTTATATAAATAAAATAATATATTACCTTACAATTTTTTCATTTATTATTTTATAAACATCCTCAAGTCCATAGACATAGGTCAACATAAATATTTTTGATACATGTAAGAGTTCATTCCATTATATGGTTCACATATGGTCTTTATTTAAACACTCTCCTAGTCACTTAGGGTTTTTCAGATATTTGCCTTTATAAGAAAAAAAAAACACACAAAAAAAAACGTAAGAAAGCTTTCTCAATTTTCATTTGGGGCACTTACTTTTGCTTTTCTTATTTATTTTCAATTTATTTATTGATTAAGTACAGTTGGTATACAATCTTGTATTGGTTATATTAGTTTCAGATAAACATTATAGTGATTTGACCTTTGTATACCTTATAATGTGATCACCCCACTAATTCTAGTAATCATCTGTCACCATATAAACTTATCACAATCAAGTCCCTATCTCATTATTTCTTGACTAGTGGCCTGGTGCACGAAATTTGTGCACATTAAAAGGGGATTAATTAATGAGATGAAGGAAAATGACACTGCTACGGGCACAGCCTAGCTGCTTGAAGAAATGATGGATGATGGTGCTGGAGACACCCTCACAGTAGATCTGCTGCACCCCTAGGGAACCCCAACATAGACACAGTGTGGAAGAGTAGCTTCTATTTGGACCCTGCACCCTAAGAGCCACTCAGAGCATCGATGGTATTGTCTACACCTTAGGAACAGTCTCCTCCTTAAGCAAAACCACAATAAAAGGGAGAGCCTGTTAAGTCACATGGACCTTTTAGTCTACATAAAACTTTGCTCTTCTCTTGTGATTTCTGCCCCAATGTCACTGAATTTTGTATCCATAAATTTACTAACCCTACAACACTCTCGGAACACAGATACAAAAATAGTACCATTCTATGCCCTCACTTTGGGGTACAGCAGCTGTTTCTTACATAAAATAAGTAGTAGTTTGAAAAGGACACAGGGAGCATGTGTCCTGGGAAACCTTTCTGAAAGAATGGACTGAGTTTGAATCTGGTTCCAATGACACCATTTGGGTTTTATCTGGAAGGTAATATTCACAGAAACTCGATGCTCTCTCTATATATAATTGATTTCAGAGAGGAAGGGAGAGAGAGAGAGAGAGAGAGAAACATCAATGATGAAAGAGAATAATTGATTGGCTGCCTCCTACATGCCCCCTACTGGGGATTGAGCCCACAGCCCGGGCAAGTGCCCTTCACTGGAATGAACCTGGGACCCTTCAGTCCACAGGCCGACGCTCTATCCACTGAGCCAAACCAGCTAAGGCAATGATGCTCTATTATTTAACTGTATAATGCATACAACAGTCACAGGTTACTAATGTTAATCTATGTATTTATCAGTACTAAATAAATAAAAATAAACGCCTTCTTCTGGCAGAGCTGTTCTCACCCTAGGGAGATTTTTTTTCCCCCAGTATCATTTTATTCTATTTTTCCAAGGGAGATTTTGCCCCCAAGGACATTTGGCAATGTCTGGGGAATGGGGATGCTTCTGGCGCCTAATAGTGGAGGCCAGAGGTGCTGCTACATATCCCGCAAGGCACAGGATGACTATTGGCACCTCTGAAGGGTTACCCAGCACCAAATGGCAATAGTGTTGAAGCTGAGAAGTTTTACATTTTAAATTTTCTCCCAGTTTAATTCAAGAAGGAAAATGTTGACCTCTACATAGAAAGACCTGAGTGATGAAGGAAAACGTTTCTGAAGAGGCAGAGACAACCACTAACTTGGTGGGCGGGTCCTACACAATCAACTTTGTTTTAGATGGCTAGCCCATCCATAGACAAGTGAGTAAAAAGTGCTGCTATATGCACAAAGGAAAATCACTTGGCCATAGAAAAGGATGAAATTTTACCATTTGCAACAGCATGGATGGAACTAGAGGGTATTATGTTACCAGAAATAAGTCGGTCAGAGAACGACAAATACCATATGATTTCACTTATTTATATGCAGAATCTAAAGAACAATATAAATGCACAGACAAAACAGAAATAGGCTCATAGATACAGAGAGCAGACCGATGGTTGCCAGAGAGGAGGGGATTAGGGGACAAGGTGGAAAAGGTGAAGTGATTAAGAAGTATAAATTGGTAATTACACAATAGTCACAAGGATGTAAAGTTCAGCATAGGGAATATAGTTAATAATATTGTAATAACTATGTGTGGTGCCAGATGGATACTGGAAATATCAGGGGAGCACTGTGTGAAGTATATGATTATCTAACCACTGTGCTGTACACCCAAAACAAATACAAAATAATATTGAATGTATACTGCAATTGAAAAAAGCAAAGAAAAAAAACATTATGCCGCTATGATCAGTCTTTCAAGAATGTAAAGTATTATAACAGAAAAGCAATGGTGAATATTTATTATGAAACTGAGCTTCCTGACCATATCTGGTCAATGTTTTCTGGAAGCCAACTAACCATGGTTTCAAATGAAGTACTAGCAAAACTAATCTATAATTATAAGTACAGCATTTGCTGTCCAAATGAGTGGGTTTGTGGCCTGAAGGCATTCAACACATTTAGTACTATAATCCTATCCCATCCCATTGTTAGCCACTTAACTTGTTTCCCAAATTCTTTTCAACCTGCATATCTTCAAAAGAATTTGAAGTTTCTCTAGTCATTCTGGAATTTAGGTCATTCAGAGTGCTAAGTGCTGAGCCTAATCTAGCTGTGGGACCACAGACACTCCCAAATTCAAACTCTACCCAGCTATGCATCAGCACGTGCTTATAGTGCATTACTTATGCAACTCTATAGGAGGAAGAGAGTTTAGCTAATAGAAGCTAAAGATTTCACTTAAGAACTTGCATTTCAACTTCAAAAATAGGACAGAGTCACAATGTATATTTTTCTCAATAATGTTGTGGTCTAAACAAAATGAATTTCCTGTCATCATTTTAAAAACAAACATGTTTTTAGATATTTGAGTTGATATTTTAATATTATGTTAATGTTGATGATCTTGCAGAGGAATTTTTTTAATAGAAACATAACACCCCTTCCCTCCCCAAAAGGAAACCCACACTTCATTGATTTGAATATGTTTTAAATTATAGGATAAAATCACCAACTTCTGACCCCCAGCCAAAATGTTAAGTAGATCCAGATGTCACGGCTATAAAGCCAAATGTTTACATCACATCTTAAAAGCAATCATTATTTAATCCTGCAAAGGTATGGGGTGCTCAGATGGTTTAATGTATCAAGGAGAGAGAGAGAGAGAAATGCTAGCTTTCTATAAAAATTCAGTGAGACACAGGCCCACGAGCTGAATTTATGTTGATTCTCCCCCAAAAGCTTCATGTTCTCAACTCGATGAGGCAGTTTTTCTCAGTATCTACCCTTTCGCCTGGCATAACGTCCTCAGATGACAGTCTATAATGTCTTGGTGGCAAAAGGATAATTTTTTAAATAAAGAATATGCCACCGATACTAAGTTTGAGTCAATATTATCTCTGATCAAATTCCGAACTCATTCCTTAACAAGACCCTATCCTATAGGATAGGATTATAACATGGGGAGCTCCCTGCCCCCATCATTTGGACTTCTCTCCAATATGGGTGCCATCTGTCTGCAACATCTGTTATTCCACTGATTGCCAAAGTCAATTTGGATGATCTGCCTAGTTTCGTGCTCTCTTGGATATTTGACTACCTATCTCGCTTCTCACCCAAAGAGATGTAGTAGGTCTATATGGACAGAGGTTATAGAATGTATATTCCCCAATCCCAACATTAGAATATCCATAGTCAGACAAGTCTGACTATACTTCAGCATACAAAAGGCATATTACTGAACTTTCTGAAGTATCTAGAATGGGTGGTCTCAGCCAGAAGACCAGTAAACATGAAACACTAATGTTTTCCTACCACTTTCAGGTCCAGATTATTCTGTCATCAGACTTTTTTTATATTTTAATGAGTGGCTGAGAATTTAAAAGGTATTTGTATTTCACAAGACTTTTTAAAACTGTTGTTTTTTTTAATACTCATACTGTTGCCTCATTTATGTTTTTTAAGCATATATTTTATTGATTTCTTTATAGAGATAAGGGAGAGGAATAGAGTTAGAAACATCGATCAGCTGCCTCCTGAACACCCCTGACTGGGGATGTGCCAGCAACCAAAGTACATGCCCTTGACTGGAATTGGACCTGAGACCCTTTAATCTGCAGGCCAACACTCTACCCACTGAGCCAAACCGGTGAGGGCTCATTTATGTTTTTAAAAATCTCTTTCTATAAGCACATAGATTAGCTTTCTCAGTTGCAATCACCATTTTTAGTCTGGAAATCATAGAGACTCCCTGGAGCTTGGGCACTGAAGTTGTCAGAATGGAGAGTGGGGCACAAGATGGCAATACTAGTCCTCTGGTTTGGGGTCGCTCCTGGAACCCTATCTGAAATGGAATGAGATACTATGTCAGCTTCCATCCACTAAGAGCCTGCCTTGTAGCCCATCCTCCTTTGCTACTGACTGGCCAGGGTGATGGATCTCCTCAGGAGCCATAGGAAGCGGAGGACACATGGATAGTATCACCTCCTGTAGTCAGCAGCCCTCTGGCCTGACCCATGGGCATGTGATCCCAAAGCCAAGGCTCCAAGGGACCACAGTGTTCAGTCCATCTCTAAAAATGCAGGCTGGGATAAGGGAGACGTCGCACCAACTACAGAGGCTAACCCCATGCTAGATGAGCAGGACCAAAACCATTTTTCAAGGCTAAGGAGTCCAGATAAGGGTGGCTCCGGAGAGTCTAAGGGCTGAGTCTGTTTTGCTCCTGCAAGGGAGCAATTAGTATCCTTACAATAACAGTCAATGCGATAGGTAGGCAAGATTTCTGAAAGAAACATATTTCTAGGAAAAGAGACTATGAAAACATTTCTAAAATAAGTTGCTTTAGCATGAATTCTCTTTTTTATCCTTCCTAGTAACTTTTAAGAATACAGTCATACTTTAATATTTATTTCACTAACCAACATTATTGAAGCAGAAGTTACATGAAATTGAATCGGCATTCAGTACCTTAGGAAAAACTCATAAGAGAGTTGTATACATTTCTTCCTGAAGTTTTTGAAGTTGCACGCACTCTCAATCTATCCACCTGCAGGTTGACACACCATGACTCAAGGAGCAGGCATCTGAATTTGAGATGTGCAGAAATAAATATGTTTCCTCACTGTCCCTTCTCAAAGCAGCAGCAGTAATCACCTCCAGGACCCAACAGCTCTTGTTAGAGATGGCTGTCTGGGTACACAATTAGCTATAAACCTTCCCGCCTAGGGGCCATGGGAAAAGGAAATAGCAGGAAGATGGAGGTTGTTATTTTGCCCCTTGAGGAATGAAGTATGAGACCTGTGGGATCAGGAAGATCAGCCTGAGAGCTTAATTCCCAGACCCAAGAAGACAAATGCTTGCCTTCAGAGGCAAAGACCTCTGCTAGTTTAGTACAAGCAGGCCTACATGCCTTGGGCTAGTAAACTGGTTGGTATTTGAATCCACGTTGCTGGTGATCTGCAAATCCAAACCTAAACACACTTTTTATCATTTGTGTGAACTACAATCTATTGCCAAGCTGAGGAACATCTTTTTGTCTTTTTCTTTATTGGAAACAAAAGGGTTCTGAAGCTGTTTTGGAAATATATATGTCTTAGCATCAAAAATCATCAAATAGAAAATGCATTGTGACTTCAAACAGATGGAGACACCCCCAGCCCACCCACCCACTGATGTTGCTTCATTGGGATGACATGTAACATAACAGGAGTACCAAATTGCCACCCTCGGTTGCAAGGGTCTCAAAGCTGAGTACACAAGTGCAAAATGAAAATCTTTGCAAGTTATTGTCTGTTCCGTGTGGTGCCCAATGTGGGGAAGTGGAAAACGAGGACTCAGCCTGCATTCCTCTTCATCTGTTTGTCTCTTTATTGGTTGATGGGACATGTCACCATAGCATCTAGGCTCTCAGCAGCGTGGAGTAGGTGGACATGCTTATAAGGTCCTAGAAGGCCAGCCTGTCCCTGGCTTCTTCTCTAATCTGCGGTGGAAGAATGGTTCCATTCTCTGTAACTAACAAAACAACAGAAGTAATGTACAGGTAAACAAGAGGTGAGCAGTAAGCCTTTTTGTTGAGGGTAATCATCTAAGACTAGGCATCAGACACACAGGGACCTCCAGCGCTTGTGCATTCTTCTGACATCACAAGTTCAAATGTGTTTTTCTTTTTCTTTAAACTTTTCATTTTGAGATCACTGTTGATTCACTTGTAGTTGTAAGAAACGTTTTCCTTTTCCTTAAGCTTTTCATTTTGAGATAATTGTTGATAATAATATAGAAAGATCCCTGTACCACCTACCCAGTCTTCCCTAATTAACATTTTGTAGGACAATCATATTGACATTGACATAATTCACCAACATGTGTTATGCTTTGAAAATAAATTTAACCCTTTGAAAAAGCAGCAAATCCATAAAATGCCACAGGTTTAACAGTCTTGTGACAATGTCTTTTCTATTTATGCCTGATTTGTTTGGTTGTTGACCATGAAGCCTCTGGTTCATTGAATGGATCAAAGTTCTCTCTCACTGACAGCACTTACTGTGGAGGAGGAACTTCTTCACATTTTGTTTCAGCTTAGGATTTCCTAAAATTAAGATAACAGAGTGTACAGAGGGGTATGAACCAAATAGCAAGATGCATACCAGAGAGGTGATGTTTCTGATCTTGAAAAACTGAGTCATGCCTAACGCAGCCAGCATGTACTGGGAGAGGTAGAGGACCAGGAAGGACAGGATGGATAGGAATGCGCTGATGTAGACACTCATGCCAGGGTGCCTGGTGCCCGTCGCTGTGGTCCTCATCTTCTGGGTGTGCCTCCCCAGGGAAAAAATCAAGAGAAGAGCAGAGATAAGGAAGATAAGTAAGGGCGTTATGAACTGAATGAAAAGAAGGGAAAATTGTAATACAGGTATGTCTTCAACTTGAGTGGTTGCATTTTGGGAGAAAAAGCCCCACCAGGATTTTTGGGAAATAATCCATACATGTTTTCTGTGGAAGACAGAAGCGAGAGAGGTATAGATCAAGGTCCCACAAATCAGCCATGGCATCAACTTGGAGATCCTCAACTTCAACCAAAAGAAGAGCGGGTGAGCGATGGTGGCGATCTTGGCACAGTAGAAGACGCTGAGCCATGTGGCTAACCAAAGTTCCAATGTGTGTACATACATGAAAATGATAACATTCGCAGGAACTGGAGAGAATTCAATCAAGAAAAGAACAACCAGATTAATGTAGAGGATGACCATCAGGAAACCAATCCTGGAAGTCGCCAGGCAGCACAGGAGGAGGTCGAAGGGCACCATCTTTCTCTGCCTGATCAAGCCTATGCCGTTCACAACCACAATGAGGCCATTGGCTAGAACCCCCACGAGAAACTGAATCATGGAAAAAATAACATGGGCAATGATGTACAGCTGTAACATTTTGATGAGAAAAAAATCAGTTACTTTAAAAACTGATGCAATGATAGATTTCAGAACAGTTGGAATCAGTCAAGTTTTCTGTTTTTCTTCAGCTAGATTAGAACTCCTTGGGGGGACATGACTCTGACAAGGAAGGCAGTGAGGTAGGAAGGCATCGTGCATGTGTTTATAGCCGTTTTCTCGAGGCAGTCAAATAAGAAAGAGATACTCTAGCAACTATTTGCTTCTTCGTGACAGCTTTTGCATTTTCCAGGGCTACTTAGCCTTCAACAACACCATCACAAGCAAATGGTGGAAATGAGACACCTTCACGCTAGGAGAAGGGCTCCTCTGGTACATAATCAGCGAAAGTTCCCAAATCCTTCATCGGTGCCAGAAATATTTAATTGTGCCTACAGAGTCTACTTAATGTTTGTGAAGCATTCTTTAAAAAAAAAAAGGATTTAAAAAAATTATTGCTTCTGTTATCATGATGCAGTACACTCAGGAACGTACTCTCAGCAACGTACTTGCAGTAACATAAGTCTCCTTAGTTGTTCTCTAAAATGCAATGGGGGGACAATTCAGTATCACCTAAAACTGAAAACAGTTCTATAATACAACATATTTGACAAACAGAAAGCATCACAAATACGTATATTTGAAAGGTCAAAGGCCCAAAGGAAGTTGATTTGCAGCAAAGAGAATCATTTGGCACCATTCATACCAGCAATCATCTGCAGAATAATGCATGGATTGAAATATTTCCCTGCTTATTTTTTTTGAAACTATGAGAATATTATGACATGAGCTTCTTGTTCCTGGGGAAAAGTAATGATAAAAGATACATGATTTAATCCATTGTTATAACTAACAGGATATTTTGGGGGGAATTAAATTTGCAGTTATTAACTTGTATACTATGCCAGGTCTTCTTATACTAAACCAGGTTTTTTTCAGCCTCGACACTGTTATTTGGTTTGGATAATTCTCTGTTAGCATCCTTGGCATCTACCCACTAGATGCTCATAGTATAACCCCCTCCCCAGATGTGACAATAAAAAATGTTTCCAGACATTGGGAAATGTTCCCTGAGTGGCAAAATCACCCCCAGTTAAGCACCATTGTCCTAACGATGGTGAATAGAACACAGTTTCTGCCTCCAAGCAGTCAGACATTAAATGTATAGCAAGCACGTGAATAGTGTATAGCGTGGCATCAAACTAAATATTTGGACAATTCTCCACCACAGCACAAAGTGGAGAATTTATTAAATGTTGGGGGAATTGAAGCTTTGCCAACTTAGCACTAGATCATAACATTTCCAGGAGATCCCCTAATGAGGCATATAGATATGTGCTCCTTTGTCCAGAGTTGTCATAAAGGATACTTAAGAGGACTCTTACCTTCAGAAACCTGGAAGGAAAAGGGTATGAAAACATTAGTGGTGAATTACTCTGTCATTCTTCTCTGAATATGTGATGTCTGTGCAATGTGGGACTCCACTTCGCTCTTCTTGTCACGACTTCAATGGGATGAAGGAACAAACAGGGATGAAGAGAATAAACAGGCAAGCACTAAGGGAGACAGCTCAGGAGTGGATTCTACCCAAACAGGTCCAGAGTCAAACATGACAATCAGGATAACCCTTGTTCTTTTTTCTCAGGTGGAGAGAAAAAAATACCAAAAATCTTTTAGTATATTTACATTCTGCAGGCTAAGAAAGCAAAAATTGAAAGGATATCTAGCTATGAAATAAAGATGTCAAGAATTCTCAGAAGAGCAGTAACTACTAACTTCCTCGGCTTCTCAATCAAAGCTCTATCAGCACCTGTTCCTTTGCTGGCAAGTTCTGGTGACCAGCCTGTGCCCTGAGAGGCTCAGCCCTATCAAGGCATATCTACACTTTCTTCTCATCCCCAGCACTCTTTCGTTCTTTTGGTGTTTGGCTTATGGTGGCATTGGTTAGATAGAACCAAACTCAATTAAATAAGCATTTTCAAAACAAAGGAAAAGAGAAATAAATTTCAAATTCACTTTGAAAGAGAGCTTTTGTTCTCTTTCTGTTCCCAGAGACTTCGCATCACAAGACCAGCTTCTTGCTTTTACCTGTTGCCACAATGTTGCCAAGACATTTACATTCCAAGTCCTTCAGCATGGTCTGGGCATTTCAATAGCAATAATAATCCTATATAATAAAGAAGTAATATGCAAATTGATTGTCATTCCAACACACAAAATGGTAGCCCCATGTGGTCAAAGATAGCCACTCCCATGTGGACACAAGCTGGCCACCACAAGATGGCCAGCAGGGGAGGGCATTTGTGGGAGATCAGGCCAGAAGGGAGAGCAGTTGTTGGTGGTGGTGGGGGGGGGTCCAGACCAGCAGGGAAGGGCAGTTGGAGGCAACCAGGCATACAGGGGAGGGCAGTTGGGGCAGGACCAGGCCTGCAGAGGAGAGCAGTTAGGAGTGACCAGGCTGGCAGGGGAGGGCAGTTAGGGGTGACCAGGCTGGCAAGGGACGGAAGTTAGGGGTGACTGGGCCAGCAGGGGAGGGCAGTTGGAGGTGACCAGGCTGGCAGGGGAGGACAGTTAGAGGTGACCAAGCCTATAGGGAGGACAGTTAGGGGTGAACAGGCTGGCACAGGAGGGCAGTTAGGGATAATCGGGCTGGCAGGGGAGCAGTAAGGAGTCAATCAGGCTATGAGGGGAGTGGTTAGGAGGTGCTCAGGCTGGCAGGCAGAAGCGGTTAGAGGCAATCAGACAGGCAGGCAGGCAAGCAGTTGGGAGCCAGCAGTCCTGGATTATTAGAGGGATGTCTGACTGCCCTCTAGGGGTCCCAGATTGGAGAGGGTTCAGACTGAGCTGAGGGACACACACCACCCCCTTACCCCCGTGCATGAATTTCATGCACTGGGCCAATAATAATAATAATAATAATAATAATAATAATAATAATAATAGTAAAACTAAGGCAGAAAAGTGAAAAACAATTCATATTTTGAGTTGAAAATAGTAACATAGTCTTTCTGTACTGACAGCAAACTAGCTGAGAAAACGCACAGTACACCAAAGACTTGAAGGAAATAACCATGTCTGATTCTATTTATTAACATGCTGCTTGTCTTCTGGATTCAAGCATCTTGAGGGGATATTTGGTTCTCAAATATTCTATTGTAACTTTTGTTAGCACTAGCTTGGAGAGTAGGGGCAATTCTTCATAGAGAACTTCGTTTCACGAAGAACAGCTCTTCTGATGCAGAAATCCCATGGAGCAAAAAATAAAAATTCATGAGGCTGAAGCTACAATTTTTTCATTAAATAATTCCCATCACTAATCCCTTCAGTGAGCACACACACAAAGGCTGCCGAAGGCACACCATTCCTGGACAAGTGCCACCAACTCGCCGGAGACTTGTATTTCCTACCCTGAAGGGTGGCAGGATAAGAGATGTTTGTCCGGAGCAGCGGAGCACTTGTGTGGCTGCTACACTAATGTCCTATTCAGACCGCAGGGGCGGCTGCATTTCAGTGCTGGTGCAAAGCCCCTTGGGGTCATGTTATCCAGCCTGCCCCTTAGATTCTACCACAGCAATCAAAATACCCGGGAGCCTCCATCATGCTGTGCTGAGTGAGAGCCAGCTAACTGTTGTTCCACAAACCCAACAGAGAAAAACGGTCCTAGACAGAAAAGCCCTTTGCGTCTCTTAAGCAATTGGTTTCAGTGAGAAGGATGCATCAGAGAATGTCTGGCTCTGAGATGAAAAGCGTATATGTCTGGCCTCATCTGTCAGTCACCCGCTCAGAAGGATGACAGTTTTACATGGACAAATGGCTTGGAACAGATGGAACAAGTCCCAGTGTGGTGAAATTCACATGACGATTACCCCATATTACCCTGATTAAATCCGCTCACTCACACTCGTCTGTAACGAGCAGTCATTAAGAGAGACAATACTGCATATTCTTGAGGTAACTGACAGGCGGAAAGAGTTGCTTATTTATATTCAGATCATTCGGCCCCTCAAAAGAAAGTGCAATTCCCCCCCCCCCCCCCCACAGGCAGTTAGACTGACACTGGCAAGCTTTCCGCCAGGTAGAATGCTATAATCATTGTCTGTCTGCACACAGACCTTTACTTTGGGGTTAGAGTCATCATGAAAGTGAGCAATCGTGTTATTACCTTTCCCAAGTTTTAATACCTTTCCCAAGTGAGTCTTCCCACTTCATTATCAAGGGAACAATTCCTGCTTTAAGGAACATGCCCATGTATTTACATTATTGTATAATTAATAGGTCATTCAAATGAGAAAGATATAAACCCTGGGCTAGCCAGCACAGACACCCTTGCCGTGCCAACCCTGGAGCCCAGACGGCCCAGCCCTTGTTAAAGACTCTATGGAATTCATTCCATCTAAAATTCACAACATTTTGGTTAAAAAGCTCCAGACTCTTTCAGACTAATCATTCTTCACATCCATTCACTCGCTTCTCTCCTCTTGAATATGCAGTTGATCTTTTGTACTGAAATTTTTGCCTTGAATGTTCAGGTCACTTCCCTCTACTCACCCTTCCATCTTCTCTTTTTATCTTAGTCATTTCTGTGCTTTTCTTTACTCTTCACAATATTCTGAAATGTATTTGCATCACAGCAAATAGAATAATGGGGCATGACTTTAAGTCTTTCATGTAAAGAACTTGAAGCGCTTTGCGAGCAAACATCCCAGGTTAATTACAATGACCATGGGGAAGCTTGGCTCTCATGAATAATATCCAGCCCCCACAATTTTATCTTTAGCTCTAAACTGAGTGGTGGGATTTCAGATCCTTCTTTTCCTCCTCTCTATTTCCCACCTTCCCTCCCTCCCCCGTCTCCCATCTCTCCCTTCCAGATTCTTCCTTATCTCCCCTCATTTCTTCCTTCCTTTCTCCTCCCCTCCATACCTTAGCACATATTTCTTGTGTGTATTATAGACTATGGACTAGGCCCTATTCTAAGCATGGAGCATATAGTAATTCACAAGACAAAGCCTCTCTCCTCTTGGAAATTATATTTTAGTTGGGAAAATGAGAATTAAACAAGTAAAGAAATAAATGCTTCCAGGTAACTTAGAACGAGGTGCTATTTTAGAGAGTGTGACCCGGTAGACAGAGTTCTCAGAGAAAAGGTGATCATTGAAAAGAGAAAAGGATGACAAGGAACTATCTCTGGAGATCTCCAGAAAAGTGTCTGGATTCGGCATCTATTTTGAAGGTAGAACTAATGAGGATTTCAGAATGGCTTTGATGGGGTAGGGGTGATAGAGAGAAGCCAAGAATTACTTTTGGGTCATTGGCATTATCTACTGTGAGTCGGTGCCATTTTTCAAGAAGGGGAAGACTGGAGGGAAGATTCAACTCCAGAGCCCTGCTGTGGACATGTTCAGTCTGAGAAGCCTACTCTAGGTGGAGATGTTATTAAGCAGGGGGCAATAAATTTGGAGTTTTGGGAGCCACAAGAGCTAGAAATATGCATTTGGAATTTACTGGCATAGAGATGATATTTAAAGCCACAGACTGGATAAGATTATGTAGGGAATAGGTTGCCAGCTGGAGTGTAAGAGCACTCTAAATAAGAAACAGACTATTCTGTGCATTCACATCACCCAGACTGTCCCAGCTGATGCCATATCTTTGTGGCAGGATGCCCAATGAGAGCCCAGGACGTGAGTTGACACATGCATCCCTGAAGTCAACCCTACTAGTCATGGTAGCCTAATCTCTTTATATATGGCTGATCCTATTTGCTGTTTCATTTAAAGATTTTGCTCCTTTATTCATAAGGATGATTGGTTTGTAGTTTTTCTGGTGTTATATTTGATAAATTTGATTATCCATGTTATGCTGAATTTATCAAACAATTGTTAAGCTTTTTCTTATTTTCAATGCACCAGAACAATTTAAATGGCATGGAAATGATCTGTTTCTTGAAAGAATGGAAAGAATTCACAGTGAAAAAATCTGAGGCCACAGGCTTTTTGGAAGGGGCAGAATATTTACCATTGATTATGTGCTTAAAATGCTACAGAATGGACATAGTTTCAATTTGCCCTCTTGACAATTCTATGAAATCAATATTATCTCCGCTTTAGAGATTATTTAGTTGAGGTGCACAGAAGTTGGAATCGCTCACATTCACACAGATTAAAAAGTAGCATTTCCAAGATGTGGCTCACAATATGACTTTAAGTCCTATGGAAGTCCTTCACCATTCCACATCAGGACCTCCCACATTATAACTCACAGTGATAGTGAAGATTCCTTCCAAAGAATTACATATGAAGGTTGAACAACTGCTATTTTTTTTCCTGATGTGCATTCATTCCCTACTCTTTTACCCTGACTTTCTTTGGAGAAACCACCTCTCTTTTATTCTTATTTTTGTGTCTTATTTGGGACTGTCTCCAACTCAAAACCAGGAATAGCACATAACCTACGAGTGACAGGCAAGCTTTCATTTCAATGACACATCACAATATATTTCAACTAGAGTCCTGGTGCATGAAAGTCATGCATGGGTAGGGTCCCTAGGGCCAATTGGGGCTTTCTAGCTGCCAGACAGGGCCTCCCTTTCCCTGCTGCTGGCAAGAGCCTTCTTTCATTCCATGCTACCCCCTGGTGATCAGTGTACATCATAGCAAACAATCAACTCCTGGTCTCCTGGTCGAACTCCCAAGAGGACACTTTGCATATTAGCCTTTTACATATATGTAGACTAGAGGCCCAGTGCATGAAATTCATGCACAGGAGAAAGGTGTCCCTCAGCCCAGCCTCTACCTTATCCAAAATGGGACCCCTCAAGGGATGTCCAAATACCAGTTTAGACCTGATCCCTGTATGATCAGGCCTAAACTGGCAGTCAGACATTCCCTCACAATACCGGATTGCTGGCTTCTAACCACTTGCCTGCCTGCCTGATTGCTCCTAACTGTTTCTGTCTGCCAGCCTGATTGCCCCTAACTTCTCCTGTGCCAGACTGATCACCCCCAACTGCCCTCCCCTGATGGCCTGATCTCACCCCCAACTGCCCTCCCCTGCCAGCCACCTTGGGGTGGCCATCTTGCAATGCCATGGGGGCAACCATCTTGTGATGACGTGGGGGGTATTGTACAAGGGCCACCTAGGCTTTTTATTAGTATACAAATGCATCTACATATACATATGTTGCAATAGGTCATATTGAAAGCTATAACTCACGTGACCAAAGAAGATCCTATTAGGAATGAGCACGAGGCCCAAATCTATCAAGTCAGAATTAATCTGAGAACTTCTGTTTCAACAGACTGGGAAAAATGTCCTTCTCTGTCAAAGATCAGATGTTTGTTTGGAGCTGCTGGAGCCATGTTGTCACCATGAGAAGGGACTTGGGCCTTTCTAAGAATGGATTCTTTGCAGAAGACAGCAGTGCCCAGAGAAGAGGGAGCAGATGAGTGCTCAAAACACCTCAGCCCCAGAGCCAGCTTCACTTGACATTTGAAGGAACCTCAAATTCCTAGATGCTGCTGAAGGAAGTGTGAGATGGGTTTTTGTCACATTGTCTGTACTATAAGATACTAGCTGTGGGCTACACAGAGAGACAGATACGTGCTTTCCACTTTCACATTTAGAAACTGGAATCCAAGAAGCAATTGGCCTGAAGTCAGTCATTTAGCAATAAACCCAGGGTTGAGTCCTCTATTCCCTAAACTCAGTTTTTCAAACATATTTGTAGAAGAAATTTTTATAGAAAATACAAATTCATTTTCTGGGGTCTCCCTTATACATTTAATTGTTCCCTTCCCATTACATACTCACTCTGACAGTTCAAAGTTTTATTATGCTTTAAGAAGAGTTTCCAAAGCATAAGGTTACCATATGGGCATCAGAAGTTTTATTCATTCCAAACTACACAGACTATCCCTGGCATTGTGCTCCAATAGGCTGTACTTCATCCAGAGGATGCAAAGTCCAATACATTTCAGTGTGCATCTCCATACAAGTTGGTGGCAGTATGTGATCTTGAAACCCATAGTGCCACTTCTGCCCAGAGCCAATCTCAAATTATTCTCTTTTATCCTTGGAGTCATACCTCCTTTTTTTCTGCCCCTCAAAGGTGGAATTATTCCTTAGGAATTACAATAAAATAAGATTAAGCATTCCAGGTTTTCATGCTTATTTATGTGTCTTATTTGAAACTGTCTTCATCTCAAAACGAGAAATAGGCACCTAACCTAGGTGTGACAGTTAACCTTTTATTTCAATGACACATTACAATATGCATCTACACATACATTTGTTATAATAGGTGATATTGAAACTCATAACCCATAAAAGCTGTTAGAACTTTATTTCTCCCTTTCCCCTTCAGACTGCCTTCCCCAGACTTAATTTTGTCAATCCCTAGAAGACCCGGGTTATTTTTCTTGCTTTGTTTCCCCAGCAGCTGGCACCAGGCTTCATGATTTCTCACTCACATGTTTTGGGAATACTGGCCCCATTCCCTGCATCCAGGAATAGACATATACATGTGGCTGTACATGGAGATGCTCTACAAACATCCGCTGAATGAGATAAATGAGAAAGGCAAATAAAGCTTCTCATCTTTAGAAAAATATCGCTAACCAAACTTTAGTATTACATAAACATTATAATTTTACTCTTCCACCATCTAGCATCCATATTTTGGACAAATGAATGGGATGAAAGATAAGATTTATGAGCAGATAACAGTGAATCTCACTGAATCAGAGGAAGTAAAAAGAACCATAAATACAGTAAACTTAATCCAGAACCATATCAGATCTGCAAAGAACATTAGTGATTACTTGTGCTAACTTCTTATTGCTTGAAGAAAGAGAAAACAATTTCAGAAAAGGTGTGTAATGCCCATGTACTTTGTTCCAGAGAATATTCAGATGCTGTGTATTCTAGGACAGGCAATACTGTGGGTTTATTTCACCTAGGGCAGCCTCCATGGGATCATGATGAGAGCCAGCTGATGGATGGCACAGTGATGGCTATGGTCCTCCCAAGGCACATCTAATGACCATGCTTGAAGGGAGAGCTGTGCACACCTACCTGCCTCCCACCACTGTTCAGTTCGAAGTGTAGACATGGGAATCTGCAATCTTTCCTGAAAAGAAAACAACATCCAGCAATGGTACCCAAGGCCCTCCTGCCATTTGTATAGAGTGAAATTGGTCCCACATATTTTAAATTACAACAGTAATACATTAGAAAGGAAAACAGAAATGAAACCTTTAATTCTAATTTTCCATATTCACTATCATTTATACTTAAGGCTTCCTACATAGATATTAAATGATAATATAGGGGTTTCATTTTCTGAAATATTATCCTTCCTCAATTATCCACCAATATGCATGTTGTCTTCTTGTAGTTAAATAGATCACATCAATTTAAAACATCTATTCTTTCTGCCTGGCACAAAACGTAATTTAAATAATCAGAGATTCTACTGTTTGGAGGAGATTTGGATAATGTGAACAATTAAGCAATCAGGAATAGGGTTTTCCTAGGTTTAGTCGACACTTTCTCCCTCCCCTTCTTCCCCCCTGCCCCTCCCCCCCCCCCCCCCCCAGTAGATATGACTTAAGGCAGTAATTTACAAAACGTACTTCCTCCTAAGAATTTACACAATCATGAAATAAACAATTTAGGCTATAAAAACAGGATGAGATCAAATATATTCCCAAAGTAATTGTTGTCAGATATATTCAAAGTACATCAGGCTTTCATCTAAAACAGAGAAAGTAAATATGACTGAGAACACAGTGGTATAGCAGAGGAAAACATGATCTAAATTCCATAGACTGATATTTAATGCAGCTCAGATCTCTTGTGCTGACCCAGATTGCCAAGAGCAGACATTTAGGCCTTATTTTACTTTGCAAACCACTTTTAAAACTGATTTATGAAACCTATTTTCATGCCTTTTATTGTTTTCAAGTTACCTGTCAGATTTTCAATGCGGTTGAATCGTGTTGTTCCTGAGACCTTTCTGGTGGAAGCCATAACCAGGCCCAAGAACAGATGAAGCTCCCAATGCATTGAGTCTCGTGGGGCAAGAGATGGTCACCTCAAGCAGAAGAAGAGGCCACACACCTCAGCTAGGTTTCCACACTTGCCAATGCCAGGGTCACAGGAGTGAGAAATGACCCAGTCTTCGCAGGGCAGAGTCCTGCCAATAAGAAAACCTCTGTTTCCTGTGGTGCCACTGCCCTTTCTGGCTAGAGACTTGTGCCATCATTTAGGAAGAATCTGTACTAACAATATATGTCTAGTGACGTCCAATAAACATTTGGGTCTCGGGCCAAATGTAGCCCCAGCCAGGCCATACAGGTACTCACAGAGAGGGAGGGAGCATCATCCTCGCCAGGCATCCTTGAAGGATCTCTTCTCCAGACTTTCTCATCTGGAAAGCCCTCTCTTCCATCCGCTCACTCCTGGCTCTGATTTAAAACTCCTTTATCTTGTGGTTCTGATAGAGTTTGAGGTGAGGTCCATAATTCCCTCTTGCTGACAGAGAGGCAGAAGTACTTGCTTAATTCTGAGGGTCCTCATCCAAGAGGGACCTGGCGGACATGTTTACAGTGAAAAGTGGTTTTATAGCCCTGCTACTTCACTGAGCAGATGTGTCAAGTATCTGGCCACACCCAACTCTTTAGCATTGCACTTGTCTATCTGTCCACTTGAACAAACGTTTATTGGGCACCCACTATGCTGCGCCCTGTGGAAGCAGTAGAGGGATTAAGAATGTTCATACGGCTACTCAAAGAACTGTTGACAATTGCATTTGAAATAAGTTATCTGCCACTGTTTTATTTTTCCGATGATGCTATGTAGAGAAGTATAATAGCAAGAGTTGGAAGTATTTGCAAAATATTTGTGCAGAAGTTTCCTGACACCAGTTTTATGACCTTCGTGTGGTGTCTCTGGGTCTTATTTTTCCAAAACAGTCCTGGGGAGTGGCTTCTCTATCACCTCTCTGGAATGTAACGTTATCCGTGTCTATTTTCCCAATTTCCTATGATGTCATCAAAAGTCAGTTGTCCTAGGGCAACCTCTATCTCAAACGGATTGCTAATGAAACACAAATATGCACATGCGTGTTCCAGCGAGTTGTTCCGCACTATGCAAAGGGTATTGAAAGTGGAGCCGCTTTCACATTTGCTTTGCATTTGTTGAGAGGTCAAAATATGCAAACTGCACCCACTGCTGTCTATGCCTTCCAGCAAAAGAAAATTTTATTAAAGTTAGAAGCAGAACCAACAGCACAGCTAGCATCCCTCATTTGGGGGAAAAGGCTGTATTTTAAAGATAATAGCCATTTACTTCTTATCTAAAACTAAGAATACTTAGCAAATGTTAATATGCCTGTCTGTCTTAGCCCAGGTATAATGATCTGCTCATAAGTATGCGGGTATAGAGCAAACTTAATTACACGCAGTTTAAGGCCCAAATGGAGATAGTTATGTAGTTTGCAATTGGTCCTGGAAACTTTTATACAAAAAATAAAATTAGTTAGCTGTATAGGAATGGAAAACAGTGATTTCTAAGAAAGAGTTCTAGACGCAACCAATTCTTACTCAAGACATATAAATTAAGAATGCAGCTGTAGGAAAATTTTCTACGTAAGATGACAGAAAAAAAATCTGCTCTAACATAGCTTAAGAATTATATATATATATATATACACGCGCGCGCACACACACACACACACACACACTGGACTCCTTTATGTCTTCATCCAAGGAAAGTTTTTTTTCCAAATTAAAAGAAGTCAGATAGTTTGTTTTGTTTTTTGCCAAATCAGTGTCTGCTTGCCCCAGAAAACACCAAACAAGAAATGGTGAGGGAAAGCAAAATAAAAATGGCACGTGTGCAGTGGATTTTCTGTGCACTGCTGGTCATACAGGGTGGATGGATCCACACCAGCATTTCCACAACATTCCCTAGATCTTAGCTCCAGAGCTGTTACACTGCTGATGGTGCAACTTCATGCCCATGATTTTGCATTGTGTATAGCGCACCCTAGGACTGTACATGGGTCTCCATCCGTGGGGCCTGAGGCTTCTCATGCTTGGAACACTATTCCATAGCCACATGCCCTCCCCTATGCAGATCAAATGTCACCTCATCAAAAAGGCCTTATCTAACTACTCATCCCACACCACCATCACTTTGTACCCCTTCTCTTTCCCTGCTTTACTCATCTTTTTTCTAACATTCATTACCATTGGACGTATTACTTCTCATTATCTGTTCTTCTTCCTGGAATCTAAAATTCTATTACAGTGGAAATAATTTTTGCTCATTGATGTGTCACCAGTAACTAGATAGTGCTTGATATATAGTAGGTGCTCAAAAATATTGAATGAACACATAATTAAATGTTTAAAATAAAAATACATCTGTTCATCAATGACATTGTGTGAGAAGGTCTACTAGAAAGTGTAGTCTGTAGAATGGTGGGGAAATAATTCCCATAACGGCTATTGTTTTGAACAATTCAAAATATCAAGACAACTTTTATATGCTTCTGACAGATTCAGCATACAAAATGTATCCAAGATTGTGCTGTGCTGAGTCCCAAAGGGAAAAATTGACCAGACTCCATCACCAGACCCTATAAGACAGATCCTCTCAAAATGATCAGCCTCACCGGATTCATATATGTCACTGAATTGGTCCTTGAGGTAGCTCTGAAATTTAATTAACATAAACCTGTACAGAGACTTCTGCTTTAAATAATGGGGTCAGTTATTATTCAAACTAGAGATCTGGTGCACAAAATGCATGCACTTGGGAGGTGGGGGGGAGGATCCCTCAGCCCAGCCTGGGCCCTCTCACAGACCAGGAGCCCTTGAGGCATGTTCCCTCAGGGATCAGGTCTAAGCCATCATCAGTGGAACATCCTTAGCACTGCTGTAGAGACAGAGGAGGCTCCCGCTATTGCCACTAGGCTCACCAGCAGTGAGCACGGCTTCTGGCTGAGCAACAAACCCCCTGTGGGAGTGCACTGACCACCAGCAGGCAGCTACTGTGTTGAGTGTCTTCCCTCTGGTGGTCAGTGCGCATCATAGCAACCGGGTCATTCTGCCATTCAGTTGTTTTGCATATTAGCCTTTTATTTTATAGGATAGATACTGGTATAGAGGGAGATAAAAATTTGTATTGGAGGAGGATAGCCAAATCAGAAATAGGTAAAAATGAAAGAATTTCTGGCAGAAAAATGTGAAATAATTCAATAGCATGTTACTTAAATCACTCAATATGCTAAATCCAGATCTGAAAAACAAGATAAAGATGGGAAGTGATTCACATTCACGAAGATTTTTCATGTTAATGTAGTCATATTTAATGGAGAAATCTGTTATACATTTTAAAGACTTCATTTTTAAAAGATTATAACCCATACCCAAAGTCTTATGAATATATGCTTAATGTCAATATAGATAAACTTATAGCCTTTTCCATTTGAGTGCAATTCCAGCTTTGTGTAGATACAGGTCTTTTTGGTGAGGGTTTGAGAATCAGGAGCACTCCAGAGGCAAGAGGCAACTTACATAGGACTCACCAAAGCCACAGCTGGGCTCACAGCCCTCCCAGGCCTCTCCACCCACTCCCACTCCACTTTAATGTCAGAGCATCTAGGATTCGATAGTCATCTGGGACCTGGCAATGAGGCCCTACTGCTGACTTGCATACTCCCATCTGTACCACTGGTGCTACTAGACTTTCTACACTATCTTGTCCATGAACTTGATAGGATCATAATACTATCACCATGACAGTCACTCTTCACTTGAATGTCAGGAGGAATTCAAAGGCCTGTTGCTGAAGCAATCTATCTTCACATAAAAATGTGAGTTAACTGACATTACATGTATATTCATAGGACTATATATTATTTATATTATTTTGCATGGGACCCATGATGTAGACATATCCCCACAGGATTCCAACTCCTGGTAATACTGCTGATCTTATTCCTAGAAAGACACTTATCAAATACTAGAGGCCCAATGCATGAAATTTGTGCAAGGGGCTTGGCCCTCGCAGGCCCAGCTTCATCCAGAAGGCCATTCGGCCGTCTGGTCTAATTAGCATAATATGCTTTTATTATTATAGAATGCCCTTCTAGTGTGACTCAACTGTAGCAGAGATCTGCAGTTCTCATAAATATATGAGACCTTCATTTCCTCCTGGATACACAGCTTAACTACATTTGCCAGTGTCCCTTGCAGTAGGTGAGTTCTGGCCAGTAGAATATGACCAGGGTTTACTCGATCCTTTCTGAGGTTGGGCCCATAAAAATTATTTAAACACAATTCTCACCCTCTTCCTCTTCCTTTGGAGTAACAGAGAGCATTCCAAGGATTTAAAAGAGGGTGGGCCACAAGATGAAAGGATGTGATAACCTGAACAATGGGGCAAATAACCCCCACCCCCACCCCACCCTCACCAAACCCACTATGGACTGAAATGAGTGAGAAATTAACTTTTATTGCATTGAGCCATCCAAATTTTGAGATTGTTTGTTTCCTAGTTAATGGACCTTGACTAATGTAATGACGCTTAATAGTCTTTCAGATTCTGAATTTTCTAAGAATTTTTTTGTTTCATTTACTTTTTAAAAAACTGTATTTTAATTATGCCAAAATATGCACAAACTAAAGGTTGCCATTTTAACCATTTTTAAGTGTACAATGACATTCAGCACCTTCACATTGTTGTACAACCATCACCACCATCCATGCCAGATCTTTTTCGTCTTGCAACACTGGAACTCTATTCCCAGGAAACAATAACTCCTCATCCCATTTCCCCAGCCTCTCGGGCAAACACCATTCCATATTCTGTCTATGAATTTGACTCCTCTATTTTCTCCATGGCCTCACCAGCTCTCGTTATTTTCTGTTGGAATATCCTAACATCTTAATCTCCAGAATAAGGCAAGAAATCACATAAGATTGCATCAATTACTCTTAAATATCTTTGAAAATTAGTCCCAAACTAAGAATGATTCCCAAATATTCAAAGCCCATTGTGTTTCCTTGCTGTGAGACACAACCACTCTCTCTTCTAATACCCAGCTTTGTGGTCACATGGTGATTTCTGAGCGGGAAGGTAAGACTGTGGCTGGCTTTGTGGATAGTAAATGATCTCCCGGTAATACACATCCTCCATGGGTGGGGGCTTTTGTGATGCAGAGTCAAGGTCTGGGTCTGACAGCTCAGCTAGGTCATTTCTATGGCAAGTCCTTTGAGCATCATACCCATATCTGGAGCAGATTACTAAGAAATATAAATCCCCCTCAAAAAGTAGACCCTTCAGGAAATTGACAACTTCTAAAATTACTTTCCATAGAATTTACATGATGCCTGAAGCTCTAATTAAAAGGATTCCAGAATTCCAGGTAGGTATAGAATTAAAAAAAAAAAACCACAACTCACCATTTTTGCATTTGCTACATAAGAATAATAGCTATGAGGGGTTTTTTGTTTGTTTGTTTGTTTGTTTGTTTTTAAATAATATTATGGATTGTTATTCTTTTGGGCAAAATTTTACAGAAGGTTGAAACAATCTTAGTTTTATTCTCAATACCTTTATCATTCCTTGATTTATAAAAATCAAAATTTTAGAAAAATAATCCTGACCTTCAAGCCAGATTAAATGTTTAAGAATAGCCAGAAATATTTTGGAACAACAACAAGAGTAAAAATGAATGATTTCTACTATCAGATATTGAAATACATTATAAAACAATAATAACCAAAATAAATATATACTGACCACAACACACACATACACACACACACAAAAACAAAACACAAAACTCCAGGGAATAAATGGATAGTCCAGAAAAATAGAAATGTATATAAAATCTCTTTGATATTTAAAATAATGGAGAGATGGACTATTTGAAGAATATTTTTTGAAATAAGTAGCTACTCTCTCAGGGAAAGATAAAGCTGGGTTCCCATTGTTTCCAAATTTACAAAGAAATTAATTAAAGATGAAACAAGTGTTGGTGAAAATGTGGGACAACTGGAACTCTCATCTGTCACTGGTGGAAATGAAAAAGATAAGGCTACTCTGAAAAATAGTTGGTCATCTTATTACAAAATTAAACATATGCATAATCTATGATCCAGGTAATCCATTCATATCTATTTATCCAAAAGAAATAAAGAATATGTCCACAGAAAAACCTATAAAAAGAACATTCTTAGCAGCTTGATTCATAATAGCTAAAAACGTGAAAGAAACCCATCATGAGACATTTGGCTAAATGGTTAACTATACTGAAACACAATCATACAATAGGTCACTATTCAGAATAACTAAAAGGATAACTACTGCCACATAAAACAACATGGATGAATCTCAAAATAATATGTTGAGTGGAAAGAGCTAGACATGCCCTGGCCAATATGGCTCAGGTGGTTGAGCATCATCTCATGCAACAAGGAGTTGCTGGTTCAATTCCTGGCCAGGGTCCATGCCTAGGTTGTGGGCTCAATGTTTCTCCATCTCCCTTCTTCTCTCTCTCAAATCAATGAAAATATTTTTTAAAAAAAAAGAAAGGAGAGAAAGGACTAGACACAAAGAGTACCTACTGTATGACTGTACATTTATCAAGTTCTAGAATAAGTCTATGGTGATAGCAATGAGAGCAGTGTGGGGGTGGTCAGGACATGGTGTGTGGAGAGAATTGACTAGAAGAGGACATGAGGACACATTCTGAGATGAGATAAAATTTCTACATCTAGATTGCAGTGGTGGTCACACAATGCCTAGAATTGTAAAAACTCATCAACCAATAAACTGTATCTTATGACAATTATATCCTAACAAAAAGATTAAGTAGAAAACGGTTTATTATGTAAAGGAAAGGCTGACAAATATAACAACTTAATTTAAACTTCTCTAGGCTCTAAAAAGAACATAAATAGTATTAAAAAAAAATGAGTAACAACCAGAAAGAAATAATTATATAGATTGAGCTAATATCCTTATTTTAGAAAGAACTCTCAAAACTAAAAAAAAAATTCCACTGAACACCTCAAAGGGAAAATGAACAAAGATTAAAAATCAAGCAATTTATTAAAGAAGTACATAGGCGTCGAGCACTGTTTTAAATGTGTGATAGACCAAAGATTAATATATCTCTCATATAAAAGGGTTCTTAGAAATAGAAAACATGCATATATACATAGGCAAGGGATATAAATACATAATTCACAAGAAAAAAGTATAAGTGTATGTATACACACACACACACACACACACACATATACGCACGTTCATTCTAGAGGCTTAGTGCATGAAAATTCATGCACTCAAGGGGGTCCCTCAGCCCATCCTGCGCCCTCTACCAGCCTGGGACTCCTCAGGGGATGTCCACCTGCCGCCCTAGGACTGCTTCTTGAGGGATCAGGCCTAAGCTGGCATTCAGATATCCCTCTGGCAGCATGGGTTGTGGCTGCGCTTGCAGCCATCAGCTTGGCTTCTGGTTAAGCAGTGCTCCCCCTATGAGAGCACTGACTGCCAGGAAGCAGCTCCTTCACTGAGCATCTGCCCCATGTTGGTCAGTGCACATCATAGCGACCAGTTGTTCCCATTTGTTCCACCATTAGGGTCAATTTGCAGATTACCCTTTTATTATATAGGATATACACTGAGTGGCTAGATTATTATGACCTCTGTAGGCATAATAGTCTGGCCACCCAGTGTTTATTCTATATAATAAAAGTCTAATATGCAAATTTTACCCTCGACCAGGAGTTCAGCCAGTAGACAGGCCAGCCAACCACCCATATCCCCTCCCACTGGCCAGGCTGGCAGGACCCCACCCATGCACAAGTTCATGCACCGGGCCTCTAATATATATATTGAGTGGCTAGATTATTATGCATTCAGAGATCATAATAATCTGGCCACTCAGTATATATCCAATAAACATTTAAAATATTCAACCTGTCTAGAAATCAAAGAAGTACAAATTAAAAACAACTACATGCTCTTTCCTGACCTCGTCCTGCTCTCTCCTGTAACTAGGGTTGTTATTCTTTCTTGAGGACCACCATTTCCCAATTCCATGACTGGGAACCTCCTATAATCCTTAGGATTTCAGTTCAGACACCACTTTTCTGGTAGGTTCTCCCGACTCCCACTTTGGACCGGGACCCCTTGCTCTGCATGCTGGGTCCCAGCACAACACTCACCTTACTGCACTCAATGCCATCACCATGTAACAAGTTCTGTAAGGAACATGCTGGAGCCTGAGTGCCCCGCATAGGGCCCAGGACATATCTTGCTCAGCAAACAGTTCTTCTACGTTTTGTTGAGTGAGAATGCATGTTTTACATTGAGAAAGATTAAAACGAGAAAAAAAATATCCAGTGTTTGCAAGATTTTAAATTGTGGAACTTTTACCACTAGTGGTAGAAAAACATAAACAGGTATAACTTTATTGGAAAGTTATTTGGCAACATTTACCTTGATCTATGTATTCAGCCCTTAAGAATGTGTTCTAAGGAAATTATCAGACACGTGTCCACGAGATCTCATTGCTCATTGGTGTAAGACTGGAAAATGTTTTAAAATACTAAAGGAATAATTAGTTAAGTCATGAGTTAACAATGAAATACCATTCAATAATAAACAGTAATGCACAATAGCCTACAATTATTAATATTAATGATGACTATTGATAAAATCATTCACAATATAAATTTTAATAGCCAGTTAATGTTATATATGCAGAAAAACCTATAGAAACATACATCAAAAAAATTAATTACTGTTTTATCCCAGCAACAGAAGTACGGGTAATTTTTTCCTTTTGCTCATCTGGTGTTTTCCAACTTTCATTTCAATTAACATGCCTTATTGGGTAATTTTAAAGAACCAAAAACATGAAAGCTCTGTCATCTCTACATACTAGTAGGTAGGCTTCACCTTGAAATTCCACTCTACTGAGGATTGAAATCCAAATCAATTGGCTGAGATCCACACTTCCCTTAAAGAGACCATTTGCTTCTATTACAAATATCCCTGCTCTGAGTGGTCTGCACACTGGCCTATACTTCTCCTCCTGATGTCATCCTAGCAGGACAAGAGACAGGGAAGATGTTGAGGACTGGAGTGTCAAACACAAAAGTGATCTTAAAAACCATCAGGCCTATGGTCTCGAAGAAACCAGGGTCAGATCAAGGCCTTGGAGCAGATGAGTGGGAAAGATGCCACATCCTGGGCCACTCCATCTACATCCCACTATCAGTCAGACTCTGAGCTCGCAGATAATCAGAGCAACTAAAGTAGATATACGTTTGTTTCTAGTATGCAGAGGCAAGATATTTTTGAAGAAAAGAAACAGGGGGGAGTGATTGATATAGAGGCAGGGTGGCCTTGAACAGGCTGTCAAGCTACAGGGGGAAGGCTGGGGTGGATGGGAGGCGGATGCTGGGGGAGATCAACCGAAGGACTTGTATGCATACATATGAGCATAACCAATGAATGAAAGACACTGGGGCGGGGAGGGGGGCAAGTGGGGACATGTGCTGGGGGGTAAGGGAGGCTAGGGGGAGGATATTGGGGGGGGGAATGAAAACATATGTACTACTATTAAATATAAGTTATATTGTAAATTAAAAAAAAGAGAAAAAAAATAAAGCAGACACTTCCATATTTTCACTCTAACTCCCCTGGGATAAAAGCAGTAATAACGGCAAACCCTTAGAATGTGCTTCCTGTTTGCCAGGTCCTATTCAGAACACATTTTACATGTGTTGATTCCTCTAACCCTCATAACAACTCTGGATGGTAAGAATCACTATTAAGTCCATTTTACAGCTGAGAAACCTAAGTCTCAAACAGGTTAAATATTTTCCCAAGGATATCTAGCCTTCAAACCCAGGCATCTTGGCCCTAGGCTCCATGCTCTTAACCATTTTAGCCATGGTTCTCCCAGTTTCATACCAGGGAGAATCACCTGAGAGATTTGTTAAAACCATTTCCTGGACTAGGTCCTCAGAGAGCCCAATTCAATAGACCATGACTATGGATGTCCATCAAGCCGGCACTGCTGGTCTGAGACCCACATGGTGAGTAGCACTGTAGGCACAGTAAGTGTTGCAATAAAGTGAACCAGTTACTTTCTGGAATTACATCTAGTAAACAATCAACAATGGATGAGTTACCCATGGATCAAATGAATTGATCCCACATGACTTCCTATTGATATGGAAGTAATTGGTAGCAGAGTTGGATGATAATCCCATTTAAAAACTGGTACTTATTCAGCTATATTGCAGCAAGTACAAGGCAATGTGTTCTCATGGCAAACCTGCTGGGAGTCTATAGCAACAGGAAACAGAGGAGTATCACAACAGCACAACATGGTCTTCTAATCCCTAGAGCCTCATTTGCAGAAGTCACAGAAGACACAATATGAATGTAGCCTCCCACAAAACCCCACATTCCCCTTGCTCTCAGTCTACGTCTGCTTTCCCAGCAGAGGTTGCCTTGGATACTAGTATCCTTCTGCCTGCAAAGTCTATCTCCTGTGGCAAATTAGCAAATCAGCATTCAAATTTAATAAATCTGTCTGTTATTAATTTTCCTGCAAGGCTCAAACCCCCAAAGTCTGATAACCTCTATGAAAACTGATAAAACCAGTCCCTGGGCTCTCAAAGTAGACAAATGAATCCAGACCCATGGTGTCTACAGGGGAGCACAGGGAACTTCTGCCCAGGGAATAGGGAGCATCCTTCTTGCTAAAGACACTGCCACTGCAGTGAGGGAGCCTGAGTTCCTCATAATTATGACTAACACTCAAGACCTTGACCAACTGCCCTCTGGGAAGGATGGCAGTACCACATCTATACTAATAAAAGGGTAATATGCAAATTGGTCAGGACATCCTCAGAGTAACAACCAAAGAGTAGGCTGCGTGGGGCGACCAGGTCAGCAGGAGGGTTAGCGAGGGATAGCCAAATGACTGACCAGCAGGCTGTGTGGGGTGACCAGGCCGGCATGAGCATTAGTGAGAGACGACCAAATGATTGACCAGCAGGCTGCGTGGGATGACCAGGCTGGTGTGGGGGGAAGTTGGGAGCAATCAGGCCAGCAAGGGGAACAGTGAGGGGCGACCAGCCTGGCAGGGGAGGCAATTGGGGGTGACCAGGCTGGCGGGGGTGGGGGGCAGTTAGGAGACAGCGGTCCCAGATTTTGAGAGGAATGTCTGACTGCCAATTTCGGCCCAATACCAAAGATCAAGTCAAAACCTGCGATCAAACATTCCCTGAGGGGTCCTGGATTGGAAAGGGTCCAGACTGGGCTGAGGGGACCCCCTTCACCCTCCCCCATGCACAAATTTCATGCACCAGGCCTCTAATTTAATAATAGATCCTAGGCTAACTTCGTCCACTGAGAACAATCAGCACAGTAGCTCAGAGCAGTTTCACCCTGAGGCCATCCATCTGGAAGACACCTTGAAGAACCACCAGGCTGGTGGCCAGTGCACATACCACATACACACATGACCTTGGTTGGCTCCCCAATCAGATCTGACATATGAGAAATTGGGGATTAGGGACATATCTAGTGATGATCCCACAGTATAACCATCCAAAGCTATTAGAAGGGAAAACAAATGACATAAACATTTTTGTTAGGTCATAAGGGGTCAGACCCAATAAAAACCTTCATTTTATTACTGGCCTCCCTTTTCTATCTCCCTATTGTTTGGAGATCCAAACAATAGCCCCTGTGAGTTCCCTGGCTGGTAGCACTCTCCAATCACCTGTGCTTATTGTGAATGATGAGAACCAGTTAGGATCATTCCCCACAAAGAGTCAGGACAGGAGGTTATGGGAAATCCTTCAGGCTGCCTCACTCCCCAGTACAGAGACTCAAACTTCCAGACTCAGATTCCAGCCCATGAACCCAAATTCCCCAGCAAGGCTCTCACGACAGGGAAATGAACACCACCAAGCATTCTTCTCTAAGGAGTCCCCAAACAGAAGGAGGTAGTTAAAATGCTTTCTAAGAATAAATAAAAGGTATTATGGAAAAGTCCATCACTAAATAGTCTGATTTTAAACAAATGAACAAAAAATAAGGCCTAAATATGAACTGTATTCTTTCTTATCCAGAACATGCCCTAACAATCCCTGCCATATGAGGGTTTCCTCATCTTTTCCTTCCCTGAGCTCACACTCCAAACTGCCCAGCCTGGGAAGTGGGATCCCATGTTCACAGACCCTCTAGATCCACACCTCTGGTCACCCTAAGGCTCTCTGTGAGCTGGTGGAGAGGGCTGGATCATGGCTCCTTGAGATGTCTATATCCTGGCCTCTGAAACCTATGAATATGTCACCTTACAAGGAAAAAGAGTCTTTTCAGAAGTAAATAGGTTTATATACCTTGAGATTAGAAAATTACCCTAATTGTTTGACTGGCCCCAAACTAATTACATAAATTCTGAAAAGTGGAAGAGGAAGGCAGGGGAGAGAGTGAGAGAAATGGCAGCCAAGAGAAGGATCGGGAGGTATGGACAGTGTGCAAGGATCTATCTGAGAGAGGCTTCTAGGGGATAAGGGCGGCTGCCAGCTGACAACCAGCAAGGAGTTGGGGATCTCAGTCCTATACCTCTGAAAACTGAATTATGACATGCCAGAGTGAAGAAGAGAATGATTCCTCCCCAAGGGCCTCCAGAAAGGAACCTGCTGAACCTGGATGATAGTCCAGTGAGACCCACACCGGAATTTTGGCCTCCAAAATAATAAAAAGATAATAAATGTGTATAATTTTAATTCACTTAATTTGTGGTCATATGTTATGGTAGCAATAGAAAAATAATACATAGTTTTCATGCAAGCTGCCTTTTTTATTAAAACCTTTCCATTTTAAACAACCCTAGCACAAACTAATCAGCCTGAACTCTGGTTTCTGCTTGTAAGGCAGCCCTCTTCCTCAGATGAAATAATTTAGAGAGGTCTTTATAACTTTTTATACTAACCTTTCTATATTCAAAGCCTCGGGAATCTCCGTGCTGCACTGTAGCTCAGATGATTCAGCTTGACTAATCACAGCAGAGTCAGTTAGGAGTGACGTGATCCTAAAGTCCAAGAGGGAATGGTTGCTATCTTTCCTGACCCTGAAGGTGGTCTCAATCACATCCAGCAAGGGCTACGTAGTGCATTCTGGAATGCATCAGGACAAAGAGGGAAAAACAAAGATACCAATCTTGTAAATTCACAATCTGGTTTTAATATCATTTGTCTACAGAAGAATCAGCTATTAGAGAATGATTTCCTCAAGTCCATTTTTTAAGACTGCTTTAATTTTGCCATCTGCCAAAATTATGGTGATAGAAATGAGGAAAATTTCAGTGAACATCTCAATTTCTTTGTTTATAAAATACAAACTGGATCACATTCTTGACCCAGTCTGATGAAAATTAACTTGATATGTACAGATATCAGTGTGTGTGTGTGTGTGTGTGTGTGTGTGTGTGTGTGTGTGTGTATGTCCAGTCATGTGCACTATTATGACACTTTGGTCAATGACAGACTGCATATATGATGGTGGTATACTATATAGCCTAAGTGTGTAGCAGAATATACCATGCAGGTTTGTGTATGTGCACTCTATGATGTCCACACAACAACAAAATTGTGTCTCTGTACAATTCTCAGAACATATTCCTGTTGTTAAACAGGAATAAAATATGTACACAGGTAAATATTGCACACTTATAACAATACATAAACACATTGATACACATGGGGATGTATAATATATAATATACACAGATTTATATCAAACATATACATGCAACCACACACACACACAGACACACACATGTCTTCACCAGGATAAGCAAGTTTCCTAGTGCTAGTACGCTGCTTGTATTAGCCATTGCCACATATGAACCACACAAACTTAGTGGCTCAAAACAACTAAACTTCATTCACTGTGGTTCTGTGGGTCAGCAGGTTTGGACTGGGCTCACTGGCAGTTCTTCTGTGAGTTTTGCTTGGGGTCACTCACGCAGTACAGTCATATAGTGGCCCAACCTGGGCTGAATAATCCAAAGCAGCCTGTTCTCATGCCTGGAGGTGAATGCTGGCCGTCAGCCAGGCCTCCCTCTGTACGTGGTCTCGCCCTATAGTCTCTGGCTCCACAAAGTGGACTCAAAGCAGCAGAAGTGTTGAGCAAAGATGGGAGGCCCCTGGAGGCCTTTACTGGGAGTGTCTCAGTTCCCCCTCAGTCTCTTGATCAAAGCAAGTCACAAGTTCGGCCCAGTTCAGGGGTGGAGAGAGAAAGTCTCCCCCTTAATGAGAAGAACAAGTCATTCTGCAAAAGCGATGGAGGAATTTATGGCTTTTTTCATAATCTGTCATCACCACTGAATCTCAGGTTTATTTTTACTCGTGCTGCTTGCCCACCAGGGTCTGCTAGGGCTGTGTTCCACATTATTTCTCACTCAGAAATGCAGATGTGGATTTCTGCCTCTCACAGAGTATGCCTGGCTGGTTATCAGGGAAGAAAAGGTATCAGTGAAGTAAGTGTCTTGCAGGCAATTTAGTGCCTCTATCCTATACTCCCAACTAGTTCACTGTCCAAAGTCAGTCATGTGGCCACACCTGAGTGGGAGGTGAAGTCTTATCATGTGCCCAGAAAGAGAGGGACTCAAACATATACAAATATATTTGCTAATTAGTAGTACAACATATATGCGCGCGCGCACACACACACACACACACACACACACACACACACACACACACACACCATCGATCTATTAGTTTGACACCACAAATGATTGGAGCTGCCCAGAACACTACCAGTGCTCTGGGAATTATATTCTCTAACTATATATCAGTTAAGAAAGAATAATCGGTAGGGGTTTTGTCACTTCCTTAAGAAATTTTGATAGGAAGACTACTTCTTTCTTGTTAGTTCCAGAGATAATGATGCAAACACAATTTGCTTGTCAATAGCCATTACCTTTCATTAGACATAGAAGCATTTAGCCACATCCTGCATCAAGAAATCTATGGACATTCTGTAGTTAATACATTACCATTTCTTTTGACATCAGCTTCAGATTCCAAGATGTGGCAACCTGGGCTGTTCACAAGTACTCTGGCTTTTTCTCCTTCTGAGCCCTGGTTACTCCCCCATCTATTTAAAATCAATGTTGTTGAGGGACCTACCTTGGCCAATGAAATCCACTTTATATTTGCATACTATCCTACATTATAAAGCACTATTACATATATTACCTCAAAACAAAGTTATTAAGACAATTGGAAATTAGCTTATTCTCATGCAAACTCTGCTAAATAAAGATAATTCAAAAACATATATGCTAGAAATCAGGGGTAGGGAGACAAATAATAATATAGAATCATTGTGACCACAAGTTGGAATTTTCGGACCCAATAAATGACAAAATTCTTTTTAAAATTGAAATGAAGGTAGAAAATATCTCATATTTTTAAATTGTATTTTTCTTAATATTTTCTTATTTTTCATGTTGTAACTTTGTAAGGAGAAGAGAGAGGTTTATAAATTCCAATTACCTATCATGGTTCAACTTTGTTCAGAGATTTAATTTTCTTTCTTCTAAGAATAAGCTTTTCTGTTCATGTAGAAGATTATGCTATTTACCTAAAATCCAAATTAGAAAATTTATAAAACTTAAAATGTTACCCATAGAAATTAGTCAGTCTGGATTTTCTTATTTTCTCTTACAATTCCACATTTATAAAAGTATATACTATTTCACAATAGGTTTTAGGTAACAGCCCCTGTAATACATTGTACAATGACAGTTAACAAAGGTATTTCTAAGTCCTAACCTCCCGGGGATCTGCAAAGGTAACCTTATTTGGATAGAGTCTTGTAAACATAATGAAGTTAATGATTTTGAGATGAGATTATTCTGGATTACCATCTAAGCCCTAGTCTCCTGATAAAAGTGACAAATGTAGAGGAGAAGGCCATGTGAAGGCAGAGGTAGAGATTGGCGTGATGGGTCTACAAGTCCAGGCACCCCAGGATTGCTAGTAGTCATGGGAAGCCCAGAGAGAGGCCTGAGACAGATTCTCTCTCAGAACCTGGAGAGGAACCATTGCCCCAATTTCTCCTTGAGGGACATAAGCACAGGTGACCAAGGGTGCCTCAGTCAGTCTCTAAACAGACACTGACACGTACGACCCAAGGTACTTACTCAATATTGACCGAGCATAAATTACACAGGAGACGGACATGCAATGCACGAATCACACACAGTTTATTTATGAGTCCTGGTGGTTGCCAGACCTCAGTAGACCACCCAGAGATCCACACCGACAGACACACACACTGGATGTTGGACGTTGCAGCTGCAGCTTGGCGTCTTGTTTAAGGCCTCGGTTTCACGGCACAGTTCAGACTCAGTCCACAGCCGAGCTCGGGCAGATGCAGGCAGGGGGGTGGAGAGCGACGGTCTGTGGAGGAGCAGGTGAGCCTCTCTGACCTCCTCTGGGGCTTTGCTCTTTTTATGTGGTCAGATGGGGGTCTTCAGTGTGTCTTCTCAGCGGGTCCCAGGAGCCTTGCTATCTGGTCTTACATATGGGGTACAGATCACTTTATCTATTTTTTACATACAGGCCACTCAAGGGTGCTTGTCAACTTGTTTACATTCCATTCCATACTAAATTTGTTTACATTACATTTCATACTTTCAGATATTCACACTTTAACTCCACACTTTAATACTTATTCTATATTGTATTTTATCCTTATTACTACTACTATAACAGCCAACCCTGCCAACACCTTGATTTCAGACATTTTATTCCAGAACTGTGAGAGATTAAAGTTATGCTGTCCGAAGCCACCGGATTTGGGATGATTTGTTGTTGCCATCCTAGGAAACTAATATAGTCTCTCTCCTGTCAGTCAGCATTGCCTTTCCGCCCCCCTCTGCATTAGAATTTCCCAACAAGCCAGCAGAACCGTAGTCTCTGAATGAACACTTTAAAATCTGGTTTCAGTTCATGGCTTCCTTTGAGTTCTGTAGAAGAACAGAAGCTATGATTATTTCCCATACATCGGGTGTCAATCACAAAAGGGAATGTGAGCCCAGGTTTGCCTTCGTGCAGTCATGTGCTTCACACAGAAACAGTGACGCTCTCAGTTGCTCACACAGAGCACATGATACAGAGCTGAAGTGACAGCCTGGCCCAGGCCAGTCAGTTATATGAACATATGGGCTATAAAACACTGTATATGTTCTGTACCGAGTTCCACTTCCCCCTCCTGTTTTATTTTTCAGGGCAGAACGTTGCCTCTGGAAGATGCCACAGTCTGAGATCAGTTAATTTTCTTCTGCCTATTAAAATGCAAATTCATACTTGCATGCAATGCATGATGGATTTGGGTAAACCGTGGAGTTTTCTCCTCACAATTCTTTACTGGTTTAATTTTAATTTAAATTGTCTATAAAAACTCAGTGTAATCCTTGAAATTCCGTTAAAGTGACACTTCCCTCATTCAGAGTTACACTGTTTCATTCTTCACTCTTCCAATCAATTATTTTTATACCTGTAAAATGTGACCACATTTATTGAACTTTTACTAGGTTCTGGGCACCCTACTAGATTGCCATATAATGACTTAATTTAATCTTCAGGGAACATACCATTAGCCCCTCGGTTCAGATGGGATAAACGCAGCAGGGTTCAGGAACTTGTTCAAGGTCATTGTATTAGCCTGCTGCTGTGTGTAACAAAGTTCCAAAAATTTAGCAGCTTAAATCCCAGTTCTTTGGTGAGGAGTCCAAGACAGCATGACTGCTTATGAAGTAAAAATCAAGGTATTAACTTGGCTGTGCTTCTCTCTGGGAGAACTTGCCTCCAAATTCAGTTTTGTTGATGGCAGAATTCAGTCCCTTGCTGTTCTAGGATTGTGTTCCCCATTTCCTTGGGGAAGTGGCCTCTTCCATCTCAGACAGCAATGGTATATGTCTTGTGCTTTGAGTCTCTTCAGCTTCCTCTCCTGCTTCTGCTTTCCAGGGCTGCTGTCATTATATTGGGTCCTCCTGGATAATACAGATCATCTCCCTATTTTAAGGTCAACTGATTAATAACTCTAATTACAACTCAAAGTCCCTTTTGCCATGTAAGGTAACACACAAGTGTTGATGTCTTATCATTTTCACAGTCCTGAGAATTAGGGTGTAGAATATTCCTAGGACCAAAATTCTGTCTACCCATAGTTTTCACAATTAGTAAGGGACAGGCCAGAACTGTAAAACCCAAATCTGCTTTTGTCTTTGACCTATGTCCTGCTTCCTCCCTAAAACTCACCTTAATCTAAATGTAGGCTCTGGAAGTACAAGCAGTGAAATCTGAAGATGCTGGTGGGATGGTAGATGGTAACATCTAAGACCACAGACTTTGAGAAACCCTGCCTGTAGTCAAATCTTCAGCCCCCTTGTCTATAGAATTGGTGTAATTAATCAATATCTGTCTCATGGATTATTATGATAATTAAATGACTTAATACTTAGAAAGGGCTAAAAGCATTAGTTGATAATAAAGCATTGTAGAAATGATCTTAAATGAATAAAAATAAGCAAATATAGGGTGAGAGAAAAAACAGCAGTTGAGGTACACAAGAGAGGTCAAGTTACAAAGCAAGGCCAGCTGCCACCAAGACCAGGCCTGGGACCACTTATTAAGAGGTACAGGGAACCCAAGGTCAGATGCTCCTTGTTTAAGAGATTTTAAGAAAGTCTGAAGCCTGAGCCAAGACAAGCTATTTGTATGGAAAAGTCACTGGAAACAAACTTGGGTGGACCTGCAAGTTGAGTGGGCCGGGGTCTCAGAGAATCACCATGTCCGAATGAAGAGTGACAGCCAGGTTGATGGAGATCAGATATGGCTCCTGTCTGCTGTCTATACGGGTAAAGGGCTTTAGTAAGGAACAATAGTTTCTGTCAGCACTTCTGTGTGGGATAAAGCTACCCCTCCTTCTCTCACTCTGATGCCAAACAGTTCAGTTCCTCCTATATTTCCCTTGAGCCGTTTTGAGCCACTTCCCCAGTGATGGAACTCAGAAGTGGGTCTGTGTAAGTCTGCATGTAGGTCCTTTAAGAGTAACACCCAGGACTCCAGCAGTTCTCCCTCTCACTCAGCCTCAATTCCTACTGGCTTTACAGCCAGAAGTTACAGGGACTTCTCTTCCTGGCATTGGAACCCTGGCTAGGAAGCCTGATGTAGGTCTGGGACCCCCGACTCCTCAGAGGGGACCTCCACAGATGAGATATCCCTCCTTATCTTTATCCTCCACATGTGGGTGTGGAACCAGCCTACTCTGCATCTCCACCCCTCCTACCCGTCCTGATGTAGCTTCTTCTTTATCTACTTAGTTATAGGATTTCCATTTGGCTAAATTTCAGGCGGTTCTGAATGATGATTGTTCTAGAGCAGTGGTTCTCAACCTTTCTAATGCTGCGACCCTTTAGTACAGCTCCTCATGTTGTGGTGACCCCCAACCATAAAATTATTTTTGTTGCTACTTCATAACTGTAATTTTGCTACTGTTATGAATCGTCATGTAAATATTTGTGTTTTTCAATGGTCTTAGGTGACCCTGCTAGTGGTTCTCAACCTGTGGGTTAGGACTTAACCCACAGATTGAGAACTGCTGCTGTAGAAAATAATTTTATGGTTGGGGGTCACCACAACATGAAGAGCTGTATTAAAGGGTCGCAGCATTAGAAAGGTTGAGAACCACTGTACTATAGTTTAGTTGTAACTTTGATGTGGTTTTGGGGAATGCAAGTACCACATTCCTTTTTCCCTTTTTTTGATGTTGCCTATTTCCAGACAAATTACTAGATGGGTAAATAACTGTAATAAGATATTTTTCTGGTTTTTTTAAGCTTTTGTTTTTTAAAGGATATGAAGAGAGTTATACTTATTAAAGCAGTTGCTCTGATGAGGCAAAATCACAATGTAATTAAGAAATAGATAAAATAATCTCTGATTGAAAGGTCCCTTCTGTAACTATGGTATTATAGCTGACATATCAATAAATGCCATCTATGGCTGACTCTAATGTATAATATGAAGATATCTACAGAGCTTGCATCTGCCCTAAAATGCCATGTTCCCCCACCAACCACAGCTATCCAAACTTTCTTAATGTTTAACAAAATATCTTTGTTTACATTCATGATATCTGGCACAGATAAAAGAGGTTTCCTCAATGGAATAGTAACCAGCAACTTATCAGATGATTGAGGGGAAAGTAAGAACTTTTCCTTTCTTGGCACTGGTGCTAGGAAATAGATTTTGTCCAATGAAATTATACTTTATATCTGAATCCTGTCGTATTTATAGTGTAAATATACTGGTAAAACCCTAAGTAATGGTAGGATAAAAATAAGTTGCACATTTTTTTCTTTAATCTTTATTGTTAGAAGTATTACATTGTCCTCCTTTTTCCCCATTAACTGTTGGAAGCCGCCCATTGTCCTCACTAGCAGAGAGGTGTGGACAGGAACTTGGAAGGCTGGTCAACCTCGAAGCTCTAAAAGGTCAGAGCTTCCATCCAGTTTAGTTGAGACAATGTAGCTGAAGCAACTTCCACCTTCTAATTTTATGTAAATTCTTGCTGATTGGCTATTATTGGAATTGCCTGCCTAGAGCTATGGGTGGATCCCATAGTCTTAATAAAAGTGATCACTAGGTGGGAGCAAAGTGGAGTCCTTCCCCTTGATTTGGGCTCCTGACTGACCCCCAATATTTCCAAATTAATATTTTCTAGTCTCTTTCATTTGCATACAGCCTCCTCCAGAACTCTAAACCCTGAACCTGAACCTGAACCCTGAACCATGTAGGATGTGAAAGGGGTTTGCTACAAACTGGAGCCCAGACCTGGGATGCAACACTTGCAATTAACCTCTTCCAGCCCATTCCTGTCCTCCTCCCCACCCAAGGCCCTCATCACCCCATTGTCTGTGACCATGGGTTATGCATATATGCATACAAGTTCATTGGTTGGTCTTTTCCTACTCACTCTCTGCTGCCTTCCCTCTGAGGTTCTGCAGTCTGTTCATGCTTCTATGTCTCTGGGTCTATTTTTTATCACCAGTTTATTTGGTTCATTAGATTCCACATATGTGAGATCATGCGTTACTTATCTTTCTCTAGGTTGCACATTTTCAAATGTTTGTTAGAAGAATAAAAAAATAGGTGAGAGGTGGTGCCAAAACTGAAATAGAGACCTGAAGAGGAAGCAGTTCTGGCAAAGTCCAGAGTAAGTTCAGATTTGGACTGAGTGAGTGGGAGACATTGGTGAGACATCCCTGTCAACCTTCTCCATTGTAATCTGGACTCCAGTTCAGAACAGACTCTACAACTCAGCCCTGCCCAGGCCCAGTTACTGAATGGAGGCTGTTGCATTTATGAGCTTGGAGAACAAAGGGCATTGCGACCAGCACCAGGGTTATCTGAAGCATAAGGTAAAGTTCATAGACAAAGCTTGGATAAAATAACTTGGTAAATATTTACTTCCTGCTGAGGAAAACAGTGGATAGCAGTTCTATCATTTTGAACAACTGAAGCTGAGGATGTAACTTGTGTCAAAGTCTAGTCAGATTAGAGAAGTTATTGCACATCAGCAACAGATCCCTCAGGACTTTGTATAGTGTCTGTGCCAACTGCCCAGCCAGAGCTGATGGCTGGTGATAAAATGACATGATCGAGCGTGATCTGCACGACAGGGCCAACGAAAAAGTCCGATTATGTCCATAAATTATTCTTAAGAAACACATAGTGCCTTGTACTGCATTCAGAATTAAATATTGTTTACTAATGAAGTAGACCCTTTAAACAGAATGCCACTTTGAACTGCAGTTGAACGAATCTGTTTCTTAATATCTTCAACCCCTAAATTTATCAGCACCTGAAAAACAGACAACTATCCTAAATTTCAGAATGCCAACAAGCCAAAGCTATTGCCACTGTGGAAATCTAACAACAACAATTATTCTTGAGAAAGGAAAAGAAAATGTTGATCCAGCAGTAATGACGTCATCCCTAGGTGGCTCCCAGAGACGTGGCCACCAGATGGGAGAGCTGGCCTATGGCACACTCTTTCCTACTGCTCAGGAGAAGGAGCCCAGATCAATGGAGGCAAAGGTACTGGAAATGAAGGCAGTTTATTTCATGCACTGGGCAGCCTGCAGCAGGCACCTCTGCCCCAATTATCTCTGTGTCCAGGTTGGAATTCAGGAGTAAGATGGTTGGTCAAGGGATGCATATCATTTAAAAATATATATTTTTAATTGATTTCAGAGAGGAAGGGAGAGGGAGAGAGAAAAACATTAAAGATGAGAGAGAATCATTGATCAGTTAACTGCCTATCGCACGCCCCACACGGGGGATCAAGCCCACAGGGAATCAAACCTTGACCTCCTGGTTCATAGGTCAATGCTCAGCTGTTATGCCCAGATTTCAAGATCCCCAAAGACCACCAGGGAGCCAAGTCCGATGCAAAAGCAAAGAGCCTTTATTCAAGCTCAAGCTTGGCTCTCTGCCTCCACTGACGCAGCAGCAGGATGCAAAAAGAAAGCGAGTTTCAAAAACACAATGATTTTATAGGGCTAGGGGCCAGGAGGCAGGGGCATACTCGGACCAGTGAGTTGGCCGATTCCGATTGATTGGGTGAGGGCTAGAGCTAGTGATGCAAATAATCCCTGACGCATGTGACCTGTCCTTTACTCTTGACTGGAGCTCATGTGCACAGTCTTTCACGATTGGCTAATTCAAAGGGAGGGGTTGATCTTTGCAATTTCAAGATGGCAGCCCCCAGGTAAGTTCACACATCATGCAATCAACATGGTGGCTGCCAAGTCACACAGTCCAAAATGGCAGTTGTCTAAATTGTTCTTTGACAGAAAAGACGGCTTGTTTATTCTCACAATTTCCCCCTTTTCTTTATGTAAACTCTTTTCTTCAAACTCGGCTGACATTCATTGACCTTCATGCTATGCAATGTCTAGGAGGAGATTAATTTGCTGTTTGGTCAATGGGGTTTCAATTAACCCTTGGATAATACATGGGATGATGTGACATCTCATCACTGTAGCTCCTACTCAAAGGGGTGAAGAGGACACCATTGCTCTAGTCCATCAGAGAAAGGATCTCAATCGCAGGCCCAGCTCACTCGTCACTAAAACTGCCAGTGCCTTGTATTCCCATTGGCTGAATTAAGGGTGGGATGAGTAACTGACACATCCTGTGGTTTTTCTCGGAAGAGGGGACACAGTTACACAAGATGGAGGACACGGTACAAAGTGGAGTCAGTCCCGCTCTGCCTTTCACAACCTTTGAGCCACACTGGCCGGATGTTTAATTGAAAATGAAGTCAGATTTGTCTTTTCCCCCTGACAGAAATGAGGCTGACTTGATTGGGTTGACAATGACTCATTTTGGTTAATTAGATAACATCGAGGCTATTTTCCTCAAACTGAGTCATGTTCGTAATTTTAATGAAAATGTATTTAAAGCACAAATAAGACAAAGCATTTTGGGGCTACCACATTGTGTATATCCAAGGGCTGCCATTTGTATTAGAGTCTATGCAAATGTTATCCCGTTAAGCTGTGCAGGACACAACCTATGCAGTCATACTCATAGACCTGGACATTTTATTTAAAAATTCTTATACTACAATACAACTCACAAAATTTGATTTTCCCAAATGCTTATGAATATATTAAATTAAACAAGGTACTTTTGAGGGAAATTCACTAGACAAATCTTGGTAAATGTTATTTTGGAATATATATTTCAGAAAACACAAGAAAGCTTTTGATAACAGAATAACAAATTATTTTACCAGTTATAGTCTAATTTTTTGCTCTCAATGATGTTAAAGAAGGTCCTGATCATATTTTAAGATTATTCAAAATAATTTTTGATGAAATATTACTATATGATTTTGATCATATAAATTTCAGTGAATTGAGTGAAGAAGTTTTAACAAAATTCTTTTTATTGCCATCTATTATTTATGAGAACATAGTTTTTCAATGTTTGACATTAAACAAGAATGGAATTGATGCTGACTCCTAGGTCATTTTGCAGTAAGCAAGATAATTATTGTATCAAAGGATATGTGAGAATAATAAGACCTTCATTCATCTTATTAAGAGATAAATCTGTAGTAATATTTTGTTGAACAACATCAAAATTTGTATAACATATTTATCAATTACTTATTGTAATGTAAAATTATAACTCACCTAGAATAAATGTTTAATATTTAGAAACTGATGGACAGATACATTTTTAAAATGCTAACATAGATGTATATTTTCTTTATTCTAGAGAAGTGTGTAGAGTAACCAATAAAAGTCTCAATTCTTAAAAATATATTTTGTTATGATAAAAATCTGTGGGAAAAGAGCCCAAGGAGTAAAACAAATGAGATAAATTTACCCAAATGTTTAAAAAGAGTTTGTTATTTTATACTAGAAGCCCAGTGCACAAAATTTGTACACGGGGGGCAGGAAATGTCCCTCAGCCCAGCCTGCACCCTCTCCAATCTGGGACCTCTCAAGGGACGTCCGACTGCCCGTTTAGGCCCAATCTCAGTGGGATCAGGCCTAAACGGGCAGTCAGACATCCCTGTCACAATCCAGGACTGCTGGCTCCCAACTGCTTGCCTGCCTGCCTTCCTGATTTCCCCTAATCACTTCTGCCTACCAGCCTGATCACCCCTAACCACTCCTCTGCCAGCCTGATAGATGCCTAACTGTTCCCCTGCCAGCCTGTTTACTCATAACTGCCCTCCCCAGCAGGCCTAGCACCCCCCAACTGCTTTCTCCTGCAGGCCTGGTCTCTCCCAACTACCTTCCCCTGCTGGCCATCTTGTGTCCACATGGGGGCAGGATCTTTGACCACATGGGGCAGCCATCTTGTGTGTTGGAGTAATGGTCAATCTGCATATTACTCTTTTATTAGATAGGATAGAGGCCTGGTGCATGGGTGGAGGCAAGCTGGTTTGTCCTGAAGGGTGGCCCAGATCAGAGTGGGGGTTCCCTTGGGGCATGGGGTGTCCTGGGCGAGGGGCCTGTGGTTGTTTTCAGGCTGGCCACGCCCCCCAATGACCCAAGTGGAGCCCCTGGTATCTGGGATTTATTTATCTTCTACAGTTGAAACTTTGTAGCCTGGAGCAGAGCCAAGCCTTCTGTTCTCTCTGTGGCAGCAGCCATTTCTGTTGGGATTTATTTACCTTCTATAATTGAAACTTTGTAGCCTAGAATGGAGCCTAGACCGGCCAGCGTGTGCAGCTAGGGTATGCGGAAAGCTTGGCTTCCTCCATCACCATGGGCAACCCTAGCCTCCTGCTCTCTCCAGCTCTGTGGCTGCTGCCATTTTTGTTATTTATCTTATATTTAAAACTTCGAAAATTTATCTATAATTGAAACTTTGTAGCCTTGAGTGGAGGCCTGGGCCCACCAGGGTATATGGAAAACTTGGCTTCCTCCATCACCGGGGAAACCCAAACCTCCCTCCTGCTCGCTCCCTGGCTGTAGCCATCTTGGTTGGGGTTAATTTGCATACTTGCTCCTGATTGGCTGGTGGGAATGGCTTGGAGGCATGGTTTGTGGGTGTAGCAGAGTGACGGTTAATTTGCATATTACTCTTTTATTATATAGTATATATAAATATATACACATGTGTGTATGTGTGTTTAAATCGATGTGGCTGAAGTACTGTGGATACCATCACTCATGGCATCCCGGGAACCATCTTCATGAAACTATGAGAAGACCTTCTCTTAGTTCTGCACACCAGAAAGAGCTGTGTCTCCCTGGAATAAGTGTTGATGTTGTACAGATGCCAAGAATCACATGACAAAGTGTTCTCTCCATATGCATGGAGCTGGGTTACAGTTGCCTCTCTGACTACAAGCCTCATCCTGACTCCACCTTTTTTCTCTTTACCCTGCTCTTCTCCCTTGTTATTTAAATATGTCTTTACCAAGGAAGATGACCTTCACTGAAATCACCTCAAACCAGTATTAAAGGAGGGTACACTCCTCTTGTCTGTCTGTGCTTATTGAGTCAGAGCTATTCCCTCCCCCACATCCTCATATTGTTCTCCTCCTTCTGTGCACACCCCACACAACTATTCCCACAAGAAGAGCTTTGTGAGTCTGCTCCCCTTCAGTGGATGGAGCCCTGGGCATGAGCAAAACTCTCACAATGTTGATGGTGAGGCAGAGATGGCTGTCTGCCTTTAACTCACCAAAGGAGAACTCAATATGTATAAATAGAAATACAGGTAGACGGATTGTACAATGATGATTTAGGACACTTGGTTCTTATAGGCATTTTAAAAACCTTCCTCAAATCTCTTTTTAATAGAGAGGCACAATGAAGAGGCAAATAAATTTCTTAAATTTTTTTCTTATTTATATCTTTGCCTTATTATAGCATGATCTCTATCACGATGCTTTCTATTCTCTAGGTGAGTAAACCAGATACATTGCCTTTTTCTTTTTTTAATGCTTAATCACACCAGGCAGCTAACCGATGCTTGGGTCCATTTGGAGATTTATTTGTGTAAAGTATTGGCTGTTACATAGCAGTTTAAATAATACAGTCAGTTGTTACCATGCTCAACAGCAATTTAGAATGTAATATGTTTCAATAGAATTAAACTGGCTATTACAACTCAATAACCCTCACCTCCAAAAATCAACCCGAGTCTATCTCCATAGGAATTACTAGCTTTTTTCTTTCCCTGAGAGGCATTCAATTTAACAAAGCTATTCCAGATCTAGAGTTACTGAGGAAGGCAAACTGCATCACAGTAATTCATAAGGAAAGATTTATAACTAATTAGATTCCCTTTGCCAAAATTAAGACATAAATGAGTCGCAAAATTGACCCTTTTAACTGTAGCCTCTAAGATGTTTGCAGCTGTTGACAACAAGAAAGCAGATGATGAATTGTAACCATTGGAACAAACAAAACCAAACAAGATTTTAATTCACAAGAATATGGAAGAAATTAAGATGAGATCAAAGGAAATTTCAGTAGTGACAAGTCAAATGAGATATAAATCTAAAGTGACTTTTTGTCTTTAGCATAAGTGCCACCAAACAAGGATCATTTTTTTCCCCTTCAAACTAGGGTCTTGAAAATAACACTTTCTTCCAAAATAAAGGTGAAAACAGGAAAATGGGATCATATTACCCTACTTATAAAACTGTTTTTCTAATTTTGGCTTCCAACATTTTAATGGTTGTCACTTTGTGTTTGAATATATTACCTTCTCTTGTCACCCATAAATCTATGAAAGGAAAATGTTAAATTGCCAATTTCTCTCTGATGGCTTTCTATTACCTAATCTTAATTTTAAGATTTTTAAATTATTATCTCATTTTAATTTCAGTTGTAAGTCGTGATGTTTTGCTAGAAAGTTGTGTCAGTTATAACAAAAACATTGAAGAGGATGGTTTGTGAAAGTTAACTTGAAAATTCGTTAAAAATTATTCCTTAATTCTTTTTTATATATTAAAAATATATTTTCATATATTTTATATAATTTGATTAATTTTCATCATTAATATCCCAGGGGAGTACTCCAAAAACTTGCCTCTCTTTTTAGTACCTTTCTCTAGTAGTCACTGAATTTTAATTTTCCATCATTTTATTTCACTAGTTTACCATTAAAGGATTTTTAATTCCACGACATTGTTCATAGTTTTATCTTTATGTTCCAGAAGTAACATGTAAAATCCTTTCTAGTTCCAGTGCCTGGTTAGTAGAGTTAATTTTAGAGTTAAACTGCCTGGATAAAATCCCAACCCACTGCTGTGTGGCTGACTTAGGGGGCACGTCGCCTTCTCTTCTTACATAGGAGGGAAAATAGTATTTGTCACGTAGAGTGCATTAAATATAAAGCAAATTAGTCATTCATGCCTAGTACTTAGTAGCCAGAAAGCTCTTCACAAAACTACTGCCACCATGTTGAGTAACTGGGACCAGTGGTAATATTATTGTTTTACTAGAGGCCCAGTGAACAAAATTTGTGCACAGGAGGTGGGGGATGTTCCTCAGCCCAGCCTGAACCCTCTCTAATCTGGGATACATCGAGGGATGTCTGACTGCCTGTTTAGCACTGGGATCGGGCCTAAATGGGCAGTGGGACCTCCTTCTGACAATCCATGATTGCTGGCTCCAAACTGCTCACCTGCCTGCCTCCCTGATTGCCCCTAACTGCTTCTGCCTCCCTAGCTTGATCACCCCCTAAGCACTACCCTGCCAGCCTAATTGATATCTACCTGCTCCCCTGCCAGCCTGTTTGCCCCCAACTTCCCTCCTTTGCCAGCCTGGTCACACATAACTGCCCTCCCCTGCAGACTTGATTGCCCCTAATTGCCCTCCCTTTCAGGCCTGGTCCCTCGCAACTGCCCTCCCCTGCTGGCCATCTTGTGGTGGCCATCTTGTGTCCACATGGGGGCAGCCATCTTATGTGTTGGAGTGATGGTCAGTCTGAGTATTACTCATTTATTAGATAGGATAGAGGTCTGGTGCATGGGTGGGGGCGAGCTGGTTTGTCCTGAAGGGTATCCTGGATCAGGGTGGGGTTTCCCTTGGGGCATGGGGCAGCCTGGACAAGGAGCCGGTGGTGGTTTCCAGGCTATGAGCCCCAGCGACCCAAGTGGAGGCCCTGGTATCTGGGATTAATTTATGTTCTATAATTGAAACTTTGTAGCCTGGAGTGGAGTCAAGTCTTCTGCTCACTCTGTGGCGAGAGCCATTTATGTTAGGACATTTACCTTGTATAATTGAAACTTTGTAGCCTAGAGTGGAGGCCTTGGCTGGCCAGAGCTGCAGAAGCTTGGCTTCCTCCATCACCCGGGCAACCCCAGGCTCTGCTCTCTCCAGCTCCATGGCTGCTGCCATTTCTATTGGGATATATCTTCTATAATTGAAACTTTGTAGCATTGAGTGGAGGCATAGTCTGTCAAGGGCAGGCAGAAATCTTGGTTTCCTCCATTGCTGGGGAAACCCAAGCCTCCCTCCTGCTCTCAGTGGCTGCAAACATCTTGGTTGGGGTTTATTTGCATAAGTTGCTCAATGGGCATGGCTGTGGGTGTGGCTTGATAGGACGTACAGTCAATTTGCATATTACTCTTTTATTAGATAGGATGGCTAAGGCGTACTAAGATTAGAAATAGATAATTTATGTGATATTAACTAAAACAAATGGTTTTCACATTTCACAACTTGAACGGGTAAGAAGTTTGAGTCACCAGGGCTGAGCAGCTGATACAGGGCATGCAGTCAAAAGAAAGATGTTTTGCAGGGCTTTGCATCCTCCTATCCACTCAAACTTTCTTTCTGTCCCCTTCAAACAGTGCTTTGCCAAGTGTTTTATATATTAGATTGTTTCTGTGGCCATCTCATCAGAGCACCGCAGAAGCCATAATTCCCTTTTCAATAAAACAACTTTGAAGATACAGGGGAATACTCGTTAAAATATCCACCTAAAACAAGGTCTGACATGTAGACAATGTCTACATCAACTCCAAGGCAGAGAAAACTCAGCTGAGATAAATTCAGGCCAAAAGAATGTTTGGATGACCTTTCATAGCCCCCAGAATGAACTAAGGAGTCTAAAGAGGGTGGGGGCATGATGGGCATAGATGCTGGATACTGAAGTTGTGAAGGTCAATGAAACCTCCCTCTATACTTAAAAACCTGCAAAAGTGCACTCAAGGGGATGGAGAATAAGGGCATGTGGAGTCCAGAGACTTCAGCTTAGGGAAACCTTGGGTCTCCGTGACTGCACCTGAGAATGAAGAGAGGAAGGAAAGACCCTCACACCCAAACAGAGCATGGGAAAGCCCTTCAGAATGAGCGGTGACACAGCATCTTGAAGACACAACAAGGGGGCCTTCCTCAGTAAATATTTATGACAGCAACAGAAGCACAGTTGAGGAAATGGAGTGAGGGAGGCAAAACAAGGAAGAAGCTCCAGATGTCACCCCTGAGAAACAGTGCAGAGAGAAGTGCAAAGAGAAAGGCTTCCATGAAAAAGATGTTGGATGAAATTAATGGAAATTACATACATTTTTTTAAGGGAGTTAAATTAAAATACACACTAGGGCAAGTTATAAGCCACATTAATTGGGTGGAAAATAAGATAATTATATGCTGGATGAATTTAAGTGGGCTACTGGCAGTGCAGAAGAAAACATATGCAAGACCAAAAATAATAATTTAATGACAATAATTTGCTTTGAAAGTCTCAGGATAGATTACTGAAAGCGGAGAAAGTAATACTTTTACAATATTTTATTTCCTGGTAGAGTCAAGGTAAAGGAGAGATTTTAGTATTACCTTTTGAAAGTAAGAGGTTAAACAACTTCTAGAAACACTTTAAAATTATAACATTCTATAGAACCATTGGTTTAAAGCAAAATGAATATCAAAGCTATAAATTTAACAAAAATGAGAATAGAAAATAGAAATAAAGCACATAATCAAGTATGTATTCAGAGAAATAATTCACAGCTTTAAACACTTTCATTACAAATGAGATAGAGAAGTAAGCAATCAACTAAAATTTTCAAAAAGAATAATAAATAGAAAAAAAAAGAAAAAGACTGTAGAAAGAAAATACAATTGAAATGGAAATTTTTGAGTTCACCTTAAACCTAAAAGTTGCCTTTAAAAAATAGACTAACTCCCCATACCCCAGGCATGCTCAACGCAAAGGCTAACACAGGCCAAATAAATGAGGCATGCAGCCCACGGGCCATGAGCTTGACATGCTTGCCCTAGCCGGTTTGGCTCAGTGGACAGAGCATTGGTCTGCAAACCAAAGGGTCCCAGATTTGATTCTGGTCAAAAGCAAGTACCTCAGTTGCAGACTCCTCCCTGGCCTGAGCCCTGATTAGGAAACGTGCAGGCGGTAACCAATCGATGTGTTTCTCTCACATCGATATTTCTCTGTCTTTATTCTCTCTTCCACTAGCTAAAAATCAGTGGGAAAATTCTCCTCGGGTAAGGATTTTTTAAAAAATAGACAAACTCTTGAAACAACAACAACAAAAAAGGTAAAACATAAATACTATGGCAATGTTATAAAATAAGATATATGGCACCCTCAAATGTTGTCACCATTAGGTCAAAATTGGATCCCAAACTTCCTGGTTAATCTTTTCCAGGGTTACACAAAAGCACCTTTCTGTAAAGTTGTGGTATTTTATTTTTGTTTTCAATAAACTTGAAACGTTTTTTTCCATTGACTTTCAAAATTAAAAAATGTGCTGCAACAGGAACACATACAAGACAGGCACGGATATCCTGAAGATATGTAAACACACCTGAGAATCCAGCACATTTTATTTTCCAGTTCAACAACAAATCCTTAGTACTTACACTCTATGGAGACAGAGAATCTCCTGAAAACACTGTCTTCTGCTGTTTGTGACAGTCTTGTGACTGCTAGTGGCTAATATAAGTGGGTCAACTTCACGCAGTTATGGTCAGACATCACAAGTTTCATGAAAAGCATATATTTTTTAAGTTATAAAAGAAAATGACTTTGTATATATTCTTTTTCTGGGCCTATGTTCCAAATTTGTCCCATTCCCAATGTTTTAGTACAGATGGTACAAAATAGAGTGACATGCTATTACTGTTTTTATAAGAAAAGAAATTTACAATAAAGGAGACGTGGGTACTTAAGAACTAAGCTGAAAACAGGTGCAAGCTTAACTTAGTGTACACAGCACCCAACAGGAGGGATTTCAAGAGGAATGCTAGATGGTACAACTAAATAATAAATTGAAATCAGGGTCTTAAAGAAATATCTGCACCTCCATGTTCATTACAGCACTATTCTCAATAGCAAAGCATGGAAACAACCTAAGTGTCCATCACAGAATAAATCCTATATAATAAAAGAGTAAGATGCAAATTGATCATCACTCCAACATAGAAGATGGCTGCCTCCATGTGGTCAAAGATGGCTGCCCCCATGTGGATACAAGATGGCCACCACAAGATGGCCAGCAGGGGAGGGCAGTTGGGAGGGACCAGGCCAGCAGAGGAGGGAAGTTGGGGGTGACTGGGCCTGCAGGGAAGGGCAGTTAGGGGGGGGGGGACCCAGGTCTGCAGGGGAGCAGTTAGGCATCAATCAGGCTGGTAGAGGAGTGGTTAGGGGGTGATCAGGCTGGCAGGCAGAAGCAGTTAGGGGCAATCAAGCAGAAGCAGGCAAGCAGTTGGAGCCAGAAGTCCTGGATTGCGAGAGGATCAGGCCTAAATGGGCAGTTGGACATCCCTCAAGGGGTCCTAGATTGGAGAGGGTGCAGGCCAGGCTGAGGGACACCCTCCCCCCATGCATGAATTTTGTGCACTGGGCCTCTAGTGGATAAATAAAATGGGAAACAAGGTTATATATACAATAGAATATTACTCAGCATTGAAAAAGAAGGAAATCCTGCTATATACAACAACATGGGTGAGCCTGGAAATCATTATGCCAAGTGAAATAAGCCAGACACAGAAGGACAAATATTACATGATCCCACTTGCATGAGGTATCTAAAATAAACTCATAGAAGAAGATAGTTGAATGGTGGTTTCTAGGGGCTGAGGAAAGGGGGGAGAATAGGGACTTGTTCATGGTATAAATTTTCAGTTACGCAAGAATCAGTATGTTCTAGAGATCTGCTCTATAGTTAACAATACTGTATTGTAGCTGAGACCCGTTTGGCTCAGTGGATAGAGCATTGGCCTGTGGACTGAAAGGTCCAAGGTTTGATTCCAGTCAAGGGCACGGACCTTGGTTGCAGGCACGTCCCCAGTAGGGGGTGTGCAAGAGGCAGCTGTCAATGTTTCTCTCTCATTGATGTTCTGACTTTCTATCCCTCTCCCTTCCTCTCTGTAAAAAAATCAATAAAATATATTTTTAAAAATACTATATTGTGCACTAAAAACTTTGTTAAGAGGGCTCTTAGCATCATAAAAAAAAAAAAATAAAAAGAAAAGGGCTCTAAGAAACTTTCAGAGATGATGGCTTTGTTTACTGATTGTGGTCATGGTTTCACGGGTATGTGCATATGTCCAAACTCATCAAATTGTATACATTAAATATGTTCAGCCCTTTGTATATCAATTATAGTTCAATAAAGCTGTTTTTAAAATCATAATTATAGATAAACTATAAAGCCTGAGAAAATAAACCAAGACACATGAAAATAAATTTTTTCACAAAATTACGCACAAACTATGGAATAAACACAATGATTAGAAGCATCTAGTTCATGTAAACATTTACTAAATGGTCTAACATGTAAGTCCAATTAAAGATACAATTAACTCTCCAGACCAAAATCAAAGGGATGTAGCTGAACATGCATGGACCAGATCAGGTCCCTTTGACGCTTTCATGTTCCCATTAATTTCTAGCTGAGGTGGTTTTCCTGCTTCTAACACCATTTATTGCTCTGGGGTAGATTTGTATGTGTTGACATGATACAGTCCTGTTTCATTACTTGTGGCTAATGCCCTTGAGCCACTACCAAATAGAGATTCACATCAAAAGCCAAAGTCATATTTTATCACCAAAACTCACACATAGTCTCAGGTATTCTGTGATTCTCCCTCCCCCTCCTCCCCCCATTGCTTAAAATTCTGTCTCTGTGCCCCATGGACCTAAATTACTCACAGAAACGATATGTCTATTTTAGTTCCATTACAGGTCCCATTTAACAAACAATGAGAATCATGCCAAGAGTAGTAAGAATCAGGTAATGTGGAATTCAGTGACAGGCCAGTAGTTTTAAGGGATAACTGAGCGCTCTGCCATATCATGGGAACCTGATATGCTGCGAGTCAACTGCTCATCAGCCATGTGCCTTTCCTTTTTCTCCAAGTCTCGGTCCTTTCCATTGTGCCATGCTGTTTCTGATTCTTGACTACTCTGTCCTCTATAAAGACATCATTAGCTGAAGGCCTGCAGCACTGTTGAAGTAATCATTAATTTATTTTTTCATAGCAACATAAAGTTAGCAGGGTCTCACCCACCCAAGAAAGAATCACATCTACATATCTCGATGGAAAAGAACTGAGCCTTTTTGCTAAAATTTCTTCAGAGAAAGACATCCCATATTTCTCTGGAAATCTGTTCTAGTATCTTTTAAGCCTCCAAAACAATTCAGGTGTGTGAAAGGCAAAATTTTATTCCCTCTTATGCAAAACTAACTAATAAAATTTTTATCACATTGAGGATTTTTACATCATCTTTCTCATCACTGTCTTCTCATCAAGATTCTAAGTGAGTCTTAGCCAGTTTTACTCAGTGGATAGAACATTGGCCTGTGGACTGAAAGGTCCCAGGCTAGATTCTGGTCAAGGGCACGTACCGTCCAGGGCTCATGTGGGAGGCAACTAATCGATGTGTCTCTGTCTCTCTTACATTGATGTTTCTCTCTTTCTGTCTCCTCCCTCACCCCACCCTTTCCACTCTCTAAAAATCAATGGAAAAATATTCTCAGGCTAGGAGTAACCAAAAAAAAAAAAAAAGATTCTGAATTGATTTTTTAAATGATACAAATTCAGTATCCAGTGTATATTTTCTTTTCTTTTGAATATATTTTAATTGATTTCAGAGAGATGATAGGAGAGAGAGATAGAAACATCAATGATGAGAGAGGATCATTGATCAGCTGCCTCCTGCACGCCCCATACTGGGGATCAAGTCAGCAACCCAGGCATGTGTCCTGACCAGGAACTGAACCATGACTTCCTGGTTCATAGGTTGATGCTCAACCACTGAGCCATGCCAGCCAGGCCAGTGTATATTTTCTAACATTGAAATTGAACCATTCATCAAGTCCATAATTTTGAAATAATGAGGTTTCTGGACCAGAAACTACCATATTTTCCCACGTATAAGATGACTTTTTAACCCAGGAAAATCTTCTCAAAAGTCATGGGTCAAAATCAAATCTGATATTTTTGTTGTTGTTTGTTTGTTTGTTTGTTTTTTCTGATGTTTTTTTAAATTTTTATTTGGTGTGCGTTGGAAGAGGGGTAATCTTATATGGTGAGTATATCCCAAACTCTATATTTTAATTGGAAAAGTTGGAGGTCACCTTATATGCCCAGTCATCTTATACGCCAGAAAATACAGTATATGTCTACTTTAGTTCCCTTATAGGTATGATTTATCAAGTAATGAAAATTGCGAACTATGACTTAGGTGATGGCCTCCTAAGAGAAGATATAAATAGAGATGTGTGATTCTAGTCAGTGCCCATCATATCAAAAGTAAGGGCATTCCCTCTTCCAACAGCTGGAGGACAGTTCTTACTGTGTTGAGAAGACATCAAAAGTAGGAGGAGAATAAGGCACTGGATTCCATTAACAGTCATGGATCATATGTGGCAGGGGCACTTTTAGGTATAAAACTGTGAGTTAGGAATAGAGACTCTAAGTCTACAACAATAAGGAGTGCTTTAGAAAGGATCTTGTCAGTCTGGGTCAGTCTGGTCATCTGGGCTTCTGATAGGACAGTCATTTGAGGGAGCCCTTACTTCATAGAGCACTTACAAGAGCACCCATTTGGGGGAAGCAATGAAGATCACACAGAGATAAGAGGGAGAACATCCAGAGAGAAAATAATCAACCACATATGCACAAAAATCATTGCACCCAGCAGGAATGACCACAAGTAGTGAGGTGGACCAATCCTTGGTAAGCTAGGATGACCAGCCATTGAACAGAACTTCAGAGGCCACCAGAAACCACGTGGCCATTCTCAAAATATAAAAGACCAGGTCTTTGGGGAAACTTGGCATTCAGTCACTCTCTAAGGGAAGACTCAGAGCCTTGCTAACATTTTATCTGTTTCCACAACTGCCCTAGGTCAGGTTTTATTGAAAAAGGAAGCTGTTAGGATATTGTTCATATTCTTCAGAGATTAAAGTGTCTCAGCTACTAGATGTAACCAATGCTTTGACAACTAATATCACATAAGATTTACATTTTAGGGCTGAAAGACTCAAAATACAGTAATGGAAACTGATTCCAAAGTGGTCAAAGGTCTAAAGTTAATTTATAGTAAAATCATACTAAGTATTCATCTATCCTGAACCCCTAGTCTGGAAAAATTTTAATTGTACTATGTTTTATTTAGATTGAATTAAGAAATATTAATTGACTCTGATGAAGAAATTAAAGGACAAAAAATAAATGGAGTGATTTCCCGATAACTAGAAGAAGCTAGAATGAAATACAAGTTTAGATCATAAGTGTTGAAACCCATAAGCTTAAGGGTGTCTTAGATTTTTGTCTTATGTGCATTCCAATTTTCTATATTACAATTTCTTCCCTAGAAACTTACTGTATCCACAGTATCTTCTTTTTTTAATTGACCCATGTTACTTATCTACTTCCTGAAGAAACAACTCTACTGAGAAAAAAAGTTAAATATAACAGCTCTAACTTGGTAATGTGAAATGGATCCCAAGAGCTGCTGATTGGCTGGCTGTTCATGAGCCATAGTGAGATTTAGGTACATAAATGTAAATAAATAGTCAATACCTCAAAGAACAACAAAAGCCAATTCATACTGAAGAAACCAAATAAAATCATTCTAAAACTATATATTTTAAGAATCAAAAGCATGCAGATTGCATAAAGAAAAAATAGGGTATAAAAAATGAGTACATACACAAAAGTTGGACATGTGTCCAATTAATATAAAACTGAGATCCAGCCTAACTTAAAACTAAAATAATGTTAACAAAATTATAGTTTCCCATTTTTCACTATCAAATTGGCAAAGATGAAGAAGTCTCATAATACCAAGAAATGATAAGAGAGTTCAAAAACAGTCATTCTCATGCATTGTTGATAGGAATGTAAATTGGTACATGCAACTATCAGAATGTAAAGTGGACAAACCCTGGACCATCATCATTTTACTCCCTGCAATTTTACTCTATCATTTTACTCCAACAGGTGGATGTGCACAAATGTGCTTACAATATTATTCATTGCAGATTGCTTATAACAGTGAAAAACTAAGCACAAGCTAAATATACACTAGTGGCCAATTGGAGATTGTTCTTTAGTGGGAAGAAGACTATACCATAATTTTTTTCTAAATTTAGATAAATTTATATGTACTCTTTGGGACAGAACTTCAAAATATATTACGGTAAAAAGCAATTTAGAAAATTATATGTATGGACTATTAATACACCAACATTGGGAAACTATTAAGGGTGGAAATGAAGGGTGACTTCTCACTCTTATGTCCTGTTTAAATTATTTCCCAAGAGCATACATATATTGCCTTCCTAACAACTGTTTAGTGAAAATAAGTCATACTATTTCAAAGAAGAAAACTGAAAATGAAATTTGGTTCTGCCTGATTGTGCCTAAAAGCTCCAAAATTCTAACCATAATTTTGATCAACTCAGTCCTGAGGTTAGGAGGTGGGTGGGTCTAGGGCCATAATGGCGAACTTATGACACACGTGTCAGCACTGACACCCGTAGTCACTTTCAATGACACGTGGCTGCATGTGGTCACATACAGAGAAGTATGGGGCCGCATGCTGAGAAGGACGTTTCATCCTTGGCTATTGCACGGCCAGGTGCAGTAGTCGAGGATGAAACATTTGCTGTAGTGTAGACACTCTGTGCCAGAGGTCTGTAGGCCAAAACAACAGAACTCCGGCACAGAGTGTCTAGTTCTGGGACTTCCGGTTAGGCTGTTAAGGGAGCTTTGACCTCACTTCCTGCCAGCAGAGCAGGAAGCAGCAGAATACCCTGGGGGATGCATCTCTGGGGGCCCTGTGATAGCCACATAACACAGCAACCATCATCCAATCTATTGTTCTGGAGTGTCGTGGATTTCTAATTGACCATCATTACTGAGATAAGTGAGGGGGAGGCTGAGAGAGGTGAGAGCCTGTGCTATTGTTGCTGTTTCCCACCATTAGAAATAGTGGCAGCCATCTCAACTTATATAAGGAACACCATTTTACAGCATAGTGCAGACTCCATTTCACCACTATTACTGTTGTGCATCCTTATTAACCCCTATTTCTGCTTATTAACCTTGCCCTTTCCTAAAAGATAGTTACGTGTACCATCTTGTGGTCAGTTAGGCTAGTTAACCCCTAATTGCCTGCAGGGCTAACAGGCTATCTATAATTCTATCTTCTGTCACTGCTCCTCTGATAGAGAACCCAAAAAATAAAAAAACAAGGTTAAGTAAAGGCAGTGGTAGTAGCAGTAGCCGACCCTTTCAAGAGACATGAACTGAGATGTATGGCATTATAGAAAAAAATGACAGATCATTTTGCTTTCTATGTACTGAAACAGTAGTAAGCAGAACGTGGAATATAAAAAGACATTTGAAACTAATCATTCCCAGCTCTTGAAAAAAAGTAAAGATGAAAGGAAGGAATACATTTCCAGACAGTTACACCTTTATAAGAGCCAATCTAATTCCATCCTTAAATTTATAAAAGGCTCTACAAATTTAGCATCTGCAAGTTTGAGCATTGCTCACTCCATAGCTCAGCATGGAAAGGCACTCAGTGAGGGATAAAAGACCAAATAATGAGACTGGACACTAATAGTACAACGTCAATTAAAGAGAGACATATGTAATTGTAAATATTTTTCAATCTCTCTTGATGAAATTACTGATGTCACATCACATGCTCAGTTGGCCATTATTGGTTGATATTCTGATGTCTCACAATGAGAGAAGAGTTGACAAAGTTAGTATCAGTGCCAACAAGTACATTAGGAAGCGAAATACATAAGGTTGTTATACAAACATTCCGTGACCTAAGCATTGATATCTCTAAAGTTGTGTCAGTGACGACAGATGGGGCACCAAACATGGTGGGGGGAAAAGTCGGATTTGTCAAATTGTTTATGGAAGCTATTGGGCATCCAATTGTGCCTTTTCATTGTATTACCCATCAGGAGGTTTTATGTGCCAAGGCAGGATTCACTGACTTAAAGGACTTAATGTCAGTTGTTACAAAAATAGTTAATTTAATAGCTGCTCTCCCCCTTCACAAGTGAGAATTTTCTGCACTTTTACTGGAGGTTGATTCCACCTACACTGGACTGCTAATGTACAATAATGTAAGATGGCTGAGCCAAGGCAAAGTTCTTGAGCATTTTGTGGAGTGCTTTGAAGAAATTAAGGTATTTCTTGAGGATAAGGATCTGTGAAACTTTTCTCAGTTCAATAATGATAAGTGGGTCAACACCCTGGTATTTTCTACAAATCTCTCTGTACTTATTAATGAACCGAACTTAAAGTTACAAGGTTTTGTCAAAAGTATTGACATTATATTTTGATACATAAAAGCTTTTGAAAGTAAACTTAAAATTTTCAAACGAGATGTAGAAACTAAAATTTATCAGTATTTTCCTCAAGTAACAAAGTATTTTGAGAAGGCCAGTGCAGCTGTACAAAATGAAATGGAACCCTTGCATATAAAGTACCAACATGTTTTAGACTTGTTACTTGACCAGTTCAGTGATAGATTTAATCAATTTAGAAGCCTAGAACAGACCATAAAAATAATTAAGTATTCTGATGTAGTAGTCTACAGCAGTTTGAAATTAAATGGTTTCCAATGAAGGCAAATTGATGATTTGGAGATGCAACTTGCAGAATTTCAAGACAGCATCTGGGCTCAGGTGTTTGTCGACTTGAGGTCAAAGCTGAGAATCTGGAAAGGTGCCGCTTGGAGAATCAAGAGGAGTGCCACTACAAACAGGAAATTTGGAGTGCCTGGAACCAATCACCAGACACTTTCAGCACCCTGAAAAATATAGCAATGGCTTTACTCACAATTTTTCCCTCTATGTACTTTGTGAGATCTTATTCTCATGATTAAATAATATCAAACCAACAAAAGAAATGTATTGACAGATGAAGTTAGTAGGGCTTGCTTGGGCTTGAAGTATACAAAATGCCAACCTTCAATTGAAGGTTTAGCCAATGAAATTCAGCAACAAAAAACGTCACTAATAGGCAGGTTAGTTAAAGAATTCCCTCTCCCCCTCACTTATCTTAGTTCATGGCACCCCAACAAGTTATATAATATCAAGACCAACAAAAGAAACCAACTGACAGATGAACAAAGAAGTCACTAAGCAGGTAAGTTAAATAATTAGTTTTTGGTTTATTAAATACAGTTATATATTACAATTATACATTTTTGTTAAACTATAAATATTACAAAATTATGTTTTCTTTTTCTCAAAGTGACACAACACCCGAGTTATGCTTGGTTTTTTGGCGAATTTTGACACACCAACCTCAAAAGGTTACCCATCACTGGTCTAGGTTGACCAGCTGCCCCTGCATGCTGGGACTGAAGGGTTTATAAGATACAGGGAATTCAGTACTAAACGGAAACAGTTCCAGTGAGATGCAGGGACCTGGATGAGCAAGTTTCCTCTATGGGAACCATTTCCTTTGGGTGGGCTTTTCTAAGGTTCAGTCAAAGTTTGGAAGGCACTAGCAAGTCCCACTGGCCCCCATACCTAAGCTATGTTCTCTAAAACAGGCTTGTTAGAAATACATGTAATGTTTTTATCTTCTTAGGCATGGAAGATGGGTGTTTGCCTTGAAGCCTTGCCCAAGTGCCCAACAAATAATTCTGGGATGCAACTACAGACTAGCACCATTTTCCATGTCAAGAATTCAACTGTGCTCATTCCAGCTTTAAGAAATGCTGAGGCTACAGAAAGAGAAAGCTGAGTTGTACTCATACTGGGGACCAGGAATTGGCCTGGTCTTCAAGGCCAGCAACCCAAACTGCAGTGACTAAATGAGGCTCTGCTGTAGCCAAAACATACACAAGGAGGAACCATCCCAAAGACAGATGAGAGTGTTATGCAAGCTCTGGAGTTACAGAAAGCAAAGTGTCGTGGTTCCAACTGTGCTGTTATAGTCTGTGCAAAACCCAAATCACTGGTGGGGACCAGGCCAGTGAATGTTAGATGGAACAGCTATGCTCCACCTAACTAGGTAAGGACTTAGGGAAAGTCCTTGTCATCAAGGGAGAAACTCCATCAGAACCCAAGGCAGGTGCTGAGTTGTACAGCCTTGCAGACCCCTATGTATTTAAGTTGATGAGAAGGGGAGCAGGGAGAAGGCAGGCAGAAAACTAGAGCCCAGAGAGTACGTAGATGCTCAGAACTTACCCCATGCTACCTGATGGAGAGCAGAGAGCATCTAAGCTGGCTCCATCAGCTACTGGTGCAGAAGGGGCTTCAGGCTTGCATGGCTGGGCTTCTGAAAAGCAGGCCCTGATACTAGGCAATCTTTTGAGATAGTAAACAATGTTTTTCTTGCATGTGGGTTTTTTCTTCACTTAATTTCCCTCTTTCCCAAAGTCTTCTCATGGAAACATCTGTGTATGAGTGACTCTGCATATAACTGCTTAGGGATGGGATGTGACAGTGTGGAGGACAGAAAACTACTAATACCTTTAAGTCTCTTATTTCTAACAGCAATATCAGCTTTAAAGCCCAGAGAGGATTCCATGCATAGAGGAGAAGGATTTCCTCAAGACTAAGGAAGGGTTCTCTCTGGTAGCAAAGTTGGGAGAAGAATGAGGAGGCAGGAGGAGAAAAGAACAGAGACCTCCCGAATGCAGGCTAGGTGCCAGGTCGAGCTGCCACATTCTGAGAGGAAACTATGGCAGGACATGCCTGGTCCTCATCATTCAGGCCTTTCGTAGGCATTCCCACAGCCCAGGTCAGCCTAGAAGACCAGAGAGCTTGCTGACCAGCAGGTGGAGAGAGTACAGTGATGTCTCCGCAGCTACCATGGAGCTCTTGACTGGAGCCCTCCGTGAGCTCTGTGCTACCTAACATTCGAAATCCTGGCACTGCTAGTAGATGGAAGTGATACAAAATAGCCCAGACTAACTAATGTACCCAGAGCTGTGAAGAACCCCGCCAAGACTCCTATGGTGTTATTTGTCCAAATCACACTATTTACTCCAAACTTCTCACAGTAAACACATACGACTCTGCCTAGGGCTGTGCTCATGATTGCTGGCTCACTCGTGAGGTCTCTGTGTGAAACCCTATCTGTAGTGTCTAATGAAAGTGAGGGACCAAGAACTTGACCATAAATACTCTGTCTCTACCATGCAAGCTCCTACCAGGGTATGTCATCATTTGCAGGCAGCTTTGAAAACCAAAATAAACTTCAAAGTCCAAAGGAGAAAAAAGAAAGGCCCATGGAATATTCTTGAAATAAAATCAATGGACCATCAGGTGCTTTGAGGCTTTTGGCTACTCGTTGAAGTGAGGGTGAACGTATAAATGTAGCCGGCAGAACCACTTTGCTTGGCTACAGACTGTCACTTTCCTTCAGCTCTCAAAGAAGCAGCCTTGAAATATTGTGTCACATGGTGGATTCAATTTTACTCACTTAATTTTCATATCTCCCACCCAGTTCTCTTCTGTAAAAATGGAGACACCATTTTCTTCAAAGGCACCTTATCATATAAAGAAATACACAGAGAGAGGGAGAAGAAAATGCAATTCCTCATAAAGCAATGCATGTTGAGACACAGTGACATCTCTTTTGTACCATCTCACTTTCACATGCATTGACATCACACATAACCAACGCTGAGGCTTTGACACAAAACACACATAAGCAGTCTTTTTCTTTTCTTCCTCTTTTTTAAATCTTTTTATTGATTTTAGAGATAGAAACATCAATGATGAGAATCATTCATCAGCTGCCTATTGCACACCTTCTACTGTAAATTGATTGAGCTCACAAACTGAGCATGTGCCCTGAAGGGGAATGGAACCACCAATCTTTTGGTGCATGGGAGGACACTCAACCATGGGGGTGCCTTCATTCTTCAGCTCTTTTAATTTTTCTCAGGATTAAACGTGTTTTCCCAGAAAATTTTCTATCAGACTTTCTCATTGATTAGAAATGAGTCATTGAATCAATCACAATGTTCTGATAATTTTATTTTTAAGTATTTGTCAATTCAGTTTCTCTTTCTTCTTTCTAAATGCCAAATCCCCTTGTCATCATTCTATTGAACCAGTATCCTCCTCAACTTTACCCTCTACACAAATGCTAGGCCAATATTTTGTGTGAGAGCCAGACTTAAAGATAGCCAGCCACCTTGCCCCTTGATATTCACATCCTTGTCTGGTCCCTCCCTCATTGTTCCAGGGTGGTCTGTGGGACCAATAGGAGATTACAGAAGCGATGGAATTTCTTCTGAGGTCCAATTATAAAATGCACTGTCTATCTCAGTTACAGCATCCCTCACTTGGGAAAGCCAGCTGCCACATCCTGAGGATGCTCAGCAGCTCACTGAGAGGTCCATAGAGGGATCCTCCAGCACCAGCTAACATCTTGAATAACATCTCACAAGAAGCCCTAAACCAAAACTACCCACCTGAGCTGCTCCCCAATTCCTGACCCACAGAAGCCATGAGATAATAAATGTTTGCTGTTTTAAGCCCTTAAATTTGAGGATCATTTGTTATTCAGCAATAAATAATGGATTCATTTAACATGAAATTGTCCTACTTAAAATGTGTAAATGGTCCCCACCACCAAGAGCACAGGACCTGGCATTGCCAGCAGGTCAGTTTTGGTCCACAGGGTCCTTTTAAATATTTTGAACTGCCACTTCCAATTTGGAGGATGCCACATAAACATGTGAACATATGGCCACACTAATTCCACAAGTTCACAGAATACCATGGACTGACCAGGCCCATTGAGTGTCCTCCACTTTTATTCCCTCAACAGTAGAAAGGACACACGATGGTTGCCACCTTTTAATCCCTGTTTGTCCCATTATTTTGGTTATAACACAGACATATTTTTGTATACTCGTGTCCCTACCAAAAATGGGAAAACAGTCCTCAGTTGGTTACAGCATTATCCTGCACACCAAAAAAGTTGTGGGTTTGATTCCCAGTTAGGGCACGTATCTAGGTTGGAGGTTTGATCTCCAGTCAGGGCGCACAATTGATGTTCCTCTCTCACATAGATGTTTCTCTCTCTGTTCCTCTCTCTAAAATAAATAAAAACATATCCTCAGGTGAGATTTAAAAATAAAGATTTTTTAAAAATGGATAAATAAAAGATTAAAATGACTCCTTTAAAAATGGTAGTGCACATTTCATAAAAAAGAGTTTTTATGGGTTTAATATCAAAAGAAAATGTGCAAGAAATATAAGCAATTCTCAATTATCTCATTTATCTAACCTGCCTCGTCCTTTTATATATCTCTGTTTATGATTCCAGGTCTCCAGAGCAATGGACTGACACAGTCCATTTTCTCTGGAATCCAGTCCAGGCAAATGATTTATTATGTTCAGCCCTCTTTGACTCATCACCAACTGTGAGGGTTTTATATGTCAGCTTGGCTAGGCAATGGTGTCCAGCTGTTTGGTCAAACACTAGTCCAGATGTTCCAATGAAGATATTTCTAAATGCTGCTAACAATTAAATTGGTGGGCTTTGAATAATGCAGAGTACTCACTAGAATGTGGGTGGGCCTCATCCAATTAGTTGAAGACCTTAAGAGCTAAGATTGAGTCTTTCCCAATAAGAAGGGATTTGACCTCATGACTGCACCACAGAAGCTGTGCCTGAGTTTTCAGCCTACCTGGCCTACCATGCTGAATTCAGACTTAAGACTGCAACACTAATTCTTACTTGCATTTTCTGGCTTCTGGCTTATTCAACAAATCCTGGTTCTGTTTCTCTGGAGAAACATGACTACTATACACACACTACTATTAACTCAATGGTGTCCCCCAAAATTCATATGTTGAAGCCCTAACCTCAGGGTTACAGTATTTGGGAATGAAGCTCTTGTGATGTAACTAATGTTAGATTAGGTCATAAGGGCAGGGCCCTCATAACAGGATTAGTGTACTTATAAGAGGGGAGAGAGAGCTTATAGAAATACAGAGAAAATGCCATGTGAGGACCTGTAGCAAAGGTGGCCATCTACAAGTTATGGAGTGAGCCCTCACCAGACAGTGACCTTGCTGGCGCCTTGATCTTGAACTGTGAGACAATAAATTTCCATTGTTTAAACCATTCAGTCTATGGTATTTTGTTATGGTAGCCTGAGCAGATGAAGGCACCCACTTTCCCACATTCCTATAGTTCCTGACTCTGTCTTCCAGGTCGTTGGCCATGCTATCTTTTCCAACCACACCATTTTGCCCACCTCACCCTCAGCAATGCCCACTCCTCCTCTAAGACTCAGTGCAGCCATCACTTTGCCCAGCATGCTTCCCAGGACCATGCAGACTGGGATGTGTGGTTCTCCCTGATGATGCTCATTTTGCAGCCTTCCACCTTCAATCTATGTGTTAAATTGGAATGTAACGACCTCCTTGATGTGGCAATCCAGAGGAGGAACTCTTATTCTGTCCAATAAATGAATAAATAAATGGATGAATTCTAACATATTATTACTGAGGACAAAGTGAGAGAGAATAATTTTAGGCAAAGCTAGTTTTATGAAATTATCATGCAAATCACTGTAGGACAGAATAAATGCTTTGTAATTTAGGGAGAAACAGAAGGATTTTCTGGGCTTCTGGCAAAGCTTTTTCCTAACTAAATCATTTCATGCACAGCTTTTGCAAATGCGTCTTCTGCTGGTCATAATTATGCGTCTCCTACCCCCCACTGTTTTGAATTACTTTGTGCTAACACCAAAATTGTTCCACAGAGAGTTGGATTTATTTGCTGAAATATGATGAGGAGAAGTGGGATAAGAGGCATACTTCACATGCGGTGCCCGTTGCTAGCACAGCTGTATTTCTGAGAGATATATTTTAGTCCTTTTGCTCCATTTCTTTTGTAATTTAATAACTGAAGTACAAAGCTCATGAAAACTAGGAATGTGTTGGAAGGTCAGTGAGGAAAAATGTGTGTGGTACAGTTAGGAGAGACCGGGGAGTTAAAATAACAGAGGAAATTGATCATTTCTGATCTTTCTGGTCAAGTTTATGGCTGTTTCAGTAAAGACCAAACACTAGCTTATATCTACAAAAAGGTAGAACAAGGAACAAATTCAGGATCAGAATTCCTTCGGTTCCTACTATAGTTACAATTATCTGTTTAAAATTTATTTTGTCGCCAAACTGGTTTGGCTCAGTGGATAGAGCATTGGCCTGCGGACTGAAAGGTCCCAGGTTCGATTCCAGTCAAGGGCATGTACCTTGGCTGCGGGCACATCCCCAGTAGGAGGTGTGCAAAAGGCAGCTGATCGATGTTTCTCTCCCATCGATGTTTCTGACTTTCTATCCCTCTCTCTTCCTCTCTGTGAAAAATCAATAAAATATATTTAAAAAATAAAAATAAATAAAATTTATTTTGTCTTATAAACCAGTATTTTTTAAATTTAATTAAACAATAAAAATTATCTTAAGACCAATAAAGTAATATTTTTATGTCAACATGTAAAAGCAATGGTGACACTGTTTCTGCTCTTCAAATACAGGTCCACACCTCCAAATGCTTTTCCTCACTGAGCACAGACCCCTACATGCGCACATGCCAAATGCTTCTAATAATATCTTCCTCATGTTCAGAAATGGCTCAAAAATCCACACACCAGAAATTCAAAAAGGTCTTCAATGAAGAGCTGGCCAACTATCCCCCTGGAGGGGCAGCAGTTTACAGTCTTTACGAGGTATTGCATCTGTGAATGGGATGTAGATATATCTCCATGGTTTCTAAGGAATATAGTGTTATCCACACCAACACACATGATAACACAGTGTCCCAAATGAACTTTTTAACCAGCATTTTCAGGGAATGAAATCTGTTTCAGTTGAGCAGATGCATCTGTACTCTCTAGCCATCTGATGCTGAGAGCAGTACCGAACACAGGCTGTGGTATCAGACCACACTCCTGCCATCCCCAGGCTTCGCCTCAACAGGCATGGGATCTGAGCAGGATACTGTGCCTCTCTGAACCCCAATACCCCATTCTGTAAACCAAGATTTAAAAAATCCCCTGACATAAATATGAAAATGAGTTCAAGCATTTGGAATAGATACTGACACGCCAGAGATGATCAAAGATGGTAGGAAGTGTTTGTAACAGAATATGGTTGACACCATGCCTCTTGGTTCAGAATTCTGGCAGAAGCTTCAAATGAATGGGGGCGAAGCCCCTCCTTTTCCAAAGTAAAGTGATAAACACGCTCCTTCAGTACTTATTAAAGGATCAAAGAACCAACCTGGTGACCAAACCGTGTGTCTAGCATAATATATGCAATTTTTGTGCAATATGCAACTTATATGTTGGTATTATATGCATATATATACACTGTATATCACATAGATACTATATGTTTAATATCTCTATACACACATACATATATGTGAATACATGAGTTCCTTGAAAAGAATGAGTGTAAACAAGATTTGTCAACCAGGGAGAAGACTATTGTGGATTCTCCCTCCATCACCAAGAGAGGGAAGCAGGGTGCTTGCCCTCACTCTCAAACAAAGGAAAAGAAGGCTCTGGGAAGAGATGCAGAAGAGATTAGACACCCTTTAAGAAGGAGAGGTTGAGCTCTTCCTCTCCAGTACAAACAATGCCTGCATGCTGCCTACATCTACCCTCTGGAGTAGTGGCTGCAGTGACGTATTCTTCTGAAAAGTACAAATGCTAAGCTTCAGCATCATGGGGTAGCCTCAACTGTGCAAAGCAGAAGTTTAAATCACCTTATTCTTTTTACTTGCATTCAGTAGCTATGATTCTATCTTCTTTCTTTCCGCCACCTGAGCTATTTTCTGCTTTATTGATCCTGCACACAACCATCTAAGCTTACTACAGAAAAATACCACCTAGTATTTAGAATGTCAAAAGCCATTGAGCAAGCATATTCACAGCCCATGGTGATGCTAAGGCTGAAATAGTGGTGCTTGGAATATGCCCGGCACCATCACTCCACATGAGGCCCTAGACAGCTGCCATAGGTTCTGCTTTGCCTCTACTGCTTACACGGAGGTGGTCATTCGGGCTGAGAAATGGCCTTGTGGAGCAGCCTGCTGCTCTGCGGTTCTGCTGCGTGACACAGACAGTGCCCGATTCTCGAATGGGCAATCTACCTTTGAAGCAGATGGATGAGAGTGAAAACAGGATGGAGATCAGGATTGGGCACAGAAATATTTCAGTCTGGGGTCAAATTGGCATTTGGGCGTCTGCCACCATCTGCTGTGCCAGGGCTCCAAGCTTGCTAGTGCAGCTTGCAGATGAACTGACATTTTTAAATTTCGTAAATCCTGGGGAGAGTTTCGAGATTTCTCTGTTGTTTGCCATGAAGATTGTGCCTATTCTCTGTCATAAGACAGCTGAGGTCTATAGCTCTGAGGCGCCAAGATTTTACCACTAATTATTACGGGCCTGTAGTCTTTTCCTAAGGGGAGAGTGCACCAGTCATTGTGGACTCTGAAGGAGAAAATCTTATTTTCTATCTTCACATTGTCTCACAGAGGCCAAATGGCACATTTTTATGAACAGAAAACAATCAAATTGAAGGCATGAGGCCAAACTCAATTCCTGACACTCTTATTTCCTATGCTCTAGCCATAAAGAGTTTCTTACCCTACCATCACAACCACCAACAACAATAACAAGACGAGTAGCTGTACCACCATCCAAAACTACACAACTACCTCCCACAGCCACTACTACCATCAAAACCAACAACAAAACCATCTGCACCAACAATAACAAGGCCATGAGCACAATCTCCATCAGCAACAACAAAGTCAACCATGTCCTCCATCAATTATCACAACATAATCACCATCAATAGCCATAACACCAGTACAACCACCACCAACAACAAAATGATCACCACCAAAACCACCACTGACAACAAAACTATCACCCCATATTTATTAGTTGTTCTTTAATAAATGTGTAAGTGTTGTATATGAATTATTGTACTTAATCTCTGCTTACTAGTCCTCTGGATAGCTTATTCTGTCTCAGGCCTTAAAACTTTTATGCATTTATTGCCTCTGCTGAAATCCAGTGTCTCATTTCCTTCTCTAACCACACCACCGCTTCTGACTCTAGAAAAATACATTCATCCTTTAAAACTTGACGCAAGCATTTTACGGAGAATCAGGCATCTCGTCCATTCCCTCTGAACTATTCTCTCATAGAAGTTACCATGTTGTAAGATATTGCTTATCCCATGTGCTTCCAATTGTAATATAACTTCATGAAGGAGAGAGCGTGTCATCATCATGTTTGTGTCTTCAATGCCACATACAACTACACATTCACTTCAATAAATAGTGAAAAGTTACACTGGAAGGACACGTGGAGCTGGTCTGAGCTTAAATTCTTCTCTATCATAATAGAAGGTCAACAAAGAAAGTCAAATATTGATCTGTTAATGAGTGACAGAAGATATTTATTTAGCGATACGGACATAACTATAAGACAAAATAGGTAAAAGAGTTAAAACAGTTTCCTCAACAGTGAGCCTGGATCAAGAAAGTGGGAATCTGGAGACTCTCACTTTACAATTAAGCAGATAGAACTTGGAGAGAATATATTTCCACACTTACAGATGTGTCGCTATTCACCAAATATCACAAATTCCTGTCTTTTCTTTTTCAATCATTATAACACCATGAGAGCCTCAGTGCACAAAATCCATGCACAGGTAGGGTCCCTAAGTGGCTGGCCAGCTGGGGGTGTCTGTCTTCCCAGGAAGCCACCGCCAGCCTCGCCCTCTGGTCAAGGGGACAATTTTCATACTAGGCTTTTATTATATACTAAAGTCCTGTTGCATGAAGATTCGTGCAATAGGCTTTCCTTCCCCTGGCTGCCAGGACCAGTTTTCCTCTGGAACCTGGGACCCAGGCTTTCCCTCTGGCTGTTGCCTTCCGTTTTTGCTTTGGCCTGCTAGAGGCTTCACTCCAGCCGGAGCCTTCAGACTTCTCTGCTCTGGTTGGAGTGCCATGCTGCCACTGCCTCTTCTCTGCCCCCCAGGGCTGGGCACTCAGGCTGCTTGGCCCTGCCCCCCACTCCTGATTGGCTGGTAGCATAGCCAATCAGGAGCCAAGGTACAGTCACATTTGCATGTTACTCTTTTATTAGATAGGATGATAGGCCATCAAGAAATCATTAGAACCAATGTTTCCAGAGGAGGCAGCATGGAGTGTGGGTAGGACCTCAGATCTGGGCAGCTGTTCCAGCTCACCATTTGCCAGCCGTGTGACACTGGGAAAGGTATTAGCCTCACAGAACCTAAGTTAATACATCTATGCAGTGAGGTTAACAATGCCTACCTACCAAGATTTTTGTGAAAATTAAGTGAGGTGGTATATTCAAAATACTAAGCACAAAGTAGCAACACAGCCTGTTACTGAATGCTCTCCTTACCTCCACCCCTAAGCATTAGCTCCAGAGATATTTCTGCAGCACTCATAGGTCACCTGGCAAGGCCTACAAGTCGCTACCTGGATTCTGTATGTCTAAATTTTTCAAATATCCCTGTGGCCCTTTATCAAAGTTTTTTAAGCTGGTCTTTGTATATCTTTACCTTTGGCTCATGTGTGTTGTCTCAACTTCTCCAATAACAATGTTTGTATTTGGTGCTAATCCCACTATTTCTGCTTTCTCTTTGTCTTCTACATATCAGGGCCTTGTCACTCCACTCAGGGCCCAGTTTTCTCTGTGCTTGCGCTAAGGCAGGGTTTTTCAACCTCAGCACTACTGACATGTTGGGCTGAATAATTCTTTGTTGTAGGAGCTGCTCTGTGCATTGTAGGATGCTTAGCAGCATCCCTGGCCTCCATCCAACACATGCTAGCAGTTCCCCACAGCTTGTGACAATGAAAAATGTTTGTAGACATTGCCAAATGTCCCTTGAAGGGCAAAACTGCTTTCAGTTGAAAACCACTGTTCTAAGCTGTGGTTTGTCCCCATGGACCTGTCTTCTCCTCAGCCCTTTGCTTTCTCCTCATCTGGGTTTCCCAAACCCTCAGGGAACACCCTATAAATGCTTAACCAGAATCTTCCACCTCACCAGGAGCACTGAGGAGCCTTGATACCGGCTCTCACCTGCTGATCCCCCTGGTGGCACTGGTTAGGGACGATACCATCAGTCTGGCATGATGGCCAGCTGTGCTTCTGGACACTGCATTCTAGATGCTGTCCACTCTCTCAGTCCTAGGGAAAGCTTTTATACTGGACTCATGATAAAGGAAAGAAAGGAGTAGTGTCCCAGCAAAGTACCATTGGGAATAGTGCCGTGGATATAAAGCAGACTGCCGTCTCCTGTTCTTTCCTTCTCCCTTTGGAATGATCTTACAACCTTTGACCTGTGGACCATGGAGCACATCTCAGACCTTCAGGCATGTGACTGATAATCTCATTCATCACTTTACAGAAAGGCTTCCTCATGAAGACTTAAGGGAGAAGTAGCTCTTCCCTTAGTGTCAGGAGAAACGGCTACTTTCCTGACCAGTTTAAGCCTTCTTGATTTACAGCTCTGGCTACTTTCATTTGCACCTTCCATTTGCCACACTGGGTGCAGAACCAAGTTACTCTCTCCACTTGTAAGACTATCCTCTCAGGCAACCCTTCCTCCAGCTCTATTTTAATTCCGGACTCTTTGTTCTTTAGTTGGCTTCCCAAAAGTGCTTCTATATTGCTAAATTTTTTATTATATTGAAATAGTATCTATTCTTAAGCCATTTCCATTGTCCTCCACAAAGAGATAGAACATAAATAATCAATCTGCAAAAAGAAAATTTTGGCCAATTGTTTTTTTTTTCCAAAGGGGGAAAAAGTCTACATTACATTCTGACCCACTATATATGGATTACAATGTACTCCTTGTGTTATTCCAAAGCAAATCTACCAATAAATATGACATTTTCTGGTGAGCCTTTGAGGCAAGTTATAAGCTTGTGCATAAGACAGGGAATAACTGATAAGTCCCTGATAGTATAGAATCACACTGAGTATAAGAATAACCTCATTCCTTCAGTAAACACTTCTTGCCAGACATTTACAAGCAGGTATTCTCTGCTGATATGGCTCCAGGGCCAAATCCTGAGTGCAAACCATGTGCAGCCACCTGGCTAGATGCTGGATGAAGAGTTAGAAAATCATTATGGAGAAACCGCTCTCAAATGATTTTATAATTTAGAAAAAAATCCTGATTGCAATGTAATTCTTCTAGAGTAGTTATAAAATCAGGGAGTTCAGAATTATGGATTCTGTGAAAGTAGTCCCAATCCCAGGGTGCAAGGGAGACAATCCACTGTGTGTCTGTTTTGAACATGGTATTGCTTTTCGGTGGGTAGCATGCAGCCATGTGGACCATTGGGTCACTGAGCTGTCTAAATATGTGGTGCACATGGTGACAGAAGGGGGACTCCTGAGAGAATGGGGGTAATTTAAGTGATGGAATCCTAGAACCTGTGGGGTGTGACAGCTCTTAGATTCTCTAAATTAAAATTGGAACTTCTAAACTGAGAGGGTAAACAGAAAGGCTTCAGTGCCCAACCAGCATGGCTTAATGGTTGAGTGTCGATCTGTGAACCAGGAGGCAACAGTTTGATTCCTGGTTAAGGCACATGCCAGGGTTGCTGCAGGCCTGATTCCCAATGTGGAAGCAGGTAGGAAGCAGCTGATCAATGAGTCTCTCCCATCATTGATGTTTCTCTCTCTCTCTCTTCTCCTCTGAAATCAATATAAATATATTAAAATTAAAAATATTTAAAAAAAAACAGTAAGACTTCATCAAGCAATATTCCTTAGATAAGAAAATGTAAATCAGCAAATGCATTCAAGCCCTGTTTTCATGTAAGCTATCAGCAGCTGAGGGACACCTTTTCAGTGTTTAAAATGGGATCTGCAAATTGCACTGCTCCATTGCTTCGGGAAGTATGACCCAATTGTTTTACATCAATGGTAAAAGCAGTAATTTCAAATTCAGGACACAGCGACTCCTGAGCACCAAACTGACACCCAAGAAACAACACAGACACTCAGGTGGCACCCAGATGACCCCACCTGCACCACCAGAATTGCTTTGTTCACACCCTATTATCAAGCTTTTCACACTGGGTCAGCTCATTTTTCTCATCCCATTCCTGAATTGAGAGGAGGTATTGTCTTATATTCAGCTTTGTTTCTTAGGACCATAGTCAGAAAGTGGACATTCCCAATAAATGGACATTTAAAACACAGAGCTGATGAAAAAGAAACACTATTTGTCTCAGATAATAATTCTTAGTATTAACAGGCATTGCCCCTTCATAATGGATTTTTTATCCCTCTGCTCCATTTGGGGAACCAGAAAGAATTCAGGAGCACAGATAAGTGTGTCAGCATAAAGCAATGAAAAATGTTCTAGAGTTTTACAAGTCCAGGATCCAAGTAAGAAGCCTGTCTACCCTTTCTCCCAGGAGAGATAAGGATGCCTTGGATGCAGGGAGGACAATCAGAGTGAATGCATGGGAGCTAAGATACTGGGAGGGCTTTAAGCAGAGGGTGGCACTGGACTTTCTACAGAATGAACTTCAGGATGCTAACAAGGATTTCAGCTTAGTTGGGGTTTAAGTCTGGCCCAGTAGAGCCTAAGGAAGCAGAAAGACCCACCTACTTTGGGTCTTGCTAAAGGACCTGAGCCAGGCTTACAAAGTCACCAGGGTCCCAATGAGGTGTGGAAGTAGCCTAATACTCAGGGCACCTGTCGTGGCATGGAAGCCACCACACTTAGCCTCTTGAGGTTGCAATGGCCCAGTGTGTATGTGTGTAGAAAGAGGCCGAGCAGATGTAAGGCAGTCACCAGATCTACAGATGAGTCATACAGAAATGGGGGATGATGCAGAGACACGGGGAAGCCTGGAAAGCAAAGATCAAAGATACAACAGGAGATGCTGAGAATTCTGGACAAATAAGTACCAGATAGGTCCTCCCATCATTTCTCACAAACCCCTAGAGCTTAAGTATAATACCAGAAGTATTGAGATAACCCCAAGTAGGCAAGCATGTTTATCACCCCATGGGATGGAGTCACAAGTTAAATTATGGGTTGGGGGAGGGAAATCATTTCTTGTACCAAAACAGTGCAGATTACCTGTGTAGCCTGAAATATGCAAATGAAGGTGCACTGAATTGAATTTTAACACAGCATTTGATGGTATCATGACTGAAGGGCAATAACAAAGAAAGTTCCAATACAACACTGTTTACACAGTATTTGCTCTGCCTGAAATCCACGTGCTTATAAATACAATAGTCTAACCTTCCCTACACTGTCACTGATGAAGAGTGCCATTGTGTGTCTTCTGTTTTCAAATATTCAAAGGGGGGAAAAAGTCAGGACTCTTTAAGAAGTGTGGTAGAAGTCAAGTGTGCACAAAACTAGTTTACTCGGATTTATGGAAGATTGCCTCTCCCAGCAAGGACCAATCTGTGTGGGAGTAAACAGTGAATTTGTAATGGGAGCTGCTGGGATGCAGGGGGTAAGGAACAGAATATACCATTCCCGAATAAGCCCTGGCCGAGAAGAGTGAAATCAGAGGAGTGTTTGTGTCCTCTGCTTATCCTCTTCCAAGCCCAGATGCCAAGATCTGGGATCCTGGAATTTGAAAGACAACACACTTGCTTTTTTGGAAAACCAGGGGCTTTGTGGATCCCAGATAAGGAAGATTCAGATGCTGACCCAGCAGGGAAACTGGGTCCCGGAGGGGAGTATAACCTGCTTTCTCATTTAGGACTGAGGAGAGACCCCCTAACACAGATAGGAGGCAGGTCAATGTCAGCCCAGGAGACCAAGCTCAGAAAGGAATAAACTTGAGCATGCATCTAAGCCATATAGGAACTTCTATATGGACTTTGCCTTTCAGCCCATTTTGTGAATACTCACACCCTGAGGTAAAACCAGGGTGGACCCAGGTGTGAATGATCCACAGACCAGGCTCGCCATGGGTGTGTTCCCAGGGCATGGCTGTCCAAGACCACAGAAATGAAGGTCTATTAAAGATGGTACGCATCCCCCTGCCTGTGAGGGCCAGCCTCTCTCAAGGAGAAGACCTCAGTCTCTGAGATCATGGGAAAGCCCCTGGAGAATGAGCATTGGTCCCTCCGTGGTGTCAGCGTACAGCATCCTGACTTCTGCCTCAAGATCATGAACCTGCTCAGTGAGTCATGCTCACGACCAGTTTCAATTCCTGCCTTACTAACCACATGTGACACCACTTTGCCCCTAACTAGGACCCCTGTTTATTCCTGGACACGTTTCCTAGTGACATACTACTACTGCCCTGCCTGCCAAGAATGTCTGAGAAGTTGTGAAGAAGCTTCTAGAAACCAAACCTGACACAAGGCCCTTCCTTACCTGGAATGGAGAAACCAGGTTAGGCAATGCTCAAGCAAAACCAGAGGCAGTGTAGCAATGAGGCACACACATTTCTCCAAGTGCTTTAACGTCTACCTTAGCCTAGTAATTCTTTACAAGGTTAAGGATTAATGACCAGTGCCTGTTATTTCAGAGGAACACTGACACTTTCATCCTCAAACATTCACTGGAAAGAAAGAAGAAGACAATCTGCCAATATGTGGGCTGACTCAGTGACCTCTCTGTGGAAAAGTGGAAAGTGTATCATGTTTTAAGGTAGTTTATTGAGCAGCAGTGCTTTTCCCCTGACTTTTCACTCTTCGTGGTGATCCCCATAGACATAGTCCTATAATTCTGTGTAATGAAACTGTGCAAATGGCACAATGGCAGATAGGTAGATAGAGGAGGCAGAAATTCAATAGAGGAAATGGTGGGAGAGGAAATAGTTTATAAAAATATAAGTAAGTGGAGGGGATGGGGGTAATGGGGGAATAAGCACACATGTAAAATACCTTAATCAATAAAGAAATTAAATATATATATAAGTAGTAACTCCTTATTTTTTTAAGGCATACTGCTTTGTATCTATTTATATAAAAGGCTAAGCGACCATCCAACTGACTGACCAGCTGGTTCATATAACACACACTGACCACCAGGGGCTGCTGAGCTGTGGTGACATGGCAGCAGCGGATTTCAGGTGATACACCCTGGAACCAGAGAGGAGGGAGCCTGATTCCTTGCAGGGCCATGCTATTCCACCTTCAGGCATGGGTTATGTTTTTACTGGGACACTGTTGGCCCCGAATCTGGTTTACTGCCAAGCTGTGGTGACTTGGCAGCGGCAGTTCTCAGGTGATGCATCCTGGAACCACAGAGGAGGAAGTCTGATTTAATTTCCTTTCAATGTGCACAAATTCATGCACTGGGCTATTAATATCAATATAAAATCATAGAAAAAAGTGGCAATGCTTGCTATTGCTCTATGTATATTTTAATTTTGCAAAAGACACAAAGATGACTTTGATGCAGATGGATTCCAGATATTGCTGTGATATGAAGATGAGGCTCCAGCAGAACCAAGGTTTTTCTTCCAAAGTTTGGTATCTCTACCACAGCTGTCTCTTGGAACCTAACAGAGAGGTTGACAATTAGGCATGGGAAGATAAAAATAGCTTGGCTTTGAATAAAGGAAAATATCCCGATCTTCACAAAATGACTTTTGGAAATAAAGTACAATAAAGTACCAAATTATATTTGGTATCAAATATAATTTACATAAAGCAAAACTAAGCAGGTACACTGTACCTGTGCAGGTAAATACAGGTAAAGACCATCAGGGGTTCAGCATGTTCTTGCTGTTCATGAGCTGCTCACCAGCAGGACAAATGGCCTGCTAGGACTCAGACACCCAGGACTGTGTTGGCTTTGAGGGGAGCTGGGTAGCATCCTACCGCCAAGAAGAGAAGCCACGGTGTGATGAATGGACCTGTGCTCCCATGCATGTCCATCAGTGGACAGTACCCTCTCCCAGCTGAGAAGATCTGGAGCCCTCTCCTCCTTCTCTCTCACTCCTTGTGCCCAATTCACTGCCCCACCCTGTTGACATTCTGCTTCTTTTGGTCTGATGACTCCTCTCTCTGCCCTCCACCACTCATTCATTGTTATGTCATCTCTGCTTAAATCTCCTCATAGACCTCTCCACCTCATTTCTCCCTCCCTCAGCCACGTCTGTCCCCACACCAAAGCCAGACTGAACTTCAGGAAACACTCAATTGAATATGGCACCTCCCTTATGGCTCCCTCTTCCTCATATCTTTTGCTGTTCCTATGGTGATGACTAACATCTCAAGTCTGCCCTATTACACTCAGTTAAAAATCCTGCTCTGTATTCTGCCATGCTGGCCACCCCTCTGTGTCTTCTAGGAACCCTCTGCCACCAGGCATTTGTACTCCTATAGTTTTTGGAATGTTCCTTCAACACTCTTATTTAATAACTTGCTACACAGCTTTCAAATCCAATTGTTAGAAATCTTCTAGAAAGTGTGGAAGTGTGGCTCGTCCCCAGAAAAGGTCATAGTTCCCATTATGCATTCATATGGTACCATGGGGGTCTCTCTGCAGCACTTAAGTGATTTTTCTTTTACCTTTGTGTCATTTTCCAGTAAGTGACTATCTTTTCCACCAGACTAGAAGCTTCTGTTGAGCAGGAAGCTTCTGTTTTTTTGCAAACCATAGTAACCCTGGTACTTCATCTAGTTATTGATGTATTTTTGGCATTTTTTAAGAAAAAAAATCTATTTTTGTTGATTACTGAGAGGAAGAGAGAGAGAGAAGGAGAGAGAGAGAGAGGGAGGGAGAGAGAGAGATGAATGATGGAAGAATTATCGACTGGCTGCCTCCTGCAGGCCCCATACTGGGGATGGAGCCCACAACTTAGGCATGTGCCCTGACTGGGAATCCAACTATGACCTCCTGGTTCATAGGTAGATGCTCAATCACTGAGCTACACTGGGTGGACTCATTGGCACTTTTTTATTCATTCAACAAGTTAATATTGCATTAAGCTTTGGAGTTTAAACACTGAACTAGACATGCCAGGCCCTTCCCACATGGAGTTTACCTTATAGTGAAAAAGACACTGTAAACAAATAAACACAATAATTAGAAATTGGGTTGTTTAAAAATGAGGAAAGCTATGAGAGAAAGTAATGGAAGGATATATCGAGCAGTTGGCAAAGACCTCTTGAAGCAAGTGATACGAAAATTGAGGTCTGATGAAAAAGGGCTGAATGTGCACAAACCAGAAGATTGTTTCAGATTTGGGGAACATAAAGAACCAAGACCCCAAGGCAAGGACAAGACCGGCCTTGAGAGAGTGTCCAAAAGGCCCCTGTTCTTGGAGCACTGAGGGAAACAGCTTTGCAGCGAAGTTGGAAAGATCAGCAGAAATCAGCGTGGGAAGAAAGCATGGATTAATTGAGTGACATGGGAAATCATTGAGGGGACTTCATATGTAAAGACATGTAAAGACAGTAAGAGAGGATGAGTCTTCAGGGTAAGAAGTAATTCACTAAGCATATTTCTCCAATATGAGTCAGATTGTCCAGAGAAACAGTCTATAGGATACAGATATAAAAATTAGCTCACAATTGGAGAGGCTCATGAATTTGACAGACCAGGAGGCTAGAAACCCAGGAAGAAGTTGATACTACAGTCTTGAATCAAAATTTCTTCTTCCTAGGGAAACTTCAGGTTGTTCTCTCTCTCTCTCTCTCTCTCTCTCTCTCTCTCTCTCTCTCTCTCTCTCTCTCCCTCCCTCCCTCCCTCCCTCCCTCCCTCTCTCTTCAACTGTTTTTCTGAGGTCCACCCACATGATCAAGGCTGATCTCCTTTACTTATAGTCAAATGATTGTAGGTGTTAACCTCTTCAAACATACAAGATGTTTTTCTAAGCATCACCTAGATTAGATAACTGGATACTATAGCCCAGCCAACTTTACCTATAAAAATAACCATTGCAACCCCAAATAATTGTTCAACAGAAACCACTAGTCTTTATTAATAGTATGATTCAGGGGTGGCATACTTCGGTCCACAGCCAAATGGAACAAAAACCATGCCATTCATTTGGACATTGGCTATGGTTGTTTTTTGTGTGACAACTACAGAGTTGAGTAGTTGTGACAGAGACCAGATAACCTGAAGGCATAACATTTTTATCATTAGGCCCTTCATAGAAAAGATTTGTGGAGTTACTCAAGCAAGGCAACTGCTGATGCTTACTAGAAAAGATTCAGGATTCAAAATAGTTAACAGGTCTGAACCCAGTGAGGATCTGGGAAAATTTAAAAGAATAGTCAAATATGACATTGGGGAGAATAAACCAAAAACATTTGCATTTGGCTTCAAAGCAGCTTACACTCTGGTTGGGCAACTATTACCTCACTGCTCAAAAATGGAAGTTTGGGGCCTCTGGGCGTTAAACTGACCCTTAATAAATCCCACGCACAGGACGTAGTAATTTGTACATGCAAGGAAACCGTGCCTGGAAGGCAAGCACAGCCAACTCGCTCAGTTTGCAAGTAGCATTCAGGCTGAGGTTTTCACATCTAATTTTTAAGCCTCTTATCATCACCTCCAAAAAGAGGAAAAAGTAACCTTTGAAAAATTGCACTGCTTGTTTTCCTGATCCAAGCTTACTATGAAGTTTTAAACGTTAATGAAGTAGTTTTCTTTCCCACATCATCATTCCTAAATTTTGCCTACCGCTTGATATCTCAAAGCATTTTGTCTTATCGATGGGAACCTAGCCTCCTCCCTCTCTCCACCTTCCTTTTATTGGAATCAACTTTGCCAAAACAAACCAATTCTAGCGTCTCCATGCATGACCCTGTACCTGAATCAAAATAATGTTTGAGAATTTCCTTTAAGAACTGACTGAAAGAAAATTTTATCAGATTTTTTAAATTGCCAAAATGTGAGAAAATACATAACAGACACCTGGTAAAATAATTTTAACGAGAAGACAAAAAAAAATCTTACAAATTTTGGTCAAATCACAAAAACTCTGATAAATTACCTACCTGTAGTGTAACCTCACTATTTACCAAGTGCTATGCTGTATGCTCATCCTGCAAAGGCCCTGTAACCCCTCCCCCTGTCATCCTGGGAGGGGCATATGTTCTTGGGTTTACAATCCAAGGCAACCCGGACTGAAAGTTCTGCCCACCTACTCCACAGCCCACACCCAAACCTGACACAAAGCCAAACATTAATTTAAGATAGAAATTGCTACTCCAAAATAGCAAAGCATATAATTTTACTCCTCTTGGCTGACCTGAATAGTGTTTGTTTTTATTTAGGAATATAACTTTTGTGTGGTATTTATTTTTAATAAAAGTTATATTGGTGACATAGGTTAATAAGATTATATAGGTTTCAAGTGTACAACTCCATGATACATAACCTGTATATTGCATTGTGTGCCCATAACCCAAAGTCAAATCTTCCATCACCATATATTTGACCCCCAAGGAATAGAACTTTTTAACGAATGTGTGATTTCACAGAAGAACCTGCAAAGTTATCCCACACAACTCAATATCCTGTTGTCACGCTGTGTGGAGAGCCTGAAACCACTGTCTTTCCCCCCGAGTATGTGTGCCACTATCTGCAGTGGGTGACAGATAAGACACAGCATCTTAGGACCTGAGCACCCAGTAGCTGTTTTTTGTTTTTTTGTTTTGGGGTGTGTGTGTGTGTGTGTGTGTGTGTGTGTGTGTGTGTGTGTGTGTGTGTTTGGGTTTTTTTGTTTGTTTGTTTGTTTTTTGTCTCCTTGGCCAAGGCCCCATTCATCCCAATTTGCAGACTTGTGGTTTCCTTGTCTCTTATGCTGAAAATTCCTCATGAATCCTTCCGTGTTATTTGCTTTTTAATTAGTTTCACCTTATTCTAGGATTTAGCTCTCAAGTGCATAGTTTCATATTAAAACATCAGAATATTTCATTGCTTCTCCCACAGGTGCTGTTGTACCTGAACTCCTGCTTATCATCTCTCTTTTTCTACCTCACATGCCATGGCAAAGTCAGAATTTGTTTTTGAGAGACCCCAACCTTCTTGAAAAAAGCTTGCCGTGTAGCTCCCTGGTGGTGGAACCATAGAGACACAGGTGTGCATGTGTCATCAAACCACTCACATGCCCTCCCGCACTGGTCTAGGTCCCACACAAGCCCATCTTCTCTCTTGTGAAGCAGACCCAAAGTGTCCAGAGTCCACACTCCAGCAACCTCACCCCTCTTGTGGATAACTTTGAGGAATATCTTGTACACTACTGTATCTCTTAGAATTTCCCAACGGGGTTCTGCTCCATTTGGCCACAGTGGGAACTTGCTTGGAAATGCAGCCTTCATCCCTTTTGTTCCTGGCAAAATCCACTTCCTACCTGGTGCTTCTTGGGGTGGCCAATAAAGCACTTGTGTTTAAATCCTTGTCTCAGGACCTTCTTGGGAATCCAAACTAAGGTCACCATGATCCATAACAAACCCCAACTCCGTGCCCTCTGTGAGCATGTCTTTTCAACAGTCTCTTATTTCAGTCCTGAGTTCCTTCATATGCAGTCTTGTGAATAAGACTTGAGGGCTGAGCAAAAAGGATGTGCACCTATCACTCTGGACAAAAGAGGAAATCTCTCTGATTTATCACATGCCAGGTCGCAGAGAGTGGGGATGGCAGGAATGGTCCTGCCCCCACTAACAAGTTTCCCTACATTTGGCCCTTCATTCAATATTTCCATTTATATGCTTGATTTAAGCAATTATACATTTTCTCTACCTTTTTCATTGTTTCAGAGTCTTTATTGGGGCATCACAAATGGACACATGGTTGAGCAGGAGATGTCATTTTCCCCAGGGATTCTGAGAGTAAGCCATGGCCCTGGCTGTCTTTTTTCCCCTGGCTCCTTCCAGATGGCAGTGTGGACAGACTGAATAGGCAGGACACTGTGGACCTGCAGCTGGGTGACTCACTATTCACATGGACCCAACCAGTGTAAGCTAGCAGCATCACATCGTTCAGTAGGTCAAAGGCTCAATGAACCTTTCTATTTAGAAGTCAGAGCTGACTCTCCTCAGTGGAACTGCCTCTAATTGCAGATTCTTTCACTTGGGTGGATTCTGTCTCATTGCAATGCTAATTCCATAGAGGGGTCTGTATTTCCGGGATGACACAGAGAAGAACACACACAGTGCAGTCATTATCCCAATCTTCCCATCTAGTTGGAAACCCATGTTGCCCCAGCCACCCTCATTCTTGTGGTTAAAAGAATATAATCATTTCACAATTCTGCCTTTCTTCTTCTTCTCTTTACCTCCTCCCTCTTCTCCTCCTCTTTCTCATCTGTCTCTCTCTCCTATAAGTTGAGCAGTAACTTTTTTTTTTACTTCTCCCCATATTACAACTTTTCCAGGAGTCATTACCATCCCATTCTCAGAGTTCCTATGTCCAAAAGTAAGAACCTGAACGAACCAGGACCAGGCTGGAACTACAGCTGAGAATTAGAAACTTGTTTCATGTGCCCTGCGCTGGGGGAAGTATATCGTGGACCTGGTAGCTGCCTTGTTTCCTGGTAAATGAACTGAAAAGTGGAGGAAGCAGACAGAAGAGAGTTGGTCAGAAGAAAGAGTGTCACCCAGAGGTCAAGTCCTTGACTCCAAGTTTTCCTGAGGACAAAGCACATTTCTTACCTTGGGCCCCCAAATGCAACCCATTAATTCTAATAATATTGCCTTCATTTAGTGTAATTTGAGAATGGTTTCAGCCACTAGCCAATCTGGCAATGACTATTATATTTAAACTTACCTTCTATTTCTGCTTCTTCAGGGCACTAATAGTTGTCCAACCTGCTGGATGAACCAATTCATGCTACGATAGTGTGGAGAATAACACTTACTGTACTACCCTTTGTGATACCAACTTTGCCTTGAAATCTGACATTTAATGTCTTGAATCAAAGTAATGACTAATAAACCCAATGTCAGGTGCAGGAGGCCCACAGAGAACCAGCATCAGTGCAATAGGGTCTTTAGACAACCCTCAAATATTCCCTGGGCCAACTCCCTGCCTCTGTGCACATATGCCAAGTCCTGAGTCTAATTTTTTTCTCACACACTAGAATAAGCTTTGAGAATAATTCCCAAGTCAGCCTCTGGAAAAAGCCAATCTAACATCGTCATATCTTTTTCTGGCTATATTAACTCAGTTTGAAAAAAATAAATTGAAAAGAAAAATAAAACTTCTTCAATGCCTGCTTATTTCCAGAAAAAGCTAACTAAACATTAGAAACACAGAGGACTGCCTTTAGCTGCTTCAATAGGGAGCGTGGTTGCTTCGCTTCCATGCTTTCCCCACCAGAGCCCAACTGATATTCCCTCGTTTATGGAGCACGTACCCCCTGTCCCTGTGTGCTCAAATGCAGTTGTCTTTCTTCTTTGGTGCCTTTTTTTCTGGGTAAGGGGTAGCTCTTGCAGTGACAGTGAGCAATGTTCTGGCTCCTCTGGTCCCTGTCACCTTCTCCAGCCTGAGTCTGCCCTCTGCAGGTTGGGTGATGGACAGTGCGGGAGGGGCATTACCTAACTTGCCACAGGGGGGACTGTTTCCTGGGCTGTGGGAAACCAAAACTAGATGTCAGATTACTCACTTGAAAATGGAATTGGTAAAACTAAGGACCAATAAATAATGATATTTTTAAAGTTGGTTACAATTATAATGAGCCATATAAATCCATACTAGCATAAAAAAAAAAAACCTGCTGGATGCTGAAACTGGTTTGGCTCAGTGGATAGAGGGTCAGCCTGCAGACTCAAGGATCCCAGGTTTGATTCTGGTCAAGGGCATGTACCTTGGCTGCGGGCACATCCCCAGTGGGATCGATGTTTCTCTCTCATTGATGTTTTTGACTCTCTATCTCTCTCCCTTCCTCTCTGTAAAAAAAAAAAAAAATCAATAAAATATATATTAAAAAAAAAAACCCTGCTGTCCATCATAGTGATACACAACCTTGGTACCTTAGTTGCTTAATCTGTAGAACATGAGTAAGATACCCAACAACTCCTTAGAATTATGGTGAAAGCTATTCATGCAAAAATTATATTTAAGAGATTCAAGCATAAAGGTCTTTTAATGTTTAAAATCTCCTTGTAATGCCCTTCTCACTCTCCCTTTTTCAAGGCCGGCTGGCAAAAGCTTTTCTAGCTCTGAATACATGAGTATAACTTGAAATCAAGGGATTTAAGATATCTCTAAATCAAGGATGAGTCTTATCACTGAAGCCAATGTCATAGTTTAACTAGCAGCATTTTTTCTTAAAATACATAAAATAATGGCACATTTTATAACCAGTGGCATTTCAGATTCTATGAAATACAGCAACTAAATGAGTCCTTTCAGATTCAAGGGCTTTAAAAAAAAACAGGTTAACTTTATTATTGAATTTAATTCATATCTCAGTAGCTTTTCTCAAAAGTTGCAGAAATTACACCTTGTGGACCGATTCTAGAGGTCATCTAGCCCCACGCTCCTGCCGAATGCTCCTTGGTGATAGAATGTCATCAAATAAGATTTCACTGTTTAATAAGTTCAGCAAATGTTGTGTCAAAGTTTTCTCAGACACTTTGAAACATTAATATAAGTTATCGGTTTAAGGGAGTATTCCAGGGTTCAGGTTTTCCCTCACGTATTTGACTCCTAAACCTTTTTTCCTAGGACTGATTTGTAGGTTAATAGAAGTGATGAGACAATGAGGCCCTGAGAGATTATACAATTTCCCCCCAAAGACTCAGATAATAAGTAGCAAAGCCAGAAACACAGTCTTGTTTTCCAATTCTCACTCCAGTGCTTCTACCACGCAGCCCCATTTCATGCATCATTTTTCAGTGGAACTAGTGAGACACCGTGGTGCAGTTATCTCTGGCCTAATGCACATCCCTAAGAACTTCACACCTCACAAATTAAAGGAACCTAATTAAAGACACATTTACGTGGTAGATCAACAACCAGCTAACTTGTGGAATTGTTTTAGTGCACTGTGATGGCCACCAGAGTTTGTCACCCAACTGCCTTCCAAATCCTAAGGGCAGCTGCTGGAGCACCTGTGCACTCCAGAGCAGGTGGAGGTGGAGGGCCAGATGCTAAGAGCCCATCAGGGACACCTCCCATTAATAAGAGTCCCAGTGCCTTGAATCTGACAGAAGTCTAGAGCAGGTAACACCCACGGCGGGTCTACTGCTGCTGGCTCTGCGACTCCTTCACTTCTGATTATGAAAATATCCTTATTACGCTGCACTGCACCATGATCATTTGCATTTTTATTGTTTTCACTCAAAAGCTCCTAAATTATTTAGATAAGCGCCATTAAACAAAAGTCTGAGTAATTAGCTCTTTGGATGCATCCTGGTGGCTTCGGAGGAGCTCAGAAACATTTATTAACAATGCAATCAGTCCCAGGTGGGCCTTATTATAAACAGAGCTTAGCCCCAAAGCAACCTCCCGTTAAATCCTGAACGGGAATGAGGTATTGCTCTCTTCCCATGCTGTTCTTCATCACCACCCCTGCCACTTGGGTAGGATCATTATGTCTTTCCCGCCACTGCAACACCACAAATCACTGCTAATGCGGAGTCCCTGAGGGTGGCCAGACAATCGCACACTCCTCCTGCACTCACAGCCAAACGGAACTTTAACATCAGACAGGCCACCTAATCCCCTCACTTGAGTAATTAGAGACAGAGTTTTAAGTCAATTAAGATATTCTCCAAGGCCCACAGCGGGTCAGTGGGTGCCACATCTCCTATCTCCTGTTCCAACCCACAACACTGACCTGCATGCAAAAGTCACACTGTTCCCTAACGGAAGATGTACCCGCTTTACCAGCCACATGCAAACACAGAAAAAAGACCAAGTGTTGTTGTTGGTTTTTTGGGGAAGGACAAATATTTCCAAAGAGCAAAATATCTTTGAATTTAACCTTGGGTTCCTAGTTTTTCTCACTTCCATAGCTAAAATCTAGGGGGTGGGAGCGCGGGCGGAGGATTGCAAGATTTAATGTTGGTTTTCTTCAGAAAGGGAAACACTTAGATATTTTTTCTATAAATTGGCTTTATTGTAAGTTGAATTTCTGCTGTCACCAGGTGCCTCATGAATAACCTTATGTGCCATGAAGACTTGAAAAGACAGGTGTTATAGGTTTGGTGAGGCTTGGCTGAATCTAAGCCAGTGTCACCCACAGGAGAGGATGAAAATCTTTACCCGTCAGAAGCTGAAATGGCAAGGGAGAAAACCCGAAAGATAAATGGAGGATGCTAGTCTAGATTACGACTGAAAAGGGGAAGGGGGTAAGGTAGGGGGCCCAAGAGACAAGAACCAATCAGAAGTATACACTTGGATTTGCTGGCCTACGAAAGCAGTAGGTAAAGCAGAAAATCGCCTGATTTTCTCCAACGAGACACCCCACTAAAGAGACTATTCTTACAGAAAGTTCCAGATTAACTTTACCAACTGTGTAGTTTGTTTTTACCATTAATTAGTGCCAGAGGCAACTGCCTTGCTCTCTCTCTCCCAGGATTCCCCTCTGGATGCTAATAAAGTTGAGAGATGTCTAAGTTTCACAGTCTCCGCTGAGCAGTGCTATTCTTTTCTACTGACAATAAGGAAAAAAATAAATTAACTTGGAGGATTTTTTGATGGAAACAGTTTACAATCAAACATCCCACTGTTGACAAAAATCATCAAAACTGTCACTTCATGTCTCCCTGCCAACTGCATAATTAGTGTCATTACCAGTAAGTCATGAAAATATAAACGAGTGTGGATTACACAACACAAAATTGCACAAATATGAATATTTTATGGGACCTAAGCAATGTCACAAATTGTACATGACATGCAATTGGCACTTGCTTCCAGAGGATCTTAAGCTCCCTCAGCCGCCCTCTCTCGACAGAGCTTTTGAAGGATGCTTCTGGGTGGATGCAACTGAAGGCAACTGATGAGGTGGAGAGGAGGGGGAATTATTCCATTTGAAACCAATTTTAAAAATACATAAAATTGTTAGCACATTTTTAGGTTTAGGACATGCAATTACATTTTTACATTTTTCAAAATGGAACGTGATTTCAAAGAAAATATTTTTTAAATAACAGCATGAAAAGCCAAATGCATATAATTTTGTATCACCTACTATTCTGGATCATTCATGTCAGAACACTTTGGCAAAAATGTCACGCCAGATTGCTCTGCACCCAACTTGCGGCAATTCCCTCACCAGAGCTACATTCCTTCCTCCTCTCTGCCCACCACCAGCTCAAGACACCCTACTTTCTTCCTTCTTTGAACGTTAGTCTGATTCCTGGAAAGCACATATGTTGATACTTCTTAAGTTCTGAGGTATGACATCAAATTCTTTGTGTTCGTGTTAATTATACTTTTGGGATTTCCACACTTCAGCAAACCATCCCCTTCTCAAATGTGTGAGAAAAATGATTAAATGCCATGCTCTTTTCTTTCTACATAAAATAAGATATAGGAAGGGAAAAATATTGGCTAAAGCCCAGATATTCTTTTGAGCAGGATCAGGTCACAACCCTGAAAATCAGGAACATTCATGCCCAAAAGAGTAGTACAGTTCATTAAAACTTGCCAGTGGGAGTTGGGAAATAACTTCATAATCGAGATGATTTATTACAAGCTGGACATATACTGAGAAGCCGCTGGGTCTCACATGATATCATTGAATTATCAGTTCTGTGGGAGAGGAAAGGTTAGTCTGGTCGTTCGTAGCTGCGGTAGGCAGACTAATGGCTCTCAAAAATGTTCACATCTACATCTGTGGAAACTGTAACTGTGTCAGGTTACACACAAGGCAAAAATAAAACACAGACCACAATTTTAGCCCTAATCTCAAGATTCAGAAAGTGCCTATCACATTTAAGTTCTCCATTTTGACTCAGTTATTATGCCTTTTGAACATTTGTACAAAGCCATGGTGATGTTTCAGAAAAACATTTGAAATTTGCCAGTGCAATAGACAAAGATATGTCCTATTGTTCAAAGTTCAAAAATATAGATTTCTGTTCAAGAGATGAGGCTGAAGAGATAGGTTGAAATTTCATCTTGCAAGGAACTTTTATAAGGTTTGAAGAAACACCTAGCAAGTGACAGAATAACATTTGTATTTGTGAAAATGCATTCCAGGCACTGTAGAGAAAACAAATTGGTTGGAAAAGGCTATAGGTGGACCAGATAGAAAATGCTGCATTAATTACAGGGAGAGATGAAATGGCCTAGCCTTGGATTTAGTAGCAGTGGGGATAGAAAGAAGAGGATGAATTCTAACCAAGTTTAGGAAGTAGTGTTGACAGAAGTTGGCAACTAAAGAAGGAGAGAAAAAAGTCAATGGGAATTGGACAACAGTGTGGCTAATCATTTGGTAAGGTACAGAACATGAGATATTACGGATGGTCATAATATAATGGGTCTGGATTTGGACATGTGTTTATAATGGGGGAGGTGATAATAGGTGACTGTGGTAGATAATAAGTAATTGGATAGATCACTCTTCAGCTCAAGGGAGAGATTTTGTTAGAATCATTGATTTGGGAGTCATCCATACATAAATGTAGATGAAAATAATTGGGTATGACAACACCCAACATAAGTGCATAGATTAAGAATCTAGGGGTAAACTCTGAGGAATACTATTTTTTAAAATATATTTTATTGATTTTTTACACAGGAAGGGAGATGGATAGAAAGTCAGAAACACTGATGAGAGAGAAACATCGATAACCTACCTCTTGCACTCCCCATGTGCCTGCAGCCAAGGTACATGCCCTTGACCGGAATCAAACCTGGGACCTTTCAGTCCGCAGGCTGAGGATCTATCCACTGAGCCAAACCAGTTTTGGCTGGGGAATACTATTTTTAAGGGCAGGACAGGAGAATAATCTACACAGGAGACTAAGTTCATAGCCACAGAGAGAGAAAAAAAGAAAAAATATACACAGGAGAATTCAGTGTTATGACAGCTAACAAAGAAGATTTCAGATGGTGAGTGTAATCCAAGGTGCCAAATGCCACTGGGAGATAGAGCAAGATGGAAGGTGGACACTGTATTTTGCAATATGAATATCCGTAGGGACGAGAGGAGAATATTTTTAATGGAATAGTGGAGACAAAGATAAGCCTGAAGGGTATTAATGGGGGTTGAGAACAAGGTGAGGAAGTAGGGAAAACAAATCGAACAAAATTCTCAAGAAACCTGACCTTCCCCCCATCCCCCCAAAAAAGAAAGAAAGAAAAAAGAGAAAAGGAAGAAATAGAATGGTAAAAATTTTTTTAAAAATCTGTCTTTTTTTGGGGGCGGGGAGGGCGGTAGGCAGGGAGAAATGCTGAAGGGGCCAATAAAGAAGATGAGGTTGATGATTCAGATCAGCAAGGAGGTAACAAGTATCACGTGGTCCTTAAGGAGTGGGGATGGTTGCAGGGATGTGCTGAGGATGGCTGTCTGAGACATGACTTCCACTTTAATGGGAGGGAGGGAGGAAAGGATGGATTTACAAGATTTCAGGTGAGTTTTTAGGTCTAATGAAGGGAAACTGATATAGTTGCCATCTGCTAGCATTTTATTCTTCTGTTATCTAAATGTTTAATTTGAAAACATTTCTGGAGATGTTCTGGAATTTAAACCAAGTTTTTAGTACAAAAAAATCCAAAGTTCTCAAGGTATCATCTCAGCATAGGTCTGAATTTTCCAGTAGAGTGAAGTGATTTAAAAAGAGATTTCTTAAACTAATAGGATATTGTATGTCAAACATACATCAATTTTTTTAAAAAGGATTACAAACTCATTTAATGCTCAACATTATGAAAGAGCTTATTCATAACACATGGGGAAAATAACCCCTTTCTATTCTTCCACAAATTTCTTACTTTACCTATAGCTTCTCCAGAACTTCTCAAACATCAAACACCAAAAAGGCCCCTCCATACCCAACCTGTGACCACTTTCCTTCCCTCTTCCCATCCCCTGCTCTTGGACTTTCTGTTATGAAGATAAGTTAAATCCTTTATCTTTGTTTTCCTACTACTCAGTCTTTTCCCCCTATACCTAGTCTCTTGATTCAAAAGTTTACAGCACAAAAAATCCAGAAACAGTTCTGGCAAATACAGACATTTTCTTGGAAGACTTGGACAGGACTATGAAAATAGACAGGGAGAAAAAACTCGCACATTATTAAGTTGTGACACAGTCATCTCATCAATAGGACATGAGCTACTTTTGTAGAATATGATGTCAACTATGGAGAATGGCTCAGTGTGGCCATCACCATTGGAATGTAGACCCAACGGTGAGGGCTGCTACCATATAAGGGCAAGGGTTAAGTGGATAAAAGGGTGATCAATAACTGAAAAACTGACTGTGGCACAGTGCGATGGCTGACACTGAAGAAAATTAGAATTATTGATCATGTACAGCATATGCATATTTTAGGATTAAATCTCCAGATGTTAAAGGTTCCAAAAGGAAAGAAGAGGAATTGACCACCTGATATGCTGGACACTGGAGCCAGTACCAAAATCCCCTGACAGGCTAGTGAAGCTCTGAAAATCCAAAAGGAAGCAAGGTGATGCACTTCACCCTCCCTCCATCCGTGGAAGGGATTCTTCTCTTTGCACACAAACGAGAGGAATCAAACTTCTTTCCTGAAAAGTGCCACTTCACAGTCACATACAAACAACAATAAAATCTCACTGGCTTAACACAAGATCATTTCTTGCTCCTGTAAAATTATTGGTGGACCCAGCAACCCTTGGGGACCTGTGTCCTCCAAGCAAGGGCCCAGCATTCCAGGCTTCTCTAAACCTGTGTCCCTTCATAACAGCCATGGCAGGGCAGAATGCCAAGTGGTTCCTGGGGGGAGATTTCCCTTTGCCCTTCCATAGCCCCTTACCAACATTCTCCAGATCCTCTGGACTCCAGGAGGCTGCTCTGTGTGATCTTGTCTTCCAGCTTTTTATTGATTTGACCAATGGGGTGATCAGAGGAAACCTAAGGATAGAAGTTGAGGTCATTCACGGTGTTACTCCTCCATCACCATCTATGGGGTCATATTGGCCTGGCTGCATCTCTCTTTTGAGGCCCAGAGCTTGCTCTTTCTTTCTGTGTTCTGGTAACTGCCCTCTTGTCTTGTCTTTTCAAGCCCAAGTGCTAAAATGCCTCACCTCTGTGATCAGACTCAGAGTTTACTACCAGGCCTTGCTGCTTTCTTAAACACCTGCCCACACCTTTACGAATTTACTATCCAGCCCATCCCTTTAGTAAACTCTTTTCCATTACTCAGATCTTAAGTGCTCCGTCTGAACAATGGCCCAAATCACTTCCACTTGAAATCGTTGTCCAGAATTAGTTACAAGCCCTGCTTAACCACAATGAGCCTGGGAAGTTTAATCCTCTCACTTACCCAACAGAAAGAAGAACCCAATCTTAGTGAAGACCAGAAGTCTGTCACAGAAGCCCAGCAACAGATGTAACAGAATTTACATGATAATTAGAGAGAAAATGGTTGCTTTGCCACTTTCATTATTAGAAACAGCATATAACTCATCATGCTTCCTTTTGGGTGTGATTGTAGATAGTTGGAGCACATCCAAAAGCAGCAGTCAAATACAAAATTGCCAAATTAACCCCCAAATTGGCGATCAGATCGAGATAGCTGTTTCCTCTCAGGTTAAAGCAGATGAACCTTTAGCTCTTTAAAAGAGAAAGCAGGCAAGTCACAGGCCTTATGCAGTATTAATTGGATGAGCCTTCACATGCACCATGCTGTAGAGCAGATTACAAACAGCTATTATTGTACCACTGTCACAGAGGAGCAGAAATGCAATTACTATCATTAAAATCCTTTGTCTGCTGATGGATTAAAACAACAAGACAGAGGTAGGCATAATACCCAATACCAAACAGTCCAGAAATATCGAGAGCATGCAGGATAATGAGTGAAGTCAGGAGACCCCAGTCCATGCTCTGCCAGTCACGGGTTGAACACCATTGGCCACATCTAATCTGGCTTCTTCTATGTAAACTAGAGGCCTGGTCCATGAAATTCATGCACGGGAAGGGGGGTCCCTCAGCCCAGCCTGCACCCTCTCGCCATTCAGGATATCCCTCTCACAATTCGGGACTGCTGGCTCCTAACCACTCGCCTGCCTGCCTGCCTCTCTGTTTGATCACCCCTTAACTGCATCTGCCTTGCTACCCACCTCTGGGACCTTTGTCTGGAAGGGTGTCTAAAATGACGTTTGGAAGGACGTTCGGCTGTCCAGTCTAATTAGCTATTATGCTTTTATTATTATAGATTGACACAACTGGATCAAGGGCTTTTTTATCTATAATATATGAATATATAACATGAAATCTGCTAAAACTGCAAATTTAGAATATATTTGCATAGGTTATCATTATTATTATTTTACAGACAGGAATTATAGCTTTTCATAAAACATTCTCAAGAAAAAGGTTAGAAACAGTGGACATAATGATTTTCAGTGATTCTTCCAGATACATTTGATGATCCCATGATCATTTCTGGTCAATATATTGGTTTAATAAGAAAAAAATGAATTTGTCTTCACATGAAGACTTAGCATATAGTTGATGCTTGATAGGAATGTGTAAATCTTCATCTCATTTTTCCTAATTTTTGAAGTTTTCATTTTTAGAAGGCCATAGAAATATCTGTTATAAATTACTAGAGGCCCAGTTCATGAAATTCGTGAAAGGGGTGGAGAGTGTCCTTCAGCCCAGCCTGCACCCTTTCCAATCTGGGACCCCTCTAAGAATATCTGACTGCCCATTTAGGTACTGGTAGAATTGGGTCTAAACAGGCAGTTAGACATTCATCTCACAATCCAGGATTGCTGGTTCCTAACTGCTACCTGCCTGCCTTCCTGATTGCCCCTAACCACTTCTGCCTGCCAGCCTGATAACCCCCTAACCACTCCCCTGCCAGCCTGATTGATGCCTAACCCACTCCCCTGCCAGCCTGTTTGCCCTTAACTGCCCCCTGTAGTCCTAATCACCCCTAACTGCCCTTCCTTGCAGGCTTGGTCCCTCCCAATTGCCCTCCCCTGCTGGCCATCTTGTGTTGGCCATCTTGTGTCCACATGGGGGCAGGATCTTTGACCACATGGGGGCAGATATCTTGTGTGTTGGAGTGATGGTCAATTTGCATATTACTCTTTTATTAGATGGGTTAGTTTCTGTATGTTTTTCCATTACACACTTTCTAGTGTCTCTGTCACTTGCTTTACATTTCACATTTCCACTTTACTTTCAATGACTCTATAAAGCATAGAAGTTGACAATAATTTCCTCCAAATGAGACATATTTTAGTTAAACTACTCAACTTTGAGCCAAGAGGCTAGAACACCCATTCAAATAACTAGTAACTGTGCGGCACAAACTCCTGTCCAAAGACCAAACTTTAAAATGGTTATGAGCAACTCTTAATGGACCGAACTTTCAAACGTAAATGTCCTAAGGTACCGAAATAGCTAGATCTCAGCTTCACTGTCCAGTTGCTTTAATTAACCATAGGTTCAGTTTTACTGGCATTCTAATTGGGTCTTTGACTAATTGTGCATCAAATACTTGGCAGAGCACTGCAGGTAATCTTATAGTCTTCATTTCTTCCAACTTCAGTTGCACAAAAAACCAGTCTGAGAAGGCTTAGGATGTCAGACTACTACAGTTGGAAGATTCCCATAAAATCAAAGGAAAGAGGAAAAGATATAAAAGGACAGCCAAATACAAAATTACCAAATTAACCCCCACACTGGTGACCAGACTGAGATAGCTGTTTCCTCTCAGGTTAGAGCAGATGAACCTTCAGCTCTTTAGAAGAGTAAGCAGGCAAGTCACAGGCCTTATGCAGTCTTAACTGGATGAGTCTTCACCATGCTATAGACCACAGTGGAGCAGAAGCATGATCAACAGCCACAGGCAGAGACTGGGAATCTTTTTTTTTTCTTTTAAATGTTTTGTGTTAGGTTAGGAACACTTCCCACTTCCGGCATTTCAGAGTGCACTTGGGGTGAGAATGACTGTATCCCCCATTGTCAGAGAGAGGCTGAGAGTGCAGATTCTCACCAGAATAGGTGACCTCTTATGCAGTATTCTGGCAACGACAGGAAGTAAGTATGAGGGACTTTTGTGCTCCACAGTGTCAGTAGTTCTACAGGCTGCCTGCTTGTCCTTCTCATCCTCTTCTCTCTGGTCTGGTTTTCCTCTTCCCACTTCCTGTGGTCGCCACTTGAATGTTGGCTCCTGTGTCATAGCCTCGAGCCCCTCACTTAACACACTCTGTTTATGCATTTAAGACAGAACTCCATTAAGAGATCACCTATAAAATATTGCCCAGTATTGTCTTCCTATAATTTCCACTTTAGCTTTTAAAATGTTTTTGATGAGATGAGATGAGATTGGTCAGGTGGGTCACTTCCAAAGTTTATGGGTCCATTACCCCAATCCTGCATACCTCAAAAGCAGAATTATTATCAGGGTGTTCTAAGCATGGACTCATCCAATGAGTTGCTCAATGCTGGGAGAACAGTATGAGCCAGACCAAATCACAAGATTACGATTCTGAACTCCGCAATTTTCCAGCCCAGCCTCTGATTCCCTGTACAACTAGTCCTTTACCTCCAGATCCTGGTTTACTTATAAATTAGTAAAGAGTGATTTTTCAAAAGGGATAATTTCAAATCAACAAAACCATGACTGCTGTACAAATATAAAATGAACATATTCAGCTGGTTCAGAGAAGAATAAAAGCAAATGCTGAAATGAATTTGCTGACAGATGCAAAATTGGGGCCAAAATGTAATTTTTGTAATGACCACAAAATTTTTGTAATTTTTGTTGGGCCATCTCTTCTATAGGGTAGAAATCAATTGTATCTCTACCAGAAAAAAATGGATTGCATTCCTACAGACAAGGGACATTTGCATTTCTATCAGCTTTCTACAGTTTACAGAGCTGCACTGTAGCCTAATGAGAGACAATCGGAGGCACAGCTGCCTATAAAATTAGATGACACCAGAGGACCTAGACAACTCCCGGCATTCTAGTGAAAGGGCAACCCACAATCTTTTGACCCTTTCTAAGTCTCCAAAAACATTTCCCAACCAGCTCGCTCTAAGGATCATAAACACCATCTCCTGATATTATGCATAATCAAAGAAAATAGATTTGGTCTGCATATTTCCATAGGGGCTGCAAGATGGTAATCTATATATGTAAAAGGCTAAGTCTTTGTCCATCCGACTGACCACCTGGTGTTCACTGACCACCAGGGGGCAGACACTCAATTCAAGTACTGCCATGGCATGCACTGACCTTTTAAAAATAAATAGCACCACGGACCTAGCGCCAATAAACCAACACTTTACTTCTCCCAAGTGGGACACAGGCCCCATCATCACCCCAGAGTGACAAACTCACCAAACTGCAGCCAGTGCTGCCAAGGCCACATGGCACAAAATGTGGCCCACAGCCCAGCCCAGCCCAGAAACAGTGGCTGTGAGCATCAGGAAATAACATCATGTAGCAACACCCCGCTTCCTCTCCCTAGCAACTAGCATCCTTGGAGTTTCTTCAGCCCAGGAACACAACTTGCTTTATAGCCAGTTGCAAACATTTTACAATTTAATCAAACGTCTGTGAAGCATTTTCTCATGCCTCATCTCATTTGATCTTCACAGAAGTCCTTGATAGGAGACTTGATAGAATCCTTTTTTTTTTTTCATTAGCAAGACTCAAATAGTGATATTAAAATAGTTCTTCTAATTAATTTCCTTTCAATGTTCATGAATCCATGCACCAGGCCACTGTTTAAATATATTTGCTTTGTACATTGATATCTGTGACATTCTGAGCTAATACAAATACCACATAAGTTTTCAGAAGGAGACTGAACGTTATTTTTTTAAAAGCCTCTATCTTGGGGAAAACCAAGATGGCGGCATGAACACCTAGGCTTTTGCCCTGCACAATAATTTTGAGAATACAACTAAAGGACAAAACAGACATTGTCCAGAACCACAAGAAGGCTGGCTGGCTGAAAGTTCTGAAACTAGAGGGACATAGAAGAGCACATGGATAATCAGAGCCTCTGCAAAGTCTAAGTCACGAGTGCGCAGAGCCGTAGAAGACGGGGTGTCTGAATACTGGTAGAGGTGCTCTAATGGAAAGGAGACAAAAATTTCAGGCTGCGCTGAACCCAGTTCGGTTTGCACTCAAAACCTGGGGGACCCAGGCCCTTACTGGGAGAATTTGGAAGGCAGACAGAATCCCAGGAGAAGAGCCAAAAGCAGAGCTCCAGAGGCATGTGTGCGAGTGCATGCAGAGGGGACAAACTGGGCCGTTGGCTGTGTCTGGTAGGAGAAAGGAGTTCCGGCAGCATTGTGAGACCAGAATCTTGGGGGAACAACCAGAGGCGGAGCTCCAGGGGTGCGCATGAGTGCTCATAGTGAGGGCAATCTGTTGACTGCATGGCTGACATCTAGCGGAAGGGAGAAAAGAGTTCCAACTGCATGGAACCCAGGTGGCATGCGAAAATCTGAGATTCCAGATTCATTGGGGATTGGAAGTTCTGGCAACAGGCAAAACTCGAGGGTGCCTTTCTCACAGAGGTGCTTGCAGTGTTTGCCTGTAGACGCTAGGACCCAGTGACCTCATGGGGTGGGGCTGACTGGAAGCCAAGGCTGTCGGCTCCACCCTGAAACTAGGCCCCACCCAGAAACTCCACCCCACAGAGACTTTGGCAAATTTGCAAGTCTTGGCACATGAGGCTGTCTCCCAGCTGATCCTCACAGCCAGTTGGCCTGGAGGTCAATTCCTCCCAGTAATACCAACAACAATCAAGACTTATCTACAACAAGGCTGTACACACAGTCCACAAAGGGGTGCAGCAAGAATGTACACCTCAGGTAACAGGGAAGGCTGAGATACCTAGCACAAAAAGCTACCCTACCAACTCAGGGAAACAGTGAAAATAGGGAGAGAAAGAAACAGATTGCAAATGAAAGAAATGGAGGAAAACAAACAACTGGTATAGAGTTCAAAAACCACTGTTATAAGGTTTTTCAAGAGGCTCCTAGAAAAGGCCGATAAGCTCAGCGAGAACCTCAAGGATATGAGCAAGACCCTTGAAGATATGAAAAAGGACCAACAAGAAATTAAACACTGACTGAAATAAAAAAAACATTTTACAGAAACCCAACAGCAGACTAGAGGAACGCAAGAACCAAGTCAAAGATTTGAAATACCAAGAGGCCAAAAACACTCAACGGCAAAAGAAAAAAGAATCCAAAAATTAGAGGATAGGGTAAGAAGGCTCTGGGACAACTTCAAATGTACCAACATCAGAATTATGGGGGTGCCAGAAGAAGAGAGAGCAAGATACTGAAAACATATTTGAAGAAATAATGACTGAAAACTTCCCTCACCTGGTGAAAGAAATAGACTTACAAGTCCAGGAAGCGCACAGAACCCACAGAACCCCAAGCAAAAGGAATCCAAAGAGGACCACACCAAGTCACATCATAATTAAAATGCCAAGAGCAAAAGACAAAGAGAGAATATTAAAAGCGGCAAGAGAAAAACACTTAATTACCTGCAAGGAAGCACCCATATGCTTGTCAGCTGACTTCTCAACAGAAACTATGCAGGCCAGATGGGAGTGGCAATAAATTTTCAAAGTGATGAATAGCAAGAACCTACAACCAAGATTACTCTACCCAGCAAAGCTATCATTCAGAATTGAAGGTCAGATAAAGAGCTTCACAGATAAGCAGAAGCTAAAGGACTTCATCAACACTAAACCAATATTATATGAAATGCTGAAAGGTATTTTTTAAGAAGAAGAAAAGGGGAAAAAAGGTGGCTGTTTCAAACTAGAGCATGGATGGAACTGGAGAACATTATGCTAAGTGAAATAAGCCAGTCAAAGAAAGATAAGTATCACATGAACTCGCTCATTTATGGAATATAATGAACAACATAAATTGATGAACAAAAACAGATCCAGAGACAGAGAAGCATTGACTGTCAAACCTCAGAGGGATGGTAGGGGAGGGCGGGAGTAAGGGGAAGAGATCACCAAAGGACTTGTATGCACGCATATAAGCTTAATCAATAGACACCGACACCAGGGGAGTGAGGGCATAAGTGGTGACGGGCGTGGGGATGAGGAGGGGGTAGAGGAGATAGGAAGGGATAATGGGTGATGAGGACACATATGTAATACCTTAACAGTAAAGAAATTAAATAAATAAAAGCCTCTATCTTAGTTATCCAGAAGCTATGACACAAAATCTAAGAAATTTCACCAGACTTAACTGTAGTACCTAGAAATTTGGGTGAATTTCTCCCTTTTCAAGGTCTGAAAAACTTGCTAAGAGTCTTGGCCTGCCAGAAACTACCTTCTAAACTAGGTTTACCATAGAAATTAAGTATTTTTCTTTAAAATACCTTGTCATTCCTGATTAAATGAGAATTCAAATATGACAGACCTTGAATGGCCTTGGTTGCATTATTCAATTATATTCAGGTAAAGAAGGTAGATAGATTTATTAGTATATTAAACCTATGGAAATAACTATATTGCTATGAAAAGTAAAGAGACTTAGCAAGAGCTAATAAATTCAGGGGTGGGGCCTCCATGAGAATCAGTCATCATTGAATAATGTTTCATTCTCCTTCACAAAATCAGTCTACTTAGCTATTAGTGATGATTCAGAAAGACAGAGAAAGAGCTTTCTAATATATAGATGAAAAATAGAACATGAACATAACATCAACAAAATTTCAAGCAACTGATCATCACAAAGGTTCTCTCCTCGGTTCATCAGTCTCTGGTTCTGCGTGATCGTGGGTCACAGCAGGCTTTCTGTTGCCATGTGCTTACAGACTAAGAAGCGCCTTGGAGATTCTACCTCGGGTCAGTTTGACAACAGGTTTTCAACTTTGTTTTTCAATTACAGCTGATATACAATATTGTATTAGTTACAGGTGTACAGCACAATGATTAGACATTTATATACTTTAGGAAGTGAACACTCAGGCAAATCAAGTACCCTTCTGACACCACACATAATTATTATAATATTACTGACTATGTACTTTTTAATCCCTTCACCTTTTTCACTCAGTTCCCCCAACTCCTCTCATCACCTGGCAACTATCAATTTGTTCTCTGTATCTATGAGTTTGTTTCTGTTTTGTTTATTAATTTGAAAGCATTTTTAAAATGTCAGTTCAGAAACCTGTACCCAAAAGTCTATACTTTGAAGCATCACTGGTTCAAAGTACCCTGCTATAGTGCTTTTCACGAGGATCTAAGATAAGGCAAAATTTCCAGCCTGGACCTTATGCTAGGGCCTTTGGGCAAGCATTAGAGTAAAATAGAAATTAACCCTAGATGACAGAGACTGGATGACTGTGGTTAATTTATTACTATGATCAACAATACCAGAACGCAGGAGGCAAACCTCCCTACTGGAGTACTGTACATAATTATTTCATAAAGTTGGGATCGACGTGTCCCCTGAGAGTAGGTGAATCTCCTGAGCCTTCTCATAAGGCACAGACTTTCTGAAATATTTACGTTAATATCGTACCTCAACAAACTCAGGAGAAGACTAAATGTCTCTTCTAATTTGACAACTTATCCCATGTTGCTCTGGCAAAGGCGCTGAGCTAATTTAAGCCATACATAGCACATCAAGCAAACTTAATCATTTCTAGTGTTTCCCTTTTTACAAGTTGAAAAATAAATCACTGCTATTGCTCTGGGGCCTTTGGGAATTCTCAAAGGTAAGTTTAGGTATAAAAGATATCCTGAATTTTTTTCTAAATACAATATCTTGGTAAGGCAAAGGCAGTTGTCAGAAGAGATGTGTGTATTTGGTTTTGATTGGATCACAGGTGCCTGAGAGCCAACTGCATGGTGACCTACTTAATCAAAGTGACAATAAAATATTTCAAAATACCTACAAAAATAATATACCTGTAAAAAACCTTAGCTCTTTCACAAGTGAGAAAACCTTGTTTTTTGTTTGTTTTCAAACAATCAAGAACATAATAAAGTCAATATGAAGAACAGTAAATTGTTCTGATAGGCACAGATTCTTGCTCTGTAGACAGATTCACAGAAGGTAAAGAATAATCTTTCAGCCCTGAATGGTTTGGCTAAGTGGATAGAGCATCTGCCTGTGGACTGAAGGATCTCAGGTTCAATTCTGGTCAAGGGCATGTACCTTGGTTACGGGCATATCCCCAGTAGAAGGTGTGCAAGAGGCAGCTGATCAGTGTTTTCCTCTCATCGATGTTTCCAACTCTCTATCCCTCTCCTTTCCTCTCTGTAAAAAATCAATAAAATATATTTTAAAAAGAATAATCTTTTATCTTGTAAATGACAGCATTCATCAGTAAACCAATGAAACAAACCCATTCAAAATGAGGAAACTTTGCTAAAATTTTAACTTATTTTATGCTTCTTTTTCAGATCCACTTATTATAAACTGAAGCAAATAAAGTGTACTTTCCAGGTCTTGTCTTTTACAAAGCTCTCTCATATTTCAGAACAAAAGGATTCTTATAGACAAAAGTAAATATCCACTTCATTTCTCTATCACTATTGTTTATTGTCTAGTCTCAAACATGTACGTTAATTATAACTGCTGGTGAAAATTTTCTTTCAGGAGAAAACTAGAGGGTGAATGATTGAGAACTGCCTGCCATTCTGCAGCATTTTAGAAGAATATTATAGCTTCTGACTGTATTCAACACAGCTTTCTATAGTTACCCTATACCTTCCTTAAGTGGCGAAAGGAACACATTCATAACATGACCTAATGATATTGACTCAAAGTATGTAGAAATATAAAGCTTAAAATTATGCTTTTTACAACAATATTTCAGTACTCCATATTGCTTAGAAAATATCTAGGTATTCAGGAGTTTTTCATTAATTAGCTTAATTTAATATTTGTTTAAGGTTTTAAATTATCTAAGGACCTTGAAAGTTATATTTAGGCTGACATACTACAAAACATAATTACTATTGATACAAAAACTTTGTTAGAATAATGACTCCATTTGATTGAGCACAGGTTGCTTTTCATAATCTTTAACATTGTGTAGAAGTATAAATAGCTTATTTGTTTGTGAAACCTTTATAATTATTGGAGGTTTAGACTCACTATTCCCTCATGAATGAGAAAATCAACCAAGTAAAAGAACATGTGTTTGTGTGAGTGTGTGTGTGTGTATTACTGATAAATCAGACAAAAGTCATAGATTTTTTTCGAAAACAATAATTATTAAACCAATACAATTTGCCAAAAGTATATCTTAATTATGTAAACTTGGATTCTTAAAATGTTCCTGATCTAGTGGAATAACATTTTAATATTATCTTAATGTTAAATTATTAGAAATTCAATTTCATTATTTTGAGGGAGCTCTAGAAATATTTGATTTATAAGTATATTTATCTGTATAAACAATTAGATGAGAGCATCTTTAAGAGGAATAACAACATGATTTATCAATATCCTCTGGAGAAATAGAAAAATTCTACTAATACAATGAGAGGAAAAGGCCTTTCTCAATTATATACACAGACCCACAGAGGTGAGAACACAGAGAGAACTTACAGCTTCAGTTCTACACCAGACCCAGGTCTAAAGTAAACATCGACACAAAAGACCTCTGTGGCCCAGATCTCAAAGATCTGTCCTCCTTCCCAGAAATTCTTGATTTATTAGATAAACAAACACAAAGGGCTAAAAAAAAATACCTATTGTCTATCATCCGATAGAGACCAGGTCACTACCCTTCATTCATAGAAATCAACAAACCTTAGATGATAGAACCAAATTTCCCATCACTATGGACTCCACTGGGGAATAAATTAGCTTCCATGTGAAGCAGAAACAAAAACAAATCAGGGAAAAGAATAGAATAAGGCTGAACACTAACAATGTTAAAATTGTAGTCACCTGGAATACAATAAAGAACACACACAGGCTTCACACATCCATGACGTGTCTTTCTCTAGTTTCACTAACATCTCAATGGCACCTCCAAACTAGTAGAGAACAATTTTCAAGTGGTAAAATCATGACTTTCATAAAAATAAACAGGTGTGCAAGATTTAGTCTTCCTCATAAATTAGTGAGGGACCTCTGATATTTAAGTATCTATACCTAGAATGTTCAGCCAGTCTGGTGAACGGCATAATGTTCCACCTGTAGCTGCTGGGAATGAAGATGTCAATGCCAACAGTGGTGACCCTGCTTCCTAATCCTATGGATGAAACATTACATTTACCATATGCTCTTTGTAATGTCTAAAGTAACTAAAAACATCTATTATTTAAATTTTGATTTTTATAATTATTAAAATACATTCAAAGTTTAGTTGGCTAGATGAGGTGGATGGCCAAGTCGTCACACATGCCCTGCAGTTGTGCATGACTGTACTAGGAGGCTGAAATCAGGGGCTCAGTTTGCAGAATTAATGCTGACCAACTCTGCCCTGCCCAGTCTAGAGGTCCAGCATCTCATTCACAAAATAGAGGGTCAGATGGGATTGATCTGAGGGCCTTTCCTGTTCCAAGGTCAATAGCAATGTTGTTGATGGAAGGTTATTAGGCCACTGCGTTAAACTCACCTGGAGTGCTTATATAATTAGTAAATTTCTGGTTCTTTCCACATAAACATCAACAAAAATTTGAGTGGAATTCAAGTATCTTTTTTTAATTATAGTTTACATTCAATGTTATTTTGCATTAGTTGCAGGTGTACAGCATAGTGATTAGACAATCACAGTAATGTTCACTTTAAATAATATCCACATTATTCTTACAGAAACTGAAGTTTGGAAATCATCATGTAAAGATTTCTTTCTTAGGAAAAAAGTTACAACCGAAGAGCAGTTATTAAATCTTTCTGTTAAATGGTACACGACTCGTGCCTTTAAAGCAAAGGTCATCCACATTGTAACGGGGCTGCAATGACATTTAAAAGAAACCAGGTTGTCAGTGTTTTAAAAGTGGAAGTTGCCTATGATACACAGTTCATTATACCTGGCCTCAGAATAGTTATGAGCCAAAGTTCAGTTTCCTTTACTCATTCCTATTGTCTTTTACTTCCTTCTTTCTGACAAATGGCTTAAAGAAAATGAATAAAACTAAAAGCTGGTTCTTTGAAAGGATCAATAAACTCAATGTCTTTCATCACAGCAACAAACACAAAATAGAGAAGACACTAATTACCAATAGCAGAAATGAAAAAGGAGATTCCATGGGCTATAAAAGGCTAAAAAGAGAATACTATAAATGCTTCTATGCCAACAAGTTGTATAACTTAGATAAAATGGATCAGTTCCTTAAAAAACACTATCAAGACTGAGAGATTTGAATATGGCAGCATAGGTAAATGCCTGTACTTGCCACCTCCCACAACCACATCAAAATTACAGCTAAAATAAAGAACCATCATCATCCAGAACCACTAGAAAGTTGGCTGAATTGAAGCACTACAACTAGAGGAGTAAAGAAGAAAACACTCTAAGACTGGTAGAAGGTGCAGAGATACAGAATGGGTTAGGCTGGCACCCACCTGTGCCACTTTTTTAATTGGGAGGGAGGTCATCTCTGTGGAGGCCACTCAGAGGAGCCAGCGGTCCCAACTCCACACCACATCCCCATCCCAGGATCCCAAAGCTGGGAAAATAACTCCCTAACAAAAGTAGAAACCAGTGTGGATTGGAGCTCAGTGATATAGAGGCTGGAAGAGATCCAGGTATTCCTCTTAAAAGGCCATGAACTGAACTTATAAGGTCCTTCCTTTGAGCTCCAGCACAAGGGCACACAGATACATAAAAGGAGGAACTGGGGGTGGCTTTCTCCCAGTTGGAGATGCTCGCAGGGATCACTTTCCTTATGCTAGGACCTCCCCATGCACAAGACTGACTGGAGACCATTTTTGTTTGCAGTGCTCTGGTGATGCCCTAAGACCCCACATTATCCAATTTACAACCCAACCCAAGCTGGGTGCAGCAGCTTTTGCATATGAATGGTGTATCCTTGCTCAAGCTAAAATCTCTCAAACAAGCTGCAGCTTGGTCAGGGAGCCTCACACATATCAATACAAGGCCTAAGATCCAGCACCAGCACCAGACTGACTTGCTTCACAACTGGGCCTCATTTGGGCACTTCCAAAACCAATACAAAGAGGAGGAATCTGGTTCAACTGGCGTGACACAATGGTTGAGTGTTGACCTGTGAAACATAGGTCAAGGTTAAATTCCCAGTCAAGGCACATGCCCAGGTTATGGGCTTGGTCCCCAGTGGGGGGGCCTGGGAGAGGTGGCCAATCATTTATTCTCTCTCATCATTGATATTATTATTATATTCTCCCTTTCTTCCTTCCACTCTGAAAATAATACAACATAAAAAAACGAGGAAGAATCTGCAGATCTCTCTGTAGCTCCTGCTGTAGCTGACTTTGCATCTCCCTGGAGACCCTAGAGCCAGTGTTCCCAGTAGTCAGTGTCAGACCATGCCAGATTACAACTCTAAATATCCATAAGCAACACACTCAAGCGGCACACTCAGTGAGTGCCAAAGCCTCACTGAAGCAAGTCCTGTTCCATAGGAGTGTCTCCTGCACAGAAGCTCTTCCACTGTAGCCACAATTGGCCCTCACAGCCAATTGGCCTAGATTTCAATTCCTCCCAGTGTCAACAATAGCAATGAAGTTTCAACTACAATAAGACTGTGCTCACACCCCACAGAGGGGTGCACCTAGAGCTCCCAGCTCAGGTGACCGAGGCTGAACCACTAGGCCCTATAGAACCTACTACACAAGGCCACTTTAACAACTCAAGGAAACACAGCAGCTCTACCCAATACATACAAACAAACACAGGGGAGCAGCCAAAATACAGACACAAAGAAACATGTCACCAATGAAAGAAATGGAAGGAAGTGAATTACTGGATATAAAATTCAAAACCATGATTATAAGTTTACTCAATAATCTTCTAGATATCTCCAATAAAATGGAAAAGGACTGTCAGAAATTAAGCATACACTGACTGAAATAATGAACAATATACAGGGATTCAACAGTAGACTAGATGATTCTGAGAATCAAATCAACAATTTGAAATAAGAGGAAGCAAAAAACACCCAACCAGAACAGCAAAAAGAAATAAGAATTCAAAAATATAAGATAGTATAAGGAGCCTCTGGGACAATTTCAAGCATACCAACATTCTGGGGTGCCAGAAGAAGAGAGAGAGCAAGATATTGGAAACCTATTTGAAGAAATGACAGATTTCCCCTACCTGGTGAAAGAAATAAACTTACAAGTCCAGAAACACAGAGAGTCCCAAACAAGAGGAACCCAAAGAGGACAACACCAAGACACATCATAATTAAAATGCCAAGGTTAAAGACAAAGAGAGAATCTTAAAAGCAGCAAGGGAAAAGCAGTTAGTTACCTACAAGGGTATGCCCATACAACTATCAGTTGATTTCTCACAGAAACTATGCATGCCAGAAGGGAGTGGCAAGAAATATTCAAAGTGATGAACAGCAAAGTCCTACAACCAAGATTACTCTTCCCAGCAAAGCTATCATTTCGAATTTAAGGTCAGATAAAGAGCTTCACAGACAAGAAAAAGCTAAAGAAGTTCATCATCACTAAACCAGAGGTGGGTCTCGGCCCATCCTCTGTGCCTCACCTGGCCCCTCCCACCATTGCCCACCCTCCCACCCCCGTCCCCTGTCTGCCGGTAGTCCCTCTCCTACTGCTGCCCCTCCCAGGTGCTGACAATGCTGGCCCTGATCACACTAGCTGAAGCTGCAAAGCTATTGGAGCCAGTGCCAGCAGTGGGTGTGAGCAGGGCTGGCACTGTCAGTGGGTGCAAGTGACAGCTGCTGCCCCAATTGCCCCTCAGGAGCAGGGGGAGGTGGAGAAACTCTGAGGGGCGGTTGGGGCCTCAGCTGTAGCTTGCACTCACTGATGGCACCAAGCATTCGGAGCCAGCAGTGGGTGCAAACAGCACCTTCAGTGCTGGCAGTGGATGTGAGCAGGATCGGCACTGGCAGTAAGTGCAAGCACCGGTGGAACTGCGTGCGGTGTGCAGAAGCAAAGAATTTTCAGTAACCACTAGAGCTTGCCCTGATGACAGTGACTAGTGCCCTGTCTTGGTCTGTCACTCCTTCTCACCTGCTCCACCATCCTGCCACAGCCAAAGCCCACTATGTTCCATGCACACCTCCTGGTGGTCAGCGCACATCATAGCGACTGGCTGTTCAGTTGTTTGGGTTGTTCTGCCATTCGGTTTATTTGCACATTAGCCTTTTATTATATAGAATGTTGAAGGGGAGTCTTTAAGAAGAGGAAGGAGAAGAAAAAGAAAAAGATAAAAAATATGAACAACAAAATGGGAACAAATACATACCTATCAACAATTGAATCTAAAAATCAAAATAAACAAATAAGAAATCTAATGAACAGAATAAACTGGTGAATGCAATAGAATCAGAGTCATGGAAATGAAAAAGACTAGGATTCTCAAAGAGAAAGGGCATGAGGTGGGAAGAGATTAAACTAAGATCTTATATACATATATACATTACCTATGGACACTGACAATAGGGTGGCCAAGTCATGGGGAGGGGTGGAAACCAGGGGGAGGGGACTTTGGGGGGTTGGGAGAGGGACATCTGTAATAATCTCAACAATAAAGATTTTTAAAAAACTATAAAAACTAATGCTGTAACCCCTATCAATACCAGGAGAAGTAGTTTGAATACGCTTGTATTTATTAAAGAAATTAAATTAATAACCTTTCAAAAGGGAAAGCATCAGACCCAGACGAGTTCACTTATGAACTATACCAAGTACTTAAGGAAGAAATAATACCAATTCTCTTCAAACTCTTCCTGAAAATAGAGTAGAAGGAACACTTCCTAACTTGTGAAATGAGGCTAGCATTACCATAATATCAAACTAGATAAAGACATTATAAGAAAAGAACACTGCGATCAGTATCTCTCATGAACACAGACAGACGTAAAATGCATCTCTCCCAGCCACAACAAAGGCACCGTCTGTGTTACTATGTGGGTTAATGTCCAAATGCATCCCAACATATAGCCGGTAGTTGTCCAGGAATGCTTTTCAGAATGAGTTTCCGTATAAAATTCTGCAATGAGCTGAATCTTTTCCTGTCATTCCCCATTTTTAAAAGCACAAAACTGCTAACAAATCTGGACTTGACATCCTTGTGTTAGAATTCAGAAAGGAAAGGTGACAAACTTCACACCATGTGGGGAGAAAGTCTCTTTCAAAAACACCCTCGGCAGGCAAAAATGATTTGCAATTTGTGAGAGTCCCTTGTCTCTAACCTTATGCAGGAAATACCTCCTCCAGGAAGAGCAGCTTTGCCTAAATTGGAAACAGAAAGAATTCTCTTCGGGGAATTCCCATCAAACAAAAAGAAAAAAACATGTCCCATTGACATTTCAGAATGGAATTCTCTTCAACAAAAACACATCGAGATGACAAAAGATAATCTTCCAGTAGTTCCTTGACACGTGGCCAATTCGGAGACAAAAATATCAATGAATTTGTAAAATCAGAAGGCAACTACTGAAGCACGAGTATAAAATTTACTTTTGCTCTTCCTTAATAATGTCTATATTGAAACCTTTTAAAGCTTAACCTTTAGAGAATTACTTTTGTAGGATTTAAAATTAAGCAGAAGTAGAATCAAGGAAGTCATGAGGTTCCCAATGAAAACCTAGAAAAGGAAACTATCTATAAATGGGCCAAATGTTCGACATCTGAAAACTGCTCTGCAAAGGGCAGAGCGGGAAAGAAAAGAAAAAAGAATCAGAAGAACAAAGGCAAAAACATGGGAAGAGCAAAGGACTGCGAGCCCAGCATGCAACAAAGAGTTATAGACCGAAAACCACAGGGATGGGGCATCAGACTAGGAAAAGGGAGAAGGAAATCAACGGAAAACAGACCATTTGCAAATGGCTTGCTGTGGGGCTCCTAACCCATCTACAGGAGCACTGTTCAGCCAGCAAAATAATCTGGAAAATAAAAGTGAATGTTTGCAGAAGTTCAAAAAAGGAAATGCAAGAATCTAATTACTTCACAATTTAAGGAGGATAAAAGAGAAGGCACAAAAGATTGAAGGGAAAATCGAAATAACCTCCTAGCCTTTATCCTCCCTAGATTTCCACTGGGAGGCTATTAAAAAATACAGGAAAAGGTCATGTATCTAACAGTCAGATGGTAGGAGAACAAGGGGCCTCGGGGGCAGAGGGGCGAAAGAGAATCTACAGGAGACAAAGTTAGGTTTTGAAAAATTAAATGCAAAATTCATCATTATTTCAGCTAATTCTGGGAAGAATTTTAAATCAAGTAAGCATCTGAAATCTTTTTTTTAATGTACTTTTATTGATTTCAGAGAGGAATGGAGAGAGAGAGAGATAGAAACATCAATGATGAGAGCATCATTGATCAGTTTCCTCCTGTTCACACTCTACTGGGGATCAAGCCTGAAACCCAGACATGTGCCCTGACTGGGAATCACGAACTGTGACCTCCTGGTTCATAGGTTTTTGTTGTTGTTGTTGTTGTTGTTGTTGTTTTAAATATATTTTATTGATTTTTTTACAGAGAGGAAGGGAGAGGGATAGAAAGTCGGAAAATCAATGAGAGAGAAACATCAATCAGCTGCCTCTTGCATACCCCCTACTGGGGATGTGCCCACACAGCCAAGGTACATGCCCTTGACCGGAATTGAACCAGGGACCTTTCAGTCCGAAGGGCTAATGCTCTATCCACTGAGCCAAACCGGTTTCGGCCTGGTTCATAGGTTGACTCGCAACCACTGAGCCACACTGGATAGGCAGCATTTAAAATCTTCATAAAATTGTATCAACATGGCAATCACTCCTCTGTCTCCCTATAGACTTATTTTGCATTTTGTCATGGCACATTTCTTTGCTTTTTAGGAAAATACTTAGTTCTACAGAAACTTCAAAGATCACCTACGAAAGTATCTTTAAAGTGCCCTGGTAGAACAGGGGTTTTTAAGATTAAAATAATTTCTGGCTAGCATTTTTGAGCTGCTCCCGACATCTTATTAAAATATCTGTAAAGATGAAATTCCCACTTCCAACAAAACTAAGACTCATAGCTTGTCAGCTTATGGCTTGGGTCTAGCAAGAATTTCTGCAAAGAAAAAAGTAAATCTGAAAAGAATTAGAATGTAGTATTCTCTACCAAGTATGCCCCCTACACATAAAAACATACATTCAAGCATTGTCAATCCCAAAGAAGGTATGAAGACACCAGGTCATTCACACCCTGTGTCCTGACTCAAAGAAGCATCTGGTATGCAAAACCATTTCTCAGGTGCATCAAACCAAAGCAAACACAGGCCCAGTAACCCCGGTTTTAGGAGCCATGCCTAAAGAAAGAGCCAAAGGTTTTGACAGAAATTTATGCATAAAATTGTTTATAGTGCCTTTTAAAAATCAAGTTAAGAAATTCACAACCACCTGAACAGCAAGGGAATTAAATTATGATACAGCCATGGGATTACTCATAAAAACTATGCTTGGGGAAAATTTAACAATATGGGAACATTTTCACAATACAATGTCAAATGATTAAGAGTAGAATCTAAAATGTATTTTATATTGAACCCAAATATGTTAAAATAGCACATGCATGCACACGTGCACACACACACACACACACACACACACGCACGTACCCTAAAAAAGGCTGAAAGTTAATACAGAAATGAGTTAATAATTGTTGCCTCTGAATAGCAGGCAGTGGGCAGGGTAGTGGGCAGAGGGCTACTGGAGAGCTACTGGTGCAGATTCATGCACAAGGCTACTAGTATTTAAAAAAAAATATTCAAACAAAACTTATAACTTCCTATATAATAAAAGCCTAATATGCTAAGTGTCCAGTTGTCTGGTCACCCATTCAACGAATCAAAGAGTAATATGCTAATGATATACTAAGGCCGCTTGACCACTTGCTATGATGTGCACTGACCACCAGGGGGCAGATGCTTCAACCAGTAAGTTCGCTTGCTGCTGGGGTCCAGCCAATCAGGACTGAGTGAGACAGGCCAAACAACCCCTGGAGCCATCCTGTAGTCCTTCCCCAGCCAGCCAACCTCCAGCGTCCCTCCCCGGCTCCTATCGTTTGGGGTCCCTCAGCCTGGCCCATGTCCTCTCACAATTCGGGACCCCTCAGGGGATGTTGGAGAGCTGGTTTCAACCCGATCCCACAGGCCAGGCCAGGCCAGGGACCCCACTGGTGCACAAATTTCTGCACTGGGCCTCTAGTATTTAAATAAAAGAACAAATGAAGTACCCATCATGAGGCTTAGAACATTGAAGCTTGACAATCACTTATGCTTGCATTAACAGAAACAAGTTCATTATTCATTTTTGAATTTCGGTTAATAATATATGCCCTTTGGTTGAAATGGGCTTAAATGGAATAATTTAATTAAAATAACAAATGTTAAGTGTAAAATACAATTCTACCACAAAGCAGGCATGAACAAATGCTAGCCAAATCTGAATCCATGCCATGGAAGTAGTCAGTGATTTTTCAAAATAAATAAATTAGTCCATTCCAGATTAGTATTTCAATCACTGCTTCGGCTCAGGCATAACACTCTCCTGCTCACACTGCTGATGGTTAGCACCCCCACCATTTGGAAGGTGGTTTCAAATGCAGAAAGCAACCCTCCCTTTGATGGACGCCAGAGCCATCCTGAGGGTGACAGAAACACAAGACTTACAGCGATGACAATAATGGAAGACCGAATCCAAGAATAAACAACCCCGTTCCTAATTCCATAGCAAGCTCTCCCATCAGTGCCCAGGGATCAATTCACAGCCTCTTGTTAAAACTGTGTTTTCATGTCCCACAAGGACATGGAGTAAATTACCCTAAAACAAAAGCATCAATGTGTCAAATACACATAGAGATGTCCTAAGGCAATGAGAAATATATTTTCATTTCATTCTGTTAATTTTTTATCTGAATTACATTTCTTATTGTCTGGCGTTCTATGATCACCCAGGGCTGTTATTCCTAGTCAGAATCCTACTTGGCCTCTCATATTTATCCTTCATTGTCTCCAAATAAAATTGTTCAGCTTTATACAGGAATAACAGCACAAAGATCTTGTAAAGTAATTTTAGAATAAAACGTTATCCATCCAGAAAAGCAACATATGGAATATTCAAATTTTTTCAGTAAAAACCTTCAACAACAAAAAAAAATAACCCTGAATATGTAGATTTTTAATATTTTTAATGCAAAAAGTACTACTGAAATATTTACAAATGCTTTAGATTCTGAATCAATTTCTATGTGAAGCCAAAACATGTAGGAAGTAATATTTTTTTAATATTTGGAGCTGGCTGAGGATCAAGACAAAGGCAGACTTCGGGCTCTCTTCAAGGGGATTTCTTTCAGGGAAAACCAAACAGAGATGTTGAAAGGTCTGAAGCAGAACAATAAACACGAAACTGCCCATGACAGGATTTCCCAATGGATCCCAGCGCCTTTGGGTGGGATCATCATATAAACTCCTTATAAGGCTGTGATCACAGATCTACACCCATCTTCCAGCCTGTGGTGTTCCCCTAACACCACTGTTGGCTGAATACAAAGTTGGGTGGTGTTCTCAAGGTGGGCAAGACTTCACACATTGGGATCCATGCCTTTATCCTGCCAAGCCTGGGTTTCTCATCTGTCCTACACACGCTAACAGTAGAGGGTTAGCCAGATCAGTGGCCACTCACTATTTTCACATTCAGGCAATAATCAGAGAAGCAGGGCCATGAGTTGGGCTCGTGACTCATTGGCAAAGGTTAAAGCACACAGAGCAGGGGGAGTTAGCAAGCCACATAGGGTGGGATGATGAAGTTATAGACCTGGGTAGGACCAGGAGCTCACAGAATCTGGTCTTGGTTTCCTACCTGGCTGCTCCTCCTCTGTCTCTTTGACTGAAATCCCCTCTCACTAACACCGAGGTTGTTGTGCCTCAGGCTCCACCCTCACCTTCCTCTTTTTCCTCCTACACTCAGCTACAAAATTGGGAACATTACATTTCCAATTCACAAGGGTTGTTGAAGAGCTTAAACAAGGTAATGCTGACACATAGCAAGCACCATCTCATAGGTTCTTGATCTTTGGCAGACCTCCTGACTGGTCTCTCTGCTTCTATTCTTGTTCACTCTCAGTCCAGTCTCCATGTGGCAGCCAGGGTAAACAAACACAAAATTGATGACATTATTTCCTTGCTTAAACACCTGCTTGAGCTTCCATTTTTTATCAGAATCAAGTCAACATTCCTTCCTGGGGCCCACAGGCATGGATGGTTTCTCTCCTGCATCTCTTCGGATTGCCTCTGCTCCTCTTGGTTCATAGCCAGCCAACATGCCACCCATCCAGCCTTGTGTTTCCCACATGCTTCAATTCCAAACCTGCACAGTCTCTCCAACTGTAATGTTGCACCTTCAGTCTTCACATGGCTGGCTTCTTCCTGTCCTTCAGGCCTCAGGCCAGATATCACTTGCTCAGAGGGACTTGCCTTCACCATCTTATTCTGGCCCTGTCCCACTCTCCACATAACTGCCATATTGTACTGTATTCACAGCACTTATCATTCCCTTCTCTACTCCAGGAAGCCTTCCAACTTGAAATCTCATGTCATCAAATTGATTACCCACTAACCTTAATAATGTTGTCAACTCTCCCTCCCATTTGCACCAAATTTCACTGCATAAGTCAGTGTCACACTCCCAGTACCATTTTTAATTTATTCTGGGCAATTTCAACCTATGTATACTATATACTATAGACATATCCAACCTGCAGCCTCTTAGTGGGTTCCACAAACTTCACTCCTTCACCTAGACTCAAACACTCCTCCCTCCATCACCTCCTTGATTTCCTCTCTCCCCTTCTCCCTTCCCATTCCTTAGGTAGTCACTACAACTTTTATTTGCCTGTATCCTCAACTCTCCTGCCCTCGTGAATTTGTCATTCTTGCTTCGTAAAACCACTACCTTGGAATTCAACTCTCTGCAAATTACATGTAGCTGCAGAAAAACACAACACATTTACTGATCTCACTTGAAATTCATGATGGAGAAACTCAAGTGGTTGAGTGATGTCAAATCCTGGTTTCTTCACTTTCCTATTTCTCCTAGATGACTATTTCACTGGCTTTTCCTCTTGCCCATAGTCCCCAAAGCATTCCTCCTGTTCCCACTTTCAGATAATGACCTGGCTTTCTACTTGACCAGGAATTGGAAGCACTTGGAGGAAAATGTCCAGACTCTCTCCACCTCAGCTCTCTTCTCTCAGGCTTTGTGTTTACATGTTCTGCCTTCCATCAGCTTAATCTAAGTCAGTGGTTCCCAGAGTGTGGTCCTAGAGAGCAGCATCAGGGTCCCCTGAGAACCTGTAAGCAAATATCAGGCCACATCACAGGCCTGTTGAATTAGAACTCTGGAGGTGGAGACCAGAAGTCTGTGCTTTTAAATTAAATTTATTGGGATAACATTGGTTAATAACATTATAAAAGTTTCAGGTGTACAGTTCTATAATACATCATCTACTAGTATATATTGCATTGTGTACTCACCACCCAAAGTCCTTCCATCACCATATGTTATGTTTGGCCTTCATTACCCTCTTCATCCTCCCCCCAGAATTGTGTTTTAATAAGCCCTTGGGTGAATTCTGATGACTAGGCAAGCCTGACAATCACCACTAGAAATAAATGCATATTTTCACCAAAGATCAACTGTCTTGTGCCACATCCTCTCGGATGCACTGCTCCACCAAGCCTCCTTTCTCTTCTAAGACATTAACTTCCTCCCTTTCTATGAAACCACTCCCATTGGCATAGAAACCTACTGTTATTCATCTCACCTTAACAAAAAGATCGACCCTTATCACCCTAAAAGCCACCCATTCCCCAGTTCTCTGCCCCTTATACAGCAATGCTTATCAAAAGAGCTTTGGCCCAACCAGCGTGGCTCCATGGTTGAGCGTCGACCTATGAACCAGGAGGTCACAGTTCAATTCTAGGTCATGGCACATGTCTGGTTTGCAAGCTCAATCCCCAGTAGGGGGTATGCAGGAGGCAGCCAATCAATGATTCTCTCTCATCATTGTTTCTCTCTCTCTCCTCTCCCCTCCTTTCTGAAATCAATAATATATATATATATATATATATATATATATATACACACACACACACACACACACACTCACACACATATATATATATAAAGAGCTTTCTTTGTTTAGCTATTCCTAATTCCTCTCCTCACATTCTATCCAACACCTCATTTTTCATCTCCACCTCTGCCAGTACACAGGCCCTTGTCACTGTTGTCCAGACCCTCTGAGCTACAAAATCCAGAGGTCAATTTTAACCCCTTTTGCATGGTGCTGTGCTGGACACAGCCAGAGCCCTCTTCACTCTTTCTGTGCCAGAAGGAGAGCTCTGAGCCTCTCCCTGCTTCTCTGCCTATACCACTCCTTTGGCAAATTCAATTCATTTCATATCTTTAATATGCTCTGTATCAGTTAGGGCTCTCCAGACAAATAGAGCCTATCCGAAACACTCTAAATAAGGTGTATACAGGGGTGGGCAACAGTAGGTTTACAATTGTACATGAAACAGACTCTATTCTTATATTATTTATTAATTATTGCATCATTTTCCATACAAACAACTGTATACCTATTGTTGCCTATCCCATGTGTATAAAGAAATTTAGGTTAAAGAGTTGGCTAACACAGGTGTGGAGACCAGCAGGCAACACTCAGATGAGTTGATGCTGCTGTTTTGAAGTAGAAAGTCCTTCTTCCGAATCAATTTTGGGGAGACACAAACATTCAGACCATAGTGGAGCTCCTCTGACCAATGAGGGTCCACAGAGATGAAAGGAAGGCCAATTTCTGCAAGTTCTAATGTCTCGTTCTCTTCTCCCAGGCTCCGTGGGCTGAGCTTCACTGGTTTCAGGGAGATTTTTAAATGAGCACTCTGTCTTTAACACACAGCATGCAGTTTACAGATCCCCCCACTCTGCCCTTTCCCCTTTGAGCACCAGATGCTTGCACAAAGCTAATTTCTTCCGGATCCCACCCACACACTAAGTCCTGCTCTTGCTAAGACTGACCTGAACATCCGGGCCTCGGGGCAAGGCAGGGAGGTGGCCTCTCTGAATCCAGCCCAGCGTTCCTCCAGAGCTCCCCATCCGTCTGCTGCTCCACCACCAGCCACCAGAGACCCTGTCTTTCCGTCAGGGTGCGCACATTAACGGGAGACTAATAGTTATGCATATTAGAATTGGTGTCTACCTCATCCGTGACTTAGAAACACGTTTAGAGGCAATAAACTTTTTCTTTTCGTTCTGCTGGAACTAAATGTTGCATTGTCAAGGAAACAGATTCCTACTTATGAAAACATCCTCTGGGGAAAGAAACAGTGAATCTTCTCTGGAAACTGATGGGGCAAAAGGGCTAAAATTTTACACGCTGCAATAAAAAATCTGTAAAAAACACAGGAACGCATCTCGGAATGAGGACGGTTGGGAGAACAGGAACTCCCGAACAAGAGGTCAGCGCCCTGGCTCTCTGACGACTGCTGCTGGAGTTGACAGAGCGCAGGCGTTGGTGTGGTTTGCAGGCCTCTTGTCCTCTCTCCTGACGGCTGCTCGGGGGGCCTGTCTCCTGTCATCACCAATTCGCTGCAGCCCCACTGCCTTCTCCGTGTCTTCACTCCATTGGCTTTTGAGTACTTCATTAACTTTTAAATCCTGCCGTTTAAAAGCTTGCATGGCCTAGTTCCCCTTCGCTTTAAAGAATCATTACAATGTTGTGTCTCTCCTCATACGCTTAAATGGAATCACTCAGGCATCTGGAAAAATAATCTCAATGATTCAACTTTACCTCCTTTGCTATTTAAAAAGGCAATATCGTCAACAGGCCAAAGTGGCCCCGGAAACAGGAGCTGCTCCTAGGGGCATCTGGTCAGCTTAACTAACGCAGCTGCTGGCTGCCTGCTGGAGCCAGAGGCCTCCAGAGTGCGTCCATCTGAACTCGGCTGTGGGGACCTGAGTTTTACGTCATCATCTTTGAACCTCCCCCACCAGGACATCGTTCCTCATGTACATCACACTTCAAATTACTGAAGAGGGCTCTGGGCCTGGTTGCCACTGGAGAAAAAGTAGTTTGTACTTTTTTAATGGAATAACATTATTTCACTTTTTCTTTCTTCTCTTGGTTATTCCTCAGTGCTATAGAATGTGAAGACAAAAACTGTTTTAACATGCAGTTAATAATACCGTTCATAAATGGTATTACCATATCAGAGAGGGCAGAATTTTGCTAAAAATAAAAAAGGTCTCCGTTCACGAGCTCATACTTTAGAAGAAACCATGCATAACTAATGAGTTCCTGGGTGTGAAGCATTAGGATGGGAACTCACTCAACACTCTAGTGTCCTCTGGGGCAGTGTTGCCTGGTGTCCTCTGAGGCAGTGTTGTCTGGTGTCCTCTGGGGCAGTGTTGCCTGGTGTCCTCTGGGGCAGTGTTGCCTGGTGTCCTCTGGGGCAGTGTTGCCTGGTGTCCTCTGGGGCAGTGTTGTCTGGTGTCCTCTGGGGCAGTGTTGCCTGGTGTCCTCTGGGGCAGTGTTGCCTGGTGTCCTCTGGGGCAGTGTTGTCTGGTGTCCTCTGGGGCAGTGTTGCCTGGTGTCCTCTGGGGAAGTGTTGTCTGGTGTCCTCTGGGGCAGTGTTGCCTGGTGTCCTCTGGGGCAGTGTTGCCTGGTGTCCTCTGAGGCAGTGTTGTCTGGTGTCCTCTGGGGCAGTGTTGTCTGGTGTCCTCTGGGGCAGTGTTGCCTGGTGTCCTCTGGGGCAGTGTTGCCTGGTGTCCTCTGGGGCAGTGTTGCCTGGTGTCCTCTGGGGCAGTGTTGTCTGGTGTCCTCTGGGGCAGTGTTGTCTGGTGTCCTCTGGGGCAGTGTTGCCTGGTGTCCTCTGGAGCAGTGTTGTCTGGTGTCCTCTAAAGTAGTGTTGTCTGGTGTCCTCTGGGGCAGTGTTGTCTGGTGTCCTCTGGGGCAGTGTTGCCTGGTGTCCTCTGGGGCAGTGTTGCCTGGTGTCCTCTGGGATAGTGTTGTCTGGAGTCCTCAGGTAGTGTTGTCTGGTGGTGAACCCACTCCCTGAGCCATGCTGCCTGTGTCCCACTCTCAGCTTCATCTCTTTGCTCTATGACCTCGGGCTAGTGGTTTAACCTCTCTGGGCTTTAGTTTTATACGGGCAAAGTGCGAATCATAACATTATTTAGGACAATAGGATTTCATTTATTAAATAAATTAATAAACATAAGGAACATAGGTGGTACTGAACATTTTATGCCACAGGAAGAGATTCTAAGAAATATAAATTTGATTCTGAGCATCTCTCCAACCTTCAGGGGTTCCTTTTGGGAAGAAAGAGACCCTGACCACCCCATCCCAGATTGTCAGTAGGCCCAGGTCTGTTTGCACAGTCCCCTGTAGGCCCCACGGCCCCCTGCAGGCCCCACAGCCTCCTGCAGGCCCAGCACTCCAGGGGCAGGTCCCCCAAGAATACACACGCCAAGACAAACCTCATGAACACCTTGGCATGTGTGGCACTCCCAGCACTGGGCAAAGGCCTAGAGTGTATGGGGCACTCACCACAGACACAGGAGAGCTGAGGACAGATAGTAGGAATAGGGCAGAGTCCCCAACCTTTCACTTGAGTGTCTGTGAGTCGGTCCCATCCCTGCTTCCCCAGCCTGTGCTTGAGAAGCCCAGAGTTCACTTTACAAGGTCAATTTGACCAGTAAAAAATGCAGTCATGTTTTCGGAGGAGAAATAAAATGGAATCTTGGATATTGTAGCAGAAATTTTAATGACTTGGAAAGATGCTCGCAATATTTTGTTTAATAAGGGAGTCGGGTTATAAAATAGAATCAAGAATTATGTCACTATTTGTTTTCCAGAGCTACCAGAACACAATGAATGCCATAAACTTCAGTTCTGGAGGCAGCTATCCAAGATCAAGATGTGGGCAGGGCCCGCTCCCTCTGAAGGCTGTAGGGGAGGAGCCTCCCTCACCTCTTCCTTCTCCTGGTAGTCACCAACGCAGGCCATTCCTCCTTGTGCCGTATTGGCATCACTCCAGTCTTTGCCTTTGGGTGTTCCCTCTGTGTGTGTCTGCCTTCATATGGCCACCTTCATATAAGGGCACCAGTCATAATGGGTGAGGTAGACTCTCTACTCCAGAGTGACCTCATTTCAACCTAACATTACATCTGCAGCCTTCTTATTTCCAAATAAAGTTACAATCTGGGGTACTTCAACATATATTTTTGGAATACATAATTCACCCAAAACAGATTCTCATGTTAAAGAGCCCGCATTTTTTTCAACAACAAAAAAAAATAAATGCATCTCTTTATGAAAACATATGCACACACATTTTTATCTGGACGGGATCCTATCTACATGCCATTTCACCTGCTACTACATCCTCTCCAGCCCCCTATCACCTCCCTTTAACCTCATCCAGGTGAGCTATGTTGACACCTGGATATGAGTATCCTTCTATATGCTTCTAATTGCTCAGGGATTCCAGCACGCACTGTTGTAGGCATATTTTCATAATGTAATCATGCATCGTCAGCGGGGGGTGCTGTCTGTTTTGGTGCAGGCTTCCCCAGTTGACCTCAGTGAACACGATAAAAGCAGAGATTCTGCTCCCTTCCCCCATTCACTTTGAATTCCATTCATCTAGGCTAGTAGCTGGCTATCAAGTGATTGGAAGATGAAGTTAGGAAGCAGGACAGCATTAGAAAGTGTGTATCAGTTACTCATCAATTAGAATACTGAGAAATGTATTGTCTTAACAGGCATAACCATTTAAAAAAAATTGCTTTGTAGCACCCAAAAGCTTGAAAGAGAACATTATGGGAAAAGAAGGGTGATATAAGATTAGTTGCACTTTGCATGTCATTTGTAAGTTTATCTCCATTTCCCACCCTTTGCCCTTATTTTTGAAAGCCAAGTAACATAAAAGTATCCTAGTAGCCATGCTCCTTTTTCCAGCCGGAGGCACAACAAGATACTTGTTCTTTCCCAACAACATACTCCATTTGTACCAGCGGCCTCACAGCAGAAATCCCTTCCCTTTCCCACAGCAGAAATCCCTTCCCTTTGGGAGACTGAGATGCCTGCACATGGCTGCAAATGTTTGCTGACCCTGCTAACTATTTCTTGCAATCTCAGTAGCCAAATGGCTGTGACACTTCAGAAATATCAAAATCTGGTCACTTATTCCCTGTCTTCCCAGACAATTATGGACCTAACATCTCCTATGTGCTAATCAACCCTGGGGCTACTCCTTGCCAGCAACTTGGCAAGAGACGCTGTCAGAGCTCCTTACAAACAATGCATCTGAAGGAGAGGCCCCCAAGAGTGTCTGCACTTGGGCAAATGGTGCAGGTATCCCCACAAGGGCAAACCTTGGCCACGTGCAACGCGTGTTGTTAAAGACGGATGTCTCAGGATCGAGTGGCAGCCTGAGTTAGACTTTGCAGAACGACTGCAATGTAACCAAGAGTGCCTGGATGGCAGGTGCTTTATCCACCCTGTCAAGCTGAATGTGACACAGGCGAGGTGATTCTGCTGTGCTGGGCAACGCCGTGCCCATGGAGGCCTGTCAACAGCCACACAGGGTGAGGATGGAGCAGAATCAAGTGGAAATTGGAGAGGGTCAGCATTCAGAGGAAGCTAAAAGATCACCTCCTTCAGCCCTTCATATTGCAGGTGAACTACGATAGACCAGAGAGTTTAATGGTTTGTTGCTAAAGACTCACACGAATAAGTATTCGCATGTACAATCCAGATTCAGGGGCCTAAGCGGCAGCCCTCTGCCTACATAACCTAAATTGGCTGCCTGCCACATCCAAACACACCAGCTGACTTTCTGAACCTCATCTGACCCTTCACCCTATGGGAGGCTAGCTTATTGATGACTGACTATATCAACTTGGGCAAGTGAGGTCGGGGCCATATAAGTAGCCTATATCCAACTGCTTTGGTTCTGCATCCTTGATATGGCTCAAAGCTACCAGTAGTCCCTGCTGGCATCCACTAGCTTGCAGGCACTCTTAGTTGCAGGGTGGCCAACCCTTATTTTTGACCTGAAAATCTTTGAGAGTTAATTCTTGACATGTAAAGAGTTTCCAACAGTTGAGAGAAGCACTGCTATTAAGATCTTTGTCTCCTTTTCAAAAATAGGAATGAGAGGGCGATAGGAAGCCAAATGGAAATATAATTATAGTTCTATTGGCCTTGCCTTTCATCTCCGAGAGAAACGTGGTGTCTTGTGTGGGTTGATTTCAGCCAAACAACATTCAACTCATTAGAAGCGATTGGGCAGGGTATTTCAGAAAACAATGCAGAGAGCGTTGTAAGTAAAAATAAAAATGTTCCGTGCTCTAAACCTGGAATGCATTTTCTATGTAAATTTTCTTCATAGTATAGACACAGAATTAAGAGGAAAAGAAAAATGGAAGAATGGTCTCAAATTAATAATTGCCTCCCCACCCTATAGCAAGGGCTATGTGTGGACAATGCATACATTTTCAGACACACACCTATGCTTCTGAATATCTTCTTACAGGTGTCATTTCATAATGCTGACACCTGTCCCCTCCTACTCCAAGCACATAGAAAATGAGCGGGTGAACACTATTCCTTTGCCTTACTCGACTCTTGCTCCCTAAGTAGCTTGCTCCCTTTGTTGCTTAAAAGAAATTGCCACCTAGATGCAAAAAAGGAGCATCAACCCAGGGGTGGAGAGCTTCCTCTTGAGCATCTTATACAAAGTAGTGTCTTAAAAAGTCAGGCAAAGACAGGCAGCCTTAGCTCTGCCCTCCAGGAATAGTCGGACTGTTGCTTAGAAAAATGGCACAATTTATGCCTTATTTGGAGGATATACTAGACTATATGCATAGTCATTTTCTTCATTAATTAAAATGAAGAAATTATTTGACAGATTTTTAGATCAAAAATGCTTGAAAAATAGACACAAGTGATTCAGTGAGTGAACAGGATGCCCCCCGCCCTTCCCCGCCCAATGGCCAGACAAAATGCGATGGCTCCCTCATAGTGGAACCAGAAACTTCCCATGGACTATTTCTAAAACAACACTGATTGTAAAAAACAACACTTTCATTTTTCAAATGACAAGGAAAAATAAGTTGTAAATTGAGCTACAGCAGGATGCCGTGACGACAGTCTGTGTGTATGATGCACGATTTGTCCCACCTATCTCTCCTTACTTTGAACACCTTTATTCTAGCCTCAGAGATTTGGCAATTTCTCCTCCCTCGGCCATGTTGGTTGCCCTGCACTAGTCAAGCCTTATGCATACATATCAGTAGTAACTAATTCTCACCTACTTGTTTTCTTAGGTCTTGCTATTAGTCAGCTTTTGATAAGTTATGCTGCAGTAACAAACAACACCAAAATCCTAACGGCATGGCATGTGCTTTGCAGGTTGGCTGTGACTCTGCCCCACAGGCCCTCGTTCTAGAGTCTAAGCTGAGGAAACATCCCCTATCTTGACATACCAAAGACATTCATCCTCATGGCTGAGGTAAAAGGAAATAGCTGACGGCCGTGATGAGTCCTAGGCCCTTGCTCAGAAGTATATACATCATTGTGCTCACGGGCCAGTGACCAAAGGAATTCACATCATCAAGTGTGGCATGATTGGGACGTATAGTATGCTCTGCCTACAGGTAAATGCAGGAAGGTGGGGCCTTTAGGGAGGGATCCAGTAGGGATGAACAGTGAACATCTTGAACAAATATTATAATCTGTCATTAAACCTTAGATGGTCACTTTGCAAGAAACTGGAAAATATTCTTATCCTATTGAAGAGCAATATTTGCTCTAATAACACATTTATACTGCTCTGTTTTCTTTTTTAAAAAATATATTTTATTGATTTTTTACAGAGCGGAAGGGAGAGGGATAGAAAGTCAGAAACATCGATGAGAGAGAGACATTGATCAGCTGCTTCTTGCACGCCCCCTACTGGGGATGTGCCTGCAGCCAAGGTACATGCCCTTGCCAGAATCGAACCCAGGACCCTTCAGCCCGCAGTCCGACGCTCTATCCACTGAGCCAAACAGGTCTCGGCTATACTGCTCTGTTTTCATGGCCTTTTATGTATTTAGTAGCTTTTCCTTTAAGTGCCAATTCTTATGTAAATTTTGGAGATATTTTAAACGTCAGTTAAACTCAACCATGGAGTTACCAACACACACTTGACTCACTGAAGCACCATAAGTGTGACAGCCAGACTAAGTCCACCTGCACACAGGCAATGCCAACGGTGTTGGCTGCTTCCTGACCAACAGCAAGCCTAAGACATCACCATGGGGAAGATGCATTTCAATGCACATTTTCCACCAATTTGCAGAATATTTGGAATTGTATTTAGCTATTTAGTATTATTAGCATTATTTCTGATTTCATCTAAGTATTTTTCTATATATTTGTATGCTTTTGTATATGTATATATAAAATTAATATTTGCTTTTAGATATAATGAAAGGAATATAATTTAAGAGTTGCATATGTGCATGTATGCACATACATATATATCTATAGAAAAACATGTAAATAGGCATGAACATCATATTCACAGATAGTAATTTTGAAGAAATGGTGAACCACTGTCATTTTAAAAACCTGTTCAGTATCAGGGTTATAGACATAGAGTGAACCTTCTGTATAACCTAGTAGCCTATAAATATAGAGCCCAGAGCTGGATGGCACTACTACTGGTGCAAGAAGGCTTTCTGTATGTACTTGAAATGTCTAAGCATCTCGAATCGGGTTACAAATGCTGGCAACCATCAACCAGACTTCTGAAATAGAAAAATGATTTGTGCTGCAACTACTGACAACAGGCCTTTTATTCCAAAGGGATAAAAAATTCAAAAGTGAGTGTGAATGCTGGCAAGCCCATATGTCTTTGCTCAGGTGTCATTACCGCATCTCTGGGAAGTTCCTAAGTGACTACTCCTGCTTCACAACTAGGGAGGAAATATGGCAGTGATCATTAATCTCACAGGGAAAGTGGTGTGTGTGTTGAAAAAATATCTCTATATGAGTCTTGACTTCTACTTTGAAAGATAAAAAAATAGGACTCATTGGGAAGAAGAAGGCCCTTAATATGACCTATATTGCTCACCTAGCTTCACATTTCATCTGAAAACTGGTGATATTTTGATTACAATGTTCATTTTATCTCAAATCCAAGTGTAGTATGCTCTTGGAAGAGAAGAGGATCCCACAATTAAAGCAAGAAGCCCATATTTCTTCGCTATGCTGGAAGGGATAACAGAGCATGACAGAGAGCCCCTTCGTGAAAAGACCTTCCTCCAGCCCATCTGCACACAGTACATGAAGACACCGAGAACTCGCCAAAGGACCCACCCAGCAGACTAAAGTCTGAAAAGAGGGATCAATCAGAATAATGGAGGCATTTTTTCCTCTGTAGATTTTTGTGGGGTGAGTAGTAGGAGGCAAAGGGAGATGGTAAGTAAAGATAAAAGGGAATCAAGCATTCAGGTTAGGGAATTTTTGTTTTCAAAACAACTCAATGCTATCTATGGTGTTATGGGATAATCAGGAAAAAAAAAGAGGAGTTCTTTTCACTCAAGTAACAAAGAGAAGACGAAGCTTTGATCATTTCAAAGGAAACCAAATAGCACAAATGGGAAAACTGTATGGACAGATGGAAAAGGAGAGAAGTAGCTTGTGAGGGTATCATAATAAAGCAGTCCTTGGAAGACACAATCAAATATACCCACTATGCAGCTGTGAGGTAGGCACCCTGCTGCATTCTCCATCCAGGATGGCACCAAGCCTTCAGTCTGGGGGCAAGGAAGCCTCTGCCCTGGGACACAGAATGTGGGCAGACAGAACAGAAGGCAGGTGCACCTTGAGGAAAGCAAGGTTTGATCAAGTCAAGTCGTGAGATTAATAACTATTAGGTTGCTAATTTTTTTAGGTGGGTAGGAAGACCACACAAAACATAAGGATGCATGAAAAGTGGGTCTTTAGAAATCCTAAAACCCTATAAGCAGATCATTCTGGATGTGGTGCCCAGATCCTGCGTCTGGGTCCAGACGGGGAACATAACCTGGATCTCAAACCACATTTCAGACTGAGCCTCAGCTGTAAGTCAATGCCCACAGACAATTAAACAACTTTGCCAACAGGAAGATGAAAAAAGCAATTTAGAGATAATAAAGCAAATCTAACGCACAATATTAATACTTCTGTGTTGAATTTAGGAATGAACTGTGTAATCATTGTCTTTAAAATAATCTGTGTCATTTGAAATTACTTGAAATACCAATGGGATTTCAGCACAGCTGAGCATGTGACATATTGGCCTTGGGGTTTGATTTGAAATTTTCAGTTGATCGCAGACTTGTGGTTTTCATTTGAAAGGAGAGAATTTGTGTTTGATTGTGTAAGAAAACTTGATTTGTTATATTTAACTTGATATAACAAATCACTACTTACATGTGTAAGAGCTGGGTTAAATTATTAGAAGGAATTTGCATGTTATTTGTAAGTTCATCCTGTCAGGGATATAAAGTGTTCAGATATATTAAATTTCAAGAATAGAGTTTTTAAATGCTTAAGGGAATTTAATTAGTTAAGTTTCATTTTTTTAAAACCTTTACCCTAGGATATGTTTTCATATTAATTTGAGAGACAGAGGGGAGAGGGGATAAACATGAATGTGAGAAAGATTGCTTGCCCTGACCTGAAATCAAAACTGCAACCTAGGTATGTGCCCTGATCAGGAATTGAACCCACAACCTTTTGGTATAGGGGCCAACACTCCAACCAACTGAGCCACTCAGCCAGGGATGTTTCTAAGTTTGGTAACTATTTAGTTGAATCCCATTTGTTTAACTTATGAGTTAACTGAATAAATACTGATAAACAAGCACAAATAGTTATTCTTATTTTTATACCAAAATTACTAAGTTTATTAGTGAAAATTTGTCATTCAACAGCTTAAGAAAAAAATTAATTTTCAACTTCAGAAACAGCATTGATTTAAACAAAAATTATTCTAAGTAATCTTTTCTGAGATTAAATCTTTACTAAAATTTTTTTTAATCTAAATTATTGCATACCTCAAATAGACTCAGAAATTTCACATTATGCTTTGACATATAAGGTTTTTGTTTTCCTCAATAGCCATCTGAAGGGTGAAAGAACAATCCCAATATTGCAGCTAATTTTAAACCCTCTACTATACGGAACATGATTCCATATAGTAGCAACCATTCAACCTATACTCGGTAATAATATAATAATATTCTTAGCATTGTGGTTTTTTAAAGCATGTCCATTAACCAGAAGCAATCTCTGTATAGCCTGGCTCATCTTTATGTCCAATTGAAACCTACATCCTCACCAAGCATCCTCGGCCATGATTGCTGGGCAACTCCATTTACAGGAGATTGCCAGGGTTCTTGTTCCGGATTAATAAGGGTTCAACAATTTGGAGAAAGGCTGTATGTAACTTAAGTAAGAGTCCAGACACTATAGATAATTTTGAAAGGCATTGGGAGTCAGAGGACCCCTTGCTTTTTATTAACACAAATTGACCTAAGGCAAAGTGGAGATATTCACTTCAAAGGGTAGGGTTTTGTACAGAATCCATTGTCAGATTGGGGAATTGCCTTCAGCAGTTCAGGTGTTTGGCTAACAGGAGGCAATAACATGTAACTGAGATGCCCTGAGCTGCCTGGCAGTAAACAATCATCCTTTTCAGGTTTGGGAAAATGGCTTCAGCCATATCCAACAGGCAATAACATATGTGACACAGCCCTTGTTGAGTCCCCAAGTTCCATCAACCTTTTGATGAAACTCTTCCAATTATGAGATACTGAAACTGGCTTCCGGCAGGAGATTTTTTTCCCAAAAGAGATGTCAGGGGCTGCCAGGGACCTGAGGGCTACTCTTCAAGAGCCAGTGTCACCTCTTCACAGCAAAGGAGTCAACTACAGGATGTGCTGGGCACACTGCTAAAGAGATCAAAGGTGTTTTAAGATTGTAGGTTAAGTATTTAAACAATAGGATGAATGAACTTTGACAAGACCAAATACTAGTAGTAGATATCCAAATGCTTGCTGGACTGATGGTGTGTCTTCCATAGCCTGGACAAAACTCTTCACCATGTCTCACCACTCACACCCAACCTGCTGCCTACCCATGTGCCAGGCCCAACAGGGACCAGGTATGTGTCACCTCACCCACTCACCGTAAGAAGCACCTTTAGCTTCAGGAGAAGGAGGAGACTCTTCAAGGATACAGGGCTAGCCAGGGTCCCAGGTAGGACTAGATGCAGGCTACTGCCTCTTGGGAGTCAGGTGACCAGCTGCCCTGATTTTAGCCCTGCCAGCCTTGCATCCCAGGGAACCTCTCAGTCCCTGGAAACTGGAATGGCTGTTTGCCTTGCCAAAGAGAAGCACCCAAATTCCTTCTTCTGTGGAAGAATTCAGAGCTGCATTCTATGCCAAAATGAGGAGTGGCCCCAGTGTCCTTTAACAAATGTCATTTGAAAACATACACGAGACCTTTGTGTGTGGAAAACTGTTCTTTTCTGCAAAAGATCAAAGCGTTCCTCTGCCGGAGATGCACGGCACCAGCTCCTTGCTAAGCGACAGACGTGGCCATCTGGTGGGCGGCCGTTTTTGACTCGAGCAGCACTTGACTTCAAATCAGAATGAAATGAAAAGTTATTTCCCCTTCAGGCTGTCATGTTTTCATCCACTTGTTTCCCATAACAACCTCCTCCCAGCCTAAACACGCTTCCTTCCACAAGGCTGTCCTCTCTTTGTTGGCAGACACTGTGTTTGAAATGAGGCTAATGTTGCCATAGTCATGGGGTGCCATGTTTCATGTATAGACTGACTTGTCTTAGAGGCTTCAGCAGTATCCTGGGGTCCTCCTGGGGTAGAGAGAGGCATGGCTAGCAGTGCAGGAGGGATGTTCACACCTGTCCCCTAAGCTCTGGTTCCAATGGGTCCATGGTGGCCCCTCCCCTGGGGTCATCTAGTAAAGCCTGGAGAATTTGTTATCACACATGCTGCTGACACACCCTGCAATGCCCAAGACAGCTCCCACCGCAAAACAAGTAACCCAATGTCAGTAGCACCAAGAATGAGGAGGGGACTCTCAGAAGCTGTTCCGACAGCACGTAGTGGACTTGGAGGACAATGCAGCAAAAACTTGCACATTTATCACTTTCTCTGATAAAGAGTCTCACCATTTCTGAGAATAAAAAAAAAAAGAAGAAGAAGAAGCTTATTGTCCTTTTAGAGAAACAGAAAAGAATACAAATTAATAGCAAAAAAATTTTAGTCTATTGAAAAAACAATCTCTTACCCTTCCCAAGTATTAAGAAGAATTAGACCCTAATAAAGACTGTTGGCAATGATATTAAGGATGCCTCAGATAATTCTGCAACTCATCGCCGTTATAATTGTGTAACATATTGCAACTAAAAATAGGAAAAAGAACGTTATGTAGGGTGCTGTTTTGGGCATCACAATAAACCCTTTTTGGAACACTTGGCTAATTCACTGTAAAAGAATCTATTGATATATTCACACAAAGACTTGTGCATAAATGTTCACAGCAGTATCCTCTAAATAAAAGGCTAATATGCAAATTGACCGAACAGTGGAATGACTGGTCACTATGATGCACACTGACCACCAAGGGGTAGATGCTCAATGCAGAAGCTTCCCCTGGTGATCAGTGCACTCCCACAGTGCCTGAGCAGCAGCCCTAAGGATGTCTGATTGATGGCTTACGCCCCCATGGGGAGTGAGCCTAAGTTGTCAGTCGCACATCCTCCAAGGGCTCTAGAACTGCAAGAGGGCACAGGCCAGGTTGAGGGATCCCTCCTCCCCAGTGCACAAATTTTGTACACTGGGCCTCTAGTTATTAATAATAGACAAAAAGTGGAAGCAATCCAAATGCTTATCAACTGGCACACAGGTAAACAAAAACTGCCCTAATCATACAATGAAAAGAAATGAAGTACCGATATGCACTACACCATGGATCAGACTCAAACATGTAATGCTAAGTGAATGAAGCCAGACTACATACTATAAGAGTCAATCAATGTCTTTTTAAAAAAAACAACACAGAGAAAATCTATAGAAATGGAGGACTAGTAGTTGCCTAGAGGTGAGAGAGGGAGGCAGAAATAGAGACTTGCTGCAAGTTGGCACGTGGGATCTTTGGGGGTAGTGAAAATGTTCTAATATTAGATTGTGATAATAACTGCCCAACTAGGTAAATTACTAAGAATCACTGACTTTTACACTTTAAAAAAAAAGGTGAATTTTATGGTATGTACAATAAATTATATCTCAAGAAAACTATTACCAAAAATTCTATTGTACTTGGAAGGATTTCCCCCCTCATATTTGGTAGAGGATATGAACACTTAATTTGGGGTGGGGGAAAGATATCTATTGCCAAATTCAAACCACAATTAAATGGCATTACTGAATGCAAAGTACTGATTTGCTCCTGGACTTAGTTTCCCAAATATGAAGTGACCAGTCGCCCCTGAGATACTGTCCATTTCTCATGCTGTGAGATTTTGGTTAACTGACCACTCACATTTCAGTAGGAAGAGCAATAGGCTACAGTTTAACTCATGAACCCGGGTCATCACTTTGTAATAATCAAATCATGTTTGAAACCCACTTGGGTTTCTAGAGAATGAGTGAGTGTGCCCTGTAAGTCAAGTTCAGGACTACATGGATAGCTGGGGTAATCTCTCTCCCAGACTCCCCTGTCAGTGGTCAGGAGGGCTCTCCTTTCAGTAAATATCCCACAGGCACAGACAGAGGGCATCTGCCATCAGACCAGGGAAGGACCAGGGTGGGGTCTCCTCTAAGCTCCCCACTTCTCAGGCAGGTACACGCATGCCCAAGGGAGTTCCTCTTCCTCTCCGAAGTCGTACCACAGTGTCACTTCACCCACTTGGGACAACAGCCTGGGTTGCACAGAATAAACTCAGACCCTTTTGCCAGAGGCAGGACAGCTCACCCTCACCAGCTCATCCTGCATTGGGGCTTAGTAATGAAAGGAAGCCAGCAGGATCACCCTTAAAGAGCTTTCAACTCTTCAAAGGGTCAAGGAGTGCAGCCCCCTTAACACTGTTCCATGCCCATATGCCCAATAGGGATACAGAAATCTGGCACACCATGTATTTGGGGAAGTCCCTCGCAGCACTGTGCCTACACTCACCAGCAAGCCCCACGGTGGGGTGGGGCACTAAAGCCTCCATCGCAGCTGTGCAGGTTGTTGACTGCACAAGGAATCCCAACCAAGGGGCTGGTGAGAGCTGGAACCCATTTCCACTCTGCTTGCTAAACTCAGTGCCCCCATGGAGGATGACAGCCATGTAGAGGAGAGCACCTTCTCCTAATTTGAACAAAGACCTAATTTGCATAAAAACACTGTATGGGCCAGCACCCGCACATCGCTGTACCACGATACCCAAAGGCATCAGATCTGCCCCGCTTGGTGTCCTCTGGGCCCTCAGGAGGGGCTGCTCCTGCCCTGTGCCCCACAGTCCGATGGCCCAGCAGGGCCCAGAAATTCCCAGCTGCTCTAATGCCATCTCAACCTCTTCCCTCCCACCACTCCACACCCACGTGGTCCCAACCGGCCTTCTTTTTCCTGCCATCATATACACAATCATCATGTAAATGTTTTAAAGTAAACCAACGCCTCTTAAGTCCTGCTGTGACTCCCCCATACTGCACAGGTGACACAGGGTGAGGCCCACCTGTGATCTGAGGGCAGGTCCAGCTGGTGCAAGCCCAGTGCCAGGCTGTTGGCTTGTCATCCCCACAGGATCTCACAGGACAGCTCTTACTTCCCTATTTCACAGGTGAGAACATTGAGGCTCACAAGGGAAGCAGCTCACCAAAGCCACAGAACCCCAGGCAGGGGTTCGACTCCGATGCCACCTCTCTTTGATTCCCTGTGCACTCTCTAGAATTCACTTTCCTTCCACTTTGTCTTCAAAATGCACTGTTCCCTGCTGCTGATGCCCACCCAAGAATACCTTCACAATGAACCCCACAAAATGTGGCCACTGCTGCTGAGCCTGGTCTGTGCTTTATTTTTAGCATGTAATCAGTCCCCAGAGGGTCTGAACTCCGGTTTCTTTTGGGTGCGCCTCTTCAACATGATGAAATCCTTGCCAGAGAAATTTTGGGAAACCCAATTTTATTTTCCTGGTCCCTAAGTACAAGCAGCCAAGAAAGTTACATATTTCTGAATTATTTAAACATTCAGAAAAATATCTTCTCACTGCTTAAGCAAAAAAAAGCATCAGTCTTACTCATATTTCTTCTAGGTCAGTGGTCGGCAAACTGCGGTTCAAGAGCCATATGCAGCTCTTTGGCCCCTTGAGTGTGGCTTTTTCACAAAATACCACTTGTGGGCATGCACATACAGTGAGACTGAAACTTCGTGGCCCATGTGCAGAAGTCGGGTTGTCGGCTCTCAAAAGAAATTTTAATCGTTGTGTTGTTGATATTTGGCTCTGTTAACTAATAAATTTGCCACTGTTCAAAGTTATTAAAAAAAACAGCCGAACCAGTTTGGCTCAGTGGATAGAGCGTTGGCCTGCGGACTGAAAGGTCCCAGGTTCAATTCCTGTCAAGGGCATGTACCTTGACTGCGGGCACATCCCCAGTTGGAGGTGTGCAAGAGGCAGCTGATCGATGTTTCTCTCCCATCAATGTTTCTGACTTTCTATCCCTCTCCCTTCCTCTCTGTGAAAAATCAATAAAATATATTTTTAAAAAAACAAAGTCATTAAAAAACAAACAACAACAAAAACAAGAGGCCACTCTAACTTAAAATATTTTGCAAAATATAGTCACTTCCATTCATGAATTCCCACCAATATCACACACCATGTAAACTTTTAAACCAAGCATGGATGGTAATCGCATCTCCCCAATGGGATCATCTTCCAAGGAGAGGTCCCTTGGCAAGTAGGGAAGACTTAGCCAGGCTGCATGGAACTGAGATGACCTAAGCAAGCCAAAACCGGGGCATTGTCAAACAGAGGCTCCACCCTTTACACCAGCTGGTAGCTGACATGTTGTGTCAGTGAGTACAGTCAACTAAGAAGAGATACAATGGTCCGGAAATAACTTATTATCTCTTTCATTAAAACAATCCAGCTGTGTCTTATTACACCATGTTACTTCACTAATCCTTTGACATAATTTGCAACTCTTTCGCTGCATTACTGAATTAGGAGACATAATTCTCTCAATTAAGCGTTTAAATAAAAAAAGAAGAAGGAAAAGAAGAAAGCATCTCACAGCATCTTTTGCTAAACTTTAAAGTAACTGAAGACTTGTTCTTGCCAAACGGTGAGTGCTAAACCCTGAGGGCTGTCACAGCTTCAAAAGAGCTAACAGATGTTTGTTCTCAAGCACATTTTCCTCTTAGTGGCATTTCGAGGATATTATAAACTTCCTGACACCGTATTCAATGAAAATGGTTTTTTTAAGATTATTTTGTAATCATAAAAAAAAATTCAACAAGAACTTTTGAATAAATGTTGACCTTTATGAAACAACAGATAAGATTTAGCAACATAGGGAAAAGGTAGAAAATGCAAAGGTGAATATATTTGCACACAAACTTGGCAGTGACCCTTGGAATAGGCCTGTTTTCTTAACTTCTCAGGCCAGCTTCCTCTTGAGTATTCCTAACATAGACCAGAGATTTGGAACCAGGGATGATTTCATCCCTGAGGGACATCTGGTAGCTGAAGACATTTTTGGTAGTCACAAATGGGGGTGCTACCAGCATCTAGTAAGTAGGGGCCATGGATGCTGCTTGACATCGTACAATGCAATGGAATTACCTGGCCCCAATGTCAGTAGTATTGAGGCTGAGAGACCTTAATATAGACACAGATGATTTTATCTGGGATCACATCATTATGTATGAGTCATGTTTGCTGCCTGTGCCGAGCTCACAGTCTACTTAGGGCAGACACACACACACACACACACACACACACACACACACACACTCTCTCTCTCTCTCTCTCTCTCACACACACACTTCCAATGTAGAATACTTTCCAATACAGGGAGTGCTGTTCTGGGAATTCTATCTTGGTAAGAATATGGTACAAGGGGGATGTACTTGACATAGTCAAGAGCTAAGGAAGAGCTTTTAGAGGATGTAGGCTTGTGATGGAAGATGAGTATGAATTGGAAAAACGAAGAGGGTAAAGGGCAAGCGGGTGCATGGGCACCTCCAGACAGCTCTGCCTTACCAGGTGGAGAGCAAGGGAAGGAAGGGCCAGCTCCTGCAGGTCCTTGGACAGAGGCCACGCTTGGGCTGTGTCTGGTGAGTCATGCTAATGAAGGTCATCACCCTGGGGCCTGGGTGATTGATGCATATAAGAGGGAAGCTTGATGAAAGGAGACCAGGTCTGAGGTTACTCCACGGGAGAGAGAAACTGGGCCCAAGAGGTGGACATAGAGAAAATGGATCAGAAGCAAGAAACAGTGAGGAGGCAAAATCTTGATAAATTTGCACATAGGAAGTAAAGAAAAGCGAAGTTCTAAAATGACTTTCAATAGTCTGGCTTGGATGACTGGTGCTCCCTCTGGTTAACCGCTCAAACTTCCTAGTTTCTTGACATCCTGGCCTCCAGTGACCTTTCACCCTTCCACCTCAGCCACCTACCCAACAGTCATGCCTTGTCATGACCATAAATGTCAATCATAACTCTTGATTACAATCACCTATTCTTTGATATCCTCCTGTTCTGCTTCTGTAATATTTGTTCAGCACTCCTGATGCATCAAACATTAAGCCCTTCTCATACCACCTCCTTCTCACTATCCACTGACTCTGCACTTTTCACTTTTTTAGAGCTCTTGTCCCACTGATAAAAACCACTGCCTTAATCACATGCTCAGTTATTTTCACTCCTCTTTATTATCAGTGCCTATCAAGACCTCATCCTTATAGGGGATCTCTCTGTATTCCTTCTTACAGCTGCATGTCCATGTGCAATTATCTCAAAGTAAAATGCACACGCCTTAATCCTAAATTATGGCATCTTGCATGCCTACAAGTGAACAACTTAAGTTACCAGACACATGATCAAGCTGATTCAAAACCACAATCCTTACATAGAACTTCTCCTATTCATCCTTTCCCTCTCTTTAGCTCATTTTTTTAAAAAATTTTATTAATTTTTGAGAGAGAGAGAGAGAGAGAGAGAGAGAGAGAGAGAGAGAGAGAGAGAGAGAGATTGCTATGAGAGTTGAAACATCAATCAGCTGCCTCCTGCACACCTCCTACCAGGGATCAAACTGGCAACTCAGACATGTGCCCTGACCAAGAATTGAACCAAAACCTTTTGATATATGGGTCAGGAAACCTTGGTCTCTGGGACAGGACAAGCTCACTTTCTGCATACATGCTAGAGGAAGTTACACTCCATCTTCAAAGAATCCTAATCTGTCTTTTGCTCCCACCATCCAAGTATACTTCTCTCAACAAAGTCACCAAAGTCTTCGTATGCCAAATCCAAAGGAAGTGAATGAGAGATGACTTATCATTAGCGTTTGACACATTCCCTCTCAGAAAACATTCTGCAGTCCTGGCTGCTGCGAGTCCTCTGTGACAGGATAGGAAATTTTCAGCCTGCAGATAAATGGAAACTTAACCAATCTGGTTTTTTTCCTGATTGTTTTATGCTGCATGAGAGGGATGAAATATGAATGCTTCCCCTCACTCCCTGGGGGAGGTTGGAAGTCTAGCCTTCTCTGTTCTCCATGGAAAGGCAAAACATACCTTCACTTGATCTAGTTCTGAGTTGAATGGATCATGATGATTAAGAAGAAAAGTTTTAAGGTGTTGCGGGTATAAAGAAGGTGTGGGATGAAGAATCACAAGCGACTGGTGGAAGAGCATGGAAGCAACGGAGACATAGCTACCAGATGGGACTCACAGAGGGAGGAGCTGATATCTGGGAAACTGCTGAGAAGGAGGAAACCCTAAATCCCGGAAGCAATGGGCAAGTGGGCCCATCAGAGAATCATAGCAAGGAACAGTGCTTGAATGCCCAGGGGTCAGTGAGAGCTGAGCCAATCATCATCCACCCTTCTCTCTACAGAGCACTTTCCACTGTCTGCACATGGCTGGCTTCTCTTTGTCTCCACCTGCCTCAGAGAGAATTCCTCTATTTTAACACCTTATCCATTGGCTCACCAGCAAGAAGGTCTCCAAGACCATATTCTGTTTCCATCACATTTCTCAGCCTCCCTTGCAGTTTGCTGTGTACATGTACTAAATTTTAGCGATGGGATGTGATACAAATGAAGAATACCTTTTAGGCTGAATTGTGTCATTCATAAATTTTGTATGTCCAACTTCTAATCCTTAGTACATCAGCATATCTACTTATTTGGAGATAGGATCTTTGCAGAGATAGTCAAGTTAAAATGAGGTCATTAAAATAGGCCCTTATCTAATATGAGGCCCATTGCAGGAATTCCTGCACCAGTCAGGTCCCTCGGCCTGGCCTGTGGGATCAGGCCAAACTGGCTCTCTGACATCCCCGGAGGGGTCGTGGATTATAAGAGGGTGCAGGCCAGGCCAAGGCACCACACTGGTGCAAGATCAGGGCTGGGAAGAGATGCGGGAGGTTGCCAGCTGGGGAAGGACTCCAGGGCGTGTCTGACCTGCCTCACTAAGTCCCGACTGCTTGGACCACAGAAACAAGCTAACCTACTAGTTGGAGCATCTTCCTCCTGGTGGTGCTGGTTGACTAGTTGACTTCCTGCCTCCTGGTGGTCAGTGCACATCATAGCAAGTGATTGAATAGCCTTAGCATATCACTAGCATATTACATTTTGATTGAACAGCTGATCAGTTGACAGACACTTAGCATATTAGACTTTTATTATATAGGATGACTGGTATCTTATGAAAAAAGGTATGCTGAGAGATACATAGAGGAAAAATGATGTTAAGAGATACATAAGATGGCCATCCATAAGCTGAAAAGAGAGGCTTGGAACAGATTCTTCCCACAGCCTCAGAAACTAACCTTATCAATACCTTGATTTTGGACTTCTGGCCTCCAGAACTGAAAGGCAATACATTTCTGATGTTCAAACCACTTAGTGTGGTACTTTGTTCCAACAGCCTTAGCAAAACTAAGACAGAGGGCATTTCCAGCTTAGGGCCCTAGAAAGGAATGTGGGTGAACCTCCTGGCCCATTTCCTCCCTGCTGGCCTGGAGATGAGTAGATCCAGAACAGCCATCTTTGATCCAGAGATGAAGGCAAGCGCTGATTTGGCAGCACTACCCCCACTGTTTTGTTGTTGTTGTTGTTGTGTGTTTTTTTAATATATTTTGATTTTTTACAGAGAGAAAGGGAGAGAGATAAAAAAATCAGAAATATCGATGAGAAACATGGATCAGCTGCCTCTTTCACACCCTCTATTGGGAATGTGCCCACAGCCAAGGTACATGCCCTTGCCCAGAATCAAACCCAGGACCTTTCAGTCCACAGGCCAACGTTCTATCCACTGAGCCAAACCGGTTTCAGTACCACCCCACTGTTAACAGAGCTTGCTCACTGCTCCCCGCTGCACTTAGAGAAGAGAGCCTATCTTTTCTAAGCCATTACATTTGGGGTTTTCTCTTTCAGTAGCTTAACCTATATCCTAATGGATGCATTGTATATACAGCCCACAGCTAACTGTAAGCAGATTTGAAACTGACTTAGAAAAAAAAAAAACACTTTGAAAATAAATTACATTTGACCTCTTATTACCGTTATGCACATATTTATAGAATTTAAAGTACAGCCTGCCATATCCATCTCTGCTCCTAAACCTCCAATTTTAGTTGATTTCATCCACTCTAACATGGTTTTCATTGTCAGCCTCACGTCTCTTCCTATTTGTAGACTGACCACTCAAAACATTTCTTTCAACATTTTCTTTCTTCTCTCTTCAAGCACCATATTCCCTTTATTTCACTACAGTCTGGTTTTCGAGTTCTAAATGTTTCTGGAATACAAGTCTGCACAGCACTATCCCTTTCAGCCCAGGCACGTGTGAACGCAACTCAGCCGTCGTCATTACAGGAAGGCACTTGCCCAAGTCCTCTCTGCTCTGCTCTTATGTCTTTTATTTTGGAATAAAATCCCCTTTGAAGTAAAAGGGACTTCTTCCTGTGATAGAATTCTAACAATGAAATTTAGCTAGACAATTTTTGGCCATTTTTAATGTCAACATTAAAATACAGATTCATTGTTAACTGGTTAATCAATACCTATATTCCTGACTTTTCTTAATCAACAGAAGTAAAAGAATAAAGGTTATATACATATGTCCCAGTCAAGAATTATATCTAAACTGGAATATCTTGAGTAAAAATTTTGAACATCAAACCCAGGTTGCTTTAGGGTTTTCATTGTGATCCATCTCGCTGTTACTGTGCCCTTTTCTCATGTAGATATCCTATGAAAGTTCAAAGACAGGGTCCATTCTTCATTCCAGATAAAAACTAAAAATCACTGAAGCATTTGTCTACGATGCAAACAAATCAGTTAATCCTGTGTTCTTTTTTTACTGTACAATGAAGGGCAATGTGGATATATTTGAATCACTCAACAATGACATAGCTTACCTTCTCTATGATCTTTTTGTACTTGCAAAATTTTAGTGCCTCAGCAGACTAAGCAGAAGATAAAGTAGGGAAAAATTGTATCTCTTTCCCTGGCTCTGTCAGAGAAAGATGTGACCTTCAGAAGAGAAACGATCCTTTGCTGACTTTGCTTCCTCATTTGCAAAGTGGGGAAAGCAATGCCCCACTAATTTACTAATAAATTATCTCATTATCAAATGTAAACATTGTTATTATTCAGCATTTATTTCTGCAATCTGTCAGTACATTTTGAAATTTCTGTATCTTCTGCATACAAGTTAATGCATCTTTTTCCTTCTCCCTCTCCCAAGGCATGTTGGAGGAGGCGAGGGGGAATAGTGAACACATGGGTGATGTAAATGAAATGCCATTCAACTTATTTTCAAATGGGTAAATGGAAATGTAATTAAGCTCTCTAAAAGCCTTCCAAATAAACTTCCCCCAAATAAGGGATGGAAAAGAAGGTTGTATCTGATTGAAATATTGCCTCAGATTCCTCAACACTGGAGACAAGGGCAGATTGGAGTAGCCACTGGAGAATGAATGCAGCGTCATCCAGAGACTTTGCAGATGGAGAAGCACCAGGCATATGGAGCAGATGCTTGTTGGCACCAAGAAATAAACTCATGTTGGAAGCATGGCTCAGATGGACAGCTGTGTAAATGAACTCTCTTTCTCTCTCTCATAAATGTACTATATATATATATATATATATATATATATGTATGTATATATATGTGCATAATATGCAAATCAACCCAATGGTGGAATGACCGGTTGGCTATGATGCTCACTGACCACCAGAGGGCAGACATTCAATGCAGGAGCTGCCCCAGTCTGCAAGCCCCAATTACCCAATGGGAAACTGGGAACCAGGGCAGATGCAGGAGGTACCTGGGCCCCAATCGCCCTACACACAGAGGGCAACTGGCAGCAGCGGGCAGGGGGAGGGGTGTTGGGGGGAGTATGGGGGTGCGGGGCCAGCTGCTGACAGCAGGGAAGGTGGCTCTGATTGCAGGCCAGGCCTAGGGACCCTATCCGTGCACAAATTTTGTGTGCTGGGCTTCCAGTTATATACATGTGTGTGTGTATATATATATATCCTATATTTTTAATAATGAAAAGCCAAGATAGCAGTAAAACTCACAAAAAAAGGAGAAAGTAAGGTCTACATATTTGCAGTCCCCTAGATAAAAATTTCCTTCTGCTACATATGCATGCTACCAAGAATAGCAGAGGATCCAAAGCATATAATAATCTGTATTGTTTGTTCATTAAATTATAGTCTCTGGCCAACAAAAAAGGGGGTGGTAGATCAAGGAAAACCATAATCCATAAGTATGCAACATCCCACATATATTTTTAGTTTATTGTCAGGTTATGTTTGAAAATTAGTAAACTTAATTAAATGAATAGGTTATATATTTGTTCGAAAATTGTTCACCTTTTAGAAAACCATATTTATTTATTTATTCCACTTCCTTTGAAATTACCTATATGGGAAATGATCGCCCTCTTAGACTCATGAATGTTTCTGAAATTTACCCATCATAAAAGCTGCTACTTCTATTCTTTTTAAATACACTAGTATGTGTATACTCTAGCTCATCAAACAGCCTGGACACAGAGAGGGACTTCACTTTCAATTAATTTTGAGATTAGCTCTTCTGTGTCCATAGAGATGAAGGGTCAAGATGTAAATTTCCTCTCTCAAGGATTATATGTCTTCATACTAAAACAACATAATAAGTTTCTGTTAGAGTACTTTGTGATCTCTAGTTTATCAACTATTACCGGCATGATGTTTTGATAATTTTCTCTCCTCTTTTCCAACATCATCAATTATAAATATGTTATTAAATCTTACCCAAGCATATCATTTTCAAAAAGATAGTTTACAGTGTTAATCTGCCCATAAAATAAGATATCACCATGCATGATCATTGATTTGGGGGGGCTCATTGTCTCTCATACAAAGATAGTGATCACCTAAAACATTCTGTCGTGAAAAGAAAGTTTTAAAAACTGAAAGACACATAAAAGTGACCTGAAATGGACAGAATTAAAACATAAAATCCCTGTAATAAAAACAGCTTTTGAATCACAGATGAGCATAAGTTGGAAAATCTACTACTCTTTTCTATAGCTATTTCTCAGGGTAGTGCCATAATACCATTTATCAGAGAAACTTATCAGAAATAGTGAAAGATAATTCATCTCATGGAGAAACATTTCATTAGCAGGTGTGATGCAAAGCAGTCTTACGAGTGGCATTCTAATCAAGTTCTCTGTGCCTGTTGAAAATTTCTAATAAAAGGCATCCACAAGTGCACATGCGTACCATGAAACATTACCTGAAAGCAGGTAATGATTTTAACAACAGCATCACTGATAATTTTTATAGTGTAACTATAAATTTCTACCAAACTCACAATTGTCAAAGCTGAAGTTTATTTCAATTAAAATATAAAAACTGTTTAAAAGAAATATATCTATTAATTTGGGGTCTGATTAAGGGTCATTTTTATTTTCTCTATGGTTTTCAAATGTTCTGCAAAATACCATTAATATTTTTACAATAAAAATATTAATGATTTAAAATTTTTTGAAGCTTTCAAATGTACTTTATTTCACCAATCATGCCATATTTTAATGGGTACACAGTGCTTTCACTTGCCATCAATTATGAGGTGGTTTTGAAACAATTCATTATGACACCAACTGGGATGATTACTAGTCTCGTCATTCCTTTGGGATGGTGCTGCCAACAAGGGACAGGTTAAAACTATTAAAGTTCTATGTGGATGAGCTTTAATATCTGTAAAAACATCCTCTTCTAGAAAAGCATACTCCAAACTGAAAACAACTGTTGTTTCCATGGAGATGGAAGTAAAAGTGGATTTTACATACAATTTTACACATAGTTTTCCTTTCTGCATTGCTTTTATTTCTATATCTTTTACTTGAAAAAAAAATACCTTCCTGTTTTCCTTGAAAATGTCTGACTTTTCCATTAAAAATTGACATGATTCATAACTGTACACATTTTCTGATTGTGCAATAGGAATTGATGTATAAAAATAATCTTTGAAATTCTGCAAACAGAAATAAAATTAGTCACTGAGCTAATGACTATGGGGTTTCTTTTGGGGGTGATGAAAAATTTTCTAAAATTAGAAAGTGGTGATGGTTGCACGACCTTGTGAATATAATAAAAATCACTGAACTGTACAGCGTAAAATGGTGGGTTGTATTGTATGTGAATTATATCTAAAGAAAGACAACAACAAAAACAGAAGACATTGAGGAAGGAGCATCAATTTAGCACTGTATTACTCAGACACATTTCCCCATAACCATTGTTCTTCTCCACAACCAAAAAGAAGATGAGGATGAGAAACAGACAGAGGATGCTGGGGTCAGCCGCTGAGGTTACCGCATTCTTGAGGCCATCTCACCCATGACCAAGGCTTTTTAAAATCAAACTGCACTGTACACTAGACCAGATTGGCTCTACCCCGGGGAGACTCTCAGGGAGGACAATTCACCTCATCAGGAGGGAAAAGTCCTGACTCAGCTGGAGAACTTGGCACGATGACTCCTACCAAGCAGTGCGTGCCTTTGGTGTGGTCACCCCGAGCCTTTCACCGTCTTCTGTAGCCATGTTGATGGCACTGTCAGCTGGCTTTGCTGAATAATTGGCCATCTCCAAATTTTGTGGCTTAAAACATTTATATTGCTCGTGATTTTGCAGGTCAGCAACATTTGAGCTGAGACACGAAGTCCACATTCGGCTGTAGATCAAGTAGGTTGGCTGGCTGTGTGCTGGGGTGACAGGTGACTGAGACACAAAACCCCCTTCATTCAGGAGGCTGGCTGGGACTTATTGCTCCCAATAATGTAGGTGAAGCACACAAGGCCTCTTGAGCCGAGGCTGTAAACTGGCACAGAGCACTGCATCCACATTCTCATGGTCAAACTGAGTCACAAGCCCAGCCTGGACCCCAGTGGTGGGGAAATAGATCCTCCTCTCAGTGGGAGGAATAGTGAAGTCACCTCTTGAAAGGTGGGATACAGGAAGGGGAATAATTGTGGCCACTTTGTGACAACAACCTACCACACAGCCCTATCAACAAAGACCCCAAATTTGTAAACACAGGAAACAAATATTTGGGGCTCCAAATTCAGAGCTAATCTTCCCAGAGGATGCAAAGAACATAATGATTAATGACTTCAAAACTACAAATTATTCAAAGAGAAAGAGTTGTTACTAAAGAAAACATCTCTGAGTGGATTGAAATGCATCTGTATCCATCATCACTGTGCCCTCCTATCTTTAGCGGTCCCCAGTTACTATTTCAGATAAATAGAAGGGAGTTTGATTCACCAGAAGGGGGGCAATAGCCCTTGTATAAACTTAGATGAGGATTGCGGAGGGTGGTCCAGGAATGGTCATTGGAGACTTTGAGACATCTCACTGATTCTGAGTCAAGAGAAGATGCTGGGTCTGTGCTTCTTATGGCAAAGAACTACTTGTGTGCTTGAGTTCATCATCACTTAAAGATGAGACTCTCAGACAAGTCATATAGTTCTCCAGACCCATTTAATGTGGCTTAATTTTATAGGGTGAGAGTAACAGGGAAAACAAAGCAATGATCTCAAAATAGAGAAGAATTAGCCAGAAGTTCCCAGATGCTGCATTGGAATCAGTCGTAAACTTATTTAAAAATGCTACTTCCTGGGCTCCATTCCCAAATATTATGATTCAATAAGTTTGGGGTTTTGTGCAAAATAAACTGTAATTTTAGCAAATGTCCCAGTTTAGACAAGATTGGTTTTATTATGTGAGAAATGAGGATGACTGTATCTGCTCCGTCTGGCTTCAAGGGAGGTACCAATGGGCATGGATGGGTCCCGCATTTTCAGCTTGAAATGGTATTGAATGTCTTCTTACCTTCTCCCTTAAATACTCACAAAGCACAAAAACTCATAAAACTGAGACACAGACTGCTTCATCAATCTTAGATGAAAGAACCAGAGGTTACACAAAGATTTGATTAAGATAAATCTACCCAAACTTCAGTTTATAGCAACCTCAAACTCTGCTTTATGAACAAAATTACTCTTAAAAATAAAATCAAAAGAACAAAAACTAAGAAGACATTTTTCATCCCTCAAACATCTGTCCAAAGACACTGAACTAATTTGCATTCTGGCCCATAGTCCTGGCCACCCCCGAAGCACCGGAAGATAAGGGTCTTTACTTCCCACCAACGATCCTACACTCTCCTGCTGTTGTCAACCTCTAGCCAAACAGAAATACAAACAACGTGGCAGGAAATAAGGAGCAGGGGATGCTGGCAGAATCTTGTTGCTTTCTGGATGGCAATGGCTCGTGGGTCAAGCCTTAAAAAACCCAGAGTTCTGATAGCAGTGCAGGCCAAGAACTGTAGCTGTTCAGCTACTTCATTGGATTTGAAAATATGAAAGCAACACATGGGTGGGGGGAATGGAGGGGCATATCTCTCAGGAGAGCAGAAGTAATTAGGTGAAAGACTTTGAAACTGGGACTCTAGGAGGAGCCCTGTACACCAGCAACACCCACGCCCTTCCAAAGGTACATTCAAGGGAGGATTCATTCACCTCACATGACCACCCACCCCTTGCCTTCTGTCTTCACACGCACTGCGTTTGAGCAGATGCTTCCTTGTATGATGATCGGTATCAATGGACATACTACTTCAAATCTGGAAAGATCAATGGAAACAGATCTTAGATGAGTCTTCTGCATTAGACAAAAGAACCTTGCAGTCATTACTTGATAACGTATAGCAATATGGTCTGGCTATTTTGAAGCAGCTGTAGAATGCTCATAAGGCCAAAAAAAAAGGGCCAAAATAAGAAACCCAGGGCGTGAATATAAACGGGAGATGGCTGAGTAACAGCGCAGAGAGATTCAAGACACCGTGGTAAAGGTAACACTGCAGAGCCATGATTGGCTGGAACTGGTCTCTTCTCTTAAAATGAAACCAATCCCCAAAAATACAAACTTGAAAAAAAAAGAACAAGAGTTGTACAGGACCCAGTTTTTCAAAAATAACAATGAAACATCACTAAGAAAAGAAAAAGACTTAAATAAAAACAGAATTTTCCATTTTCCTGGATCTGAGGACTTATTAGTAAAAGGAAACAAGTCTCCCTCTGTTGGTAGAAGTGTAAAGTGCTTTAGCATTTCCTGGAAGGAGGCAGTTTCAGCAAACCACAAGGGTTCCCAACTTTCTTTTTTCCATCATCATCAAGTCTCGAGGGACCCTTTTTTAGGCATTTTAGACATTTTCCCCTAATTGTCCCCCACCATGAAATTTGAATCCTTCAGGTGTGCTGATATCTCTTTCTGTACTATATGTATAACTTTGCTCTTTACTAGAAGAAAGATTTCCCACATACTTCCACAAAAATGTTGTTATAGACATGGATTCTTACGCATGCGATCTGTAGAAGTCAACTGAAACAATTCTTTATTCTCAAATTGTTATGGCTTTGGCTAACGGGAGTACTTTCTAACTTAATCCTATGTCCTTTTGTTCATTAATCTGACAAACCTTCCTCCCTCTTTCACAAACTGTTGCAATCTCAATTTGTTTCCTTCCTAGTCTGAAATAAGCCATTTTTCTAAGGAGCCATGTTTCCCTGTGTGGTGAATGGAATTAAAGGCCAAGCGCTGGGTGTCAGGGTGTTTGTTAATACTGAGGCGATATTGTTTCTAGGTCATTTCAGTGGTCAGAAACAGAAAATGTAATTTTTAAATTATGAACATATGACATTTTCAATTTAATTTTTACTATATAGTGTTCTTAGCTTTACCCTACAATATATAAAATAGCTTTTTCAATGATACTCATATCATTGCTAATAAAAACAATGAATGAAGTTTAAAATTTTATAAATTTCTTATCTTTAGATATATATCAAAGATTTACATTCAGTACTATTACTAAAGACACTTGAAATATATCTTTTCTCTGTTATCAAGTGATTTCAATTTGCTTTAAAACAATTTACTTTTGCTTTTGTTAAAACAATAAAGCAGCAATTAAAACCATGTAAGAAAGAACACACTGTAATGTTTTAATAATTAACCATTTCAATGTATTTTTTGCTTATTTTTCTAATGTTTGCTTTTTATAAATATGTACATAAGAAATTAGAATATCTCTTACTTTTGTAGAGTTAACTTTACTAATTAGTAGAATTTTCATTTATATTCGCGATGAGTAAGCATCTTTTAAAACCTGTACAAGATATCATTTTTATAGCGATGCCGTATAGTTCTGGGTTGTTGTTTTTTCATTGATCATGTACCACCTTTGACCTTAAAACATATCTAAATTTTTTTCTTAATTAAGGGATACATTTTAGCCCTAACCTTGTTTATGATCAAGTTAGCATTTGGTATTTTCCTTCCTTTTGAAAACATTGTTTTCTCATCTCCATGGAACGCACCTCTGGATTTCCCTGCCACCTAAATCTTGGGTGCCTTTGCAGTTGCCACTTCTCTTCGCCATCTCTTACATATTAGTGCTCTTTAGGACCTCAGTACCCCCTTTCTGTATTTCATCCATTATTCTGGCTTTACTCTCCAATTACATCAATCTACATTCTATAACTTCACCCATAACCCGACTCCTGGGCCCCAGACACACATATACCAAATTGCTAATAAGCTGTCTCTACTTTATGCCCAAGGGCACTGAACATTCAACATGTACCAGACTGAGTTCATCATCTGCTTCCTTCCCCTTCTGCCCTCCAGTATTCTTGCTGTCAGAAATGGCACCACCATAAGAGCTCAGGCAGTAGGCTTCCCTTCTGCCATCACCTCTTCTTCTATCCACCTCCAGGTCCAACCAATCCCAAAGGCTCTTGGTTTTACCTGCTACATAGCATTACAATCCATCCACTTCTGGTCCAATCCCTCTCCTGGGTGGTATGAGCATCATCTCTTATATGGATTCTCTGACAGCTCCTCCCTGGATTCCTGCTTCCAGTTCCCATCCTCTCTTACTCATTATCCGTAGTGTACACAGTATCATGATTTTAAAACACAAATCAAATCTTGACCATATCCCTGATTAAAATCCAACAACTTCTTATCTTTACAATAAATGGAAATTGTACCTATTTACACTCCAAATTAATTCACATACTTTATAAAACTTATAGTCCATTCACCAATCCCCTCTACTAAATTCAGCTTTGCTAAACTTTCTTTTCATTTACAGAATTCAAAATATTTTCTAGTGTTTTTTTATGTTTTGTTGTTTCCTCTACCTAGAATAAAATTTTGTCCTTTATTCCTCTTACAAGTGCTTGGCTCATATTAATTCTTTAGGTCTCATCTTAATTACTCCAACTGGGATCTGGGAATTGCACATTGTCAGTAGAACATTAAATGCTTCCATACCAAGTATAGAGAATGACATGAGGTAGGTAGTTAATAAATGTTAGCTATTAATATTATTTAAGTAGTTCATGGATAACAAGGTAATCTCCAAACTGAATTCATCTTTGAGATCAACTGCTTTGCATTTGACTTGATTTATGTCTTCATTCTCCTGTGTGTGAGGCTAGAAATGTGATTTTCTAACCTGTACAGTCCATGCAGAGATAAGTAGGAGATAACTCATTCTGGATGATGCATTTGGATTCCAGACTTTTGTAAACAGTTGTCCATCCTTAATTAAATGCTGTAAATTATGCTTTATCACATATTCATATCGCCAGACTGCTGTAAATTAGAGAAATGATGTATCAACTTCAAAAAATCACTCTTAATGATGAGACCCACAAATAAGGCATAGCCTATTATTTTACTTTGGTTTAGTAGAGAATAGTTTTATTGAATCTACTTAGTATATGGATTCTTGTCTGTAGGAGCATTCACTGTGAGACTGAGATTACAGAAGTACTGTGTCATGAATATAGAGGAAATGTGTTTCTATAGAGTAAGGGATAATTAGCAATTGATAAAGAGCCTCAGCTGTGTTGAGAACTTGAAATAAATAGATTTATGTTAGAAAGGAAACTAACAAATGTGAAGCTATACACTGCTGGGGGGAAAAAATTACTGCAAAGTAATGATTATTTAGCCAGAGGCTAAAATTTCTTCAAAAGCTCTAAAGTGAAATTTTTTTACTAATCAAAGGCATTAAAATTTTAAGCTCATGACTTCTTGTATTATTAACCCATGTGTCCAATTATTTTTACTAAAAACAAACCATAACGAAAAACCTTCAGCATGCCATGGCAAGTGGTAACCGAGAGAGATCATACTCGTGGAACAGGGGAGGGACCCAGAGACACCGCCTGGCTGTTCTCAGGATGCCAAGACTTTGTCTTCCCGTTGCAATCCTAGACAAGGAAAGTTCTCATCCTCCAAAACATCTTATGTGATTCAAAATAAAAATCTCTTCTTGATGACCAGTTAATTTCACTATGACTGTTGAAATTAGAATTCAGATATATCTTTTTCTGTTTTTAATAGCTAGAAAGAACCACCACCAGTACTTTCTACCTTAGTACCTGCTGGAAAGGCAGACAGACCTAAACTGCTGAGGGGTCAAGACATGGGCCCAGGATGGCAGGGAATTGTCCCTTCAACTCCAGAATGTTCCAATTACCCTAGACAAGATGTCCCTTCAGAGATCAGAGCATAGAAGTGTAGCTGAAGTCTAACTCAAACCCAGCGGCAGCGTACACCAGCAGAAAATACAAGGAGGCTCAGAAGGAAAGGAATCAGAGGTGAAAGCAGGATTATCTGAGCCACAAGTGTGAGGACACAGGGCTGTCCGTGGAGGGAAGTAGCTGTTAAAAGCACAAGACCTGCTCAAGGAGTTATTGGATAAAGACAGAGAAGAGATATAGATAGATGATAGATAGATAGATAGATAGATAGATAGATAGATAGATAGATAGATAGATAGACAGACTATAGAGAGGGAACAAAAGAAATATAAAAGAAAGGGAAAGAGGGAAAGGGAGGAAGGGAAGGAGGGAGGGAAAACAGAAAGAAAGACAAGAGACGTATAGGCATCAAATTACCATATCTTTTCTGGAAAATTCCTTCGCTGGAATCTGTTGGAATGGATTTGAGGTACTTATCTGATACCAAAAAAAAAAATCATTATTATGGTATCTTTGACCAGTAAATCAATAATTCTAAGGTCTCTTCCCTCCTTCTTCTCTAAGAACATATTTTCATGATCATAAAGATGACCACATTTGATGCCTACTTAACAGTGCTAAACACAGATGCAGAGAAGCAAAGTGACTTACTCAAGTTGTGACATTTTTCCTGAGGCCACATTCACTCAGAGGTTTTAGTCTGCAGCAAATTCCTCAGCAAGTGGATTTTTCATTTTCTTTGTTTGTTTGTTTGTTTGTTTGTTCGTTTGGATTCACACCATGCTTGCATGTCTTGGAAAATTCTAAGTTAATCTGGTAATTGGTCAAAATCATTAAAACATCAACAAGTAAATGGACAAAGTTCATACAGAGAAATTTACAAGAAAGAGGAAACAAATCTTGTTAACAAACGTGGAAAAGTATTCAAGTAAGTGTGTGTGTGTGTGTGTGTGTGTGTGTGCGTGTGTGTGTGTGTGAAAGAGAGAGTGGGGAGAGAAAAAGAGGGGGGAAGAGGTGAAGAAAGCGAAATATGGTTCTCCCTCTCAAATTAGCTTCTAATTAAAAGATAATTATATAATTAAAATGTAATACAATTTATATAATTATAACCTCTGTTAAGTTCACTAGTGAGATGGGAAGCACATTATTGTTAGGAATGCAACTTGATAGAATATAACTCTTCTGGAAGACAATTTGACATTATCAACAACCTCAAACATGTTCATTCCCATTGGTCTAGGAATCTCAGGAACAGTATTCTGTTATGGAGAAATAGTAAAAATATGTAGCAAAATGCTATGCAAAATGTTTTCTGCAAGGTTAAGACTATAAGCTAAAAATTATATAGCTATGTAAACCATGGCATAATCTCACAAGAGAATAAAATGGAGCTATATTTGCAAAAATGATAACATTTAGGAATGCTCATTTTCATATAAATTTAAAATAACAAGATAACTGAATTACATGACATGCAACATTATGTAGGTGTTTTTTTTTAACTAGAGAAAAGTGCGAAAAGACAAGCCAATGAACGATTAAAGGTAAGTTTGAAGGATGCAATTATGTTTTTGCTTTTGTGTGAGTGGATTCTTTACTAGTTTTATAGTTCTAATGAGCATATTGCATTCTTTTCAAATCATATTAGCTTTAAAGAAAAGCTAGGCTTCTAACTAGATTTGTATTTTTATATTATTTTGTTATCTTAAAATTATATTAGCCTCTTATTTTTTCTCTTCCAAGGCAAAATAATTCTTGCTTTCTAAACCTTTCCTTCACTCATATGTCTTACCTACAAACTCTTTAATTCTACTTGTTACTTTTCTTGAAAAGGTCTCCAAGTCCTCCTAAAGAACTTTCCAAAGAAAATTCTGACATAGAAGAGAGCTCATAGGATCACTAGGTTGTTAGGAAATTCTTAGTCATCTTAGTTTATCTTTGATTTTTTTTTAATGAGGATAAAAATAAGAATGGAAAATGATGTGCCCTTCACAGTTTCACAGAGTCAACACCATGGTCAACTTTTTCAAAAAAGAACATATTTTTATTGATTCCAGAGAGGAAGAAAGAGGGAGAAAGAAATAGAAACATCAATGATGAGAGGAAACATTGATCGGTTGCCTCCTGCCCCCGACTAAGGATCAAACCCACAAACCGGGCATGTGCTATGACCGGGAATAGAACCTTGACCTTCGGTTCATAGGTCAATGCTCAACTACTGAGCCACGGGGGCCAGGCCACGGTCAGCTTTTTCATTTCCTCTCTTTTTTACATAACCTGTCAGCATGTCCCGCCTCTCTGCTTGCAGTTCTAATTCTCTGACCTGCACCCGGCTCTGGGTCTCATTCTCACAGTTCACTTAATTGTTCAACATAAAGATAAATGAAAATATGCATATTGACATCTTTGTGTCACACCAGTTCTCAATAACATAGATAAGTAAAGCTTTCCTTCCTGTTTTTTCCAGACATACATCCTCCTGATCCACTTACTTTCAAGGAGTTATCTTTGAGATGGCAGGAGGTGGCTCATTTCAAAGGCAACTGAGCTTCTCTGGAAACATAATCTTAGACTCATGATTGAAAAGAGGTATGTGTTCACATTTAGAGACTTTATAAAAGAAATGAATCATGAAGCAAAAGGCAGAACTCTTTAAAAAGTAGGAGGCTGGTCGTTCTGCCAATGTCGACTCCTAACCAAGGCCCTTCCTACAGCCTCTTCCTGGAAGAGTATTTCTTGTCTCAGCCTGAATCTGCATATTTCTTAAGTGTTCCTTGAAGCAAAGGAGAAAACTGACCATTGAGAGCCAAAGGGTCTCCCTTCTGGGGCACATTGCCCGCATGTAAACAGGGAGAAGTAAGCAAGAAGAACATGACATGTCAGTGCTGCATGCAAGCTGGCATAGTTTCAAAAAAGATCAACTGAAAGAAAGGGAAAAGCCATGGCAAGCCAAAACACTGATAATAGAATGAAAGGGCTTTTAAAAATATTTCTCTATATTTTGTAACCTTCTTTAACTTTTCAACATTGCTGCTGAAAGTATCCTCTATTATATAAGACTAAAGGCCCAGAGCACAAAACTCATGCACTTGGGGGAGCCGGAGATAGGAATCCCTCAGCCTGGATTTCGAGAGGGTGCAGGCCAGGCTGAGGAACTCCACTGGTGCACAATCAGTGCTAGGGAGGGATGCAAGAGGTTGGCCAGCCAGGAGGGACCATGGGAGAGCTCCAGGGCATGTCTGGCCTATCTTTCTCAGTTCTGATTGTTCAGGCCCCAGCAGCAAGCTAATCTACCAGTCAGAGCACCTGCCCCCTGGTGACCCATGCACATCATAGCGACTGGTGGAATGGTCAACTGTCTGCCTACTGGTGGTCACTGCACATCATATTGAGCAGTTGAGCGGCCTTAGCATATCATTAACATATTATACTTTGATTGGTTGAATGACCAACCAAACACTTAGCATATTAGGCTTTTATTATATAGGATTCTTCTCTGAAAGTTGTGAAAAGACAGACTTAAGGGAGAGGAACAGGGAGGGTTAAAATAAAAAGTTAGCCTGATGTTAATTAATGAATGCAAACTCGAAGACAGCTGAGTAATGATTTAATCAGGTAAAAAGAAATGCCATTGTGGTTCCTTAATGAGGGAGTGAGGATGAAGAATAAATAATCTATGAGCAAAGGAAAATGTCTGGATGGTACAAAGGGAAAATCATCCCACCAAATCGCCAAATCTGATTAAGGATTGCTTCCTCTGTAGTTATAAATATAACCTAAACATAGATATAGTCGTACCACAGGAAATTGCTATTCTGGTAGATTGAGAATAATTTAATGTTGGCAGTGTGAAATGGTTTAACCAAGTAAATTAATATATGAGATATGTATACTTCTTGTGAGAATAAGAATTTGGTCCCTTCAAGCCAATCCTTTTGTTATAGCTCTAAACTCCCCAACTTAAAGCTGACCTATGGGGCTCGTGGTGGCTCACTTGGTGCCCCAGCAAGTAAAGCAGGAAAGTAGGACATCTGAATTGAGCGACTCCTATCTGGGAGGACCACAGGCTCAGCATCCCTGCCTCTCCTCTAATCGCCCTCACCCCCACTTTCCAGGCCCCATGGCCCAGAGCCCACAAATCCTGCAGGAGCACAATGTCTTCTCACATGTAGAGAAAAGGAAGCGAGTAGAGCAAGCTGAGGGTAAGGCGCCTAGCACACCGATCCCGAGCCAGACTGCCTGGATTCAAGACCCATCTGTGCTACTTCCCAACATTTCCTCAGCTTCAGGTGCTTTCCTGTCCTTTACTGGTTACCCGAGCCACGAATGTCTGTCTCCAAGGGATAAGTGTGCCCCAACCCAACCCAGTCAGCACATACAAAGCACCTAAGACCAAAAGTGCCGGACTCATGGAGACACTCAGTAAATGCTAGCTATCATTGTGAGTGTCATCTTTTGTGTGAATGTGTGCAATTCCAGAAAAATAAAAAGCTGTGCACACATAAAAACAGACATAAAAACATTCCCAGAGTACAGAGTTATTTATGCTAATGTGTTCACACCTACAGATGAAAGTTTGCAGCATAAGAAAAAAAAATTTAAAGATCAAATACAGCAAAACAACCACAGCAAATACTCACATTTGTCTAGTCTCATCCCTAGACATTCCCCAGGGAGACAGGCTAGCTCTCTCCCCTGCATTATAAAGATGACTGTCAAAATTAATCTGCAGTATTAGGGGTGGTGTTGACAGCTTCATCTCTGTAAATGTGATTATTGTATTTTTTTAAACCTACAAAGCAAAGTCCATCTTCTCATCCAGGCACTTGGAGGCGCTTCTTGAGAGAAGCACTTCTCCTTGTCGATAGAAACTCAATTTGCTGCACAAGTGGAGATGCAGTAACCTCTCCCCCTTGCTTTACTGCTGCTTTCATAATCATAAACGAGCCTAATGTTTACATGTTAGAAAGCACTTAATGTTTAATCACTCGTGATTAAGTCACTTGCACGATTCCTGAGCTGCCTGGCAACAGGTTAGGAATTGATTGCAGGCCTGCTCCAAGGGCACTGCCCGGCCAGGAGAAACAGCTACCCCAGCTTCCCAAAGCTCATAAATGCCAACGGAAATGACAAGTTTCCTTTTCCCAAGCAGTTTCAAGTCAAGCCAGCACTGGGCAGCATTGGATTCCATGAAGGGAAGACATGGGTATTCAGGGTCTCCCCAAGTGGCCTTTCATTTCACAAGTATGGAGTCCCTTGGTCACCACACTGTGAAGTGAAAGAAGCAGACAAAATGGCCTGTTCAGCCTTCATTCCATGTCACATGGCTCAGACACACTCACAACGACCCACTGGCTCTCCCTGCCTTTACAACTGCACAAATATGTCTCTTTTGTGTCTCTGAATGAGACCGGAGAACACAGGCAGAGAAGGAAAGGAATAATTACGTGCCGTCCGTCACCTGTTCAATCTCTAACAGAGCCAATTTTGAAAGCAAAAGAATTCATCACCATTTCCCCAGCAGGATATCGACAATGTGAGTGACATCATGGAGCCAGACCTCGAGCAGCCAGCAAGGCCTTCTGAAAGAGAAACACTGCCATGTAAGGACCCTATGGTGCCACTGGGACAGCTGTTTCCAGCTGAGTCGGTCTCTAGAGCAGAGGTTCTGATCCTTGTTTTGCCACTGATTGGGCAAGAACCTCTCTCAACTCAGTTTCCTCTTTTTTTAAAAAATATTTTTATTGATAGAGAGAGGAAGGGAGAGGAATAGAGAGTTAGAAACATCGATGAGAGAGAGACATCGATCAGCTGCCTCCTGCACACCTCCTACTGAGGATGTGCCCGCAACCAAGGTACGCACCCTTGACCAGAATTGAGCCTGAGATCTCCCAGTCCGCAGGCTGATGCTCTATCCACTGAGCCAAACCAGTTTCAGCTTGGTTTCCTCTTTATAAAAAGAAGTTTGTGGTGCCTAGATCCCAGGATGCCTGAGGTAATTATGCAGGAAGAGTCATCCAGTAGGAACCCAGTAAGTATTAGTTGAAAATAAATCTAGAACACAATCATCAGAGTCCACGTAAAATCGGGTTTCTTTTCCTTATTTGGACCTTCAACACGAAATAAATCTATCCTCAGTGAGTCCACTTATATCTGGGTTTCCCATCCTCTCAGCACTGCTGACGTTTGGGGCTGGAGAATTCTATAATGTGAAGGGCTGCCCTCTGCACTGTGGGGTGTTTAGCAGCCAGCATCCCTGGCCTGCACCTACTAAATGCCAGGAGCACCCCCTTCCCAGCTGAACAATCATACCAGTATGTTTCTTGGGGGAGGGGGGTTAAACTGCTCCCAGTTAAGAACCATTGCTTGATAACCTCATGGAATACTAAGGGGTCTAAATGCAAAAACCACTCTCTGCAGCTTGAAGGCTGCACATTAAACACACTGAGATAGCGTGACCAGAAGGATCAGAAATCTGCCTTTCTCTGATGTTTATGATATGACCCCTCCATAAAACAGACAAGCCACCTTGTGCCCTTGGACTCATAACTGGGTTTAGATCTCAGCATGCTCCAGAGGCATAAACAAAGCCTGACAACAAGGAGATGATTTATGCTCAAAAAGAATTGCAAGATTTGGCCTATCTATAGCTACAGAAACCTGGGGAATGTACACAAAAATAGATTCTAATGCTGTTTGACTAAGGAATATGGAATATAACACAAGGCTGGCCCTAATTTATCAATCAGTATGCATTGATGAGCGATTCCAGATTTAATATGTTTAATGTAGACAGAAGTGGTTCTGTTTACTTGGTTCGTTGGCTGACCGATTGTAATGTCCTTGAAAGTAGGAATTTTTCTGTCTTGTTCACTGCTGTCACCTAGAAAGCATCTGGCACACAGTAGGTGCACAATGAATATGTGTTAAATCAATGACTGGACCATATATGCTTGTTGTTGAGTGAGCCAGTTCATGTCTCCCTCATGGTCTCTCCTCTTCTGGAATACCTTCAAGTCCCAGTTTTGCATCCGAGATCTGACCACACACAGATCAAGTCTTGGTTATGATAAGCACCTCTATCAAGTCCATGTGACAAGCAGGGACAACTGCCCCAGGGAAGTAGTTTCCAAACAGGATGATGTTCCAAACCAGTGTGGGGAGCTCTGAAAGAGCACAGATGCCTGGGCACAGCCTCCTGATATTCCGATTCTCTAGATGGGGGTGGGATCCAGGAATCTATAAAAGAGCCCGGGCAGTTGTGTGTGCTCTTCTCTGTCCCATCCATCTTCCATCCTTTCCCTTCTCCAGGAACATCAGTGGGATCCCGGTTCTTCCCCAGAACTAGAGTCTAAAAAGAACCAAGAGTAGAGTATGTGGGAACACAGGAGACTGCGGAGGGGAATAGAATATTCCTCTTAAATGTCGGGGCCTGACTAGACTGACTAAATGTCCCCACGAGATATCCAGCCATTGTGCCCACTGAGACATCTCCTGACCCATATTATTTTTGCCCCAAGGATGCAAGGTAAAAGCTGCCAACAGCACTTGGGGGTGTGAGAGCCATGCCAAGGTTCCAAGAGCTTCCTTTGCCGAGCAACACTGGGTCCTAAGAGCACAGCTCTCCGCGGCATGGCATCCTCACAAACCCGCAGAAAAGGTCCTTTGATATAAATCTCCCAGGATCAAAGTAAAGTGTGAAGATGTCCCTGTGAAATAAGCTCTGTCCCTAAGGTCATCATCAGAGCTGGGAATGACCCCTGTGGGAGGGCACTGACCTTCGGCGTTTGCTCTGCTGTGTGTTCAAACCTCAGCAGCGGGGTAACCCTGCCACCCAAATGCCACGGGAGAGGGAAGCTGGGAGGCTCGGTGTCAGATGTGGGCTAACTGACAGAAAAGTACAGGCTGAGGAGCTGATTACAGAAGCCTCTGAAAAGGTACACCACGTTAAAACTGAAATTCTTAACTCAGGACCATTACCAAGTCAGCGTCAGACAAGCCTCTGTTTTCACTGCTGTGAGGGAGCCTGGGCTGTGCAGCCAGGGGGACGGGGCTCTGGGCCTGGTTACAGAAGTCCCAGGGTAAGGACGCCACACAGCCAGGTCGTACAGCAGTGGGGGCGCTGGGGGTGCGTGTGGCAGAGGGGAATGGGAAAGCAACGCATACGCGCACACAAAAAAACAAATAATTTAGGCTGAACTCCCAGGTTTCTGACAGTCAAGCTGCTATGTGAAAAGGAAGAGGTAGGAATTCATACATAATATCAGCAATAAAATAACATTCTGTTTTAGAAACCAATCCACAGGAAGACAAGCCATAGTCTTTTATAAAGACAAGTAGATCTCATACGTGAATGAAAACCTAGTCCATTACTCTTTTTTTTTTCCTGCTTAAGACAAAATCAAGAAGAGAAGCTTTCAGTGATATAATGAAACTCCTGGAAATTACTATCATAACACCCTTGACGATCTTGAAGTAGGGAAGATATTGAAACATGAGAAATTGTGCTTGAGAAACCCAGTAAGTGCAAAATAATCCTAAACTCGATCATAGCTGTCAATAAGAAAGCAACAAGCAAAATTCTCCACAGGCTTAACACCAGAGGCGCTAAGAGTTTTGCAATTCTGAACCAGAGAGGGGTAATTTTTATATACGATGCTGTCAGAGGTTACAAAGATAAGCACACCTGTGTAAAAAAAAAAAAAAAAAAGCATCCAGGACAGGTCAATACTCATCATTCTTTCTTTCCGATGTTTAACCATGAAGTATTCGTAGCGTGTCTATTTATTAAAATAGAAGAGTTAATGTGATGTATCATTTGCTATAATTCCTAGGGGAAATGTCCCATATTCTGCCAGACACCACTCTCTCATCATTTCAAGATTTCTGTCCTCCCAGAAGAGTTCTGAATCCAACCAATTAGGACTATGACTTTGGATAACCAGGATTCCCAGCACATGAGATGACGATGCAGTAAAAGCTTTGGACCCTGGAACCCTTTACTGCCTTCACTTTAGCAGCTTCAGGTCCCCGCCCTCCCCTCGCCCCCTGGGATGTGCCTAATATGTTATCGTGGATTTTAAGTCTACATATTCTACTTAGATCCCAAGACATTTTTATTATTTTCTACATCAGTATTCATTTACACTTGTCACTTCTGTTGCTCTTCATTTCTTATTTTTGTGTTTCTAATGAGATTTTTGCTTGCCTAAAGAATTCCCTTTAGAATTTCTGTAGTCAAGGTCTGCAATTGACAAAATATTTGTTTTGAGTTATTCAAAAATGTTTTTATTTCACATTGACTTTTGAAAGACAATTTCACAAGACAGAGAAATCTAGCTTGGTCTTTCTTTTCTTTCAACACTTTACAAATATCATTCTATTGTAATCTGAATCCCATCGTATTTGTTGAGATGTTACTTGTCTTGTGTTAGTTTTGTCCCTTTGAGAGTCAGTGTCTTATCTTTCCCTCTGGATGCTTTCAAGGGTTTTCTCTTTGTCATTTGGTTTTGTTTTGTTTTCAATTGTACTTTGAATGTATTCAGACTGAGAATCACAGAGCTTGCACACAGAATATTTCTAAAATCACTCCACTTCTCTCCATCTCCTCCACCATTACCGTATCATCTCTTATCTAGTTATTGATCTATTATCATCCATCCTTTTCTGTTTGAATCTGTTACCTAGAAGCAACCACAGAGATGTTCTCATAACACCAAGTATGAGTTTTTATTGCTGCAAAACAAATTGCCACAGATTGAGTGACTTAAAACAACACAGTTTATCATTTCAGTTTTTATGAGTCAGAAGTCCAGACTCAGCTCAGTTATGTCCTCTGCTCAGGGCTCTTCAGGCTGCAATCAGGTTGTCAGCTGGGCTATATTTTCATCTGAAGGCTTGCCTGGGGGAGAGTTTTCTTCCAGGATATACAAGTTGTTGGTGGAATCCATTTCCTCACAGCTGTGTAAGGAAAGGCTCCAGTTTTTTGCTGGCTGTTCACTGGAAGCTGCCCTCTGATCCTAGAGGTCTCACTCTGTTCCTTGCCATGTGAACTTGCTCAAATGTCTGCTCACTTCATCAAGCTAGCAAGGATATTTCTTGCTCTAATCTGTTACAATGGGGTCTCGTATGATATTACCATAAGAGTGAAATTCCACCATCTTTTCCATATTCTATGGGCTAGAAGCAAGTCACAAGTTCTACCCTTACTTAAGGAGAGTGGATTCTATAGGGTATAATAGCAAGAGGCAGAGATTACCTTAAATGTGTGCTTATCGCAAATTATACTACATCCCCTCCCCCAGATTAAAACACTTCAATAGCCTTCCATTGCTGTTAGGGAAAAACAAATTCCTAGGATGACTCATAAAGACCCACCTGGATGGAGATATAGATAAGATTAAAAATGGCAGCAGAGTAGGTGGATGCTGCATGGACATGCTTCCAGGAACAAACTGGAATTACAACTGAAATTCGGAAAGGTTTCCTGAATAATCAACAGAAAACTCACAGGAGAGAACCCTGATACTCAAGGACCGAAGGGGGAGACCCCATAGAGACTGATCATCTTTCTTGAATAATTGATATTATTGCATGTAGCATTATTATATTCTTCTTGAAATATTAATGTTTATTGCATGTAACATTATGTTTAAAATCATTTTTGTTGAAATAAAAAAATAATTAAATTAAAATTTTTAAAAATGACCCACCTGATCTAACCCCTAGCTCTCTATCTTCATCTCATGCTCTGCCATCCCTTATTATCTATAGTGCAGCTCTTTCTGCTTGTCCTATTCCTTCTTATCCAGGGCCTTGGCACAGGCAGCTTCTCCATCATACATTTGTACGTAGGTAATGCCTATTCATTCTTAAAGTTTCAATTTAAGCTTAATCTCCTTTAGAAAGCTTATCTGGCATTCCTAAGCAAAAAAAAAAAAATCCTTTTACTTACATATTCCCAAATACATCTCCTTGGTAATTTCAGACAGAGCATCCACTTATTTATGTGATGGTTTTCATTTCAGCCTGTCTCCTTCACTGACTCAGCTCCATATGTCTGACTTGGTTCCATGTATCCTCAGGCACACTGTCTGGTACACAGGGGACCCTCAGCATATATTTGTTTTTGCTGAATAATTGTTCACCAGATGAACTCAAGTTTTTACCAGCTCTGCAGTAGGTAGGTGCAACTATTAATAAATTGGTGTTTTTACTCATAATTATCTATTGTTTCCTATATTGCTTCCACAGGAACCTAAAAGAAAGAAGGAGTAATTGTGAGGGGAAATAGTTAAGCATTTCTGGGATGAAAACATGACCTCTAAAATTATCAAGGTTATGCTAAAATTATTTTTACCATTCGTAAACACACCTGAGTTAATAATATATATTAAAGGATGCATACCAAACAATAGACATTGGGCTGACAACTTTAGGAAATCTTAATTAACCCTCTCCTATGAAGTGGCCACTATTATCCCAAGAAATGTGAGTCAGAGGATTTAAATGACTAACCTTAAGGCAAGCAGGTGACAAGTGATGGCATGAGGATTTGAACACAGGCAGAATAACCCTAGTGTCTGCCCTTAATGGTTTTACAGTCAGTGCTTCTCAAATCCTCAATAGTAAAGGCTCAATTTGTTATTTTTAACTTTCAAGAAACTATGGAGCAATCCATTTGTAAAACACAATGAAAATATATTAATAATATAGAGTCCTTCTTTTAGATTTAACAAATATAAAATTACTCTGTCAAATTAATGTAAAAGTTTCTAAAAGCATATTCTCAATTTTTATGCTTCCTTAATTGAAGATCAGTAGCAACCATTTTGCAGGTCAGCACATGGGCTATTTCATCATTGGCTATGAATTCTGTTTTATGCATGAAACCTTCCAGCATGTCCTTGAGGCTTTAGTAGCAGATATATTTTTCTACAAAAAAAGATTCTAGTCCAAGCTCTTTCCCAGCCAGCTGGTTCTTCATGATAAAGCCAAAATCAAACAAAAGCTAAGAAGCAACTGTTTCTTGCTAGATGAATTTTCCCAAAGCTGAGGTTTGATCATGCTGTTCTCATGATCAAGGTCTTTGATAGCATTAATTAACTTCAAAATTTTCCTACCTTCCTTATTGAACTTGAAAGGCACCCTATAATTTGGTCCAACCAACTTTTCCAAACCTACTTTCTATTTAGCTTATTATGTAGTAAATGTTTGGGTTCTCCTAGAATTCATATATTGAACCTTAATCCCTAATGTGATGGCATTTGGAGGCGAGGCCTTTGGGAGGCAATTATGTGTAGACTAGGGGCCCAGTGTATGAAATCCGTGCACTGGGGATGGGTGGTCCCTCAACCCAATCTGCCCCCTCTGACATACTGGGAACCCTCAGGGGATATCCAACTGATGGCTCACCCCTAGCCTGCCCAAGGCCTAAAGCCTCTGGCTGCCCCACCCTCCTGCTAATCATTGATCTGGCAAGGCTTTAAGCCTTGGGCACCCAGTCATTGCCCTACTCAGCTCAGCCCCAGCTGCCTGTGACCACCCGGACCTGGGGGCTGGGTGCTGGCTGCCACCACCATTACATCTCCACCCTCGAGGCCCAGCGCTCATGCCACTTGGCCCTGCCCCCACTCCTGATTGGCTGGTAGCATAGCCAATCAGGAGCAAAGGTACAGTCAAATTTGCATGTTTCTCCTTTATTATATAGGATGAGATCATGAGGGTGGAGCTACCAAGATGGGACTAGGCCCTTACAGTAAACTTGTACCCTGTGCACGAATCCGTGTGCAAATAGCTTGCTGCCGCTTGCCTCAACTGGCCAGCCACCCACCACCACTGGTAGCTCTCTGGTGCTCATAGCTCACACTGCCCCGCCCTCCTAGAGCTCCCCCCAACCCTAGCCCCCTAATAGCTTGCTGCCCTGCCCCTCCTGTAGCTTGCTGCCCCCACCCTCCTGCTGATCATTGATCTGGTCATTAAAAGATTGGTCGTTACGTCTCAGGGCATAACAGATAATTAGTATATTCCTCTTTTATTATAGAGATGCCATTATAAGAAGAGGAAGTTCTTTCTCTCCCTCACTTCATCTCTCCCTCTCTCTCTTTCCAGGAGCGCACACTGAGGAGAAGCCATGTGAGCAAGAAGGCTGCTGTCCACAAGACAGAAAGAAAGCTCTCATCAGCAACAGACTCTGGTGGCATCTTTTGGCACTTTGATCTTGGACTTCCCAATTTCCAGAACCATGAGTAATAAATTTTTGCTTTGTAAACTATGCAATTTATGGTATTTTTTTTATAGCAGCTCCAGCTGAATTAGACACACTCCCTTAAATTCCAGGCTCTCCTGGGCATCTTGATGTTCTTCACCCACAAACTGGATTTTTTTCATTTGGGTGCCTTTACTCATTCCCTTCTCCACCAACTTGTGTCCATGTCTTAAGAATTTTTCTATTACACTCATACAAACCTGTATTAATCTTTAAAAACTGAAGTATGCAAACTGTGAGAATGCTTAGAAATGCATAAGTGAAGTAACTGCGATTGAAAAAAAGCACATAAATATTATATTCTCCATGAATATCACCACCATTAAAGCATATGATATAGAAATAAAAGTAAAAATATCCTGTCATTAGATATTCAAATGGGGGTTTTACATTTTACATGAAATCCTGTTTTTTTTTTCCCACTTGTTAAACACATAATAAAAATGTTTAGAATTAACAGCAATAAATCCTATTCACTTTTAGTGGCCAACATCAAATATTATCTAGGGCCCATTAAACCCCAGAGCCCTCTTGTGTCTTCAGCAGCCATGTACTGTATCAATTTTTCTTCCTGGAGACCCAGTAGTCCCCAAATAAAGGCCCTCACTTTATTTTAACCCTGTCTACTTCTCAGGATAAAGAGGGTATACCAAATGCAATATAAAAATGATGTCTTTCCACTGCCTCCAGTTCCACAAAACCAAGGAGTTTCTTTTTTTGTTTTGTTTTGCTTGTTTGTTTTAAATCCTCACCTGAGGATATTTTTCAATTGATTTTTAGGGAGAGTGGAAGAGAAAGGAAAGACAGAGAGAAACATCGATGTGAGAGAAACACATCAATTGGCTGACTCCTGCATGAGCCCTGATCAGGGCCCAGGCTGGGGAAGAGCTTGCAACCAAGGTACATGCCCGTGACCAGAAAGGAACCTGGGACCCTGTGGTCCACAGGCTGGCACTCTATCTACTGAGCCAAAGCAGCTAGGTCAGGAGTTTCTTTTTTAAAGCTATTTATTAGTGGTCCCTACAGGAAACCTATGGTGAATTTTAGAAAGTTTAAGGAAATTCAAAATATTCTACTAGTGTTTATGTCTGGCCCATACTTAGTGGTGCACAGGCACCACCTCATACTGGCCAGGAAAGTCACCTCTGGGCACTTCTTCCCCAACTGCATATTCAGTGACATCAGCCAACCAAAATCACTCACGCATGGACATGAACAAATGCCACAATAAGGACTCCTCCTCCACCCCTAGAAAGCCAATGCTAAGCATCTGCCAGCAGACTACTGTCTATATTGAGATATAAACGGGGCTGGGTTGGCTGCCCTGAGTGACCAGCAAGCTAAACTCCTCCACTGCTTGCTAGGAAACACTTGCCTTCAATAAATTCTACCAGTTCCTTTTTCTTGGCACTCCACTGTCATTGAGTTTGTACCTCTCATAGTCTTGATCCCACATTATCTCATCCTGGGTATTACTGATATATTTTCCTGGCAGATTAATACGTGTTACTAAATCAAAAGCTCAGTCCATTCTGCTTTATCTCCCCCACCAACTTAGACTTGTGCTTTGCATGCAGCACACATTTAATAACATTTGTTGAATAAATTAGCCGCAAGTGAAATTAGCTTCTGGATAAGCTCCAAATTGAAGGTGGAAGAAATGTTAGTGCTCTCCAGAGATAAGGCAGTCACTCAAAATGTGTCTTAGCTGTCACGTTTGAAAAAGATGCCAGGTGCCAAGTAGGGTGTGTTAATTCAAATGATATTGGACCTCAAGTATTCCAAAATGTGACAGACAAGAGCTAGACATCGTATCAAGAGAGCAAAAGAAGAAAGAATAGAGGCTAAAAGCCTAAATAAAATGAGCCTATTTGGAAATGCAGCCCAAATTAAGAACCAAAGTAAGTGATGAAATGAGAAGGGAAAAAAAAAACAAAACCTCAAAATATCCTCTAAATGCAATGGCTTATTATTGTTATTCTTTTCAATTTGGTTTACTGATGGACTTAGTGATTATTGATAATGTCATTAAGAATATTCAGGAAAATAAAGAGGCACATTTTGGGAAAATAATCTAAAACAAAAATAAAACCAAACCAAAACTAAGAGAGGCAATGACAAATGCTAAATACAATCTCAAATGAAGAAATGAAACATATTATTCTTAAATTAACATGAACTTAAGGACAATATTTCACTCTGGGACCAATTACCGCAAGGAAGGAGCTAGGAAATGGAAGTAATTAACAATCTTTTAGAGATCAAAATTTTAAAAAGTGTGGAAGGGACATGAATACAGTTAGATGAGATTTACATGCACCAAGAAGGTTTCCAAAGAAGGGCTGGAGAACAAAGAAGGACTTTGAATGCAGAAAATGAGAATGTAAGGAGAATAAAAAACAGTATTCAAAAGTTCACAAAGTCCTTAAACTATGACCACTTACTGACCAATCCCTGATACTGTTCCCATACAACAGAAAGTTCCTAGAGAGCAGCGAACATGTCTTGTCCATCCTGGACTTGCCCTTAGTGTCTGTGACAATGCCCTACACACAATATACATATAATAAACCCTGGGTCACACTGTCAGTGCCTCCCTGACCCTCTATTTCTATGGATTTACCCTTGTATACACCTCTCCCTTCACTTGGAATAGGTAAAATAGGGAGAACAGACCTTTTTTAAAAAAAAATTATTTTATCTTTAACATCACCATTTATCCCCTCTGTGCTCTCTTCAACCTCCACCCATCCCCCTCCACCCCCACAATCACCACACCGTTGTCCATGTCCATGAGTACTTTATTATTATTATTATTATATTATTATTATTATTATTGTCTAATTTTTTTCTTGTTTTTGCTCAATCCCTCTGCCCCTCATCTCCTCCCCCAAGCTACCTGCCAGCTCTTTATCTATGAATCTGTCTCTATTTCGCTTGCTAGTTTGGTTTATTCATTAAATTCCACATATGAGCAAAATCATATGGTACTTGTCTTTCTCTAACTGGCTTATTTCAGAACAGATTATTTGAAATAATTTTTCCCATCTTTCCATCCAGCCTATCTTCTCTTTAAAAATGGTCAATGCTGTCTGGTTGGTGTATCGACCTATGAACCAGGAAGTTGTGGTTTGATTCCAGTCAGGGCACATCCCCGGGTTGTGAGCACAGTGCTCAGTAGGGGGCATTTAGGAGGCAGATGACTAATGATTCTCTCTCATCGTTGATGTTTCTATATTTCTCTCCATTTCCCTTCCTCTCTGAAATCACTAAAGGTATATTTTTAAGAAAATGTTTAATGCTCATCTTCTCTGAATATATTTATCTACTATTCTGAGAACCTACATTAAAGAGAAAATGTTTGCTTGTGTCTAAACCAATCACTACACACACAAACAGACAAAAAAAAAAAAATGAACACCCCTGTAGAGCCTAAAATCTCTTAAGGGCTCAGACATTCATAATACCAATATTGCAATGTGTGCCAAATGAAGTTGACTAACTGAAAAAAAATATATATATATATGGCCCACGTTTCCCTAGCTCCCTGATCCTTTTTATGCTTCCATATTGTTCAGATTCTTTCTCTTTACTTTCTTCAAATCCACTTTTCTCTCAAGGTGTAATTGTGGGTAACCTTGGAGTTTCCATCCCAGGCCACCTGCTCTTTGCTGTTCAATGTCTCAGTAACCTCATTAATGCCCATATCTAATGGCAAACTATAAAAATGATTCCCAAAGCTACAGCCCAACTCTGACAATTCACCCTCATTGAAGTTTCATTTATGCAGGTACCTACAGGGAATCTTCTCAGCTGTCTCTAAAACGCACAGGCTCTTACAAGCTGAAATCCAAATTGATCTTCTCAAAACAACCTTTTCAAAGGGTCCATTATTACCAGACTAACAATATTCTCAGGCTTCAGGTTTCAACCACTTGGACACACCTGGACATCTTCCTCTTTGCCCATAATCTATCCTATCTAATAAAAGAGTAATATGCAAATTGACCATACCTCCGATCAAGCCATGCCCACAGCCACACCCATCAGCCAATCAGGAGCAAATTATCGGATTGGGGCCAGCACCAGCAGTAGGTCTGAGCGGGGCAGATGCTGTCAGTGAGTGTGAGTAGTGGCTGCTGTCATGATTGCTACTCAGGAGCAGGATAACATTTCAGGCATTTGGCTACATTCATGTCTCCCCTTTTCAGGGTTCCCAGATACCTACAGAAATCCATAAAGCTTTGCCCTTATTCCATTGTACTAAGCTACAAAGATCTCTTAATGTATCACCCTGCTTAGGCAGACGGGCCAAATATTACAAGTTCCACAAAGGAACCTGTAACAAGTTCAATAAATGTTGGTTAAGTGACAAATTATGAAGGTCCTTACTTGTCTCTCAGCACTGAGGACCAGCGCTGTTGCCAAGGTCTCTTAACCAGGCTCCCATCTCCCCCAATCCCTCTCCACGCACCAGAGGCAGCATAGCTCTGTCTCTATCCTCTTAACCAGCTCTCTAAGGCCAAACTTTCACCCTGTTGTCTCTTTTTTCCCCACGATCTGTCCTCAGAATATCTTCCTACTTCCTCTTTACATCTCCCTGAGTTCACCCATGTTCCACTCAAACAGGACATTCTCTCATCCCTGCCTGAACATGCAATGCTCTCCACCTCGACTGGCCTTTCCCACTCTAACCACAGGCGCAAACCCTTCCCATCCTGCAGGCTTCGTCCACACACCACTCCCTTACCAGCACCTCAGCTAAGCATCTTCCTCCTCTGGGCCTCCATAGCACACTTCTGTGGTTTTGGTGTCTTTCTCTGACTATGGCATTCCTTTCAAGACAACTAACACTCTATGTGCACAGCTATTTCTATCACTACTATCAGCCTCTTAAAGCTAGGATCCTTGTGGAATTCATCTATATCATCTGGAACACCTCAATGACTTGGTATCAGTAGACATTCGATAAATATTTCCACAATGAATAAGGGGTTTTAGTTAAGACTCGCTTGCTTTTGTGAGGTATTCACTGTTAGCTTGCTGGGTGATGGTGTACAGGAGGTTCACCCACAGAGGGCACATCATTCACCAGCTTCCCTTCGGCAGATGTTGCCCATTGCGGAGCAGCATGCTGCCCTGTGCAGCACAACTGCCAAACAGAAGGTTCTCTTGGCAGGAATGTTGGCCCACACTGAACCAGCTTCTCCACTGGCAAAAGAGCCTTCTCTGAACTAGCTTGTGCCACCTCCACAAGCCTTCTGCCACCCAAACAGATGGGCATAAACCTAAGTATGCCAGACAGCAGAACTGCACATGAGGTTGGAGCTCCCAATGAAAAATGTCTCTTGTACATGGTGATATCCGCCCCCCTTCCCGGTCAAAACAATAAATCTCACTGCTGTGTTATGGGAGGTGCTGCAAAGGAATTACCCTCATATTCTAATGCTGGAATTCATTCCACAGTGTCAGACCTGGAGGTGGGAGTGAGGATCAGAAAGAGCAGAAAGGAACATTGTGTCTCCCTTTAAAGGAACTCTTGGAACTGGAGAGAGATGCTTTCTCCTTCGAGGTGGAGTTCAGATTTAAGGCCAGCAGCTAAATCTAGAACCTGAGGTCAAGGCTACCAGGGAGGCATCAGGATAGCAAACACTTGTCTCAGGGACCTGTATGCCTCCACACACCGGGGTGAATAAAAGTTTAAAGTCTTCCCGTCTGAGCCAAAAAAAAATCTATACACCGTGTTCCAACAGCACAAGTTCCGGAGCGAAGAATGCCTCAACATCCCGCTTTATTGATAACCCGGCTGCAGAAATATCCGAGCCCAGGCTGAAAACCTTTATTGACTCAGGAGTTATCTTAATCGTCTGATGGCCTGAGACGCCTAGACAACACAGACAGCTAGACAACAATGTGGCCTTTGAAGAACATTACAATTTTAAAAGCCTGCCATTGACAAAGAAATAATACCACCTACAACTCTAAACCACTTTAATTCTGGTCTTTTTTTGTGACGCTAGAGACAGACAGGAACCGCATTGATCTACTTGGTCGGTAGACTTCACAAGTAATATTATCTGCTGGGATTTGTGTTTTTGCTTTTACTTTCCAAACTCTAATGTGCCCATGACTCATTTGGAACAGACGACGTGCAGCTTGAACTTCCCTGTCGATCACCTACAGAATGAGTCCAACAGCTACAGGGCCACAGGGAAACCACATAATGCAGAACAGATAACCTGGCAAAGCAACTATCTAATGGTCAGCAGGTGGCCCAGTGGCTGGGCCAATATGCTGCCCAGTCCTGGAAGGTGATCAATCTCAGCAATGGGCTATGAATGTTCATTCGGGGATGTAACATTTGGAAGCTGAGAGTTTTTAAAGACATCAAGCTTTGCTGGTCACTCTAGGGGTGTCAGGTGCTTCTCTGTGGTAAAGTCCATCCAGTCTCTTTATCATCTGCCTGTTAAAAGTCCTCCTTGTTTCCAGACAGCTCCAGACAGGAGCTTGACTAAGGATTAAGTATCCATCATGAATTTGGCTCAAAGACATTAAAAAAGAATAAGAGGGAAGTTTAAATGACTGCTATAGAGGGGATACTTCGCTGTGACACTCAGAATGTTGAGATTATTAAACAATGAAAGGTAAAATATAACTCTAGGGTACACCACCAGTAAAAGTGGAGCTCTTTTTCTGTAAGGGAAAGGTGAATTTCTTAATAATGAGTCAAGCCCTAGCTTCAGATGTTTTACATAAAAGATGTTTAGAACTTAACCTCTAATTTTATTTACTGACTAGAAGCCTGGTGCATGAAATTCATGCATGGGTAGGGTCCCTAGGCCTAGCCAGCAATCAGGGTCAATCTGTAGGGCAACCAGCCAGGCCATCAGGGGGTCCCCACTGGCACCCATCTTGGCTGGCCTGGCACCACCTGTTCACCAGTCCCACCCCTGCTGCCCTCGCCAGTCACCTCTCTCTGCAGGTGACTGGCAGGGCAATCGGTGGGCCCCCATCTCTGGCTCCCACTTTGGTTGGCCTGGGGCCTGCAAGCTGAGGGTAGCTCCTGCATTGAGTGTCTGCCCCCTGGTGGTCAGTGTGCATCATAGTGACTGCCTTTTGGTCCATTTGCACTTTAAGCTTTTATTATATAGAATATGCATGAATTTCTAGAGCATCAAAAGCATTTAGGACCTACTGGTTTTTCAGTTAGAATTAGTTTAAGATTTTGACTTTAGCATCTTTGGATGAGTTCATTATAGATCATAAGTGTGTCCAAACTCATCTTCGCTGCCCAGAATTTCTTTCGTCCTCTACTCTTTCCGGCAGGAAGTCACTACAAAGTTCATTTGTCTGGTAGCAGGAAGAATGGCCAACTCCTGGCATGTACAAATTGAAGAATCTGTAATTTGCTTCTCATTTCACTTGAAGGTCACTAAATTTAATACTGTGATTGAATCCCAGGGCCTTCCATAAATCTCCAGGAAACTGTGAGTCCTAAAATGACAGATAATTTGGAGGTGGGATATGTTGACCTGTGCACACATGTTAAACAATTATAAATTGTTTCCTTTCATCTGTCTTGAATGTAATCAATAGCAAGATTCCAGAATATAAATCCTCTCTGAAATGAGAGCCAAGAAATACCCAATGAGGGCTGGTGGGTTCGTCCACAGCACTGGTGTCCCTGTATGGCTTCTGAATATGACAAATGACAGTGATTTTCAGCCTTGGCTTGATCTGAAATGGTGGCTTCTATCTATCTCTGAATTCCTCCTTGCCAGGAATAACAAAACAAATGTCTCATTTATCCCCTTGTTATCATTCCTATTCAATAAATGAGGACACTTCTCCCAGGTAATCTTCTCAAAGTTTTCCAGCTGTGCTAGTTAGTACAGAAAATGTCTTGGCACTGGGAAGTACATGATAAAAATTATTCTTCTACTTTGAGCTTGGGAAGGAAGGTAGGACATTTGGGACAAAGTAGTTTTGCCTTCGCCTCTTCTAGTCCATATAATCTTTGATATCCAAGAATGAAAATTGGTTTTGTCCTTGGACATAGGTGAAGCCATTGGAGGTCTCTAGGTCCCCTAACTGGGGATAACTAGGGCTGCACCTGCAGGAATGTAGCTGTTGGAATAAGAGTGGCCCCTGGAAAGATAAAACTTGGCATGGAAATGTTTTTGAGGGATAAGAACTGAGGCAGAGTGACCCATCAATGAGGGTCACCTTTGGAAAAAGCACATTTGAGATGATGAGATCAAAGTTACTGACATGTATTGAACCCCAAAAGATGGAAATTCCTCAAATGCATTATAGACTAATTGCAATCCTTATCAATGTACCAGCAGGTTAATATGTATGTGTACAGGTGTGAAAATTGACAAGCTGATTCTAAAAAGTAGATGAAAATGCAAAGGCCCAAGAGTATCAAGACTTTGATGGATAAGAAGGTGCTAACACTTATTCTACCAGGTATCAAGCCTTGTTATAAATCTGCTGCAATGAAGACACATCAATATTGGCACAGATATGGCCAAATTGACAAATGGAACAGAATATATAGCCTAAAAACATATATGCATGCTTATGTGAATATCAGATACTAGTAAATGGCAGGGATGGCATTACAAATGCCATGAGTGGGAGAGAATGGAGTTGAAAGAAACTGCAGAGGTGAATAGATAACCATAGGGGAAAATGAAATTGAACACTTGCCTCACACCACAAACAGAAATAAATTCCAGTTTAATTTAAATGCTAAATGCCAATACCAAAAATACAAAACTTTTAGATGATGATATATATATATATATATATATATATATATATATATATATTCCTAATACGAAAATAGACCGAACAGCGGAACTGACCAACCAAACAGCTGGTCACTATGCCGTTCACTGACCACCAGGGGGTGCATGTGGAACATGGCAGGTATCAACAGCAGGCAGTAGAGAGCAGAACATGGCAGGCATTGGCTGAAGCAGGATGGTGGAGCAGGTGAGCCAGGGTACCAGACCAAGGTAGGGTGCTGGTTGCTGTCATTGGGGCAAGCCTCTGGTAGTTACTGGAAATTCCATACTCCCACATGCTGTTGTCCCACCAGGCGCTCACACCCGCTGCCAGCGCCTGTACCTGCGGCAAGCACCAGCCCCACTCACACCCACTGCCAGTGCTGGAGTCACTCACATCTGTAGCCTGCACTGGAGCTGCCACTCTCACCCACTGCCAGTGCCCAGCGCCGGCCCCAATCTCTCAGTGCCATCAGCCTTTAAGGGCTTCTCCACCTCCCTTGCTCCTGAGGGGCAATCAGGGCAGCAGCCATTGCTTGCACCCACTGACCAGCCCACCTCACACCCACTGCTGGTGCCGGTCCCGTTAGCTGTGTGCATGGGAGGGGTGGCAGAGGGAGGGGGCTGCCTGCAGACAGGGGACTGGAGGCATGGTGGGAGGGGCCAGGCAGGGCATGGAGAATGGGCTGAGACCCACCCCTGTGCCCACCACAGCCTTGCAGCCCACAGTTCCTTTCAGCATGCACGAACTCGTGCACTGGGCCCCTACTATGAGAATAACTTCAGTAGTGCATTAGGCTGCTCAGTCTGCCATAACAAAATACCTTATTTCAGGCAGCTCGAACGACAGACATTTCCTTCCTCCCAGTTCTGGAGGCTAAAAGTCCAGCAAGCAGGTTTCCTTGGAGACCTCTCTCTTTAGCTTATTAAACAACAGTTTCATGGGCTCATATTAATTAATTTGGCTTATATTAAACAACAGTTCATATAGATCTTATGCACTTTCTGTAAGCTGTTATATTTCAAAATAATACAAAAAAATGATTTACAAAAGAGAATGTCTCTAGGACGTCTTGGACCTCAAAAGTGAAAGTAAGAATTGGTAAGTAGCAGGTAAGCTGTAAGCAATCTTGTGCAATTGGGTGTGTGAGTGGGGTTGACTCCTATTTCTCATGTCCTCATCACCAAGAGGCAGGAGGGTTTAATAACTGTGTTTAAGATGTCAGATGCGGGAACAATAATAGTCTTTCCTTTAACCATTTTTTACTAAATCCCTCCCAACTCAAGAACCTATTCATTATAATGGTCTTTTCCTGTCTATCAGGGACAATTAAGCCCCCATCTACCAGCAGCTGGGGTCTTATGTCAGCCACTTCCCTGGGCCCCAAAAAAGTACCTCCACTCGTATGTAACCTGGGCTGGAAACAACATGGTCAAGAAGTCAAGAAAACAAGCCATGGAGGAAATCAAACAAAAGCAAAGATACTGAATGGTGGGAGAGATGATAGTCTGTAGAAAGAAAAAGCTTACAGAATTGAAAAGAACCACAGGACTTTCTGCCAGCTGGTAGATGTACTTCCATTTAAAAACCACATTTTGTTTTTCATGGAGTGAGTTCATCCCCATTTAAGAACTGAAAATTCAGCATTCTTTATAAGGTACTTTTTTTTAGGTTGATGTAAGTGCCCCAGATGATTTTGCTTATACTGTCTCATTGATTATTGCATTCGACTCCCTGCAAGCCCTAGATCCGTCACAATCTGACTGACTGGGGAGTGTCCATTGTTTGGGTTTCAAAGCGCTTTTGGTCTGAATCACACACACAAGCAAAGTAATGTTGAGAGACCGGATAAAAGCCGCCCATTAGAAACCTCAGTTGCTGATGATTTCTTCTACAAAACTGAATATATTACTCCAGCTATTGTCAACAAACATGCCCAACAACACTTTGCTCACCATCCGGCAACAGCCCCTGAGTTCCGGAGCGAGTGGGCTCGAGTCTGAGTCATGATTATAACTGCTAGGACCATAACTCTTACCTCTCTCAGGATTCAGTGAAAAACTGAACAAATAAAAATGGATTGAAAACATCAGTGTAAAGGTGCTAAAAGTACCGTGTGCACTGTCGTAAAATATGTCAACTATCCCATCGTGTACTGCCCCAAAAGTCTAATATCTTATCTGACAGGTTGTAAACTTCCAGAGACCTGAGCTAGGGAGAGTGGGGGCGGGGGGGGAGAGAGAGAGAGAGAGAGAGAGAGAGAGAGCAAGAGAGTGAGAGAGCAACGGAGTGAGAGGGAAGGAAGGGAGAGAACATGTGTGCATGTGTGTATATGTGTGCAGACAAGTGTGCCTGAGTGTGTTTTAAGTTTTAAGTGAAAGGAAATGCATGAAGGAGAGAGCATGACCTAACTGCCCATTGACTAAAGAAACAAACACTCAGTGGAACCTTTGAACAATCAGGTGCCAAAGCTGGTTATTATGGGAAAAGCTGTCACTACCCTCTGTAGGAAAGACACCGCCCCATCGCAGCAACCCACTGTCCAGACCGCCCTCCTTAACTTCTAGCGGGTGCTGCCTCTCACCACGGGGGCTTGTCATCACCAGTCCCCACTCACTTCACATCTCCTCCATGCCAGATGATGGCCCGACCCTGCAAACCAACCCCCCCCCCCACCAACAAACACACACATACCTCCCCTGGGGCCCGAGCCCTTCTGAAACTTTCTGAGGCATCAAATAACAAGCCAGAAAAAAAAATAATATAATAGAAAATAGCAAGCTAGGGAACCAGGACTAGGAGGCTCCCTTGAGAGCTCTGGTGCCTTGTGTTAGTCAGGTCTGCTGAGAATCCCACGTGCAAGGGATTTGTTGGGAGAGCGGGAGGAGGTGGGAAGAGGCTGAGACCTCCATACAGGTCTGATGCTGTGGAAGGGGACAGGGAAGGAAGACATGGGAAGTGGGGGGCAAGAGTCTCAGGCTGCAGGAAGAATGGTTTGGCCAACCCTATGGGAAAATGTTGAGCCAAAGTCACCCCTGGATGAATCCTCCATCGTGCTTCAATGTTCAGCCATGCCCAATCACCGGCTTGTGGCAGCCTGCAGAGAGGGTGGCCTCAAGGTGAATGTGAGGGTGGATAAGAGAGGGTAGCAGATGGGGCCATTGGTCAATTATACTCCCACAGCAGGAGAGAGATCTGACAGCTGTCTACTGGTCATCTAAAGATTAAAAGCCCATTTTTATTGCTTACCCCGTAGCCCAGCAGTCACTAACTGACTGTAACAGGAAGAATCTGGCAAAGACAGTTTTTTTGTTTCGTGTGTTTTTTTGCTGTTTATCTATTGTAAAAATACTCCATTCCAAACCCAAAAACTTGTGAGCTAGTTACCAGCATTTAAAAAATAAGAGATTTTACATGTTAAAAATCTGTATTTCCAGCTTTCCTTGAAATGAAATGCAAAGGGCTACCATTGCCTCATGTTGGCAGAAGAGCAATGTCCCAGCTTAGGTGTATTCCACTCTCCAGTTGGCCATAGTCTCCATTACTCCTGTATGCTTACCCAGCCCATGCCACTCCTTCCGTTACTGACTGTCCCCTCTGGTCATTTGAACTTGGGACTTGCCTGCGTTTGTGCCTGTGTCAGTGTTAGAATATAAGCCGAGGGCAATACTTTTCTCTGTTTGGATCACTGATATAAACCAATCATCTGGAGCAGTGCCAGGCACCTAATAACTGAGAAATAAGTATGCGTCCAGGGAAGTGGAGTATTATTGTCTGTGTTGGAAGACAATGTTTGGGTTGGTGGTGGCGAGAAAAGTTAACTTGTTTCAAAGTTTTGTCTGGGGCTAACCTTGTTCAACCCACACACAACCAAGTTGGCACCTAAGGAAGGAGACGGGACCAGACACAGAGGAACACACATGTTCTCAGGGAAGTGTGGGACCAACGGGCTGCAGAATGAAGCAGAAAGTCTGCCCTTGCATGCCCCACGCTCTCAGTTGGGGATTTCTTCTTCCCTGCCCAGACCTAGGAGGAGGGCGTGGGTTTGGACAGGGAAACAGCTCAGCCTGAAGCATTGCTACAAACACTCTCTGGGCCCTGTTCCAGGGCCACGGGCGTGCGGGGTCCTCAGTCCAGAGCTAACACACACTTAGGCGAAATGGAAAGAATCGAGCTCAGTGATGATGTGATGCGAGATCCTCAAATGGCATAAAAATGCGCGTGGACAAATGGTGCAAATCAAATGGAAAACTGCCTGCCAGAGGCAGGTCCCCCGTGGTGTCTCACCAGCTCTAAAAATGACTACCAGATGATGAAGGGGAGCAGGCCCCATGCAATCTGATTAGCAGGGAGGACTGGCAAATACATTAGGCACAAACAGGCCCCCTTCAAGACCATTTTACTTGCTAAAAACAAATACTATTAAGTTTAAAAAGTGAGTCCATCTTTCATCCCATTTCTCACTGTCATACATTTGCTGCACCCATTTCTAGCTAAAGGAGTAAAGAATGTATGTGCCTGAGACCCACTTTGCTGCTACTAAAAATCAAAGTTAGGTCTAGGCCTGACACAGGCAAAAACTAGAACCTTCCATTTGTGGGCAACTTGCTCTGTCGGCTTCATCTGTAGAAAAGCAGTCCGAGAGGAAGGGAAATAACCCAGGGAGCACCTTCCATGCATCAGACCACAGAATGCTTTGCGTGGTTTTCCACATAATTCTCTGTTCCAAGGGATGAGGAGGTTTATAAAGGATCCACTCAAATGCAAAATGAGGCAGCTAGCTGTTGTGGCAATCAGTACAGAGGTTCCTCCAAAGATTACAAATAGAACAAAAGATTCAGCAATCGCACAGCTGGGCATTTACCCAAATAAATTGAAATCAAGATCTCAAATGCAACTTACTGAATGGGGGAAAACATTTGCAAATCATGCTACCTAATAAAATTGACCATCACTCCAAGACACAAAATGGCCAACTCCATGTGGACAAAGATGGCCACCACAAGATGGCCAACAGGGGAGGGCTGTTGTGGGCAGTTAGGGGTGACTAGGCCAACAGAGGAGGGAAGTTGGGGGTGACCGGGCCAGCAAATGAGGGCAGTTGGGGAGGACCCAGGCCTGCAGGGGAGGGTTGTTGGGGGGAACCAGACCTGCAGGGAAGGGCAATTGTGGGTGATCAGGCAAGCAGGGAGGGCAGTTAGGGGTGACTGGGACAGCAGAGGAGGGAAGTTGGAGGAGACCAAGCCAGCAGGGGAGGGCAGTTGAGGGGGACTGGGCTGGCAGAGGAGGGCAGTTAGGGGAGACCAGGTCAGCAGGGGAGGGCAGTTTGGAGGGACCAGGACTGTAGGGAAGAGCAATTTGGGGTGAGGGGCAGGCCTACAAGGGCGAGCAGTTGAGAGGGACCAGGCCTGCAGGGGAGGGCAATTGGGGGGACCAAGCCTGCAGGGGAGGACAGTTGTGAGCTATCAGGCAAGCAGGGAGGGCAGTTAAGAATGACTGGGCCAGCAGCAGAGGGCAGTTGGAGGAGGCCAGGCCAGCAGTGGAGGGCAGTTGGGGGGGGGGGGGACCAGGCCTCAGGGGAGGCCAGCTGCGGGGGAACCAGGTGAGCAGCGGAGGGCAGTTGGGGGGTTCCAGGCCAGCAGGGGAGGGCAGTTGGGGGCGGGGCAGGCCTGCAGGGGAGGGCAATTAGAGGTGACCAGGCCAGCAGGGGAGGGCAGTTAGGGGCAATCAGGCCAGCCAGGGAGCAGTTAGGTGTCGACCAGGCTGGCAGGGGAGTGATTAGGGGGTGATAAGGCTGGCAGGCAGAAGCCGTTAGCAGCAATCAGACAGAAGCAGGTGAGTGGTTGGGAGCCAGCAGTCCTGGATTGTGAGAGGGATATCTGACCACCCGTTTAGGCTCGATCCCATATTACTCTTTTATTAGATAGGATGATTTGGAAATGTTTTCCCCTGTGAGAGGGCCTGCACAAATGTAAAATGCAGTGTATCAATTTTCTTTAAATAATTTTCATTTGAAAATCTAAGAGCCAGAAGGATCTAAGAAAAAAAATTTCAAATAGCATTTCTAGATTTTGGTTTGTTTGTTTCTGTATTTCTAGAGTTTTGCTGACTGGTGCAGGGCTTGTATGATTAAGGATCTAGACAAGACCATCTTTGTTAGATCTTATGAGAGTAACTGGTTGGTATGCATGCTCCTTTTCATGAGAGCAAATTTAAGAATGAGGAGACATTCAGGGGGATGAGAGCAAAATGATGGTCAGAGGAAACATTTAAAAAGAGAGAGTTAGGATAAAGAAGCCAATCAACTGACGGGGTGGAATGTCTCCCCCAGATAATTCTTGATGACCACAGGCTGACGGAGGGGAGGACCTCCGAGGGTGCCTCTTTGAGACGGGGTCCTTTCCCAGGGTGGCCATTTTAGAGGCCAGGTGCATTCCTGTCTGCATCCTGTTCTCCTGCAACCAATGCCACGCTTTACTGCTCATGGGAAGGCTCAGATGAAGCCTTTCTGGCACTACCCAAATCACACTACGGCATCCACTCTGCCAGACCCACTGCATCCCTGGATATAGGCACAAGGACCTCAGTCCCAGCTCGCGGAGCCACCAGAGAGCCCTCCCTCTCCTACCGCACTGCTCAGACTCAGCTGGGGGAGCGTGTTCACAGAGATCTATGGTACCTGGAGGATGAATTTTACCCCACAGCCTTCCTCTCTGTGTGTGTGAAAAGGCTGCCGCATGAAATTCTCCCTGCCCAAAATGGTCCCCCCACAAAAAGAAACCATTACTTGATAGAAATTGTTCAGTTCAACAACTGTCTAGCATTTCCTATGGGAAAGTGCTGCACCAACATGCATTGAGCATTTTAATTTGTACAAGGCATGATCCCTGCCCAGAACACAATGTGTCCTGGGAAATGAGCAATTCAACCTAAGTGTCATAATTACTCTATTAGTGAACCCAGTGATTAAATCTCCAATAGGTACATATGCTTAGGGCAGAAAATCAATAGAAATAAAGTAATTGCAAATGACTTGATTCACTGCTGACTTAAAAAGTGTAGAATCTGTTATATAATAAAGCTATATATACATATATGTTTACATATACTAGCATGTAATAGACTAACATAATATAGTCTTTTTCTCTAGATCAACTAAAGTTACTTTAAGAATACTCAATTTTGCCTCCAGGCTTTTAAACACTTTTTTATATTATTGTAGCCTTAAAAAACACAAGAAAAAATATTTCCTGAAATTTCCCCCAAAAGGTTTCATGTAATTCAGAGCTCAGCAATGACATAGCAATAGGCATGCAGAAATAGCAATGTCCTTCACACCAAGCTGTTTAACTTGTTCCGTTGTAGATGGTCACCATTAGCTGGATTGGAGAGTGAATTCTCAAGAGTATTTCACACCAACAAAAAGAGAATCATATCTATGGCCACAGGTTGTCATTTTCATAATTGTTATCCTCTTTGAAAAAAAAACCATTGCTCAAGCCAGTGCAAAAAAATAATAATTCAAAAATTAAAACCCTTATTATAACCTCAATCCACCCATCACTCTGGGTAGCAGAATGAGTGGACTGGGAATTAGATGTGCAATTAGATATTTTTAAATGGCCCTCACACTTTTTAATTTACACTGCCCTTACAACTCTGGGATTTTTCTATCTAAAATTGAAATATGATACATGAACACAAATAAATACAGGTATGTACAGAAATTAAATTTCACCTGTAAATTATTCCACCCTTGGGCTACTAACCAAATATCATTTAGATAGGTTAATTAAGCAGATTAATTCCAGCACAGGAAAAAAAGATTTGTTAATTAAGTTGGAGGAAATAATATATGCAATCAAAAGATGATAATCACACTATCTGTCAGACACAACCATACTGACTTGAAGAAACAGCATATCTAATCCTAAAATTCACTGGTTCCCTGTTATCATTAAGTCGTCCATTAATTCCATTAATCATTCATCTGTCAGATAATGTTCTGGCCTAATAATACTTGCAACCATCCTTTGAGGGTTTATGGCTCATCAGGACTGGTCCTGGGAACTTCAGAGGCATTTTCGCTCAGATAATCCTTGTAAGCAACGCAACGAGGTAGAACTATTCTGACTTTCATTTTACGTATGAGGAAACAGAGAATTCAATGGCAAAGTACCTTGTCCTGAGTCTAAAACAAGCCCTGGAATCAACTTGGGTGCCTGTCTCTGTGCCCCAGGCCCTCACCCACTCTACCAGCCTTAAGCTGTCCACTGACAGTCCTTCCCTAGGCTCCCATGTCTCTGCCTCGTATGTTCTCTTTGTCTATGATGGATCCATGGGTCCCCAGAATGGCACTGCTAAAGGCTGCCCACGCACCCTGAGCATCTGGCCCTTTTCTCTCTGCCCCACACAGGGAGAGAAAAAGAAGCAAACCACTCTCTCGGGAAAGGGGCTGCTGTTTTTACCTCCTCTCAGATTGCATAGAATATTCCCAATAGTTCAACTATTAGAAGTCCATTCCAAACCAATTTTCAAGAGTGACTGTGATAGAAAACAAAGTGCCACATGGAACAAGTTGGGTAACTAAGGCTCATTTTATTTCTACAGCATCAAATATATCTTCCCAAGTTGACCAAATTATTGTAAAGGCAAAATATATAACACAAAATTCTAGAATGCATTTCTCTGCATTTGCTATTTTAAACTATATCCTCTCATTTTCTTAGCTTGTTGGTAGAAATTTGCCAGCTATTTTTCTTTGGAAGAACTGTTCTCTTTCAGATTATGTCCATTCTACTTCTTTGGTTTTAAAAAGTCCTTTATTTTATAAAATTATAGAGCTAGTAGGTAGTAACAGTTTTGTTTTGTTTTTAAAGTCCTGGTTCAAAGTGCTGTTGGGTTCATGTTGTGTCTGAGAGCCCACATTAGAAGACCCTTTTGAAACAGAGGTGAAAATCTGGACTTCAAGTCAGAAGACCTGGGCATCAATGCCTCCTCCCCTCTGTCTGAGCAATCACTCAGTCTCCCTCCACATCTCCTTTCCACTTTTAAGTCAAGGTGAAAGTTCTTTAAAGGTCATATGTTGATCTTAATTTTAATGTGATTCCATCAACATTCAGTCTTTAAGGCACTCGCTCCATTTCAACCTAAGTCCCGTATCCCTAGGCTCTGGGTTTTTTGTTCAGACAACAATGGTTCTTCCAAGACACCTTGTATACTAAGGAAGAGTCCATTAAAAGAGGATGTGCTCTTCTCTGATTCTGTGAAGTTCAAAGAGGGGCCAAAACACCTACTGTGTGTAACAATGCAGTCACAGTCATCATGGAAGGGGGAGTCATTTTGAAAATTAGGGGGTAGTTAGGCATCACTCCCCTCCTCCATTTGATCACAAGCTCAAATGACTCTAGGAAGCAGGCAGGTAAAATCAACCAGGGAGTGGGCAGGAGCTAATGGGGGGAGGGAGGAAGGAGGAGGACCTAGTTAAACTGGAAAGGGGACTTTCCAATTTAGATATTTTTACAACTCTGTGTGGGCCAAATCAAATAAGGCTGTCAGCTGAATTCAGCCCTGTTCTGCCAGCTTGCAACTTCAGTTCTAGATTATTCGGTCCCTGAGAAACAGTGTTGGACCCTGGGAGACTTGCTGGTATGAGCTTGGCCCAGCCTGTAGGATAGAAAAGGAGCAGCATGCAGACACTCACAGGGTGAGAGCCACAGAAGGCCGTGCTCCCACTAGGGCATCACATGGTATGACATCCTGCAGCCTCTCCCCCCGCCCTCGTAGGGAAGAAAGACACTTAGTACATCACTGGTCAGCACTGGCCATTCTTCTGCAACTCCAGCCATGATGCAGCATCTCGGATGTGAGCCTGCTCTGAGAGGAGAAGGCACACATGGGAAATAGGGCACGCAGGACTCCCCAAAAGTAAGTAGCAATTTCTGTGGTAGGTTAGAAGAGAGAGGCTTTCAGTGGTTGCCTCACACTGGACAGAGTGGCAAGTGAGTCTTCTGGGGGAAGGTTTGGGGTGGACTCCTTTGGGAAAAGTTTAACTCCTTGGATGCTTTTTCATCGACCTCTGGCACCTGTCCTAATCAGAATCTCGGTATAACCCCACTATTTCTGCATTCCCATCTGCAGCTGCCCCGACTCTTCAGGGCAGTCATTTGTACAACCAGGTGTGGAGGCGACTGGAGACTGGAGGGGCCAGGTTGGAAAGAGGAAGGGGCTCAGCCCCACTTCCTGCTGTCTGCTGAGCCCCACAGAGAGGGGAGCAGCCTCTCCAAGCATCTAGGGCCCCTAAGGCTGAGCAGACACCCAGCACCCCAGAAAGAGCAGACCCAGGTGAGGAAGAACCCTTTCCTGCTTAGACAACTCCAGAAGGACAAGGACCTTGAACTCACAAGAGCCAGCTACCTACTTGAGGAAGCTGGGCTCTTAGAAGTGTAGGAGGAGAGGGCTGACAAACCAAAAGATGTTGGTGAGGAGCGTTCAAATATGCAGCAAATGTTCTGAGCAGGTGAACAGGGGGTTGCTGCATTCAGAATGCATTGTGAGGTATAACTGAGAGAAAAGCAGTGAGACTATTCTTGCACTCACTCCTTCACATTATCATTAGGACGGGAATTCCAAGTCTGTCAGTCTCCTTTCTCTGTAGTCATGACTGCTGAAGCCCAAAATTGTTCTCTTGCAAATCTGGCTTGGATATCCATCCTTCCACAAGCCATATGGAACATTCCACCTAGTCCTTAAGCAAAACCTGTCACATCCCAGGGGCGCAATATTTCTCCCATTCTATTTTTAATGCACACCGCCTTTGCTACTGGGTTTTCAAACACATTATCCTATATAATAAAAGGCTAGTATGCAAATCAACCAAACAGCAAATGACCGGTCATTATGATGTGCAATGACCACCAGAGAGCAGACACTCAACACAGGAGCTGCCCCTTGGTGGTCAGTGTGCTCCCATGGGAGTGCTGCTCAATCAGAAGCCAGGCTCATGGCTGGCGAGCGCAGCAGCGATGTGGGGAGCCTCTCCCATCTCCACAGCAGCATTGAGAATGTCCAGCTGATGGCTTAGGCCCACTCCCCACAGCCTAAACTCTAAGTTGGACATCCCCAAGGGCTCTTGGACTGGGAGAGGGTGCCGGCTGTGCTGAGGGATCTCCCTTTCCCCCTCTCCCGCGCCCACCCCCCCCCCCCCCAGTGTGCAAATTTCACTCACCGGGCCTCTAGTTATTAAATAAATCCTTCCCAAATTTACTTTGCAGAAGTATCTTTTATGGAAAACAGATGTTGAGTTAACCTAAAAATGCAAACCACAACATCATAATGACATCTTAATTTTAAAAGCTATAGATACACCTTCCCAGGAGGGACTGAAAAAAGACAGGGACAATAGTGCAAAAGAAACATCAGGAGGTGGCTGAAAAATGAAGGAAGGTTGTAGAGCTGCAGAGAACATAAAGAATACTCCTTGCCTTTAAATGCGGTACACTAAGCACTCACACATGCTCGATTCCCAGTGTTTATTCAGGGAAAGGAAAGGAACAAAGGCACCAGCAACACTCAGGGTACAGATTATTCCCAAATGTGTCTGCACATGCCACGCGGAATACAGAGTTCTAGAAATACAGTGTCCTTCCTCCGCATCTCCGCACAGCTCCTCTAATGGGAATACGAAACCACAGTTTGCAAATGCTCCTGGTCAAATATAATTACTCGGATGTCCAGCTCCTCCTGCTGTGGGTATTTAAGACCAAGCTTTCTTTTATGTTCACAACTGGCTTCTCTTGAAACCCAGTGTTCAACAGGATTGAACATTTAGGCATGTTCTCACTTCTGTAAAAAGAAGTTGGGTTTTTTTTCCCCAAACTGTGTTTCCTCTTCTTTACTCACCCTCTCCTTCCCTCTTTCTGAAGCAAGAAATTTCAAAACATGTCCAACTTACCAGTAAATTTGAAGACTGTCCTTGTGAATAAAATTCAATATAAATGCAAAACATGCATCTTTCTCCCTTTCGATTCTGTTTACTTCTTGAATAGTAAGTCACGTGCAGCCTCCTGATAAATAGATTCAGAAGTGCACCCCAGAAGGAATCCTGTCATCGGTGGGTCCACATTCTCTGCTCCCCTGACCTTCATCAGATGATTGACTTGGTGACTGGCTGACACACACGTGCTTTGAACTGCCCTCATCTTGACAGAACTGACCAAAATTAAACAGCTAAAAGTATTTTCAAATTTCTGTCTGGGGACAGAACTCAGCATGAATTTCCCACTGAGACAAAAGTATAAAAGTTGTTCTTTCTTGTTCCTTTGGTGGGCCTGGGTTAGGGGTGGAATCTAAGAAGTGAACATGGGGTCATCAGAACTAGGGAGGGGATCAAAACAGAGCCGAGGACACAGATGCCCGGAAGTCCCCTGAGGTCTCAGGCTGGAAACCTGAATGGCCAGTGGTGACACTCAGGGCCATGTGCAAGACAGGAAGACCAGGCGTGGTAGGAAGGCAGGAGTGGAACCTAGGATGTACCTGAGACGATATCCCAGTGTCGATGTCAGGTAGGCCCTTTAATATGGGAGTTGTAGGAAAGTCAGGGCTAAAGATAAACATTTGTAGGACAACTGAGTTTAAGGGGTATTGAAGTTGTGGGTGCAGCTGAGACCCTCTAAGGATAAAATACAGGTACAGGGTGGAAAGGAAAAGGGACTCAGGATCCAACCTTGAGAAATCCCACAATTTCATAGCCAACTTGAGTTGGATATTCTGCAGAGGAAATAGAGCTGGGAAGATGAAAAGAAGGTCCTCCCATGAAAGGCAGCTAGTGGTTAAGGGAACCAAACTATGAATCTGCTATAACCCCAACTCAGATAGTTCATCAGTGTATTTACCTATAACCTCACCTTTGCCTGCTCTAAGATTTCACTCTCAAATTACCCTACACCCTAATCTGTCTCTCTCTTAAGGAATCCTACCTCTGCCAACATGTAAGAACCCAGCAACTTCATTAGATCCCTGCATGTTCTCACTTTGAAATCTATTCTTACCTATTCTCTGCTCAGCGGTGCAGCCTCCTTCCCCAGCTTTCAAACCCATTATATATAGCATTTCAGGGCTCCTGCTGCCATCTGAAGTAATAAAGCAAATCACATGGTCTACCTAAATGCCTAATTTGAGAGTCTGATCCATTTTGTTACAGGTGATATATAGTAGGGGGAAATGTTTGGCATCAGCAAGACTGAGAGTCTATTAAAAACAAACATTTTAAACATGTAAGCATCCATGTAAAGAATCATTTTTAATTGGCCTTGCTTTCCTGTTTTTGTTTTTTTTTCCTGTTTAACAACTCAAGATTTAAATTATGAAGCTGGTGCAATTGCCTGACCATGGTTTTGAAGGCTGCTATGACCTACTTAAAATCACATACCAGCCTTAACAGAGGGTTCTGGAAACAAGAAATGTGGAGGCGAAATCATAAGTGAAAGTTGATAATACAAAGTTGACTTGAAATCTGATCTTCCACACAGATGTCCCCTTTCAAGGGGCCTTCTTTTGCTGCCTCAAAAACCCTCAGAGTGCCCTCTGGGGACCCCTGAGGGTCTCATGACCATTTTCTTCAAGGGCTCACAAAGTCAAAGCTATTTCCGTAATAACATTAAGTAACTATTTGGCTTTTAAAATCTCATTCTCTCCTTAGTCTATAGTGGAGTTCTGGTACAATATCAAAGAACATCCACAATTATCTGGGGGAGAACATTAAACACTTCTGTTTATAGCGACATATCTGGAAAACAGCAGATCGCGAAGACCAAGACGAGAAGCAGATGTGAGACTACAGCTGTCTTCCTTGAAAGAGATAAACAGAAGTAAATGTAAAACAATGCCAGTCTCTCACCAAATCATTTTTTTTTGGAGGATATTGTTATTTTTCATAGGGACATGTTATCTACATTACCATGTAATAGACTTATTGTCATCTTTAATGAATTATTAAATAAATATTGGTTAAAATTTTAATTTCTAATATGGTAAATCTTTCTTACTATAACCCATATGAACAAAGCTGTCTGGGCCAGGGGCCTGGGAACACTTTGGGTCCTTCCCACAGGGTATGGAGCCTGGAAGGTGGCTGGAGTCAGCCCAGCTTTGGCACTGCCTGCACTAGGCCACGCTAATCCTCCAAGTGTACTTAATGTCCATGTGAATATGGTCCCAGAACCCCAGAACCAAATGTGAGCAAAAGCCCTCGAGTATGCCAGCATGCACCCTCTCCTCTGCAGATAGAAGCTCCGAGAACAGCTATGAGACCAGGGGTCATATAGTTCAGCCCACACTCCTTAGGGCAGCTGCACCAGTTTTCACAGTATTAAAAAATGTCTATACCCCAAGCCTCCTAAATGCTCTCAGAACCATACCAGCCCTTCCTCCAGGAACCCCCAGGCATACCTTACTACCCGCCTGTGAAATGGGTAAAGCCTGGTGTGGTATGACCCCAAAGTGTCCCACCTCGTCCCTCTGGCTCCCGCAGGACCCAGGGGTCTGCCTACCCTCACAATCCATCCCAGGTTTTGTACCAGTTTGTTATGTATTTGGGACATCACCATCTCATCAGCTTCATGTGGTCCCTGACACACACACATCCTTTTCTCTACCCTCTCTCTTGATTCCTCTTCCCACAATCCTCTGACCCAGAAGGAGCAGACCTCAGGAATGAATTTTTTTCCTTTACTTCATCTTATCTTCTTACTTGGGCAGCCATCCCTTGGGTTAGATTTCAAAGGAGAAGGACTAGCCATATAAGCAGGCTGTGGAAGATGTTCTGATCCAAGTGCACAGGCTCAGTCTTTGAAATGCTAAATGATTTTTGAATGGGCTGAGGTACTAATGGACTTCTTTACACGCCATGGCCCAGCAACCTCATTACTTGTTTCTCAAGCTTTAGAGAACTCTTCCTTGTAATAGTTCCCAGACATTGCCATGTTTTTCTTCCAATTCCTTCCCTCCCTATTACATCATTGATGGGCCAGCAGTTCTTAGATTTCACTACATATTAGAATCACTTAGAGGAACTTCGGAAAATGCTGGTGGCCAGATGAGCCCTGTAACATGCATGTCAACCTCAAGGAGACACAAGGGTATCAGTTGTGTTTAAGCTTCCAACATGCAAAAAAGTTGAGAAACAGTATCTAGGCTAGATATTTACTGTGTGTCTTCTCCTTGATGCCCTGCCCTTGGCACCTCACCACTCTGTCTAGAACTGTCTGAAGGAAGAAGGGTTTCTGTACCCACTCTTTCCATTAGAACCGCCCCCTGGCTGGTTGGATCATGGAAGTAGCTTTGGGTACAAGAGTCCTACATCCAGAAGACAGCCCTTCTCCAGAAGATTAAGGCCCTTTCTAGTTCCTTATCTCTCGCTAATAAAGAATAAACCAGTTAAGAAGCCCAGCATTCATTTGTCATGTGGTCACTCCCAGAGTGTGCAGGACAGACCTGACTCCACACTAGCCAACGCCATGGGCCCCACATCAGAATCACCTGGGCAGCTTTAAAAACTGCTGACACCTGCACCTCTACTGGATCAAGTGCACCAGGCTCTCTGGAATGGGGAGCAGCATTTTTAATTTCCCAGAGAATTCTTATGTACAACCAAAGTCAAGAATTACCAAGCCTAGTAGCTCAGGGGATCTTGGCAGGTCCTACTTCCTGCCTTCCTCTACAAATACAGGGTGAGGCAAAAGTAGGTTTACAGTTACTCGTATGGAAAATAATCTATATATGTAAAAGCCTAAGTGACCATTTGATCATTCAACCAGTAGCTATGACACACTGACCACCTCGGGGCAGATACTCAATGCACAGGCATGGAAACATGGAACAGACTGATGAATCTCAGAGGGAAGAGAGAGGGGGAAGGGGAAGAGGAGATTAACCGAAGATCTTATATGCATACTAGAGGTCCGGTGCATGAATCCTGGCCTGTGGGGATCGGACAGAAACTAGCAATCTGACATCCCTGAGGGGTCCCAGATTGCAAGAGGGTATAGGCCAAGCCAGTGCATGAATCTGTGCACCAGGCCTCTAGTACAATACATAAAACAAGAATAAACTTTGTATTTAGCACACTCACAACCGTAAACCTACTTTTGCACCACCCCGGACTGGCCCAAATTTCCATTTTGTTTTTCCCACCCATCATCTCATAGGCCACCCACACCACCTGTCTTTCTGTCTGTGACTCTGTCAATTTTATCCAGGTCACCCAAGAACCAAGCTAAGTCCCCATCTCCAAGATCCTTGCTCAGATGGCTGTTGGTCTTAAACTATAAGCTCCTACAGCTCTTGGTTCATTCAACTGTAGTTTTTCAACTGAATTGGTCAAAAAAAATACATTTGAAAAAAAAGATGTTTTTATCTTTGTTAATACTTTTTACTGAAAATACAACCACATAACAAATCTACACAGTGTCAAAGTCTCCACCCACTCCAGTTCCCTAGTCCTCTTCCCGGAAGGAAGGACTTATAAACACATGCAATTTCATATTTGTACATCTATCTCCTGAGGGATAAACTAGTATAGAGTCCTGTCTGCTGCATAGCACCCTGGGAGGGTGAGGAAAAAGAGTCCCATCTGTACCTTTCAAATATCAAGTAGGTTTAAGAACTACCCTGACAGACAGCACCTAACAGCCTTTAGGCACAAGGGAACTTTGAAGTATGATTTTAAAAAATCACAAAACTGATAGGATGGCTCCTGACAGTTGCAAGGTGGTAGGGATGGTCATTATTAATTTCTGAACTAAAGTAAGTGTTAGGGGCTAAATTTTGTGTTCTCCCAAAATTCCTATGTTGAAGTCCCAACACCTAGGAACTAAGAATGCGACTGTATCCTAATACATAAAAACCCTGGGTCCGCCACATCCACAATGACTGCAGGCTCAACCTAACGCCCAGGTTGTGCACACAGTATGCTCTGGTGGGTGGGGACTTGTGGCAGCAGAGACTGGGACAAGGGGGGCAGGGCTGGCACTCACACTCACAACCACACACATGCACAGACACACACAACACCCACCAGCTCACAGCCTTTTCTCCCTTTCTTTCCCTCCCTGCCAGTTCACTCTTGCATCCTCTCTCAGTATGAGGAAACAAAACACACTGGGCCTGAAGAGGCCTAGATAGAAAGGAGGACAGTTGCCGAAAGTGGTTTGGCTCAGTGGATAGAGTGTCAGCCTGCAGACTGAAGGGTCCCAGGTTCGATTCCAGTCAAGGGCATGTACCTTGGCTGCAGGCACATCTCCAGTGGGGGGGTGGGGGGTGCAGGAAGCAGCTGATTGGTGTTTCTCTCTCATCAATGTTTCTGACTTTCTATCCCTCTCCCTTCTAAATCAATAAAATATATAAGGAAGGAAGGAAGGAAGGAAGGAAGGAAGGAAGGAAGGAAGGAAGGAAGGAAAAGAAAGAAAGGAAGATGGGCAGAGGGTGGAGTGGGTCCCACTGGCCCCACCCCCTCCCAGCTGGGAAGAGGGAGACAGGTAGTTAGGGAGGCCTGGAAGACTGCTGATAAAAACAAAGAGAGACAGAGATTGGGCGAGATCAGACCTGCAGGGGAAGGCAGTTGGGGGCAACCAGGCCAGCAGGGAGGGCAGTTGGGGGAGAAATCAGGCCATCAGGAGTCAGCAATTGGGGATAAGATCAGGCTGGCAGGGGAGGGCAGTTAGGGGTGATCAGGCAGGCAGGTAAGTGGTTAGGTGCCAGCAGCCCCAGATTGTGAGAGGGATGTCCAACTGCCGGTTTAGGCCAGATCTTATAGGGCCTAAACCAGTAGTTGGACATCCTCCCCAATTGGAAAGGGTGCAGGCTGGGCTAAGGGACCATCACCCCAGCCCCATGCACAAATTTCATGCACCAGGCCACTTGTTTAGAAATAAGGTCTTAAAAATGTGATTAAGTTAAAAGGAGGTCTTGAGCATGGGCTCTAATACAATCTGATTTGTGTTCTTATAAGAGGAGGAACTATAAACACACAAAAAGAGACACTAAAGGTACAAAAAGAGAAAAGACCACATGAGGATATAGTGACAAGGAGGCCAAGGAGAGAGGCCTCAGAATAAACCAAACCTATTGACACCTTGATCTTAGACTTCAGGCCTTCAGAATTAGAAAAAAATAAACTGCTGTTGTTTAAGCTACCTAGTCTGTGATGTTTTGTTATGGCAGCCCCAGCAAAACTATACAAGTTAAGATAACTTAATTCTACTCTGCTCACCTAGAGTATTAGAGCAGGCTACAAACAGTTACTGGACACTGGGGACTCCTAAATTGACGTTGTCAGCCTCTGTGCCGAGAGGACCCCTTGTACATGAAACCAATTCACAGCAAGTTTCTTTGTGTGGCTCAGTTAGTAAATTTCTGGCCAAGATACAAAGCAAAGTTGTCTTATACCCACATCCACCTGAAAGCATGAGAATAAGGTTTGCAGGCTTGCTGTACTTAAGGGTCAACATTTTTCTACGATTTAAAACACGAATGCCAAAAATTGGCCCCCATAAACAGCTATTATAATTCAAGGAAATCATGTAATAGTAGCTTATTTCTTAATGAGCAAAAGCATGACTAAAATTGACGCAGAGCATTCTGAGCCTCCTGGGCCAACAGATTCAGCTCACTCTGTCCCTTTAGACCGAAGTGCTTTGCTTTCTCATGTCAAAGCATGACTGAGCACATGCAGGAGTGAGGAGTGGGTGCACATGCACAGTGGCTCATGCAGAAGAGCTGGGACTGCAAGGCAGGGTCTTCTGATGGAAACAATCACACAAGGAAGAGTAATGTGGTTCCCTCCCCACTTTGGAAGTAGACCTGGCTTTCATCAATAAGCTATTACAAATATGATGCACAGCTGTGAGCGAAAATAACTTTTGTTTCAGAGGAAATGGCATAAGAAAGGCGCTGCCATAGCCTTTGAACATGGATGCCCCTGCGGTGATGCAGAGGCCTCAGCCTGTGAGCATCTTTGCGGTGAGCAGGGAAGTCCAGTCTGGCTCATTACAGGAGGAGTGCTGCTGCCTTGAAAAGTCCATGGAAAGCAAGGTTTCCTTCGGAATCAGTGCAATAATTAACTTGACTATTTCCCCCGCAAACTTTTGGAGGTGAATAATAACTGTCACAGATCTGTTCTCTTGCAAATCCAACATATGCATCCTGCCCTTCCAGATACCCTCTAACCAATCTGTCCCAGCCCACCAACCTTTTATTACACTGCCTGGAATTCTCCCCAGATATTTCATCAGACACTGTGATATTGTGCATGTGCCTATTCATTGAAGTTGCAACTCTAGAGATGTCTGTTGCCCTAATAAAAAAAAATGGAGAGCCCAGCAGTGGTCTGATGGAGTTACAGCCAAGAAGCCAGCACTCTGGTAGGACTGCTAGGTGAGTGTCCATTATGTGGGCTCAACCACCAAGCTGTCCTGTGCATATTAGCACACTCAGGGTCCAGGATGGATCTTTATTGGTTAAAAAAAAAGGCCTCTAAAACCTCCATATTGAATGTCAGAAATAGGTTCTCTGTCAAAATTAAAGGTATTTAAGATATGTGCAGTGGCAAAAATATTTCAGAGATACCGTCACCCTTATATATGGAATTATGAATCCAGAGTGGCCTGTTTGCCCACTTAGTATGGGATGAGGACAGGGTACCTCAGCATCCTGGAGTGCGTCAGAAGCCGTTGCAGAGAGGAAGCCTGCCTCAAAGAGTTGTGATATCTTCACCTGGTTACACCAGAATGCCCACAGCACTCAGAACCTGAACTTCACTGATCTTCAAGCACAGGTTGGATCTCATGTCTTTTGCAAACAGGCATTTGTTTAGTGGATATTCACACAAGATGTAAGAGAACCTGGCCTGAGACAGGCCTTCATTAGAAACTGGCATTAAGGTTATAAGAGAAGAGATAACCTTTATCCAACTTCATTAGCTACCAAAAAGAATCTAATTGGCTTAGTTCAATTTATAAAATTTATCCATCGGTGCTCTCCAAACTGATCAGACTTCTCCAAGCCCTGCTGATGTTACTTGCCCTCCTTCCCTAACCACCAATTCCAGTCTAGACTTCCTTTCAGCCACCTCCTTCCACAGAAAGTTTTCTCACCTAATGTCTTACTTTGCATCCAGAAAACAAGGGCTAAAGAAATTGTTACTCTCTGACCATCTTGCTACTAACTTTTGGGCCATATTTTCTAGGTCAACGTACTTTACGCCAATATTCTAAGCATTTTGAAGGCACTACCTCATTTTCTACACCTGTTAATTATTTTGTACTAGAGGCCCCATGTGCATGGGGAGAAGGAATCCCTCAGCCTAGCCCGCATCATCTCCAATCTGGGACCCCTTGAGGGATGTCCAACTGCCCATTTAGGCCCAATCCTACTAGCCTAAATGGGCAGTTGGACATTCCTCTCATAATCCAGGACTATGGGCTCCCAACAGCTTGCCTGCCTTCCTGATTGACCCTAACTGCTTCTGTCTGCCAGCCTGACTGCCCCTTAACCATGCCCCTGCCAGCCTAATTGCCCCTAACTGCCCTCCCCTGCACGCATGGTACCTCCCAACTGCTCTCCCCTGCAAGCCTGGGTTCCCCCCCAACTGCCCTTCCCTGCAGGCCTGGTCACCCCCCAACTTACCTCCTCTGCCAGCCTGGTCACCCCTAACTGCCATCCCCTGCAGGCTTGATTGCCCCCAACTTCCCTTCCCTGTAGGCCTGGTCACCCCCAACTTCCCTCCTCTGCCAGTCTGGCCACCCCTAACTGTTGACCCCTACAGGCTCGATTGCTCCCAACTCCCCTCTCTTGTAGGCCTGGTCCTTCCCAACTGCCCTCCCCTGCTGGCCATCTTGTGGCAGCCATCTTGTGTCCATATAGGGGCAGCCATCTTTGACCACATGGGGACAGCCATATTGTATGTTGGAGTGATGGACAATTTGTATATTACTCTTTTATTAGATAGGATAGAGGCCTGGTGCATGAGTGGGGACTGGCTGGTTTGCCCTGAAGAATATCCAGATCAGGGTGGGGGTTCCCTTGGGGCATGGGATGGCCTGGATGAGGGCCCTGTGGTGATTTTCAGGCCAGCCACACTCCCAGAAACCCAAGTGGAGACCCTGGTATCTGGGATTTATTTATCTTCTATCATTGAAACTTTGTAGCCTTGAGCAAGCAGAGGCCAGGACTATGGGAGCTTGGCTTCCTCCATTGCTAGTGAAACCCAAGCCTCCTGTTCACTCTGTGCTGCTGCAGCCATCTTGGTTGGGTTAATTTGCATATTCACTCCTGATTGGGTGGTGGGTGTGGCTTGTGGGTGAAGTGGGTGTATGGTCAATTTGCATATCACTCTTTTATTATATAGGATATCCCTAAGCAATAAGCCCAATCCTGAGAACACAGTACTTAATAAATGTACCCACTACTTCTGTGTCTATGTACATGCTAACTTCAGGGCTAAGAAGGGAGGCCACAACTTGGCTCAGGTCTCCAAGAAATGGATCCAGGAAAGGGGGCGCAGAGAGAGCATGGGCATTTAAAAAGACAAGCATTTTACAGTGAAAACATCTGCATTGCTGAATTTCTGGAACACTAGGAATGGTGGCTACTTCCTAAAAGGCAAAGATGGTCTTAGTTTTTCCTTCAGCTAATTCTTTAACAGAGGTAATGTGGTATTTTCTAAAGAAAACTGGAGTTATAATTGGTGAATTCAGGCTAATAGTCCACCACTATGTATGTAACTTTAGGCAAATTATTTCATTTCTTTGACTCTCCAGACACTTATATATAAAACAGAAATACTGTTTATCCAACAGGGTCATGGTGAGAATTGAGTAAGTAAAGTGTTCTGTATATTATAAAATGCCACATAAGTGTACGGCTTGGTTATTTTCAAATACTCACTTCTTTTGACACCAAGATAAACTTGAAAATACTTATTTTGGTCAGAAAAAATCCATTGAATTTTTCCAAATAACCTATGAGAACCCTTAAAGAACAAGACTTTATAATAATAAACCTCCCTCTTGAATTAAAAATATTGCATTTTGGAACAAATTCTGATTTGTTTATTAAAGTAAATGGTGAAGGTAGAATTTCTCAAAGACTTGCTATCTTCCATCTAGGACTTCTTCATTTCCTTCCTATTCTCTACACGGAGGCACTATGTTAGAAGCAATACACAGTTTATTTCCACTGGCAGCCTGGGTAATTCTGAGAGTGCAGTGTGAAGTTTCAGGTCAGGAGTATTGACCTCAGCTACCTTCACTTTTGAGAAGATGTACCTCTGCTCACTCTGTCTGGCAGAATGCAAACTGCACTTCCATTCCCAGAACTCAGAGAGGTGTCTGCTGTTTTCGACTGCAATGCCGTTCTTAAAATGACAGAGTAGTCATGTACTGTATTATAACTTTGCCTAAAGACAAGTTTTATGTGATCATACATTCCCATCCTTAGGAGGGTTCATTTTTCCCCGAATTAACATTAGAAAGAAGTCATTTGGCTTTATTAAGCTTGTTTCTTCCACTTCAGGAAACTAAACCATCCATAATGTGCCGGGAAGATGATGAAAGTAACTAAACAATTTATCTGAAGGGAAAGAAAGATAAAATCACTTGGAGCCTGCAGATTAAAGGACCCACTTTCTGCCTGAGATTGATATATAATAAACACAACTCTTGGAGACAAAGCACAGGCGAAGGACATATCTCAGCGCTTTTCCTCCCATTTTAACTTTAATTAATTTTCTGAATTTCATAACAATGTATTTTCTAATTACACAGGGACTTGCTTCAGAATTCTAAGGACTGTTACCATTCACAAGTTGTCCTTGTGTTTTTCATGACTAAGTTTGAAACTATTAATACATATCCCTCTTAGGTTAATTAATAAGCTAATTTTCTTTGCCTTACAATTGTTCATAATAAACTGGTTATTTTTTTACTCCAAAGTAAGCATCTATGAAAAATATACATCCTCAACATAAGTGTCTGCATTAGCATTCTGCAGAGAAACAGCACCAATGAGATATCCAAGGTGTGGCAAAAATATGTTTACAGTTGCTCGAATGGAAAAAAAATACAATTACTAAATAATTATAAACTTCATGTTTCACGTACTCACCACTGTAAACCTACTTTTGCTGCACCCCATATAAGAGGAGATTTAGGTTTATCCTCAGCTGGTCTGCTCTAGATCCCCTGAGGGTCAGCCCTAGTCTCCAGCCCCTTCCCCTCCTCCCCCTCCCGCCGTGGCTCTGTTTCCTCTCCAAGATGAAAGAAACTACCACGAACCAAGAGAAACTTGTCAAACCGCAGGCACAAGTGCGCATTGGTGGGAAAGGAACTGCCCATAGAAAGGTGGCTCAGCAGATGATAAAAAACCTCAGTTGTCCCTAAAGAAGCGAGGGGTAAACAATATCTCCAGTATTAAAGAGGTAAATATGTTCACAAACCAAGGAACAACCCTAAAATTCAACACCATTAAAGGATGTGCAGTTGACAGAAATGCTACCCTGCATCTTACACCAGCTCGGTGCAGACAGGCTGACTAGCTTAAGGAGAGTGGCTGAAGCTCTGCCCAAACAATCTATGGATGGAAAAGCGCCACTTGCTATGGGAGAGGATGAGGATGATGATGAAGTTCCAGATCTTGTGGAGAATTTTGATGAGGCTTCCAAGAGTGAAGCAAACTGAACTGAGTCCACTTCTGAATGAGATAGGCTTGAAGACATTTCAGGGAGCTGCTATTTCATATTATGACTGCTTTTTCAAATTTTGTTTATGGATCTGGTAAAATCTAGATCTCTAATATTTTTTTAGCCCAACGCCCCTAGACATTGCAGCTCTTCTTAGTTTTTGCTTATATGTAAATAATTCTTTGCAGCTAACTAAGATGAAGAAGCTTGGGAATAAAGTGTGAAACAGGTTTTTTGGTGTTTTGTTTTGTTTTGTTTTTAAGAGGAGATTTATGCTAGGAATTGGCTCACGTGGTTATGGAGACGACGTAGCCCCACTATCTGCCAGCTGCACACTGGACAACCGGAAAAGCAGGTGGTGTGATTCAGCCTAGGAATGGAGGCCTGAGAACTAGGGAACTCCTGGTGTAAGTCCTGGAATCTGAGTGCCAGGAACCCACGGTGCCAGGGCAGGAGCAGAAGGGCCTCTCAGCTCAAGGAGGAAGAGAGAATCTGTCCATCTCCTATTTGGCCTTTCAACAGAATGGTGCCCACCAGCACTGATGAGGGTGATCATGCAAGGTCTTCGAGGATGGCCCCCATGGCTGAAACTAGGCTTGAAACCATTAATACATATTTCCTCTTAGGTTAATTAATAAGCTGACTTTTCTTGTCAAGCAATTGTTCATAATAAGCTGATTATTTTTTTACTCCAAAATAAGCATCTATGAAAAATAGACATCCTCAACTTAAGTATCTGTCTACTGATTCAAATGCTAATTTCTTCTAGAAACAATTTCTCAGACACACCTAGACATAACACTCTACCAGCTATCTGTAGATAGCTGTCAAGGTGACACATGAAATTAACCATCACAGCATCCTATTTTACCTAAGGAAGAAATGTGAGCATAAATTACTGAGTAAGAAGATCACAACTCTTAGACACAGACGCCTGGGTTTCAAGGGACATCCCATTTGTGGCACAAGAATCTAATCTTATCCTCAGCTTTGGGCTCTGGGATCAGAATTCCCTCCTTGAGAGGAGCAAGATAAAGACCGCACCCATGTGCAGCTAAGCCTCCTATGCCAAACTTGTTCTTGTCATTAGATGCTGGTGGCCTCTGGAGATGAGAAAAAGCAAAAGGGCTCCTTCCACATGGCCTTGCCACCACCAGCTGGCACGCCACATGAAAGCAGGTTCAGACACAATTGTGACATACACATACGTGTTTCTTGGCAAGCGGTCATGAAACAGTCTGTTCCTGGGAGCTCTGTGGCATCCCAGCTCTCAGCCACCAAGCCATCCTTGAGAACCTTGCATGATCCGGACACAGATTTCTCAACTAAGAGGCAGGAGGTAAAATGCAGCAGAAGGCCAAGGGAGTACACGCAAGCCCGCTAGGCACCCCTGTCCCCGGAAAGGCAAAGGATCCTGGGCAGGGTTTAACCCGTCCACATATCCCAATTAGCATGAGCACCACTTGTTGCCTTCAATGAGAGTTGTCTCCAATAATCCTTCCACTAATGAATGAATCTCTAGTGGAGACATTTATAGATGAAGGTGGTTAATGATTTGGGACAAAGGATACTGACCTGTCAACTTATATTTAGCACCTTTGCCATGCTAACCATGCCTGCCCTTGCAGCATGCATTCCTCTTTGTGGCACTATAAACATGAAGCACTCCCAGGATAGAGATAAGCTAACTGGCCCACACCTGGAAATATTTTACATTGTCTATGCAAAACTATCTTAAAGGAAAATTACAGGACACATGACCAGTGGCATCAAGGGTGTACAACCCGTAGAAGAGTCCGAAGGGACAGGTGTGGCCACTCTCTTAATTTCTCTAGTCCATGCCCTCATATACAGACCACATTTTCTGAACTAGGGGCACCAGGAGGGATTTTTCCCCTCCCAGTCTGAACACAAGACAGAAAAAATAGCTAGAGATGAACAATTTAAATAAGCAGCTTCCTCACAAAAGATGAAAACTGGGGTCTGAGTAAATCAGCAAACAACGTGCACTTTAAGTGCTTTTTTTCTGATAAATGTTCTAGAAGAGAATCACATAATTGCCTTGTAATCTTATGGGGCTTCTATTTGAACAACAATCAAAGCTGAGACATGCCCATCATGGGAAGGTGGCCCTCGCCCAGGGTCAGTTCCCAAATAGGCCAGTGGGCTTCACTGCTTCAAAACCAAGTGCAACACCCCATCCAAGAAAGTGTGAACACGTGACGTGCCCCTGGGCAGAACACAGTTGGTTTACAAAGGATGAAGATGGACGTCATTCTGTACACATCATCCCTCTATATTTTAAAATACACTTGCTCAGAGGGGTTTAACTGTGCTGGATAGGACAATTCTAGCTGTGTTCACCGTCACCAGAACTGCTCATTAGGGATGAACCTATTGGAAGAGTGTGTCTCTGTTGTGTTTTTTAAATTTCTTTATTGATTAAGGTATTACATATGTGTGCCTCTGTTTGAAACTTCGATTTCCCCTTAGAGGGCACCACACCTCGACTCACATTCACTGCTGCTTTGCTCCGTACCATTTACTCATTCATCAAATATTGACTGAGCGTCTGCTGTGGACAACGTGGACAGGCCCCGGGAGGACTACAAAGGAGAAGAGGACATGACTCCAGCTCCCAAGGAGTTTCGATTCTGAACTTGATGTGAAAATCAGGATAAATGGCTATGAGAGGTGGTGTATGTCTTAGTGCAAATGAATGCCACAGTCCAGACGTGCTGCAGGGGCTAGATAAGGAGGCTGCCTAAGGAAAACACTCCCAAGTTTCTCCTTTACCCTCCCACCGCCTCCACAGCTCACTTCTGACACCAGACACATCAAGCAATTCTCCCACACCAGGGGGTGTCCTTATGCTCCGTTCAGTTCTGACATTAATTGGAGTTAGCATAGACCCCACAGGTGAAGGGCACAGTCCCCATAGTTGAAGACTGCCCCCACTTCAGACACCAATCACAGGGAGTAGGTCCTCACAATGTCAATCACCCTTGGCTACAAATTGGGGGTTCTCACAACCCCCTTCTTGGAGTCAATCATTGACCAGAACAGCTCACAGAACTCAGGGAAATAGCTGTGTTTAGCAGTTTATTACATACTCAGGGATGTGATAGAAGATACAGAGAATAGCCAGATGAGACCCAGAAGGGTCCTGAGTGCAGAAGCTGCTGTTCCCATAGTTAGGCTGTGCCATTCTCTCGGCATGAGGATCTGCTCAACAACCGGGAAACTCCAAATCCACTGCTATATGGATTTCATGGAGACTTCCATCCTATGGGCATGATGGACATTAACTCCATGTCCAGCACCTCTCTCTCCTGCAGAATGGAAAATAAGGCTCCACATTCCCAGCTGCTGGTCGTAATTTGATCTCTGTGGTGTTCAACCCCCATCCAGAAGCCCACCAGGAGTCACCTCATTAGAACAAGAGAAAATCCATCACCCAGAAAATTCCCAGGAATTTAGAAGCTCAGGCATAGGCACGCCTGTCACTTGGGAAATTACAAAGATCTTAGGAACCAGAGTCAAAGACTAAATATTAGAACAAAAGATTCTCCTACACCCCTTTAGAAGGATTTCAGCAGCTCTGTGTCAAGAACCAACAGGCAGTTGGACATCCTTCTCACAATTCAGGACTACTGGCTCCCAAATGCTCGCCTGCCTGCCTTCCTGATTGCCCCTAACCACTTCTGCCTGCCAGCCTGATCACCTTCTAACCAGCCTGATTGATGCCTAACTACTCTCCTGCCAGCCTGGTTGCCCCTAATTGCCCTCTCCTGCAGGCCTGGTCCCCCACAACTGCCCTCCCCTGAAGGCCTGGGTCCACCCCAACTGTCTTTCCCTGCAGACCTGGTCACCCCTAACTTCCCTCCTCTACCAGCCTGGTCACCCCTAAGACCCCTTCAGGCTTGATCGCCCCCAACTGTGCTCCCTTGCAGGCCTGGTTCCTTCCCAACTTTCCTCCCCTGCTGGCCATCTTGTGTCTACTTGGGGGCAGCCATATTGTGTGTTGGAGTGATGGTCAATTTGCATATCACTTTTATTAGATAGGACAGATGCCTGGTCATGCTTTGCCCTGAAGGGTATCCCAGGTCAGGGTGGGGGTTCCCTTGGGGTATGGGGTGGCCTGGGTAAGGGGACTGTGGTGGTTTGCAGGCTGGCTATGCCCCCCCAAAACCCAAGTGGAGGTCCTGGTATCTGGGATTTATTTATTTTCTATCATTGAAACTTTGTAGCCTTGAGCAGAGGGCAGGGCAGGCCAGGATGGGCAGAAAGCGTGGCTTCCTCCATTGCTGGGGAAACCCAAGCCTCCTGCTCACTCCGTGGCCATAGCCATCTTGGTTGGGTTAACTTGCATACTTGCTCCTGATTGACTGGTGGGTGTGACTTGTTTGTGTAGTGTAGGTGCAGTCAATTTGCATATTACTCTTTTATTAGATAGGCTTTCTTATTACTTCACAGAGACACAGGATTAAAGTGGTCAAAAATAAATAAATTAGCTTCTCACATAAATGGCTCTGGAGAGTCTTGAAGCTGGCATCAAATCTGTCTGAGCAAAGAGGAGGGTATCCATCCATATGAAGAGAGGGCCCACCACACAGAAGAGAACATTTGCTCTACTGGAAAATAGTACAGCCTGAGGCAAAGGTAAGTGCCCGAAAATAATGAGAGAAAAAAATACTGATAAAACTATAGCCTGAACACAAAAGATCTACAATAGTGGGTGAACTTTTCAATTTGGTCTGTATGTGATGGGGGCCATTGAAAGCTTTTTAAAAGGAGAAAGAACCTGATAAATGGGAGTTTTCGGAAATAGATTTTTCTGCATACATAGCATGAATTAAGAGGGAGGAAGAAAGCAGGGCAATTTGTGGGAAAACGGTTTCAATTCTGCAAGCATGAGTGATGTGAGTCTAGACCAGTGTGAGGCAGTGAGACTGGAAATAAAATCATTCTGTCCATCTCCTGGAGAGGAAAAAAGTACAACTACCCTAGAAGACTAGCTTTGGGGGGTGCCCCATATAACAGACTGTCCTTCTTTTACGTCATCCCTTGGTTTTGTTTGTTTTTTGCTTTAAGTGACTATTGAGTAATTGCTCTGACACCAGCCTGTTTATCACCCTTGCAAATCTAGCCCAGAAGACCTGAACTGAATGAAAGGATTTCACAATGGGTGGCTCACTGGACTGCAAGATCTCTCTCCTGTTAATCTTTCATTGCTTCTCGGTGTGACCTGTCTACCAGAGATCACCAACAATGTATGCCAAGACAACATAGCTGGCACCTGGGGTAAGCCAGGTGTTTGCCCTGACTTACTTGTATTGCTCTCAAACTTGGTGCATCATTGAATCCATGCTCTACTATTTAGCCTTACCACGAACCCGTGAGGTTGTGAACTCTTTATTACAATTTTCTAATTCATACATTATTTAAAAATTAAAGCAAGCACCTTTATTAAAGAAACAAGGCAAGCAAATCCACACATCTGGCTTATGAAGTGCAGATGGGCTCTCAGCTAATCGAAGAGCCACTAGAGTGGGAGTCCAAGGGATTGTATACCCTCCTGTCTATAGGTCTCAAATTCCTCTGCTGAATATTTTGGAACAGATTAATTTTCAAAGTCCATTTTTACTTTGTTGTGGCTTTCCCAGAATTCATGAAAACCACCTGGCAATTTTATCTTGCCAAGCCCTGAGACTGATGGCTTCTCTGCTTAAAGGGTTAAATGGCCCTTTTTTTCCCTTTCCCTTGCCCCTCCCTCCCTTTCTGCACCCTCTCCTTAGGAGGCTTTTAGCCATTTGCTCTCAAGTGTTCTTGGCTGGGGAAGATAAAGGCTTGTGATTTACAAACTGGTTGCAAACTGCCCACGGTTGGGCCTTGTTTTTAACTATCCTGTGTCAGTGTACCTATTCACTTGTCCTGTCATTTTCCTAGCTCCTTACCGCCCTGTAACAAAATAAACCAGTTTCTTGAAAGACACAATCTGTCAAACTCACACAAGAAGATATAGAAAGTTTGAATAGGCCAATATCTATTGCAGAAATTGAATCAGTCATTAAATATATAACCTTCCAAACAGAAAGCACCAGGCCCAGATAGGTTCGTTGGTGAGTTCTACCGATATTTAAGGTAGAAATTCTAATAATTCTCTACAATCTCTTTAAAATAGCAGAGGAAATACTTCCTAACCACCGTAGGAAGCCAGCATTACCCTAATACTGAATCCCAACAAAGACATTACATGAAAGGAAAACTAAAGACAATATCTTTCATGAATATAGGTATAAAAATCCTCAAGAAAATATTAGCAAAACCAATCCAACAATGTTTAAAATGATGATACACCATGATAACAGAGTAATATTATTCAGAACTAAAAAGCCATGAGCTATCAAGTCACGAAAAGACACTGAGGAACCTTGAATGAAAGTTACCAAGTGAAAGAAACTGATCTGCAAAGGCTACATAGAACATGAATTCAGCTCTGTGACCTTCTGGAAAAGGCAAAAGATCAGTGTTTTCCAGGAGTTAGAGGGGGAGAGAAGGAGCAGCACAGAGGATTTTTAAGGCAGTAAAATGGTAAGTATATGTCATTATACATTTGTCAAAACCCACAGAATGTACAATACCAAGAGTATACCTTGTAAATTGGACTTTGAGTAATAGTGATGTGCCAATGTAGGCTCGTCAGAGTAACAAATGTATTACTCTGGTGGGGGTGCTGATTGTAGGGTTAGGGTTGATGGTGAGGGAGGCTGTGCATGTGTGTGAGCAGAGTATATGAGAACTCTCTGTGCCCTATTTCTGAGTCTCTAGTTTCTCCTTCAAGCTCCACCAGTTCCCAGGGTATTTCCATCCTTGGGTTTCATGAGATTTTTCCTGAAACTTTCAGTAAAGCAAACAAAAACCCAACTGCATTCTTTCCAATATGCCAGGGTGGGCTTCTGCGTTTTAGGATCCAAAGATTAAAATCTTCTTGTAGGCACAACTTTCCTGGTCTCTTTAGGTGTTAACCAGAAAGTATCAGTTTCTCATATGGCAAATGAATAAGAAGGCATGCAGACTTACTTTTGGACCCTGACTCTACAACTTTCAAATGATGTGAACTTGAGCACTTCTTAAAAGAGAATCATGGGCGGAGACAGGGTAAAATTATTACAATTAAATGCCTGCCTTGCAGTAGATATTTTATCAAATGACATGTGCTATGTTTACTTTCTTATTTTATTTTTCCCTTCCATTTTTTCTTACTAGCCTCCTGTTTTCCTCCCCATATATCACTGTATTAGTTTTCCAGGGCTGCTGTAACAATTCTACAGACTTAACGACTTACACAAAGAAATTAGCTCACTGATCTAGAGGCTGCAATGTCCAAGATCAAGGTGCTGGCAGGGTGGGTCCTTTGAGGGCTGTGAGAGAGAGCCTTTTCCAGGCCTCGCTCCAGGCTGCCTTCAAGTTCACATGGGGCTCTCCCTATATGCATCTCTGTGTCCAAATTTCCCTCTTTAGGACACCAGTCATCTTGGATGAGGGTCCAGCCTCATGATCTCTCCTTAACTGATACATTGGCAATGACCTTATTTCCATAGGAAGTCACATTCTTAGGTACTAGACGTTAGAACTCCAAAATTTGCATTTTCCAGTTTCATGACAGTCTTGACACAATTCAGTCCCTAACAAATAACACACAGATTGTGTTTTATACAACACAATCTGCATTCTCCTAATTCATCTATTTAATTCTGCAAACGTGAATGCCATACCTCTTCTAAGTCTAACAGCGTCTCAGGGTGACAGTGGATGTCAGCTAACAGTCGCTTCTTGAAGCTTCACAGCAACTCTAAAAGGCATCTACTCTTCTCGTCTCCAGTCTTCAGGTGAGACAACTAAGAAGAACAAACCTGTAAGAGATTTCCACACCAACAGAGGGGTAGACCTGGAAGGCAGGGAAGCCTCTGGAGCCACCTTCATCTGCTCACGTTCCCAGAGAGCAGGCAGTGAGCCCCAGCATCTCTGGCAGCATGTCTCAGGGTTCTCACAGCTGCACATGGGAGGATCTAAGTATCAGGCATTGTTCTTCCAAGCTACTGTGTCCCAGAAGAGGGGTCTTGGGGATGCTGGCTGAGAAAACAAAGGCAAAAGCTGCTGTGGTCTCCATGTCACAGCCTGTTGGGTAGTAGTCCCTCTGATCTCACCTTGGCCCAGCTCTGGTTTGGGTTCAGGAGCAAGGTTGGGGCCTTCTGATGTGACTATACCTGCCATGCCATCCCCTGCTGAAAGATTGGAAACATAGCACAGGATAACAGTAGGTGCATAGGGCCTCGGGACTATGAGCAGGCCTGGAAGATGACCACTGATGGAAGGCCTCCTGGGCCCAACCACAAGCCAGGCATCCCCAGGACAGGGGAGGATTACAGCCTTCCTCCATGATTGCTACTACTTTTCATTTTGTATTTTAGAAACTTATCCTTTCATTTTGATGATGATGTGGTCTGGGCTGAGAATGCATTGTGACTTCCCTTCTCCAACATAATTCCATTTCCTTATCTCAGTTGGAGAATCAAATAGCATATTAATATCATATGTTACACTAGATTTCCCTTAAAGCATGCAATAAAAGCTATTTCCAACATTTGTAGGCTGAGCTGATAGTTAATCTAATTTACTATGTCATTAATCAAAGTTGGTGTATGGACCAATAGTTACTTGGGGATGGGGATGGGGGGGGGTGTTTGAAGGGTAATTTAAAGGTTGGCTTGATTTAAGACAAGTTCAAGTTTAGCAATGCAATCACACTGCATTTACTATACATCTCTCTGATGAATGCAAGACAGGAAAACCAACCTTTATATTTCCTATTTATAATTAATGAGTGGCTTCCAGCAAGGTTGGAGAGAATTGTGATTACAGAAGACCAGCTCGCCTGAATGGCGTCAAATCTTCCAGAGGCCAATTTAAGCCAGCCCAGGTGTCAGCATTCTCACTTCTCATGATGAGGTGCTACAAACTTTTTTTTGTCATTATAGGGTAAAACTTGATTAGAAAGAAGCCCAAAGAGACTAATGGTAAGATGGTGGCTTAAATAGTTTAAGCCAATTGTAGGGCATGAATGCCACCCATCATGGTAGAATGGGGTTCTGAGGAAGTGTTGAGGATAGGGGATGCCCTCCTCTGGCTCTCCAGAGCAGGATCTCCCCCAATGAGCTCTGCCCACAAACCATGTCTACCAAACAGGGAAGTCACAGTGAAAACTTTCAAGGAGCTTAGCCTCACTGGGCAGAATTCAGTCCTGCCTCCCATTAGACGAAGCTTTACACCTGTGTGCTGCTGACTCCCAGCCCTGCCTCCCCCTCCTATCTCATCACTGAGATCACCCTCGAGAAGAATGGAAGGGAACTGTGATTCCATCCACACTTGGTAGGAAAAATGCCAACCAAGGTGCATGGGAAGTGAGAGGTCATCTGTCCGACATGTCATGCATTCCCACCATGACACCCTTCTTCCTTAATCCAGCTCACCTGGAAACCATACCTAGCATCCTGGCAAAAACACCTCCATCCACCAATGAGGGCCCCTCACTGGGCAAGCACAGACTGCCTGGAACTGTAGCCCCACTGGGCAGCATCGCCCATTACACTGACTTTGCTAACTTCTCTGCACTGCCTGCCAGAATGGATGCCATTGCTCCCTGTGACCATACCCAGGGCAACAATGCATCTTCTCCATTCCTGATCTCTCCTTCATATTCATCATGCAATCTGCTTAACTCAAACCTTTAATAAAAGAATCCAAATAAAACATCATTTATTTTATTAAGGGTGTGTTGTTTTCAGCACTTTGGTCAGTGGCTGTTAACCCTAACAACGCACCTGAAATTGTTTTTAAATGCTGATGCCTAGGCCTTGCCTCCTAGAGATTATGATCTAACTGGTATTGGTGGACCAATTGGCCCCACTGCTACGAAGTGCAGCCAAGGATGAAAATGGGTGAGTGGTGAATTAACACGTTCAGTTCCAAACCTTACAGTCACCACATTGCTCCCACGTTAGAAGGGCCCTTGTCTGCACCCTGCAGTCGGTGTCCACTAGGTCTTTACTCTTAAATAATGAGCTTCCCACGATGCCCCAAACCTGCTCCTCAGAGTGAAGCAGCATGGATGCGGGGAGGGAAAAAAAATAAAAGAATGAAGTAATGACGGTGCTCCTTACTGAAACATCTGACCAGATTACTAGAGTGATCAGAATGGCCAAACTAATGGTTCAAGGCCATGCCTTATGCCAGGAAAACTGCAGTAAGAAATTCATGAAGCTTGAAAGGGGTCTTATGAGGCCCTCTTATCCATGGCCATTCTGCACGCACAAAGAGAAACCTAACTTTGCTGACTTCTGAAGGAAAACTCCACACAAAATTTGATCTAACTGGCTCCAGCGTGCAGCACTGTCACCATCTGGAGAACCCTTTGCTTGAGTCCCTCCCTGGAGGCTGTGGGGAAAGAGGAGTCACCTCACAGTTCTCAGCAATGCACCTTCAGTTAAAGAAATGGTACAGTTTGTCTATATTGATAAAATGCTCTCCCATTAAAAAATTTGTCCCACTACAATGCAGCATGTCAAGGCTTTATGTCAGAAAATGACACAAGTCAAATACAATATTTGCTATTGTAAGTAACATGTAGAAACAATTGGGGGGAAAAAATGATAGTCCAGCCCAATATTCCAGACCTCTAACATATTGGTCTTTTATTTTCCACTAGTGACATCCATCTCAAATCAAAGACTTGTTCACAAGACAAACGAATAGAATGACGGAGACACAGAAATGCCACCTATAATCAATATGTTATAAATGTTGTGAGAATTATTCACATAACCATCTAATGACCAATAAAGTATGCACTGCTTTTTTCCTTGAACAGTAAACAGTAAATGAGTAGCAGTAATTGTGGTCATTACCATCATAGTAATTGTAGGGCAGAAATTATAGTAATAGTAATTGTAGTAGTAATAGTAGTAACAACCCAACAGTGGTAGCAACTGTAGTAAAGGAAGTTACAGCAATCAGTATAGTAATAGTACTCATGGTAGAAGTAGTGGCAGTAATTGTAGTCATCATCAGTAGAGTAACTGTAATAGAGTAGCAATTGTAGTAGTGGTTGTAGCAATTATTATAGTAATTATAGCAGCAAAAGTCATTATAATACCAGTAGTAAAGGTAGACATGGTAGTAATAGTAATTATAGCAATAGATCGAATATTGGCATGCCTCCACCAATGAGGCACAGTGAAGGAATCATAGTAAGGACGAGGGGAAATATTTAAATTTGACTCTATGTAGGACTTTTCTCTTACATTTACTGAGAGAAGCAAGAAGCTTCCCAAAATAATTCAATCCCAAACTACATTATTTCTTATTTCATTTCCCAGGAATGCAATCTTCAATTTGAAACCATGTGAGGAGCTCGAAGCATATGAAAGGGTTCCTTGTGCATTAAACCTATGGAATGTTTAGGGGAGAATATGGAATTTGTTTATTTAACTTACAAACGAATCCCTCAGCCTTGTGTTCGCTGCCCGGCACTATGTAAGTTATGTGGGTTCTCTGGTGTTTGGAAAGCAGCAGGCCCCCTGGGACTTGGCTTTCTCCGCACACGCCAGCTTGAAAATAAATAACGACTCTGGCAGGTTTAAGCCCAAGCACAATTCAAAGTTTGTTTCTTTGTGAAGTGTCTCCCACTGTCAGTCCAGTTGAGAGATGGGGGATGGGGCTGCAGACGGAATATGACAAAGGCTCTGGGGATGCTCAGGAGATAAAGAACCCCCACACGCCAGACACCCTGGAGACAGAGGACTCAGCAATGAACAGGAAGTCACGTCCTTTCTGTTCTCAGGAAAGAACTGCAAGGAGCACAAAACCCAACAAACACGGTGATGTCAGGCAGGGTTAAAAACGATGAAGAGAATAGCCACCAGGGGAGAGATAAGGAACAGTGGTTCTCAGGGCCCGGGTCAGGGAAGGTCCCTCTGCAGGGGGGCATTGTGCTGAGACCCAGAGACAAGCAAGAGGGAGCTAAGGGGAAGAAGCCTCCATAACAGAGACATCAAAAACCCCAAAGTAAACATCATTCTGGTCTCCTGTGGCAAAATGATGCGTCTGGAAGGACAATAGTAGATGAAATCAGAAAGGAAGGTCAGGGCCAGGTTATTAAATCTGGATGGACGAGGCACAGGGATGCCGGGAGGGGGCTGCAGGAAGATTGTCCCTAGATTTCTGGCTTGTGATCTTAGATAGAAGGGATACCACCAGCTGGGGCTGTGGAAGGAGGTCCTGGTTCCAGAGCAGGACTTGCCAAGTACAAGGTGCTGCCAAGACAAGCTTCGGGTCTCTGGCTTGTGAGCCAGGTGACTCAGACCCCCGCCTGCAGCTGCTGTCCTCTAGGGCCTGGCCTCCTGGCTCAGGGGGCCCCCTCTCCAGCCCCTGCTCTGATCCTTCCCCTCCCCAGCCTGGGTCTCCCCATGAGTGTGTCTTCAATTTTTCTGTTTCATTCCTGCTGCTGCTGTAACAAACCACCACAAACACAGTGGCTTAAAACTACACAGATTTACTTTCCCATAGTTCTGCATGACCCAAGTCCCAAACGCACCACACTGGGCTAATCCAAGGAGACGTGGACTGCCTTCCTTCTGAGACTGTGTCCTCGCCTTGCCCATCGCCTGGAGGCTGCCCACATGCCCACTCGGTGTTGGCTCCCACCCAGTGAAAGACCAGGAGCTGGGCACTAAGGCAATTGTGCCCTGGGCGTCTGGGCAGGGGCCCTGCCTGGAACCACTTCCTTAAGAATCAGAGTGACCTAGGGCCTACCTGGCTGGACCGCCCGGCCTGGCACAACTGAGCTGGGGTGGTGGCATCCTCTCCTGGGAATTCTCAGAGACATCTTTTCTGTCGCCTCTCCCGGGAGAGCCAGGTGTCTCTTTGATGTGGGCTGGGCCTCCTCTTCTACCTCGTTAGCTCCCCACACACCGTCTTTCACAGGTGAGCTCCGCTGGGAAAAGGGAGATGGGAAGGTAGGATGCGAACCATTAAGTTCCGCACCAGCAGCCCGAACATGTCCCCATGCTACATACAGGACATGCTAATCAGCTGCACAGCATCCCTGCCTCTCCATGACAACCACTTCCGGCCTTTCGTGTTCTTCTCCCACCTTCTGCCCACAATACCCTCCTCCCCTGAGGTTATGATGAACAGCATTCTCAATCATAATGCATTTCAAACATAAGGAAAACAGCGACGGAGAATCCCCAAGGAGGGGGAAGGAGGAGGGAAAGCATATTCTCGAAACTCAGATTACATAGTCTCGAAGACGGCTGTCAATGAGAAAACGGGACTCCTTGGGAGCCACTGAAGTGTTAGCTTTTGTGCCTGTTTTAGGGAGCAGATTCCCCAAGCACTCTGCGTTGGGAGAGCGCAGTCTGAGTCAGAGCCCACCCCGGGGACAGCACTGAGGTCAACCCAGAAGCCCTATTTGCGGCCGCTGAGTCCGAGGATGCTGAGGGCCCGAGGCTGGCAGACGGCGGTGCTGTCACGGGAGCACTGGCCCCTGTGTCACCCAGCTTTCCCCGCAAGGTGAGCAGGGCTCGGCTCCGGGGACAGGGAGCTGCGTCTTTATCGGGCTGACCCCACGCTGTGTGACTGACTGTTCTTGACTGCTTCCTGTGGGCGGCAAACTTGGTGTGAGACATGCTTTCGCTACGGACTGGTCAAGGTTTGGGGAGCATGACTAACCTTCAACCTGCTCTGTGGACCAGATACGATCACCTCGCAAAGAACCCTTCAGAGTTCTGCGGCAAGCTCAGGGCCATTCAATGAGTGTCCGCTGTGGCCAGACCTGGGGACCAGGATAGATCGGAGGACCAGCCTCCCCTTTCATAGGGGCTCTGTCCCCTGTAATCAGGGATAAGGTAGCCAGCTTAACTGCGCAGGACCAGAGTGTGACCTCAACAAGCACCAGTACCCCCATGTCCAAAAGGAGCCAGGAAAACCTTCCCTGCACACACACCCCACTGAGAGCCCTGGTAAGGGCTCAGGAATGTACTGCCCACCAACGCCCCCTGCCCTCCAGGCCCTGGGGTATCCCACCTGGCTGACCTCGGAGAGCAGCCCAAGGCTAAAGGCCGGGCACGCTCCCTGCGGGCCTCAAGTCCCCAGCAGTCCTGGCTACAGACCTCCAGGGTTCACAAGGTGAGACCACACAGGCCTTCGGGGCGAAAATGCCCCAAGCTCGCAGAGTACATCTGAGCTTAAAAGGACAGAGAGCACACGAGCAAGCGCGCAGGGAAAGACTGAGGCGTGCCCACCAGATCACAGACCGTTATAAACGGAGAAGGCGAAGCTCACTGGAGAGAATGCACCGGGTGGGCAAGAGGAGAGCGGGTGTGGGCTCCATGGAGAACCGCACCTGCTTCCCGGGGAGAGACACGCACACACACTCACGTGGAGAGATGCACACCCCTCACATGGAGAGAGGCACACACACTCACGTGGAGAAACGCACACACACTCACGTGGAGAGAGGCACACACACTCACGTGGAGAGATGTACACCCCTCACATGGAGAGAGGCACACACACTCACGTGGAGAAACGCACACACACTCACGTGGAGAGAGGCACACACACTCACGTGGAGAGATGTACACCCCTCACATGGAGAGAGGCACACACACTCACGTGGAGAGATGCACACCCCTCACATGGAGAGAGGCACACACACTCACGTGGAGAGATGCACACCCCTCACATGGAGAGAGGCACACACACTCACGTGGAGAGACGCACACACACACTCACGTGGAGAGAGGCACACACACTCACGTGGAGAGAGGCACACACACCCTCACGTGGAGAGAGGCACACACACTCACGTGGAGAGAGGCACACCCCTCACATGGAGAGAGGCACACACACTCACGTGGAGAGATGCACACCCCTCACATGGAGAGAGGCACACACACCCTCACGTGGAGAGAGGCACACACACCCTCACGTGGAGAGAGGCACACACACTCACGTGGAGAGAGGCACACACACCCTCACATGGAGAGAGGCACACACACCCTCACGTGGAGAGAGGCACACACCCCTCACGTGGAGAGAGGCACACACCCCTCACGTGGAGAGAGGCACACACACCCTCACGTGGAGAGAGGCACACACACCCTCACGTGGAGAGAGGCACACACACCCTCACGTGGAGAGAGGCACACACACTCACGTGGAGAGATGCACACCCCTCACATGGAGAGAGGCACACACACCCTCACATGGAGAGAGGCACACACACTCACGTGGAGAGATGCACACCCCTCACATGGAGAGAGGCACACACACTCACGTGGGGAGATGCACACCCCTCACATGGAGAGAGGCACACACACCCTCACATGGAGAGAGGCACACACACTCACGTGGAGAGATGTACACCCCTCACATGGAGAGAGGCACACACACTCACATGGGGAGATGCACACCCCTCACATGGAGAGAGGCACACACCCTCACATGGAGAGACGCGCAGGGATCACGTGGGAAGCCGCACCTGGTTCAAGTGGAGAGACAAACAGGGATCACGTGGGAAGCCGCACAGGGATCACGTGGGAAGCCGCTCCTGGTTCAAGTGGAGAGACGCACAGGGATCATGCAGGGAGAGGCACAGACTCACTTGGAGATTCACACAGCTTCTGGGAACCTAACGCCCCTCTCGCCATTTATAGGGAAGAAAAATGACCCAGGGAGGGCCAAGGCTTGTCCAGCCCACCCTGCCAGTTCAGTCACTCTGGACTAGATAGCAGGATCCATGTGACATGACATTTTTTTATTTTATTTTTTATTTTATTTTATTTTTTATTTTCTTATTTGTTTGTTTGTTTGTTTGTTTTTGCTCTTTAATATGAAATGCAACTAAGACAAACTTCCCTTAAGACATTTCCAACTCTGGACAAGCAGAACGAACGAGGAGCACTGAAGTCAAGTTCTAACACTCAGAGGCGTTTCTCCAAAGGCACTTTTTAAAAATTTCCTAGCCAAAACTGGTGTGGCTCAGTGGATAGAGCATCGGCCTGCGGACTGAAAGGTCCTGGGTTTGATTCCTGTCAAAGGGCATGTGCCTTGGTTGCGGGCACATCCCCAGTGGGGGGTGTGCAGGAGGCAGCTGATCGATGTTTCTCTCCCATCGATGTTTCTGACTTTCTATCCCTCTCCCTCTCTGTAAAAAATCAATAAAATATATTAAAAATAAAAAATTTCCTGGTGGGTTCTCAGAAAACTGTGATCTTGTGTCCCTGCCATTCACCATTGTTCCTGAAATGGTGACCGTGGTGTGAGTGAATGACACTGGGTGGTTACAAAAGAGGGAGTGAGCACGGTTTCTCACTGTGGTCTTGCCACAGGCACGGCTCTCAGTCCTGGAGAGGAAGTGCAGAGTAATTTTTCATCGGTTCCCAAGGCTGCCGCCTACAGCATATCTGTAAATGACTCAGAGGTGACGGAAAATGGCACTGTACCATAGTCCTTGATTTTCCTGGTGACCTGTTATAAAAATAAATGTAAGCGTTAGGATGGTCTTTGTGATCACTCCATGCTTGGACAGTTATGTCAACATCAGAGAAATCTGGGGTCTCTCAATAATGAGGGCGATTCCAAGGAGCCTGTGTTTATTTTAAGCCTCGGTGGCATTGGCTGCGTCCTCAGTACGTGTTTGCTGGGCTGCCTGCAAGGGGACCTCCTGGCCGTGTCCACTAGGCAATAAACCCACGGGGAGCGAAGTCACTGCCAGCTTACCCTGACAGTGCTGGGTCCGCGTCATGAAAGCTGGGTGTCTGGGCAGGTCTCTCATTACCCACCATGTAAACTCCATGCCCAGCACAGGCCATTCTGTCAAATGGGTCACCACGGCCACCAGGAAACTGTTACCTGCACACAGCCAGGAGGCAGAATGATCATTCCAATGAGTGTAAAGCATGTTGAAGAATAATAAAATATCCAGCCCTGACTGGTTTGGCTCAGTGGATAAAGCATCAACCTGCAGACTTAAGGGTCTCAGGTTCGATTCCCATCAAGGGCATGTACCTTGGTTGTAGGCACATCCCCAGTAGGGGGTGTACAGAGGGCAGCTGATGGATGTTTCTGTCTCTTCAATGTTTCTGGCTCTCTCTCCCTCTCCTTCCTCTCTGTAAAAAGTCAAATATATATATATATTTGTCAAATATATATATATATATTTATATATATATATATATATATATGTAAATATATATATATATTTAGTCAAATATATATATATATATATATATATATATATCCAAATAGCCAACAGCTTCTGTATAAAAGCAGATCTCCATCATGTCCTCATTAGACTTAGAGGTTGAAAAAGCAAGTTCCAAATCTTGGGAACTTACCTACAGAGATCAGCCTTTTTATCTGAGCCTGATGAGTCCTTTTGTACCCCCACCATACACACACACACACACACACACACAACATCACCACTCTAAAAGGCTTCTACCAACAAAAGTCTCTTTAGCGATGCAGCACGGAGGGGAGGGCTAGAAATAGCTATCTTGTTATTCTGCCTGAACCCTGGTACTTCCCAGCCCTTGCTTCCTTGAGATGCTAAAAACTTGATGCGCAATTAGTTTGGTGCCGGTGGAACAGCACTGTGGCAAGACCAATGATGCCCCTGTCAGAACCCTAAAGAGTGCACTTCTTTAAGACTATTTAAATGCAGAACAAAAGGTGCATTGGAAATCACCAGCCAGCTAACGAAACTACATTCCTGAGTGGCAAGGCCTGAATTTAATGAAATGATGTGGAATGTGTGCTTGTTGCGTCTAAAGGGTCAAGAATGTACTCCCTCATCCACTTTGGAATAATTTGTGTTTGCATCACTAATTAATATAAGTTTCTGGGGTGTGTGTGTGTGTGTGTGTGTGTGAGAGAGAGAGAGAGAGAGAATAGCAAATGCCTACACCAAAACACACAATGCCAGAAGCTCATTTCTCAGGGAAGGAATACCATTCGGTTGCAGCATCCGGCATGCAGGATTGGTGAGCATCTGAATTAGGAGGCTGCTTTAGGGCTTAGGACAGTCACGATTCTGTAATGGTTACTTCCTTTCCACCTCTGCCAGCCCCAGGACCTTCAGCACACAAGCAAATGCAAAAGGAAAATTCAATACCCTTTAAAAGGGTTATGAAGCCAGTTAGGACGGCTAAGAAAATTCAAACAAGCCTATCGCTGGCTCCCTTTGCCCATGCAATCTTAATTCCAAATTGTGTTGATGGGCACTCTCTTCAAACCCTTCAAAACACACAGGTTCCTGATACGCAGGGATGAGGGGTCAGCACAGAACTCAATATGCCATTCTCGTGCGAGGCGGATGGAAACTTTAGGGAAGACATGGTTAACACGCCAAGAGAAACGACAGCTTAAATTTGAATCTGTGGAGCACCTTGTAAATTGTTTGCACAGATGTGACATTATTTACATGACAATTTCATGCTTCTCAGCACACAGAGGAAAATGAAAGTTGTCAGGTGACATAATTGGGCCATTAATCCTATTAATGGAGCAAATGTATTTTTTCTAGAACTTCTCTGTTGCTTCATCGTCTTGATATAATTGGAAATATTGCTGCATCTGCATTTCATCACCTGCTAGGAAAGATAATGGGAGAAGTGTTCGCTAGTGCCTGGACCAAGGATGTTCACTAGTGTCAAAGGGTGTGAGACTCTTAGGTTCAGTTTCCTGGACTTATCCCTAAGCCAAAGTATTAAAAAATGTTTTAGGACTAAAAGCTTTCCATTCACTAAAAAACAAAACAAACAAAAAAAACACACCACACACAGAGAATGAAGAGCTTTGCTTATAATACTTGTCTCAGAAGCAATCCTAACCTTAATATATATAAAGAGCTGGGTGGCGTCACGACCGAACAGGCGACCATCATCATGGAGTTCATGGAGCACCTCTGGGTCCCCCTATCCTCCAGCCCCCGACCTGCTCACCATGAGGAGGGGCTAGTGGCAGGGTGAGCCTGGGGACTGTTGAGCGTTCTAAGCCCTAAAGCAGTGGTGGGCTGCTTTGCAGGCTGGCTGTGAGCTTAGCAGAGCATCCAGGCAGCATCGAGTTTGGAGAAGCAATCTCAGGGCGGGGGGGGGGGGGGGGGGGGTGGGGGGGTGGTTCGTGGTGCAGTTGCGGGGACGGAGAGCCTCAAGGAGCAGTCAGGGGGGCGGGGAGCTTCACATAGCATTGCAGAGCGGCAGAGGCCATGCAACAGAGGCCAGACCAGGCCTGGAGACCCTAACCGCACACCACTCCGTGTGCTTTGGGCCTCTAGTAAAGAAATAACCATGCATCGGCCACAAAACCACCAAGCTTCTGTGCCTTGATGGTGCTGCCGTTTCTTCAAACTCAGCTGAATCAGCTCCCTTTCTGCAGCAATGCTTGGGAAGAGAAAAATAAAAATAAAGAGATGGATCACGGTTGGATTGCGGCCAGCTCCATTTCCAAAGCGCAGGAGGAATCCTCTTCCCCGGGCACTTGCATTTCATCACTTACTTGCAATTTGTGCGGGGTACTCTCCAAACCGGGAAAGATGAGGCGGCCATGGGGTAGATTGAGATTCAAGAGAGGCGAGCCTCACCCTTCACCCTGAAAATTATTCCGTGTTGTCAATCTGTAAATAGAATTATAGCTGTGCCAACAGCAAGGCCCGATGCAAAAGCGCCAGGGTGGGCTAGAATTAAATGCTGGTGAGAAATGGCTCCCTGCACATCAGCCTCTCTCGGCTCTGGCTGGCTCTGCCTTTCCCATTTGTCTCTATTTTCACCGAGAGCCCTGCACTGTGCCGCCTTCCACACCAGGCACACTCCCTCACAGTCGTGGGTGGATGTGTTTCATCCTTGTTTCCATGGAATTACATGGGGGAAAGAAATTACTTATTGATTTTCCTTTCTGGGCACTGGTGTCTTTGCAATGGGTTCTTGAACCAGGTCAGCAATGCACACAGCCCCAGCTGCGAGATGTGGACAGCATGCCACACGGGCTGTCCAGCTCACCATCAGCACTTCTAGGCGGCTGCCCCTCCCAAGATCGCCCACTCCTGGCTCCTTTGAGAAGACATAAAAAGGTATGCATAAAAAGGTATGCACTTCTGAAGGTAAAAGAATGAACAAAATTCAGTATTTTCCCACCTGAGCAGTTGAAACATCATGGAATAAGCTTTTACTCCTTTATTCTAAACGAGATTTGAGGTGGCTTACCCTGAAAAGAAGGGTTCAGCTGGCTGTGCAGGGAGAGCAGAAATGGTCCAAGGATAACACAGGTCAGGATCCAGCATGAGCAGTGGGCGTGTCCGGCCTGCCCTTGTAGGATGTGAAACTGGGTAAGTGGGGTGGATCTAAAAGAAGGGAGTCCTTTGTGGTGGGCTGAGGCACTCGTGCTTTATCTGGGGTCGACAAACAGCAGCCCACATGTCAAATCCAGCCCACTGCCCTGTTTTGTAAATAAGTTTTTATTGGATCAGAGCACTTCACCTGAGACCACGGTGGCCCACTAGTGAACCAGGTAGAGCTGTGTCTCTAGGAATGGAAGGTCTGTATCTGGGGAAAACTGAGTCAGACAATAGTTCACATCTAACCAGCTCCAGAGGCCCCCTGGATGCTCTCTGTATGTGCCCCCTGGCCTCTGTCCCAGTGCCCTTTCCATGACCACACTACCCCTGGCAAACCCACTCTTAATGCTGAAACTCTCCTGGAATCCCAGCTTCCTGCCAGCAGCTCAGAGTGGGAAGTTCAGGAGAGCTAGTGGGTGATATTGACTTTTTTTTCAGTGATTGTAATAAAAGCCAGTTTCAACCTCTTTTTCAAAACCATACTTTAATTTGTTCAAAAAAACTGCACTATGTAAGAGATATAATAATCTTTAAAGAACTTAAAACTCATCTTTCTCAGTGCCCTTCATCTCTGTAGTAAGCTGACTAGAGAAGTAAAAAAGCAAATCGGGCTACGCTCAGTTCTCGTCAAAGAAGAGAACTAGCTAAGGGGACACTAGAGCTGGAACCAGCCAGGGGTTCCTTTAAAAGTGACAATCTCAGAACACTTGTAAATAGGTATTCTCCAGGAACCTTATATAGGAACAGGCAACATGCACAACACATTGCTTTTGCTTCTGGCTTTTGTTCCTTGGAAAACCCAAACCTGTTGATGTAGATGAGTAAACGTGTCCTGAACAACCTCGACCCAGGTTGCAGCCTGGCCCATCAGCAGTCTGAAATGCAAGGTTGCTGTGAGCTCTCATTGGGTTTTCACTGTAAGATATTCAGGTGAATTACAAAAGAGCATTTTAATCACAATCTCTATGCAACACATTGGTAAGAAGGACAAAGGCACCAAAATGACATCTTCAACTTCTATTTACTTTACAAAGCTGCTACAAAGTCGTTATGAATTCTGCTGCTTAACATTAAGTTCCAACTTAAAAAAATAAGATCAGCTTTTATAATACGATGACCTGCTGATTTCTTGTCCTACTCACCCTGTGATGCTCTATATGGTCTAAAGGTCAGTGGATGAATTCAGGGCCTCCTGAGGGTAATGTATCTCAACTGCAGGACCAGTGTTTTGAAAACATATTATGTTTTGAATGATAAAACATGAGAATATAAAAACACCGTGATTTAACAATACAAACCTGGCATCTGTGGCGAGAGAGCTGTGCCCAGGGAAGGTTGCTGAGTAAGGAGAGCCAGGGAGGGCAGGGCCCTGCTGTCCCACCTGTACTAGGCAAGGCCAACCACCAGCTGCCTGCGGGCAAACAAGCCAAAGGGGTTCCAAAGCTCACCTAACTTTCCAGGATTTAACTTTTAGGTGATAGGACCGAAAAAACCAAAATCATCTACCATCAACCAAGTTAATAAAGAAATATGAAGAAAACAGGCACCCGGCAGCTTTCTTTAGTTTTCCAAAAGAATTCCATTTAAAGTTTTAAGAGAGAGATGAGACAGAACAAAACAGTAAATGATAAACACGAGGCAACTGCTACACTAGAAATTGAAGCGAGACTGCCACCGCCTTCGACTTCAAGAGGGTCACCGGCCTACTTTGAGGAGTGCTGTCACGCATCATGAAGTTAAGTGGCTCTCACAAGGATCAGAACATAGGGGCTCTGAAATCAGCCAGCAGCACTAAAACTGGAGTTGAAGGGAGAATGAGGAGCTGTGACCAGATTTAAAAGAATTTGGATCATTGAGGTAATTGGGCCAGCAGATGGCAAATGCAGTTCATTCTGGAAGACTATGAAATAACTAGTCCTGTGAAGAGAAGCTAATCTAAGTAACAATGATCTTCTGTTTATGTAGCATTCGTTTTTACCAAGTACCTTTCACCAAGAAGTTCCCATCATGCCCCTCTGCAGTTATGCTAAGATGTTTGCCACATGGAAGGAGCACTCCCCGGGGAGAGTGTAAGCCGCATGCCGGGGGCCCAGAGAAGAGGGCAGTGCTCAAACGAGAAGTGGTGATACCCCAAGTGGAAATATTATTTGAATAGGCACTTGGGAGAACGAGGCCAGCAAATTAGAATGTTTGCTCGATTTTGAGTGACGACTCATGAATGCTTCAAGTGAAATTATATATATACTAGAGGCCCGATGCATGGCACAGGTGGGGTGCAGCCACCCCTCCACCCCTGCCATGGGAGCCAATCAGGCAGGCTGGCAGGGGGAAGAGGACCCGGGAGGTTGGCCAGCTGGCCTCGCTGCCAATTGAGGAGTGGGGAGGGGAAACCCGGGGTAGGACCAGCCAAAGGGAGGAGCCACAGGTGTTTCGCATTATAGCGTCTGGTCATTCTGGCATTCTGGTCCCTTGGCTTTTACGTATAGAGATATTTCAAGCTTTTTCTTGAGATAAAGGTTTAAAGAGCTTAGTCTTATCTTCCTAAAATGATGAACGCACATACCTTTCAGTTGTCCTAATGGAGCTTTTCAAAGTTTTGCACCTAGTTCTTAAGATTGAACAGGTGTTTCAGTGAGCGGTGGTCCCAGGGATATAGGGAGAACACTGTACTTCAACTGGCCACACTGCTTTCCCTCCTTTAAAAGCTACCTTCTATCCTCCTTTCATCCCCATCCTCATACCATTCGTCCCCATCCTCATAGCTCTCAGTCAAGCAGAGGGTGTTGGATGTGACTGTGATAGGACATGGTTTGATTTTGGTGTGATAAAGAATTGACTATCTGTTCTTCCCCTTCAACCAGCCATCTCAAATGAACAAATGAGCCTCTGGACATTTTGGGAGCTTGAGTTTCCTATTCTCCTAAAACACTCTGGTATCATCTACAGGTCAATTATGGGAAACAGCGTGAGATGTTTACATGGATGGTCAAGCCCCGAGAACAGAGGAGATGGAACTTGCCTGCAGGACTCTGGAGGCCCTTGAATTCTAACTTCCGAAAGGTCAGTAGTTACACATTCAGCATGTCTTGTTTATATAACTGGGGAATATTTTTATAATAATCATCTCTCCCAAGGGAAGGAGGTGAGAGAGGCTCCAGCTGAGTCTCCAAGGCAGATGCTGTAATAATGGGGGAAGACCTAGGGGCCCTGGTACATGGAGAAAGATATAACACTTGGAGGACTATAACTCTTGCTTTCACTTACCTGAGAGTTTCTTAGTGCTGCAAGGTCAGATCCTATTCAGGCTTGAGCCCACCTCACAGTGAGGCTACCTGCAAAGATTGAGAATGTTGGTATAAAGCAATCTCAGCCTGTATCACAAAGATCCAGGGCCTTATACTATCTACCCCCTCAGTCCTTTCTGACTCCACTCGGGCCCTGCAGCATCAACTCCTGGCACCAGAGTTCAAGAGAGACATTGACAAAGGGATGCTTGAGCCCTCTGAAACCAGGTCACTTAAAGGGTAATTCATGGAACTGGAGATACTTGTTTTTCACATTGGGAAACTTAAAATGTTTTAAAGTGTGATCATACATAAGAGGTTCAACTTAGTCTGTTTATAAAACTCTGGAGCATCACTGTCTGGTAGAAATATAATATAAAGCACATGTATGACTTTAAGCTTTCTAGTACCTGTATTTTGAAAACTTAAAAGAAGCTAGTGAAATTAATTTTAATGACAAAATACTTTAGTAACCCAATATAGCCAACATATTAACATTATAACATGTAAGCAACCGTTTGAGAAATTACTGAGATAAAAGTCTTTGAAATACAATGTGTATTTGCCACAGTTCACACCAGCCACATTTCAAGTGTTCTGGGCCACATCCTGTGGCCACCATCCTGATCAGAGAAACTCTAGAACCTAATTAGGTCATGATGTCCCAGAGGGAAATATTAGAAGGTCTATCTTCCAAGTCCTATGCAACCTGAAGCCCTTCCTTCTCTAAGTCAATATGTTTCTTGCTGATGACAATTTCTCATTTGGAAGACTATTTCTTCACAGCTCTTGTCTCTTGTCAACTAATGCTCACCAAGAACCACCTTCCCCAGGTCCCTCTCTGCCTGTCATGAACCCACCTTCCTTCCTACTTGTGGCAGACCACCTGCCTCTCCCCCTCTGCCCTGCCTTCGTCCATGTCCCTTTCACATCCTGAAAAGAAACACTACCTCCGGGTGCGGCTCACACCTAGTCCTCACCACAGAACATCCATGAACGGAATCAGGTGGCACATGACCGCAAACCACAGGCAGCTTCACAGCAGCACTCAACAGCTGCACATCAGCCAACCCAGCAGGGCAGTTCTCATAGTCACAGGGCTCCCATGATGCATTAGTGCACTTTGAGTTTCTCATGGGTCTTGCATTGGTGGTTGTTTTACCAAACACAGCTGTGCAAACTGCTGTGGAAAGTATACTCACCCCCCAACACCTGCCTATCTTTATCTACTTCCAGGGACCTAAAAAGCTTTCTTAGCATCAATTTTGTCCCTGGAAAGCCTCAGAGTGTGTTACACAGGGAGCACTCCATGGAGAGGAATCCCAAACCAGTGGCATCTGGTAACAATCCGTACCATGGTTGTCACAGATACGTTGGAGTAGTTTGCTTCCCCTCCATACATCCTCATTCAGACAGGAGTGCTGCAGTGGTTTCTGCTGCAACAAGATGTTAATAAGTGGGGCCACTTGCCTCTCTCCTCACCTGATGCTGGAGGAAAGGTCCTCTAGCTCAGTCCAGTAGCATCCTCTCACTCTTCTTGGTAGCAGATGATGACAGCAAGTAAACATCGCTAAGTGTTGCTTTTAGGGAGAAACTAAAATGCACATGCTAGATCTCAGTGTGATTGAAGCAAAGTGCTGAGTTTAGTGTTTTTTAAATAGACTCACCATAAAAAATAAATAAATAAATAAACAAATAAATAAATAAATAAATAAATAAATGGACTCACCATAGGTACTGAAAGGGAAAAAGTGTCAGAATCACCTGTGAATCTAAATGTTTTCTAATTATGATGCTGACTACAGTTTTCATCTGCTGGTTTTGCTAAACCTCCGGACACTAAAAAGGAATGTGCCCATTAGCAGGTATGACCCCCCTCTAGCTGTCTCCACTGCTGGCATGGGGACTAAGGAGCATGGATTCTTTTAAGACATTATTTAAGGTTCTCCTCAACCGTCCGCACATTGATTTTCTGTCAAGGCTCTATGTCTGGGGGGCTGGAACTCTTCATTGATCCACAGAGAGCATTTTTAGTGCATCAAAGAGGTACAGGAGGTGAGACTCATGGGGAAAGATGGAAACCACACTCTTAGGGCTGGACATGGCTCAGCAGTGCAAAAGACACATCAAATATTAAACTCAGCTTGAGAGGTTTTTTTTTTTTTTAATGTTCTGAAATCTGTTGGCATATGCGACTCAATGGGATACAAAAAGGGAAGGATTATTACCTCATGTAATGGAAAAATTCTCCCTGATGGAAGGGAAGCAAGCTGTGGGACCCGATAAACCAAAGCCTGCATTTATTTGCTCATGGAGGACTTCAGTTGTAAAACACAAGTGTCTAGGCCTCCACATTCAGTCAGTCAGAAATGTAATATTAATAGGTCAAGGTCATAAGTCAATCCAAGGACAAGCTGATTAGCTTTGCACCATTGTCAAGAGCTGTTCCAGGAATGCTGGTGATAGAATCCATGCTGTTATCAGAAACAAGGGGTGGCTGACTTCAGGGAGTCTTTTACAGCAAAAGGCAAAACCACACTGAAGACAGAGCTGCCCAGCTCACAGGTCAGAGTGCCAACCACCCATGGAAATCCTATGTGCGCCAACAGCTCCCTATGTTAGTGTGCTTGAGCCACCATAACAAACTACCACAGACTGGATATCTTAAACAACAGAAAGTTATCGCTCACAGTTCTGTGGGATGGAAGTTCGAGATCAGGGTGCCAGTGTGGTCAGGTTCAGGAAAGAGTTCTCTTCCTAGCTTGGAGATGTCACCTCATGGTGCACGCACATGGGAAGAGAAGGAGAAAGAGATCTCTTCCTCCACCAATCCTGTCAGACTCAGACCTGACCCTTTGACCTCATTTAACTTTAATTATCTCCTAAAATCCTTATCTCTAAAGACAGTCACATTTGGGATTGGGGTTTCAACTTATGAACTGGGGTTTAGCAGTCCATGGCACTCACTTCCTCACACAGCCAACCTTCTTTCATGTCCCTAAGCAGACATAGCCTTCACTTAAAAAAATAAAATAAAAAGAGGGTATCTTTTCTTCTTTGGGTAAGACAGTTTAGACACCCTTTACCCAAACATTTTTCTGGTTACTATAGAGTTGACCATATCAATGAATAATGAAAAGGTAATCTGCTTCGTACCCAACTGGATAACTACTCAACCCACAAAGACTGTGAAGACAAAAAGCAAGATCAAAGGAAGACAATCAAGAATCTGAAAAATGAAGTTTCCAACATGGTGACTTGCATAGTTCCTGGTACTAAATAGGCCCCTGGCACTAAATATTGAGTAAATGAATATTTTCCAATAATGGAAGGACACTAATATGAATTAAAGTCAAAGCTCGTTCGTAAATGCTTATTCAAGGTTCAAGTTGACCTAAAATAATTTCCCTTTTAAAATCAGGACTTCAGAATATAAATCTGTAGCACTTCAAGCACAGACATTTATATTTCTTATCAAATGCATTCAATGGCTCTTATAAAATGATTCAGCTTAATATATATTCAGTTTAGTTAAAATTTATATGTGGTTATGAACTACACCAAGTATATCTTAATTAAATCTGAACATGGTTCACAGATGTTAAGGTCGACCCCAATTTTTAATAAAGGAAAAGGAAATACAACCATTGTAGACTTGACTGAGCAATTTTAGTAATTTTAATCAGGTAAGAAGCAAGATGAATAAGAGGCCAAGACAAGGTTGGGAAGTAAATGACCCACTAGCCAGAACATACAGAAAGAAGGGGTGGTGATCTGTCCAGCAAACCACTGAAATGGAGATAGGAAATGAATGAACATTGCAGTCAGTCTAAGAACTAGGTAAGGATGGAGGCAACTACTCTGAGAGCTCATACTTCTTGGAAGGTCCCAGTCAGTTTGATTTCTGTTCAAAAGAGTCATAAAAGGAGATGGAGCAGTCTTAGCATGGCTGATACTGGAGACCATGGTCCCCGTGAATAAGGTTACCAGATAAAATGCAGAGCACCAGTGAAAGTAAAATTTCAGATGAACAACGAATAATTCTGTGCTGTGTGTTCTTCCCATGCAATACATGTCCTGTATATTTATTTTTCTAAATTTGGCAACTCTCTACACTCTTTACGAACAGTCTCAGACCTGCAACAAAAGGCTTGTCAACGAGTTTCCTGTAATTCCAATGCAAACCACAATATTTGTTGAGCAATCATCATTAAAGGCTGACAGAAATCTGAGATGGTAACTGCATGCCTAAATTATGCCTTTGCCAGCTCTTGGAGGGGGAGGGAAGAGACAGCCATTGGGCTCACTGCTATCCACCTGGTTGGGAGTCCTATGTAATGTATCACTCTCAGACTAGACCAGAACAGGGGGAATGTGTCAGTCAAGGGGAACTACACTGGTCAGAAAATCAACCTAGAAACATAAACAGAGTGGTGCTGTGGATCACATAGAGAAGGAAGCCCCAAAGAGCCTCTGCACCCCAGGAGAACCCTGGACAGAGAAAGAAACCAAGGCCCTAAAATGAGAAATGGCTTCCCGAGGTTTAGCTGAGTCTCACAGGCGGAGCCAGTAGCACTCTACTATCACAAATTACCCTTCCACATAACATGCAAATTGACTGTACCTTTGCTAGGCTATCAGGGGCAAGAGCAGGAGCAGGAGCAGGAACAGGGGGCAGGGGGGTGGCCAGAGTGCTGAATAAGCAAGCACCACGCTATAAGCTGCCCACATGGTACTTAAGGGCTGGCGAGATCCCTCTCTCATTACACTTACAGTTGACTGAGTCACGACCTTTCACAGTGACCTTGGGACGGTTAGGGGAATTTGATGCCATGATATCCCCTCATGAGGCTCGCATGTAGGTTGCTCTGTTAGGCTGTGACTGAGGTGTGGGGTTTAGCATGGGACATGCAAATGAGCTCCAGGGGCACCTTGGGTAATGGGAGCCAAGTGGGGCTCTGAGGGCACTGTGCCAGCCAGGACTGTTGATGCCTCTTCCCCCTGGCTGCCACCACCTCCTTCCCTGTCACCACAGAATCAGCACCAGTTGTTCCCAATCCCTGCCCGCTGAATACAGGTGGGAAAGGGGGCACAGGGCCCCCCAGACCCCGCGCCCCATGAGCTGGGTCCAGGACCCACCAGCCTTTCGGCTTCCCTGTGGGATGGGCGGGGGGAGCGGGTGGGGTGGGCAGGCTGGGCCTTCAGAGGAACGGCAGAGGCAGCAGGAAGGAGGGTGGCAGAAGGAAGCGAGGAGACGGATAGGGGGCGGGGAAGGAAGGGGACTAGGGCCACACTACCAGGCTTCGTGGACAGGTAGCCCTGGACCACAGGAGAGAGGTCCCACAGCCACCACCAAGAAAGGCCCTCATTGGAGGACGCTTACTGTAGGGGCCGTGCAGAGCCTGGCTTTGGGCTTCCCTGCCCACCCTGGGCCCCCCGCCCACCGAGGCTGGAGTGGGTATCGCGCAGAGTGCTGGGACTGCCTGCGCATGGCGTCCATCTGCTTCCCAGCATTGGGCTCTACAAATCCCATGAAAACTGAATTTGCTACAAATAAAAGTGCCCTTTAAGATGACTATGAACACTGAAATAAAATGTTTTCATTTTATAAGCCTATATTTTACAGTATGCACATTTCACATAATAACACCCCAGAATTTATCAAGGGCAGAGGCCAAATGCCATTGCCATAAGGAGCCAGAGTGCGGCTCAGTTTTTGTGGGCTACACATGGCCTCGAATACTCCACTTCTGCAGTCCTAGCATGCAAAGCCCAAAGGAACAGGATGGCTGTGTCCCAACAAAACTTTATGGCCACTAAAATTTGAATCCTATCTAATAAAAGAGTAATTTGCAGATTGACCATCACTCCAACACACAAGAGGGCTGCCCCCATGTGGTCAAAGATTTTGTCCCCATGTGGACACAAGATGACCATCACAAGATGGCCAGCAGGGGAGGGCAGTTGGGAGGTTCCAGGCCTGCATGGGAGAGAAGTTGTGGGTGATCAGACCAGCAGGGGAGGGCAGTTGGGAGGGTCCAGGCCTGCAAGGGAGGGCAGTTGGGGGCAATCAAACCTGCAGGGGAGAGCAGTTAGGGTTGACCAGGCTGGCAGAGGAGGGAAGTTGGGGGCAAGCAGGCTGGCAGGGGAGCAGTTAGATATCAATTAGGCTGGCAGGGTAGTGGTTAGGGGATGATCAGGCTGGCAGGCAGAAGCGGTTAGGGGCAATCAGGGAGGCAGGCAGGTGAGCAGTTTGGAGCCAGCAGTCCTGGATTGTGAGAAGGATGTCTGACTGCCCCTTTGGGCCCTATCCTACTGGGATCAGGCCTAAAAGAGCAGTCGGACATCCCTCAAGGGGTCCCAGATTGGAGAGGGTGCAGGCTGGGCTGAGGGAATCTCCCACCCCTTCTCCCTCATGCACGAATTTCATGCACCGGGCCACTAGTCTATAATAAAATTTGTAAGAGCTACTGATGGGGGAGAGTTAATCTCTTCCAATTTGAATACTCAGCAAAGATTTAAATAGGTTAACACATATTCATTCTTCCAACAATATTTATTCATTATTAATCCTGTGCCCGGTTGTACATGCTGGACCCACAGATGCAATGCCTGTCTGCAAAGAGACTGACTAGATGCTCACCACACTCTTTCCCACCTCTGCTGGGCACAACCACACTACATTTCCCAGCCTGCCTTGTGCCTATGTGGCCATGTGATAGCACTAGCCAATGGAATGTGGGGAGGAGTGATGCTAAGTATTCCCAGCCCAGGTCCATTGAAAACCTTCTATGTGAAATCTCTTTCTCTTTCTTTCTCTTTCACTTTCTCTTTCTCTTTCTCTTCCTCTTTCTCTTTCTCTTTCTCTTTCTCTTTCTCTTTCTCTTTCTCTTTCTCTCTCTCCCTCTCTCTCTTCCTCTCCCTTTCTCTTTCCTTCTCTCCCTTCCTCCCTCTCTCCCTCTCTCCTCCCATGTCAGCTGGAGGTAGAGGATCTAACAGGGAAGTCACAGCAGAGGAAGGAAGGTACCTGAAAGACTAGTGCACCAGACACAGAGAAGAAGAATATAATCCTCTACTGAGTGAAATCACTGACGTGTAGCAAGTATTTGTTACAGCAGTTAAAATACCCTGATACATGGCCTTGGTGGAATTTATAAGGGAAGTCAAGTAATGGGCAAATAAACAAACAAAGATGGCTATGATTACAAGTTAATTACAACTGTGAGTGTTCTACAGAAACAACCAGAATAACTGTGATGCAGGGGGCTCCTTTGATATGTATGGACTCGGTTAATAATGAGCCAATTAAAATAAAGATGCTGAGGGAACCAGCAAGCGCTGACAGGACATGCCTCCTGTGGCAGGCCCTGATGATAAGCACTTTATACACCTAAACTCATTTACTCTCACAACAACCCTAGAAGGTGGGCATTATTCTTATCTTCATTTTACAGGTGAAGATAAGGATGCTTGGCGCTGGCGCATATTCAGATTGGTCGAAGCCTATGCTGGACCAGTTGTTAAGTCTTTTTAATGTTGCCCCTGGGTTGGGGGATGAGTGGTCAGGAGTATTTCAGGTAGAGCGATTAGAGGTGATTTTGCCACCCAAGGGACATTTGATAATGTCCGGAGACATTTTAAATTATCACAACTTGGTGTGGGTGGATGCTACTGGCATCTATTTTGGCATCTACACTGCCAAACATTCTGTAATGCATAGAACATCCTCTGACAACAGGAATCACTCAGCCCCGAACGTGAGTAGTGCTGAAGCTGAGAAACCCTGGGGAAGACAAAAAATGTGTGCAGTGCCCCCAGTTGGCATACAGCACACATCAGAAGAGAGCAAGTTAGCAACAGTATGCAGGGACACAGGAGAGCACCCTTGTGAGCTACAGTAAGAGTTGGGGTTTTACTTTAAATGTACCAGTAAAAGGGAGTAAAATGGACCATTGTCGACGCCTTTAGAAAATAAAATGAAAGTGGTCGAGAGTTGTAAAGCTGCTGCATGAGCCAGGTGGGATGTCACAAAGGCTGGGACAAGGAGTGATGGTAGAGACAGAGAAAAGCACATGGATTGGCATTATATGCTGGAGCTGGAAATGATAGGATTTATTGATGAGGGCTGGGGGGAGGTGAGAAAACAGGAGGCGTCAAAGATGACATTCAAGACTCTGACCTTGGTGGTGGTTTGCTGAGTGAGACTGTCATTTACTGGTTGTGGAAAAGGGGAGAAAAGTGGGAGGAGCACATGGCCACTCTGAGATGGCTGTGAGCCAGCAAGCCAGATATATCAAGTGGATGATTGGATGTGGGAGTCTTGGGATCCCGTAAAATATTTTATGAGTGAAATTCGTGAGAACAAGTCAGAACTCTCAAGGACAGAGAGAGAAGGGGGACAAAAAGTGAGCCCTAGGGCCCTCAAATAGTTGGCAGTTGGGGAGAAGAAGTGGAGCAAGCAATGGAAAGAGGAAGAGGCTGGGTCAGAAGAAACCTGGGGCATGACATTCGGAAGAGAGGATGCTTTCCTGAAGAAGAGTCCTCCTGTCTTAATTACAGACAGAAATGGAATGTAGAGGCCATTTGTGACCTTGAACAGAGCAGTTCCAAAGGTGGAAGTAGAAGTCAAATTAGAAGGGGCTGAGAACTTAAACAAATGGAGGCAGCATGCACAGCCAATTCTTATGAGAATGTTTGCTATGAACTGGAGCAGAATGATAGGGTCGAACTGGAGCAGGAGAGGTGAAGGAAAACTTAAGAGGATTAGATTGACCACTGCCTATTGGTATGTTAACACAAATGATCTAACAGAGAGAAACTGATGGTGGAAGAGGAAGGGGAAGAAACATGGAGTCAAATTCTTGAGCAGACACCAGGGGTCGTGGCCTTCTGACTGGCCTGGGGATGGAGAAAGAAGTACTTTCAATACAGGTAGATTTCTAGATTTTATAGTGCTAAATTGAGATATTTCATCTAATCCCTTCTGTTTTCTCAGCTAACTAACATTTACCTGCTGTCCTGTTTGTGGAAGAGAAAAGAAGAAAAAAGAGCTTGGAGATTTAAGGAGAAAAATGGAGGCATGAATTAGTTATCCCAAATAACGAAGAGCAAATAACCCAGGGGGAAAAATAGACTTGGTGGACAATGTTAAGAACTTCCCAGAAGTTTGAGACCATGAATTGGAAGTGAATTGAATCAGCCAAATTGCCTGAATTTCTACAGCCACACCTGATAGCTCAGATGCAGACCTAGACAAAGTAAGGGCTGTATGTTTCCAAGACTGAAGTGTGATCAGTGCGGTGGATTCTCAGGTGCACACCCAGGTCCCCCTTCAGGACCTAACACTCACTCTCACAGCTGGCCAGGACATTGTGTTGGCAGCTCACAGCTGAATACCCCCCTAGGACCTGCCCGTGACGGAAAGGGGCTGCTGCACTCCTGGTCACAACTAATCAGTGCAGGAGACAAAGGCCTTCTTACCTCAGTGAGGAGAAACCTGAGGGCATGACGTGGGCCAGGCTGTATCCATCAGTGCAAAGAGAGTCACATTTTCTCAGAGGATGAGGGCAAGAGGCAAGTCAGCCATTTTTCTTAGTAGGCTTTTTTTTTTTTTAAGAGCAGTTTTAGGCTGACAGCAAAATTGAACAAAAAGCCCTAGCCGATTTGGCTCAGTGGATAGAGCACGGACCCATGGACTGAAGGGTCTTGGGTTTAACTCAGGTGAAGGGCAGGTACCTCAGCTGCAGATTCAAACCCCAACTTTGATCAGGGCTCATGTGGGAAGCAACCAAATGATGTATCTCCCTCACACTAATGTTTCCCTCTGTGTCTCTCTCTGTTCCTTCCACTCTCTCTAAAATTCAATGGGAAAATATCCTCAGGTGAAGAGTAACTACAACAAAAACTGTATAAAAAGTACATAGAGTTCTTATTTATCCCCTATATCCCCATACACCATCCTCCCCTACTATCAACCTCCTTCACCAAAGTGGTACTTTGTTATAATCAATGAATCTTCATCAACATATCATCATCGCCATAGTTTTTACGAGGGTTCACTCTTGCTGTTGTATAGTCTATGGTCTTTGACAGCTGTACAGTGACATTTATCCATCATTAAAATATGACATGGAATAGCTTCACTGCCCTAAAAGTCCGCTGTAAAGTCACATTTAGAATTGGTTACTATATTTATGTTCTAGGCTGCCATAACAAATTACCGCAAACTTAGTGGCTTCAAACAATAAAGTTTATTCCCTCACAACTCTTGAAGCCAGGAGTAAAAAATCAAGGCATTGGTAGGGCCATTATCCCTGAGGAAGAATCTATTTCTGCTTCTTCAGTGTCTAATGGCTACTGGCATTTCTTGGCATTCTTTGGCTTAAAGACCCAACCTCTGCCTGAATCTTTACATCACCCCCTCCTTTATGTGTCCCTTACAAGGACACTTGTCATTGAATTTAGGATCCACACAGATACCCTGATAAAGCATCTGAAAGTTCTTAACCTAGTTTTACCTACAAAGTCCCTCTTTCCAAATAAGTTCATATTCACCAGACTCCAGGGATTAGAACATGGACATAACTCTGGAGGCCACCATTCAACCACTATAACAACAACTACAGTTACAGGTTACTTCCTCTGAGTGGGGACAGAGCTGGACAGAAATATATCTGGCCTTCTCCACCAAGCAGAGAAGAGCTGAGGATACTGGACACTGAGCATGAGTGAGATTGGAAGCTATACTGAGTTCCAACATAGGATGGAGCTGGTGGGGAGGGCAGAGGTGGTTCAAAGGTGTCTAATTCTGAGTTAATACTCAAGAACTAAAATCAGATCCCTCACAGTCATCCTTGAATGTTGTTATCAAAGACATGTACTAATCCTCATTGTCCTAAAATGAATGAATGACAACCAAACCCCAGGTAGACACAGTTGTGTCAGTAATGATGTGCCCAGAAATGTACCTGTGCTAGAGCTGAGACGATGAGAAGAAAAGAAAAAAATTTTATTGTGGCATGTAAACTGTCAGAAGGGAGGATTCCTGCTATGCAGCAAAATGTCAGAATACTTTAAAATAGTATATATCGATATCTACTCCCACTCTGGGAGTAGTTTATTTTCTTAACTTAATAAAAGGGTAGATTATTTTTCTCTTGAAAATTCTTCTTAAAAGGTTATTGCTTATAAAAGCATAGAATTACAACCAGCTCCTACCACCTACCCAATTTTCAATCACATTATTCTCCAAAGCACCACTGGGAATGGTTTTGTGGACTGGGGGTGATTATCCCAGAGGCCAACACCAACTCGGAGCCATTATTTGAGAGTCTAATTAGAAATGTTGGAGATATGGCAACTCGGCGATGAAAAAAAAAAGTAAAAAATGCAGTTCCAGTAGAATTACTAAAACATCAAAAGAGTAAGGTAGGAAAAGAATGTGTGGTTGGGTCTCCTGAATTATGATTGAAGAATGCCTATCTTGAGGAGTGTAAGAGGGAAGGAACCTATGGCGATTCCCAGGACCCCAGCAGTAGGCCGTACCTGTTCATTTTATCTCCCATTGCACCTAAACAAAGGTCATCCCTTCTAACAAAAGGTTCCAATGGGTTTGCCTGTCTTGTCCTTGTTGGGTTTTTGTTTTTTCTTTGACTCACCAAGAAAATAAAGTAAGAAAGAGAAAAGGAAATGTTTTTGATGCTACTGAACAAAACTATAGATTAAAAAATGGGAGGAGGGTAAGGTAGGTAAATGAGTGGATCTGAGAGACGTAAAAAGTGGAAATTGGTGAACTGCAGGGCAACAGGAAATGAGGAGGCTTGTTCTAAAGGTGGTCTGCAAATTATCATGCCCTCCACCTGCATTTCAAGTCCCCACTCTCAAACTTCCCATCCCTCCTGCCTTGGACAGGTGTCCACACCTGACAGCCACTGAGAAAGAAGGACTGGATAAAGTAGCTTTGGTATATACAAACAGTGGGTATCTCTGGAATTGCTGTGAAAGACCCTGTGTTGGGAAGGTGGCTGTGGGAGGCTGGTGCCATGTGTTGCTGCCTGAGGATGATGCAAGGGGCTCTGCCTTTCCTAGAGCCATCATCTCCTGGGCTCCACCTCCTGTTTGAGTGATGGAGGTGCTTGTGAGCAATTGGAAAAAAGTCTGAGTATACACGACAATGCAGATAGGACTAAGCAAATCCAGGAGCTCAGACTGACCTCATCCTACAGCACCTCAGGTGGCTTCCAGGGATGATAATCAATATAAGGGCAAGAATCACAGCTCCCACAAGAATCACATGTGGGAACCACTCAATTACTGACACGAGAGTCTGTGTAGGCTGGTTCATCAGACACCTCGATAAACTGGACTAACTCTTGTCTGTCCTACCCATGTCCACCTGACCCAGTCCCTTGTTCCAGGCCACAGACCTCTCTTTCTGCCCCCACCCTCTCCAGTCCTCAGCCTGCACTTCCAGAAAGCAGTAAATCTTTCTCCAGCAGGTGACAAAGTAGTCTGGTTCTTTCTCCATTTCCTGCAAATTCATTTTTTATAGTGTAAACATTATAAATTTATGCACAGGGACTCATTTAGCTCTTGACAGTCAAAGACAAGTCACTGAATCTCAAACACCTTTTTCTCTTTCCCAGACTGTTTGCAAGACCCAATTCTTGCAAAGAGCCTGGCATCTTAAGACTATTGTCTCTTCATAAATTCTAAAAATCACCTAAGAAACTCAAGGAGCAAGATGTGATTTTCCATTATCTGCACTGCTCACTATTTATAACTTTCACAAGAGAAGAACCTCATGGAAGCCTGAGAGCAAATAAAAGTAGTGTGAAAAGCACCAACATATGTATATTAGGAGGTATATTACACTGGTTAACAAATCAAAATGCTTTCCCATAACAACAGTTGGATAATCACTGAAAAAAATATCTTTCAAAAATATATTTTATTGATTTTTTTTCACAGAGAGGAAGGGAAAGGGATAGAGAGTTAGAAACATTGATGAGAGAGAAACATGGATCAGTTGCCTCCTGGACACTCCCCACTGGGGATGTGCTCACAACCAAGGTACATGCCCTTGACCAGAATTGAACCTGAGACCCTTCAGTCCACAGGCTGATACTCTATCCACTGAACCAAACCAGGTATGGCGGGAAAATTATCTTAAATGCTCATAGAATGATTGATCTGGTTGTGTATGGATGTTGCATGTTTTTGCCTAAGAAACAAGGTGCACTGCCTTTAAATAGAAGATACTGACAGGGCAGCTAGATTCTGATTAATTTATAGATTTTGAATTATTCAAATGTTCTTTCATGAGAATGTATTGTGATTATTGTTAGGAATAAATAACAAAAGAATGAACAACAGAAATAAAATCAAAACATTAAATTAAAGCCTTTCCATCTATTGGGTGTTATGTGTTACACTTCTGTCGAGCCAAGGAAACTGGTGCTGAGGGACTTGCCTGAACATGTAGAGGGTCAGGGACAAGTGCGTCTTCACCCCTCTCATCCTGTTGTCCCCAGAGGTCAGAGCACATGGCAGAAAGCTCTTAGCACTCTGGACCAATCTTTCCAGGCAAGGAGTTGATTCCCACAGACATTGGCCAGCCCAAAGCTCTGTACCCTCTTCCCCTCCATGTTCCAGCTCCAGGGGGGAGCGGGGGGGGGGGAGGAGGAGACAGAGAATGGACTGGATTTCCATAATCAAGACCCTTTGAGAATCCTACTGCATCCTACATCCAGCTGTGGCCAGAAGATTCCAGAAAACCCTCCAAAGGAGACAGGGGCCACAGTCATCCTCGGTCAAGTCTCAGAAATGAATTCACCCTGAATACCATCCCAGTCTGAGAACTGCTTGGTATGATATCTGAGTCATGTCCCCCCAACATGTCTACAACCAGTCCCAAACCATGTGAACACGTTCCCTTCTGTGTCAAAAGAACCCTGCAGATGTGATGAAGGGTGCTGAAATGGGGAGACCAACCTGACTCATCCAGGTGGGCCCATTTGCAAGCAGTGCCTTCCTGATGCAGCCGGTTCCAGCCTTAGAAGCTGAAAGAGGGAAGGAGCAGGTTCTCCATGGAGCCTCCAAGAGGAACCACGTCCTGTGACCCTTGAGTTTAACCTGGTGAAGCCCAGTTCAGATTTCTGTAGCGCCCAGAACTGTAACAGAATAAATGCATCTTGTTTCAAACCACTATGTTTGTGGTCATTGGCTTCAGCGACCAAAGGGTGTAAAGCAATACACCAGGTTTAAAGCCAGAGAGACCCCTCCATCCATGCCCCTTGTCCTGATGGGATAATGGGGAGTCTTCTAGAGGCTCCTGCCTGTCACCCCACTGTAGGGCTGCCTGGGGTTCGCAGTCCTGGCCATTCAAGCTGCACAGTGAGCACATGTAGCTACGGGGACAAGATCCACAGAAGACTGAGCAGAACCTGCCTGCCTTTTATGCCACTGGCTTTCTAGGCAGGGATTTCAGTGTTGAAATCTTATCATAATTATCAAGAAGTCAAGTATAAGTGATAAGAATTAGCAATTCCTGGCTACTCTCTTTTCCATCAGAGGCAGCCGCCTGAAAAGGCCTCGGGGAAGAAGCCTGGTGACGGCCTGGATGTCCCTGGCTCCAGCCCTGGCTGTGCTAACAACCCATCGGTGTCCTGCAGGGCGTCCTTTAGTTTGTGTTTTTAGTTTAGCTTTTCATCTGTAAGATCAAGCTTAATTATGCCTCTCTCCAGGGATGCTATAAAATCTATTAAATTAAGTCTGTGCTAATTTTCACACTGTCATTAACCAGTGGCTGGAGCACAGCCTGATGCTGAAGGTTTCCAGCACCTTTGAGCTGGGGGGTGGAGCAGTACCATCGCTAGGTATTGATTGAAAATGTATTGAAACCCACAGATCTGACCCATAGCCAGAGAAGAGTTGGAAAACAGGAAAGCAAAACTGCCCTGGAGAGGAGAGAACCTGCACTCACTGGCTGTGAAACTCAGCTCCCGGGGACCCTCTGCTCAATGTGCTCAGAAATGCAGCACAAGACCAACGTGATGTGTTTGGATTGACGTGGGGGACAGATCTCAGCGTCTGGCCAGGCCCCTGAAACTGCCCCAGACTCTCCGGAAAACCTTCGTGTCACTCAGGGGACCTATTTCCAAAACCCCTGCTCCAATCCATCCTTGTGGATGGTAGAGCCGGTGGTCCCACCGGCTCTAGAATGTTTTTAATGAAAACTGAGACCTTTCACATGAAAAAACAGAGTCCCAGAATTATTGTCTCATTGGGCAAATGTCAGACTCTACCAGAGCGTGAAATATGGGGCAGAAGGGAGCTCCAGGGAGCCTATAAATCGGCACCTTATTTCACACAGCCCAGTCACCTGACGTTCAGCCCTGTGCTATTTCCATTAAACTACATGGCCTCTCACACCTACCTTTTCCTCTCTCCACATCTCTGATTTGCCCCATTAGAGTTAACCCCTTCTGGCCTCCCCTTTATTTGTTCACAACGAGCTTCCTCCCAGCATATAGACCTAAAAAGTCTTACGTCTTCCTACACGTGCCTTCCTGTGAGTTTTCCATAATGACAGGGTATTAGAAAATAAATGTTGGTGTATCTAAATGCAACCCCATATATTAACTAAGGAAAGGCTGGAGAAAGTGAAAATGAAATCTAAACTAAACTATAACAAGTTATAGAACGCCAGGGTTGCATATGTAAGTATCATTTTTTAATTGTGCAGATGTTAACAGTGGGGTTTTGAATGATTTTTGTGGTTTGTTCTGACAGCTCATCATAGGTCCTATTGCTTCTGTGCCTTGTACTAATTTCCACACTGCCATTAGCCGGATGCCATTTGGCCCTTGGCTCATTATGCCTCCCATTCCTGCCTTCCACAGCCACCCTGTTCCACCACTGTGGCATACCCCCCCTCCTCCACCCCCACCACTTAGCATCAGCTAGACACTAAGGTGTAGAAAGGAATGCTCAGGGAAGAATAGCTGAAAATATCTGTCTGGATAGCGAAGGCATGTAGAAATAAACCAAGACCAACCAAATGAGAAAAGTAAAGGCGAGTTACTCAGAACTTGCTCCAGCAAAGGGAGTCTGCCACCCTTGCTTGCATTTTGGCAATGCCTTGAAGGCAGATAGAGGGTGGGGAGACTTCATAGTAAAGAAAAGGGAAGGTTCAGGGCTGCCCTGGTGGTAAGCTGCTGGCCTGGGGAGGCTGGAGGAGGCCTACGTAGTAGCAGGGGAGTGTAATTGGTTTTCTTTGGGTGGCCCCAAATTGGAAGCGAGGGCAACCCTAACACAGGGTTCCCATATGCACAGGCATTATAACTCTCTTCCTCCACTACTGCTTTGCCCAAGGAAGAAACAAATGAAAGGGATGTTCTTACACTCAGTTCAAATAACCAAGATATGCAGAAGAAGACTGAAAAATTCAAAATGTGGATAGTCCAAAGTAACTTTCTATTTTATAAGATAAATATCCAGACTTATTTTTATTTATTCATTTCTTTCCAAGTGTTTGGCATTTTATAGACATAGACACTTTTGGTATGTGGTCAACTGTTTACATAAATATGCACAGCAGCTACCATCACTTATGTATAGGTGGTTAATAATAACCTGTTCATAGTACTAGGGTAATACGAATGACAGCCACACATAGGTCTGTTACCTGAGGGGTTGTAACTGATTTTAGCATATTTAGGATTCCGCAAATGAGCATATTCATGCATACTCCCACCCCTTGGAGTTTCTCTTGCCCCTCTTCCTTTTCTCATGCTCTCTTTTACCAAAGTGGATTCTGGTCACTCCTGAGTTAACCTTTAGTATGTTACAAGCACAGAAAGATGTCTAACTGCATTTCTTTCCAAATTAAAACCTCTAGTTATTCAAGTTGTGGATTTATTACATTTTTCCCAATGCAATTTTCTTGTCATATTAATCCTTTGTCCCTGATTAACTCTGGTAGTGTCATTACTTTCAAATAATGGAATCTTGAGATGTAATTAATATCCATAACTAATGCCCTTGGGAATTCACACAGAGCTTTCCCAACCTCAACATCCACCTGTCATCACAGCGTGCCCACGGAGTTTCACACAGAGTCCCAAAACATGTCCCCAGCCACAGGTGGGGAAATTCATGCCCCCCACTGAGGCCAACATGTTGGAGAATAAATTGGTACAGTTAAGTGTGGGTGACTCCTGGGTTCATCAACACTGTTCACCGAAGCTTTGTTGCAAAATGTTGGCTTCTGCCACCTGGGAGACACTCTCCAGGCAAGAGCCTGCCTGTTGGCTGTCAATCAGTCAGAGCCCCTCCCTGCTCTCCTGCAGCATCTCCCTTTTCTACTCTTTGTAGACAGAGAACAGAAGGAAGAGGAAAGGAGAGGACCCACACATTAAGGGATTTCCTCTTTAGCAGACCTAGCTTCATAAAACAAAAGTGAAGGACTGATGAAGTCACCTGGTCTTCAACACATTTACACAGAAAGTCTTCATATCTCAACACCAAATGTCAAATGTGTGTCACAAACCTTTAAAATGTGTTTTTCCTAGAACTGCGCTTCTAGAAATCGATCCTAAGGAAATATCAGAAAAGTGCAGAAGGACATATGTCAAGGATATTCATTGCAGTGGAGTTTACGATAGCAAAAAGCTAAAAGGTCTGAAAGCAACCTAAATGTCCAGCCATGGGTGATCAGAAAATAAATCGCGATTCAGCTGTATAATGGAAAACCACTGGAGTCGTTAAAGACGACCCCAAAGGAATGTATCTATGCAAAGGGGAAATGTTTATTACATATTTTAAGTGAGTGTTTGTTTTAGTTTTCTATCCCTGCTGTAATGAATTAGGACAAACTTAGTGGCTTAAAACAGCACAAATGTATTGGCTTGTAGTTCTTAAGGTCATAAGTTAAAATGGGTCTCACTGGGTTCAAGTCAAAGATATCAGCAGGGCTGTATTTCTTTGCAAGCCCCAAGGTAGTTAGTCAGTTAGTTAGGTAGGTAGTTTTTGATACCTTGTCCAGCTTAGAAGTCACCTGCATTCCTTGGCGTATGGTCCCTTGCTCCACCTTCAAAGCCAGAAGTGCAGCATCTGCAAATCTCTCTGTGACTTGACCCCTCCCTCTGTCATTACTTCTCTGACTCTGACCCTCCTGCCTCCCTCTTATAAGGCCCCTTGTAATAACCTTGGGCCCACCTGGATAATCTAGGATCATCTTCCATGTCAAGACCCTTAACCTAATCACACCTGTAAAGTGCCTTTCCCACATAAGGTGGCATGTTCCAGGGATGAGGGACATGGACATCTTTGGAGGGCCATTAGTCTGTCTGCCTCAAAAGATCAATTTGCAAAGTGAAAACATACATAGGTAAGTGTGATTCCATTTTTCTGTGTTTTTTAAAAGTACATAAATATTAGCCAGGAGGAGACACCAAGATGGCGGCATAAGCAAACACCTATTGTTCTGCCCCGCGCAATGATTTAAGAACTACAACATAACAGCAGAACAGACAAGCACCCAGAATCCCCAGAAAGCTGGCTGAATGTAAACTCCACTAATAGGAGCAAAGGTGGGACACAGACTCAGGACTGGCGGGAGCGCAGCCTTTCAGACGGAAACAGATTAGGAGCCGCCCTGGTCGCGCGTGCGTGGGCTGGGGCTGGAGCAGGGACCCCCGGCCGGATTTCTCCGACGGGGAAGGGCAGAGGCGTCTCACTGCCCAGATTTCCCGAGCCGGGCGAGGTCTGAGATCCGGGGTACGAGAGGTCCCCCTGCACAGATTCCCCAGAACCGGGCGAGGTCCGAGGTCCGGGGACGCACCCTGGAAGCGGGGCACGGCAGAGGCTCCTAGTCCCAAGGGTAGCGCAAACCCGCAACTTGCCCCCTGGAAACTTGTCTCCTGGTTCCAGAAACCATCTATTTTACAGCCCTGAGCTGGACTTTTGGTGTGCAGGCACATTTGGGGAAAGGCAGAGTTGTCTGGCAAGGGGAAGAGACTAGCGGCTTTCTCTTGGAGGAGTCTGCAGCCATCCCCATCCAACAGAGACCCGCACGCGAGTGCCGCATAGGACCCAGCTGCCGCTGCCGCTGCCTCGCAGCCCAGAGACTCCGCCCATCCAACCTGAACACAGTCTCCCTTCACAGCCAATTGGCCTGGAGGTCAAACCCTCCTAGGGCTAACAACAAAAAGCTGGGTTTAAATTCAAAAACACTGAATACAACCCATAAAGGATTGCAGTAAGAGTACCCACCTCAGGTAACCGGGGAGACTGAGCCACTGTCCCTTTGAGGATATCTACCACATAAAGCAGCCACCATGCAGAGACATGGAAAGAAATAAGGTGTGGAAGAAATGGAGGAGAAAAGACTACAAGACATAGAGTTCAAAACCACGGTTATAAGGCTTTTCAAGAGGCTCCTACAAAAGGCGGATCAACTTAATGAGAATTACCAGGAAATAAACAAAACCAACCAGCAAATGAATGAGAATTACAAGGAGATGAATGATACTTACAAGGAAATGAATGAGACCCTCAGGGAAATGAACAAGACCTCTGAGGATACGAACCAGACCCTCACAGATAAAAAAAAAAGGACCAAGTAGAAATCAAGCATACACAGACTGAAATAAAAAATATTACACAAAGTCCTAAAAGCAGTCCAGAGGGCCACAAGAACCAAGTCAAAGATTTGAAATACAAAGAAGCAAAATCCACTCAGCTGGAAAAGCAAGAAACAAAAAGAATTCAGATAATTGAAGATAGTGTAAGGGGCCTCTGGGACAACCTCAAGCAAGCCAACATCCGAATTATTGGGGTGCCAGAAAAAGAGAGAGAGCAAGTTAATGAAAACCTACTTGAAGAAATAGTGACTGAAAACTTTCCCCACCTGGTGAAAGAAACTGACTTAAAGGCCCAAGAAGTACACAGAACTCCCAAATATAGGAATCTAAAGAGGACCACACCAAGACATATCATAATTAAAATGCCAAGAGCAAAAGATAAAGAGAGAATATTAAAAGCAGCAAGATAAAAACAGTTGGTTACCTACAGGGGAGCACCCATACGATTGTCAGCGGATTTCTCAACAGAAACGATGCAGGCCAGATGCGAGTGGCAAGAAATATTCAAAATAATGAAGAGCAAGAATCTACAACCAAGATTACTCTATCCAGCAAAGCTATCATTCAGAATTGAGGATCAGATAAAGTGCTTTGCAGATAAGAAAAAGCTAAAGGAGTTCATCACCACCAAACCAGTATTATATGAAATGCTGAAAGATATTCTTTAAGGAGAGGAAGAAGAAAAAGGTAAAAATATAAATTATGAACAATAAATACACATCTATCAACAAATGAACATAAAAATCAAGTGAACTGATAGGCTGATGAACAAGATAAACTGGTGACTATAACAGAAACATGGACATAGAGAGGGAATGGACTGACAATTCTTGGGGAGAAAAGTGTTGTTGGAAGTACAGCAAGAGATTGGACAAAAATTTTGCAACAATGGGAGAGGACATTGGGGAGGGGGAGGAGAGGGCAGAGGGTGGGATAGGTACAGGGTGGAGGGAAGATATAGGGGGATAAAAAAGGGGAAACAATGTAATTAATAAACTGAACAATAATAAATAAATAAATAAATAAATAAATAAATAAATAAATACTAGCCAGTGAAGAATTTTAACAAAAGAATGATGAGATTTAGAATTTACATGTGTACACGGATGCACACACCCAAACACATGAGCTCACCACTTGGTTGTTAAATTGCAAGTTCTCTGAAGCCCACTTGCCTGTCCCAATCGCCTGAAGCCCTTCTGATCTGACCAGCCATCTCCCCTTGCACACCGGCTCTTCCTGCCTCCTCTGTGCCCTTCCAGCAGCTCCATGTTCCCAAGCTTCCTCTGCCTACGCTGAAACCTGAGAAATTCCACCAGGGCCCCAGGGGTGGCAGCTCCTCTCTCGAGCCTTCCTATCAGCAGCACAGGCTGCTCTCCTCTCAGATCCCACAAAACCATCGGAGGATTCCTTCATTGGCACCGCCTTGGGAGGGCAAGGCCCTAGCCTCCCTTTTCAGGTTCCCACCAGCATCTATGCCCTACAGCTTCCCAGGGCAGTTGTTCTGATCTTAAAGGAGGGAAACTCTACTGGGATTGTTCAGTGCCCAGAATCTTCTGACATTAATTCTCTGACATCAACTGGGTATCCTGTGATTCTATCCAATTCTGACACCTACTTCCCAGAGTGGCAGCCTCCACAGGTTAAAGGCCAAGTCCTTCACAAGATCGCTCCCACTTTAGAAATCAGCAGCAAGTTTTTTTGGGGGGGCAGGTTCACATGTACTTCTGACCAACTGGCTATTAATTCAGGGGTTCCTGGGACTCCCTCAAGTTCGATTATTCACTAGAACAAGTCAAGGAACTCACTGAGAACACTGCACTTACTAATACAGTTTTATTATACAGGATATAACTCAGGAATGGCCAGATGACAGGGATGCATAGGGAGAGGCCTGGGAGGGCCCAGGCACAGAGTTCCCATGCCCTCTCCGCACGGAATCAGGGCAGATCACATCAACGTGCCCACCAAACAGGAAGCTCCTCCAACTTTGGGTTTCCCGAGTCTCACTGGAGTCTCATTATGTCATTGTCCACGTGACTGTGCTATCTCCAGTCCCCCTCTCCTCCTAGACCCCCCAGTCTTTCTGGCACAGCCATCCCCTTGCTGATATTTCAGGGCCCACCTTTTGTTACTTCACTGGCATAAACTGGAGTGTGGTTGAAAAGGGCTCGTTTTGAATAACAAAAGATACTCCTGTCACTCAGGAAATTTCAAGGGTTTTGAGGTCCTGCACTAGAAACTGGGGACATGGACCAGGTGTCTTCTTTGTTATACTACGTTCAGTTTTTATAGCTCAAAGATGGAAAAACACCCACTCATCTGCTTTTCTCTACTCACTGCTCTCAGCACCCATTCCCTGAGGAAACGACTGCAGGATGGCATAAGTGCTCCAAAAGAGAATGGATAATGGAAGAGAAGAAACACGCACGGTTCAGATTTACTCACATCATTGCTGCCACCCAAACATAAACTACCTATATGTTCTTGGTTCCTGGCCTTTCAAGCTCATGAGAACTTCCCCTGGGTCAGTGACGACGCATCTTAGATTTTGATTTTTCTAGTCAACCAATGTGTAGTGAGTCCCTGTAATGTGGTGGGCACTAAGTGAAGCTCTAACATAGACAGAACATAGCAGACACAGTGCCGGGCTGGGAAGCTTGTAGTTTAGCAGGTGAGAGGGACACCAAAGCAATGAGCAATTAATTATGTCAGCACGATGAGGCAAAGAAAGAAAAGTACTGGATGCTGTGTGAGCAGATGGATGGGAGACCCAAACAGACTGCAGGAGCACCACCTCCAGGTGCATCTCACACCTACTTCTCACTAATGAACACCCATGAACTGAACCATGGTGGCACATTACTGCAAACCACAGGCAATTTTACAACACCAGTCACCAGCTGCATGTTATCGGACCCAAGCAGGGGAATTCTCACAGTGAGAGCTAAAACACAAGTAGGTGTCAGCAAGGTAAGAATTGAGGAGGTAAAAATGGGAGGAAGATGATCCAAGCAGAGGAAATAATGCATGCAAGCTCTGAATTGGGGAGCCTTGGTTCAAGGAACTAAATGAGGGGTTTTATGGAGCACAGAGAAGAGGGGGAGAAAGAGGATGAAGCTATAGGAATAAACAGCAATGGGGACCCGGTGGGTCAAAATTTTAGATTTTAACTTACAAAAAAGGGGAGGAGCCATTACAGTGTTTACCTGGAGAAAATACGATCAAATTTATGCTTTAAAAACTACTCTGTTTCAGGGGATAGTGATTGATATAGAGGCAAGGTGGCCTTGAACAGGCTGTCAAGCTACAGGGGGAAGACTTGGGTGGATGGGAGGTGGATGCTGGGGGAGATCAACTGAAGGACTTGTATGCATGCATATGAGCATAACCAATGAATGAAATACACTGGGGTGGGGAGAGGGGAAGGTGGGCACATGTGCTGGGGGGTAGGGGAGGCTGGGGGGAGGATAAGGAGGAGGGGGAAAGGAAAACATGTACTACTATTAATTATAAGTTATACTGCAAAAAAATCAATAAAAATATATTTTTTTAAAATAATAATAAAATAAAAATAAAAACTACTCTGTTTCATGTTGAGAATTGATTGAATGGAGATCAGAGGAATTTGGGGAAGCAAAATTTATTCCTGTTTCTATACAATCTATATAAGATATGATTTTGGCTTCACCCAAAATGTTTGATGTGGAAATAGAGAGAAATGGATGTGTTAGGAAGCATAATCAATAGATCTAAGTAGTTGATTGACTGCTTAACTTTCTGGCTTGAGCTACTACTTAATAGTGCTTTGAACTAGTAAATAATAGTGAAAGATCCAATTAGGGGGCAGAAGGGTTGGACTAAGATCAGGGTAGAGCATAAATGTACTTTCTCTAATATAGTCACAATTTCAAATATTCTATTCTCTTGTCTTCTTAAACTTTCAACATCTCTCAGAAAAATCTGCTACTTTGGTAAGCAAACCACATTTCCAGATTTCCTTTGGTACAAAAGTATCCCTAAGTTTTCTTTTAACAGACCAAGAAACTTTGGGAACCAAATATATGTTTACCAAACATGTAAGATATTCCCTATCCCCTTACATTTGAGAAGTGATATTAAACACTTTCCTAAAGCTTATATCCATTGTAAAATTTAGTACAATGACCATGATAAACACAAGTAATCTATTTCTTTTAGGCAAAAATAGAAATTTTTTGGAAATCTCAACCTGGAGACAATTCTATCTTGGCAAAGGACTAGATCCCTCTGAGACAATTATTACCACCTCCTGCCCCCACCCCCACCCCACTCCATTTTCTAGGTACAACCTTGATTAAATAATGGGAAACACTTGGATATAATGAGTCTCCTGAAATTGTCAACAGCCACAGAACTTTACTCCTAGGTCCCTCCTGCAACATGGCAGGCTGCCCTGCTGCACAGTGATTAATTCAGGGATATGGAGCTAATCTACAATCAAGTTCCAACAGACATATCTTAGTACTGCTTGTCATAACCAGAAAGAATGAAGCATACTGAAGTGGTTACTAACCAATTTTCATAATCAGAAAGCATTGTGCTATATTGGCCAAAACATTAGTCATGGGATTAGAATCCATCTTTTCTTGAATAGCCTAATCCTCTTAAAAAATAGTTCAAAGTAATCAGGTTAGGTTCACCGTAAATTTTCGTAAACCCATCAGTCTTATGAAGGAGTTTCAGAAAAGGAAAGATCAAACAGTTTCTAAACTCCTGATGCTAATGAAACATGGGGCAAAATAAATGTCTTATGAAGCACTTACATAATTGATCTAAGCTAAAATATCCTAATAGAGATAATGCATTTGCCATCACAAGTGGATTTGTTTTTTATAGCCTTCCATTGTGAAAACAAATTCTGAGTGCTGGCTTTCTACAAAATGTGACAGTAACAGAATAGGACATGAGGAAATATTTCCAAGAACCAATTTTTAAAATAGAAGCTCTTTTAGCAATGCTACTTAAGTATATGATGACTAAACAGAGTGGCTGGTTGTTTGTGACTTTGGTGAGCATAGTACCCATTCTCAGTAAGCAATGCCATCTTCATGAGCATACTCAGCTCAAGCTTTTTTAATGCACCCAGTTTGTTTTAGCAAATTCATTAAATCCACTCTCACTTCAAGTCTCCTAAGTCTCTTTTTTACCATATTACCAAATCCCAACACCACCTTTCTGCAGTTTGCTTGAGAAGCCAAGAATTAATAGGGTTACAAAGGCACTCCTATACATTTCCACTTAAATTTAGTTCTCCTTTGAATCTATGTCATCCTGGAGCCTTAGTTTATTACCATACTATCCACACTCAATCCAGATTCATAATATCAAAAAATTGTAATAATCACCTCTAGCTTTATACAAGTCATTGATAAAAATGTTGAGGGTTATGCCAAAACTGGTTTGCTCAGTGGATAGAGTCCAAGGTTCGATTCCAGTCAAGGGCATGTACCTTGGCTGTGGGTACATCCCCAGTAGGAGGTGTGCAAGAGGCAACTGATAGATGTTTCTGACTTTCTATCCCTCTCTCTTCCTCTCTGTAAAATAAACAACAAAATATATAGTTTTAAAAATGTTGAAAGTTATAGTTTCTGAAACAATGTGCTTTTTTAAGTTTAAATTAACATATAATTTGTTATACATATTGTTACCCAACTGGTTATTCTTCAATACGTATCCTTGCATCCATCCCAAAGTTTCCTAAAGTCTTTCTTCCCTGAAGCTGAACATGTACACAAACACAGCAATGCATGGCTCATGAACTTACACTGGCTGCAGGTGCTCACACAGGTTCTGATTCTAAATCCTCCACTGACTAACAAGTCCCCAAATTCCACTCAACCTAAACATGGGCTCTTGTGACTGCCCCTTCTTTGCTATGTATGCAGGAAAAGTCAATCACCCTCTCAAGAGTGAAAGAGCTACTTTCCAACATAATTGAAATCAAAATTCTTTCACACTTTTTTCAGAGTATTGGCATCCTGGTTAGTTTTATATCAACTTGGCCAGGCTCGGGTATCCAGATATGTGATCAAATACTATTTTGAATGTTTCTGTGAAGGTGTTTTTGGGTGCAATTTACATTTAAATTGCTAAACTTTGAGTAAAGCAGATGGCCACATCTTATCAGTTGGAACCTTAAAGAATAAAAAAATTGACCTCCCCAAACAAGAATACTGCCAGTAGACAGCCTTCAGACGGACCTGCAATATCAGCACTTCCCCAGCAGTATCACAGTCTTCAAACTACAACATTGGCTCTTCTTGGCTCTCCAGCCTAATGGCCTTCAGACTTGAACTACAGATTTTAGACTTGCCAATACACACACACACACACACACACACACACACACAAACACACAAACACAAACACACAAACACACACACACGCGCGCACACCCTAATAAAAGTGCAAAAATTTCCTAATACAGTACACAAAAATAAATGTATACCCATAGTTCTTCAGATTCATCATTAATGATATCCAGTAGTCTTCTTATTCTCTTTCAGTGGCTCATGTCCACTGTTCCTTGGACTTGTCCATTCAGGATCTATTTCACCATCTTATTTGTCCTTGAAGTCTTGGGTGAAGGAAAGTATATAAATATCTCACCTTAGCAATCTAGTTTTCCACTCATCAGAAGATATGCACTGAATCATAGGTCAAACATACAGCCACTCTCTGGTGCAGAAGTCATAAGAACATTAATAACTCCTAGTGGAATTATGAGTCAGGCTTACTGACCAAAAAATTACATCAGGCAGAGAGGGAAGCCAGATTGAGAGTGATAGGAACGTGACTCACTCAGGGCAAGAGAATCCTGTGCTCAACCCCTGTGGGGGAGAAGACACACAGTCATGTCGGATGTAGGCACCCCCAGCAAAAGCCACTCTTCACTCATACACTGTGGCTATAACAATGATTTTTTTAATGACAAATGCTTTCTGAGTAAAGGTTTTGGTCTAATAAGGTGCCATCATAAAGTAACAAAACCACAAATGATCAGAGAATACAGAATGAGAGATTATACTGTGTAACACAGCCAACGTGTTTTCCCATTTCAATTACTTGGGGCAATAGGAGACAGAATATGGGTAATAAAAAGCCAATAGCAATCCAGAAATCTAATTTGAGCAAATAGTTCAAAGTCTTCCCACAATATCCTTTATGAGAAGGATTGACAAGCATTGCATTTGTAGAGAAGAAAGCTACAGAAACTGCCTGATAAGACCAATTAGAACCCAGTCTCCCAGGAGAAAGGAGCCCTTGAAGTGACATGGCCCTCCACTGTGCCAGCTACCCAGAGGTTTACAGGGACTGGCTCCATCTGTCCTTGAGAGACTGATCTATAAATGAGAATGATGGTTTCTTAATTCACAATAAAAGCATTCTCTACTCACCATGATCCTTACCTCTCTGGCCAGCGCATTCTCTTCTCTTTGCAAAGTCCCACATGCACAGTCAACTATAAACAACAGATTGTTTGATGAGCATGTAGTCAGGACAAAAGAAGATGGGATAATTTAATGGATAGTGACATCAAGTTGTAGGGATATAAAGAAACTTTCTAAAGAGACCAAAGCATGGCTCTGCTACTCAGGGCAACTTGTTCCCACAAACAGTGAAATTCATGCACCAAAATTGTCCTGCTCTCCAACTTTCATTCTCTGGCCCCATGTTGATGATCTCCATACCCTGAAAGAGAAAGCATATATTTCATTGACCCTCCCCGTTTAGCCACATAAACTTACAAATACCTGAGTATTTGCACTGCCTGCAGAATAAACCCCAAACTCCCTAACACAGCATGCAAGACCCCTCACAAACTGGCCCTAGCTTATTGTCCCAGGCTCCACTCCAATCTCTCTCTACATTCAATTCTAGTCATAGCAGACAGTCTATTCCTTCTTAGATACTTTTGTCTCACTTTGAGAATGAAAGAAAATGTGATTTCAATTTGCACCTGCAAGCTGATAAGGGTTGGACCCCAGTTACAATTTCCAATTAGTTGTTTTTTTTTATGAAGATGCTTCGATGTACTTTTCCAATCATGAAGGTGAGCTCCAACCACTGGGTTGTAGGAAAAGATAATCATCATTTCTTAGTTCCAAGTTCTCCTGGTTATGAAACACATTCTTATTCTTGGGTAGGAAGAAGGGGGGGAGGATGAGGAGGGATCTGGGGAGTGTGGTGCACACTGAACTGGTGCCAATTGTACAGACTATAACTTTTCTCTTGGCTTCCCGTAACCTTGCCAATTTAGGAACTAAAAGTGAGAACTGTGTATGTTCACAGGTTATACTGAGAGGTATGGTGGGATAGAAATGGACGATGTTAGAGAATTGTAACCTTTTGCTGGCTAGTTTCTATATCCAATAAAAAAGTTACTTCTTTAAAACTTTTAAAGCCTTAAATTTAATTGACAACATTTAATGAATATGTGTAAGAGCAGCACAAACACTTGGAATTATTACCCAGAACAACTTGTACTTATCAATTTGTGCAGAAAGTCCAGCTCCCTCAAAACTACTCATTAAAGCTGAGAACTGGACTTTTGGTCATAATTATTTCTGGAAGACCAATCCTAGATGTCACTGGCTAATAAGGCTAATTGGAAGAAAAAAATTGCACGAGATGTTCCTTCAATATATACATTAACTTGCTTTTATTTTCAGCTAAGGCTTTTATTCCTAATTGTATTTGATTTATAGTTCCAAGGAAATAAAAAATCATAAGGAAGAAAACATTTATAAAGAGAAATTCTAAAAGAAAAGAAAGATAAGGAAGAAGAAGAAGATCAAAAGTGCTATAAAACCTAAAATATTGTTCTTTCTGACAACCTGTTTTAAGATAACTACAATCACTTGAAACTCACTACAAATATCACCTCAAACACTCTCAGGAACTGAGAACTGCATGTCCCAAATAATTGTCAACATGACATAGAGCTTTTGCTCTGCTGTAAGGCAGCTCCCAACTGACAAATGGGTTCTGCTCAAAAAGTTCTTTTGAAGTTAATTGTTCAGAACTCAGTCCAGCTCACAAAATAAAATTAACCCTAAATGTTCCTTGTTTTCATTTCCTTGGGTGACAAAAACACACAAATTTAGTCTCTCAGTCCTGCATATTGAGAGCCCAAGATCAAGGTGTTGGCAGAGTTGGTTCTACTGAGGCTATGAGGGAGCTCTTGTTCCAGACCTGCCTCCTGGTTTCTGGCATTTTCTAACAATCTTTGGCAGTCAATCTCTGCCTTCATCTTCACGTGGGGTTCTCCCTGGGTGTCCAAACCTCTCTTTTTATAGGACAATATTTATACACTGTGACCTCCTCTCAACTAATCACATTTACAAACTTATCTGCAGATAAGGTCACAGTCCGAGGGATTGGTATCCAACACATGAATATGGAGGGGGCACAGTTCGGCCCATAACACTCCCAAAGTGCCCTCTGAGTAGCATTGCCAATAGCACTGCTCCTCTCTCATGTCCCCTTCAGTGGATATCCATGGAAGTCAGTTGATGGTGAGGACAGTCTTGCCCACATTGCCCACTTTCCAAATGGGTTTCTCCATCTCTTTATTGCATCTAACCTTTCTCTCTTGCTCCAGTTCAGTCAAGCCCTGGGGAATAGGATAAGGGATTGGTGCCCCTTCATTGCCCCTGGTAGGACTTGGTCTTCCCAATCCATCTCCTCCAGGCAGTGTGGCCCATACAGGATATTTGGATACCATTGTAGAGCTAGTAAGAGAAGACTGTTCCCTCTTTTCACCCTGGGGACATCTGGCTGCTTTCTGCTGGCCCTCCCTCCAGTCCATATCAACAGACTTGGTAAGTCCCCACTGCAACTCTTGGGTCTACACCAATCTCCAGTGAAAAGGGAGAAGGAAACAAGATCAAAGACCACTGTGTTGGAACATACTACCTCATATGTAGGGCAACATTCTAAGTGAAGAATTAAAAATACAGAAGTTTCAAGAGAATGTTTTCCCCTTGCCTTCTCTACAAATGAGTTCTAATAGTTGTTCTGCTTGCACATATTTTTTCCAAGTAATTAAAAATGATGGCATAGAATGAAAATGGCATAGAATCTCCGTGACAGAGAGGGTGCTTGCATCTCTTGCTTAGTAAATGCTATCAGAGTTTCCTGGCGCTGCAGAAACCCAATTTACTAAAACCAGCAGAAAGCATTTATGTGATAAACCTACTGTACCATTTTCCCTTGGAAACATTTGTAAACTGCTCTATCAGGGATGGAGAATTTCTATTAAAAATATATCAACACCCTCATAAAGGCCATTTTCCCCTTGCAATTTATTCTGAGTAATAACATCTAAGCCACAAATTTGTTGACAATCAATTTTTGCTTCTCCTTGCAATTAGGTTGAAGAGCATCTGTTTTTTAATAACAAAAGGGCTCAAACACAAAATCACATCCCATGACCAGGTGCAATGACACTGCGCCTGTGGGGCTTCCTCTGCGCCACAGAGCTCCATACCAGCCATTGGCCCTGACCTGAGCCACGGCCAGGGCTCACTGCCCCAGTTGCATTACAATTGCTACATGGGTTTAATGGACTCCAAACCTGAGTAATATAAATAATGAGCCTCAACCACCTCCTGAGAACTGTCTCCTGGATGTACATGTGTGAAAGAGTCACTTAGATGCCAACTAAGGGAACCCTCTTGACTGTTTGAAAAGCATGAGTGTGTGGCATGAAATAAAGAAAGCCCATGATTTGGACACCTGGGGCTGTTTCCCACCTCATTCCCAAAGATTGCTGGGATGGCTGTTGTAATTATAGTTTTTATCCTCCCACTTTTTCTTCCCCCCAACTTCTTCCAGGAACATAACCCCTTATGGGGAACTCTTTTTAATAGATGTTTTAGAAACCGATCTCTCTCCCTGCTATAGGGAAGGGGACATGATTCAGGCTTGGTCCATCTGAGAAGCACAAGTCCCTGGCCATAGGGATTATTTCAGGGACAGATGCACACCTGGGACAGGAAAGGCAGCTCCCCTCCTCCACACGGACTTCACTGGAATCATGTGTAAGGAGACACTCTCCATGGATTGCTAGACTCTGCCAGGAAGATGGCAGCCCAGATAGGCAGCCCAGGAAAAGCCAGCAGCCATCTCTGCCACCATATGCAGACCCTGCCTGAGAAGGAGGCAGCTTAGAGGCAAGCAGATTCAAAAGGTAGAGAGACAGCTTCCTGATGTCACTACCTTGGCCCCTCAAACCTATGGACCTCGAGACTTCCCTGATATAGCAAACATATGTTAAACTCATTTGGGTTGGATTTCCATCACTTACAGCCAAAAATATGAGTAGATGCATAGCTTGTATCTAGGCACAAGAAAACTCTTGTTTCTCCTACTCACACATTTCTGACACCAAATATGGTATTTCACCCAACAAGCAATTCTGATACTAATTACCGGGACTTAATACAATCTCATAGGTTGAGGGGTCAGAACACACAAGTGCCCCACTTCAGAAACCAATCTTTGCCCTGAGGCTTCTGACTGACTAACTATAAATGAAAGAGCCCATGACCCCCTTCTTGGGTTCAATAATTTGCTAGAACAGATCACAGAACTCAGAAAATCACTTTACTTATAAAGGACACAATAGAACAGCCAATGGAAGAGATGTATGGGGTAAGACATGAAGAGGAGACAGGAAAGGAACTTCCATACCCTCTCCAGGCAGACCACCCTCCTAGCACCTCCATGTGTTCACCAACCCAGAGGTTCAGTCACACAGCCATGATTAATCAAAGCATAGCCATAGGGAGTAGGGCTGAAAGTCCTGACCCTCTAATCACAGGGTTAGTTCCTCTAGCAATGAGCCCCCATCCTCCAAGGTCACCTTATTAGGATAAACTCAGAGACAGAGAAACATCAATCAGAACATCAAACCTCAGGGAAGGATAGTGGGGGTAAGGATCAACCAAAGGACTTATATGCAGGCATATAACAGGGGGGTAGAGGCATGAATGGGAGGTGGAGGGTAATGGGAGAATAAAGACACATATGTAATACCTTAATCAATAAAACATAAATAAATAAATAAATAAATAGTGTATGAAGGGCTTTACTATAAATGACAGATGATCCTCTCACCCCGACTGGGAAATCCCAAGGGTTCTGGAGTTCTGTGCCAAGATCCAGGAACAAAAACCAGATATATATTTCTTACTCTATCACAATATCACATAGGCATATTGTGTTTTATTTGAAAGAGAGAGGAAGAGAGAGAAACATCGATTGGTTGCCTCCCATATGTGCCCCTACCAAGGATCGAACTGCAACTTTTTGGTATAGAGAGGATGAGGCTCCAACCAACAGGGCCATCCAGCCAAGAGGAGAAACCATAATTTATCCATCGGGAGGTGATATTTTCACCTCCAAATGAAGAGTATCAAAAGAATATTTCTTTACAATTAAGTAGAGCTGCATCAAATAATGGCATATAGGAGTTCACTTTCTCTGGAAATTTTTAAAGGAAGTCTTAATGAATGGCAACCAACTGGAACTAAAACTTGATTGATCAGTTACAGTGAGAAACAGGAATAAAATAAGAATACAGCACAGAAGTTCATGCCAAGAAGAAACCTAAAACTATTGACAAAAAGATAGGAAATGTAAAACATTTTCAATCAATACTGATTTGAACATATGAATAAATGTTTGGTTAATGCATTTTACCAGTTGTAATTTTCTTTTGAACTTCCATAAGATGCCATAAGATCACTGAGAATAAATTGGGGGGGGAGAGGGGAACCTAAATTTTAAAAAATAATTTTGATGGCATTTGTGCTGAAATTATTTCTAGAATAAAGCAATTTTACAGCTACAATTCAAAATCGGTTTTAGTCTATTGGTTTAACTGCAGCATATCTAAAATTTAGAAGTTTTTATAGCCCTCAATCCCACATAATTGTGGTTAAAACCTTCGAGAAAATTCAATTATTGTAGAGAAGAGTTTTGTTCCATTTTTTTTTTTCTTAAAGATGAACTTTATATGGAGACCTGCTTCCACATGTCTCATCCAATGTCCGTAAAAATGGAGTGGATCTAGTCCAGAAGCACTATAGAGGGACACGCAGATTATTAAATATGGCTTAGCAACATAGAAAAGAATTTTATTCTCTAAGAAAGCAATTTTTGCTCAGGTAAAATATATCCTGATGATGGCATAACTTTAAATATATCACATGACAAAGAAATTGCACAAATTTCTATAAGTACACGTGGCATCAGAAAGAATCCAGAAAGGCCCCCATAATGCTGAGGCCTAGAAGCCTCATGTTTTAACTTAAACTAGAAAAGATAAAGTGCACTACGTCTTTAAGGTGCTGGCACATCAGCTACCTGGCAGTTGTTTTAAGGGGCACCTGCTACCCTAGATGTGCAGCTAACTGCAGCGATGGTGTAGTGGCCTTTGCTTCCTTTCTCCACCCACTGACTTACTTAAAACCTTTTTTCTCCTAGCCACAACTTTCTCTTGAAGAGAGGCACAGTAGGAAGCAGAGTGGATGGTGGGATAAAGCATCGAGTCCAAATTTAGGCTTCAAATTTAGATAATACTTAATCCAAATCTCTCAGTTGGGTCTAAAAGAATGAGGTCCAAAGAAATTAAGTGGCTTCAGAGAGCTAATTCTTGGTGACCTATCTAAAACCCAGCCTCCTGATCCCTGGTCTGTGGCAGCTTCACCCACAGGGACCTCTCTCCTGGGAGGGATGTTCTCTCCTCCAGGCCATAGATGTCTGTGATTGGGGGAACTGGCAGGACTCACAAGACGACCTGGCCATCATTTCTGAAGGTGGATCATGAGCTCATGGGCCGCCTTTGCACTCCTCTGTGGAGGAGATTTTTACTTGCAGATTCTGTTGAGAAGCAGGTTCAAGTGTGTTACATTTATTAATGTCTGTCTTGGGGCCTCTGCACACAGTGCTTTATCAATACACATACATTATGCATCGCGCCTGGTATGTGACCTGGTGTGTCAAGAAGAAACAAGGGCTGCAGGAGCTCAGCAGATAGTTTCAGTGTCTGTTAACCTCCCAGACAATAACCTGTAGCCTTCAATTTCAGTCTTGCCATGCCTGCAGTGAGACAATACTAAATGGATTATTTTAAAACCAAATATTTAGGAAAGGATATAGAAAATATAAAATATACAACAGATTTGTTTAACCTATTAACAAAGTCAACTTCCTTCTTGGAGTTAAAATTTGGAACAGAGGGAATGTATATTTATGCATAATAGTGTCGTGCCAAGAGCCTTCATTTATTTCAAAACCATGAAGATTCCATTACTCTTGGCAAATTTTAGACATTTTCTTTAAGGGAATCACTTGTTTGCAACTCTATCAAATGATGCTCTACCGTGTGTGTGTGAGTGTGTGTGTGTGTGTGTGTGTGTGTGTGTGTCTGTGTGTCTGTGTGTCTGTGTGTAGTGTCGGTGTGTATTTTGACTTAGTCTTATAGCTTCTCATATTCCTAATTATTTTTATTAGCTTAGTTTCATAAGTATTTAAAGAGATTTATAAAGTAAGTCAAATCCATTTTTATTTTTAAGGAATACTTTGTTTTTTCAGAACTAAATAATGACTTTTTAAACTTACACTAGAAATTAATATTAACAATATAAATACAGAAATTGTATTAACAGTATAAAGAGGAGAGTAATTATAACAGAAATTTGTTTGCATTCCACTAAAAACATTATGTAAAATGACCTATATCCCACCAATCATCTCTAGCAGAATACTATGAGATAGAGCAGTAGGACAGAGCTACCTATGATCCTGTGAGATTTCCACTGGCTTTCTCTTCTCCCCTGGTACCCGCCCCCCCACACACACACACATACACACCATAGTGCTAGTTTCCTTGCAGATTCTAAGAGCTGCCCTGTGGAATGATAATGGTGGCTGCTAGATGCTGATCCAGTTGCTATTACAGTTGCTCTCACTCATGGCTACAGAACTGGGGCCTTGCTTCTCTACTTCCAGACAGCGTTCTTTCTCCGTGGTCAGAAAATTTTGCCTGTGATGTCTCAGTATCTCAGATACATGGATCTGAAAAGTCTCAAATGAGCTTTTGAGTTCCTTGGTTCCCCTTTTTATACCCTTGATAAGCATTTATTTCTAGTTCCTGGGATCAAGAAGCTGAAGAATTAACTTTATCAAATTGCTGGTGCTACAAAATGTATGGGAATCGGGCAATGGTGGGAACCCAATGACTGTCCTATCAGGCTGGTCATCCCAGGAGGATACGCCATTATGGAATAGCACTGATGTCTGCTAAGTATTTGTTTAGAAATTTTTCCAAATTCTGGGAAAGAATATGCACCTTTATGATGAAGGCCCGTTAGGAGTCTTTTCCAGAAAAAATATTTTCTCATTCTTAAGTGGCTGCCAGCACCCAGCTCTTTTCTCATTTTCCCTGTTGGAGATTTTAGGATGGGAAGAAGAATACTTCTATATCCTTGATGAAAACAGTTCTGAGAGTGAGTTGACTGAGACAGGTTGTAATTTCATACCATTGCTATGGAGTTGCTAACCAAATATTACAAACATAATGGGGAAACACTCATTCCCCTTCCATCAAAGGAAAACAAAAAGTTAGCTCACTGTATGCAAGAAATAAAAGGAAGGCGGAATTATCCTCCCCATGCTTGTTTTCTAAATAGGGTTTGCCTTTTTTTGGTTTGGTTTCATTTCATTTTGTTTCAGATGAAAAAAAAAATGGGAGAGGGTGGGTAGGAAGTTCTGGTTAAGAGGAAAGGCAAGGAGCACACCTAGTCCTTGTCTTCCTTTGATAATGTTCCAGGCAGAGGTGCAGGCTGATGGGAGCCTCTCAGGTGTGTGTGTGTGTGTGTGTGTGTGTGTGTGTGTGTGTGTGTGTGTGTGTGTGTAGAGGTGAGACGGGGCGGGGCGTGCCACAATGGCTTGATCCTCTCACAAAGCCAGAGCAAAGAACCCTCTCAGGCTTTTTCAAAAATATATTTTATTGGTTTTTTACAGAGAGAAAGGGAGAGGGATAGAGAGTTAGAAACATTGATGAGAAGGAAACATCGATCACCTGCTTCTTACACACCTCCTACTGGGGATGTGCCCACAACCAAGGTACATGCCCTTGACCGGAATCAAACCTGGGACGTTTCAGTCTGCAGGCCGATGCTCTATCTACTGAGGTAAACTGGTTAGGGTCCTCTCAGGCTTTATAGTGATTAAAAAAAGGTTTCTCTCTAAACAACAATACAAAATGAAAGACCTCTCATGTGTCCTTGAGGGCCTACCTGTGAAGACACAAAGATGTAAGTGATCTGGTCCCTACCTGCAGGAAATTACCATCCACTGTACACACATACGTTATTCCCGCAGGAAATCTAGGCAGTGACAGAGGCCAATACCCACCGATCCATGGCCACTGCCAAGTCACAGTCCTCTCTCAGAAAATGCTTACAAAAACCTCATCTTAGCAGTAGAATAGCCAAAGAGTATAGAGCAGAGAGACTTTGGGTTTCAAGTGTGTTTCAATAATATGGTTCTCACGTTAGAGATCCCTGTGCTTCCATATTGTAGGCCACTAGCTGGGAAACTCTACCTTAAAGATTAACTATAACTGTTCCTTATCCTTAGTTGATCTAATACTGCTTATCCAGCTGGCTTCTAACACTGAAGATCAAACTGATCTCCAAGACTGAAGAGAAAATTTTTTTTGAACATTCTGGATTCTTACCTTGAGCTTCCCAAGTCAGATGCCTAAGTTTCAGAAAAACTTGGGGGGGTGAAGAGGGGAAGGTGTTGACATGTTTCCATATCTTCGAAGGCCTTCTGGCAATTGGCTATCCCCCTACTGGCCACTTGTTTTTCTCCACTGCAATCACTCCCATGGTAGACAAAACAACTTAAGTGAAAGGATAGCTTTCATTTGCCCCTCAGGAAAGTTCGAGAATTCCCCAAATTCTATCAGTTCAATAAGAAAAAAATTATATGTGTATGTCATTACATAAATTAATCACCTCACAAAAACATGGTACAGGTGACTATATTTCTCTGATAAACTTCCCCATCATCTTACATTTTTCAAAGCTGAGCAAAAAGCCTTCATTAAATTTCTTCCCTTGTTTATTTAATTTGACCTCAAAATTTAAATGCCATGGTTTCCTTAGGAACCATTCTAGCCTAAAAGTTTTATGGCCAGTTTCCAACTACAAACTCAAGCTTATCTGTGAGCATCATTTTAAAATGGTATTGAAATAGAACTAAAAAACTAAGATACTAGTGTTTTCATAATAAGGACTTATTAGCAAAGAAATGAAAAAGATAAAGAAATAAAGTTTTGAATGTAAAACTGAGTACACTGTTTCATATAAACCAGACCTCTGAAATGTGTTATGTAAGTAGCTGAGCATGCTGGTGTCTCTTGAAATTTGCTGAGAATAAATTTGAAATCACATTTCCATGGAAATAATTGCCTATCGTCCAGAGCAATGGTTCCTAGCTTTTTCAAAGATCCCTTTTGAATACCAAAAAATTTAGTGAGAACTTCTGCATAATTGGAAAAATGCAGAATATCCACGGAGAGAGAGTACCACACGCCCTTGCATTAATTCCGCAGTCCCCCAGGAGTCTGGGTCCCACCAGCAGGCTTTCACGGATGCTGTGTTGCAAAGCCACAAAATTACCCAGCAAGGACTGCTCTGTGCAAACATCCTAGGCCTGCTTGCTGCTCATATTAACACTTCAGAGATCACTGTGTCTACAGTAGATCTGCCTGTAGCAGAAAACAAATGTTCTCCATTTTTTCTTTTAATTTTAATAAATAGTAGTATTGATGTTTTACACCTTCTGAAGTTGCCTTTCTAGTATTCTCTAATTAAATCTAAAAACAGTTCACCACTTCTCAAGCACAGGGTGGCATTGTGAGGACCCAGGGAATTCATGAAGAACCTTTCTATATGCAGATAATAAATGTTATATCTCACCATCATTCTCACCATCCAATGATTATCCACATAAATCTTAACTCTGCCATTGAGAGCTGCGTTAAATCATCCCGTCGGTCCATTGCATTGTGGGTGATAAGCCAGGACTTTACATATTTAACCCGCTGCATTTTCACAGGAAATTCACACCCCCATCGGTCTGCAAGAATCTCTGAAAGAAATCCAGGCTGAAAATGAACCATACCAACCCTCACCTGGCTCATGGGCATAAGAATGCAACGTCACACTGCTTCCCGATTTTGCAAAAGTTACCTCTACAACGAATGCTGGTCCTTTTGAGAAGAATTTTCTAATTTCCACACTTCCTAGGAGACCTTCCCTGTGATGGATAAAAAATTCTGTGGGCTCTTGTTTGGAAAATCATCTTTCCCAGCTTCTGGCCTGTCTCACAATCTATATATTTTTTACATGTGCCTTTAGGTACAGAATCTTAGACATTATTTGGGTGGCATAAATTCAGGGTATTCATAAACTTAGATGGGAGGGAAAATCACATCTTCATTTTAACTAACCTCTAACAGAAATTTAGCATTTCCTTCAAATGTGAGTGCAGGCAACAAACCATAGTCTCAGAGACTTTATGGCCAAGAGGAATCACAGGTATTTTCATATCACATTAAGGTTGTGCAGATATCTCAAAATATTTACTCTCATCACTATTTCAAAATTCATGAGAGGCTTGAGCTTGCTTTTAATATGGTAATAAAGAAGTCTGCCTATCACTAAATCACCAATTATACACATATATGTATATGTTTGTGGGTGTATGTGTGTGTGTGTGTGTGTGTGGTAATTATATTTTAACAAAATTGGTTTTCTTTATAATCTTCTGTATTTTGTTTTATGCATTAAAATGTGATTTGCAGAAATGTCCCACGATTCTCTTTAATATGCCACATAGGGACAAATAACAAATAAACAAATAACATGTATTTCATTAACTAAAGTACCAGGCACTGTGTTAAGTGCTTTCCATATGTTAATTATCACAGTGACCCTAATTACCCTCATTTTACAAATGAGGAAACTGAGCCTGAGAGTGGTAAGAGACTTTCAAGGTAATGTAAGTGCTAGAGCCAAGATTTAATCAGGCGGTCAGCCTCTCAGCACCTTGATAGCTTCCTGTCTAGCCAGCTACCACCAGGCAGCACAGAGGCTGGTGAGAGAACTCCACATCAAACTAAGCAGAGGTAATGCACAAAGATTTAGTTTCCTCATCTAGTAAAACAAGGACAGAAAAGACCTAACTTACAGGGCTTAAAATTAAATTATAAATATAGTGTGAAGTGTGTCTACTGCATAAATTCCTAAAAATTGTAGTTTTTTATTTTTGCAATTACTTTTATGAAGGTAGACACAAAAGATTGTGGACAAAGATGAAGCAGATGGTGAAAAAGAATCTTTTGGGAGTCAGAAAATGAGTAGAAAACCATGGTCCAAATAGAATAGGGGTCAAGCAATCCAACTGACATTTGCAGTAATTTGCCCTCCAACACCAGAAGATTTGAAAGTATACCTATTGCCTCTCTTTCCCCCAAAATTTGTCCCTGCTTGTGTATTTACTTACTTGGCAAAAGTTGATAAATTCAACTTCTTTCACCTTCCTACTTGCCCCACTCATCGAATCCCACCCACAAATCTTGCCTACCTGCCTCAGAAATATGTCTTACAATTCCAAATATGACTCAAGTACTGAATTTAATTCCTTCTCAAAACTAGCATCAGATGACCAAAGAAAATCCATATCAATGCTGGAAAGTTAGAAAGATTGAAAATAATGTTCAAATTATATTCAAAATTTTCCCACACAGAATAGCATACTCTGGCTCACAATGGCTAAATGCAAGGGGAACCCACCTGGGAAAAGTGGGAACAGGGGCAGGGAGACCCCACTAAGCCCCACCAGCAACTCCTGGCTTGGAGAGTATAAATGATATATGTAGGTTTGCCTACCTCACTTCCTTCTTTGGGGGAACTGGACTTCCTCCACAGGAGCCCCCAAATATAGAACCTGTCACACCCTAACCAGAGAGTTGAGTGTGTGACCAAACTTGGTCAAACAAACTTTCCTGGGAATTCAATCTTGATGGAGACGTGCAGGAAAAGAGAGTTTGACTTGAATCATAGGCTTGATAGCCACACCCTAGAGAGGTAGTCCATCTCTTATTTCTAAGATCTGCAGAACTGAAACACAGCCTGTTCTGCCTCTGCCCAGTAGCTCTGTCTTCCTCTAATTCTATAAAATATTCCAGTGTTTCTTGTATTGCTATGCTTCAAAACATATATATACAATACATATGTGCTTTTACATAGACCAATATTTCATAATCAAGGTTAAAGAATAAAAGAGCAGAAACAAAAGGGAATTCCTAAAAAAAATTTTGTTTAAAGGCAGTGGTATAGAACTTCTTGCAGACTCAAATGAGAGCGATGAAGTATGTGTTAATTCTGCTAAAGAAAATGGAAGACATTAAAATGCCTTGAGAGTAAAAGAAGTGTAAAATCGACCCAGATGGTGTTGCCCAGTGGTTGAGCATCAACCTATGAACAGGAGGTCATAGTTGGATTCAGGTTGGGGCACATGCCCAGGTTGTGGGCTCAATCCCCAGTGTGCAGCATGCAGGAGGCAGCAATCAATGATTCTCTCTCATCATTGATGTTTCTATCTTTCTTTCCCTCTCTCTTCCTCTCTGAAATCTATAAAAAATATATATTTTTTAAAATGTAAAGTCTAACAAAGTATGAAAGAAAGTTAGTGACCACGATCTCAGTAAGGCTGGGGGCTTTGCGCAACTCACAGTTAATAATTGGTTAGATAGAGTTCATTCAAACCCTTAGGACATTGTCTGTAAGACCATCCCATTAGAAGGGTGTGGTCTATAGGAGTTTCTAAAGTCCCCTGATGGGTGACTATAAAAAGGCTGCATTTGTCCATCTGAAGCACAAGAAGACCTGAGGTTCCAGGGCATGGATCCCAGGCAAAATTTCTTCAAAAAGAAGCAACATCTTTCTGCTTGGAATGGAGATCCCAACGTACCTGGAATTTTGTTACTCAGCTCAGGCTGTCATAACAAAATGCCATAGGCTGTGTGGCTGGGGTGGGGATCAAGCTTCCAACATGGTCTGATTCTGGTGAAGACCCATTACTGCCTCACATACAGTGCCTTCTCACGGCACCCTCACATGGACAGAGAGAGGAAAGAAGATCTGCTGCCTCTTCTTACAAGGGCACCATTTCCATTATAGGGGCCCCACCTTGAGACCCCATCTAAACCTAGTCACGTCCCAAAGACCTCACCTCCTAACACAATCACACTTCGATTAGAACGTCAACATATGAATTTGGGGGGTGGGGACACAACTCGGCACACTAGCAAATGCTGAAACTACTTTTTTGGTAGCATCCAACCCTTGGAATTAGTTAACATGTTATCATCTATTTTAAATTACTTTCACATAAACATACAATGCATGATACATTGGTAGAAGTTACACATTAGGCATAGTCAGTAGCCTCATGGAGAACCCCAGCCTGTGGTCAGCATTTTCACTAGCAAATCCACACACCAAGACATCTACAGCAAGAACCGTAGCCACCCAAATGTCCATCAAGTCTGGCCTGTGGATAATGTCGTATCTCCTTCAATGATTCTTCTGTGCAATGGGTCAAATCACCCACAAGATGGAGAACTGGGATGTCACTGGGCTCACAGCCTTGCTAAGGAGTTTGTTTAATGACATCTATAGTGAGGGGTGGGGGAGAGGCAGAGTCTGGTTTGAGACTGCTTTCTTCATGACCTGCTTGAGCCATCACCATCCACCTCAAAGAACGTAAGAGTTTGACAATCGAATAACTCTCTTCCCAGCACAAGGTTAGAATATCCATGCTGAGGAGCAACCTGCATGGGATTGGTATTTGAATTGTTTTTTGGATAATTTGGTCTACTAGAATGAGTGGATTAGCGTGGTGATTTCATTTAAATGTGTGATTTATTTTAGTCTTGAGATTTTAAGCTGAAAAGTTTAAGAGAATTTGGCTAGGTTTGTAAACAGCATTGGGATGCTTAAGAGAACCTGAGATTTACTATAACCATAAGTTTAATTTATCACATTAGCTATAGAGGAGAGATCAAATATATCATATTTATAAATGCAGTAAAAATGTTTAAAGGAATTTAATTAACCAAGTTGTAAGTGGGGCTGATTATTTAAGGTAGCTTTGTTCAACTGGAAAAAGCACCCTTGAATAGGATTGTTAAAATTCACTGGATTTATTTTTTAAAATAAGATTTATAAGAGGGGCTCATAGACTTAACATTTTTACTTGAATACACTGAATATTAATATAAAATCTCAAATAAATATGTTATTTCTTTTAAGGAGGGAAAAAAGCCACCTTAAAGACCAAAAAAAAACTTAGATCAACAAAGCAGAACTTATGACTCATTATGAATTGAGATATTGTTCCCACAGAAGGAATCAGCTTTCTAGGAATTTTGTGGTCCAACTTTTTGATTATGCAACCCAAATAGTGAAACACTCTTGAGAATGTGTCCCTAATCTCCGCATATTTACTGCCACACTGGAGGGCGCTGCAAGGCACTGCCTGGTTGCCCAGGAGCTTGGAGTGCTGTGGGCAGACAGACCTCAGTGGTCAGTCTCTTCAGGGCGGCCTCAGCGGCACAGAGCTGCCTGGCTGACTGCACACGTCTCCTCAGAAAAGCCCCCATCAAGAGACTTTCCCATGAAGCTGTATGAAGCCCTGGCCAGCCCTGGACAACTCTGAGGGGTCATCCTAGTCCCCGAGCTCCACATGGAGTCAGCTGAGGCCATCACTCAGTCTGCATCACAGCTTGACCCTCCCTCTGCCCGATCCTGCTTCCTCTCAGAGAGGCCAATGCCCAGGACTCTCCCAAATAAACACCCTGCAGGCTCAGCTCCTTCACAGAGTCTGCTTCTGGGAAACCCAACCCATAACACTAACTGTGTGCACAAGACCCTCAGCTGCTTTGTTAATCACAAGCCAAGTTTAATACCTTTGTGATTTTAATACAGGAAACAGGAGTGAGGAGAACAGAATACTGGTGACCCATAAAGTATGGATAATTGAGAGATTGCCTATTATATGGTCTATAACTTACAGGAAGATACTTCATTAGAGGCTAGAGAATATGCTGTATTTCACTCCAAGACATTTTTTTTTTCACATATTACCATCTCTGACTTTACTCCTGACCAGGTGGCAGTCCTTTTGTCATTGTCATTGCCTGAGCAGTTTTTGGTCATTTAGCACAGCGGTGTTAGAAATAACTTTTTCATTTATGACGTGCATGATTTCAGGTTCTGTGAATTGCTAGAAATATTTCCCAGTCACCCCTGCCCAGCATGAGCTGAGTACAAGAGTCTGGATACCAGACTTTTAACCCCATTAAGTCTTGCATTCCACGAAGCTGCTAAGGATTCTGGTTGTGTAGTCTTGACCTTTACAGAGCCTAAGGACAGAAAACTGAGCCTTCCCTGAGCTTCTAGGACAGACTTTGTGCTCCTTGCTAAACAAAGCTTGGTAGCTGCCTGAATTCATTCTGAAACTTACTTTCATTGTCAGCAGTTGGTAATGAGGTTGGAGAATGGGAACTAGAACCTTCACCCACCTCTGCTCTTAGGATGCAACCTATATCCACAGGAAGCAACAGACAGACAGCTGTGAAGATCCAATTGACTGTCTGCAGCTGGGAACCCGTCCAGACCTGACCTCCCTTCATCATCTTCACCCTCCCAAATCAAAGCCACTCCTGACCACCCAGGGTGTACTCATTTAAGAGCCACAACCCAAGTCATGAATCATCATAACCATGAAAATCTCTCTCCGTGGCATAAATACATGACTAAAATAATACTGGCATAGGTTCAACTTTTGGAAATTCATTAAATTTTGCTCCAGGTAATTAGTTTATTTGTTCTCTGAAAATGGCCCCAAACTTATCCATTTGGAGTCTTTATTACTAACATATAATGGTTGCTAAGCAACATCATGCATTGTTATTCCTTCTTCTAATTTAAAATTCTCAATTCGTTGTAAAGGTCTTCAGAGAGATGTTATTGTTCAGGATGGGCCAAATACCATTTTTCACTGTAGCCCATTCAATTTAGAAAAGAAATTACAGTGTGCTGTTTAATCAACATAAAATGATTTGTACACAACATTTAACATCTTCTTGCAATGTAGCTGTCTTCTTTTACTAATCAGATCTACTTAATTTATTTTCACCTTTCCCAAGGAGATGTTTTTTTCTCCTTCCATCCTTGCTCTTCCGTTCCCTCAACTTTCAAGCCAATTTATAGATACCCTTTAGCATGGAAACTGGGAGAACTGAAAAGAAAGACTTGAACATAGAAGATACATTCACATCATCCTGTAATTAGTCTTCATGGCAAAGGAGTTTCAAGCAGTCATCTTCGTTCTAATGGGTCACTTTTCCAAAATTCCAACTTCATCAGAAAGAAGACATTTAGCATGCCATTTTTCTGATATGAATGCTATGAAGTTAATCAATTATTTGTTCTAATAAGTGTCTGGCTTAGCTTCAAGTGTTGAGGAGAGTGTTGCTGAGGTGTCCTCTCAAAGGACAAAACGTCGTTTTTTCACTCACCCAACAATATTCCTCGATGTTCAGATTAACTTCGTGGCAAGACTCATTGGAAAGGAAGTACATTTTCACAAAACAGGCAAAGGCATTTCTGTACAGGCCTCCCTCACTGTATGTTGAGTGTATTCAAAATTGAGGGAATCAAAATAGATTAAAATAAATTCTCGCTTATCACTGTTGCTTGGAATCTGGAGCAACCTAGAATAAAAACTTACACATTTAGGTATGGGAGAAAAAACTATAAAGCAAATAAATGGGTGAAAATAAGTGGAATATTTTAAAGAAAATGTAATTTTGTTACTATAACAATATGGAGAAATTTTGATTTTCATAACAGTAAACACTTCTGGGACAGAAAAGATTGATTTTTGTTGACTTAAAACCTTATTAAGCCTCTTAGGATGTGTGTGTGCGTGCGTTGAGAGAAAAAACCTCAGAGCGTATGTTCAAGTTATAAAAGAATAAGTAGTCAGTAAGTTACTGGGGTGGGGGGTCAGCATATCTTTTGCTTTAGGAATTTGTTCCCATTATGGAGGCTATGATGTTAAGGGCTGAGAGTATGGGCAGTCTAGCAACATCAGAGAAGAAACTTTGGAGGAAGAATCCAGCCATCTAACAAAAGGATTTTACTGAGGTTGGCTATAGGTGTGGGTCAGCACTCTATCCACAGAGAGGAAGTGTGGGTGCTGGTTCGTGTCCACATTGGAACCAAGAACACCTGCATCCCAATCTCGGCCATGCTGTATTACTGTAAGCCTGTGATCGTAGACTGATCACACTTATCCTTCTGTGCCACAGGATTCCCATCTGTAAAATGGAGATAGCAATGCCTCAACATGTTGTTGTGAGCATTAAAGAGTTAACCCACAACAGAGCAGGCTTCCTGGGCTTGTTACCAGAACAGTCACCAGGGCCTCGTTGCTTAGAAGGCCCCACACTTGGTTTAATGCTCTTGTCGTTATCTTGAAATAACTAATCATTTTTAAACAAAGGAGGCCAGTATTTTAATTTTGGTCTGGGCCCCACAAATTCTGTAGCACTGGCCCATCGTCAGTGCTAGCTGTTATCTTTATTGCCCTTCTCCTAACCATAAGATTTTAGGGAAATTCTCAGGATTCAAACATGAGAGTGAAGCTGGGGTTTGGGGAAGGAAGAAGGAGGGACAGGGAGTTGGTAGCAGAGTCAGCCTGGTGCACAAGTACTAGTTCCTGCAGTATCCTGCCACCAGGGCAGGGTGAGAACATAGGCTTCCCAGGAATATTCAGTCTATTTTATTTGGGGCTACTTCACTTTCAAGTTTGAATAGAAAGCTTATAGGCTGATATAGAATACTAAGCAAAATAAGTCAGACATAAAAAGTTAAGAACCATATGATTTCACTGATATGTGGACTATAAAAATGAAAGCAACAAATGAACAAACAAAAACTCATACACACAGACAACAGTATGGTAGTTACCAGAGCGGGGGGGGGGGGGGGGGGGGGCGGGGGGGGGGTGGGTGTAGTAAAAGGTAAAGGGCATCAAATATATGGTGACTGAAGCTCACAATCAATATACAGATGATGTGTCATAGCACTGTACACATGAAACCTATGTAATCTTTATTAACCAATGTCACACAAACATTTAAATAAAAATAAACTATTTAGGCTGATAAACATATACTGATAGAGGTCTTTAAGAATCTAATTTAGTAACTAGCTGGCGATACATGTGCAAGAGGTCATTTGAAGGTCCTTTATTGTTTTAAGTATTTTGAATAATAGGCCCACACTATCATTCTCAGGATCCAAGGCAAGATTACAATGGAGGCTTAAATGCTTTATGTCTAAATAGGTAAACATTATTCATGAAACCAACAAACTTTTAAATAAATTATTTTCCATGCTACTACCTTCTCAAATAAACCTTCAAATGACCTCCCAGGCCAATTCAAATTTAAAATGTCTTTAATTTCTCAAAGTTCCTTATGTTTATTTGTGTGGACATCCCGGCCCTCACATCTACGTCCCAACTTCTCCTTATTCTTGAAACCAGAAATACAACCAACCTCAGGGCTCGGGACATATGCACCAGTGGGGGTGGGGAGGCACTCTCCACAGGACAAACCTGAGGAAGATAGCAGTACAGGCCCAGGAAGCAGGATGAAGGCTGTTTAAACAAGGAATTCCAGGGCCACTACCCTTTTACACACATACTCCCCATCTGGTGCAAAGGAAAATGGCTGGAAGGGAGTTCAAGCAGGGTCTCTCGAAGCATGGGTTAAACATCACCCCTGAAATCTTGGTTACCCTTTGAGTCTGTGCTGTCAAGTGTCATCTTAAATAAAATTGAACTCCATCTTCCTCCCACCACACAGCCACAGTTTCAAATTATTATGACCTTCTGTATAAAGAAATCCAAATGATCCAGAGTCAATTTCATACCCCCAATGCCCTTCTCAAGCTCATGTCCAACTGTCCCACGCAGCAATCTCCCATCTCTCCACAATTCTGCCCACCAGCTCTGATCCCTCAGGTTCCCCCAAACATTTCAGACCAGCTGGGCACATACTCCCTATGATAAAATCTCAGTACCTTCTCTGGAAACAAATGAGTTAATTTATATTGCTGTGCTACTAAGATAAAAATATTGGAAATGTATCTATTATAAAGATGAAGGTCACCATAAAAGAGAGAGATGTCATCATAGCAAATGGAGCCCATGAGTATTTTAAATATAGCCTTTGTCAGGACTTGTACTCAGAGTCCAGGGACCTTTTAGAAAATCATTTTTCTCATGTTGCCCTTTGTATCTGACAAATATTGATTTGAGTTGTGTTTTGAATAACAATGAAATTAAAGCTTCAGATAGGAGTTTACTCTTAAACTAGTTAACATCTCAGAATGTTGAAAACACATTAGGACTTACAATTCTGAGGTTGGGTCCTGCTGTTTTAGTAGCCATGTAAGTCTGAGGCAAACTCCCCAGCCTGTGTCTCTCTTCCCCCACATTGTAAAGAATCATAGAAATTTGGGAATAAGAGATTTGGAAACCTCTTAGATAATCAAGTTCAATCCCCAAATTTCACACTTGGGAAAACTGGAAACTTGGAGCCGTTGCATACTGTACCCAAAGCCACATAGATCACTGCAGACAGATTCAATGCAAACCACTATGGCTGATGTGGTGCGGTCACCTCTAGGGCACATCTAGTTCTGAAAGTCAGTGCTGAATGGGAAGATCAAACCATCTAATAAACTAGTGCCTCAATTAGCACAGTCGTGGTTCTCACTAATCAATTATTCACATTACAAAAAAATCAAATCTTTTCTATTAGTCAATGAATAGATTAATAATTAGAATAGTAATAAGGAGAAAAAACTGAGCCCTGGCCAGTGTGGTGCAGTTGGCTGGGTGTCTCATGCATCTAGATATTGGTGGTTTAATTCCTGGTCAGGGCACCTGCCCTGGTTTCAGAACTTGATCCCCAATAGGGGATGTGCAGGAGGCAGTCAATCAGTGTTATCCTCTCACACCAATGTTTCTCTGTTCTCTCTTCCTCTCTCTCTAAAAATCAATAAACTATTCTAAAGAGAGAGAGAGAGAGAGAGAAGAAAAGAAAAAAACTGAGAGACATCCAAAGAGAGAGCATGGAGAATTGGGTTCTGAGCCCTGTCCCAGAAAATCTCATAGTGGGCCAGGTTCCCTTGCAGGGGAATGGAACTGACAGGGAATTTAGTCTCATAGAAGCACTTGGGCTTTCTGGCTTGTGGTATTGAGAATCAGAAACTTGGATCTACCTAGCAGGTCCCTGGACCCACAGCTCATTGACCGCCTCTGTGTCATCCAGCCACAATTATGAGAAAAAAAATTTGATTGCTCACTCATTGGCCACCGGGTTACCTCACCTTGGCCCAATCAGCACTATCCAGGGTACAGGGTCACTAAATTTAAAAAATAAAAAGGCTATCTAGGCACACCTTCTGTTTCTGCAGAGGGAAGTTTCCAGATAAGATAGCATGGGCTCATTTGGTAGTTGGAACATGTCTGGCAGACACATATCCAAAACTAGGTAGTTCCCTAAGCAGGATTCTCTAGCAAACCAGTGATATTGTGGAAGGCTAGTCAGTATTCCAGTCAGGAAGGAGGCATCACTGAACACTAGCTGGTGCTAAAATGTGCAGATCACTGATGCTCCCTCTACATCAATCCCTGGTGGATATCACAATACCCTATTCTCCTCCCACTCTGGCCAAAGTCTTAGACTGCACTTCTTAGGTCCTTGCATTTGAGGAACCATAATATTGACTTCTGGCCAATGAGCTGACTGAGGTAGCAAAGAGACCCAGTCTCTATTCCCCTGCTGTGGCCACCTGGAAGTCCACATGTTCCAGATGGTTCAACCAAAAACTGGTGTAGCCTCCATCACTCTGGGCCCCTGATGATTATGTAGGCACAGCCATCCACCTAACATGTTGGATATGAAGTGTGAATGAAATAAACTCTGGTATTAAGTCACTAAGGTGTTAGGGTTGTTTCTTACTGCAGCAAAACCCAGCCTATCCCAACTAATACACTCAATCCATTTAATTAAGTTCCAGGTACATCAAACTCAGACCTAAGGCCAACAAAACAGGCTTGCAGATGGCCTTTGATATATAGAGCCACCTTTAAGAATTAACAAGATTTCTAGTTTTCTCATAAGTGAGAAAGAGACAAAACCATGCACTTTAAGATTATGGAAACAATTCAAATAGAGTTGAATGTACAATAGCACTTGAGACTCTGCCAATTAATTTGGGACTGGAGGAACAAACCATGACTAATCAGATCACTGATGCTCCCTCTACATCAATCCCTGGTGGATATCACAATACCCTATTCTCCTTGCCCACCGCCTTGAACCTTCACAAGAAACATCATCTCAAATCAATGGTCCATGCAGCCCAGCAATTTGTCTCAGGCAATGACACAAAATTGTGCCCTCGCTTTTCTGCCCTAAACTGCATATTGTTGTAACCTAATTTCCTATAATTTTGTTTCCTGTCACTTTTTACCCTCAAACAACCTTATAATGGTGATAATTAGGAGCATTAGAGCAGACACAAGTTTGTAAGGGGAAATTAGATCTGGTCAGGGTGTTGCCCTACCCAGTTAAGGTAATTATCTTGAAATTCAAATGCCACAACCAAAGTTCAGAGCATCCTATTCACAGCCAAGTCACGCCTAGCCATAGTCCATTGTATTGCCCATTACTAATAAGTGTCATTACAGAAACAAACAAGCTGCCTCATCAGGCAAGGCAGGATAAAAAGGACGGGCTCTCTTTAATTCAAGTCCATAGAAAACAAGACAGCCCACACACTTAGAACCCAACAGCTGTCTCAGTTTCACTGCTATTTTTGACCTTGGGGATTCTCCTTGAAACTCTCTATTCCTTTGTCCCAGTAACAGCGCTGGTTCATCGTTCTCCTCCCACTGTTGGGACCACTCCTTTTTTGTATCCTTAGTGGACCTGACTTTTCTAATTCCTTTAATTCTTGGCATTCCTTGAGGGTCCACTCTCAGCCCACTGCTTTTCTTGTTGAACATGCTCTCCTTGACTGATCTTATGTATCTTCAAATACCAAACACAGACAATGATATCCAATCCCCTTGCCTGAGCTCCCAACTCATAGACTTTCTGTTCCTGTCCCCCTGGATATCCCATAGACACTGCTACATGTGCAAACTACGCTTGTCACTCACTCCCAAACACCTTCGTCGTTGATGTTCTCTATTTTGTACAGATGATGCATTGGGTTGAATGGTATCACCTTAATTATATGTCCACCTTGAACATCAGAAACAACCTTGTTTGGAATAAGGTCTTGGCAGATGTAACTAAGTTAAGGACCTCAAGATGAGATCATCCTGAATTCAGAGATAATCCCATCCTCTCTCCATCACCGATTAGCAACCTCAACTCCATCGGTAACTGTCATTTCTCTTTTCCAGGTACCATATTCGCAGGTCCCAGGGATTAGGATATGGGCATTGCAGGGGAGAGGAATATTATTCTACCCACTGTGCATGATCTGGAGAAGGCAATGATGGGAGGTCTGAGAGGGAAATCAGTCAGGTCTGCAATTGCTGGCAGAACTCCAAATACCAGGAGGAAGTGTAAGAATCTAGAATGGCCTTCCAAGAGCAAAGCAGGGTGGCAGGCTGGTTCATTATCATAGCAAAAGGTTCATTATCATAGCAAAAGTGGAGGCCTAGGAATAAAACTGGGGTCTGTCAGTGAGAGTGAGTAAGAGTGGAAACTCAGCCTCAAGAACAAGGTGAAAGGACATTTCTGGTGACTGGCTCAGGACCAGAGCATCACTGCCAACAAAGGTGACAGAACGTGGAGTCATCTGGAATGTAACCAATTCTCAAGGATCCTCGGGTCCCCCAACTTAGTAGTAAGGCAGATCACATCCTAAAGTTAGAAGGTGAGAGTTTTTAGGAAACAGCCAGCGCATTCTGGTTAAAAGCCCCATATCCAGAAAGGCAGGACACTTTTGGAGTGTGACATAACCAACAGGACAATGGGAGAGGAGTGCGATTCGGGGTGCTGACCGAGCCAGACGAGGAGATGAACCAGGACCCCAGGGGCACAGCGGGGAACCAGGAACAGATGGCAGCCGCTCAGCTGCCTGCTCGGGCTTCGCTGAGTGAGCCCGCAGGCTGCCAGCCAAAGCCAGGCGGGTCCAGAAAACAGAGGGAAACTTTAGAGGAGCGGAGGGCGGAGAAGAATGTGGACAGGGATCACAGGCGTCCGACGGGAATTTGATTGCATTTCTGCTGTGCAGACAGTGAGGTGAATGATCTCTGCTGACTCCCCAGAAAACCTGAAGCCAAAATGCCTTTTCCCCTCAGGCATGCTCCAATCAGGTTGGGGGTGGAGGGGTGGGAGGGTATGGGGGTACACTGGGAAACATCAAGTCCTGCTTCAAGGTGAGCTTGAGTGAAAACACAGTCACCCCACAAGCCCTGTGTCACCCAGAAAGACAGAGTAAGGGATGCGCAGCTCTTGGCATCAGGATTCTCACCTGCAGAAGTCAGATCAGCGTGGGACAGGAAGAGGAGCTCTCCCCAGGCTGGTTCTTTCTTGCTCTTAGATTCCATTTGATTTCCTAGGAGACCTGAGGGCACTGCTTTGTTTAAGATGCGGAAAGCCCAGGGCCTGTGTTGTCATTAGTTTTAGCCTTCGGCAGAAAAGCACCTTTGTCTTATTTCTCAAAAGTCAAAGGCAATCGATACATCCTGCACTTTCCACCTCCTCGGGCTGCTCGGAAGGTCAACTGGCAAGAAACTCGCCACCCTGGGGAGGGTGGAAATCCTTCGGACTACAGAAAGAGCAAACCCCACGCTGCCTTCGCCTGCCTTCCTCCGAGAAGTTATGAAAGGTGAACCCAAGGGCACTGGCCAAGCTGGCAACGAGGTTCCAGGTTAACCTGGAAAGGCAGGAGCTAGGACGCAGACGTGACTCACACACACACACATTTCGGAGTCAATAATGCCTTTTCCTAGCCTGGGGCCCCGCTATTAAACATGAATATATGATTGGATCACAGCCAGCCCTTTTAACTGAGAGTTTCCGATTTGCACTTTAATAAACTCCTGTCACGGTGACTAGTTAATGAAAACTAGAGCATTAAGAGCCGGCTCAAACCTCACTCCCCCTGCCCCCTGCCCACTGGCCCCCAGCCTCCCAAGGCTGGTTATCGACAGCCAATTTTACACGTCAAGCCTTTTCTTTCGGAAAGTACATAGTTTGCCGTGCAAGAATTGTTACTACAAAATGATTTTAAGTCTGATTAAAAGTTATGGCCCGGGTTAAGTCCAACATGGTATACTATTTCCATATTACTGCTTCCAAGCAAAGTGGCAACCCCCACGTGTCCCCATCCAACAGAAGAGTGGTCCAGCACAGAGAGATGTGAAGGCAGAACAGGTCATTAAGTGGCTTTGACATTTGTGAAGAAACTGTCATTTCTGTGCAATCACCAGGTTTAAAAAAAAAAAAGTAGATGGAGCAGAAGCAGTTCACACCTGGGCATTAATTTTGATAAATCGAACACAGGCTTTCATCTCAATTCAGCTGCCACTCCTCCTGTTTGGAGAAGAAAACGTCAAGGTCCAGAACCAAGGGGAGCCCACAAGCATCCCCAGCAAGTCTTCAAGGCGCTGTTTGGTGGGAACCCCCCCCCCCCCCCCGTGGGATCGCTACCCAGTGCCCAGGCAGCATCGTATCCATTCCCAACTGTGTCCCCAAAACAGGGAAAAGGCAAGACGGACACACCTCCCCAACAGTGTGCTTGGGACCCCTGGTAATTTAGGCCCACAGATTAGGCCCACTGGAATCTGTGCTAAAATGTTTCAGGTGACTGACTATGGCAATGCTGATGCGACTTAATAGGCTGATGAATTACCGCCTCCCACCTTGTCCAAAAGCCCTTCGCCTCTCTTTCATTGCCTGCGTGATCTGGCCCTGGCCTCCCTGGCTAGCTTTATTTTTAGTAAATACCGATCTTCCAGCTGTCCTCCCACAAATGTCCGCTCTTCGGCCCGAGCCGCTTTCCTAGGGGCCCATCCCTCACTGCACACCTCGCGTTCTCCCCCCACAGCTCTCGGGATTACCAGGATGAGCTGCAGTTTGCAGGCTCTGCATCTGGAGACAGGCTCAGGCTCCGAATCAATTATCCTTGGGCAAGCAGGCCCCTCACATCCCAGCTGCACTACGTGGCCCAGGGGGGCAAGGGTGGAGACCAATTTAGGGAGTTCAGGGTGAGGCAAGCATGTTTAATGAATTGGAATGGAAAGTATCTGAAAACATGGCAGCATCCTTAGTGAATACCATTTCCTCACGCTTTCCCACCAGTTGATACAACACCCACCCACAACTTGCAGGATCACAATGTAATACAGGCCTCAGGGTGTGTTGTTCTTATTTAAAAAATTGGTAAACAATGATCAAAGGTTCCCAATCAGTTTTGATCTCACACTCCATCCTTTACAAAAGTATTAAAAATTGAATTCTCAATATATTTGTATGTTTACAAACATCCTATATAATAAAAGGCTAATATGCAAATTGATTGAACAGCAGGACAACTGGTCGCTATGACGTGTGCTGACCACCAGGAGGCAGACGCTCAACGCAGGAGCTGTCCCTTGGTGGTCAGTGGCTCCCATAGGGGAAGCACCGCTCAGCCAGAAGCCAGGCTAATGGCTGTCGAGCACAGAGGTGGTGACAGGAGTCTCTCCCGCAGCAATGCTAAGGATGTCTCCAGGACTGATGGCTCCAGGACTGCAAGAGGGCACAGACAGACCTGAGAAACCCCTAGAGTGCACAAATTTCGTGCACTGGGCCTCTAGTATTATTTATATTTATAGTAATTATAAATATATTATTACATGTATGTATTTATTAGTTATATACATGTACTACCATACTGTACATGATGTAATTTATAAACATATCCAGAAACAGTAATAAAAGATTTCATAAAACAATAAACAGAAATGTTACTTCTCATACTCTTGCTTGTCTCCATTCTGGTAACTCTGGGTGTAGAGAATGCCCACCCTTTAATGGATCACTGTGGCGGGGAGTTGGGACCCACATAGGACTGATCCAGACATGATGGTGATGTGAAAGAGTGACTTCCATCAAGAAGGGGTGGCTTAGAAATGACCGCTAAAAGGTTACTGTAAGTTTGGCAGCTGCCCCAATCTATTTCTATTACACATACCTAATAGTTTAGTTAAGTGATCCCTGAAACCATTCCAATCAAATAGGCTCGCCTTGGAATTTTAATTCTCTAAACTCACTAAAATGAGTCTTATTCCATTGTTGCTTCAATGTAACAAATGCTACCCTAGTGAACCAAAATACTTAATATACAGCTTAAACTACTTCCAGATCCAAGAAACCTAATTCATTTCTTAGAAACTATCCCAGAAAGTACTACATTCATCACTTGTCATGTCTTCAGAACTACTATACTCTGTCAAAACATAACCCAGGGTTTGACACGAAGCAGTCTGAAGCATTTAAAACAATGTAATGTATGCGTGCTGTCAAATTGCACATTTCACCTTCTAGCAATTTTCTTTTCTTGAGAACTTAGTTTCCCATCCATGTGCTTCAGAATTGCTTAAATCCTTTAGCTCGTTCTTTCAGGAAATGGAATTAATATTTAAAAGCAGGAACAGTGTAATTTCAAGAATGTCTCCATAATAACCAGAGTTCCCAAAAACATAAATTATCCTATCTTTTGGGTAGTCTGATTTCCTTTCCTGAGTCACACAATCAAGACAAGCTGGAGGAAAGAAAAAGGGTGAGTTATGTATTAATCTCGCAGGAAGACAGGTCTGTTGAACCAAGACGCAAAGACAACAAATGCAAACACACATGGACATTTCTAGGCTGCCTGCAGCTGCCTGTGCTTTTAAGAGAACAGAATCAGTAACACGTGCGCAAAATAGCATAGCATAAAGAAACATCCTGGGTTCTGAGGGCACCACTGTCCCCACTCTTAGAATTTCTGCTCAGTACTTTTCTCTCGGTTGCACACACAACTTGCGTCTTCCAGCTTGGAGGTGGTCAGTCTGGGACCACATGTGGTCTCTAGGAACATCCCGACCTCTCTAGCACAAAGGACCTCTTTTTTTTTTTTTCTTAACACATGTAAGTGCCCAGTTAGTCCCCTGTGACTAACACTATACTTTCCATCCAGAAGACAAAACAGGTCGGGGCACTTAATGCATTAAATCAACTGGTTCAAGTTTGATATTTCTCCAAAGAATATTTTACAGAAAAATAAGTCAATAGAAAATTGAAAAGAACAGACATTGATATGTTTGCAGAGCATATGTTTGTTCTGAGGTTTCTGAAATAAGACAGTTCTTATTCCCTCCTGGGCAAAAGCAGGGCCTACTGTCATCAGCTCTAGATGACTTGGAAAGTGAACAAACCACTCACATGCTCATAAGACACCCGAGTTCCACGTGTCCTCTCACCCCAACTAATCAGGCTCCCAGAACCTTTGCAAAAATTGCACGTCACCAAGTGTAGTAGAAGGTAGAAGAGATGTTGGAGAGAAGTACATCCCAGAGAATGGACAGGAAGGTTTAGAAGACGTGGCAAGTCCTGGAATGGAAGTCAACGGGAGATACAGATGGTGCTCAGCATGAAGGAAGATCCCACGAAGGGGGTCGGGGAGGACAGAGGAGGGACCCCACAGCTGTGCAGAGATGAGTACCCTCTGAGTCCAGGAGGGGGAGATTCTGTCTCACATCACAGGCCCAGCTGCTCTAACCATGATTTTGTCCCCCAGTTAATGAACTGATGGAGGACACCTTGAGCCATGCAATATATTTCCTAATTCTAAAACAACCAATTTTTTTGAGTTCTTGAAATTGGAAGTAAACTGAAACAAAACCAAAATGCAGAGAAAGGATTTATCTCAAGTGAGTTTGCAGTATAGGTTTCTGAAGTCACATCCTTCAAGATTTAATTTTAAGGACTAAAGAAAGGACATATCAAAGTTAAACTTTACTTAGTACATTTATAGTATATAAATGATATGTGTCCACTTATCTTAAGTTTGTTTATTTTGTACTGTATGACCAACAATTTTTTTAGATTTTATTTTGTTTTGATAATGTAATTATGGTAATGATTATTATAGGTTGAATAGTAGCCATCCAAAATATAGCCACAAGTTAATCCATGGAACCTATGAAGGCTACCTTAACTGGAAAAAAGATATTTTCCAGAGGTAATCAAGTCAAGGATCTTGAGATGGGAAATTAGCCTGAATTATCCAAGTGGGCCCAAAATATGAACTCACATGGATCCTTATAAGAGTGAGGCAGCAGGGACTGGGGGAGAGGGGGGGGTTGTGTGTGTGTGGGGGGGGATTGAAGGACATCTATAATACTGTCAATAATATAATAAAATAAAATCAGCATAATATCTCTAAAATCAGGATTTATCTTATAATTAATGGCAATTCATATATAAATTGGTTGATCCAGTTTTTCAATGAAACATAAAATGCATCATAAAATGAATGATTACCTTGGGGGGTTTTGATATATTTTTATTGATTTCAGAGAGGGAGAGAGATATAGAAACATCAATGATGAGAGAGAATCATTGATTGGTTGCCTCCTACACACCCCCTACTGGAGATCCTACAACTTGAGGCATGTGCCCTTGACTGGAATTGAACCTGGGACCCTTCAGTCTGCAGGCTGATGCTCTATCCACTGAGCCAAATAGGCTAGGGCATGACTACCTTAGTTTTAATAAAATATACACCATACTTTCTAGTTTTGAGCATTGACATGGCTTAGAAGCCCCCACTATCCACATTTGTGACAATTTGAGCAACAAAAAGAGAGTATTGATTATAGTAGATTGAAACACAATGAATCAATAAACATAGATGAGTCCATAATGATACCAAGAAAGAGGGAGGTCAAGAAAAATTCCTTATGTCACAATCTACTGTAACTTATTTGAAAATTGGTAATTAAAATGAAAGAAGGAAGCCTTTACCAACCCTTCCCAGCAAAAATGACATTTCAGAGCAGTCAATCCTCTGGTGTATGAAGGAAAGATCTGCTTTGCAAAGGAATGTTGGGTAACACTGAGATGGAATAACAGAATAGGAAAGGCAGCATTTGCAAGCCCTCATGAAGCCATTGGCCCAAGGGAGGATGTTCAAATGATGTTAAAACCACTGGGCATGTGATTGATGGAAATTAGACAGTCAGATAATGCCAAATTAGCCCCACACAGATTATTTACTAATGTCAAGGACAAAAATTAATAATCTTAACCATGGAGGAATCAAACTGTTGTATTATGACCTAGTATCCAAACGGCCCAATGCTATTATGAAATATTATGTGTCCCAATGCAATATGAAGTCTACAATATCACCTACAATAATTTCTAGTAAAAAAATCTATAAAATGAATTCATTAATCCTATAGCACTACCTGTAGTTAAAAAGAAATAGAGAGAAGGGAGGACCAAGTTAAATAACACCGTGAGAGAGAATCTGACAAATCCAAGAAGTGGACATCTTGCAGGAAAGCTGGCCTGACCAGCTCAAAAAGTCACGGCCATGAACACAAACAGGGAACAGGGCCTGAGGCCCAGGGATTGAAATCCAGATTCAGTGAGTAGTCCTGAGTTGGGGCCAGATTTGAGGAAACCAACCACGGTGGGTATTTGGGAGACAATCAGAGAAACTAGAGTAAGGACTCTAAAATAAAAGTGTATGGGTATAGAAAGAGGCTATTACTAACTGAAAAAAGCACCTCACTCCTTGTTATGAGTAGTATGATCTTATTTTGGAATAAGATCCAAAGATATATATTACACACACATGTGTGCACAGGCACACACACACACAAATAGAACAATATACCCTAAGGTGTACAATAAAAGTGATCATCTCTGAATGATCAGAATAAGGTATTTTTAGTTTCTTTTTCTCATTTATATGTATCTTCTAACTTCCTAAGATGCTCATGTATTGCATTTGTAATAATAAAAATCATATTTTAAATTAGAAAATAAAATCTATTGGGGGTGTTTTTTCCTCTCTCTTTCTCCCACGTCCAGCATGGAGAGAGGCTGGTTTCTGAGTGGAGGAGCTGAGGATGAAGAAAAATGAAATATAGAAGAGAAGGACACAGAAGTAGTAAAAAGCTAGGGCTAGGTGGCCATCTGTTCTCCCTCTCATGGAGAAACAGCCACGCGCGCTGAGCCCACGAAGCTGCGTTTATTTATATTCCACAATACAAAGGGGTTTCTCCAACATTAGGATCAAAGGAGTTTCGGTGAGCCCAGGCCCTATTCATCCCCCCATTCCCCGGGCAAGCCTGCATTTACATATCAAGGCCCTCTCCCCGACACCTGAGGCAAAGTAAGCCAAGCTGATAACATTGGTGAATATGTTTTTCAAGACCTGGTTTTTCCAGGTGCCTTGAATTCAGCCAGCACAAAGATTTATAGAATGCTCAAGGTGTCTTGCCTGGGGCTGCCCCCCACAAAAATCCATGCAGGATTTCTATTTGGGGTACCCTGACCAACTCTCCCACTGACACAACTAAAAATGCTGGATAAATGTAAAAACATCTTTTAAACATACTAATGAAATCACTAAAAAAAAAAAAAAAAAAAAGTTAAGACTTCTCCAAAAGCAAAAAGGAGGAAAAGGAAAGAAGAAGGAGGAGGAAGAGAAGGAGGCAAATGAGGAGAGGAGGAGGAGGAGGAAGAGGAGGATGAGGGGAGTCAGAGGAGACACTAAAAGAATTCAAAATGAATGTAGACTAGAAATGAGGAAAAATGGAATGAGGGGGAGAAAAGTAAGAAAAAGGGGAGAAACAAAAAACAAGAACAAAAATATATGATAGATATTTATCCAAATATGTGTTATGAAAATAATATCAGTGGAGTAAATATTCCAGTTTAAAGACAAAAATGGTCAAATTGGATTAAAGCATCCAATTGCATATAGTTTACAAAAGGCAACTTCATAATGCAAAGATACAGGAAGGTTCAAAAGAAAAGGATGGAAGATAGTTCAGAAAAGCAGTAAGAAAGGAGAGTTGGTGTCACTGTAGTAGGCATTTTATAGATAGGTTAGGTGGGTGGTAGATGAGATAGATAGACATACACAAATTTATATAGCATTAGATATGCAAACCTTAAGGCAAAAAAAATTCTAAATATGGAGTTAAAATAATAGTTTTAATATGCTGGAAACATATAATAATTTGAAACTTGTATATGACTCATAAGAGACTCAAAATAGACAAAACCAAAATGACAGAACTATGGGAGGAAAATTCAAATCAACAATCATATACTTCTTGAACAGCTGATAGATCAAATTGGTATATATAGTTAACACTATAACCAATAAGATTTAAGGTAGCATTTATTTAAGACACTACCCCAAAAATAGAAAATGCATTTCTTCTGAAGCATGCACAAAAACATTTAACAATATATTGGACTACAAAGCAAATTTGAACACATATTGAAGGATTTAGATTGTACAGACCAATATGCAATTGTTAGAAATTAACAATAGAACGATGAAAAAATATTTTCTTTGTATAACCATGGAGTTGTGATTAATTTGGTTATACCACAATAATGTGTATGAGAGGAGGATTCTCACAGATGAATATGGATGAAAAACCACCAACGGTCCAGTGACAAAAGAAATGTTTGCCTCTGTGTATAAGGGGTTAAATTGGACTTAACTGGATCTTTTCTATTTTGGGATGTGGGAAACCACTTGTTCCTAAGCAATTCGCAGGGTTTTCTGGTTCAGCCCCTGTGCTTTTCCAAGCCAAAATGTTCCTTCCCACGGTCCAGCGAGATAAAATACTTAGCACAGCTGGATTTTTAAAATGCCCTTGTGAGTTAGTTCTTTACTAGGACAAACAGAAAAGAATCACTAAATTTAGGTCTTTTTACTATGTACTCAGGAATAGCATCAGGAAAACACACAGCTTGGGCACATGAACTAAAACCATGTCTAACACCATGCTAAAAGGAGGGAATTTATAGCCAAACTACAGTGTAACTTACTGATAAAGACTAACAAACTGCTCTATGGTAATTTTATATTTGACATGATATTTAGTTCTCTTGGCTTTTATTTGAAAGACATTCTGGAGCTTAGAAAAGATGAGTTTGAATTTAATGAGCAGTAATGGGAAAATTCCAAAATGCCTTTTTTTTTTCCAAAATGCCTTTTGAATGCAGAAGTGCTTCTGGAACTCTGATTTCAAGACAAAGATGGTCAAATCTTTGTCTTTAAAGATTTAAAGACAGACCTTTTGGGTTTTAATTAGACCCTTCCGGTTGTAACTAGAACCATGAATCATCATTCTAGACATGAGTTTTTTTGGTCTGTTTCTATTGATTTATACAACGCTCTAAGAGAAAGGCTGAACTCGGAGATCTCATCTACCTTCAATAGTTTCATCTCCTGGTGAAAACAGAGGTCAGAATCCCATAGACAACTCTAATGTGAGCAATTGTTAATAGACTTTATGGTAAAATATTGAAGGAAATAAAGGAGCACACCAAAAAAGTGACAGGTGATGAAAAAGGAATGGAAGGAATAGTGAATTTCAAAGTGATTTCAAGTGAAGCGCTATATGTGGCTCATTGCTAGAACCAGACCACAAGTTAATCAGTGACTAATTAAGACTGAAAAGTCTTTTCTGAGCTACTTAGTTCATGAGCAAAAGCAAAGGCAGAGTCAGTCTTGAAGCCGTGTTTTGGAGTCAGTCTTAAAGCTGCGCTTTCCAATTGTTTGCACATTGTGGTGCACACCTGGGGAGGCCACTGACCACCTGCACCAGCTGGGCCTGCCCTCCAGCCCAGGCCCTGCCCTTCGCACACCCATGAGGAGATCAATATTGAGGCCATGTATTGAGAAGCTTGACCTCAGGGCCCCAAATGTATAGCTGTGGGGTTCATGGAGACAACAGACTCATGCAATGTGTTTTGGGACCAGCATTAAAAAAATAAAAAATAATTTTTAAAAATCTATGGTGATATTGTTATAAATTCCAAAAGATATGATGTCTTTATCATGTATACTATTATTTTTTTATATGGAGGAAGACAGGGTGAACAAGGGAACTTGGCAATACACATTCAAAAAGAAACATTAAAAAGCCAATAAGCATATGAAAAAAATGTGTCTAACCTCATGAGGCATCAAAGAAAAACACATTAAAAACAAGAACAAATTTCCTATACACTAGCTGTATTTAAATGATAACATACAATGAATTTTAGACCAAGCATGGTGGGTGTATGACCTTTCTAAAGGAAAGGTTGGCATTATATATCCAAAGGTTTTAAAAATTAACGTTTTCATTTTTAATGACAACACATCATTTACTCCAATCCTTCCACATGCTTTTTGTGTAGAATAGATAATTCTTCCTGGTATGTGCCAGAGCTGGGACTGGAACTCAGATCTCACAGCTCCAAAAATCAAGGACCTACTAGGTTCCAGCCTCCCTCAAGAAGAAAAATGGGTCCACAGAACTGCCAATAGAGACTTCAGATATGGAACTTCCCGTCAATTGGGCAAATGGGATAGAAAACACTTTTGTGGTAAATATCTGACCTGCATAACACTTGAACTCAGATCATTCCCAGGCAAGTGAAGCAGTACCTTGAGCATTTAAAAACCCAAGCACAGACAACTTGGACTATAGGAACACATTACTGATTCACATCAAAATCATGTAGAAAGGTTATCTTTTCTTATATTTATTAATTTATTTATTTATTTATTTATTTATTTATTAAATTTATTGGTCAATAAAATTATATATGTTTCAGGTATACAATCCTATAGTACATCATCTGTATGTTATATTGTGTGTTCACCACCCCAAGTCAAGTCTCCTTCCATCACCATTTATCGCCCCTTTATCCTCTTCTTCATTCCCCACCCCTTTTCCTTCTGGTAATCACCAAAGAGTTTTGTTTTGTTTTGTTTTGTTTTGGTTTTGGTCTTTTTTTGCTTGATTCCTTCACCTTTTTCATCCAGCCCCCGTAATCCCTCTCTCCTCTGACAGCTGTCAGTCTGCCCTCTGTATCTATGAATCTGTTTCTACTTAATTTTTTGTTCTTTAGATTTCACATATAAGTGAAATCATATGGTACTTGTCTTTCTCTGACTGGCTTGTTTCACTTAGCAGAATACTCTAGGAAGATTATCTTGACAAAAATTTCCTGACACTCACATGAATAAATGCATGCACACATCTGAATCGATTTAAGGATGCTTTCTCTAGAACTCTTTGTTAAGAAGAGCTTTAGCTTGAGACACAAAACACCAATTACTTTGCAGGCTCAAGCTTAAGCAATTTAGCATTATTTTGAAAGCCCTTGTCATGAAGGCAAACAGAAAACAAGCACAGGAGGAAAACAAAGATGGCGGCATAGGTGAACACCTATTGTTCTGCCCCGCGCAACGATTTAGGAACTACAACATAACAGCAGAACAGACAGCACCCAGAATCGCCAGAAAGCTGGCTAAATGAAAACTCCAATAACTGGAGTGGAGGTGGGACACTGAAACTCAGAAGCGGCGGGAGTGCAGTCTTTCAGACGGAAAGAGGTTAGGAGCCGTCCTGGTTGCGCGCGCACGGGCTGGGGCTGGAGCAGCAACGCCCGTCCCACTGCCCGGATTTCCCAGCACCAGGCGAGATCCATCCCACTGTCCGGATCCCCCAGCCCCCAGCGCTGGGCGAGGTCTGGCCGAGGTCTGGGGGACGCACCCTGGAAGCGGGGCGCGGCAGAGGCTCATGAACTGCAAGTTTCCGCGAAAGGGTCGCGCAAACCCACGACTTGCCCCCTGGAAATTTGTCTCCTGGGTCTGGAAACCATTTATTTTTACAATCCTGGGCTAGACTTTTGGTGTGCAGGCACATTTGGGGAAAGGCGGAGTGGTCTGGCAAGGGGAAGAGACTAGCGGCTTTCTCTTGGAGGTGTCTGCAGCCATCCCCATCCAACAGAGACCCGCGCGCGCGTGAGCAACGCATAGGACGCAGCTGACGCTGACGCTACCTGCGCAGCTCAGAGACTCCACCCATCCAACCTGAACACAGTCTCCCTTCACAGCCAATTGGCCTGGAGGTCAAACCCTCCTTGGGCTAACAACAAAAAGCTGGGTTTAAATTCAAAAATACTGAATACAACCCATAAAGGATTGCAGTAAGAGCACCCACCTCAGGTAACTGGGGAGGCTGAGCCACTGTCCCTTTGAAGATATCCACCACATAAAGCAGCCACCATGAAGAGACATGGAAAGAAATCAGGTGTGAAAGAAATGGAGGAGAAAAGACGACAAGACATAGAGTTCAAAACCACGGTTATAAGGCTTTTCAAGAGGCTCCTATAAAAGGCCGATCAACTTAATGAGAATTACCAGGAAATAAACAAGACCAACCAGCAAATGAATGAGAATTACAAGGAAATGAATGAGAACCTCAAGCAAATGAATCAGACCCTCAAGGAAATGAACAAGGCCTCTGAGGATACGAACCAGACCCTCACGGATAAAAAAAAGGACCAACTAGAAATCAAGCTTACACAGACTGAAATAAAAAATAATACACAAAGTCCTAAAAGCAGTCCAGAGGGCCACAAGAACCAAGTCAAAAATTTGAAATACAAAGAAGCAAAATCCACTCAGCTGGAAAAGCAAGAAACAAAAAGAATTCAGATAATTGAAGATAGTGTAAGGGGCCTCTGGGACAACCTCAAGCATGCCCACATCCGAATTATTGGGGTGCCAGAAAAAGAGAGAGAGCAAGGTAATGAAAACCTGCTTGAAGAAATAGTGACTGAAAACTTTCCCCACCTGGTGAAAGAAACTGACTTAAAAGCCCAAGAAGTACACAGAACCCCAAAATATAGGAATCTAAAGAGGACCACACCAAGACATATCATAATTAAAATGCCAAGAGCAAAAGATAAAGAGAGAATATTAAAAGCAGCAAGAGAAAAACAGTTGGTTACCTACAGGGGAGCACCCATACGATTGTCAGCGGATTTCTCAACAGAAACGATGCAGGCCAGACGGGAGTGGCAAGAAATATTCAAAATAATGAAGAGCAAGAATCTACAACCAAGATTACTCTATCTAGCAAAGCTATCATTCAGAATTGAGGATCAGATAAAGTGCTTCGCAGGTAAGAAAAAGCTAAAGGAGTTCATCACCACCAAACCAATACTATATGAAATGCTGAAATATATTCTTTAAGAAGAGGAAGAAGAAAAAGGTAAAAATATAAATTATGAACAACAAATACACATCTATCAACAAATGAACATAAAACTCAAGTGAATATATAGGCTGATGAACAAGATAAACTGGTGACTATAACAGAAACATGGTCATAGAGAGGGAATGGACTGACAATTCTTGGGGAGAAAAGGGTTGTGGGAAGTACAGCAAGAGATTAGACAAAAATCTTGCAACAATGGGAGAGGACTTTGGGGAGGGGGAGCTGAGGGTGGAGGGTGGGATAGGTACAGGGTGGAGGGGAGATATAGGGGGATAAAAAAGGGGAAACAATGTAATTAATAAACTGAACAATAAAGAAAAAAAAGAAAAAAAAAAAAAGAAAACAAGCACAGCGGCTTTGCAGCGCCTCAGCGTCCCCCTCCAGTCGGATGGACCCACTACTGTGGGATTTTACAAGGTGAGTTGCAAACGTGGACAAGACAACTCCAATGTGAGCTGTTGTCTCAGAAATAATACATTTCGAAATCAAGAGCCAGGCAAGTGGCAATGCTAATCAAGCAAGTGACAGCATTAATCTCCTGTGGCTCGGCTCAGAATAGGATATGTCACAGATGACCCTGAGTCCTTCCCTCCCCTTCTCAAGCCATTAACCCAACATCACATTTCTTTCTGCTGCCAACACCATCGCCAACAGCAGCACAATCCCAATGGGGGAAAGAACACACGTGACGAGAACAGCTTATTAGCTCCATCTGGGAATGTCTGTGCTCATCTACGGCTAGTTCTAAGGTGGTCTCTTAATTGGCCAAAAGTCATGGCAACGTATCCCACACCCAATTATCCTACACACATTATAGGAGGCTGAACAGTTAAAAACATTAGGATTTAAATTTAAATTATGTGTTACAGTGACCACAGAGAGGCTTATGCCAAAAGAAATTTCAGGAAGTGATTTAAATATGAATGAATTGTCAGAAAAATGTGTATGTTGCTCTTCTGTTGCAGTATCTCAACCATGACAAGGTGCCACAAATGAACTAGAACTGAAGTGTGACAAGGTATCAGATCTTTGAAACCTGGACAAGCTCTGCCCTGATAGAATGTTTTAAAGAACAAACCAGATTTTAATGTAAAAATCACTCTCCATAAACAAGATCCTGTAGAGGACCTAGCAAATCCAAACCCAAGGGCTATCATCATCCATAAGAATGGGAAAATGTCCCTCAACCCTAATTTCCGTTCATTCAAGTTCCAAATGTCCCTAAATGTAAAGGCCACAAGGATATTGCCATTTCTTTACTGTGTCATGCATAGTCCCCTGTGCCCTTCGATCCAGTTCATAAGAACCCGGAGTTCTTTCCCTAGTTGTTTCCTCTGATTCTCTTACAAAAAACAGGAATGATTGTACAGAAGACATCAGCTTCACTTCTTCTCCAGCCCCAGCTCTTGTAAGCGTGGAGCCAGAATCCTCACTGTTCATTTTCCAGACCTGAAATGCATCCTCAATTCTCTTCTCCTCCCTGGAGCATGTGTTCCTCAGGATGATGCAGTGCCCTCCCCTCTGAATTACAGGTTCTACCAAAAGTCCCTGGGTCTATTCCCTCTGGGGAAGGGAGTTAGGGAGGAAATTACCTTGAGCATACTCTCCCACACTCCTCCACTGTGAATAACTCCATGAGGCCACTGAATGCCTGGCCCAAGGTCAGAGAGCCAATCAGCAGGCTGGCAAGTAATCAGAGACAGAATCTCAGACACAAGGGACTTGGGGAAGATATATAGTTCAGAAAAGAACAGTAAGAGGCAACTTAGAGTTGGAAATATGTAGCTCAAAATCTAACACCTGCTGTTTTCATAATACTTGCTATAAAATGTAATTAATGTTTGACAAGATTTTCTGGGCCTGTGGAACTATGCTGTGAGATTTTAAAGGCTGAATATTGAATAATCCCCCAAAAGAGAGTTGGAATAGCCTAATAAGTGGAAGACAGGAGGAAGACCAGCATGCCTATGTCAGGGTGGCGATGGCTTCCCCTAGGTTCCTAATAAAGTGTATCCTGCAAGAAAATCCTAAGTACTCAAAGTAACATAGTAAGTCACTCTTCTTAAAACTAAAGAGGCTAAGGAGAACACTAATAGCATTTCAATTAATACCTCTGAGTAAAAGCGGTGGTAAAATTGAATTATGACTGAACTATCATTATACCATTTATATATTAGTAACTTAAACTACTTACCCTTAAAAGTTTTCATTTTTAATAATTACACTTTATATTAATTTATAGCTGTATATATAAAAGCCTAAGCCACCAAACGACCGAATGACTGGTTGACTGGTTGTTATGACATGCACTGACCACGAGACACTGAATGCAGGAGATGCCCCCTAGTGGTCAGTGTGTTCCCACAGTGGGAGTATAGCTCAGCTGACTGGCAGGCACCAGATGCAGGCAGCAGAGGGGCCAGAATGAGCAGGAGCAGCGTGGCACCCAGCCCAGGCTCCTCCTTGGCGACCTGGTGCTTCATGCACTACTACAGCCCTTGGGGGATGGTGGACTGCTGGTTTAGTGCCCCCACTCAGGGGTCCTGGATTGTGAGAGGGCACAGGCCAGACTGAGGGACCCCACTGGTGCACGAATCTGTGCATGGGGCCTCTAGTATATATATTTTCATTTACTGATAAAGAGTAACCACCTGATGTACTGTGTGTGAACTTCTGTGTTTCACTTGAGATGAGAAAAGGAAGAATAATAGGACTCAACTGTATTTTAATAAAGTTAATTCACACAACTGGTGCTAATGATTGTTTTGAGAGACTGAACATCTAAACAGACAATGACCAGATTATACACAGAAGTAGGTTTACAGTTGTGAGTATGCCAAACACAGAGCTTATTCTTGTACTGTTACTTATTAATTATTGCATTTTTATCCTTATGAACAATGGTAAACCTATTCTGCCCTACCCTGTGTATAAAAGTAGAACTCCGACCCACAACCTGCAGCAACCAGCCCAGGAAACCAACCCATTATCTCTGCAACCAGCCCCGAAGCCAGCCTGCTCTCTGAAAGTCAGACTTCTGGGAAGCCAGACCAGTGTCCCTAGTGACCGTCCAGGAAGCTAAACAATCACTTCTGTAGCAACTGGCCAAAAATGTCCAGGACTTGATTAATTACTGATAGCCTCCCTAATTTCTCCCCCACTTCCACCTTGGGGACACCCAGAGAAAGCCGAATGTGCACCCCAAGCAATCACATAGGACGCCCCGCTCCTAGTGAGCCCTCCTCCAGCTTTCCCCCAGGGCAGCTCTGAGCCTCCCCTATTCTCAGTATAAAGCCTCTCAAGCCTCCGCCTGCCAGGAGCCTCTGCCAACACAAACGAAAGGGCTGACTCCCTTGTTGTAGCGAGTAAAGAGCACACAGGCTGTGCGTGATCTCATTCGGACGGTCTTCATGTATCTGCACACTCTTACGGGCATTTCTGAAAAGAATTCTTACAAAAACCAGCAAGACAGTGATGCAAGGACGACGAGGAGGACGTGATGTGTCACTCCAGCACCTGGACATAAGACTCTTGTGGGGTGTCTTTTCCGCCACCTCGTCTGAGGGAAAGACTTGACTCTCAATCCATCCTGCTCATGGTTAAGTTTCGAGGCCTTTTGTAAAGCGGTATTTCCACAGTATATAGATCTTATGGTCGAAACGAGAGCACTTTTCAACACACTTCCAAATGATATAATGAAAGATTTATAAAAGCAAGCTGGGCCAACAGAGAGCTCCCCAAGTTGTCACAAAAATGAGAACTAGAAGAGTAGAGAAGACACCCTTAGTCTACTTCGCTTATGCATTTCTTTTAAGCAATCTCATAAGAAAAAAATGAAAGTAATCTGGTGAAAGAAGTAAAAAGAAAAGCCAGAAGCTAGATGTCAACAGCTCCATTTCTCACTGAACCTCGAGCCAAGTGTCTTCAGGCCCAGCTGTGGGGTTTTGATCTCTGCCCAGTAGATGCCCCAAGGTGACAACACCCCCAGGAATGGAGGAATCGTGAAACAATGGGGGGGAAAGTGCTAGAGAAGCAAAACCACACTGATTTTCCTCCCCACCGGTTTCCTCCTCGTGGAAGAAATATGTACATGAGTACAGAAATTAGTGAAACAAACAAAAAGCCCCTCAAAGCCCTAGCCAGTTTGGCTCAATGGATTGAGCATCAGCCTGTGGACTGAAGGGTCCCAGGTTCGATTCCAGTCAAGGGCATGTACCTCGGTTGCAGGCTCCTCCCCAGCCGGGCCCTGGCGGGGCTTTATGCAGAAGGAAACCAATCAATGTGTTTCTCTCACATCAGTATTTCCCTCTCTCTTCCACTCTCTCTAAAAATCAATGGAAAAATAGCCTCAAGTGAGGATTTAAAAAAAAAAAAAAAAAAAAAACCTCAAAAGGGAAATTACGAAGAAGCTTGAGCCCTGCAGACCTTTGTGCCCCGTAAATCAGTTATCCCAGGAACACGAGCAGCTAAAAGCCAAGCGCACTTGCCGCCAATATTCCGTGGGATCCAGTTCTACTGAGAAGCGTGCTTTTCACCGCGCACCTCAAACCTGTTGCAGTGATTACCTGAGGAGCAGAAAGGTGGCGTTTTAAGTTTCAGTGACACATTAATGAACAAGACAATACTCTGGACAGATGCAGAGAAAGATCCACCACGTGAAGCCAAGACAGAGCTCCTCCGATCAAAACGCCAGCCGCCTAACTGGTCTTGGCAGCCCCAGCGAGTGTCAGGGCTGCACTTCAGAAAGGCGCATCCCCCGCAGGCCCCTCACAGACACCCACGGTCACTACTTTGATTGTCCCTGGCAGGTGCTTGGCAGACATCTCATCTCAGAAGATTCAAGCCTTTGTCTTGCAGTCCAGAGTTAATAGGCTCCCTTAATTGCAGTATCAGTTATAACAAGGCCTATCTTTTGCAAGCAATGCCTTCTTCCAGTTTAGTAACTCGTCTCCCAGTTTCAGATGGAATAATGTCAAAGTGCAAAAATTCAAAGTACAAAGCTAGAACATGAAGGGAACTAGTTTTCCCATGGAGTAGGATATTTATGGTGGTGAACATGTCCCCAGATGCATTCTATGACATCTTTGGCCGATCCCCAGAGTGAGAGGAGAGGTGGGTGCTGGGCCCTGGGTGACTCTCCCAGGCCTCTGCAGGCTCCTCATGGTGGACAGGTCTCCTGCAGACCAGAAGGCTTGAGCAGTAACTAAGCTCAGTTTCTCTGTTAGGGGTTGAATTGTTCCTCAAAAATTCCTATGATGATGCTCCAGTGCCTCATACTATGTATGATCTTACTTGGGTCATTATAAAGTCAAGAGGGTGTCATTAGGGTGGTCCCCAACCCAACATGACTGCTGTCCTTATAAAGTGGGGAAGAGGACACAGAGGCATGCACATAGGGAGAACACGTATGAAGATGAAGACAGGCAGAGAAAGACAGCTACTGCATGAAATCACTTACTTGTCGATTTCTTTTTAGGTCCAACACAGAGACAGTAGAAAAGTGGTTGCTGAGGCTGGAGAGTGGAGGAAACAGGGAAAGGCTGGTTAAAAGATACAAACCTTCCATTATAAGATGAATAAGATCTGAGGATCTAATGTATAACATGGTTACTATAGGTGGTAATACTGTGTTGTATAATTGAATTTGCTAAGAACCTAAATGTTTTCACCAAAAAAAAAAAAAAGTGACAGGTGTACTAATTATCTCAATGGGGGGGATTCTTTCACAATGTATATCAAATGACCACACTGAAAAACTTTAAATATCTTACAATTTTACTTGCCAATTATACCTCAGTAAAGCTGCAAAAAGGACATAGTTGAAATTTCAAAAAATAAAAATTAAAGCAGAGGCCCTAGCCAGTTTGGCTCACTGGATAGAGCGTCAGCCTGTAGACTAACGGGTCCCAGATTCAATTCCGGCAAGGGCACATGCCCAGGTTGCAGGCTCAATCTCCAGTAGAGGGCGTGCAGAAGGCAGCCAATCAGTGATTCTCTCTCATCATTGATGTTTCTCTCTCTCTCCCTCTCATCCTCTCTGAAATCATTAAAGAAATATATTTTTTAATTAAAGCAGAGGATGCATCTACTAGCTGAGGAACATTAAAGGTTTCAAGCAAACCCCAGAAGCCAGGGGTAGGTGTAGAACACATTCTCCTTCATCGAGTTTGGAGGAGCCAACTCTGCTGACACTCTGACCTCAGACTTCTGGCCTCCAGAACTCTAAGATGATACATTTCTATTGTTTACACCACCCAGTTTCTGGTACTTTTTCACATCAGCTCTAAGAACAAACACAGTCACCTTCTGTCATTCTTGTAAACATCACCTCAACTCCCAATAACCAGCCATATCACCTTCAGTATAAACCCTTGACCTGGTGTGAACACTGGAACCTTTCTTAAATTTCCAGCACATTCTTCTTTGGTCTACTCTGTCAACCCACCAGCTCTTCTTATATTCTAAAATCCCTCATTTAATAATCTAAAGCATTAACTTATATTTCAGTGAAGGTACTATCTATGTCAAGAAAAACATTGTACTATGATGGTTTCTTGACTTAACGGTGTAGGTTGGAAAACATTCCAATTAAGAAATCAAGTGAAATTAAGCTGCCATCCATTGATGGTTGTTCTAAAATCCACGTCGGTGGTTCTCAAAGTGTAGTCCCCACCCAGTGGCATCACCAGAAAATTCTCAGGCCACCTCCAGACCTATTAAATCTAAGGGAGTGGGACCTAGTTTCTGTGTTTGGATAAGTCTTCCAGGTGCTTCTGATGGCCACTGGAGTGTGAGAACCACTCTTATACTCACAGCCAAATTCAGTTAGAAGTGCTGCCCAGGAGCACTGTGTTAAGAAGGGTGCTGAAGCAGACTCTGAGCTCTGATTTGAAAATAAGGAAAATCTCTTGGGCAGGAAAGAGAAGAGGATGGCAGCTGGCAAGGCACCTAACAGCCACCCCATGATTCTCAGGCTTATAAGCCATCACCGCTATGTCTTTCTTCACATCTATGATTCAAAATAGAAAATATCCCAAATTTTCTAGGTGACTTGGATCCTACATAGACTGATATAAAAATGAAAAGAAGAAATAAAAAGCTGGTTTTTAGTTCTAAGACAAAACTCAAAATTTAAGTACTTGACAGCAGTGCTCTGTCTTATACTGAATATTTATTTCCCCTTTTCTCTTCATGCCTTGCTTCTCTTTCAGGATGGCATTGTTTTGGTGATGGAATAAAAGAAATGGAGTGTGCGTCACCTAATTCAGGAAAGCAAGTGATATACAAAATCTAAACTTATAAGGTAATTAAATTGGGAAAGCTATTGTCTGTACTGAATTTACAGGATAACGGATTCTCTTCATTTTTAAAAGGATTTACGAAAGAGTTCTTCAGAAGATTGTGTTCCTCTGAGCAATTTCATATCTGACTTGATTTATTTTAAAAATCGCCTACTGCTTCCTGTTGCCTTCCAACCTGAACTCCTGGGGATCGGGCTGCAGCCTGAGTACATCTCACTGTCTCCCCGCTTCCCTCCCTGCCCACCCGGCTCCTCCCCGACCCAGGGTCCCACAGAGGCTCTCACCCTGCTATTGTCTCCTAAAGTGCCTTCCTTAGTCCTAAGGCCTCTCCTGTTGCCATGGATACCTTCCCTTCCTCCACAATCTGGTAACATCCTCCCTTCTTTTGGGCCCCGATGTGGCCCCTTTGCCACCCAGCAGCCTTCCTGCCCAAACTCTTCTCTGAACTTCCAGCTTCCCAAGTCTGCCTTTACTTGCCCTAAAGTCCCATACTTGGTGCTATTCCACCATTCCCTGGCCACTCCCGGAGAGAAGCATGTCCATCATGTCTCCCACAGCAACACTACAGCATTTAGTAGATTCAGTGCCTGAAAAGATTCCTTGCTTTGAGACTCTCTGCTATTGCTTCTGCTACGGTTGCACACATATCACGGGCTCACATTAGAATTTCTTACCTCTTAAGGGTCATTCTCAGCCTCAGGGAAGCACTCAGAGGGGTCTGGCTGCCAGATAATCTATGTGAACAGTTGGGGAGGCTATGCGACATGTACAGATTGCAAAACTAGGAAATCTGATTCTGTCACTCAGTGGCCCCTAATGAAGTGTGTGGCCTGGGGCACTGTGTTTCTGGCCTGCACTTTGGCCATTGGATCTCTCCTGACATGCTGAAGAGTAATTCACCTGGGGATCAGATAAAGCGGCTTAGAGCATCAGCCAGCCTCAGCGTCCTCTGAAGCGTTATTAATCCTTTGCCCTGTCCTCCAAAGACATTCCTCTGATCCTTGTATTTTCTAGTACAAATGACAGGAAGCATCTTTATCTTATTTATGGCTCTAAATAAATCGGTATGAGCAACGACCAAACGTATTAATTTTATTTCCCAAGAAATATACCCCCAGAAAATGTCAAGGAAATGATCTTTGAAAAATGCATCTCCGAATGCAATATAAAACATTTAAAGGAATGATTATTCTACAGGCTCTTGTAAAAGTGAAGTCATTGCTTTTAAAGGTAGAAAATGGACAGAGTTAAGAAAAACCCGAAAAGCCCCAGGGTTCTTCTTGGTTTCCCTTTTACTTTCAGCATTCGGCCTTGAGTGAATGACCTCTAACAACTTGGATATTCAAAAACTGATGAGCAGTCCTTAACAAAGTAAAACTCAAAGATGGTGATAACTAAGCCAATCATCAATGACTTGAAAATTCACAGCTACATCTGGGGCTTCCCAATGAGGTATCTCTTCAGGAGACTTTCAACAGGTTCTTCCCATCAACTCAACTTCCCCAAATCTTCCACAACTTAAGGAGAAGCTCCCGTGTTAGCCTGTGGTGTCAAACTAGCAAATCATACCCTCAGCTAAAAGAACTCCATAACAGAATATTATTACTTATATCTCACCATTAACACATTCAATTTGCTGGGGAGTGACTACTCATACAGATGGACTCATTTAATACAACCCTGTAAGGCAGGTACAACTGTATCCCCATCCTATATAATAATCCCATATACTAAAGAGAGGATATGCAAATTGACTGTCACACCACATCGGGGGGAGAGTGTTCTATAACACAAGATGGCTGCACACACAGCAGAGGCTGAGTTCCCATAATGAGCCTTAATGAGCTATCAGCGGGGACCTGAGGCTGTGCTCTCCCCCACACCCTATGGGGCTTGCCCCCTCACCTGGCAGGGCTTGACAGGGGATCTCAGGCTGCACTCCCCCACCTTGCTAGGATTGATGGGGGACCTCAAGGTGCACCCCCAACCCTAGCCTAGGCTGGGGGATCTCAGGCCATGCCCCCCACCCCAGCACCAGGCCAGGGGACCTGAGGCTGCACCTGCCCCCCTGCTGAGCGAGGCTTGACAAGGGTGGGACCAACTGGGTCTGGAGCTAGCCCAATGTGGGGAAGAGAGGCTGGTGGGGTCTGGGTCTCACTCAATTTTGAGGTGCATGTGGGTGGGCGGGGACTTGACTCTGGATCCCATGGTGTGCCCCTGACTCTGACAGGAGGAAGATTTTCATATACATTTTACTACTTTTCTTTTATCTCTGACACTTTTATTATAGAGAAAGGGCAGATAGCAATATTAAAATATTTCCTCTAATCCTCTTTTAATGTGCACAAATTTTGTGCACTGGGCTACTAGTCCTAAGATAAAGAAACAGAAGCACAGAGGAGTCAAATAACTTGCTCAACAGCCACTCAGGGTGTTGACCATTTAATAGGCTCAGAAGTCCATGCCACAGAGGGACACAGGCAAGGATGTCATGGTCACACGTGCAGATTTCCAAATCCCAAATCCTGAGCAGCAGCAGAATAGAGAAGAACGTGTATATCGCTCTATCCCTGGGAAAATGCACCTTCCCTGTATGGATTGTTCTGGAAAAGACCTTGAAAAGGAACACCTTACTTAGAGCTAAATGATGCTCAATGCCACATAAGAAAACCCAGAATTATCAGTGTGGCCTAACATATTAAAGGTTTTCTTGTTCGTGGGGTTGAGTGTGGGTCAGCGCTTCTCCATCCTATAGCAGTATATGCCATCTAGAACATGTCCAACAAGATTGGCCACAGTCAGGGGAGAGAGGATGAGCTGGGGAAGGGATGGTTTTATCAATTCTGCCCCATCTCCTCCCAGGCCCATGGCCCGTCTCCTACAGGGAAGTAATTGGGAGCAGTCTCTTCCCTGGAAAGTAAGCAGCTCTGGATGTTATTCATATGGACCCATGCCCCCAGCCAGCCTCCCTGATTCCCATCCCAATTCACACACCTGAATCCCCACAGAGATTCCTCCCTTGTAAGATTGCAGGCTGCTTGCAATTTGTGACACTCCCGGGCTCTACATGCCCCCTGGAAGGGATGCTATGTGGTTTTATCATTAATGTCATTTCAAGGTACTGGCATGTGGGAAGCAATTATAAAAATTTAGAAATCATTCCTGGCCAAAGGTCAAGTTTTGGGAGTCATAGGAGGGTAATGAGAGCCAGGAAGAAGCAGAATGAGAACAAAAATGAATATGAGCCCACATCAAAGTCAAGACAGCGAATAAGCTGGCAAACCCACATCGGAGATAGATGGCCTTGTGAGTACAGGGCAAGCCAAGTCGGGTAAAGAAGCATGAAGGGGTTGGAAGCACAGGGGAGATGGGATTGCCTTGAACATCACTAATGAGAATGCAATGCAGAGAGAAGGAGGTGCCTCTCACTGGACCTCAGTTATGTGAGTTCAGCTCTAACTTCTCTCTCTCACAGCTCACTGAGCCTTGCCAACCAGACCCACTCTTGTGCCTGCCTATACCTGCCTGCCTAAACTTGCCTCCATGAATTTGGCCCTTTGTTAGCCAAATGGGAAAAGAAATAATCTGCTAGAACCTATTCTTTTAACTGGTTCTGTGCTGGGCCCCCAGTCCTGGCATCATCCACAACCTGGCATGAAAGTGAAGCTTATCTGTTTCTTCTTTTATTTATTTGATTTAGTTTTTTAAATATATTTTATTGATTTTTTTTACAGAGAGGAAGGGAGAAGGTTAGAGAGCTAGAAACATCGATGAGAGAGAAACATCAATCAACTGCCTTCTGCACACGCCCTACTGAGGATGTGCCCGCAACCAAGGTACATGCCCTTGACCGGAATTGAACCTGGGACCCTTCAGTCTGCAGAAGGGCATTCTATCCACTGAGCCAAACCCGTTAGGGCTATCTTTTTCTTCTTTTAATTGCCTATTGTATAGTCCTTAAACTTGACCTTTCAAAAGATTTCCTTTCCTCAGTCTGTGAACTTGAATTTTTCTTAAGCCTTTTCAAGAAAGTGGCCTGTTTCCTGTTATGCCTACTTACTGTAGATATTGAATAAAGCCTTGATTCTCAGCATGAGAACATTTATCCCAACAGACCGCGTTTTGAAAAAGGTTAAAGCAATTGAAAGAAGCCTTTTCCTTGATATCAAAGCTATAAACTTAGATACTTTCAGGCCAAAAGAAACCTACTATAAAAATAAAAAAAAGCATTTCCTGAAAAGAAAAATGCCTGCTGCTTTTTGTGGCCCAGAAAATTATTAGTTCACGAGGTGACTCTTCCCATGAATAAACTCAATATGGATGGGGAAATAAATCATTTGACTGTCTACATTTCTCCTTTGTGACAGTCATCTTGTTGAAAAAGACCATTCTTTTTTATGCTAATGGAAGTGTCTGGCTAGATAAGACTTACATGTTACCCAGAATATATAGAAAGCTTCATCTCTTCAGTGCATTTTATTCTCTTTAGCCAATAATTTTCTGCAGAAGTGCTCCAAAAATAGGTTACAGTATCCACATTTGCCTTCAGAGATATGACTATTGAGAAACTTTACTTGAGTTCACCTTCAAATGACCTTAACATTATCTTGGATTTTCACTTCTTCATACACTGTACCAGTGAACTGCCATCTATGCAGGGATAGGCTATGACTTAACAACCACCTGTCCCAGGTTTATCATCTTTTTTCCAAGACTATACACTCCAAACAAGCTATGTTGCCTTTTTGTTTGGAAAATATGTCCATCAGACCTATATACAAGTATTAAACAGAATACTTTGGTATGATACCAGCCAGCAGCCATTCTTATGTGTGGGTAGGTGCCCATGCCATACCAGTTGTTAAATAGCTTCAGTAAATGCCCCACTCCTCCCTACAGCTCATCCAACACCCGTTTCCATAGAGGCTCTCTGCTCCTCTCTTCTTGCTCTGTTCCAATCTGACTTCCATCTGCTATGGTCCATTTGAATTACATTTGTCAAAGATTATTCTGGATGTGTCAGTGAGGGTGTTACTAAATGAGATTACCATTCGAATTGGTAGACTGACTAAAGCAGATTGTTCTTCCTACTGTGGGTGGGTCTCATCCAATCATTGAAAGATCTGAATAGAGGTAAAAGGCTAATCTTCCCTCAAATTAGAGAAACTCTTCCTACTTACATGCCTTCAAGCTGGGACATTAGTCCAGCTACCTCCAGACTCAAACTGAAATATCTGCTTTTGTTGTGTCTCAAGCTTGCCAGCCTTCTGACTGAAACTTCACCATTGGCTCTCCTGAGCCTCCAGTTTGCCAACTGCAGATCTTAGAACTTGTCAGCCTCCATAATCATGTGAGCAAATCTCTTATAACAAATCTCTCACTATATATATATATATATATATATATATATATATATACACACACATTCTATTGGTTCTGTTTCTCCTAAGAACTCTGGCTAATGCAGTGCTATTGTACATGCTCTGTAAAGAAGAATTAAAACATTGCAGAACTAATAATCTCCCCATATGGAATTCATTATACTCTCATTTTCTAAAAATTCAACAAAGTCAACTGAGCTATGAGTGGCTTGCCATGGGGTTCAGTGGTCACTCCCTTGGAATGCTGCTTTGTCTGATGCCTCAGGTCTGTAGACCTCCTGGCACATTCAGCACATAATCAGAGCTCATGGAGCCAACTTGCCCTTGACCCTCTGTAATGACACTTGACTTCTCTTAAATCCTAGATGCCTCTATGCTCCTTAAATAAATGATGATAATAATTAATATCAGCCTTAACATCAAGGGTTAAAAATGAACCACTGATATTAAATATTTAGCAAATGTTATGTACTAAACGTAACTTGATTATTACAGGAGTTCTGCTTTAAAATAAACACACAATATGCCATTTCTTATAGTTAGAAAAGCACTATTCTGTTTTAAAAATCACCCCAATTAATATATATACATGTAGTAAAAACAAATAGTAAAAAAAAATGCCTCTTTCCCTTATTTATGTGCTCATACCCAAATATATAATAAGCAGGAAGGTCAAACAGAAGCCTTTTCTATGAGTCCAATCACATGGTCATTATAAGAAAAAAATGGGCCAAGAATTAAGTCCAAGAAAAAGTATAGAGATTAAAATAAAAAGCTCCCATGCTAGGCAATGGAAGGGTAGAAGTGGAAGAGAATAAAAAATGAGGCAGGATAAGAAGAAAAGAAAAAAAAACTCAGAACTCAAGGGGCACCCGCCATTGCCGCTCAGTGGTTAAGCCTTAACCTATGAATCAGGACAGGAGGTCATGGTTCAATTCTCAGTCAAGGCTCATATCCAGGTTTCGGGCTTGATCCCCAATGTGGGACATGCTGGAGGCAGTCAATCAATGATTTTCTCTCATATTGTTGTTGCTCTCTCTCTCTCTCCCTCTATGAAACCAAGAAAAAATATGCATTTTTTTTTAAAGAGGCAAATGGCAAGCTTGTGCTAGAACACATTTCTACCCCCAATCATACATTTATATCAATGGTGAGTATTACTAGAGTACTGGTTGCAATGTAAAGCCTATTAGAAATGGACAAATAGAATCACAGGTCCCTAGGACCAAATGGTGATGATTGGCCATGGTTGGAACTAAAAAATCTTTGACCAGTGAAAGAACTAATTTCTCCAATGCAACATGGAGGCCCACAAGTTCAGAAGCCAACAACTTGCCATTGCTGCCTGGGGATCACCTGTGTGAACACCCACCCCTTCCCAGGGCTTCAACCCAAAACATCTGAGTGTCACAGATATCATTATCACCAGTCATTTCCCCTAGCCTGGTCCATTCCCAATAAGTTTATATTCACTTTTATGTCAAAATTTCCAAATATCTTTTTCTCCTGTCCATTAACTATAAATGGAATGCTTGCCCCAGGTAAGATCTTGTGCACTCAAGGTATTTTGGTGCCAAAGATTTGACCCAAATCCCCAAAGACATTCCTCTGCAGTAGAGATCCTAATAAGTTTTGATTGAGTGGATAATATTTGACAACAACCTGAAACTTACCCATATCAATACCTCCATGGCTGACAGCAAGAGACACATAGAAAGACAATCCTGAATGACACATGGCGAAGATAGTGCATGGTCTGAAATTCATCCTAGAGCCACAGTGTAAATTGTAAAGGGGGGAGAATGACAAGCAGCCAAAGCCCTTCGGGCTTATTTTTCAAAATAAACATATTAAAGGCCTATTTGGCATTGATGTGAGAAAAGTCTAAAGATACTTAAACCTAAATAAGAGCATAGTACAGCCTATTTTACCTAAAATATCTCATTTTTTTAATCCTTCTACACATTGTAGGTAGGTATGCAAATTTTTAAAGCCATTTCTGTTTTTTCTAAGTTTCCAATTATATTGCCCACAGCACCAAATACAGAGAGAATTTTAATCAATTTTAAAATTCATGTGAAATAGATTTAGACCCAAAGGACTTACATGTTATCCAAAATATATAGAAATATGGGCAATATTTGTAATTTAAGAACACATTAGGAGAACCAAGATGATGATGTAGGCAACCATCTCTACTAGACACCTCTCACAAACACATCAAAATTACAGCTAGAATATAGAACAACCATCATCCAGAACTGCTGGAAAGCTTGCTGAATGGGAGTCCTATGACTAGAAAAGTAAATAACAAAGCACACTGAGACCTGTAGGAGGGAAAAGGGTGTGGAATGGGCTGGTCCGACACCCATGAGTGCCACTTTTTAATCAAAAGGGAAATCTTCTCTGCAGAGGCCACCCTAAGGAGGAAGGGGTTCCAACCCCACACCAGACCCCAGAGCCCAGGGTCTCAGATCTGGGGAAAGAAGTCCCCATAAATACAGGCTATAAAAAACAGTGTGGATTGGGGCTCAGTGACACAGAGGCTGCTGGAGACCAGCTGTTCCTCTTAAAAGGCCAACACATAACTGAACTTACAAGGTCCTGCTTCCTCTGAGCTCCAGCACCAGGGCAAGTCTCTGGGGGACCCAGACACATATGAGAAGGAACAGAATTGTCTGGCATCAGGGAAGAAACTCCAGGGCAGCTTTCTCCCAGACACAAATGTTCACAGGGGCATTGTTCCTAAGCTGGGACCTGACTGGCAGCCATTTCTGTTTGCTCCACCCTGATGATTCCCTAAGACCCCACCTCATCCAATTTACAACTCCACACAAGCTGTGCCCAGCAGCTTTTTGGATCTGAATGGCCTGTCCTTGCTCAGACTAAAATCTGTCAAACAAACTGCAGCTGGGTCAGGGAGCCCCAAACCTATCAATAAAAGGCCCAAGACTCAGCACCAGCATCAACCTGCTTTGCTTCACAGCTGGGTCTCATCTACACACTTCCAAATCCAATACATAGAGAAGGAATCTGCAGATCGCTCTATAGCTCCTGCTGGGTGGCCCCAAGCAGTGGCTCACTCTGCACCTCCCTAGAGACCAGTGTACCCAGTGGTCACTGTCAGACCATACCAGATTACAACTCCCATAAGCACCACATTCAAGGGGTAGACTCATGGAGGACCAAAGTCCCAATGAAGCAAGTCCTGCTCCATAAGGATATCTCCTGCACAGCAGCTTTCCCACTGTAGTCGCAGCAGGTCCTCATAGCCAATTGGCCTGGATGTCAATTCCTCCCAGTGACACCAACAGCAATCAAGTCTCACTACAAGGAGAATGCACACAGCCCATGAAGGGGTGTACCTAGAATTCCCAGATCAGGTGACTGGGAAGGTTGAGCCACTGAGCCCTATCGGACACCTTCTACACAAGGCCACTCTACCAACTCAAGGTGATATAGCAGCTCTACCCAATACATAGAAACAAACACAGGGAAGGAGCCAAAATGCAGAGACAAAGAAATGTCACAAATGAAAGAAATGGAAGAAAGCAAATACTGGATATGAAGTTCAAAACCACGGTTATAAAGTTACTCAGGAATTCTCTAGAAACCTTCAAGGGATTTAGTGAGACTTTAAAGGATCTTAATTATGATTCCAAAAATATAAATGGTAAAGGACCAGTCAGAAATTAAGCGTACACTGACTGAAATAAAGAATAATATACAGGGATTTCACAGTAGATTAGAGGATCCTGAGAATCAAATCAATGATATGAAATGTGAGAAAGCAAAAAACACCCAACCAGAAAAGCAAAAAGAAGAAAAAAATCCAAAATTATGAAGATAGTATAAGGCCAACTTTGGGACAACTTCAAGTGTACCAACATCCACATTATGCAAGTGCCAGAAGAAGAGAGAGAGCAAGATATTGAAATCCTATTTGAAGAAATAATGACAGAAAACTTTTCCTACCTGGTGAAAGAAATAGACTTGTAAGTCCAGGAAGCAAAGAGATTCCCAAACAAGAAGAACCTAAAGAGAACCACATCAAGACACATCATAATTAAAATGCCAAGAGCAAAAGACAAAGCAAGAATATTAAAAGTAGCAAGAGAAAAGCAGTTCGTTACATACAATGGAGTATGACAGTCTGCTGATTTCTTACAGAAACTATGCAGGCCAGAAGGGAGTGGCAAGAAATAATCAAAGTGATGGATAGCAAGGACCTACAACCAAGATTACTTTACCCAGCAAAGCTATCAGTTAGAATTGAAGGTCAGATAAAGAGCTTCACAGACAAGAAAAAGCTAAAGGAGTTAGTTCATCACCATCAAACCAGTATTATATGAAATGTTGAAGAGTTTCTTTAAGAAGAAAAAGATGAAAAAAATATGAACAACAAAATGGCAGCAAACACATATCTATCAACAATTGAATCTAAATACCAAATTAAACATATAAGCAATCTAATAACCAGAATAAACTGGTGAATAAAATAGAATCAAAGGCCTGGAAATGGAACAGACTGACAATTCTCAGAAGGAAGGGGGATGGGGTGGGAAGAGATTAAACAAAGATTTTATATGCATACTAGAGGCCCGGTGCACAAAATTTGTGCACAGACAGGGAGGGTTGTCCCTCAATCTAGCCTGCACCCTCTCCAATCTGGGACCCCTCTGGGATCAGGCCTAAACGGGCAGTCTGACATCCCTCTCACAATCCAGGACTGCTGACTCCCAACTGCTCACCTGCCTGCCTTCCTGATTGCCCTAACTGCTTCTGCCTGCCAGCATGATCACCCACTAACCACTCCTCTGCCAGCATGATTGATGCTTAGCTGCTCCCCTGCCAGCCTGTTTGCTACTAACTGCTCTCCCCTGCAGGCCTGGTCACCCCTAAATGTCCTCCCCTGCAGGCCTGATATCCCCCAACTGCTCTCCACTGTAGGCCTGGGTCCCTCCCAACTGCCCTTCCCTGCAGGCCCAGGCACCCCCACTTCCCTCCTCAGCCAGCCTGGTCACCCCTAACTGCCCTCCCTTGCAGGCTTGATCACCTACAACTGCGCTCCCTTGCAGACTGGTCCTTCCCAATTGCCCTCCCCTGCTTGCCGTCTTGTGGTGGCCATCTTGTGTCCACATCGGGGCAGGATCTTTGACCACATGGGGGCAGCCATCTTGTGTGTTGGAGTGATGGTCAATCTGCATGTTACTCTTTTATTAGATAGGATAGAGGTCTGGTGCATGGGTGGGGGCCAGCTGGTTTGCCCTGAAGGTTATCCTGGATCAGGATGAGGGTTTCCTTGGGGTGTGGGGTGGTCTGGGCAAGGGGCCTGTGGTGGTTTGCAGGCCAGCCATGACCCCCAGCAACCCAAGTGGAGGTCCTGGTATCTGGGATTTATTTATCTTCTACAATTGAAACTTTGTAGCCTGGAGCAGAGCCAAGTCTTCTGCTCACTTCGTGGCAGCAGCCATTTCTGTTGCACTTTATTTATCTTCTATAATTGAAGCTTTATAGCCTTGAGTGGAGGCCTGGGCCCACCAGGGTGTGTGGAAAGCTTGGCTTCCTCCACTGCCAGGGAAACCCAAGCCTCCCTCCTGCTCACTCTGTGGCTGCAGCCATCTTGGTTGGGGTTAATTTTCATATTTGCTCCTGATTGGCTCCTGGGCATGTCTTGTTGTTGTAGCTGAGTGATGGTTAATTTGCACATCATTCTTTTATTAGATAGGATATGCATTACCTATGGATACAGACAATAGGGTGGCCAAGGCCTGGGGGGCAGGGGGGGGACCCAGTAGAGAGCGTTATGGATATGGGAAGGTGGGATGGGGGGACACCTGTAATAATATAAAATAATCAAGATCCCATGTCACTCATCTATCCATCTAGATAGATGAGTGACATGGTTTTTTATCCCAACTTGTTCAGGAGCTGTAGACCTTGAGAAAGACATTTCACCTCTAAGCCTTTGTTTCCCATTCTTATAAAATGGGGTGTTGTTCATGTACTAATGGCCCAGTTCTTTACCCCTCTTGTAGCCTCACCTTTTGCCAAGTAACTTGGTAATTCTTTCCCACTCTGACTCTAGACTCAGCCATGTGAACACAACTCAGCCCAAAGGAATATTCAGATAGTATGAGTATACACTGACAAATCCACACATTCTTGCCTAAAGGAGGCAAGTTACTAGGTTTAAATGCATTTTTTAAACATGCAATTACTTACCAAACACATACTAAGTGCCCACTTGTATTAAACACTGTATACAATTCAGAGGACTCAGTAATGAGCAAACCAGACATAGTCCCATTCTCTCAGATGTTACAGTCTATTGGAATGGGAGTCTGCTCACCACCCAACTACTGAATGAGGAAGGAGGGAGACTAAAAAGATAAAGTGATGATCATCTTAGAAATCTAGATCTTTCAGGTCCAGAACACAGTCATCATTTTACTCGGCCTATGCCATTCCACTTATTCCTCCCTAATTACTCTCCAGAATAGCTGCCCCAGTTACACATTCAACCACATGACACAAAGAGTTCCCCACATTTAAGTCAATACTTGATATCTCCCAACTGTAGTTTTTGACAGTTTGGTAGATCTGGATTTAGTGCATTTCTCTGATTACTAATGAAATTGAGCATCTCTCCATATGCTTACAAGCAGTTAGCTTTCCCCTTTGCCATATTTCTATTGGTTTCCTGCCTTTTCTTATTAACTTACAGATGTTCCTTAAGTATTCTAGAAACTAATCATTCTTTAGTTTGTGTCTTACAAATTACTCTCACCATCTATAAATGCTGGCTATGGTCCCCAGGTATATTCATTGCTAGCCTCGACACTCCCCACCCTGAGGGGGTATTATACATGCCTGACCCATTGACAACAAGTCTGGCCATGTGACTTCTTTCGGCCAATAAATGTGAGCAAATGTGATATGTAACCTTTTCAAGCAGAAGTTTAGATTCATTGCTTAAACCACCATGTATTTTTAGGCAACTACGTCAGAGGCTGCAGATATTGGAAAAGAGCAGACCACAGTCAGCCCACAGTCACCTAAGCAGAAATAAACCTTTGTACTGTAAGCCACAAGTTTTGTTGTTTGATTTTGGTTTTGCTTTTCATGGTAGAAGAGCTGAACAATCCAAAGACTGACACCAGAAGTGAGATGCTACCATAATAAAACACAAAATTTGTGCATGGTCCTTAGGATAGAGTGGCAAGTGGCAAGTAAACTGACTGTAAAGGACATTAAAGGTTTTTTATGCAACAGGGAAGCATTAAGAAAGCTATCAACTGTGATAACCTAGAAGGCAGAGAGTATAACTAACGAACTTGTGATTTGAGCAAAGTGGGGAGGTAGAGTGTTGATAACATTGTGTATTTGATAACGGCTGTTTTTGACAAGGCACAATAAGAAGGAAATGAGCTCACAGAAGAAATGGCCATTTTGCAAGCAGAATTGAGAGAGAGTTTGGAGAGGCCATAAATTCCAGGATTTGCAGGTTAGAAAATAGAACTGTTTCTCATCACCAACTAGTAAAAGAAAAAACTGAGAAAGCCTTGAGCTACAAAGCTCAGTTAAGACGCAGTCTGGGGACAAATATGAAATCAAGTGGCTTGCTCAGCCCATTGTTAAAACCCTAATGGAGTATAAAAGAGGAGAGATCAAGTGTTGTAAAGGAACTAATACTACACTTATCAGAGGAAGATGTAAATAGGATGCCTAAAATCAATTTAGAAATATGGAGGTGTAATTACTTTTTATTGCTGCGTAACAAATACCGCAAACTTAGTTGCCTAAGCCAACACACAATATCTCACAGCTTCCATGAGTCAGGTATAATGGCATGGGTTAGCTGAGCCCTCTGCTCCAGTACATCAGGTTAAATCCAGGTATGAACTCATCTGAGGCTTGGGATCTTCTTCCAGACTCACTGGTTATTGTCCGAATTCAGTTATTTATGGTTGTAGGACTGAGCTCCTCAGCTCCAAGACTTAGTGTAGATTTTAGGTACCATATTTTCCAGCATATAAGATGACTTTTTAACCCAGGAAAATCTTCTCAAAAGTCGGGGTCGTCTTATACACCGGGTGTAAAAATACCGTAGCTTGCAGTTATGATGGGCGTTGCTACCTCGCCAGGGAATGCTCTCTATCTATTGTTTGTTATCTTCCTCCTATTATCATCAGTTCCAGTTTGGTTGACAGCTTAGAAAACAACAGCATGGCAGCTCCCATGGGTTTATTGTCTTATCCTTCCTTTTAGCTTTAGAGTGAATTGGGAAAAGTTTAATCCACTTGCACTGTTTTATGTTTACATGTTTGATGACAAACAGTCTTATGTTTATAAGTGACAGTTTTCCTGCTAAGTACCTGCATGTCATAAGCATTTGAATTAAAATTACCATACTGAAATCAAATCTGATGTTTTCTTAATTTTTATTTGGTGTGCGTTGGAAGAGGGGTAGTCTTATTTGGCAAATATATCCCAAACTCTATATTTTAACTGAAAAAGTTGGGGATTGTCTTATATGCCCAGTCGTCTTCTATGCCAGAAAATACGGTACTCTCATCTCTCTCTCTCTCTCTCTCTCTCTCTCTCTCTCTCTCTCTCTCTCTCTCTCTCTCTCTTTCTGTCTCTCTCTCTCTCACACACACACACACACACACGTAACTGTGTAAGGAAGTTATATGCTAATTACCTTGACTGTAGTAAATCATTTCACCATATATATGTGTATCAAGTCAACATGTTGTACACCTTATATAGAAACAAAAATATATAAATTTTAAAAAGCAAAACAATATGGTTAAAATAGACACATGGGAAGGTTTTTCTCTGGACAAAGAAAGTTAGTTTATATTGATGAAAGCAAAATTTACAGTGAACATGTTAGTCTTTGCTATGTAGCCAGCCAGGCATAACTTAGTAGCCTGAAGCAACGACCTTTTATCTAGCTCACTATTCTCTTGGGTTGGACTCAACTAGGCAGTTCAAATGGTCTCATCTGGGCTCACTGTTCACTTGGGATTGGCTGCCATGATCTGCAACTGGGGGTGGCTAGCTATCAGCAGGGCCAACAGTAGGAATCAAGCATGTGTGTCTTCTCATCCAGCAGTTAGCCAGAGCTTGTCTCTGACGTAGTGGTGTTAGGAGTCCACAGATCAGCCAAAGAACAAGCCCCAGTGGCCAGGTGGTTTCCAGTCTGTTCTTCTGCCATGTTTGCATTGCAGATGTTTATAGGTAACTTAGCACCAAAATAAACCACGCAATATAAGAAGAAACAAAAACCATAATCAGCTTCAGTTTTCAATCTTCAAGTAGACAATAACAAATAAGGAATTAGGACTCAAATTATAAACAGGAATAAGGATGTCAATAATACTAAATTGGTTTTCTATAGGGAATACACATCATTTTTCAATGTCTTTGGAACATTTACAAAAATTGCTCATATTGTTTAGGCTATACAAGGGAAAACTCAGTAAATCTTTTTTTAAAGAAAAGAAAAAAGAAGTTGTTTAGGTAACATTCTCTAGCCAAATGCAATAAAAATAGAAATTAACAGAGCTATAAACAAGAAAATTTAAACCACCTGGAAATTAAGACATTTTCCTAGATAACTTTTGGAGACTATAATTAGACTATTATAAAAATAAAATTAATGACAAATTTATATCTCAAAAACTTTTTCTGTAAAAGGGCCCATAGTAAATATTTGGCTTTGTAGGCCACATGTCTCTCCTGCAACTGAGCTCTCCCACATGACAGCAGCCATATACTAGTATATATTGGACACATAAATGAATGAACGTAGATGTGTCCCAATAAAATTTATTTAGCAAAACAGGCAACACACTGATTTGGCCTATAACCTTAGTTTGTTGACCCCTACTTTATATTAATTAAATGTTCAATCCTGAGAGAGAAATTCCTAATTTTACATGTTTTTACTTATTGCTAAACAAGAAGGAGTAGAAATCAATGAAGTAAGCAATGTACTCTAGAAGCTAGAAGAAAAAAAAAATCAACCACAGCCAAACAGAGAAAGCAGAATTTAAAGCAAAACAATATGGTTAAAACCAAAAATTAATGGAATAGAAGACTGAGTACTACTATTTGTAATACTTTAAAGAATAAAAAAAATTTTTTTAAAGGAAACAAACAAACAAACAAAAAAACAAACAAAGTAGTCTTGCGCAAAGGGTCAGGGCTGCTCTCTGATCTCCCTGCATGCAGGATAGCAGAGCAGTCCCCGGGCAGGCTAATAAAGGCTCCCTAAATTAAAAAAAAAGAAAGAAAGAAAGAAAGAAAGAAAGAAAGAAAGAAAGAAAGAAAGAAAGAAAGAAAGAAAGAAAGAAATAGAAGACTGAAAAACAACAGCATTAATAAAGAAATCCAATATTTTAAAAGTCCAATAAAATAAACAAACCCCAAACAAAACTAACCAAGAAAAATGAGGGGCAGAAACATAAATACACATTATTAAGAACTACAAAGGAATTTCAACCACAGATGGAGAAAGTGATTTTTAAAATCATAAGCAAAGCCTGGCTGGTGTTGCTCAGTGGTTGAGCATCGACCTATGAACCAGGAGGTGAAATTTCCATTCCCAGTCAGGGCACGTGCCTGGGTTGTAGGCTCGATCCCCAGTAGTGAGTGTGCAAGAGGCAGCTGATCAATGATTCCCTTTCATCATTCAGGTTTCTATCTCTCTCCTTCTCCCTTCCTCTCTGAAATTAATAAAAATATATTTTAAAATAAATAAAATAAAATCATAAGTGAACACTATGAATGACTATGGTAATGTGTTCAACTCTCAGTAAAAAAAGTTAATTATCTAGTTAAAATTAACTCCTGAAAAGGGAGCAAATCTGAATAGACCAAGAGTAAGAAAATGGCTAATGTTTATCCAGCATTTGTTTAGTCAATACAAGTAAAGCACTCACCCAAGAAAACTCTTTGGGTGCTTTACTTGTATTGTCTTGACAATCTCATTTGGTAGATCCTGTTACCATTCCTGTTTGTGCAGATGACGGAGAAGTTTATCATGATTCAGAACCTTCCTCACATGCGTAGCTGGAATAGGCATACTTTTACCCAGGTGGTCTGATGGCTGGCACACGGCAGAAGAAACTGAATATTATGTCAAAGAGCATCCCCCACGGAAACGGGCGCAACATGAGTTCCCCACAAGCTACTTCAAACTCGTGAGCAACTGATAATTTTTATCAAGTTAAACTGTGTCAGAAAAGAAAAAGAAAGTGTTTCATTTTATTTTAAGAAGCTTGAACCACCTAAAATCAAGATGTGATCAAGATAATTGCAAACTAATTGCACAAGTATAGATGCAAAAATCCTAGCATATTAAATCTAGAAATACATCAAAATAATAACATGCCCAAATACAGATAGTTTGTAATAGGAATATGTAGATGGTTTATCATGAAAAAATAAATTATGGAAATAAACTCATTATATTAATAGGTTAAGGAAGGGAAACAATTCTTCTCAACAGATGTTAAATGTAAAATCTTTCCTTATTTAAAAAAAATCAGAAAAATAGGAATAGACCAATACTTCCTTAACATTTTAGATGTCTTCTTTTTAACCAACAGTGTGATGTTTACTGTTAAAATATTAGAGTAGCATTTCTCAAATTGTTCTTTATAGACTATCAGCCACAGAAAAGAAAAATTCTTTCTCTACTGTTGAAAGAATTTCATATTTCAACAAACAAAGAAAATAATACATGTCATATCCCCATTTGGGAGATTCAAAATATACCTTACTGTATTAAATGTAGAAGAGTAGCAGAAATAGCAAATAAATTCTAAAAAAGTAGATACACAAAACAGGTTATAAATATTCAGTATTAAAATATTGTGGTAATAGTAACTGAAGGAACAGACATAATAAAGCATTCCAAAAAGAGTAAATAAACAATTGTAGCATACAGTAAATATGCCATTTCAAAACAAATAACAAAGCTCAGATTATTCGATAAAAGATACTGGGACAACTAGAAAAATATCTATCAGACCTCAACCTCATCTTTTACAAGAAGAAAATGCCCCAGGGCTTAGTTTTATGTCAAAAATAAAATCACAAAGGTTAAGAAAATACAGATGAACTTTAAGTGTGAACATGTAAGTCTATATCTCTCACCTTCTACTCATAGAAATCATAAAAGCAACCAGGAAGCTTTACCAAAACAACACAGAAACTCCATTCTCAGTGAAATTCGGGGGGAAAAAGTGTAATCAATGGACTTTGAAATTCATGTAAAGACTGACCAATGCAGCTGAAACTGAGCAGAACCACATGGAAGGAAGTAAAAAGAAAAACATACAGGGTTGAGAGAAGACACAGTGTTGCCAAGAATCACAAAATGCCCCTAGGATGCACCTCCCATACCCGGTGGGTCCCTTGAAACAGTGGCAGTTGTGAGAGGTGGGAGGCGAGCAGAGCCAGGGACAAAAGCGCTCTTGATGGTGTCTGGTTGAAAGAAGCAGAGTAGGGTTGACATTACAAATCACACAAAAAGCCATGTTTCCAAGAAGTAGTTTGTCTCTGAAAAGCTGTCTTGGCCCCAGTGTGCCTCATCCCCACACAGGAACCACTTACCAGCTGGTCAAGGCAAATATGATCATTCAAATGATGAATAATGAAAAAGGAGTCAGTTCAGCATTAGTGCAAAGATGACCTAGGTCCTAGGAGATTATGAGGGAAAGAGAAACACAGTTTATCATAAATGAAGAATGCTCACCAGGAAAAAAACAGCACAGAGCAAGTAAAAAAAAATTAACTAAATATTTCCATATGAATTTAGAATATGCAATTTGACCATTATCTCTAAAAAGGAAGATGAGAAACACAAGATTCTAGGAAATATATGATCATTCAACAGAGCTGGTCTAAGAATAAATGAATACATATTGAAAGGATTAGAAATGAATCTGGATACTCTAGAAACTCACTAAGAAAAAATAAAGAATAAGGAGAAAAATAAACTTTATAAACAAAATTAAAGAATAATGGTTGTGTGGTGTGTGTTTTTTAATCATAGAAAAAAATGATAGATCTGGAAGACAAGTAAAGGAGATTCAACCAACATACATGTAACTGGAGTCCCTGAAGAAACCCAAAGCAATGTAACCAAGAAAATAGCCAATGACTTAATTCATGAAATAAGAAAGGAAGAATGCAATACTGTGTACCAGGGGGAAAAGTTGCCATGAAATGACTAACATCAAGACTTAATCATAACAAAGTTCCTGGACTTTAAAAAAATAAAACATTTCCAGACAAAGAAATCAATCGGGTTTTAGATTTATCCACCATGAGACACCAAAGATAATGGAACAGCTTTTATGAAGTTTTCATGGTGAAAGTACAACCTGTCCTTCAAGTATAAAGGGTATAATTGTGTTTAATTGAAAGAAATGAGGGTGTGTGTTAAGCAGGAGTCCTTGAGAAAGTTAGTGAAGGACAACCAAAAGGTAACTAGGAAAACCACCTGGCAAAGAACCTCGTGGTGAGCATCAGATATCGCCAATGTAATTTAAGACCAAAACAAATGTGTGGACTGGGGTCACCGAGCAGAAGTAGATGGCATTCGCCATGACAATTCAGAAATAATATACAAACAAAAGTCGGCAGAAGAAAGGGACGAGAAGGTAAAAGGCAGAGTAAGTTCACCTACTGCCTCATTTTTTTAAACCAAGAAGCAAAGGTCATTACAGCTAACACAGAGAGTGGTAGAAGTATAAACATAGCTGCCTTGCCCTGACCAGTTGGCTCAGTGGACTGAAAGGTCCCAGGTTCAATTCCGGTCAAGGGCATGTACCTTGGTTGCGGGCAGATTCCCAGTAAGGGAGTGTGCAAGAGGCAGCTGATGCATGTTTCCCTCCCATCGATATTTCTGACTATCTCTCTCCCTTGTCCTTTGTAAAAAATCAATAAAATATATTTTTTTAAAAACATAGCTGCCTTGCAAGGATACATACCAAGACAGATGGGTATTATTGACTAACAGTGGGTGTCTGGAGAAAGGAGCACACACTGACTTTATCATTATTTTACTGAGAGGAACAAACAGACACTGTGTAATACATAGAAGACTAAGGGTGTTCATTTTATAACAGTAGCCATTAGAATAAAAGTACAAACTTTCCTAAACTTCGGGAAGATTTTTGAAGAAACAGTCCACCTGGTGGATGTCTTTATATAAATGTATAAAATTAAAAACATAATGTAAAATAATATTAAGACCTAAGCACAAACCTATCTACTAGTAATAGAGGTTAATGAGCTTAACTGGTCTATGATTGACAGGAGGGAGGAGAAAGGGAGGGAGGAGAGTGAGGGAAAGGTCGATGCCAAAGCCAAACGCAACTCTAAGCTGCACACACGAGCCATTCCAAAAATCAAAATATTTCATAAAGGCTTTTCAATCTTTATGAATAAAAGGCTTTCAAAACTCAAGTACCAAAAAAAAAAAAAAGGGCAGGGGTTGTGACCTTAAAACCACACAAGACAGACTGCAGACCACAAAGCATTTTTTAAAAAGACAAAAATGGGCACTTACGATTAGGCTAAATGGTATAATTCCACAAAAGAGATACAACAGTTCTGAATTTCTATGCACCTCCCTATGCCCTTGATACATAAAGTGGGCCAAAAATTAATTACAGAAGACCTAAATAGAATAATTAATGAAGTAGGTCTGGTTTATATATACATGAACACACATGTGCCAACATTCACACACAAACCCCCCTGAAAGAAAATATATTCAGTTCAAGTGCTCGTGAAAGTGTCATAAAAATTGAACAGGGTGAGGCCAAAAGAAAATCTCCAGAAAGTAAAACAGGGCAGAAAAGTTTCCATGATCACACTGCAATAAAACTAGGAGCTGAAACTAAAATCAAAACACAAAAAGGCCTGGGAGGGGGGAAGTGCCCTTAAATTATTCTTGAGTGAAAGAGAATAAACCAACAGAAATACAAAATGTCTAAAAAAAAACAATAATGAAATGGTCACAGCAAGAACCCATAGGAAAAAGCTAAGCAAAGCTCAGCAGAAAACACTTCAATTCTATTGATTAAAAAGAGAAGAAACACAAAGAATAAATGGAAATAAATGAATTAAGCTTCCAACTCATAAAACTGGGCAAGCACAAAGTAAACTCAAGGAAAGATACATAAAGAATTATAAGAAAAAGCAGAATTTAATAAGTTCACAGACAGAAAAAAAAAACATTGAAAATTAAATCTGAAAGCTGGTTTTGCTCAGAGAAGGGTTTCTTTTGCTGAGTAACTTTTGATAGTAGTAACTAGAGTTAAGTGCATAATGATAAATGTCCATGCAAAGTAGGAAGAGGGAAGAAAATTTCAAATAGAAGGACTTGACTATTTGCAAAAGTAAAAGATAATTTCCCAAGGAAGAACTAGTATGGGCCAGGAAGACAAAGAGAGGAATGATTTGCTTTGGATAATAAAGTGAAGGAGCTTTGTAGAGACCCTGAAATGAGGGGTTAGGGTTCTGAAGAAAAAAGAAAGCAGGAAATAAGAGAAGTGGAGGGAGAGAGGGAGAGGGGAAGAGAGAGAAATCCTATCTAATAAAAGAACAATATGCAAATTGACCATCACTCCAACACACAAGATGGCTGCCCCCATGTGGACACAAGATGACCACCAAGATGGCCAGCAGGGGAGAGCAGTTGGGAGGGATCAGGCCTGCAAGGGAGGGCAGTTAGGGGTGACCAGGCTGGCAGAGGAGGGAAGTTGGGGGCAACCAGATCTGCAGGGAAGGCAATTGGGGGGGACCCAGGCCTGTAGGAAAGAGCAACTGGGGGGACCAGGCCTGCAGGGGAGGGCAGTTAGGGGCAATCAGTCTGGCAGGGGAGCAATTAGGCATCAATCAAGCTGACAGGGAAATGGTTAGAGGGTGATCAGGCTGGCAGGCAGAGCAGTTAGGGGCAATCAGGAAGGCAGGCAGGCAAGCATTTGGGAGCCAGCAGTCCAGGATTGTGAGAGGGATGTCCAACTGCCCTCAAGGGTCCCAGATTGGAGAGGGTGCAGGCTGGGCTGAGGGACATACACACACAAACACACTTACATACACACACACACACACATACACACACACACCCATGCACAAATTTTGTGCACTGGGTCTCTAGTAATAACATAACTGAGGAAGGTTAAGCCACTGGGTGCTCCACTGTCATCTACATTTTGCATCCACTTTGTGCCTGCTTGCTCCTTAGTCTTGGATCACACCCTTTAGTAACTTCCTAAAACACAGAAAAGTAAATTTTGTTCTGGCATATCTGAAAATGTCTCTAAGCATCCCTCAACCTTGATGGATATTTTCAGCATAGAATTCTAGTGTAATTCTACTGTGAAATCACTTTCCCCCTGGATTTTCAAGGTATACTGTTCTATATGTCTTCATAACCTGCATTGAGTAATTAAAAAATAAAGGCTCAATATCACTAAAATGGATGGCTCTGCAAGGAACAAAATTGAATGAAAACTACAAGTCTAGGAGAAATCCATAAGGTGTGATACCTCTTATATCAAAAGAATCTAGCAGAGGATCTTTCAGTGGCTCCCCTGGGGGCAGAGAAGGGGCACTGGGATTGTGGAGGCCTAGTCTGTGTATTGCCTATGTATTTTTCAATTTATGTTACAAATACAACATCCCCACTAATCCCAAAAAAGTTGAATAAAAATTTTCTCTCACCAGAAACACAGTTAAATACACAATTCTATTTTCCTACAGCTTACCACATTTATCACTTTTTTATTTAACTTTTTAATACAACTGGAATTGATTTAGTCTTATGGTATGACTTGTCATTCCACAATGATATTTTTTCCTATTACCTTACCAATTGTTCCCCATATATTTTTCATATATTTTTTCATCATATATTTTTTGCCGTCTCTACCAATTTAAAGTGCCTCCTGGAGGCATATATCCTGTTGAAAAATATGTGGAACTCAGGTTTCCAGCCTGGTGATCATTCCACTATATCACCGAGTAGTTTTTAAATTACTTTTGTTTTAGACATTGTCTTTTTCTTAATTTTTAAAGTGTTCCACATTTGTAAACACAAAACACCCTTGTGCTTTAGTTCTTGGATTTACCTCTAGTTAGATTTTTATTCTCTGTTTTGGGGATGTTTTTCCAGGACATGGACAAGGGGTGGAGAGGAACACTGGTGCTCATTCATTTATTCATTCAGCAAACATTTCTTGAGCCCTCACTATGTTCACGCTACTCTTCCCAGTGCTGGGGATATTAGCAGATGAGAGCAAGGACTTCCTTCTTACTTTTAAGTTTTGCCTTGTATTTCAAGCTATGTAGCCTTTTCCCCAAGTCTTTGCAGTTTACTTATTCGATCCATCTACCCTATGACCACCATTCCATTGACCAGTAGCTGACAATTCCTGCTCATTGGTTTGAAATAATTGGTAGTTTTGATATTAACTTTTCCTTTGTTTTCCCCATTGCCCCAAAAAGCAACTTGCACCCAGAAATTGCAAAGACCAAAGCCTGCCCTGCCCCCATCATGGGAATGAATTTCACTGTGTGGAAGTGGGGGTACAAGCTGCAGGCACCTGAATACTCAGCCTTTTTACCTCTGCCTCTGCTAAAAACGACCGGGATCACCCATGAGATCTATTGTGCAGTTCAGGGGGCACTTTGAAACCTTTTCCAGGTAGTTCTAATTTATTGAGCGAACTCCAGGGCTCCCATACCACGTGGTTTCACGGAACTCTGTGGTGCTCTGGATCTATAAACCAATGAATAGATATTACATCTAACCACAGGAATCATCTCCTCTGTGATGAGTATAGCATGGACAACGGTCTTTGTTTAATAAGCCATTTAGATGCAGTCGGTGGCAGAAGGAAGGAGACACTTCATTGAAGGTTAACCCTTGCTTAGATGAACTAGGCTCAAGGGAAACTAAAGCACGAGGGTGTTTTGTGTTTGGATCCGTGCTGAATCTAAAAACTTAGCACGAAGAGTTGTACGTGGTCATCACCCATTTTTGAGAAGCAGATGATCGTTTTCCTTGACTTTTGACTGTATACGTTACTGCCTTACCAACGGATAGTGTTTGATACCAGGGTGGAGATTTTCTTAATAAAGATAATGGTTTGGGCCCTAGCCAGTTTGTTTCAGTGGATAGAGCGTTGGCCAGTGGACTCAAGGGTCCCAAATTCGATTGTAGTCACAGGCATGTACCCTGGTTGCAAGCACAGTGTGGGGTATGTGGGAGGCAGCTGATCGATGTTTCTCTCTCATCAATGTTTTCCGTCGATGTTTCTAGTCTCTATCCCTCTCCCTTCCTCTCTGTAAAAAAAAATCAATAAAGTATTTTTTTTAAAGATAATGGTTTTGAACCTGAAACAGCCTTCAAGAAGAGATCTTCCCAAGCAGGATGCCACCCTAGTGGCATTTGGTAGGCATTTGCATAGAACACACCCAAAGCTGGAGAGGGCCAAGTAAAAGAGCTGCCCTCTTCAGCAAACCCCCCCAACACACACACACACACACACACACACATACACACACACAATACCACGCTGGGAAGAAAAACCAGGAAAGCAGAGGCTGCTTGGCATCTGCCTGGCATCATCATAAATCTTCGCTGAAGGAGTGACACCCAGCACAGCCCTCACAGGGAGTTTGTACATAAACTGTTTCAATCTTCCTTTTGAATCCAGATAATGAAACATCCACGATGAAAGGGAAGAGGGGTGGGAGAGAAGTGTGTGGGTTTCTCCAGTTGATGTAACAAGACTTGGATGTTTAAATGTATTGTTTAGAGTTCCACAGTTAAATGAACTAAATAAGTGAAGTAGCCAAGGAGAGGCGGGGGAGGGAGTGGGGCTGAATCCTCATCTCTCTCAGCAAGAAGCCCATAGATGGCATTTGGAGTTGATAAAGCGAGAGGGAGCCCAGGGAGTGCTTTGTTTAGAGACTGGCCACCGGAAGACTGAAACACAGAAACCTTCAAAGCAGTTTCGTTTGAAGAACTGACTGGGAAGAGTAGGGCAGAGCAAGACACTGTTACTTTCATTACATCCCTTGGTATTATTTGGTTTCCTATCCTAAGCACACAATCCTTTTTTATATACAAAAAAAGGAGGGAGGGAGGGAGGGAGGGAGGGAGGAAGGGAGGGAGGGAGGGAGGGAGGGAGGGAGGGAGGGAGGGAGGGAGGGAGGAAAAAAAGAAGAGGACATAGACTCCACCTCTTGGTAGGAAGAGCCTGTGGGATGAGAGGTATTATGGGGACCCATCTTTGGACAATACAATCTGCCATAAGACCTCCTCACATGTCCCACATCCTCTCCTCCATCCTCGGGGATACAGAAACCTTGAAATCCTGGTGAGTTGATTATACAAAGTAATTCGCTGTTCCCTTTGCCTCTCCTGGCCAGACCCTGGGAGACTTCCCCCTTCGCACCAGAGCATTTTCCCTAGTGGCCAACCCTGTTTCACAGCCTGCAGGACTTGAATCGAGGAATGATCATGAAATGCCCAGTCAAAGGGTATCATCCATAAGATTGATTTTGAGCTACTCAGGCACAGAGAATTTGTTTCGCCATAAGTTATGGCAGCCACATCTGCAAAGCTGTATTAATACTTTACCCATAGTCGGGGAGGGGGGGCCAAAAATATTTAGTGAGTGAATGGATAAATAAATGAATCAATCAAATATGGACTACCAGCCAAAACATGGAAATAACCTCATTATTAAGAACTGAGTGTTTTAATGTTATTCATTAAATAGATCCTGTATGTATTTGTGATATATGTGTGCTTAAAATCCATTGCAGAAAATGAGGATTTTAATTACAAAATGCTGAAATCATTAATAATTTAAAGATCATCATTCAGGCATCCCTTTCTAAGTAACCAAGTCTGCTAGGTCCTAGACAAATCAGACAAGTACAAGGGCACAATCAAAGGGAAAGGAGAAAGGGGCTTAAGCCCAACCAGCCAGAATGTATGAAGTGCACGGATGCCGGATGCCGTGGGGGAAGGGGGAGAACTGGGGGTTTTTTGGGGGACTATGACTCCCTCGTGATCCCAGGCTCTGCTGAGAGACCATGGCCCTCCCCAGCACCCAATCACCCCTAATCTAGACCTCCTCCCCCAGTGGCAAGGACAGCCAAATTCTCCACCTTGATTCCTTTGTAGACTTTGCTTCCACCACCAGAAGAGCAACTCTCCTCAAGTTCCATCCACGAACTCAAACCCACCCCTGAGGACCCAGTCAAATGCCAATTCCCCCAAGAAGCAAGAGTACCATCACCCAGCCCAGTACTGATTCTCTCTCTTCTGTGCTCCTCCATTCTCTGTATCATCTCTGCTACTATACTCCTCAGATTCTCTTGTCTCTCAACAATCACAGAAGCCCAACATTCAGGATGTTTTGTGTCCTTGCCCGCTCCATTTCGTTCACTCAGCATCCCATGAGGCACTGTGACTGTGTGGACTGTCATTTCACAGAACTGAGGCGAAAGAGTGAGTGCTGCTCCAGGCATACATCCAATGCTTGAAATACAGATGAACTCTGGGGCAGCCACTGGTCAGTGTGATGACCAATCATGAGGTCACCTGGAGTAAGGGGTGGTGGCCTCGGTAGGGAGGTCATAGTGGCACCCCCATGTCAGGACCAGTGGTGCATTACAGTTACAGCTGCCCTGTTAGAGAGATGTGCAGATTATTTGCCTTTAAATATTCCGCTATTTAAAGAAATAAGGGGCCACAGATACCTTCTATTACTTCACAGAGATCCTTTAGTGAAGGCAAGATACTAATAATAGGTGTCAAATACAAAACACTTAGTTACACTTTACTTGCACCCAAACAATTAGTTTTCCATATTGGCTTGGCTTTCAGTTATCCAAATACTTAAATAATAATAATAATAATAATAATAAAAGACACACTCCATCTCTAATTAAAGATCATCATTCAGCATCCCTAAGTAAAGCAACATTTTAATCTGAGAATAAAGGAGAGTTATGTTATGCAGAGAGCTTCTGAATACAGATATACAGAAATGTTTTCATTATTGCATGACTTGGTGCCCAAAACAAGATAGATAAGATGTTATCTATTAAAGCAGAACACCAACCTCAGTCAAGGTTACTCTGAGAGCATGACAGAGTGGGACCAAGCAAGCCCCTTTCTTATTTTATCTAAGCACAGACATGTCTGCACACTTAAAACAGAATGTTCGAATCAGTTTAAAAGATTACAATGAATATTTTCAATGGATTTTTACTCCACATATTTTAAATTATATAACTGATGGATGGAATCTTTAAAATGAGCTTAAGTTTTATCAAGTACATAAACTCAATTTCTGGAATTTATCATAAAATGGGATTTTTATGAATCTTTGCCAAACTTATCCATTAACATCTTAAACATAACTTTTCCTTCTTCCTCTGATTAAATGATCAAAAGGAGTTCTTCAACTACAAGTGAAAACAGATTTAAAAAACTATATTATGTATTGAAAATAAATATGCCAAGACCAAAATTTATAAAAGCCATTGACAAATCCGAACAAGTTAGACTTAAGAACAGGAAACTCTAATGTTAATATTTGCAAAAAAAAATTAGTATGTACATATAAACTTTTATTCCTTTTTCCTAGAAATATATTGGTAGAGAACTTTTAGTATAAATCCATAACTTTTTTCATTTTTTTACTATAACTTGTTTTCCTTTTTTTAAAAAAAAAACTGTACTGAAATGATTATATAGATAAAGTTCAATAAAGAAAAATTTTCACTGTCACAAAAATTAGTTTCATGGTTTAGTAAGCACAGCCACTTGGATGTACATATATTTGTGAAGTCTCAGGTAAGACAATATTAAAACAAGCTGAACTTAGAATCAAGCCTTCAGATAACCATATCACAATAGATTAATGAGATTTTTTTAATAAGGTCTATTTTATCATATTGCTATCATTAAAATTTATTCATATATTTTAATGACAGCAGAAAGAAAAGGTACAGAAAAGTTCAGTACTATTATAAATAAAGAGAAATAGGTTGTTTTAAACTTGTGTATTTTATCTATAGATCATTTTTAATTTCTATTTTCATATATTTCTATTATTTTTTTAATTTTCATATATTTTACATACTAGTGGCCTGGTACATGAAATTCATGCACATTAAAAGGTGATTAATTAGGGGAAATATCTTAATATTGCTATCTGCCATGTCTCTATAATAGAAGTATCAGAGATGAAAGAAAATTAGTAAAAATGTATTTTAAAAATTTCCTCCTGTCAGAGTCTGGAGCACACCATGGGACCCAGAATCAAGTCCCTGCCCACCCATGTGCACCTCAAAATTGCGTGAGACCCAGACCCAGCTCCCTCCGCCCCCTAGTTGGGCTAGATCCAGACTTGGCTGGTCCCACCCTGTCAAGCCCTGCTGAGCAGGGGGCACAGCCTCAGGTTGGATGGTCCAGTGCCTGGGTGGGAGGCACAGTCTGAGGTCCCCCAGCCTGAACCAGAGTGAGGGGCATGCCTTGAGGCCCCCCATCAAGCCCAGCTGGTGGGGGACACGGCCTGAGATCTCCTATTAAGCCCCACGGGAGGGCAGGGGGCACAGCCTTAGGTCCCTGCTGATTGCTTGTTAAGGCTCCTATGGAAACTCGGCCTCTGCTGTGAGTACAGCCATCTTGTATTATGGAAAAACCCCCCTTCCACTGTGGACGCCACCATCTTTGTGGCGGAGTGATGGTCAATTTGCATATTCCCTGCTTATTATATAGGACTAGAATCCTTGTGCACAAAATTCATGTACGGGTACGATCCCTAGGCCTGGCCTGTGGTCAGGGCCATCTTTCCCAGCTGCCCACAGCTGGTCCTCCCTCCTGCCACCACCCACCCCCAGTTCCCCACTCGCCATCGGGATCGGAGCCTGATGGCCAGGGAAAGGACTGAGAGGTCAGCTATTCCTGCTTGCTTGCCAGCACCCTACCCACCCCAGTTCCCTGTTTGCCATCAGGCAATTGGAGCCTGACGGCCAGAAGAAGGGACTGAGAAGTGGTCAGTGTGCCTCAAAGTGACTGGTCGATCAGTCATTCTGGTCATTCTGCCATTAGGGTCAATTTGCATATTACTCTTTTACATAATATAGGATGTGTACTGTCAATGCCCTCCAGCCAAAAGCCACCAGAAATACACTTGCCATTGGACAAGTTTTGTTTATTACACATTGTGAGGAGGGAAACCACACAAAATGGGAAAATTAGAGGGGTGTGTCTATAAGAGGGTGTTAGAAAGGACCTGTTATAGGATTTGGGCTTTGACTTGGTGATTTGGAGGAGGATCTAAAGGAGAGGTTCACTGTAGATTGGATGCTGTCAGCAAAGGGCCAAGTCTATAGTTGGGCACCTCCATATATCTTAACTATGGGGAAGGCCAACTAGACAAAGTTGTAATTGGTAAACTATCAACCACTCAGCCACCCTATTGACTGAGAGGGGGCTGTTAGGTATTCTGTGGGTGGCACGGTGATCTTGTTGTCTGTGCTTAGATCTCATAAGGAAAGGGGCTTGCTTGGTCTCACTCTATCCTACTCTCAGAGTAACCTTGACTGAGGTTGGTGTTCTGTGAGATTGTGTCCAACAAAACAGCACACTTGGCTGAGTGCCACACCACTTCAGATGTCAGTGTTGCTCAGCTTGCTTTCCTGGTATATTAACTCCATACTGTATGTTACTACAGTAGTTCATGTTGGTGACTATAAAAAATAAATATACATGTATTGCAGGTGCAGGTTCAACATATTTTTACTCGTGGGGTACTTGATCAAAAATATTTGGAGACTAGCTTCACCATATCTTGTTGAGAAATAACTATTTCTTGATGCTATATAAATAAGATACATTGGGCACTTACTCAGCTTCATAATTTACATGATTTTGTAGAAACCACTCTATCCTATCTAATAAAGAGGGAATATGCTAATTGACCATCATGCTCTCACAAAGATGGCAGCACCCACAGCCACAAGTTGGCAGCACCCAGTCTGCTCAGCCCTGCCGGGGTGGCAGGCAGGTCCAGCTACTCTGCATGCCTGCCTCTGGAGTCCCCCAGTTCCCTGAGGCCCCTACCATCCCAGGGCTGCCCCAAGGGACCACCAAATGACTGAACAGCAGGCTGTTTGGGATGACCAGGCCAGCGGGAAGAGGAGGGGCATTTGGGGCCAACTCTCAGACCAGGGGGGCTGTGAGAGGCAACCAGGCTGGCAGGGGGTGACCAGGCCAGCAGGGGGGCAGTTAGAGGGTAACCAGACTGGCAGGGCAGTAAGAGGTGACCAGGCCGATGGGAGGGGGACAGTTCGGAGTGATTAGGCTGGCAGGGGAGGCAGTGAGGGGTGACTAGGCTGGGGGCGGGCAGTTGGGGGCAACCAGGTTGGCAGGTAGGAGGGCAATTAGGAGCAACCAGGCCAGCAGGGAGGGGGAGATTGGGGGGTGACCTGGCTGGCAATGGGTGGCAGTTAGGGGTGACCGGGCCAGCAGGAGGAACAGTTAGGGGTGATCAGGCAAGCAGGCAGGTTAGCGATTAGGAGCCAGGGGTCTAGGATTGTGAGAGGGATGTCTGACTGCCGGTGTAGACCTGCAGTCAGACATCAACCAAGGGGTCTCAGATAGAAGACAGTGCAGGCTGGGCTGAGGGACAACTCCCCAGCCCCCCCCCCCCCCCCCGCCATTCACAAATTTCGTGCACCTAGCCTCTAGTTGAAATATAATTTACATACCATTAAGGTCATCATTCAAAGTGTACAAGTCTTTTACTTGCTCTTTGGTCAGTTTGATCATTTATATTATCCTAGGAAGTTTTTTTTGTTTGTTTGTTTTTTATCAGCCACGTTCTTAATGTATTAGTACAGAGATATTCAACTCTTTTGTAATTTTTAAAGGTTAAATGTATCTATAGCTATAAATCGTTTTTTGCTTTCCTCACAATATTTACTTATGCTTACTTTCTTTTTTCTTGATTATACATGCCAAAAGCTTGTCAACTTTATTAATCATTTCAAAGAACTTGCCGTTGGATTTGTTGACTCTACTGAATTTCTGGATTTCACTTTCATTAATTTCTTCTCTTATCTTATTCTGTCCTTCCACTTGCTTTGAATTTGGTTTGTTGTTCTTTTTTATTGTTTCTTCAGTTGAAAGCTCAGCTACTTTCTTTTCAATCTTTTTTGTTTTTTAATTTAACAACACAATATTTTAATAAAAAACATTATTCTGGCTCAAACTTTCACTTGGCTTTATCTCACAACTTTAAATGTAGAACTTTTACAGTCACTTGCTTTAAGTACTGTTAGTTCCATTTTTTCTCATTGAAACATAAATTATTTAAAGGTATTTTTAATTTCTCAATGTATGTGGGGAATATTCTACCCTTTCTTGTTGGTGGTTACTATTTGTGATGCATTGCACCCAAATAAGGACTCAATGACTTCAACTTTTGGAAATTACAAATATTTCTTTGTTGCCTAGGACATGATTGATTTTTACAAATTTTCTTATCTATTTAAAAAGAACAATACTCAGACTTAATTGACCTCTTCAAATCTTTGATGTTCTTATTAATTATTCTTTCACTTGATCTGTCTGTTTTTGAGAATTATATTTGATTCCTGTGGCTGCCATAGCAAGTTACCTCAAACTTAGTAGCTTAAAGCAATAGATATTCTCTCGCAGTTCTGGAGGCCCAAAGTCCAAAATCAAGGTGTCAGCAGATCTACTCGCCTTCTTGAGACCCTGAAGGGTGCCTCTTCTAGCTCCTGCTGGCTGCCCACATTCCTTGGCTTGAGACCACGTCACTCCAATTGCTTTCCATCTTCTTATCACCGTCTCCTCTGTGTATCTCATCTCCCTCTGCTTCTCACTCATAAGGACACTTGTGATGACATTAAGGACCCACCTGGATAATCCAGGGTGATCGCATCTCCAGATTCCTAACTTCATTACACTTGCAAAGATTCTTTTTCCAAATAAGGCTATACTTAGTGGTTCGGGGAATGAGGACATGAACATATCCTTAGAGCCACCATTCAACCCACTACAGCAAGGGTGTGTTAAAAATCTCAACTCTAGGTTTGTCAATTTCTCTTTATAATTCAAAGGAATCTGGCTGTAAATATTTCAAAGCTATGGTATTAGATGTATACATTTTCAAAACTATTATATCTCCTTAGTGCATTTTCACTTCTATGAATATAAAATATCTGTCTCTGCCCTCCTTGATACGTTTCATATTCAGTTCTAACTTACCTGTATGAACGTTTCTGCATTATCTTTTTAAATTAGTTTTTAAACTTTCGGAGTCATTGTGTTGCAGCCTGATTTTACTTCATTTTTATACCATCGCATCTAATAAATTTGGGCTTATCTCTGTCATTACATTTTTTTTCTCTTTACCCTGCTTTCTCTAGTTTCCTCTCAACCCTCTCTTCCTGAAATTTGACTTTTATTTACTCCTCTGCACAACTGAAACCACAGCCTCAGGTGTTTCCAAGTTCAATTACAATTGCCAGCGTAGGTTTGGGTTATAGGAAAAAGGCCATCGCTCCCCAAAGGGCATACATCCTGTTTCCTGCAAGCATGGGTTCTGAGAGCTCTGTGAGTGACCAGTCACTAGTACATTGTCATTTTGCCAGAACCACCATTACTTCTGGCCCCAACCACAAAACTTCTTGCTCGAGAAGGCGTTTCAAGTGAATTCACTATTTTAAAATTTGTCCGGCCGCACTGTTCTCTTGCTGAAAAATAATAAAGAATTTAAAAGAATCCTGAAGACACAGCCAAAGGCCTCACAGTGAGGGCAGCTGGGGAAGGTGCTCGGTGGTAAGGGGCAGCCACTGAAAACTGAACAAACGCTGCCCTTTGAGACTGTTTTATCGTCCTTGCCCTTTTTCTCAACCACGCCGTGGCAGAGTTGGTTCTGAAAGGACAGAGTGACATAAGGGGACCAGTGTGCTCAGAGAGAGAGCAGGACCGCGGAGGCCAAGCTGGTGCATTTCTTCTCCACGGAGAGTATTCTTGGCTCCGTTCAGCTGCAGCTGCTGAGCTAGTAAAATCCGAGAAAAGAAGGGACCCAGTGAATAAAGAAGACAGAAATGAAAGGAGAAAGCGCGGCCAAGAGGATCTCCTGATAAGGCAGAGGCATTAGAGAGAAAAGGAATTTATAACCCAGAGAATACACTTAGCTGGGCTTTCTCACATGTCTCCTATCTGAGTTAAAATCATCTGGGTTCCAATAAAGGAATGCTCTGTCCCAGTCATTATTCATGTGTATTTTTTTAAGGCGCAAATTCCAGCATAGGCAATTTTGGGGAGAACTGAACTATTTATTTACGAGAGTCTTGCTTATGACTGTTTTCTCCCAGGCAAGCAGAAAAAGATCCAGCGCGCCCAGATAGCCGGGCTGCCTGCCTTCTGCGATGATTCTGAAGGGGGCTCTCTGCCTGACCCAAAATGAGTGCCGGTTATGAAATCTCAGCAAGGCCAAGGGCAGAGGCAGCGCCGCTGGGTGAGGGAGCCATAAACTAGACAGAAAGACATCCTGGCCCCGTACTTTCTCAGAACATACCCTCGGGCCTAGGGTTTAAATCACATTATAAACCAGTTTCCACATCTGTAAATAGGTCACTGGGCATTCACGAATTCAGCACTGCAGGGGGTGCAGCGGGAGGGGGGGGGGGGGGGGGAGACCTGCAAGGTGATTTAAAAACCAGCACAGGAAGTTCTGGGTAGGAACATAGCATCCCTCACCCAGACCCAGGGCGCAGAGCCTCTGCCGACGGGGGATGCGGTGATTAAGGGCTGCAGAGAAGAGGACTCTTGGACAACTCAGGATTTGTTAAGGTTCCCAGTTATCTGGGAATACCTAGTGGACTTTCAATGGAATAACTCAAGGAAGCTGTCTGCAACCCTAGAGATGGACATTTTTACAAAGTGACATTAAATAGAGTGGAAATAGCTTATAGCTGTGTTTTCCTGGGTCAGAACTAAGCCCTGGGGGATGAGGAATGGATACTCCCTGCACCAATGGACCACTCTTCTCACCCCAGCCCTGGGTTGTCATGTGCAAAGGTGTGATCGGTGTACAGAAGAGAGTTCATATCCTATAAATGCGGTGATGAGTGTCTACAGAGTTCAAGATATGGTTGGAAAGTGTTATTCTACCCATCCTATGTAATAAAAGCCTAATATGCTAAGTGTCCAACTGTTCAACGTTTGACCACTCACTATGATTGACAGATACTCCAACGGGTAGGTTAGCTTGCTGTGGGATCTGGCCAATCAGGACTGGGCAAGATGGGCCAGACACACCCTGGAGCCCTCCTGTGGTCCCTCCTCAGCCCGATCATGCACCGGTGGGGTCTGTCGACCTGACCTGCACCCTCTCACAATCCTGGACCTTCTCAGAGGATGTCAGGTTTTGACCCAATTCCACAGGCCAGGATGAAGGACCCCACCGGTGCACGAATCTGTGCACTGAGCCTCTAGCATGCCATAAAATCAGGACATTCAAAAACAGTAAGAAACATATGATCATTCACATTTTACTGCATTCTCTGGGTCAGACTTGCATTTGTGGTCACTAATGAGGAAGCATAAGGAACCATCTTTGAGAGAGACCCTGGAAACCAGTGTAGATGGATAGATGGATGGATGGGTGGATTATGCACTGTAATGATATAACCAGGTTTCAGCAAACAGACTGGGGAACTGCAGAGGCAAGATGAACTATATTGTTTCAGGACAAACAGATTCAAAAAAGTCATGGTGCTATGAGTGAGAAGGTGGGAGCTATGGAATTATTGGGGAATGGCATCTTTGTCAATAAAGATAAAGAAGAGATGGTTCCTAAACCTGAACAGAAGAGATGGTGGCACCTGGAAAGAAAGAACTTCACCTGCACTGATTAAAGAATAAATAAGTACATAAATATTTCTTAGCACCCATCACTCTGAATCTTCATTGATAAATCAATATGCTTCAGTTGGCCCATACATTTTATAACACATTTTTCAACCAAATTGTTAATATGGACAGGGGCCTCACAAAAGAATATTTACCCATTCTCCTGCACAACCTAGGAGAGGCCCTGGTGAGCACCACAGTAAATACTGGTTGAGGAGGATAAGGAAAAAGAACTTTATGGGCTGAAACATGAGAGCTAGGAGAAGCCAAGAATGTACATCGAAGGAAAAGGGAGAATAAGGCATTCATTAGGAATGAGATGGTAAAATAAGTAAGTAAGTAAATAAATAAATAAATAAATGGTGGTATGCTTTGCATTTTAGAATAGTTATGTTGTCCTTGTGTCTTATATTCTGAATAGAAGAGAAGAAAATCAATGCTATTCTTGTCAGAAAATAAATACATTGAGATTTAGAAAGTATACACATGGCTGGGACATTTTCTCTTCTAATGATATCCCACTAACTTAGCCAACACAACCAATAGAGACATTAATATAGATTTAAACAAGTATCACCTAGGCAGATCTCTAAATTCCTTTAATTTTACATTAGACTATAAAATCGCTCATCCTAATGGGTTAGTAAATGCATAGTCCTTCAGAAGTCCCATTGACAAAAATACCGCAAAGGCAGAGGGAAATATATTGTTATTTCTGCTCTAGCTGTTTCTCCATTTCCTAATAACAATAATGAACTTGAAGCATCGTATTTGCATACAGATAGGTCTAGATTCCTGTTTTGCTAAGGCTGTACAGTTAAGCATGTCACTGATGTGCACTTTCCAGCCTCAAAACACAATTTAAAGACCACTTTATGGAGAGCCGAATTACAGTCAATGTGCTTAAACATTAGGGCTGTGGCTTTTCCAAAAATCGTTGGCGACAAAGGCAAAGTTCTATGGCACGTAAGTCAATCACAAAGTTCTGAGCTGTTACAGCTCATTGATTGTGGTTGTTCTTTAAATTCCTTAATGTCCCAATCCACGCAATATTGCCACCCATTCAATTTCCCACGCTTTGACTCTGTCTTTTCCTTCTGCTTCTGTCCATGCTCTCATATTTATAAAGGACTGCAGGGCCATGCACAGCACCAAGAATCAGTACAACCCCGGCCGGTTTGGCTCAGTGGATAGAGCATTGGCCTGGGCACTGAAGGGTCCCAGGTTTGATTCCGGTCAAGGGCACATGCCTGGGTTGCGGGCTTGATGCCGAGTTGGGGGCATGTAGGAGGCAGTTGACCAATGATTCTCTCTTATCATTGATATTTTTATATCTTTCTCCTTCTCCCTTTCTCTCCGAAATCAATAAAAATATGTTTTAAAGGAATCCGTGCAAATACAGTCTTGCACAGGCCCTACCTTCTAGCAGCTCAAAGTCTAGGCCGACAAGAAGACAAACAAATGCAATATAATGTGAATATTGATGTGTTCCAATTGCCATGAAAACACAGAGAAAGGAACATTTGCCACTGCCCATTCAAACCAAGCCTTTGCGAATATAAGTTCAACAAGCAAAGAAATGGTGAAAAATAGCATCTCCAATAGATGTGAAAGCACAAAGGTGGATTTAAAACAAACACACAAATGCACAACTTTCTCAGGAAATAGGGGCATGGTGGCATGTGATGTGGCTGGCTAACCATAAGACAGGAGAAGGGGCTGGGAAGTCAAGGGCAGATGGTGAACATCCTTTAACATTAAGCAGGACTCCATTCTACAAGCAACTGAGGGCCACCAAAGAGGTTATATTGGTTTTGATGCTTGCTTGGTTGTTGCTGTTCTTCTTGTTGTTTCTCTGCATAGCAGTAAGAAATAATAACAGTGTAGAGGATGATTGTGATAGGACAGAAAAAGAACAAACAGAGGCAAGGAGGCTAGCTAAAGGGCTATCGCTGTACCCCAAGTTTAGAGAGAAGTCAATGACAGGGAGGGCAGAGATCAGTGGAGGACTTTGAGTGATATTTACCAAGAGGATTCACCAAGGGTTTGGTGTCCAGTTGGATGTGAGGAACAAGAGAGTGACAAACGGCCGCTTATATGTGGAATCTCATGAACAAAAAAGATCCAGAGACGTTGAAGCATACAACAGTCTGACATATTTCAGAGGGAAGTGGAGGGGAGAGGTGGCAGGAAGAGATTAACCAATGCACTTATATGCATTGCCCAAGGAGAGACAATAGTGCAGGGATAACAGTGGGGTGAAGTGGGTCAATGGGGAGGGGGACTGGTATAATAATTTCAAGAATAAAGATAAAAATTTTTAAAAGGCATGCTAAATACAATGGGGTACCTATAAGGAAAGGTGGCTTAGCCACCAGGAAGGCCAGGGGTGGCATTTACCTTGGTGATTTCTCCCTGGTCTGGGCCTGGCCTCTGGCTGGGCACCACAGAAGCTCCATCTGTGCAGCATGTCAGAGGTTGTGGAGCTGGGATGCTGACTCATGCTAACAAAGCAATTCTGCAGAGAAGCAGTATGGAGGATGATTGCGAGAGGATAGAAAAGAGAGCAAACAGCCCTAGCGGGTTGGCTCAGTGGGTAGAGGGTTAGCCTGAGGGCTCCCGATTTGATTCCAGTCAAGGGCATGTGGCTGGGTTGTGGGCCAGTCCCCAGTGTAAGGCATACTGGGAGGCATCCAATCAGTGATTCTCCCTCATCATTGATGTTTCTATCTCTCTTTCATTCTCCCTTCTTCTCTGAAATCAATAAAAATATTTTTTCTTAAAAAAGAAAGAAAAGAGAGCAGAGACAAAACTTACCAATTATGAGAAACACAAACTGGTAAGTGACCTAAATCTCCTGTTTAGAGTGTCCATTGCATTATGTCTATAAATAAACTGAGGAAAGATTACCTGGTAAACATGAAGTCAGCCCCCATGAACTATGTGGTTTCCTGTGTAAGGGATACAGGCTGGTGGTCCAGTATGCCACACAGCCTACTAGTCACACCATCCTGCCCTTCTACCTGGGCATATCTGAGGGGGCATAGTGACCATTTGTCTTGTTATCAACTTTCCCTTTGTCCCCACCTCATGAGCTCTCTGTTCTTTCTCCACTAAATCATACTCCCTAAATCCCATCTTTTCATTCCTGACTCAAGAGTCTTCCATGCTTCCTAATATCAACAGAACAGAGCTCAAATGCTCTCATGAGACTATCTGGGATTGGGCTATAGCCCACCTTTCCAGACCCACCTCCTTCTGCATTGTCACATACATTTGAATCATTGCAGAAGATAGACTTGCAACTTTGTCTCCTGCTCTCTCTGTAAGCCCTGAGCCCTCATTTCCGTGTACTAGTGATGACAGTTCACATCCATTGAGCACTTTCTCTGTTCCAGATATTGCACTAAGTTCTAAATACCTACATGTCCACCTAATCCTCATCTAGTGCATCTAATACTCAACACTAGGAAGCTGATACCATCAGTGGACCCATTTTACAGATAGGGAAACAGAGGTTTGAAGAATAAAGAAATTTGTCCAATGTCAAATAGCTATCAAGCAATGCTGCAGGTCTTTGAACCTAGCCTGGAGCTGATATTTTCAAAGATTCTGCCTTCCCAAGGCACTTGCATGGCCTGCACTACAGATGTTTGCTAATATGTAAACAGTTTACATTTGTACTAATAGAAAACATGGATTAGAATCATGAAAGCAAGACACTAAAATAAAATTTTATTATTATAAAAACCAGACATTTTCCTTTATAGTAAAATTAGATCTGCAATATTGCTTGTCTAATTTTAAAACCCTTGTTTAATTTATTCTATGGCCCTCTCCTTGGAAATATAAGATGGCATTTCTTTTCAAACATTATGTCTTTCAGAGTGCTTCTCCCCCAGATCCCAAATTAGTCTGCATTGATGAGGTTTTAATACAAAGCAATCCTCAGCTGCTGTGTAGCATCGTGTAGGAGTTAAATGTCTCTACTCCAAGTGTTCTTCTTGAGTGTACAAATTGACTCTACCATAAAATTTCTGGGTGAACTTAGGCAAGTTAATTAACCTCTCTGACACATTTCTGCATCCATACTGACCAGGCACCCTTCCTGCACTTGTGAGGTAGACAGATGGACCAGGGTTTGGAACAGCACAGAGTAGACACTCAATACCAGCCATTACTAGTCTATACCATGTCCTAGAGACATTGGGAGAGCATTCTATTTGTATTTACAATGAGATGTGAGGCTGTCTTTGCTCAATTCTAGCTAAGAAACTCTTGAGGAAATTGTTCATTGGAGAATAAATGAAATAAAAGCTCATGCTTGCTTGGACAGATGGTCCTTTCTGTTCTTTGCTGTGGCTCTCTAGGAGGAAGGTCTCCATTGTGCATCTGTGCCATTACAGCAGCATTGACTCATTGCTAAAAGAGAGGAAAGCTCAGAACTCTAAATTCTGGATCGTTCAGACAGTCCCACCATTTTCCAAACATCATGAAATATTTTTAAATCAATAAAAAATGGATCTGGCAGCAAAAGGCGATCATTCATACATTACCTGAAAACAATAATGTGAAATACATGTCCCATTCACCTTTCAGGACTGTGTGTATTACAGGTGCAGATTTATTTTTAGCTGACTTTCCCCTCTTTCTCTCTTTTTGCTCCAATTGTTAGTTGAAGAGGGTCAGAGAGAGTTCAGTGGTATAGAGGAAGTACTAACTGCCGAATGGCTCTGTCAGGTTCCTGTATTTAAGGAGACGGAATTGCATATTACAAGAAAATGATTGTTCAGCTACCTTTTCATTAACAATTTATCTAAAAGGAGACAGACTTAACTGCTTCTATTGAAGTTGGGAAGCAACAAATTGAGTGTGTTCCATAAGGATTATGTCATACTTCAAGCGTATAGTAAGCTCCAGACTCAAAGATTCCGCATTTGGAAATGGTGGTGGGTCCAATGTTGTTTGGTGGCTATTTAATTGAATAGCTATAAATACTACTAAAAAGGGGGAGGGACTGGCATTATCTGAACAAGAACCTCAAGTGAAATGCTGCGATGATTTCTTTTTATATATGTGTTTGGTCAGTCCCTGACACATTAAAGAAATATTTATTTGGGGGACCTATACTGAAGGTTATCAAGGAAACATCAGTTACCAAATGTTGCTCAGCTGAGTTCCAGTAATGGGTTTCCATGTGAGAGCACAGAGAAGACATCCAAAGGTGAGATGAGGAGACTTCTGAATGAGCCCAGAGTTCATGAAGAAGGGGGCTTCACCAGGGTTCATGCTTGCTTATGCATCTGTCAATAGAAAGTCCAGTCCTTTCCCATCATCACCCCATAATATTCTATCTTTTTAACACACCAAATGATGGCATTAACTTGCATTGCCTTAACTTACAGGGCCAACAAGTCCACAATAGGTAATAGCCCACAAACTCCAACAATGAATTCAAGGGGTCTGGAATTATTCCACTCTGTCTGGAAGACATATGTCCACCAGGAAATCCACTGTTGCTCAGTTATGGAAGTATTATTTATTCATTCTCATTGTATATAAGGATCATATGCTCAATGCCAAAACAGCTATTCTATTCTCCTATCTAATAGAAAGAGATCACTCATTACTGTAAAGGGAAAACCATATACTGAAAAATACCTAATTTTTCATAGAGGCCACACTGGGCAGAACTGACCCCAAGTGTCAGCTATGGGAGAAGCAGATCATTGCTGAGAGAATGAAGAGGTGCTTTTCTAACCAGTGTTTAAAGATGGTATATTGATATGGCCATTGCTGAGATCATGAAGAAAGATACTAGAGCAGTTGTTCTCAACCCCTTTTCATAACAAATATTTTATAACTAACTCTTTACTATCTTGAAATAAAATTCATATAAAATGTAAGTTAAAACAAAACCCATTAGTATGGCTGCTATAAAAATAAAAGAAAATAACAAATTGCTGAGGATGTGGAGAAGTTGGAAACCTTGAGCTCTGTTTGTGGGAATGTAAAATAGTGTGGGAAACAGTATGGAGGTTCCTTAAAAATATATAAATAGAACTACCAGCAATTGCACTTCTGGGTATATAACCAAAGGAATTGAAAGCAGGGTCTCTAAAAGATATCTGAGATTGAGGTTTTTGTGGCAAACAGGCATTATTTACAATATTATTATTACAGTATTATTTACAATAGCCAAGAGGTGGAAAAAATCCAAGTGCCCATCAACAGATGAATAGATTAACAAACTGTTGTCTACACATATAATGGCATATGGCTCAACTTAAAAGAAAAATAAATCCAGTCACATGCAACAAATCAGATAACCCTTGAAGACATTATGCTAAGTGAAATAAACCACTGACATAAAAACAATTTCTGTACAATTCCACTTGTATGAGGCATCTAAAGTAGTCAGATTTATAGAAACAGAAACTAGAATGGTGGTTGCCAAAGACTGAGGTAAGGTAGGAATAGGAAGTTGTTTAATGGGTATAGTTTCAGATTTGTAAAATGGAAAAGTTCTGGAAATCTGCTTCACTACAATGTGAATATATACGTAACACTTCTTATTGTACACTTTAAAATTGTTAAAATGGTGGCTCAGTTGATTATCATATACCAAAGGCTGTGAGTTCAATTTCTGATCAGGGCCCATATACCTAAGTTTTGGGTTCAATCCCCAGTCAGTAAGTGTATGGGAGGCAACCAACCAAAGTTTCTCTATCACATCAGTGTTTCTCTCTCTCCCTTCCTCTCTCTCTAAAACTTATAAAAACATATCCTTATGTAAAGGTTTTTAAAATGAAGAAAAATAAATATATGTATCTCCTAATACAAACATAATTTTAAAAATTAATCAACACAATGCCCTAACTATAGTAAAACAGGGGGAATAAATTTGTAATAAAATGGACATATACAGCAACACAGAAATGATCAGAGAAGGTAATACTAGAAGATGCAATACAGTAGTCAGATGTTTATTGCCGTCCCTAGAAGAACATGAAAGCTACAGAGGTAGATGGACAGAGGTGGCCAACACCAGTAAGTCAACCAGAAGGCACCTTTCCAACTCTCAGTAAAGTTCCGAGCAAAATGATTTACATGGTGACCGACTTCCTAAAAAATTTAGGGTACATGAAAACAGAATATTTTCACCCACATGAAAGTCTAATGGGGCATTTAAAAGGCTATCAGGACACTGGGCAATTCTTCACTGGGCAGTTCTGCCCCACACATTGCTTCAGGCCACGCTCATCAAATGCTAGCAGAGCCCCCTGGTCATTGTCACAACCAAACATGCCCCCTCTAATTTCCATTATGGTAGCACTCCAGGTAAATCACCTCTAGAGGACGCAGTGAGAATTGCCCACTAAACCATGAGACCCTAAGAAATAAATCAAAGGGTCGGGCCTCTTATTTGGAGTTCTTTCCCCTGTCGATCAAACAGCTCAGGCCTCACCCACCAGGCACTTGCCACAGTTCTCCAAACAAGCAACAAACAAACAGGCAAAAAGGTTCTTCTTGATAAAGCCAACTTAGGACAAAATTTAGATTTTGTGGTTTTAACTTCTGTGTCACTCAATGTATGTCCTGCCCACATACATGTCCCTGAAATAGAGTTTTATTTTACTTAAGACTCTTAATCCCATGCCTGGAGCAGCCCACTCTATTTGACACTGATCCTGGATTGAAGGCTAATGTCCATGCATTTTCACTTTGTGATTGGCAACTTTATTCCTGCTGTGCTGAACTGTGCAGCTGCCTGGAGGCTGAACAGACCTGTCACAGCTACAATGGCACAGCTACACAGGAACACCGGCCCGCAGCACTTACTAGTGCTTAGAGGAAACAGAGACAAAGGGCCTAATGAGGAGTTGTCAAAGACAAAATAATAGTCTAAACGCCAATCAGACATTGGTTAACATCTTAACCACATGCCCTACACCTAAGGAGAAGGACAATGGCCTCTCTTCCAGAGCTAAGGCCGTGTAGGAAGGATTTTAGAGGTCCCTATGCTAGCTGGTTCTCCGTGTACGCATTCAACATAAATTACTGAGCACCAACTGTGTGCTGCTACTAATACTAAGTACTTATTACTAAGGTCCCTACACCCAAGCAGCTCTAATTCAGGGTTCTGACAGCTGTAACAGAGGTAAATGCCATATCGTCGATGGTAGGACACAGAGAGGAGTTGACAGCAGGCAGTGAAAACTCACCTAAAACAAAATGCCTGAGATCCTGAAATGATTGGGGCAAATGCCTATCATATGCCTGGATGACCAACAACATTAAAAACTGTGGGCAAGTTTTGTGTCTAGACAGAGCTGAGCCTAGGAACTGTTTGCTGATAGGCAATTTTCTACTTAGCAGAGCAGGTACGCAAAATTCAATTTGGGGTGATCTGTATTCTCTTGTTTCCACAATAGCATTCAAATGCAAGTAGGGACATGGGAATTTATCTTCCTGCAAATTCACTCCTCAGGGGTCTGCTGGCTCTCAGCGGGTCTCAGTGCTAGGCAGGTGATGGCAGATCAGACAACAGCAAGAAATTACAGGCACAGTCACTCTGCAGGAGCCACTGGCTTCTGCCTGCTCCTGTAATTGCAGACCCCAAACCAATGCCTGGGAAGGAATAGCTAGCCTGAAAAAAACATGCTTTTCCAGCTACCCGTGGAGCTGGTCTTGCTCTAATCTACAGCAGAAATAGTCTTTTCTAACATATTTCCCTCAGCCACAGCTTTTTACCATGTCATCACATTCTATCATATCTACAATTTGGAATGTGCTTTGCAGATAAATTGCACATTTTAAATGGCAGGATTTGTTTTCTGACTAACACACAACAATACTGTTATTAACTTGAGAATGTGTTCTACAATTAGTGATATCCCGGAATCTATGATTTAAAACGTATGTCTATGAGACAACCAGAAACATAAAGCTGAGAGGCTAAGCGTTGCTTCACACACACAACCATGTCATCAAATATCTTTTGGTCAAATCTGAGCAACTCAGTGGTTCACTTTCTGGAATCCTCAGGGAGATAGCCTTCTGCTAAGACCTACTTCACACCAAGTCCCTGCCAGGTAAGTCCTCTGCCAAGCTCTTCTCAGTAGGATGAGCCAGCCTGTTATCAGTCTTTGGGGAACAATTCAGAGACCAAGCTGGGACACAGGGATGGAGTCAAATCCCTGAGTTCAGTCAGTGTCCAAAAAAGGTGTGGGCTTGGCTTCTAAAGGGGCCAGGAGGGGTCAGCAATTAGGTCAGCGAAGGCTTGTGTTTGCCCCAACATCCCTCCAGTGCTGTAGAAAGCTAGGCAGCCAAGCTTCATGGACATCCAGGGGAAATGGCGTCTTTCTTGAAATCAGTGACTGACAATGCTGCTTAAAGAGCAGGAATCCAGAGAACAAGTGTGATGGGGACCTGGTCTTGGGATAGAGCTCATTGGTCAGGATGTGGTGGGATGACCTTCAACCTTTCAACCTCATGTTCACTCATCCTTCGTGCTATTTAATCTCTTGGGCCCCAAAGTAGCTCATTAAAAAAGAATTGATAACAATGAACTATAGACACTTATTTTTAAAGTCTTTATCCAAGAACTAGATAGATTTTTTTTTCTAACCAATCTAGGGTTTCCATGATAAGCAGCTGAATGTGGCACAAGGTTCAGAGAGCTTTAGGAAATACTGGAAACATCAACACTAGCGACAGACACAGGCAGTGAAAACTCCCCCCCAAAAATATACCTGAGATCCTGAAATGATTGGCCAGGGAGACTTGAGAGCGGAGTCTGGGTGAATCCATTTAAGGAACCGTTAGTAGCCAGAGCAGCGACACAGGGGAACCCAGAGCATCCAGGCTCCGTGGGAGCTTGTTTGGGCAGGCATCTGTCTAAACATCTACAGAAGCAAACTCTACAGGTGGGAAATGAGAAGGGGAGCAAAACATTAGAAACTCTTGGGAAATGCAGTTTTACTGAAAACACACACACACAGAGAAAAAAACCGAAGGAAGATAGAAGGCTAACGTGAGAGTCTAAAAAAATGCATTGGCTCTCTGTTGTTTTTTTGGAAGTAAAAATTTGGAAGACAAAAATTCTCGACATTAAGTTTTACAAAATTAGCGTACCATGGCAATATGAAAATATAAAAATCACCACAGGTGAGCACACCTGTGCATATTCATAGGAAAAGGTAGGGTTCCTGGATAATGAAAAAGCAGGAGCTTAGATAGAAGCCAACTGGATACTCCAAGGTCCTAGAGAATAGGAGTGCCACAAGATGGAAGGACCCTGGGGACAAAGGTCACCCACCAACGAGGAACCCCCAGTTTGGCTGTCCTGTCAGTGAGAAACAGAAGCCTCTGTTCAGCCCTGATACTTACACGTGTTCTTACTCAGCCACCAGCGTGACCTAGTGAACATGCAGCTCTATTTCTGTTAATACACAGTCTTAATGACGTGTCCTAAGGTCTCTGCGCCTTAGTATCCACATCTGATCTGTGGAATGAAACCAATAAGCCTTCTTTACAGGTGTGTTGTAATTACATTGGCAAGGGGATGGAAATATAAGCCTAACCCATTATAAGTCTTTAATAAAGGGTTGTGTTTATTTGTTTTTCTCTGAAGAATAGAGATTAATAACTAGGAACTGCAATGAGATCAATAAATTTTAACAGCATCACTAATAACTAGAAACAGATATAAGGGGGAAATAAAAGGGTTTAAGTAGAGTTCTGTTCCGTATAATGGGAGGCGCTGTTTTCCAGCTTAGAGCTCTTTTCCTCTGAACTGTTCTCAGTGTTGGGTCAATTTGGAACTGATGGGAGGTAGAAAAACTATTCTTGAGCCCTATTCCTCCTCTGCCTTTGGTTCACATGCTGATCTTCTCCCATCAAACTGAGCATATCCTGAGAGTGCAGGCAGGAACTTTGTGGAAGGAAGAAACTTGAGCGAAAGCAATGAGTGCCACTTTCAGGACTGGCCCTTGAAACATGGCATGTATCCCTCCACATTCTTTCTCCTCTTCCTGCCAAGACCACAGTGGCCTGGAAAGCCACATATTGGGAAGTGCAGAGTCACTGTCTGCTGAAGTCCCTGAAGGACAACATGGAGCGCAGCCACTAACCAAATTGAAGGGCTCCCCTGAGAAATGAAACAAAACTCTGACATGTGCAGCTTCTCTAGTGTGAGGTCTCTCTGTTACAGCAGCTAGTGTTACCATAACATACACAGACTTACCTATCTTTGTATTCCCAGTCCTAAGCAGAGGGTGGCTGTGTTATTAATTGAATAAACCAAGTGTAACATCTACACCTGTGAAGCAGAGCAATCCAGACTTGCTACCAGTTTAGGAAAAACAAAATAAAATATATACTCTTTCTTTTTTTTTCAGCATTTTAGGCTTTTATTATATAAGATTAGTTCCAGGTATACAGATTAATGGTTAGATAATCATTACTTTACAAAGTGTCCCCCTGGAATATAATCTTTATCATTAAGAAAAAATGTCATAAAGAAATGAAAACACTGAAGTCCAACCAACTGTAGAGTACATGCAATCTAGAAAATATCCTCATACAAAGTTAGACCACTGTGATTCCTCAGCATTATTTCCCTTTATGCAAGGCACAGAATTCCAAAAATCTTTACAAATCTCCCCTTCACCACTCAGTTCTAACTCATCCCCATTCAAGGTTTGTGCCTGACTGGCTGAAGTCAAATAGATTATTCCACATCCCTAGTCATAGAGATTGATTTTTGGATGGTTTTAGGAGCTAGGCCAGACCACAAAGTCTAGCCAGGGTATCAAAACTGACTAGAATTGAAAGCATTCATCCAGTCCACTTCAGCATACCACTGAGACAGTAAACAGTGCCAAAGATATTCCTGAGTTTTTTGTGGCATCCATGAGAAAAGGTTACCCTGTGCATTCCCGATGTTCCATCCTAGAGGGTTGTCAAGTGGATGACAACTTGGTCCTTCTAGTTTCCTCCCTGGAAAGGTCTCCACTGAACCCACCCATTAGAGACAGAAAGGAGATGGCTACAAGGGCCAACAAGCTGTCTGACTTCTCCAATGAATACATAATTTAAATGCTGCACTGGGTCCAGAGTGGGTGAGGCCTTCTCCATGTGCCTCTTGCTGAGTGCTGTCATAACTGGTTTAGCTCTAGGTGTGACCGGAGCTACTCAATCAGTAGAACTGGGGAAGGGGGAGCAGAGAGTCAGAAATGACTATGTTGAAACACTCCACAGGGGATTCTGACAACAACCCACACTAGGTGAGCTCCAGGGATAAAAAGCAAAATCTTACCTCCCTAATTCTGTGCTTTATATTTTTGGTGTGTTTTTTCTGATAATAGGAAATAATGCATGTTCATTATGAATTTTAAAAATTAAGTAAAAAGTAAGTGAAGTAGAAAGTGAAAAGCCTCCAAAATCTGCCCATATCAGAACCAAGCAAAAAGTAATAGATAGATGTATATCTTATAGAGCTTTCTATATTTATATAAATATGTGACTTTTCTAATCAACTATGTAGCCACACTATCATTGTGCCTTAATGTTCTAGCAGTAATATGGGCTTATAATCCATTGAAAATGCAAATTAATTATTAGAATACATTTTATGGTAGGTTGACTTTTTTAATAATAAAACTGTTCTGGTTTCTGAAATTTCCTGGGTTTGTTTTGTTTTGTTTTGTGGTGTGTGTGTGTGTGTGTGTGTGTGTGTGTGTGTGTGTGTGTGTTTTCTTTTCTATCTACTCCACCTGGTGCAAAATTCTCCCTGCTCTACACATAGTGTCCCAACTTCTCTTGGGTCAAAGTGTACACAGAAAATCACTGAGGGAAGAGGGGCTGAAATGATGAAACCACTCTCAACAGGAGAGCATCCAATGGAACACACATAATGAGCAAGACAGCTTTCAATTGTGTGGTTGGTATTTATTTTTCTACTTTAGGTCATTTACCCTATATAATAAAAGAGAAACATGCAAATTTGACTGTACCTTTGCGCCTGATTGACTATGCTACCAGCCAATCAGGAGCGGGGGGAGGGCCAAGTGGCGCAAGGGCCAGGCCGAGGGGTGGAGATGAAATGGTGGTGGCGGTGGCGGGCTGCAGGGAATGCTCAGCCCCTGGGGCGCTGTGAGGGGAAGCTGTGGCAGCAGCAGTGGTGGTGGCGGCCCCCAGGTGCTATGAGCAGAAGTGGTGGTGAGCACCCAGCTCCTGGGGCTAGGTGGTCACAGGCATCCGGGGCTGAGCTGAGCAGGGCAATGGCTGAGTGCCCAAAGCCTAAAGCCTTCCCAGAGGCTTTAGGCCTTGGGCAGGCTGGAGTTGAGCCATCAGTTGGACATCCCCTGAGGGCTCCCAGTATGTGAGAGGGGGCAGGTTGAGCTGAGGGACCACCCACCCCCAGTGCACCAGGCCCCTAGTCTGATCATATTTTCCTTTTCATTTGCAGTCAGCATATGAAAGAAGTTTGGGTTTCATAATTTAAGGTGCTTGAAATTTTGGCATAATTATATTAGCTATGATATTCTTGGGCTGAATCTTTCCCATAGCAATAAATATGGGGCAGGGGGAATAAAAGTAGCCTAGCCAGTGAGGCTCAGTGGTTGAGTGTCAACCCATGCACCAGGAGGTCACAGGTTTGATTTTCTGTTAGGGCACATACCCCAGTTGCGACTCTATCCTCAATAAGGGCCTGTAGGAGGAGTCAATCAATGTTTCTCTCATAGATGTTTCTATCTCTCTCTCCCTCTCCCATTCCCTCTCTCTAGAAATCAATAAAAACGTATTTTTAAAAATCATATATAATAATATGCTAAGTGTCCGGTCATCAGGTCAGCTGTTCAACCAATCAAAGCATAGTATGCTAATGATATGCTTAGGCTACTCAACTGCTCTGATGTGCACTGACAAGGGGCAGATGCTCTGACTGGTAGGTTAGCTTGCTGCTGTAGAGCCAATTGGGAATGAGCAAGACAGGCCGGACATGCCCTGGAGCCCTCCTGCGGTCCTTCCTTGGCTGGCCAACCTCCTGCATCCCTCCCTGGCCTCGATTGTGCACCCTCTCGCAATCCAGGACCCCTCAGGAGATGTCAGAGAGCAGTTTCAATCCAATCCCAAAGGCCAGGCCAAGGGACCTCAGTGGTGCACAAATTCATGCACCAGGCCTCTAGTAAATAAATAAATTAAAGTGATACAGTATATTGTTTCTCGTTCCATACCATTCCTGTTTTAACATATGACTTTTATGCCTTTAACATTTTTATCTTTGTGCAAATAGATGGAAAAACAGCTAATGTGGTATAAAATATAACTGTGAAATAAAAGCTCTAGGTAAAGAATAAAAGGAAATAATCAGCTACAAAAATACCTCCCAAGTTGAATAAAACAGTTGAAGTTTTAGCTGAACTATCAATTATGAATATAATCACAGCCCAGTAGTTAGCAGATCACTCAGAAATGGATATTTTTAGTGTTCTTCTTTTCAAATTACAATGTGGAATTTTTCACAATAAAGGGCAGTTTGTAGAAGTGAAAGTCATAAAATGGAGAATGTAAGACATCTAGCATGAACACGGGGAGTGAAGGGGAGGAAGAGTGGGGAGCATTAAATGGGAAGGCTGTCCCTACAACATTAGGAACAGCAGCATCTCTGATTTGAAAGTGAAACCTAAGAAGAGGTTGGATGAGCTGACTTTAAAAATAGAGTAAGTACTCTGAAATAAATCTGAGGAGAACATTAGAGATGATGTCTGCTAAAATTAAAATCAGGGTTGCTAAATGGGAATTATCAATAGCCCATTGCTACGACAACAACTGCAACTCCAGGACTATTCACACTATCACAGAAAAAGTGATTGAAGCACAGCTGGCATGGCTCGGTGGTTGAGCATTGACCAATAAACCAGAGGTCACAGTTGGATTCCTGGTCAGGGGACATGCCCGGGTTGTGGAATTGATCCCCAGTGTGGGGCATGTAGGAGGCAGCAGATCAATGATTCTCTCTCATCATTGATGTTTCTATCTCTCTCCCTCTCCCTTCCTCTCTGAAATCAATAAAAATACATTTTTAAAGTGATTAAGTAAGAAAAGTTCATAGAGTGATTGTTTACTTAAATATGGTAAACATCATGTCTAAATGGTAATCCCTATGTTCCAAACCAAAAATCACAAAGCTGAGCTCAACACATCTCCCAACAAAATGGGAATGTGGGGTGAAGGGGAGGTGTTGGACCTCAATGCATTTAGGATAGCTGAAGACTCTGAGGGAGCTTCAATTCTAACTTCCAAGATGCTAAACAAACCTACCACTTGCTCCAGAAGGAAATACCATATCTATCTACCAAGGCGCTTTGCTCTACAATCACCCTTAAAAAGATGGCCCAGGACAGTGGCTGTCAGTGCCTCCTTTGCAAAACATTCAGAAACACAGATGGTCATTCCAGTGACACAGTCTTCTCTCCAAGAGCATCAGATTTCAGAAGACAATGGGGTAATAGCATTGAAGTGGTTAACAAAATAATAATAGCCTGGAATTGTGTCTCCTTAAAAGCAAGGGTAAAATAAAAATGTTCTCAGATAAATGTGACCTCCATAACGGACTAGGCAAATTCTAGGATATAATCCTAAAGGAAAGAAAATCTATTAACATCCACTTTCATCTCATTTTTGCTTTCTGCTAGTGGATAAGTTCCTCCTCTATGGCTAGAAAAGCTCAGTGCCATAAATGTACTGGTCACTGTTAGATTAAATGTACTGGTCACTGTTAGAGGCCTAAATCACAAAAGATCAAGTCTGCATTTTATTTATTTTTTAAAATACATTTTTATTGATTTTTTTCTTTCCAAATTTCTTTATTGATTAAGGTATTACATATGTGTCCTTATCCTTCTATTAACCCTTCCAACCCTCCCCCCACTCATGCTGTCACACACACACACACACACACCCCCGATGTTCATGTCCATTGATTAGGCTTATATATTCATGCATATAAGTCCTTTGGTTGGTCTCTCCTCCTTCCCCCCTCCATCCCGTACCTTCCCCCTGATGACCTAATCATATTTTCTGGTCGATGCTTCTCTGCCTTTGGATCTGTCCCTGTTCATCAGTTTATGTTGTTCATTATATTCCACAAATGAGTGAGATTATGTGGTATTTGTCTTTCTCTGACTGGCTTATTTCACTTAGCATAATGCTTTTCAGTTCCATCCATGCTGTTGCAAATGGTAAGAATTCCTTTTTTACTGCAGCGTAGTATTCCATTGTGTAGATATACCACAGTGTTTTAATCCAATCATCTGTTGATGGGCACTTAGGCTGTTTCCAAATCTTAGCAATGATGAATTGTGCTGCAATAAACATAGGGGTGCATAAATCCTTTCTGATTCATGTTTTTAGTTTCTTGGGATATATTTCTAAAAGTGGGATCACTGGGTCAAATGGGGGTTCCATTTTTAGTTTTTTGAGGAAAATCCATACTGTTCTCCACAGTGGCTGCACCAGTCTGCATTCCCACCAGCAGTGCATGAGGGTTCCTTTTTCTCCAGAACCTCACCAGCATTTGTTATTTGTTGATTTGTTGATGATTGCCATTCTGACAGGTGTGAGATGATACCTCATTGTTGTTTTGATTTGCATCTCTCGGATAATTAGTGAATTTGAGCATGTTTTCATATGTCTCTTGGCCTTCTTTCTTTCCTCCTTCAAAAAGCATCTATTTAGGTCCATTGCCAATTTTTTTACTGGATTGTTTATCTTCCTTTTGTTAAGTTGTATGAGTTCCCTGTAAATGTTGGAGAATAAACCCTTGTCTGTGGTGATATTGGCAAATATGTTCTCCCATGCAGTGAGATTTCTTGTTGTTTTGTTGACGGTTTCTTTTGCTGTGCAAAAGCTTTTTATTTTGATGTAGTCCCATTTGTTTATTTTCTCTTTGGTTTCCATTACTCTAGGAGCAGTATCATTGAAGAAGTTCCTTCACCATATGTCTGAGATTTTTCTGCCTGTGGATTCCTCTAGTATTTTTATGGTTTCCCTTCTTATGTTTAAGTCTTTGATCCATTTTGAGTTTATTTTTGTGTATGGTATAAGTTGGTGGTCTAATTTCATTTTTTGCATGTATCTGTCCAATTTTCCCAGCACCATTTGTTGAAGAGATTATCTTGACTCCATTTTATGTTCATGTCTCTTCTGTCAAATATTAATTGGGCATAGTGGTTTGGGTCGAATTCTGGGTTTTCTATTCTATTCCATTGATCTATATATCTGTTCTTGTGCCAGTACCAGGCTGTTTTAAGAACAGTGGCTTTGTAATACAGCTTGATATCTGGTATTGAGATTCCACCTACTTTGTTTTTCTTTCTCAGAATTGCTGCAGCTATTCGGGGTCTTTTTTTGTTCCAGATGAATTTTTGGAAAATTCGTTGTAGGTCTACTAGCTATTGCGATCAGACAAGAAGAAGAAATAAAGGGCATCCAAATTGGAAAAGAATAAGTATAACTGTTCTTATTTGCAGATGATGTGATATTGTACATAGAAAACCCTAAAGACTCCATCAAAAAATTATTAGACTTAATAAATGAATTCGGCAATGTAGCAGGATACAAAATTAATAGCAAGAAATCTATGGCATTCCTTTACACCAATAGCAAATTTATAGAAAGAGAGACTAAAAAAGCAATCCCATTTACCATCGCACAAAAAAAATAAATAAATAAGATACCTAGGACTAAACTTATAAGGAGGTAAAAGATCTGTATGCGAAAAACTACAAGACACTGAAAAAAGAGATAGAGGAAGACATAAATAGATGGAAGAATCAGCATCATCAAAATGTTCATACTACCCAAAGAAATCTACAGATTCAATGCAATCCCCATTAAAATACCAATGGCATATTGATTTTTTTTTATTTTTTTATTTTTTTTTACAGAGAGGAAGAGAAAGTGATAGAGATAGAAACATCAATAAGAGAACAGCTGCTTCCTGCACGCCCCCTACTGGGGATCAAGTCCACAACCGTCGTACATGGAATTGAACCTGAGACCCTTCAGTCCATAGGGTTTTGCTCTATTCACTGAGCCAAATCAGTTAGGGCCAATTCTGCATTTTAAACATCCATGCCCAAAGAAGCATCAAAATTCAAACCTTAATTCCAAGCTGAAGTTCCTCTACTTCTCCCAGACAGGCTGTGGCAAGTAAAGTACTTGCAGTCAGGAGAGGAGCCATAGCCTCTCCTTTCTTCCCAGCCTGTGCTTCTACTCCTGCTTGTAAAAGACAGCTTCCGACCCCTCCAGGTCAAGCAAGAGGGAAGAGAGGCAAAAAGAGCAGGAAGGCCTTACTGACTAGTATGGGACGTGAGCTAGCATCAGTGCTCTGGGGGTTCAAAAGTGTTTATGTCTGACTTTCTTAAATGTTTCTCTTTATTTTAGAGAGAAAGGAAGAGAAAGGGGGAGAGAGAGGGAAACAAAAATTGGCTACTCCTACACATCTCCTACTGGGTAGGGATTGAGCCCGCAACCTGGGTATGTGCCCTGACCAGGATCAACTAACTGGTGACCTCTTGGTGCATGGGGTGATGTTCAACCAACTGAGTCACACCAGCCAGGGCAGTTTATATCTGACTCTTTATCTCATGATGTATTGTGAACTGAATGTTTGTTTCCCCACACACACATGGAAAAAAAAATCATATGGAACTCCTTTCATGTCCTGCATGGTTCAGGGTTCAGGTTCAGGGTTTGGGTTCTGGAGAAGGCCGCACACAAATGAAAGAGACTAGAAAAGTATTAATTTGGCAATAATTGGGGGCCAGGCAGGAGACCACTTCTGCTGTGGCCTTGCTATCCCTTTTAATAAGATTATGGGATACACCCATAGCCTTTAGGCAGGCAATTCCAATAATAGCCAATCAGCAAGAATTTACACAAGACTAACAGGTGGAGGCTTCTTCAGCTACCAATGTCTCAACTAAACAATGAGTGATTAGCTCTGACCTTTCAGAGCATTTAAGGTTGACCAGCCTTCCAGGTTCCCTGTCCACATCTCTCTATTAGTTAGTGAAGACAGTGGGCGGCTTCCAGCACCAATGAGATGGGGCTTTTGGGAAATGACTTGGTCATGAGGAATGAGTGCCATGGGAGAGTAAAATAAGAAGATGTGCATCAAATTGCTGGAAGAAAAGTTCATAAACTCCAGTAAAAAGGCAGGGACATCCGAGGAAAAGTGCCGGCACAATAGCAGCATCAGCAGACAGTGACACGTGAAGGCTCCCAGGGAAATGGTCCCATTCCTGCACATTCAGCCAGACCCATCAATGCACCGAGTCCTCATCACTTCTTTAGTGTGCCACCTTTAAAAATGAACCACAGCCAAGGATCTCTAGACATATGAGAAAAGCCCTTCAATTGTACATAATCAATAACCACAAAATCTGAAGAGTGAAAATTAGGCAAGAAAAAGAAATAAAAGGCATCCAAGTCAGAAGGGAGGAGATAGCTGCACCCCCATGTTTATTGCAGCATTTACAACCACCAATAATATAAAAACAACCACACACACACACACACACACACACACACACACACACACACAGTTATAAAAGGCTTGAAAGCTTTTCTTGCTGTAGTAGGTTCATATAAAATATATTATATACATTATATATAATGGAATGTTATATAGTCATAAAAAAAGAAGGAAATCCTGCCATTTCCAACAATATGGTATATGGTGAATGGAAGGATGGTCAGACCTTGGAAGCATTACACTAAGTGAAGTAAATCAGACAGAGAAAGACAAATGCCATTTGATTTCACTCATATGTGGAATCTAATAAAGGCAAGCTCATAGAAAGGAGTACAATGGTAGCTGTTGGGGAGATGTTGATCAAAGAATATAAATTTCCAGTTATAAGGTGAATAGGTTCTGGAAATTGAATATAATCAACTATCATTGATATTATATCATTGATAAAAGAATCTTAAATGTTCTCACCAGAAAAATAGGTAATTATGTGAGGTGATGGAGTGCTAATTAACGCTATGGTGGTAATCATTTTGCTATATGAAAGTGTATCGAATTATCACTTTGTACACCTTAAACTTATGCAATGTTTCATGTCAGTTATACCTCAATAAAGCTAGGGGAAATCTAAAAAAATCTCAGTAGTTTACCAAAACAAACATCTAAAAGGTTATCTGAGAGGATTAACCTTGTGGAAAGTTGGAGTAAAAGTGGGGAGAAAAAAAGTTGATTGAGAGTGTGGAAAGATAATGTCAGAGAGGTAAAGAAAGACAGAAATGAGAGAAGAAAAGATAATTTCTAATAGAAGGAACCAAAAAAAATGCACTTTACAGTGCCTCTGGACTACTGTAATATTCTGCAAAACATTTTACCAGAGAGTTTTTCACACTCTTGTGATTTTCATAACTGCTCTGAGCTGGAGTGCTTCGGATTTAAGTAAGCTTCAGTTTTAACAACCATGGAGAGGACCATCCATGGCTCTCAGCCAGGAGATTTTAACTTTGCTCTAGGGGACCCTAGAGGAAGGAGGTTAGGGGTGTAGGCATAAAGGGGTGCAGCAGTTGAGGCATCACTGTTTCCACAATGTGGGTTTATTTTATATTTTACCTCCTGGAATTCTGCAAGTGATTTAATATGAACCAAGTTCAAAAGCCACACACCCAAGTGCTATATTGGTGCCAGGCTGTCAGGAGAAACAGGAGCCACTTTGGGACACCTACAAAGTTCATGGGCAGGTGCGATACAAGATACCAAGAGCCTCAAGGAGACAGGCTCACAGATTCACAAATTCTCAGAGGATAAGCAAATGCAAATTTGGAGCAAAGGTCCCGGTTGCAAGCTTGGTTCTTTCATTTCTCTCAACAACTTTGCCACTTTAATTACAGGTTGTGGATGGTTATAGCAAGGAAGAGAGCAGAAAGGTTATAAAGGTGCCTGTGGAGAGATGGAGGGTGGCAACCTATACACAACCTTCTCCAAATGTGCTCCTTGCACCTGGGCCTCCAATATTTCATCAGTGACCCTTACGATGCAAGCATGGAACTGGAGGCCATCGAAGTTTTCTATCCCAGTCTCCACAGCTATCCCTCTCCGAGTTATTCCAGACAGGAACAACTCTCTAATGTGCGGGACCAGTGCAAAATGAAAATGCAAGTTTCCTTGTAAGAATTTGAAGACAGCAAGAGTGGAGCATTAACCAGGCGCAGAGCATTAATTGAGCACAGAGCCCTTTGAATTGCCGGACCCTGTACTGAGGTCCAGGGAGCGTGGCCCTGCAGCCAGCCCTCATTCCAGATTACAGGGAGAACCTACTAGGGAAGGGGAGAGTGGTAGTCTGCTAGGAGAGTGCCTAGAGACTGAGCCCCCTCCCTTTTATATGAATACTAGAGGCCCGACGCATGAAATTCATGCATTGGGAGAGGTGGGGGGGGGGGGTGTCCCTCAGCCCAACCTGCACCCTCTCCAATCTTGGACAACTTGGGGGATGTCCAACTAAACTGGCATTCAGACATCCCTCTCACAACCTGGGACTGCTGGCTCCTAACCATTCACCTGCCTGCATGCCTGATAGCCCCCTAACAGCTCCCCTGCCAGCCTGGTTGATGCCTAACTGCCATCCTGCTGGCATGATCATCCCCAACTGTCCTCCCCTGCTGGCCTGATCATTCCCAACTGCCTTCCCCTGGGAGGCTGAGGGAACTGGGGGAATCTGGCTAGATGAGGTGGGGCTGAGAGGACTGGGCACTGCCATGATGTGGCTGTGGGTACTACCATCTTGTGAGGGTATGATAGTCAAATAGCATATTTCTTCTTTATTAGATAGGATGGTCAACCGTACAACTTTGCTTTTCTTATCAAATAATTGCACAAAAATAGCGAGTAAATGTGAAGAATAAAAGTAACTAAAAGAAGCCACCTTTTCTCCTCCCATATTTCAGAAAAATCATCAAATCTCTGCTGCCTGTGCCCCGGAGAGAACATGCAGGGCAAAAAGGAACAAACTAGCCTCAGCCTTTAGTTTTAAGTCTTCTCTCCCATCTCCCTTTAAAGGAATGCTGGGCACCTGTGAGAAACAGACAGGTATTCTGGGAGGCAGAGAAGTTTCTCCCCAAAGAAGTTCCTAAAATCCATGTAGGCTGATGCCTGCTTAGACTAAAATGAAGGTGAATAGTTCACAACTACTTCTTTGTACATCTCCAAGGCTAGGTTCATTTTTAACTATAATGGCACAGTTTACACGCGAACATGAATCTCTGCCCTTTGCTCACAGCCCATAGCAGAGAAGCCCTTTTGTTGGGGCATAACTTGGGAGGAGGAGCTCCAGTTCTGGGGTCAGAAAGATTCCTCTCGAGCCCAGTCCTACCGTTTTCAATCCTGTGATCTGAGTGAGTTGGTGGACTTTGTTGAGCCTCGGTTTCCTGCTCTGTACAATGGGGATAAGAGCAGGTGAGGATGAAATGAGATGACACATGTAGAAATCACCCACAGCCCGGCACATCGGAAATAACTCACAAGGGCACTCCTTCTGATGTCAGGTTCTCAGGATCGACTCAGAAGCAAAAGCCAAACACCGAGTATCCAGGGCTCCGGGGATGCTCCATTCTGGCTCCGGGGACCCGATGCGAGTCCTGACTTGAAACTCGCCCCTGGTCCTCAGCCTCCCACCCAGCCCTAAAAAACAATGTCCAACAGGTGCTGGGCTCAGCCTGGAACCGTGACACCTCCGCTCAGGCTCCCCTGCTCTGCCCTCTGCCTCTCTAGTCCTCTGCCAGGCCAGACTTCCCGAAACACAAAGGCTGCAGATCTATTCACAACCCTGTTCCCAGTCCTCTGCCTGCCCACCCAGACTCACGATGGCTTGAACCTATGGGTGGCACATTTGGAAATCATAACTTCTAGAAAGCATTGGAAAGAATGTAATTTAACCTAGAGCCTTCCAATTTCCTTTCATTCATGTGGAAAATATTAACTGGGATACCTAATATACTTCATCATAACAAAATAAATTACAAATAGATCAAAGATTTAAAGTTTTTAAAATCTATCAGTGTTGTTGAGGAAAACTTGGACAAGTTCCCTATGTTCTCAAAGTAAGGAAGGTCCTTTTATGCATGACACAAAATTCAAAAGCTATAAATAAAAGATTTTTTACATCTGAATAAAGAGTATTAAAATTTTCTGTATGACAAAAAAACATAGCAGCACTGATATATGCTTGCAGCACTATGGCAAAGGGCTCCTATAAATCAATACGAAAAAGTGCAGCCACATAATATAAAATGGGCAAAGGACATAACAGACAGGTCATGGGAGGGTGGCTTTTAAAACTGAAAAAATACCCAATATCATCATTTGGAAACCCAAATTACAAACTACATTGAATATTATTCTCCACTATTAGTTTAGCAAAGATAAAATTTTTATGTGATCATTGTGTTGGCAAAAGTCTAAGGAGAGAGGCATTCTTATAAATACCCTTTTCTCCTCATGGCTGGGGGTGTAAACTGGTACAGCTTCTTGGAGCAGCAATTAAGCAGCAGTCAATTAAGATTTCAAGTTCGCATGCCCACTGACCCCGCACTCCTCTGCTCATTGCTGCACTGGGTTGTCTGCTCTCAGCTCTGCATCACCACCACCCACTTCTAAACCTCGGCATCACAGCAGAAAGGCAAGGCGCTCTGTTCCCCAGAAGCCCCACCGGAGGTGACTGCGCTACTCCCCGGAGGAGAAGCCTTTGCAGACCAGTCATTTTCCATACACAGGTGGAGCCAGACTCAAATATTAAGTTGGACTCCTAACACACTTCATCATAACAAAATAAATTACAAACAAATCAAAGAGAGAGGCATCATTGCTCCTGGCGACCTCTGGATTGCCACCCACACTGCCCTGCACCCAGGGCCTTGGTGAGAGTTTTGAGAGTCCTGGGAACTACAGTGGTTTCCCGGTGGGCTTGTGAGACCCACCCACTCAGGTGCTTCTGGCTGAGGTTCCACTGACTTCTTCCCTGATCTTCGCTGCCCAGGATCTGCCAAGGATGGTTAAGCCCTCACTCCCTTTATTAAAACCTTTAACACCAGAACTACATAGACTGGCTTCTGCTTTCCTGATGGACCCATCTGACACATTTATCTTTGAGGAATTTATCCTATGGATATACTCATCCATATATGAAACCATGTCTATACTCCCCAAAATCAATTGTTTCTAATAGCAAAAGATTGAAAATAACCGAAAAATATAGCAGTGGTGGGCAATTAAAAATATTATGATACATGCATATGGTAGAGGTCCATTTCCCATTGAAAAGCACAGTGCTTCATGGATCCTTATGGACTGATCTTCAAGGTGAAAAAAATATCCAAATTAGTTTATATTATACACTACCATTTGAATAATAAAGTAATGCACAGAATATCACCAGGTATATACATCATAAGAAACTAGTGACCGTGGGTACCCTTGAGGAAAAATTAGGGAATCTGAAATGGGAAGTAGAACTACATTACCCCAAGTATCCTTTTCATTCTTGAATATTCTATCATGTACATATATTTTAAAAAGAAACTACTAATTAGTTGATAAGATATAATAATCATGATGAAATTCCAGAGAGGCATCAATCAACAAATAAGACACTATGCTTTCTTCCCTTTTTCTTTTCCTGTTTTAAATTTCCTCCTGAAATTTAAAACAAATTACAAATTGACCTTTTTGTTAGCATACTTTGATATAATGTCTACTTCATCTTTTTGAGAATTAATTTCCTACATCCACCTACACTAATAAAAGAGAAAGATGCATCTACTTTTGCTACGCCCACCAGCCAATCAGGAGTATGCAAATTAACCCAACAAAGAAGGCGAGTTAATTTGCATACACAAGTGCTGAGAGGAGGAGGGGTGGGGCCATGGTGATGACTCAGGCGTTCAGCACCAGCCCAGCAGCTCCAGGCCTCAGGGCAGCATTGGGAAGGTGGAAAGGCGGCTCTGGCCAGAGTTAAGATGGTGCCAGCAACCAGGGAAAGGAAGGCCCATTCTTGCAGGAATCTTCATGCATCAGGCCTCTGGCTTAGAACGTAAAGCTCTCTCCTTATATCCCAAAAGATGAGGTGAAAACAGGATTGAGATTTAAAAGTTCCTTTGTGTTAGTCTAATATAGGATTACTTAAACTTCAAATCCATGCATTTTATCTTATTGAACAGAAGTGACTACTGTCATTTGGTGATAAATTCTAGAGATTGATTTGACTGTTCTCTAGGCCCTCTAATTAAAAAAGAATAAAGAAGAGGGGCACCCTGACTGCTTGAAAGTAAAATCCATATTCTTTAAGCTGGCCACAATTCTCACCCTTATCTAGAAATTGAGAGTATGAATAGATGCCTTCCACTGAATGTAATTATTTGAATTCCAATAACACTACTGAAACTGGAGTTCAATATAATGAACCCCAAAAATTCCAGCTTCAAGTCACCATTCACCAAATTTAGTTGCTAGTTTCTCCATGAAACCTTTTCTAACTACTCCAGCAAAAAGTTCCTTCTTCCTTCTTTAGACCCCTGTAATATAGGGTGGGGCAAAAGTGGCTTTACAGTTGTAGGTGAAATGCAATTTATTCTTGTATTATTTGTTAATTATTATATTGTTTTCTATAAGAACAACTATAAACCTACTTTTGCTCCACCCTGTATTATATATAATTCTCATTATTATTTTAGTGTCGTATCAACATAAAAATTGGCCATTAGCCAATATGTTCAAATATACTTGGGTGCCCTTTTTAAAAATCTCATTACTGCTATTACTAATTTCTAGACAGTGATAAAGAGAAACCTCCAGGTACTTCCTGATATCTCCACATAAAGACCAGGGGACATCATATATAATGTCTCCTCTCTTCCCATTACATGTGTCAATAATTCCCTCCTCCCCCTTTTTTACTTGAGCAGTTTTGTGCTGGGTTTCTCTGCCTTCCAAAGTTTTACAAGAATCCCTGCAGTGCTAATCACATCTTACTGCAGAGCCAATGGTATATGCAGGTTTGAGCCATTCTCGTAACTCTCCTCCTAATCAAGTATTTCCTCCTGACACTGATTAATCCTTCTACAACTCACCTTAGTGTCTCTTCCCTTCACTCACTCTGCCTCCGGGCCCTCTAGTCCTGCCTCCAGTGCCTTCCCTGATTACCCAGGTGAAACTGCAAGAGACAGAAATTACTTCCAAGAAGTTTAAGAAAAAGCTATGTTACAAGGTATTGTGGGTGGAATTCTGTCCTCAGCACCTGTGAACGTGACCTTATTTGGAAACAGAGTCTTTGCGGATGTGATCAAGTTAAGATGATGTCACGTGGGGGAGCCCTAATCCAATATGACTGGTGTCCTTACAACCAGAGAAGAGACACAGCAAGAAGACAAGGTGAAGAGACCCAGGGAAAATGACAAGTGATGCCAGAAGCAGAAACTGGAGTTATCTGGAGGTAAGCCAAGAAACGGCCACCGTCACCAGAAGCTAGGAGAGAAGCGTGGAACAGATTCCCTCTCTCGGAACCCTCGGAAGGACTCAGTCCTGACAACACCTTGATCTTGGGCTGCTGGCCTCCACAACTCTGAGAGGGTGGATTTCTGTTGTTTTAAGCCATCCAGTCTGTGGAACTTCGTTACAACAGCACAGGTCACTAATACACTGTAGGGAGCGGTTATAGGGGTAAGCCTTGGACTGACCTGCTGACAAAGCCACAAACAAGTCCCAGTTTAGAGGGCACAGCCCTCTTAGCATAATTGAGCTTGATCTTGTGACTGCTCCCTAGATCTTTCTTGGGTAGCTAATGGGCTGTGGGAGGTGCAGCAAATGCTGCCAAAACAAGTGAAACTCACTAGAACATTGTAACTATGGTGACCACTACCTTGTTTACCTCTGACTATGAAATAAAGGCTCAGCTTGCCGTCTGGATCTGTGGTCTCAGCCAGGCAGAGAAGATCCACCTAGACCCAGCTTATTCTCTTTGTCTTTTCTTCATCCTTCGCCAGCCCTCCCTCAGGCTCGCCAAACCCTTGGCTGTGCTGGCACGGCACGATACACAAAGGCAAAACCACATGAAGCCAGGCCATTGAACACTGCCAGGCCTCCTTCTTTATGCCCATCTTTCCTCCTCTACACACCTGCTTTATTCTTCCTTCTCTCACTACAGATGTTCCAGAGGGACAAGACCACTCTGTTAGAAACTCCGTTTTGTCTCTTACAACTTTTGCCACCTGAGAGAGACTGGCTCAACTTTAAGCCCTCAGTCAAAAATCCTGGGGAAGGGCCAGTTTGGGTCAGGAGCCCCCTTGTGGCAATCACGGGGAAGGGTCACACTGCACAAAATGACTGATTAAGCAAATGTGGCAGAAGACAACTTCCAGAAGAAAGGAACAATGCTTTGATTTAGACTAGCATTCCACCTTCCCCCTCATATGCAATTCTTTCCAAGAGTTTCTTCAAGATTTATCTCTGTCCATCCCTCTCTTACACACACACACACACACACCCTTCAGAATCTCTCTTTTTTTAAATATTTTTAGAGAACAAACACCCAACCATACAATAAACAACAATTCAGTCTATTCTATAGAATATCTTAAACTAGCCTTAACTCCCTATTATAAAAATTCACCAGACAACACTCTTAGAGTTTCCCAATGAGTTATTGGAATTGCATGGGGTAAACATTCCTTGGAAATCACATTATTCAGAAAGGCATGCAGCAGGTGTATTCCTCAGGTCACTATACATCTGGCCCTTGAATAACACTGCTTCATTCAACATCATTTCAATGTAACATTTCAATGCAACATCCGTGGGAACTTAACTCTTGTTTATGTCAATTAGCCTGTGGTAAAAAGGGGTGTATACATTATTTCACTGCAGTTCCAACAGCCTTTTGATGACATTAAGTGAAGACTCACTGTATCTTGATTTTATAAACATTTACAATCTATGGGCTGCCCATCCTGTTCCTGGTTTGTGGTTTACTTTTAAGTTAAACAAGATCTGAAGATTCATTGATGATTCTGCTTTCTTGCTGTCAACTGTTCGTGCCCATCTGTTGCAGCACCAAGAGAACAGAACTGACATGGGTTTGAGGCCGAAGCTTGCTCTAATCCATGATTACATGTAACCCTTGTCTTACTAGAGGCAGCTTGTGGAGAATCATAAATGGTTTTAAGAGAATCCATTACCATTACTAACAAATTAACTTAAAACATGTTCTTCCGACATTTATTTAATGGCATCCTCTTTGAATACAAGGACAACTCCGTGTTTAATGGGCAACTTCATCTAAGAGAGGACAAACTCCAATATGTTGGATTAATGGATCATCTTACACAAATAAATTCTCTGAGAATTTTGGAAATTTTCCCTACCCTTATTATTTATTGATTAGCCCAGTCAAGATAAATGAGGTTATGCCACAATAATACACAGTTTTCAAACTTCAAAGGCTGAAAACATTATTTCTTGTGACTATTGTTGATTGGCTAGGACCCTGCTCCATGTCATCTGCATTCAGGGACAGAGTTTGACAGACACTCTACCATCTGAAACACCACAGATTCTCGGCAGAGGGGAGGGGAGATGGCCAACTGTGCATTAGCTCTAAGAGGTTCTGCCTAAAAGAAACACCTGTTACTTCTACTCATGTTTCATTGGTCAAGTGGTCACATGACCATGCCTACCTTCAAGAGCTCATGGATGAACAATCCTACCATGCTAGAATATTGGCAAACTTCTAAAGAGTCCTAATAATAACTGGAATCCAACTCTCTCTAGTTGCCAACTAATCCTCTTAGTCTTTTCCCTTCAACAAAATTCACTTATTTCCTCCCCAAAAGAGACAGCTCAAAAGTTCCATCCAGTCATGGGTCAAGTACCTCTGGGTGATGCACCTCTCTTCGTCAGGAGGTGCATTAATCTGCTCAGTCTGGCATAAAAGAATTACACAGACTGGGTGGCTTGAACAACAGAAATTTATTGCACAGAGTTCTGGAGGCTGGACATCCAAGATCAAGGTGCCAGAAGGATTGGTTTCCTGTGAAGCCTCTCTCCTTGGCTTGTAGGTGCCAACTTCTCACTTTATTCTCACATGAGCTTTTCTCCTGCCCATTCTTGGTGTCTCTTCCTCTTTCTATGAGAATACCAGTCTTCTTGCATCAGGGCCCTATCCTTATGACCTCATTTAGCTTTAATCGCCTCTTTAAAGGCCCTATCTCCAAGGATAGTCTCACTGGAAGTTCAGATTTTGACATTTAAATTTGGGGGGACACAATTAGTCCATAACGAAGGTGACACACAGTGACTAAATGGGGCTTGGATGTGTCTCTTCTTATTCTGGAAACTTACAAACTAACAAGCAAGTTATCTATCCCATAAACACCCAATGTACAAGGATGAAGGAAAATAGGAGTTATACATCAGCCACTAGTCTTTGCAATTCTGAAATCCCCTAGACCAGTGGTCGGCAAACTCATTAGTCAACAGAACCAAATATCAACAGTACTACAATTGGGATTTCTTTTGAGAGCCAATTTTTTTTAACTTAAAACTATATAGGTAGGTACATTGTTATTAACTTAATTAGGGTACTCTTAAGCTGGCCTTTGCTAAAAACTCAAGGGTCCAAAGAGCCACATGTAGCTCTCGAGCCGCAGTTTGCTGACCACTGCCCTAGACAAATACCATGAGGTCCATCCTGGGTGTGGGGGATATCACTTCCTAAATGTACTGTCTGTGAGAAGCGTCATTCTCCATAATCCTCCATGGCTCCTGGCTTCTTTTTACCTTACACTCTTTGACATTCTGACGTAGGCATCAGGGCATTCGCTTTGCTTGAGGGATACACAGCTTCCTGCCCTAAATACTTGGGGCCTAAGGGCCATTTTAAGTCTTTAATAGTTACAGTCTCACTTAGTTCAACCTAGTGATTCTTTTGGACTACTCTTGAAACAACTTAGCCTCCAGAAAACTCTACCTGGCACAGTCACACCCACAGCTACCTTTAAGACATCTCATTGATGCACCTTAGTCCTCATAGAGGTAATGAAGGTGTGATAGCCAAGGAAATACAATCAGTTGAATGGTTTTTAGCAGTAGGTAGAGAGGTCATGTTCTTTGCTGTAAGCCTTAGATTTAACTTTTTTTATTACCGTAAGTCTCTCTTGAAATTATTTTCTGCTGTTCAGAATCTAAAATCAGTCAGCCTTCCCAAAATTTCGAAGCCTCAAATTTCCCATTAACTCCTGCTTGGAATCCAACTAATTCTCTTCTGATCTTCTCTCTTATAATATCTCGTCAAATGCAGCCAACAAAAACCAACATACATCATTAATATTTTGTTTCCTATCTCTTTCTCTAGAGCTACAAATTCATTAGGCCTTCCAACTTACTGCGGGCAACAGTTTAACCAAATTTTTTGCCACTGCATAATATGGGCTGTCATCTTTCCAGACTGTATAACAATTTTTTCAACTGCCTAAAACTTGTCTTTCATGCCAATAACAAATTATAATTTCCTTGCTATGTTAGTAACCCACTCCCAGTAGCATATTCTGTTATCGATAAGCTGAATTACGCTACAGTAAGAAACAACCTCACAATTTATTTCATGGCTAAAAAATAAATAAATAATTATTTCTCTATTTTATGACATGTCCATTATGCATCAGCTGATGGGGAGGCAAAGAGCAGGCTCTGCTCCAAGTCATCTTCGCCAAAGAATATAGTCTGACAAAGACTCCACCCACCATCTGGAACTGTTATGACAGGAAGTAGTGAATGGAGTAATTAATGCATTAGATCTTAGGGACGTCTGCCCACATTTTGACCCAATCAAGTCACATGGCCATCCCTAACTTCAAGGGTTTAGGGAAGTCCAATCCTATCATGTGCCTGGAACAAAAGAATACCAAAATAATTGTATAAACAGTCCTTATGATGATCACACTCATGATCAAGACACCTAAAAATAAGCTTCAATAAACTTTCCAGAAGACCACACCCAAAAAGAAGGCACCAATTTTTGTTTGTGTTTCTATATGTGTGAGAACACCTTAGGACCTTTCCAGGCTGATCTTCAAATTGCAAGTTCCACTGGATTTTAAGAGATGCTATGTGTTGGGGGGAAACTGTGTGTTCAAAAAATTTTTGAAAAAATATAGATTAAAAGGTTAACCAGTTTCTTCACTGCAGAACTTCTCAGGAGCATCTCAAGGAACTCATGTACCATGAAATACACTTTGGGGAAAATGGCTTTTATTTCTAAAAATATAATTCAGTAAACGGATTTATTCTGTGTTGTGTCTTAAGTTTTTGTTTCTCTGGTGAATTAACTCTAGGCTTAGTTATTTTAGAGGAAATAAGCCATGGAGTCCAATAATTCCCTGTAACTAGAGAAGGCTACCTCTATGTTAGGAAACCAGCTCCAGCATGCCAGAGTTTCACCTACTGCACTTCCATGACTTAGGAAGACATCTGACAGCTCATTTGGAAAGACTTGATATTTCATATAGACAATTATGCTAACACAGATTCTCTCTGCTCTCAACTTCTGACCATTAATCAGGCAAAGTTATGAATGAAGTTGTTCTGCTTCTCTTCTACACAATAGTCAAGTTGCCCTTTTAGAAGTTCCTTTCCCATAAAGCAGGTATGGAAAACCATAAAAGGCCAGAGAAATCATTTTATTTGGCCCTGTCAAGGCGTTAGGGGTGCGTTAATTAAATGTTTGACCAAATATAGCAGGCTAATTTTTAAGCTGATAATATTGCAATGCCCTTGAATGACGTTATAGATATCCAAATGGCCCTTGGCAGAAAAAAGTTTCCCCACCCCTGTGCTCTCTTATCATTCATGTTAATTCAGGTCCACTCATTTAAAAATAGAAGAAAGCTACCCCTAGATTCTATAACCTCATGGGCCTGACTCAAACTTAACTTGTGCAACCTCACTGATTCTGACCCAACCACTACTGAAGATTTCCTTACTTTCGGTCACAGTATAACTTCCATACCCATTAATATCTAGTTCCCATGTGTTTATGACTTCAGAAATGCAAGACTGATTTATCTCCTGAGACCAAACTGCATTATGAACAATCTTTGGTATACTCTCAAGAACAAGTATCCTCTCTTCCTGCTCTCTTGCCTTATTTACTTGGAAGAACATTGGAAGCCTACTCAAGAAGGATAACGCTCCATGGTTATGTCTTCTCTGGGAGTTGCAAACAAGACTCCATCAGCTCGCCAAGCATATGCAGGAGAATTATAATGTGAAACAGAAGCTTCAGTGATCAGTGAACAGAACAAACCACAGCTGCTAGTTTAGTTCTGGCTCCAATCATAAGCTGTGACTTATGCCATCTCCAAGGGCTGGTTAAAGCTCTGATTCATGCATGAGCTACCCAGTCCATATGGGGTAGGCAACTCAGCCTGAGCTGAAACTTTCTATCAGAGTTTTATAGAGCTCAGGAAAACAGTTATTCTGAAACCAATCCATTGCCATTTTCTCATCATTGCTTAAAACCCATCATTTAAAGGCACACACTTTCAATCTCTAATGATACAATCTGACTTGCTCATAAGTAAAATTTGTGGAGAGCTGCTAATAGTTATCTCCCAACCAACGCCATCTCTATCTCTTTAAATGAAGGCATTAGTCTCTAGAAATCCTTATCCTGGCATTACTATGCCTTCAGGAATAACTCATTAAGTCTATGCTTCTCAAACTTCCCCACTAACAGAGGACAATGAAAATGTCCAGAGGGAATACAAAAGAAATTTCTGGAGAGATGTAAAATTCTTTTGAAGAAGTTCCTGCTTCACCTTTTAAATGTAAATAAATTTTGTGTTCTACTCCAGAGATTTTTATAATTATTCTAATTTAACAATAAATATTTATTGAAATAGTTGTATCAATCAGGTTCTGGTCAGGAAACAGAAATCCATCCCATTATTTTAACAGAGAATTAAACATTAAAAGTTCATAACCAAGTACTGATGGCCTAAAAAAAAAAAAAAGCAAACAGAGTACACTGAGGTTCAGAGAGATCATAATTCAGAACACAATTAACACACCAGGAATGGGGAACAAAGGGAAGAGGTTGGGATTATTAAACCCTCAAAGCAGAGAAAGTAGCCCCATAAAGAACGAAGGTTTTTGCAGGGGCTTGAATTCTCACCCCTCCTGAGGAAGGTCTCCTACCCCCACGGCTGCTACGCCTCCCACGCACAACTCACACTGGGACCCAGGTGGTAGACAGAGACTCGGCCAGCAATAGCTGCCCTATATCTAAATTTAATTTATTACAAGGAATTCTGAGGACCTACTCAAAAATACAAATATTCCTTTCCACAAGGATTTACTGGGTAAACTAAGATTTCTGCTTGAGTATTAAAATTGACAGTAAAATAGTAATCAAGTTTTCAGATTAATTTAAATTGGCCAAGTGAAATAAGTGAATACTCAAGAAAATCTAACTGTACTGGACAAAAAGCTTTTCCTAAAACATTAACTAAATTATCTATTAGTAGTTCATCTCACTGCAAAACTGCCTAACATCCAAAGAACCTAAAGTAGTAATATGTGTATGCAAAAATTAAAATTTAAAATTACCAAGACTGCAAGATAAAATTTCCAAAGGCCCCTATTGACCAAAAAAAAGGGGGGTGGGGGACAATGAGGTAATATCATGTAAGGAAAAATATCCTATAAGTAAAATACATGTAGAAAATTCTTACTCCAGAAAAGAAAATTCCATTTGTAAAACCAGCTGCAGGACACCCATAAAAAAAACACACATGGTGTCAAAATAAGCCAAAGGAAAATCATTTAGGCAATAATAAAAAGAATCCCAAGTCTATTTTGCAGAGAGGATCCCTTTGTTAATCTTTGGTCGAGAATGTGTTTGTGTGTTTGCAGAGAACAACTCCAAGACCATGTGGGTTCCTGCGACAGTGAGGAACTGACGGTCCAGAGATGGCGGACGCTGACGACACCTTGCCATGCTAGCAGTCGGCAGCTGTGTGTGGCTGCAGGCGACCCGGGAACATACCAGAGAGGATGGATCTTGCATTGCCACGATGTGTCCACCATCTGGATACCATTGCTGACATGTACACATGAAGAACTATTTGACATTGAAACTGGGACTCAGAACAGTTGGACATTGAAACTGACACTCAAACTTTATTTGCTCTTATACGTTTGTTTTCAGTATGCAGAGGCAAGATATTTTTGAAGAAAAGAAACAGGGGAGAGTGATTGATATAGAGGCAGGGTGGCCTCGAACAGGCTGTCAAGCTACAGGGGGAAGGCTGGAGTGGAGGGGAGGCAGATGCTGGGGGAGATCAACCGAGGGACTTGTGTGCATACATATGAGCATAACCAGTGACTGGGGGACTCTGGGGTGGGGAGGGAGGCAGGTGGGGACATGTGCTGGGGGGTGGGGGAGGCTGGGGGGAGGATATGGGGGGGGAGGAAAACATATGTACTACTATTAAATATAAGTTATATTGTAAATAAAATTTTAAAAAAAAAGAAGAAAAAAAAAAAGAACAAAGGTTTCAAAGGAGGGGACATGAACCACCCATGTGGGCGCTTCTAAGGAGACCAATGACACTGGTTCTGTGTAAAAAAACTGCAGACTGAAAGCAGTCATTGCTACAGGGACATGTAAGAACCTTCAGTGACAGGAAACAAACTGAAGAAGCTGGTCCCTCCTTCTTCTCCCACCTTGCAGCCACCCTGAAGCCCTACCTCTTGGCAGAGCCTAAAAGGGAGCAGCTGACAAAGCAACCCAACACCACCATCCTGAACATAGCAGGATAAGGGGTGCTGAGCGACAATAGCTTAATCGTCACAGTACTTACTTTCCAATAATAGTTGTAGTCCCATTGATGCTAAGACGTACCATATTAATTCACCCGATGGCTTTATATACTTCTGCAAAACATGTTAGAGACTTGCCAGTGTTGGTTTTTACCTGCCTAGTGTGAGTGAATTTACCAGGGATTAGCAAAATCCAAGACACCTGCATTCCCATTCCAGTCGAGCCACTCTTTGTATGGCCTGGGGCACATCACTTCTCAGTTACCTCTCATCTAACATGAAGGAGGTGGATTCAATTTCCTTAAAGCCCATTCCAATGTTGTAATTACTAGCGATTATTATGGGAAAGGGCACCTTTTATTAGCATGGTTTTTGTAGAAAGAGGAATCAAAAACAGTAAGATTTCTAACGTATGGGTGTGGACCTCCAGAAGTAACTTGACGGTCCTGGGAGGAGGAGAGCCTTGGAGAAAGGAGATGAGGGATAGGAATGTAAGGTTGATGAAGAGATAGACATCTGTAAGGGACACTAAGAGAGAGCAGACAGCCGAGCAGGAGAAAGAGCCTGGCATTTCTGTGACTGTGATTATTTGAATTTTCCCCGATCGTTCATCTTCTGCTTTCTGGCTTGTGAAACGTAAGTTTTGTGTGCTATAAATCCCATGTGGAAACAAGATATGATGGGCACAAGTCCACTCAGGGGAATTAAGAGTCCAAGGTTGCACACTTAATCTTTTTTACTTCCAGGACTGCAAAGTGGAGGGTGGGAGACCTGTGCATATTGCCATCTGGCACAAAGCATTTCTTGCCATCACACCACCTCTAGATAGATGAAATACTTTATGCTCTTGGCAGAATGGTGGTGCTATTTCTTTCTTTTCTTTTTCTTTTTTTTTTTTCTTAATACTCACCCAAGGTTATTTTTCCATTGAATTTTAGAGACAGTGGAAGAGAGAGGGAAAGAAAGAGAGAAATATCAATGTGGGAGAAACATACTAACTGGTTGCCTCCTGCACGTGCTCCAACCAGGGCCCAGGATTGGCAGGAGCCTGCAACTGAGGTATATGCCTTTTACCAGAATTGAACCTGGGACCCTTCGGTCATCTGCAAGCTGACATTCTGTCCACTGAGCCAAATCAGCTAGAGCTGGTGGTGCTATTTCAATGCAGTAAATGGAACTCACTTCCTTGCAGAGGAAAGAATTGCTTGTGACTGGATCACAGAAAATCCAGGTGAATACCAATGGATAGGCAATGTTTGTGGCGAGTCCCTGTGTGTGCAGTGTTGACGTCAAATGCTTACAATTCCTCTATAACTCTCCCATGAATCTGGTTACAAATCCCCCAGTAATTAAATATCCTCTTTGAGATATCATAGCCAATTTAATGAGAGCCAAACCCGTCACAACAGATTTTTCATCTGAGCTGGTGGAGTTTTTCTTTCCATTGTTTCATTTTCAAAGATATTTTATTACGGCAAGATATTTGGTAATATTCTTTATTAGGCTGATAAGTTTTGAATTGCTTTTCATTTTATTATCACATTAGTTCCTTCTTAATGGTTTTACTAGAACTCCGAGGTCTCCCGAGTTTTAATAACCTCCCTTTTTTCAGTACTTATAGTCATGAAATTAATTGTATAAAATCATGATCCTTCACTGAATGTGTCACTCGGGCCAAAAGGAGAAAATTCAGTAGGAAAAATTAGACCTTGAAGAGTGATTGACGATTCATCCCACTGCAGATTTTTCACTTAGAGATTTTCATTTGCTTCCCAGTAGCCCAATTTCCTTTCTTTCTAAGAATGTCCTTCAGATTGAGGAATGTTTTGCAATTCTCTGAACTGGGGTTATTAAAATCAAACTTTTTAGAAATCGGTTGACTTTTTAAAGTATATGAAAGACATGTTTTCATCCACTTAAGAATACTCGCTTTATGATCGACTTTGTTTAAATTACATAGGTTTCAATTGTACAATTCTGTAATACATCATCTTTATATTGTACTAGTATTGTGTGTTCACCACCCTAATAAATTCAATAAAAAAAATTTTTTAAAACACAATCCAATTTTTTAACATATTTTTTATTTTTTATATGTTTTATTGATTTCTTACAGAGAGGAAGGGAGAGGGATAGAGACTTAGAAACATCAATGAGAGAGAAACATTGACCAGCTGCCTCCTGCACACCTCCCACCAGGGATGTACCCGCAACCAAGGTACATGTCCTTGACTGGAATCGAACCTAGGACCTTTCAGTCCACAGGCTGATGCGCTATCCACTGAGCAAAACTGGTTTCGGCCACAATCCAATTTTTTTAAATTTAATAAATCTTTATTGTTCAGATTTTTACAATGTTGCTCTTTTTTCCCTCCCATAGCTCCCCTCCCTCCAGTACCCCTCCTATCCTCTGCCCTTACCCCCCCCCCACCACTGTCCTCATCCATAGTGTATGAATTTTGTCCAGTCTCTTCCTCCACCCCACACTCCTTTCCCCCGAGAATTGTCAGTCTACTCCATTTCTATGCCCCTGATTCTATTATATTCACCAGTTTATTCTGGTCATCAAATTTTTAATTCACTTGATTTTTAGATTCACTTGTTGATAGATGTGTATTTGTTGTTCATAATTTTTATCTTTGCCTTCTTCTTTCTCTTCTTAAAGAACACCTTTCAGCATTTCATATAATACTGGTTTGGTGTTGATGAATTCCTTTAGCTTTTTCTTATCTGTGAAGCCCTTTATCTGACCTTTAAATCTGAATGATAGCTTTGCTGGATAGAGTAATCTTGGTTGTAGATTCTTGCTATTCATCACTTTAAATATTTCTTGCCACTCCCATCTGGCCTGCATAGTTTCTGTTGAGAAATCAGCTGACAATGATATGGGTGCTCCCTTGTAGGTGACTAACTGTTTTTCTCTTGATGCTTTTAATATTCTCTCTTTATCTTTTGCTCTTGGCATTTTAATTATGATGTGTCTTGGTGTGGTCCTCTTTGGATTCCTTTTGTTTGGGGTTCAGTGCACTTCCTGGACTTTTAAGTCTATTTCTTTCACCAGGTGGGGGAAGTTTTTGGTCACTATTTCTTCAAATTAGGTTTTCATTATCTTGCTCTCTCTCTTTTTCTAGCACCCCCATAATTCGGATGTTGGTATGTTTGAGGTTGTCCCAGAGGCTCTTTACACTATCTTCAATTTTTTGGATTCTTTTTGCTTCTTGCTTTTCAGGCTGAGTGATTTTTGCTTCTTTGTTTTTCAAATCTTTGACTTGATTCTTGTGGTCCTCTAGTCTGCTTTTGGGTCTCTGTATAATATTTTTTATTTCAGTCAGTGTATGCTTAATTTCTAGTTGATCCTTTTTCATATCCTCCATAGTCTCGCTCATATCCTTGAGGGACTCACTCATATCCTTGAGGGTCTCGCTCATATCCTCAAGGATCTTGCTCATATCCTCAAGGGTCTTGTTAAATTTATCAGTCTTTTCTAGGAGCCTCTTGAAAAACCTTATAACCATGGTTTTGAACTCTATGTCCAGTCATTTTTTTCCCTTCATTTCTTTCACATGTAATTTGTTACCTTGTCTGCACATTTTGGCTGCTTTCCTGAGTTAGTTGAGTAGGTTTGTGTGGTAGGTGTCCTCTGGGGGGCAGTGGCTCAGCCTTCCCAGTTAGTTGAGGTGGATACTCTTGGTGCACCCTTTTATGGGTTGCACAGTCTTGTTGTAGTTAAGCCTAGATTGTTGCTGGTATCACTGGGAGCCGTTGACCTCCAGGCCAATTGGCTATGAGAATCAGCTGTGTTTACACTGGGAGAGCCGCTGTGCTCAGCCTGGATTGGGTGGAGTCTCCAGGCTGAGCAGGCAGTCTTGGCTTTCCATCAGCCCAGCCCTTAACGGCTCCCAGATCTCCATGCCCCATGGCAACAGCTGCGCCCACATCTGAGAGAAAGCTGCCCAGAGCTCTGCTCGCTGCCAGACAGTCTAGTTTCTCCCCAAATGAGTCTGGACACCCAAAGACTCACCTGGAATGGGAAAACAAAGCAGTCCGGCATGTTTTTGTTTTTGTTTTTTTCCTCCAGAACAATAGAGCCAGCCATGAGCCCTCTCCAATAGCTCACGTGCCTTTGCAGCACCCGACTTTCAGCGTGCTTCCTCCTTACGGTCCAGTTTCACCCTGTATTAGTCTGGACTCCCCAAGACTCACCTGGAACCTGGGCTCAGTGCAGTGGGACGCCTTTGTCTCCATCCCAGTTCAAGAAAACCAGCTGGGTTTGCAGCCGCCAGCCCTTTCTGTTCGCGTGCAGTTCTGAACCTCTGACTCCATGCGTATCACCAACTCTATCCTCCGCAGCTCCCTCGAATCTCAGTGTCGTTTTATTTTTCCTTCTATTTGTGGAATGTCCACTCAGCCAGCCCTCTGGTGGTTCTGAATGATGTCTGTTTTGTCCTTTAGTTGTAGTTTTGAAATTGTTGTACAGGGCAGCAGTATGGATGTTTATCTGTTCCCCCATCTTGGTTCCTCCCCGACAGTTTTTTCTCCACAATCCAATTTTTAAAAGAGGTAAAGACTTGAACAGACCCTTTGCCAAAGTAGATACATGGGTAGCAAATAAGATTATAAGAAAATGTTCCAAAATGCAAAATGATACCCTAGTAAGAAACCAATACAAACCTATTAAAATAGGAAGGAGAAATTTTGAGAAAACCAAGTGCTGATTAGGATGCAGAACAACTGGAACTGCCACATGCCACAGCTGGGGATGCAATGGCACAGACACAGTGAGTCGTCTCTTAAAGAGTTAACATACAAGCCAGCAGCCCTCCTCCTAGGGATTTGCCCAACTTCAACAAATACGTAAGCTCTCAAAAGAAAGCCTGTATACAAATGTTTGTAGTGACTTTATTCATAATCATCAGAAATTGGGGGGAAATCCAAATGCTTTTCTACTGGTGAATGATAAAGTCAGTTACATTCTTACAGCCCTACTCAGCAATGAACAGTAACAAACATGCAACCTGGATTATCTCAAATGCATTACATTAAGTAAGTGGTCTGAAAACTGCATCTCGCGAGCCACATGTGACTCTTTGGCCCCTGAAGTATAGCTCTTCTACAAAATACTATGGCCTGGGTGAGTCTATTTTGAAGAAGTGGCATTAGAAGAAGTTTAAGTTTTAAAAATTTGGCTCTCTTGCCGAAACCAGTTTGGCTCAGTGGATAGAGCATCGGCCTGTGGACTGAAAGGTCCCAGGTTCAATTCCAGTCGGGCACATCCCCTTGGTTGCAGGCACATCCCCAGTAGGGGGTGTGCTGGAGGCAGCTGAGCGATGTTTCTGACTTTCTATCCTTTTCCCTTCCTCTCTGTAAAAAATCAATAAAATATATTTTTTTAAAATTTGGCTTTCAAAGGAAAGTTCAATCATTATACTGTTGATATTTGATTCTGTTGACTAATGAGTTTGCTGACCACCGCCCTAAGTGAAAGAAGCCAACTCAAAGGGTTACATTCTACATGATTCCATCTACATGACACTCTGAAAAAGGTGAAATTATAGGGAAAGGAAACAGATCAGTGGTGGCCACAGAGTAGGGTAGGGAGAGAAGGTGACCTTTGTGGGTAATGAATTTATTCTGTATCTTGGTTATATGGTCAATATGTGACTAGATGTATTATCAAAACAGCACTGTAAACTAAAAACGGTGACTTTTTCTGTGTGCAAATTATACTCAAAAATTTTCAAAGTGTATAGCTTTCATACTCTACCATTAACACATTAAAACATTTCTGCATAGTGCTCATAGATAGTATCATGATCAGCCTACATCTGAAAGATATCTCTTTTCTTAGGCCAGAATATTGGTTTTTCTGAACAAAGGACTGAAAACTGAAAGTACATCAAGCCCACTTTGAAACTTCCTGCTATGATGGGGAAAAAATGTAAATAGTAAATCACTGTCCTTAATCATTTCCCTCCACATACAAATTGAACTGTAAAATTCTCTTTTTCATTTTAATGCCAGCAATAATTCATTTGATTCTGGGGAAAGAATTCATCATGATCGGTCTGAATTATTATTATCTTTGCTAACAGTTTGCAGGATTTGACCAATAGTCATATGGGTAATTTGAAATATTTGTTTGTTTATATCAGTCTAAATGTAATCCATTGTGTTTTGTAACAATGTAATTCTTCATGCCTGGAAAAAACAAATCCAAACCAGTTTTAATGGAATTTTTCTTTATATGGGATCAAAATTCGTGTCTTAAAAAACACTGAGCAAAAACCTGAACAAATAATCAGCAAACTACTGCAGAAACAAAATACTGACATGCGAACCGAACCAGAAGCAGAATAAAATGTAAATCCATCACGTACTTATCTCATCTCCGAGAACTGCTGAGCACGCAAGCTTTTTCCTTCCCTTTGCCGAACTACTAAGTGGGTGGAAATGTTTTCCTTTCATTTACTGGAAACAAAAGTGATGCTGTATCAGCAGATAGGTGACAAAATAAAACACAAAAACGAGATGACGCCTACCTAAATGTGAACAAAACAAAACAACCAGAGGCTTTATTACGGCATACATTTTGCAATCAAAAATCGTATCTAAAAAATTAAAATGTGGAAGGAAAGGGTCTAAAACCCCATCAAGGGCAGAGAGAAGACATGGCACAGGCAGGACCCCTGGGGCCCAGGAAGGAGGGAACTGGGACACAAAAGAACATGAAGGCCAATGTCAGGGGCAACAGGAGAGAAGTCAGCCCCGCTGAACTGATGAATGGAAAAAACCTACAAAATGGAAAGTATTTTCTGTTTAGCAGTGATCAATGAGAAACTCATTGTTCTATATTTAGAATTCACCATCCCCAACATGTGATTAAATGTGAAATTCATTGTTCTATACTTGAAATTCACCATTCCTAAAAAACTTAGTTTTTAATTGACATATTATAAATGCAAAGTTATTAGTAGAGAGAAATGTTCTCTCCATGAGTGATTATGCAAAGAGAAGACTTTTTCATTAAAAATTACAAACTTCATCTCATTTACTCAAGAAGAAACCAGCACTGTGAAAATTTCATAGGCATAAAATGCAAAAGAAAGCTTTACAAAACAAACAAACAAACAAAAAAGAACAGATACTAAAATGTATTCCAACCTGGGTTTTTCATCCAGAGAAACAGCTACGTCAGTTAACTGTGCTAAATATAAATCCAATCTCCAAGCATGTTAGGATAAACTATTCCCCAGAAAACTGAGAAAAAATATAAATGAGACAGCCAAATTTTTACTGTGGTATGTTGGAGACATTGTGAGGAGCTGGAATGGTGCCAGAGAGCTACAGTGGTATGTGAACATTAGTGTAAGTCTTGCAAAGGTGAGGACAATCAATTCTGAAAACTAGACTAGAAAGTTTGACCTTACCTCGGGGGAAACTGGTCTGCAAAAAGGAAGCAGAGACCCCAGCATTATGTGACGACATGGATGAACCAGGAGGACCCTCTTGCTAGGTGAAGTGCACTGATGGCAGAAGAAGTACTGCATGATCTCCCTTATATGAGGAATCTAAAATAATCAGACTCATGCAAACACAGGGGGGAATGGTGGTTGCCAGGGGATGGGGAGGAGAAATAGGGAGTTGCACTTCAATAGGTATGAAGCTTCAGTTGTGCAGGACGATGAGTTCTGGAGGTTGCTGAACAGTATAGCGCCTGCCCTATACAATAACACTCCGGTATTGTATACTTCAAAATTTGTTAAGAAGGTGGATCTTAGGTCAAGTGTTTTTTTCAACAAAAATCAATAACAAACAAAAGAGCAGAAGGAAGCTTTTGGAGAGGATGGATGTGTTAATGACCCTGATTGCAGTGCCGGTTTCATGGGGGTATGCTATGTTCCAATTTATCAGATTGTATGTATGCAAGGTTTACAGGGTGAGGAGGTCTCAGAACTCCATCTTATCCAAACAACGTGGGTGAGGACAGTGATGGCATGGTTATTAAAGTTGTGTGTGGCATTAAGTCTACAGGGTCAACCAATGAGGACCCCAGAGTCCCTTAAAAACCCACAGCAGTTGGGAAAATCTAACATAAAATGTATAAATGAATGTATTTAAGGTTCTTCTCTTGCTTCATAAATGTAAAAACTCACTTGGGTTTAAAAAAATAACTCCACTGATGTGGTTTGAATTAGACTATAAGACTATAAGACTATTAGACAAATTACTTAGACACATAAGTAAAAATTCCATGTGAGCCAAGAGTGGCTATGTCAGTCTTATTTGAAGGCAAGTTCAAGAGCCAGAAAGAGGGTTGTCTGTTCTCTTCTGCACTGGCCAGACTACACCAGGGAGCTGTGTCTCCAAAAAGATAATTTAAAACCTACTTCTGTAAAAAGAACAGTCAGCAGCCCAGGAGGGTTGGATTATATTAAGAACTGTGAAAATGGAAGACTCACTGAGGACAATGAACTTCACATTTTTGCAGTTCTATTCAATAGATGAAGCATTAGGTTTGTTAAGGGTGGTCCCCAGGGGGTAAAATTAGAGCCAGTGGGTGGGAAGTGCTAGGGAGCCAGGTTTCAGCCAGGTATACAGAAGGCATTTCCAACTGGGGTGTGCCTGGGGAAAGCGGGTTGCCTTAAGAGTGGGGAGTGAATTGGAAGTCCCTGAAGCCCTCGCACAGGGCTCCATAACCGCAAGGGAAGTGCTTCCCACGGGGACTGGGGTGGGAGAAGGTTGGTGGTTATTTAGAGTCAATATCCTAAAGATTCTATTCAGCATGTTTGCGTATGTCACTTGCTGTTCTACCCAATGTTTCCTTTTTCAGAGAATATAAAAAGCAAAGGAGAAAGCTTTGTGGCTTCTGGCTTGCTGTCAAAATTTGGTGTTGGGCATAACCAGTCTTAAAAGTTAGCGAAAAACTCAGAGAAGGCAAGAAAGGACAATGAGGGAGAAGGCCAGGAGGAGAGGGGTGGACATGACCTAGAACTTGCAGGGAAGGAGAAGGGTGGAGGGAAAGACATCGCTAGGGAAGCAGTGCTCTCCCAGAGCTGCTCCTCTCACCTCTCCATGCCAAGTCCATGGCCATGCCCCACTCACCGCCTCCTGGCTCTCACTGCCTTTCTAACTGGGTTCTTTAAGCTGCTGACCTAAATCTATAACCAAGATTACTCTACCCAGCAAAGCTATCTTTTAGAATTGAAGGTCAGATAAAGAGCTTCACAGACAAAAAAAAGCTTAAGGCAATGGGGGAGGAGGGAGAGGAGACATATGTAATATTTTCAACAATAAAGAATTTAAATTTTTTTAAAAAGAAATGAAAAGGCTAAAGGAGTTCATCAATACCAAACCAATATTATATGAAATGTTAAAGGGTATTCTTTAAGAGGAAGAAGAAAAAGATAAAGATAAAAATATGAACAACAAAATGGCAAAAATACACACCTACATACCTATCAACAATTAATCTAAAAATCAAAATAAAAGAATAAAAAATCTACTGAGCATAATAAACTGGTGCATAACATAGAATCAGAGGCATGGAAATGGAACAGACTGATGATTCTCAGAAGGCATCGGTGTGGTGGGATGGGGAGAGATTAAACAAAGATTTTATATGCATTTATGAATTACCGATGGACACAGACAATAGGGTGGGTGAAGGCCTGGGGTGGGGCATGAGCCGGGTAGAGGGGGGCAATGGAGAGAAAAAAGAGGGACATCTTAATAGTCTCAACAATAAAGATTAAATAAATAAATAAATAAATAAATAAATAAATAAGATATAATAAAAGATGCATTCCTCTCACCACACATCCCAATCCCCACCTTCCCTAGAGGCAAAGGCTATTACCAGTTTCTCATGTATTCACGGGTCATTTCTGGCAGGATACGCACAGTCCTGGGCTCGCAACAGGGTAGAAGGCTCCAATGCTCATCTCTATTCTGTCGATCCCCCAAACCAGCCTTTCTACGCTCTGACATTGTTTTATTATCCCCTCAGGGAGCACCACAGAGCTGCCTGTCTGTCTGCACTGTCCCAGTAATCTCCAGGTACCAGCGACTGTTCCCATCAATGCTGTGGTTCAAGGTTGCTCCCATTCTGAGTGAATTAGCCCTCCTTTCCATAAAGCCAGTTATGTTTAATGTGCATTGTTGCAGAATATGTCACAGCAATAGAGTGTCTGTCTGGAAATGCTACGTGCACTGGCACATGTCACTCTGCAGTCTTTTTCACAGCTGGTCCATACAGACCCACCAAAATGTGCATAACTAGCCTCGCCTAATGCACATTGAGGCTCGGTCCATTTTTCACTTGGAAAGACAATTCTGTAAGAGGCTCTGATGGACTAAATAGTCCTCCCAAAATTTCTGTGTTGAAGCCCTAATCCCAGTACTTCAGAATGTAACTGTATGTAGAGGCGGGGCCTGTAAGGTCAAATGGGGCCGTTGTGGGCTCCTAATCCAATAGGACTGGTGTCCTTATCAGAAGAGATTAGGACACAGAACTGTACAGAGGAAAGGGCATGCAAGGACACAGGGAGAAAGCAGCCATCTGAAAGCCACGGAGAGATACCTCAGGAGAAACCAGACCTGCTGACACCTTGATCTTGGATCTCCAGCCTCCAGACTATGGAGACTTAAATTTCTGGTTTTTAAACCACACAATCTGCAGTATTTTGCTATGGCAGCCTGAGCAATCTAACACAGGTGTATACTTTAACAAACTGCTTATTTTTCCCCCATTGCCTTTTAGAGTGAGTGGAATCGAGGGGTGGAGGTGGGGCGAGAGAGAGAGAGAGAGAGAGAGAGAGAGAGAGAGAGAGAGACTGATATGAGAGAAACACATCAACTGGTTGCCTCTGGCACACACCTCAAGCAGAGGCAGGGAGCAAACCACAATACAGGTATATGCCCTTGACTGGTAATCGAACCTGCAACCCCTCAGTGCGCAAGCCAATGCTCTAACCACTTAGTAACACTTGCCAGGGATAACTTCTTATTTTCCAACAAAGATGTTATGTTTGCACTAACCTACCCTTAGGTAGGATAAACCTAAAAGACAGGTGGTAATTCAGTTCTGCTTGCTAGAAAATATGATTTCATCTACGTACTTCTGGGTGGACAGAATAAAATCCTGGAAAATCTGCTCCCTTACTCTTCTCTCAGGCTGATGCTTCTAACTCAGGGACCACTCTGTGCCTACAAAAAAGAGTTATTCTGATTCAAAAAGGCATGGGACCCCACTTCAGACTTATTCAGATGTTGCTAACATCTACTCTAACTGGATAGATGGGATCAAGTCCAAAGCAGGAGAGCTTTCCCCACAAATATCTACAATGCAGAACTAATAGAAACATTAAAAATAATGTCCGTAAAAGACCTCCAACATGATAGAGTCAATACATGAGAACTAGCCTTATTATTATAATTTTTGCACTATGCAATTCCATTCATTTAATACTTTCAGGCCTAAGGAAACTATGATGGCCACAATTTGAATTTCTGAAGTGTCACAGATACGCCAGTTGGGTAGTTTGGACTGGGGTAAGGGCCAGGGGGAAACAAGCAATCTGACATTTCTCCATTACAAACCCCTATCTTTCAGTCTTACTAAAATTAAAATTCATATTAAAGTGTTCCTCAACAAAATGCAAATGCCCTTGAAAATGGCAAATGTAATGGAACACTTAAATCAAAGATGAGTGGAAATGTGGGAAAAGGCCATGTGATCAAATGATAAAGGGTTTTTAGTGGAGAAGGGAGACCAAAAAGAGGAGATTGCCAAAATTGTAGAAAGTTCACTTGCCTTACAACTTTGCTGACTGCCACCTATGCTCTACCAGCATTTAGCCTGACGCCTTTTGATACAATCTCTTCTTCAGCTGTCATGTTCTCCACCAACAACACTGCAAAGCTAGCAAACCTTATACTAGTATCCACTCAAATGTATCCACAAAGTTTGGGATATACATAAGGTTTATTAAATTACTAGAGGCCCAGTACACAAACTTTGTGCACAAAGGGGGGTGTCCCTCAGTCCAGCCTGTATCCTCTCCAATCTGGGACCCCTTGAAAGATGTCTGACCGCCCATTTAAGCCCAATGGGATGGGGCCTAAACAGGTGGTTGGACATCCTTCTCACAATCCAGGACTACTGGCTCCCAACTGCTCACCTGCCTCTGCCTGATTGCTCCTAACTGCTTCTGCCTGCCAGCCTTATCACTCCCTAATCACTCCCCTGCCAGCCTGATTGATGCCTACCTGCTTCCTGACTGGCTTGATTGCCCCTAACTGCCCTCCCCTGTCAGTCTGGTCACCCCTAATTGCCCTCCCCTGCTGTCCTGGTCACCCCTAACTGCCTTCCTATGCAAGCCTGGTTTCCCCACCCAACTTCCTTCCCCTGAAGGCCTGGTTTCCCCCAATTTCCCTCCCCTGCTGGCCCAGTCACCCCTAACTGCCCTCAGTCTTGGCCTGATCGTTCACAATTGCCTTCCCCTTCAGACCTTGTCTCCCCCAATTGCCCTCCTCTGCTGGCCTGGTCCCCCCCGCAACTGTCCTCCCCTGTAGGCCTGGTACTCCCCAAATGCCTTCCCCTGCTATAATGATCCCCCACAACTGCCCTCCTCTGCTGGCTTGGTTACCCCTAATTGCCCTCCCTGCTGGCCTGGTTCCCTCAACTGCCCTTCCCTGCTGGCCATCTTGTGGCAGCCATCTCATATCCACATGGAGGCAGCCATCTTTGACCACATGGGGACAGCCATCTTGTGTTTTAAAGTTACAGTCAATTTGCATATTACTCTTTTATTAATAGGAGTCTAACATTAGCCCAATTGGCATGGCTCAGTGGTTGAGCATCGACCTATGAAGCAGAAGGTCACAGTTCGATTCCAGTAAGGGTACATGCCCTGGTTGCAGGCTCCATCCTCAGTATGGGACATGCAGGAGGCAGCTGATATATGATTGGCTCTCATCATTGATGTTTCTATCTCTCTTCCTGTCCCTCTCTCTCTATAATCAATAAAATTATTTTTTTATTCTGACATTAGGATTCATTCTTTTTTTCTTAAATATATTTTTATTAATTATATTCATTTCAGGGAGGGAGAGAGAGAAATACCAATGATGAAAAAGAATCATTTATTGGCTGCCTCCTGCATACCTTCCACTGGGGATTAAGCCCACAATCCAGGCATGTGCCCTGATCAGGGAATCAAATCATTACCTCCTGGTTCATAGATCGATGCTCAACCACTAAGCTACACAGGTCAGGCAGGATTCATTCTTATTTTAAAAAAAAAACAAAAAACTAGAGACTCAGTGCACAAAATTTGTGCACAAGGTGGGGCTGACCCTTAGCCTGACCTGCACCCTCCCCAGTTTGGGACCCCTTGGGGGATGTCCAACTGCTGGTTTAGGCCTGATCCCTGCAATTCAGGACTGTTGGCTTCTAACCACTCACCTGCCTGTCTGATCACCACTAACTGCTCTCCCCTGTGGGCCTGATTGCCCCTAACCACTCTCCCCCACCAGCCTAATTGGCTCTAACTGCTCTACCTACCTGCCTAATGGCTCCTAACCACCTCTGTCTCTCTGGCTGATTGCCCCTAACCACTCTCCCCTGTTGGCTTGATAGCCCCTAACTGATCTGCCTGCCTTCTAATCACCCCTAACTGCCTCTGCCTCAGCCCCTGCCACCAAGGCTTTGTCTGGAAGGGTATCCGGAAGGATGTCCAGAAGATATCGGGTCTATCTGGTCTAATTAGCATATTAACCTTTTATTAGTACAGATAATTTTGTGCTCCAGCTGATTTGGCTCACTGGATAGAGTGTCAGCCTGCAGACTAAAGCATGGCATGTTCAATTACAGTTAAAGACACATGCCTGGATTGCAGGCTTGATCCCCAGTAGAGGATGTGCAGGAGGCAGCTGATCGATGATTCTTTCTCATCATTGGTGTTGCTATCTCTTTCTCTCTCCTTTCCTCTTTGAAATCAATAAAAATACATTTAAACAATAATGATTTTGCTACCCAATTTTTCATCCTACAATATTAGAGAAGAAAACCAGCTTGATTCCTCCCTTCCATCCTTGAATTAAACCTACTGATTGAGGTGGGTTGTTTTTGTTTGTTTGGTTGGTTGGTCGGTTTGATTTTTTGGAAATTGATTATCTGATATGACAAGAAGGCCAAAGATGAACTAGTGAATAATTGCCATGGTCAAGGACTCAGGGACTCTCTCTCTTTCTTGCTCTGCCATCCTCTGCAGGTCTGCAAGAGCTCACTTGGTTGTTGTAAGATGATTCCATAACCGCAGGAGTCACATGATTCAGGACTTCCTTATATTCAACCTCCCATCTGTGAGAGAAGGAAAAATTTCCTTTCTTTCTCCTTTTAGTTCTTCTGAATGACCAGATGTGTCCTCATATGGTCCTTTTCTCTGTGCACTATATGTGCCCTTAGTCAAGCTATTGTTTTATCCATCTTCTTTGGATATCGTTCACACCATAATATTAAATTAGAAAAAATAAGACATTAAATTTCCCTCACCTATAAAAGTTATGTGATTTTTTTTCATGTTCAATTTTCATCAGTCCATTAGGTCACAAGTGTGCCCTTTCCAATATAACTAGGCCATCATTACAGGAACACTTCACTCTGAAGGAAGAAGCTGTTCTGCCTAAGAGACTCTCAGATGACTGAAGTTTTCTACATGAGCACAGAAACTGTGTTGTGTGATTTAGATGGAGATTTCCCTACATTTATATAAATATCCATTTTTCTATTTAAATATACAGCCCACACTATCTTTGGGGATAATAAGTTCCTTGGGTTGAATACCTGTTATGACAAGTAATATTTGCATATATCATAAAATAACCTATTTCCTAACTGGAGTTCTTCAAGGAACATGACACTGAACAGAATGTGATGTGGAGGCGGGCTGAGATGTCCTAGGGACAGTGACAGCTCTGCTCCTGTTGGCCCAGTCCTTTGGCCCTGTTGGCAGTGGGTGAGGGTGGGCCTCTGGCAGGGTCCTATCCCCCCAGGACTGGCCTGCTCTTTGAACTGAACCCTGACCCAGAGAGAAACATGACTGCTATTCTCTTATCTCTCATAGCCCTCCAAGTTCCTCTGACCTCAGCTTCATGACCTTAACTGCCACCCAGATGTCCCCAATCCTCCTGTTCCCCAATTTAAATTCTCAACATGGACTCATCACCTCATCTCTATGGCCTGTCTTTGGCTCAGATGCCTAACCCTGGCCCCACCAACTAAAGAGGGGTCAGGGAGCTCTGGGTGTCACTTAGAAGGAAATGAGGCATCGTTAGGGCTTTAAGAACAATCCCTGGTTCTAATAAGTATGGGGGGGACACTCCTCTGCTCTCTTGCAAAGCCCTCTGGGAATTTATATATTCCAAATTTCTACTCCAAGCATTCCCCCTTCTTCACTGGAGTTTAGATACAGTTTGTCTTCATCAACTTCCCCAGCGTTCTGAGTACACCTTGGAAATGTGGGATCTGTTCCAGCCAACTTTGATAAAGTGAGTCTCCCAATAAAGTGAATCGTAACCTTTTTGCTGGTCGAGGGTCTTGCCTTCAAATTGTAAAACACACATCTGTGAAGTATAGTCAATCGAAGTGCAATAAAACAAGGGGTGCAGTTTCAGAGTCAGCAGCGGCCACAGCCTCCTCCTGTGCGGAGGATGCTCCGTTCTGTTGGAGTTGAACTTTATGGCTGAAGACAACTCTGACGCCTCCCAGACCCCCAGAGGTCGGCTAAAAGGACACGGGCGGCCCTGCTCGGTTGGGAAAGCTCACGTCATTTCAGGTCATTGTGAGACTCCACACCTGCTTGCAGACGGATCCCTTCTACAACATCCCCACCAAGTGGCCGCCCAGCCTCTGTTCCAACATCTCCAGGAAGGAACTCACCGTGTTGAGGTAATGCATCCTAACTTTAAATGACTTTATTAAGGCTGTACTTCAGACTGAGCTTAAACTTCATGTCCACTTAGCACCCACCCAATGGCAGAGTTTACACCCAGAGCTGGTCAGAACAGGTCTAATTGCAGGAAAGCAGGTGAGTGTAGTATATCCTGTGCTCCGGAGTGAATGAGACTGAGCAAGGTGACAACTCTCCTTTTTTCAAAAAACGAAAATGAAGACTGTGCCTCCTCCCAGAGGATGGGAACAGGATCATGGTCATGATCCTACTGTCCTTCTGCTTGGTCACCCTCCAACTACTGGAAAGCATCTGTCCTGACTCCTTGAATCAGTCCTCCACAGCCTCTTTGAACTGTGCCTCTCAGGGTGTGACTTCAGGGCCTTCACCACCTAGAATTCATTTCAGCTTTTGATCATGACTTCACCCATTCCTTTATTCCTAGTTTCTTATATCATCATGTTAGCTAAGCCAGGATGGGGTGGCAAAGCAGAGATCCCTCCCAGGAAGGCCTTCCCTTGTGAGCATAGTGCCAACGGCACCCCCACCTCAGCCAACCAGCCCCACCATCACATCAGGGAGAAGGGGCCTGCCCTGCTCAGCCAGCCCATGAGAGAATCCTCATGGAGCTTGGCTCCCTTCCATTGCTTTTCCTAGGACGTGCTGGCTGGGGCCAGGACAAGCTGGGTAGTGCCAAGTATGGCTCTTCTGCATTACCAGCTTCTCTTGGTCAGCTTGGCTGCCATAACAGAGCACCACAGACTGGGGGGCTTAAACAACGTTTATTTTTCACAGTCAGGGGGGCTGACAAGTCCAAGGTCAAGGCACCAGAAGATTCCATGTCAATGAGAAGCCACTTTCCATATCAATGACCAGCTTCTCCCTGTGTCGTCCCTGCAATGGAAGAGGTGAGGGAGCTCTCTGGGTTCTCTCTATAAAGGTACTAATCCCTTGATAAGGAGTCTGCCCTCATGACCTAATCACCCAAAGGCCCCACCCACCTCCTAATACTATCACAATGTACACGTTTTTCAGGACACTTAACAAAGTTTCCCTACCTGCCAAGGACAGTCTGAATATAACTTCTTCCCCTCTTCTTCCTAATTCCTTACTAATCCTGAGAATCATTCCTCACCATAAAACTCCCAGGGGGCAGGGATACAGCTGAGGTGCTGCTGTTCCTCACCCCTGCCCACATCTTCAAGAACAGGATGCCCAACCTTTTCTCCCAGACTGTTCTCCCAGGTAGTCTGGGAGGTGGTCCAGCTGGGTCCCCCTCTTCTCTCCTTCCCCTGGTTTCTCTGTCTTTACCCCGCATGTAAGCTCTTTCTCCCTTGGGAAGGGTCTTCTCAATAAAGTCTGTGTCCTGGTACCCTGGTCTCTCTCTCTGGTCCTTCTGTTTCATCTTTCATATGGTGCCGAAACTGGGTGAGCGTGGGCGATCCTCAAACCTAGGTTCCGCCCCCCCCCCTCCCCCCGCCAACCGAGCTTCTGACTCCTGCTCTGGCTCTGCTCGGTGGCATGGTTGTGAGTTGATTGGCCCGCTCAGAACACTTCTCAAAGGCTGCCGTACCAAGACGTACCAAGACACGTGGGAATCTTGTTGCTTCCTCCTAACCAGTAGGCCTCAGGATACTCCCTCCCCCTCCCCCTGATTCCCTTGACCTGGAAAGGCCTCAGAGTTTTCCATCTACTCGGCTACATTATACGTTCGTTCTTCGTTCTACAAAAGCCCAGGTACCTGGCCAGGAAACTTCGTTCTACTCCACGAGAAAGGCCTTAGGGTGACCACCCCATAGGTCTTTTTCTCGCCTCTCTTTCTACAGGTTGGCCTAGGAAAAGAAGGACGCTTCTTATTCCTCACCAACTTCCCAGTGGCTCTTTTTCCTCCGGTCATGGGAACTAGCCAAACTAAACACCCTACACACCTTTAGGGTGCCTTTTTGAAAACACCCCCATTTTTGTTTTTTCTTTTTTTATATTTTATTTATTTATTTATTTTTTACAGAGTGGAAGGGAGGGAGATAGAAAGTCCGAAACATCGATGAGAGAGAAACATCCATCAGCTGCCCCTTGCACGTCCCCTACTGGAGATGTGCCCGCAGCCAAGGTACATGCCCTTGACCAGAATCGAACCCGGGACCCTTTAGTCCACAGTCCAACGCTCTATCCACTGAGCCAAACCGGTCTCGGCAACACCCCCTTTTTTTCACACCCTTGTTAAGCACAGATAATTTCTGCCACCGGAAGGGAAAAACTTCCAGATTCCCTAGTTTCTTATATCATCCACTGACTTTCCTCCACTCCTACCCTCCCTCTGCTTCTTCCACACCCCCTCAAACTGCCCCTCTCTCTGTTGCTCTCTTGACTCTTCCAACCCACCCGTTATCTCCTCTCTGCCTCTCCTTCTCCTCCAAACAAAAACAAACAAACAAACAAAAAACAGGATGCCCTCTGGGGATGACTGTGCCAGCTGTGAAGGCTGGGTCCCGAGTTCACAGCCCTCTTGACTTGATACAATCCCCCAAACACCACTCTGGAGCTACTCTGGGACATTAACTTCCAAATGTCCCTACCCCCAGAGCTCTCCAAGCCTCACACACTCCAGATGCACCTCCGACCCGGCCCCCAGGCGCTGTCTCCCTGGTTCTCTCTGGCAGGGAGTGTGGGCTCACAGGGGCCTCGGCCAACGCAGCCTCACGCCCTGCTCCCACTGCATGGGCAAATAACACAACACCCAAGTCAAAGAAGCTTTAAAACAACATGTTTATTACATCACTTAACAAGATGCTATAAAGTCGGAGACTCCAGGTCAGTCCAAGAGCTCCTCAGCTGAGGTCAGAGGAACTTGGAGGGCTATGAGAGACACAGAGTCTTTCTGTCTTTCTGCACCACCAGCCTCTGCTCCTTGGCTTTTGCCTGTACTTTCCCCCGTGGTTGCAAAGTGGCTGCTCACTCCTCAAGCATCTCCATCACCAGCAAAACCTTTCCCAAAGCTCCCAGAAGATGTCCCTCAAACCTCACTGGCAGGAACTGGGTCACACACCCCACCACCTACTCTGATGCCTAAGAGATGCCCAAAGCAACCGATTGGGCCGGTCATCCCTGAATACCCTAATGCCTGACACCTGAAATCTGGGGAGTCAGTTTCTAAGGAAGAAGGGCGATGACTGTTGGGTAGGAGGGAGCAGTGTGTGCACATCTTTGCAGGCCTGCTGGCATCCCCTGCTCAAGGACAAGTGACCTGGGTCAGAGGCCTGCACACTGCCACTGTGGCCCAGACAACATCAACATGTTAATGAAGAGCTGGGCACACAGTGGCCCCAACAGCAAAAGACACACCACACGACAAAGCTATGTGCTTCTTTTTTGTCTGCTGAAACTTACTACCCTGTTTCCCCGAAAGTAAGATGCTCCCCAAAAATAAGATCTACTCACTGTAACATAAGGCATCCCCCCCAAAATAAGATCTAGTGCATCTTTGGGAGCAAAAATTAATATAAGACACTGTCTTATTTTCGGGGAAACAGGGTAGTAAGTAGACTCCTGCAGTCTACATAGCAATAACTTAAGAGTTCTTTCCTGGAATGCACTAAGCTGAGCCCAAGCTGGGAAACTGAGATTGTAGGTAGCACAAGCTTAGAAGACTCCTGGCCCTGAGAACATCTATGTCTTTATAGCAAGTCTTTCAGACATTTGGCCATCGGAGAAAGTACTTTGGTAAAGTAGTGCCTGGATACGTTGTTGAAATGTCAGAAATCTTCCATTTTTTCCATTCTGTTTGGTAAACACAGTGTATGTAGAAGAATCTCATTTCTTACATCTTTTAAACTTGGTTTCGAGTGCACATGGGGAGCTTAAGCATTTCAAGGAATCTGAGTGCCAGTCTGGCGGGGGTTCTCCTGGCACACCTGGGTCGCGATCCTGGGGCCATGGTTTTGGAGAAGGACGTGTTCAGATGGAATGAGCTCAAGTCATTGACCTGAGTGTGGCTGCACCCTGCAGGTGTCCGTTCACATGGCTCCTGACAGGCTGCACCAGCCCGAAGCTTATTTCTACTGTCGCTTGTTTGTCTTTTAACTTTATATTTTCCCAGATTGGTACTTATCCCTGATGTCAATCTGCGCAGATACTTTTGAACCCTATTTTTTCCATTTTAATTTATTTTTAAATCTTCATTGTTGCGAGTATTAAGATGCTCCTCCTTCCCACGCCCCCCCCCCCATTATCCCCCTCCGCCTGGTTCCCACTCTAGGCCTTCACCACCCTCTTTATCTGTGTCCATAGGTAATGCATATAAGATCTTTGGTTAATCTCTTCTCACCCCTCCCACCCTTCCTTCCCTCTAAGATTAGTCAATCTGTTCCATATTTCTATGCCTCTGAATCCATTTTATTCATCAGTTTGTTTTTGAATCCTATTTTTGACATCAAACATGGTAGCTGTCATTCCCTATCTTGTGCCATGTGCAAAATTTGACCAATGTCCTTAATCTAGTAACTGATAAAAATTCAAACCAGCCAGTCAGGGAAACTACAATAACCTCTACAGGAAAAACCTTGTTGAATAGTTCTTATTTAAAGGCACAATTTTAAGAAACGGTTAAAGATCTTGCAGATTCCGTGAGTCACAAAAATCCTATGAAACGATCTGTTGCACTTTGAGGCTGCAGGATCAAGCATCATCTAATTCTTAGGAAGCTGAAGGAGAAACCCAAAAGTGGCAAGTTATACATAACTCTGAATATAACCTAATGTCTTTCCTTCTATCACCAGGAATATGTTGGCCTCTGCCTACCACCCTGTGCTGGCAATGAGCTTCAAGGGTGCCCAGCCAAGTTACAGGGCTCTCCATTAGGAAATCAGGGCCAAGTGGAAAAGGAAGAGATGGTGGCAGTCCAAACCCTGACAGATGTCCACACTATCCCATCCCCTCACCCACAACACACACAGTTGCTCCCTGTACTATCACCCTGCTATTTCTCTCCAAGAACTTCACACACTCAAACATTCATTCACCTACTTCTTTGTCTCCCCACTTCCAGAATATAAATTCCAAAAGATTAGAGGCCTTGCCGGTCCATTCACCATTGAATTGGAAAAGCTGATTACACAGGAGACACTCAATAATATTTGCTGAATGAATTAATGAGTCCCTAGTTGCTTCTCATTTAAATAATAATTATCAAATTGATCACATTTTTATCAGTTTAGTAAAAGATGCAAACCATCTCATTTTATCAGATCTCTAAGACAGTTTGGTACTTAGGTTACAAGCTGGATGGCTGGGAGTTCAATTATTTCCTGTGATAAGCGGGGATTAGCTGAGCCACCATTCAATATTAATTTTTCAGATATATGAAGCCTGTCTACTCAAATCCAAAGATTTTCCTTAACTTGTCTATCTAAATCGGTCAAGTCTCTTCTCATAAATAAGAAATATTAAATAAATGGTCGCTTTCATAAAATGAAGAAGTGACTAGCAGAAATAATCTGCACCTTCTGTGAATAAGCTTTTCATTAGCATCTAAATTAATAATAAGTACAATGTACAGACCAAAGACTTTATGCCATGAGTTTTACAAATTGGTTCCCCTGTTCAGTACATCATCATACCAACTAGAGGCCAGATGCATGAAATTCATGCAAGGGCCTTGGCCCCAGCCTCCACCCGCCACGGCCAGGGGCCTCTGCCACCTCTGCCTTGGCCCCCACCCACTGTGGCTTTGGCTGGAAGGAAGGAAGGACGTCTGGTCTAATTAGCATATTATGCTTTTATTATTATAGAGAACAAGAATTCTCAGGAAACCAAGAATGAGAGTGTAAGCCACTGTCCAAGGCCTCCTGCTAAGAGTCCTGCAAGGACCTGAACCCAGGTCTGGTTCCCTCCAAAGCTCATGACCACTTATTTTACCGTTAAACCACTGCCAACCACTCCACTGCATCATGTATCTTCTCTGCACACCCTATTTCATCAACTCTGAGATCGATCAATGGTAGCCGACTATGTACAATGCTGCCAGTACGCTATAAGACACCATCTGTTGGGAGAAACCTCTCAATTTCAGAAACATTAAAATATGTATACACATACATGTACATCTTAGATTCCATAAAATACAATCATCTACTAGCCTAGGAACAAAGTACTCCTAATAAATGTTATAAAATATAAATGCTTCTCTAAATCCCTTATAAAATTAATTTTGTCATGATGTATAAAAACAAATCTTGAGTATGAGTAGTTATAGGAAATTTATATATACATACCTCTCAAATTGTTTTCTCTCATCTGTGACATTAAATCATATTCTTTATCATGTGAAGAGCTATCCACATCTTTCCCACCCATCAACATCTATCACTTATCCATATTTTCACACATCCAAGTACATGAAAAGCTGTAAGCACATTTTAAAAAATATACCATGAAAGGGAACTTTAAATCTACCTGCTATTCTTAACTTGTTTGTTTTCTCCAAAAATTAAGGATAGTAACAATAATTTCTCATGCCATTCCAGACAAAAATATACTCTTCGCTAAACACACAGCTGTAAGTCTCAATAAAATCAAAGACCACCAACACTAGAGAAAAAGACTCTCAATAAATTTTATATTCGAATGACCGACTAGAAATGCATCGATCTTCAAGGCCTCTTCTCACTCCCTCTAAACGTACTCATGTCATAAACCCACACAGTGTCTATCCCCTCTCCGGTGACCTGGGCTGGCGTCCAGTGTGGGAAAGGGAACCGGCAGGCGATGACTCTAGCATCACGCTCAAGTTCAAGCTCAAGTTTCTTCTCCAACTGCAGCATCTGTGGAGAACAATAGTCACTATTGATTCTCAAATGACCTTCTGTATTTGAGTCCCTGGAAATACCTGTGCAAAACTTCTAATTGTAATAAAGATCACTTCAGGGCAGAAGTACATTATCAAACAATTCATCAAAAAGAAAAAGTCACATTGACAACAGTTGTAAAGACATCTTCTAGTTTCAATTATGAAATACGCCATTTTTAGCAGGTATGTATCACAGATTTCTCATTTTCTAACTAAAATCACGATATGGCAATAATTAAAATGAGAAGCAGATTTAAATTATTTCTCAACTATTTAACATATTTTCCACATTTTTAACAACTTACCATTGACATTGTCTTAGAATTAATTTTTCTTTCTCAATAGCAAAAATGCATCTTAAAATCAATAGCATCTAGATTCAAGGAAATATAGAATGATAAGACTATAAAAAATACACATTCTACCAACTTGAAATATAATAAAATATCTCATACCTTTAAAAAATATATCAATGATATACTGATAATTGATTTGTTGATAGTCAATATAACAAACTGTAAAATTCTCTTATTTATCATTTTATTGACAATCTCCCTGTGGAGAAAGCATTTTATTGTTTGCTTAAAATAATAACATTGTAATGATATCAGCAAATTAGCAACACTTAAAGTTTATCTTCAGGTCCTAAAAAAAAATTATCATCTTCACCTCTGGAGAATATTTTTTCACTCTTAATTTATTTTGAAATACTTTCAAATTTACAAGAAGTTGCAAGAAAAATTTGTCATATTTGCTTTATGTGATTTGCCCTCTTCCCCTCTCCATAAACATGTTTTCTAAATGGAGAATAGGTTGCATACAACATGCTCCTTTATTCCTTGACTAGAGGCCCAGTGCACAAAATTGGTGCATGGGTGCGGTCTCTAGGCCTGGCCAGCCTTGAAGCATAAGCATCTGGTATGGAAGGGCAGGTCCCAACTGACCTTGGGACCCTAGATGGGCCCTAGTCAGTACCTAGACCCCCAGGCCTCCACGTGCCCCCCTCTGCCTGAGTCACAGTGCCCGATTCCCCACATGGAGATGCGGTGAGTGCAGCCGGACACCACTGCACTCTCTCCTGCCTGGCCTCTCAAACCAGCTCCTGCATGAACCCGGGGGGGAGGGGGGGGGAGGGTCTGACTGGCTCTTGTGGTCCCAGCAGCTGCAGTCCGGCTCACTGAAAGATGTGGGCGGACTCTTGTGGGCACCCATCACCTGAGCATGGGGACTTCCCCTGCATGTGAACCCTGGCATCCCAAGGAAGGATAGCTGGGGGAGTGAGAGTGAGCTCAGCAGACACCCCACATTCTCTCCGTACCTCTGTCCCTGTCACCCCCGCTCTCAGGTAGCCAATGTCACTGACGACTGCCATGTTCCGCACCGCCCCCTGGTGGTCAGTGCACATCATAGCAATCGGTCGAACTCCCAGTCAAGGGGACAATTTGCATATTGGGCTTTTATTATATAAGATAGTTAAGCATTGTCTAAGAAAATATTTTCTAAGAAATAACCCCAGCACAGGTACCACATTCAGAAAATTTCGCATTATATTCATTCCAATAAAATAATTCCAATAGTAGCATTCCAATTTTGTCAAATGTCTTAATTTGACACTTTCCCCCAGTTTGGGATTCCACATTGCATTTAGCTGTAATGTTTCCTTGTCTCATTTATTTATTTTAATATATTTTTATTGATTTCAGAGAGGAAAAGAGAAACATCAATGATGAAAGAATAATCTGCTGCCTCTTGCATGCCCCCTACTGGGGATCGAGCGTGCAACCTAGGCATGTGCCCTTGACTGGAATTGAACCCGGGACCCTTCAGTCCCCAGGCCAACACTCTGAGCCAAACCAGCTGGGGCTCCTTGTCTCTTTTAATCTGAACAGCACCTCCACGTCTCTTTGCATCTCATGACAATATCATCCTTTACAACATGCGCCAGTTATTTTCCCAGGGCCTCCAAGTTCCTCTGATGTTTGCTTGTAATGACTCAGCCTGGAAGCTGCTGGCAATGACCCATAAGTGGGGCTGTGAACATCTCAGGGCCCCACAGTCAAGACGCCCATGGGGTCCTCCTGCTTTGAGGGTGGTGGTCACCACTCAGTTGAGATGGTATCTGCTGTCTCCAGAGTGTGGTCACTGTTTTCCTCTATAATGAATACCTTGGGTGGACATACATATCCTATTATTCATCAGGCTGACCCCCCACTAGATGTACTATTCACTGATGATTCTGGCCTGAATCAATTTTTGCTATAATGGTTGCAAAGTATGGATTTGCTAATTCCATCATTCCTTCTAGATAAAATTCTACTTTCTATTGCAAGAAACGGCTTTCCCTTCTCTCTTTCTACCTAACTAGCTATCACTATAGTAGGATGAACCAGATTATTTCATCACTGTGTGATAATCCACTACTGTCCTGTTTATCCTAGAGCTCAAATCATTCCAATTTAGCTGCTCTTTCCTTTGGACATGCCCCCCATCAAATATCTTGAGTACTTCTTTAATTCGGGCTCAACAAAAATATTCTGGGCTTTTATATCTTCCCTTCCTCAGCTCTGGGATCAGCCATTTCTCAAGCATTCCTGGTTCCTCTGAGTGGGAAATGGTATTTAGAGATCAAGTTCTAAAGTAAGTAGAGACAAAAAAAATTGACAGTACTTCCATGAAGGTTTTATACCTTTAAGAAGTAGCTTGGAAAAACTCCTCTACATGATGTATGGCTACGTGAGCCAGAATTTAATTCATTAGCATCAATACCAAGATAACAAAGAATAAGTTCCATTAAGGATGAAATATTTCTATTCTTTTAATAGCCAGGAAAAGATGAGTTTAAAAAAAATAAAGTTTTGTTCCTTGAGGGAAAAATTAAATAAGCAAAAAATCTTTTTCTAACATATCAGGGGTTTCTTATGGTAATTTTGTTCATAAGAAGGATAATTGTAAACGTATTCACATTATCATTATTCTTTTCTCTTTTATTTCCAAATGTCATATGCTAAGTCAAGATAAACCTAAAAGTGAAAAGGAGCTATTTCAATCTTAAGAAATTAACTGACTAAATTACACATAAATATGCAACAAATCAGGGTCTCGATATCACACACAAAGAGAAGCAGTGATATGTCATGTATGTCTAATGGAATTCAAACCTATTCATACAATTATAGGTTTCAAAGTGACACGAACTCATCATATTCTAGTCTAATTACATCTTCAAAACTTTAAACATAAGTTGAAACCAGCGCAAAGGCATACCAGACAAATTAGCGCGGCCACAGGCAGCTTGGAGCCCCCTCATCACTCCTCTTCCCCAGGCCCGGGCTTCACTTGCCCTCCAGGTAACAGCCCGCCCTCACTCCCAACCTCCCAGCCCCTCCTCTTCAGTCATTTGTTGAGTTCCCCTCACCTATCAGAGGCCAGGGCTCAGGCCTTGGATGGCTCTGCCCTTCACTGTGTGACCTCAGACTTTCCTCTGCTTCAACTCCCTCTGGGCGCTGATGCCTAAAAATCTGATCTCCAGCCCTCTCCTCCTGAGCCCCAGACCCCTCTACTCACCACTACCAACCTGAAATTCCCACAAACATCTCACACATCACATGCCACCCGGAATTCCTGATCTTCCATGCCACTCCTTCTGCGCCTCTCCCAGCTCCCTATGTCAACCCCAGACTTCCAGTTGCTCAGGCCAAAAACCTGAGAGCTGACCTCAACTGCTCTTTCTCACCCCAGGGCAGCCTGTGATCTTTCAGCCCCAGTCCATTTCGATCCTCCACGACTCTGCTCAAACCCACGATGGCTCCCGCCTAACAAGGGTCCAGGGTCCTTCCCATCCCAGCTCTATTTTTTCTGGCCTCACCTCTCCCCTGCTCCCCTCACTCACCCTGCCCCTGCCATACCTGCCTCCCTGAAGCACCTAGAACCCAACAGGCACCCACAGCCCAGCTTCCTTAAAGTGGCTGCTCCTGTTTGAAATGCTATTCCCTTCTTCCAGACAGACACACAGCTTCCTCCCTCACCTCCACAGGCCCCCTTTTCAGGAACACTGTCTCTGCCCCATCCCTCTCCTGCTTTAGCTTGTCCCCCGGCACATATCCCCTTCTCTTGCTCAATATCCTATATAATAAAACCCTAATACGCCAATTGACCAAACAGCATAATGACTGGTCACTATGACACACACTCACCACCAGGAGGCAGACACTCAACATAGGAGCTGCCCCCTGGTGGTCACGCACTCCCACAGGGGGAGCACTGCCTAGCCAGAAGCCTGGCTCATGGCTGGCGAGCACAGCAGCGGTGGCGGGAGCTACTCCCATCTCCACTGCAGGCGGATGGTAAGCAGTAAGGGGACCTGGACTGTAAGAGCCCCAAACTGCAAGAGAGATGTCTGACTGCTGGCAGGCAGACATCCCCCGAGGGGTCCCGGACTGCAAGAGGGTGCAGGCCAGGCTGAGGGACACCCCCCTCCCCAACAGTGCATAAATTTCATGCCCTGGGCCTCTAGTATTTTATATAAGCATCCCAAGCTCTGCTCTCCCCACTAGCATATTAGCACCTGGGGCGGGGATGTTTTTCTCCTTTATTCACTAAAGTATTCCAAGTGGGCCCTGAAAAAATACTGGTCAAATGAATGAATGAAGAATAAATAATTCAATCATGAGTGATTTTTCTTCATCAGAACATGCTGATAATATTTTCATTCATTGATTCAAAACAGGATTCACAACTAAAATTAAATTAGTCGTTCTTTGAAGTTATGAAATTGAACAGCCCACTGGGGGACGTGTACTTCATGGGTATTTATACTGTATTTACTCATTCGTTTAACAAATACTTCTGAGCGAGTGATTACCCTCTGCTGGGTGCTGCCATGCTGGAGGACGGGCCGCGAAGACAGGCCAGCCTTCATTCTCGAGCTGGTGGTACAGTGCCCACTGCAAATGCTGCCAAAGCCGTCACACAGGAAATGTGCAATGACTCATGTAAGGGGAGGGGAACGGGCACTGTACGAGCGAAAAACAGAGGGCACTGGAGCTCGTGCCAGGGGGCGATCAGGGACCATTCTCGGTGGAAAAGACACTGGACCTTGGGTGGTCAACAGGTGCTCTCCAACGAGGTCTAGAGCTGGGGGACTGGAATCAGAAGAAGGACACAGCCCCACACACAGGGCCCGAGAGGAAAACAGGGGCTTGGCACACGCAGCTAAGGGAAGCAGGGGCCACTCCAAGCCAGGCCTCAGAGCCATGTGAATGGTTTAGGCCAGCGGTCAGCAAACCTTGGCTCGCGAGCCACATGCGGTTCTTTGGCCTCGTAAGTGTGGCTCTTCCACAAAATACCACGTGCAGGTGCGCAGTGCGATGGAAACTTCGTGGCCCAGGTGCAGAAGTTGGTTTTTGGCCTGGGCGAGTCTATTTTGAAGAAGTGGCATTAGAAGAAGTTTAAGTTTTAAAAATTTGGCTCTCACTCTAACTGGTTCGGCTCAATCAATGGATAGAACATTGACCTGCGGATTCAAGGGTCCCAGGTTCAGTTCTGAGCAGGGGCATGTGCCTTGGTTGCAGGCACATCCTCAGGAGGGTGTGTGCAGGAGGCAGCTGATCGATGTTTCTTTCTCATCGATGTTTCAAACTCTCTATTCCTCTCCCTTCCTCTCTTTAAGAAAATCAATAAAATATATTTTTTAAAAATAATTTGGCTCTCAAAAGAAATTTCAATCATTGTACTGTTGATACTTGGCTCTGTTGACTAATGAGTTTGCCGACCACTGGTTTAGGCCTTATCCTCGTCGCTTTGAAGGAGCAGGAAGCCACAGAAGGGTTTTAAACAAGGATACACATGATCTGTTCCACATCTTCAAAGGATTCTCTTGGTGGATAAGCCAGTCTTAAGTGCGGCAATTTACAACCTACTACAGGACTTACCAGGTCCAATGGGATTCCTCACCCCCATAATTCAGACGCACACCAGTGTGGAGATGTTAGAGCACCGCTAATTTCGAGCTACGACTGCAAAGAGCTGCTGGGAATAATCAGTCCGCTATCAGAAGCAGGATGAGGATTTATATAAAGGTAGGGTTTCTACTTCTCAAGTTCCCTATGGGTCCTCCAGGCTCCCTCGGGACCTGTGTGCGCCTCAGCTGCCCCGGGAAACATTTCATGCCACACTGGCTGTGTCGAGCCACGGGGGCATGACCAGAATACTGACCAGTGCTCAGGGAAGGGAAATGCATTTTAATAGAAGAGTGAATGATAAGGCCCAGAGAGATAGAAGGATTTTTCAGGACTCACCTCACTGAGGGCAGACCTGGCCCCTGGCTCCCCAGCCAGCACGCTCCCTTCCCGCTCATATCCTCCAAGTAAGCAAACCTTGATAAGGGCGGAAACCGCCCCGCCCCCTCCTGAAATTGGGCCTCCAGGCCAACAGATGCCAGCTGGGCCCTCTGCACCTGTGACTGATCCACCTGCATGAAGACCTGCAAGGTGGCCGGGCTCTGCCATTCCAGGACAGTGGGTGCTGCCTGCATTTCAGCTGCTCCCAATGTTCTTGGGGACAGTGCAATACCCTAAGTTCCTTACTTCAGAACGTCTCTGTGGTCAGAAGAAAGGACAATGATTGCAGAAGCATTCATCAAAATAATAGGACTCTTATTTCCCCTGAGGGAACAGCTCCAAAAAAACGGACCGTACTTCAGAGAAGCTCAAGAGGTCGGAGCCCGCGGATTATGCAGTGACAGGGACTACCAAAGGCCACTGCTGCCCCCCACAGGGCCACGGCGGCTGTGGCTTCGTAGGTCCACATCTCAGGCCATCATCCAGCCTCTCCACAGTGCATGGAAGCCGAATAAATGTCAATTTCTATTTTTGGAAAGCTTGGGTTTCAAATAAAGTTATTTGTTAATTATTCTCCAAATGCTAACGATTCTGAAGGACTGCCCAAACATCCTCTAGTAAATGTCAAATTCCATAGCAATTCTATGGTCCTGAATAGTTTTGGTTTGCTTTGTTTTTAATGACCAAGGATCGTGCCCTTCTACCTCTTTTCATTTCTATAACAAACCTGTAGACACCCAGGTTTCAGCTATATGTAGGCTTGCCCAAAATTACAAACATATAGAATGCTGTTACTTTCGAGGATACACAACAAAACCCTTCTGAATTGACTTCAAAAAATAAAGAAGCTGGTTTGGCTCAGTGGATAGAGCATCAGCCTGCGGACCAAAGGGTTCCAGGTTCGATTCTGGCCAAGGGCATATGCCTAAGGTTGTGGGCTTGGTCTCCAGTGGGAAGCGTGCAGGAGGCAGCCAATCAATGATACTCTCTCATCATTGATGTTTCTCTCTCTCTCTTCCTCTCCCTTCCTTTCTGAAATCAATACAAATATTTTTAAATAAATAAAATGACAAAAAAAAAAGAAAGAAAATTGCATTGCACTAAAGGTTCTAGTGGTGAGGATAATTTCTTAAGCATTAAAACTTCTTGTACAACAATTAAGATGTGAATAAGAAAAAACACCAAAAGAAAAAAAATCTCCCATTCTTTTAACTGAAAACCGTATCAGTTTTATAGTGTATTTCAGGAAACATCCAATTTCACCAAGACTATTATGGCTACAATTACAGACTTTGAAAAGTGAACCGGGATTTCTTTCCATGGTCTGTAAACCAACAATTACAACAAACACATCCCATCCTGGTCATCTTTCCAAAGGCTAAATTTAGGACCATTTTCAGTGCAATGCTGTGGTACTTTCACTTTTGAAAGGAGATAATCAAAGCTCAGAACGAATCAGTCATCTGAGGTCAATTGAAACTAGTCAGCGCTCATCTGCCCTGAAAATTATCTGAGTGCAAAATCAGAGAGGTGATCAACTCAAAGGGAACATCCCATTAACTTTCCCAAGTGCTTTCAGCTGGATGGAAGTGAGCCACCGTGAAAATCTCCAGCCACATTAGACGCTCCGCACTCATAAAGCAGTTTTCAGCCTGGAATTTTTAGGGCTTAGATGGATAATTGAGATTTTATCTGAAGCAAGAGTTTAAAAATAACACAATCTTTTATGATTAACCTTTTAACCAATAAACTGAAACCCAGTGTCCCCTCCGGCAATCTGGGAGGCAGTCATGTGCATTTGGGTGAGCGGGCCGAGGTGGTCTATTACAGCTGTAAGGGCCTTCATGACCTAAAACCAAACATACACGGGACAGGAGAGTGCATACTCACCATCTGGGGCACCCCAAAAATAACGACGTTTGAGTACTGCGAAAAAGTAACCTAAAAGAGAGGAAACAATTCATAGATTAATTTTTTTAAATATGTTTTTTATTGATTTTTTACAGAGCAGAAGGGAGAGGGATAGAAAGTCAGAAACATCGATGAGAGAGAGACATCGATCAGCTGCCTCTTGCACGCCCCCTACTGGGGGTGTGCCCACAGCCAAGGTACATGCCCTTGCTGGAATCAAACCTGGGACCCTTCAGTCCACAGTCCGTCGCTCTATCCACTGAGCCAAACCGGTCTCGGCCATAGATTAATTTTTAAAAGCCAAACACCCAGCTTAACTTTTGTTTCAAGATGAGTGGCAACTTTACATTTCACCAAATAACAAGTTTTCGCAGAAAACCCCCCTTTTAGATTTCACAATGGAAAAAATACCATGTACAACCTTTTGTGCATTTTAGTTCAATCCATCAGTTTTCCAAATGCTTCCCCATAAGTCATCTCATCCTCACGGCAACTCCATGAAGGGCCTGCCCCAGGGGTCGCATGTCATTGTCAGAAACGCCAGTGACTCACCAATGACCAGCTGGTGGCTGAGCCAGTGGGCCCTGGGCCATCTGTGTCCCCGGCTCCACACTCTCCCACTCTATCTACACCAAAGTAACTTTGCGAGAACTCAAGGGACCTCAGACCACCGGTTTTTTATGTTGAACCATCCTTAAAATTCCGGTCCCAATCCTCTTCTCTAAAGCACTAAGTAAAAAATGCTGTAAAGTGGTCTTTAGTTGAAAAGCTAGGGGGAAAAGTGCTTTGCCAGTCAAAATTCTTATTGCCCTATAAAAGTCGTATTTACTCTACCGAGAGATCATTTATGTATATATGGCATAAAAGATGCAAGCAAAAACTCAAGTAAATTTTTATAGGCTACTGATGACACCATTACAAAGGAAAATTCTTATTCAAGAAAGAGCATTTTATGGAGCATTCCTAAAGCAAAATTACAGAGCAATGTTTTTAGAGTACAGATAAACTTGGAAGCATCTTATACTTTATGAAGACCAGGACGATCCATTACAGCACGGTGGGTAGATTCTTTCTTTTCTTTGCACCTCTCTCTACACATACACACACATCACACACACACATACATACCACACACACACACACCGCACACACACACACCGCGCGCACACACACACACACATACACACACACACACACAGACACAAAAGTCTAACATTTACCAAGAATAGCATTAATAAGTGAATGCCTATGTTATAATTTATAAGATTTCCAAATGAGATTTTAAAAATCTCATTCTATAATGAATAGACAAAAGGACTTTTTAATTGAGCAAATTCTTGGAATTCACATTATCTATCATGGCATAAGTCGTAAGCTTATACTCTAAAGTAGTCAATTTGCAAATGTATCCATTTAAAAGGGGTTCGTATTTCATTATGCTAAAACAGTGGTAGGCAAACTGAGCCTGGTGAGACACATGCGGCTCTTTGGCCCCTTGAGTGTGGCTCTTCCACAAAATACCACGGCCCGGGCGAGTCTATTTGGAAGAAGTGGCGTTAGAAGAAGTTTGAGTTTAAGAAATTTGGCTCTCAAAAGAAATTTCACTCATTTGGCTCTGTTGACTAATGAGTTTGCCGACCAGTGTGCTAAAATACACACCTGTATTGTAATTATTTTTCTTTTTATGCATTTTTCAGTTTGAAATACTAATTACGAATTAGAAAGGTTAAGTTTGAGTTTCCTAGGACTGGTCTCTGCCTTACATACCTTCCACAAATCTGAAATATAAAATTTGGCCAAGTGCTGTACCCCTTCTCGCCATGCGCGGTATCTGGAGTACCAAACTAGCCACGGGTTTAATTCATAGCCAACAGCTGTGAATCCTTCCTTTGCTGCTGCTATCACCTGCAGAAAGAGGCCGGTATTTATTTAAGATGAAAAGGAAAACATCCAGGAGACATGGACATTAGCGAAGTGAAGACCTGAGGGAATGGGTAGGGGCTGGGCAGAGGGGAATAGTAAAGGGGGTGGGAAATGGGAGACAGCTGTAATACTATCAACAATAAAAATACATACATTATAAAAATAAATAAAAAAAGAAAAACAAGTTACCTTGGAAAATGATACGAATATTTCCTATTTATGGTCTATAATCGTAAAAGACCAATCAAAAGGCACCTCCTTTGTTCAAGACACCATTTAAAGACAGACCATTTTCTGAAAAACCATAAAGATACTATTCCCATATGTAAAGCATTCAAATCTGGATTTTAAAATGTCCTTCTGAGCCGAAACCAGTTTTGCTCAGTGGATGGAGCTTCAGCCTGCAGACTTAAAGGTCCCAGGTCCAATTCCAGTCAAGGGCATGTACCTTGGTTGCGGGCACATCTCCAGTAGGGGGAGGAGGGGGGTGCAGGAGGCAGCTGATCAATGTTTCTAACTTTCTATCCCTCTCCTTTTCTCTCTGTAAAAAAAAAAAAAAAAAAAAATCAATAAAATTTATTTTTTTTAAATGTCCTCCTGATTAACATCTACATCTCATTTCTTAAAGACACAAGGCACTTTCTAACCTCTTCCTGATTATTCCACGTCACCACGATGAAACTGCAGAGCCTCTGTGGCCAGGGGATAGTGAAAGCATCGTGCCTGCTTGACTCCACACTAAATGTTTCCAGAATGCCAGCCTTGAATACTACTACCTCACTTTCAGCTCGTCATTGATAGAGGCCTAAATCCTTAGGTGCTGCCTTGTCCATGGAGGAACTTGATTTGGGACACCCGATTGCCAATCAGTGGCCTTGAGTAAGTTAAACAGCTTCCCATGGGGGCAAGGAGGCAGAGATTGAGGTCACTAAAAGGCTGATCTTTCCCTTTCAAAAAGTGGGGGTTATTTTAACTCTATGTTACCCCCTAAGAATTACACATGTGTAAGTATAGGTAAGTGTAGAAGCAAACATTTGTGGTGCAAAATGCAAAACAGTGAAATTCCATGTTTCTTCTAATTATGCCACCTCTATTGGCCCATTTCTTAATAGGCGATTTCATAATTACCAATTATTGGTTCTTTTTTTACTTGGCATATCTACAGAGAGCTTTCTTCTTTGAAAAAAAAAAAAATGAACTTGAGAAAACTACATTCCAAATTCATGCTGGAGGGTTTGATAGCTCAGCCAAACAAACACAAATGAAACGACCACTTTATCAAACTGTCAGGTTTAGCAAGTTTTGCATAAACCTCGTAAGAAATGTGAAAGAGAAATATTAACAATTCTGACGTCAAACCTTAAAACGTCTTAGCATAACTCACAATCCGACCGTCGCCACTGCCAATGTCCACCAGAGGTCCTCTTCTGCTTTGCAACATTCGCACAACATTTTCAATCTGCTTTGTAGTTGCGGGTACAAAAGGCAAGCAAATTTTTCGGAGGGCTGGTGTTATAAATGGAGTGGCCACAGCATACACTGCCACCAGTGTCCCACCGACAATCCCAGTGATTAAGAAGCCCCAGCTGTTCTTCTTCAAACCTCTGGCTTCAAGACCTTCTTCTTTAAGTGTTTCCTGGGGTTTACCTAGATTGAGAGCAAGCCGTGATGACAGTTAGCTACTATTATTATTCTCAACACCATCATGGGAGGGGGTGGGGGAGGACATCAGTAATTTTTAACAACTTTCTTGAGATGCAGTTCATATAGCATATAATTGACTGTATACAATTCAGAGGTTTTCAGTGCATTCATAGACACATCACAGTCAATTTTAGAACATTTTCAATACCTCAAGAAACCCCTTAACCTTTCATCACCAACCTTCTATTCCCCCCCTCACTCCCTAACCCTAAGAAACAACTAACCTACTTTCTGTCTCTAGAACTCCTATTCTGGACTTTCATAGGAGTGAAATCATATAGTATGTGGTCTTTTGTGATGGGCCTTTCACTCATGTTTTTAAGATTTATCGAGGTTGTACCGTGTTTCAGCCCTTTATTCCTTTTTACAGACAAACTAGAGGCCCAGTGCACGGATTTATGCACCAGTGGGGTTCCACAGCCTGGCCTGTGCCCTCTCGCAATCTGGGACCCCTCGGAGGATGTCGGACTGCTGGTTTCGGCCCAGTCCCCCACAGGCCAGGCCAAGGGACCCCACCAGTACACGAATCCGTGCACTGGGCCTCTAGTATGTATATAAGATCTTTGGTTAATCTCTTCCCATCCTCCCCCACCCCCTTTTCCTCTGAGATTCATCAATCTGTTCCATGTTCCCATGCCTATGCACTGAGTGTCGGCCCCCTGGTGATCAGTGCATGTCATAGCTACCATCGAAAGGTCAGCCTAAGGTTGCTTAGGCTTTTATATATATAGGCTAGGGGCCCGGTGCACAAAGATTCATGCACGGGGGGTGGTCCCTCAGCCCAACCTGCCCCCTCACACATACTGGGAGCCCTCAGGGGATGTCCTACTGACCTCCCACCCCTGGCCAAAACTTTAGGCCTTGGGCACTCAGCCATTGCCCTGCAATGGGGCTGATGGCTGGCTCTACCCCAGCCGCCTCGGCCCCGCCCACCCGGCCCTGGCCTTAGCCCCAGCCCCTTCAAATCGGGGTCAGAGCTGCCCTCGGTATCCCCCCGGAGAGGATCGCACTGGGCCCACTGTTTCCTCGGCGGTGCGGGGAGGGTCCTTCCCTCCCCTCCACCCGGTGACGCCAACAAAAGGCAGCAGTTGGATGCGGAGAAGGGCCGGGCGGGAAGAGCTGGGATCCTGTGACCAGCATTTACCGGCCGGATTGTTCTCACACAATCGCTCAGGCTCTCTGGTGACGGCCGGACCTGGGAGGGGGATGCGTGTGTCTGCCAGGTACCGCTCTGACATCGAGCGCCGAGAACCGGTGAGCTGCAGGCTGGAGGCCAGGCCAAACGCCTCCTCCCTCTTTCAGGCTCTTCGGGAAAATGCCACCCTCCGACTGCAAGGCACAATACTGGGCCAAGCAGGCACCACCACAGGCAGGGCCTACCCCCACCCGCCCTGCCTCTTCCCTTTTCCTAAAATCCTGCCCCAGGGGAGGAAAAAGGCAGCCACCGCCCCCACTGGCCCCAGCCACCCCCTCAACACTCGAGTGAATTAAATGCAAAGACACAAAGACATGTATTTCATTTCAGCTGGGGTTTCCCCAAGCTCTCCCACCGCCGGGAGGCACGAGGGGTGGGGCCGAGCGGTGCAAGGGGCAGCCTCCCGTGCCCTGCGGCCCCGCCCTTTGCACCACTCGGCCCCCACCCCTCGCTCCTGATTGGCTGGTAGCATACCGAAGGTACAGTCAATTTGCGTGTTTCTCTTTTATTAGATAGGACTAGAGGCTCGTGTATGAAATTCATGCACCGGTGGGGTCCTTAGGCCTGACTGGCAATCGGGGCCAATCAGGTTCCCCACCTCCCCACCTCCTCCTTCCCTCACCACCCACATCTGCCACCACCTATCCCCAGTTCCTTATCCAAGCCCAAGGCCTGGCCTCGACTGTGTGATCGGGACCTGCTGGCCAGGGGGAGGGAGGAGGGAACGGAAGGTTGGCCAGCAGGCCCCAATCATGTGATCAGGGCCTGCCGGCCGGGGAAGGGGCCAACCACTACCACAGCAGGCGGGTGGCAGGCTGATCAGGGCCTGCTGGCCAGGAGGAAGGACAGGGGGAGGTATCCAGGAGGTTGGCTGCTGGCCCCAAGGAGGGAGCCAGCCCTTGGCTCCCCTGGGGAAAGGGCTGCATCCACCACCACTCACCCCAGTTCCCTGTCCCAGCCTGGGGTACAGCCATGATCAGGTGATTGGGTACTGCTGGCCAGAGGGCAGGGGGGACTAGGAGGTTGGCTGGCAGGCCCCATTGGCGATCAGGGTCTGCAGGCTGGGGGCAGCTTCTGCATTGAGTGTCTGCCCCCTAGTGGCCAGTGCACATCATAGCGACCAGTCATTCTGGTCGTTCCATTGTAACAGTCGTTGACGCTTTTATATCCTATACTAGAGTCCCAGTGCACGAAATTTGTGCACGGAGTGAAGGGTGTCCCTCAGCCCAGCCTGCACCCTCTCCAATCTGGGACCCCTCAAGGGATGACCAAATGCCTGTTTAGACCTGATCCAGGTGGGATCCAGCCTAAACAGGCAGTCAGACATCCCTCTCACAATCCAGGACTGCTGGCTCCCAACTGCTAGCCTGCCTGCCTTCCTGATTGCCCCTAACCACTTCTGCCTGCCAGCCTTATCACCCCCTAACCACTCCCCTGCCAGCCTGACTGATGTCTAATTGCTCCCCTGCCACCCTGATTAATGCCTAATTGCTCCCCTGCCAGCCTGTTTGCCCCCAACTTCCCTCCTCTGCTGGCCTGGTCACCCCTAACTGCCTTCACCTGCAGGCTTGATCACCCCAAACTGCCCTCCCTTGCAGGCCAGGTTCCTCCCAACTGCCTTCCCCTGCTGGCCATCTTGTGGTGGCCATCTTGTGTCCACATGGGGTCAGGATCTTTGACCACATGGGGCAGCCATCTTGTGTGTTGGAGTGATGGTCAAACTGCATATTACTCTTTTATTAGATAGGATAATAAAAGGCTAATATGCAAATCAACTAAGCAGCAGAATGACTGGTTGCTATGACGCACACGGACCATTACGGGGCAGATGCTCAATGCATGAACTGCTCCCTGGTGGTCAGTGAACTCCCACCGGGGGACCACCACTCAGCCAGAAGCTGGGTTCACACCTGGCGAGCTCCATGGCTAAGGATGTCTGACCAATGGCTTAAGCCTATGCCCTGCTCTGGGGAACGGACTAAACCATCAGTCAGACATCCCCCCAAGGACTTCCAGACTGTGAGAAGGCTCAACCTGGGCTGAGGGACCGCCCCCCCTCCCAGCCCCCAAGGGCATGAATTTCATGCATTGGGCCTCTAGTATATATATAAAATATTCCATTGTATGTATATACATTTTGTTTATCCATTTGCGCATTAATGGACAGTTCTCTGCCACATAAGCCAGTAGACAATTAGATAACACAAGTTCTAATTCACTTTCCCCTTCAATTTAACTAGCAAACAATATAAAGAGCTCCTGTCTTCAGGGCCTCCCATCTAACCTGTGTGCATGGTAGGGTCCAACTGAGGCAATACACAGGCAGGTTGTGAGACGTGCTATAAGGTGTAGAAAACGCTGTGGGAATACAGGGGAAGGTGGAGGAAAGACTGATTCCTATGATGGAACCAGAAGATGTTGACAGACAGAATTTGAGCTGTGCATGAGGCTGATGGAAAAAGGATTATTAGCAAAAGAAGGAAGCCTTGGAAGTAAGGCACATCAGGGGGAAGCCATTGGCTGAGCAGTAGTAGATAGCATGGGAAGGTAAATGTGAGACTTCGACGTCAGGCTAAATATATATTTTATTCTTGTCCCCTGGGATGGAAGTTTTTTAGCCAAGTCACTACGCTATCCATGTTTTTAAGAAGGGCAACACCAGCAGCAGTGTATCTCTTGACGAAATCACTACATTTCCTGTCACAAGTTTTTACACCTACAAGTCTATTAACCAAAACTTGTATGAGTTTTTGAAGTTACTATGTAAATCTAATATAAAGCTACACTGTTACCTCTACTCAATAAAAAATATATATATATTTTTACTTTTATCTGTGAAAAACAGACCCTGAAGATTCAAAACAAAATCAAGATTGTCTCTTCAAATTTCTGGTCCTTTCAATGGAACATGTTTAGTCATAAGACTGTTTATTATGATATAAATGACAAAGACTTCTACATTCCACCACTCCATCAAGTAAGAGCTATGGTGGCCACTGGCTGTTTTTGTTGAGCACTTGGAGGGAACCAGTCCTTGAAAGTAAAGAACTCGCCCGCCAGCATGGCTCAGTGGTTGAACACTGACCTGGGCAGGTCACGATTCACGGTCAGGGAACCTGCCCAGCTGCAAACTCAATCCCCAGTGTGGAGAGTGCAAGGGGCAGCCAATCAATGATTCTCTCTCATCGCTCATGTTTCTCTCTGTCTCTCTCTCCCAATCTAAAATCAATTCAAAACAAATTTTTTTAATGGCAATCTCCAGGTGAGCAGAAGAGATAAACATTTTTTTTTAAAAAAAGAAGAAAGTAAAGATCTCAAAGAGATGAGCTTTGGTTGTCCCCACAGTTGCCTAGTTACTGATTTCTGATAATGGGTGAAAAAAAATTCCAGGGAGAGATCTGGGTCACTTAAAGGTAGAGGTAGTGACTTGCATGCACAAAAAAAAAAAAAGTAGATAGGATTCTCATCCAAATTCAAGCAAAAGGGAAAGGGCCAGAAAAAAAAAAGAACAAGCCTGTTTGGAATTGTGACCTGCCACATGTGTTTAAAATGGAGTTTGTATATTAATATCACAGTATTTGAGGCCTGTTGTGTACTTATATTCACATACCAGTTGAAAAACTATAGCATATACATCATGTCCCTTTAACATATTTTTTGATCCTTAAGAAGTCTTTCCGCCGAAACCAGTTTGGCTCAGTGTATAGAGCATCAGCCTGCAGACTGAAAGGTCCTGGGTTCAATTCTCGTCAAGGGCATGTACCTTGGCTGCGGGCAAATCCCAGTGAGGGGTGTGCAGGAGGCAGCTGATTGGTGTTTCTCTCTCATCGATGTTTCTGACTTTCCCTCTTCCTTCCTCTCTGTAAAAAATGAATAAAATATATATATATTTTAAAAGAAGTCTTTCTTATATAGGCTTAATGTCATTTGTATTCTTTGGTTAAACAGCACCTAAATGATACTAGGAAAAACCCTTTTCCCCCAATGGTTTAATAGTATGCAGAGCCCTAATTGGTTTGGTTCAGTGGATAGAGCATTGGCCTGCAGAATGAAAGGTCCCAGGTTCAATTCCAGTCAAGAGCATGTACCTTGGCTGCAGGCACATCCCCAGTAGGGGGTATGCAAGAGGTAGCTGATCGATGTTTCATTGATGTTTCTAACTCTCTATCCCTCTCCCTTCCTCTCTGTAAAAAATCAATAAAATATATTTTAAAAATAGCATGCAGAATTTGCAGAATTCACTATTGTGAATAAGAAAATGTTGTCTTGACCAAGTTAAAGTGAACTGAGACCTAACTCCAAAATGTAAAATGCCCTGGGATTATCACTGTCCTGAGAATAAGTGAGCCATGCATTAGAAGGTAAAATGACCACCAGCCCTCCAGGGACAAAGCCAGTTCTCCACTTTCAGGCTAGAGTTAATCATGTATAGTATAACTCACTTTCTCATTCATTTCAGCATTTGAGTATCTGATAAAGACTAGGACTAATACAACAGGGGTAAGTCCGTGTTCTTTGGCAGGTGGGGTGCAGAGAGGGTGGAACCCTGTAACAAATAGTCCATAAAAATATTTCGTCATGATCAGTGCTCTAAAGAAAAAGCGAGGTAAGGGATGTAGGACCGGGTACCACTTAGGGGTACCAGGAGAGAGCTTTAAGGGAACCCTTAGCACAAGGCTGTGCAATTCTGCTGACTAGCCAGTTGTGTAAAGTAAAGTTACTGGACCATTTTCACCAAACGGGCAAACACTTAAACTGAGCTTGCAAAGATCCAGGATTCTCCCAGAATCCGTGTAGCAGTTGTGTAAGGTAGGTATTACAATGTTATTGCCATTTTTGCAGACAAGGAAACTGGGGCACAGAGAGATTAAAATCACTGCCCGAAAAACACAGCCAGTAAAATGGCAGGGGTGCAATTCCCACCCAGTGTGCCCCAGCACCGCTGTCACATTAAGATCGGTGCCAAGCACTACGTGATTTATTCGCCCTAAAGCGCTGAGGACGGTTCCTGGCACCTGGATACCAGCAAAGGCACCCGCAGCCCCGACCCGATACCGGGCTCGCGGGCAAGCCCCGAAGAAAGGAGGGACACGGAGGGCCTGATTGAAAACCGTGAACCCAACAACAGCGGCTCCACTCCCGTGGTGCTGGGTGGAGGAGACCTCGGCCGACCATCGGGAGCCCCACGGCGCGCCTGCACCTGGGCCAGCACCCATGCAGCCCGCCAAACCCCGTCAACCTCACCTCCTCCTCCTTCCATCGCGAGATTTCCGGCAGTGAAACAGAAAACCCGGAAGTGGGTTATACCATCTTGAAGTTGGGGTAGGAAGGAGGGAGGAAAAAATATGCTCTAAGTAAATGAGTTCCTCGTTGAGATCCACCACCAGAAATTCTCAATTGTATAACTTCCCAAAATTACTAAATTCTGTCTACTCTCGACTTGTGGGTTCCCAAGTTCCCGTCTGTGACCTCGAACCCTCCCCGCACAGCTTCCCTGATGATAGACATTTCCGAAGGCCGCCGATTCCAGAAAGTACTGTCTGGCATGAAACTAGTCTCGAGCGAAAAGTAAGTCTCACGCAGGCTGCTCTGCGCATGCGCGAGCTGTTGAGCCCCTCCCACCGGCGGAAGGTGCGTTCTGGGTTCCGGAGTGGTCTCCGCCGGTTGTGGGGAAGTAACCCAGCTGCTGCACCATGGCGTCCTTCGGGACTCTCGCCTTCGATGAATATGGGCGCCCTTTCCTCATCATCAAGGATCAGGACCGCAAGACGCGTCTTATGGGACTGGAGGCTCTCAAGGTAACGGGACCGGGGCACAGGGACGCTGGGATGAAGGAAGTGGCCGAACCCTGATGTCTGCGCCTGCGCAAGCAGAGGAGCGGTTCTGCCATGTGCTTTAGGGAAGGCCGAGGGGATCCCTGTTGTGTGCAGCCCCGCACCCCGCTCCTACAATTTGAGGGAGGCCGTGTGGGTCTTAGGGGTTTGGGGGATCCGCAAGCGCCTTTCCGAGCTGGGTGGGGCGGTCCTAAATCCCGGGCGGTGTGCCCGCCACTCGCTCGTCCCTTCAGCCCAGCGGCCTTATGGTCCAGTGTTTTGTCTTTTCGTCAGCAAAATGCAGAGAAAGTGTTCTCAGGTCATCGGGACGTATTCTCAGGCCCCGCTGCTTAATTTGCAGCCAGTGCACCTGCAACAGCCCTGAAGGCGTAGTCCTTTACAGAGTGTTTCCATTTCTTTTCTGGTATGTTTACGCATGGCGGTTTTCTGCATGCAGTGTCGTAAAAAATTTAAACGTAGACCCTTAAGGAAGAAAATGCTACCTTCGTAGTTGGAAATGGACCCCAGGAGCCAAAACACAAGGCGGTGGGTGACCAGTCTCACCGGTTCCCGGAGGGGGATGCACATGAAAGTTGCAGGGTTTGATGGAGGTGGCTTTCGACCAGGGATGGAGTCATGTTTTAAATGGGATTGAGCCAGCATTTTGGGAAAGGGAAGCAAGGCAAAGCAAAGACCTGGGCAGGAGATGGCATGGTGATGTAGGGAGAACGCACAATCGGCTTTATAAAGTTACACTATGGGGGCCCTTGAATGCCCCACTCTCATCCCGCGGGGAGGAAGGGATTTTGAGCAGAGTCACAGCTTAATGTGCCTTGGGAAGTCGAGTTTGGGCTAGGCTGAAGGGAGTGAGGAAGACCAGGGGAGTCACATACACCATCGCAGGAGTCCAGGTGAGAAACGGGTCCCCTGAGCACAGCCGCTGAAAGTACAGAGAAAGAGGGAGCTTTGAGAGGGCACCAGCTTTAGAGTGTCTTTGATAAAGAGGGGTAATCCACGTGTAGACGTCAGTGTGTGTAATAGACCTTGCCACCAGTTCTGAGGTGTCCCTGTTTAATAATGTGGTGGAGTTTTACTTAATTAAGAAACAGTACAGTTCTTCCTCAGGCTGTTTGGTTGACTTAGGACAAGTTTCACGACCTCTCTGAACCTCTTCTCAGTGGGGTAATGCACCTCTGCCCAGCAGAGAATGAGAATTAAATGGGATAACCTAAGGAGTGAGCACAGTGTTTGATCATCTGCCGCTGTGTTAACTAAGCTCATTATTTCATGTCATCCTCACATTCTGAGAAAGGTATTATTTTATAGAATTGGAAATAGCAGTTAATTGGCCCAGAGCAGTTAAGTAATTGCTGCAGGTCACAGAGCTAGGGAAGAACAGGCCATGGTTATAGCCCAGCCCATTCCTATCTAACTCCTAAACCAGGGGTCTAGATTTGGGTTCTCAACTTTGGCATTGTAACATTTGGGACCATATTGTGTGTTGTGGTGGGAGCTGTCCTAAGCGGGATGTTTACCATCATCCCCGGCCGTCCTCTCTCTACCTACTGCTAGTAATAGCCTCCTCCCCACTTTTTAAAATATATTTTTATTTCAGAGAGGAAGGAAGAGGGAGAAATAGAAATATCGATGATGAGAGAGAATCATTGATCATCTGCCTCTTGCATACCCCCCCACCAGCGATTAAGCCTGCAACCCAGGCGTGTGCCCTGACCAGCAATTGAACTGTGACCTCCTGGTTCATAGGTCAGTGCTCAACCACTGAGCCACACCAGCCAGGCCCCTTCTCCAGTTTTGACAATCAATAATGTCTTCAGGGATGGCCAGGTGTCTCCAGGGGAATGAAAACTATCCTCTGCTTTAGGGACTACCTCCCTACAATTAGTATATTTTTAAATTCTTTGGTCCCTTGAGTGTGGCTCTTTCACAAAATACCACGGCCTGGGCGAGTCTATTTTGAAGAAGTGGTGTTAGAAGAAGTTTAAGTTTTAGAAATTTGGCTCTCAAAAGAAATTTCAATCTTTGTACTGTTGATATTTGGCTCTGTTGACTAATGAGTTTCCTGACCACTGATATAGACACTAGAAGCCCAGTGCATGAAATTCATGCATGGGTAGGGCCCTAGCTGGTGCCTCCCTTGACACCTGCCTTGGCCTGGCCTCACCTGCTCCATCATCACATCATGGTCCCACTCCCATTGGGGCTGGCAGTGCCTCCATTGTCGCCCACTGCCAGTGCTGCCCCCAGTGGTCAGCACATGTCTAACTCCAGTCCTTCTGATCTCCACAGTAGGGACAATTTGCATATTAGCCTTTTATTATATAGGATAAGTCAAAGTATATTTTTAAGAATTACATTTTCACAAATCTAATGACCTCTGTGTTATCTGCCAGATGGGGTAACCAGGGAAGGAGGGCCTCACAGAACATTGGAGGCATTTGAACTGCTTTAAAAATTGGTCAAGGTTTTGGTGTCTGGTGAGAACGCCATAGTCCAGGGGTCATGGGACATGTTTGGGAAACAGGCATAGACAATCCTCACTGGAAGGAAACTAGGCGTCAGATTTGGTAGTGGGGAGGCTCTGAAAAGCTGAAGCTTTTAGACCTGCATGTTTGGGAAGAGGGCATTTAGGTATAGGGACTGATAAGCGACAGAGAAATGGATGGCTTCGGTGGATGTAGGATGAATCTGAAGGAGAGGAAGTGAGATACGTGACCCTGGATGTCTGTAGGGTGCTGTGGATCTGGGTTAGGCTGTGACAGCAAGAATAGAAAGGAAACCAGACATGGAGGGAAAGTGGACCTAATTATGTGTGGAAATAGGAACAAGTAATTTTAAGCAGGTGACAGCAAGGATGCCTCTTTGTCTAGGTTGTATGTTGGCTAGACCATTTGAGAGAAGCGTGTTTCTGCAGTAAACCGTCATGTGACTGTTCAAGGTGCTGTATGTCTGGGCCTGGACTCTCACATGAAGTTAGCATTGCAAAGTGTTCTTTTGATCAGTCATTAGCTGTATGCTTTGAACTATTAAAATTATATGTAACTTGAATATTTGCTTTTTTTCTGTTTCATTTAGTCTCATATAATGGCAGCAAAGGCTGTAGCAAATACAATGAGAACATCACTTGGACCAAATGGTAAGAGACTAACATTCTGAGTTTTAACAAAAGTTTTAAATCAGAAACTAAACAATAAAACTACTTGATAAGAGGGGAATGGAGGGGGCCATCCTACTCCCCTAATACAGCCAAACTTTTGGTGTATTTTGTACTTGAAACATGGTGATAGTCATAATGTATGTACAATTTTAGGTCAGATTTTTTTTTTATTTCAACATAACATTATTTTATTACCCTTTTCCAAATCATGTGTATGTGTTACATGCACTTGAGTCAGCTCTGACCCCTGGCAACCCTATGAGAGTCATGTACACAGTGTCCTGTCCTCACCTGTCCTGCTCGGCTCCTGTAGACTCATGCCTTTTATGGAGTCTGTCCACCTCATATTCAGGCTTCCTTTTTTCCTGCTGCCTTCTATTTTGCCCAACCTTATCTTTTCCAAAGAAATCTGCTTTTTGATGACATGCTCATCTTAGGACAGCTGCAGCTCTGCCATTGTTTCCTTCACGTGGTCTATTTCAGGCTAAATTTGCCAAGATAAGCAACATCTTTAACGATTTCATCAATAATTGTGTGCTTTGAACTATTAAAATAATATGTAACTTGAATATTTGCTTTTTTTTCTGTTTAATATATAATGGCAGCAAAAGATGACAGCTTTGATTTGTAATCCTGCAGAACCCTAGTGTCTTCATTGTCTGTGTTAAAAGTTGTATGATTCTTTTGTGGTCATGATTTTTGTCTTCTGGATGTTCAGATGCAGCCTTGCTTTGACACTTTCTTTCCCTTTCATCAGAAGTAATTTCAAATCATTGCTGCTTTCTGCCAGTATGATGGTGTCATCTGCATATTTAAGTTAATATTTCTTTCACCAATTTTCAGTCCTCCTCCCTCTAAAGCTAGCTCAGTTACTCAGTTCTGCCTATAGATTAAACATATAGGGAGAAGAAATGCACCCTTCTCTGACACCTTTGCCCACAGGAAACCATCTGTGTGTCCACATTCTGTCCTGACAGCAGCGTCCTGATCATAATACCAGATAGTCGAGTGCTGAGGTACACTCTCTTTCATAGCGCCCATGGCTTTTCGTGAGCCACATAATCAGGGCTTTACTTAGTGTAGAGCATAGAGTAACCTGAAATTTTTGGAGCCGCCAGTATTCAGCGCATGCTCACAATTGGATCTCAAAGTGCCTGTTTTCTGAATCCAGCTGGACATAAAGCTTTTCTGGCTCCATAGAGGGTAGAAGCCTTTGCTCCAGCATCCTGAGGGTGACTTCGCTTGTGTGGGAAACAGAGCAGCAGTCCTGTAGTTACTGTGCTCTTTGGCAACTCCTTTCTTGAAGACTAGGATGTTATATTGAATGCTTCTAGTTGGTAGACTATTGTTATAGGATCAATGGGGAAAATATCCTCTGGTGAAGATTTTTTAAAAAAAGAATGAAGGGGGGAATGCTGGAGTGGGCTGTTGGCTTCTGTGTGGGGTCCTACAGGATTACAAATCAAAGCTGTCATCTTTTGATAACTTGATACTACTACATTTAGTGATGCTTCATAATTTTCCTGTCTAATTTTTCTGATTTTAGCCATTTTACATTGCTTGCAATGCTTTATTTTGTATTGGCCGATCTAAAATGTCTTTATGTATATTGAATATTTATGATAAATTCCTAGATAGGTCCTGAGTCAAGACTTGTTCTTTTTAGGCTGCATTTCCTCCTCCCCCAAAGCCATTCTAAACATGCCTGTCTTTTTAGGGCTGGATAAAATGATGGTGGATAAAGATGGTGATGTGACTGTAACTAATGATGGTGCCACCATTTTGAGCATGATGGATGTTGATCACCAGATTGCTAAGTTGATGGTTGAACTGGCCAAATCACAGGATGATGAAATTGGAGACGGAACCACAGGAGTGGTTGGTAAGAAGGGGCAAAATATCTTTTCTCATGTAAGAGGTGTTATTTAAAATCACATGGCTAACATGTCTACTCAGAATGTTTACTTTGAATCAAATTATGAGGAGATGAACAAATTCAAGTTGAAGGACACCCTACAAAACAAGTGTCCCAGACCTTCCAGAACTAATCAGTATCATGAAAGGACAAGAGGGGGGCGGTTGTTAGATTAAAGGAGTTAAAGAGAAATGGCAACCGACTATAATGCATAAAACTTGATCAGATGCCAGGTTTTATTTAAGCCGTGAGGGATATTGGAACATTTGAGGGAATTTGATTGTGGATTATGTGTCACCACATAGTATTTTTTTTTCCCCAGTGTTAAGTTTCCCGAGTGGCAGGTACATTGCATTGATGTAGAAAATCCCCGGTTCTCAGTTGGGTGTTTAAATACTTAGGGGTGACGTGCCATGATTTCAACAGTTCTCAGAGTTGAACAGGAAAAGAGTGCATATACAGAGAAAACAAATGTGTGTCACAAAATGTTATTAATAGGTAGTGTTCATTTTACTGTTCTCCCATTTTCTTCTGAAGTTCTGAAATGTTAAAAACCTGGGGAAGATTAAAGAGCTATTTTTAATATTAGCTTTTCTGCAGATAGAATTTTAATTCACTTATTCAGAAATCTTAATTGGGTATCAGACACTGTTCTACATGTACTTAAGAGTGCATGAATTTCACAGAATAGAAATCCCCGGTCCAGGAAACATAAGAGTTTTCACTTTATAAAACGTTTTCACATTATTTTCTCTAGTTACGTTCTTTACATCATTGACAGTTGAACATCCATCTATGAGACCTGTTAGACCTTCGCTAGAACTGAAACAGGAAGCTCTCTTTTTAAACATGGATTAGATAGCCTCAGCCTCTAAGATACTTCCAGCTGAATTCTAGAACTCTCAGAGTTCCTGGGCAAAGTTTTAATGCTTCCTGAGCCAGTTGTGCATTATCTTGTCTGCAGTCCTGGCTGGTGCCTTGTTGGAAGAGGCCGAGCAGTTGCTGGACCGTGGCATTCACCCCATCAGGATCGCTGATGGCTATGAGCAGGCCGCCCGCATTGCTATCGAGTACCTGGACGAGATCAGCGACAGCGTCCTTGTTGACATGAAGTACACAGAACCCCTGATTCAGACTGCGAAAACCACGCTGGGCTCCAAAGTGTACGTTCTCGATGTTACGGGTGGCAACGTTTGCTTGTGCCTAAAGGCAACAGGAAAGCACCTTGGTGGCTTCATATTGATTTGATGATTTTTTTTTTTCTGTTTCTATTGTTATTTTGGTTTTGATTTGTTTTTAATATAGTTGTAGACATATTCAGCATAAAACAAAATACAATTTCATGGTTATCTTTTTAAATGATGTAAGACTTCAGATACCATCTCAATTACTAGATTTCCCTTGTGGTTTTTCCAGAATTAAAAGTAAATTTATTGATCTGTCTATTAAAATGTTTCAAAGCTTTCAAAAAAGTTAACACCCCCACCTATAACCAGTATTGTAGGGGGATTCTGCAAGGTGGACTCTAGCCCAAGCATGTCAAACTCAAAGGCTACCACTGGCCAAATAAGCAAGGTTTATGTTTATATGAACCACACACAAAAACAAGCTTCAATTTTCATAGAAAGATAGGTTTATTTTGATAGAGACATGCAGAATACAAAGGGCTGAAATAAGTGAGTAATCCTTAATATGATAGAACATTTTATTTTTTTTTAATATATTTTATTGATTTTTTACAGAGAGGAAGGGAGAGGGATAGAAAGTCAGAAACATCGATGAGAGATACACCGATCAGCTGCCTCCTGCACACCCCCTACTGGGAATGTGCCTGCAGCCAAGGTACATGCCCTTGACCAGAATCGAACCTGGGGCCTTCGAGTCCGCAGTCCGATCCTCTATCTACTGAGCCAAACTGGTTTCGGCATGATACAGCATTTTAATAAAAATTAATATTTTTTCTTGAACATTAACTTACCAGAAAATTAGTAACTGCACAAATTAATACGCGTAACACAAGCCTATTTTTCTTATTCTCTGCAAACAAAATACTTCGTGTTGCACACACCAAACAAGTCAATATAAGACTAATGACCTGGCAGTCGCTGCTAAAATATTCGCTGCTGGTGTTAGTGAAGAGAAATGGTGCACCTGCACATAAGGCGAGTAAGGGAAATGAATGCAACACCATTTTCTCACACGCTGTTATACTGACTGGGCCGCAAAAATGCCCGTTGCGGGCCTCAAGTTTGACATACTTGCCCTAACCGGTTTGGCTCACTGGATGGAGCATCAGCCTGCAGACAAGGGACCAGGTTTGATTCCAGTCAAGAGTGTATGCCCGGATTGTGGGCTTGATCCTCAGTGGGAGGCATGAAGGAGGCAACTGATAAATGATTCTCATTGATGTTTCTATCTCTCCCTCTCCCTTTCTCTGAAATAACTAAAAATATACAGTTTTGTCTTTAAAAAGAAAGAAAGAAAATTCTGCAAGGTAGGATACCACAGTAATTCACTTCCCAATGAGTTGTTACACCTCATTCAGATAGGATTGGCTTTTTCTGGGTGACTTCTTTTCTTTCTGATTCTGTTTTAGACGTATAAAATATTAATAGTATACTTAAAAAGTAACAGAGTTTTAGGAAAATCTTTGTTCTTTTCATACTTCAGTAGTCTCTTGTGTGTACATTCATGTAGAAGGAAATACTAAATTTTAGAGTTTGTGAAAATAAAGATTTAATTTTTTTTTCATTCAAGTTTCCGGTTCCCTTTGGCTCCGAGGTTAAGAATCCCTGTCCCAGACTGTTGACAGTACGAGTTCTGACTGCATTCCTTTCTGAAACTCTAAGCATCGTTTTATAAAACATTTGAGTTGCAATGTATTATCTTGTATTTGAGTTGCCTTGTGACGTTATGTAGTCTACTTTGGTTTCAGTGACTGTTAAGTGAGTATGACTGGTTTGTTTGCATGTTTTCATTAGGGTTAACAGCTGTCACCGACAAATGGCTGAGATCGCCGTGAACGCTGTGCTCACGGTGGCTGACATGCAGCGCAGAGACGTTGACTTTGAGCTCATCAAAGTAGAAGGCAAAGTGGGCGGGAGGTTGGAGGACACGAAACTCATTAAGGGCGTGATTGTGGACAAGGATTTCAGTCACCCACAGATGCCAAAAGTAAGTGATTGCCTTTCACAGCTTCATCAGGCTTTCTAACTCTTAAAGCCACCAGCTAAGATGATTCTGTTCTTCCCCATAGCAAGTACAGAATGCTAAGATTGCAATTCTCACATGTCCATTTGAACCACCAAAACCAAAGACGAAGCATAAGCTGGATGTGACCTCTGTGGAAGACTATAAAGCCCTTCAGAAATACGAAAAGGAGAAGTTTGAAGAGATGATTCAGCAAGTAAGTCTCCCCATAGCTCTCAGTGACATTTCAGCTCGTGAAGGATGAAGTTAGGCAGTTGCTGAGAATAAAGGTAGGTGGCGTTACCCTGTACTAGCTTGAGACTTTATTGTGTGGCTACAAATAATATTAATAGTATAAGCCCTGTCTTCATTTTAAATTCTGAAAGTTACAAATAGTTACAAGGAGAATAAATCAAAGTGATAAGGGGTAAAGGAGTCTGATTTTGTCTTAAACTGGTCATGTGTCTAGGGCAATGGTCGGCAAACTCATTGGTCAATAGAGCGACAAACCACGAGCCGCAGTTTGCCCACCACTGGTCTAGGGCAGTGGTCAGCAAACTCATTAGTCAACAGAGCCAAATATCAACAGTACAAAGATTGAAATTTCTTTTGAGAGCCAATTTTTTTAAACTTCTTTTAACGCCACTTCTTCAAAATAGACTCGCCCAGGCCGTGGTATTTTGTAGAAGAGCCACACTCAAGGGGCCAAAGAGTCACATGTGGCTCTCAAACTGCAGTTTGCCGACCACAGGTCTAGTGTACCAGAAAGAATAGACTCACTTATGTTGAGCTGTACTTGCTCTCTTGGACACATTTAACAAGTAAGTTCAAGGTTTAAACAATTTTACCACATACTTGAGACCTCTAAATATAACTTAGACAAAGGAGTTCTTGGGTACTTGGAAATTAAACCCAAATGCAATCAGAAATCCCAGCTCTCTGCTTATATAAGTCAGAGTATTACTTTCCAAATATCTTCCCCTTCTGGCTATTACTTTTCCCTTTTTTTGGTTATTGCTGTTTGACATGTATGTGCTCTGTGGCATAGCAGTCTTCTTTGGTAATTTAAAACAGCAGAACTCAAAGATAAGTGAACATGGACATCATAGCAAGCAAAAACTGGGGGTGTTTGATGTTTTTTAGTGCGTATTGAATATATTTAGTCCTTCATAGTAGTATTTCTGTGTGCCTACTTTATATCAGCACTGAGATTCAGAACTGAACAAAGTAGGGCTCTTGCTCTTAAGGTGCAGGATAAGGGAAAAGTGGGAGGGGCTCTGTTACAGACACTGGCAGGTGAAGAGAACATTAGAACTAAGGTTGGAGCATGCTGGCAGGAGTTTAAATGCAGGTCCCTTACCTGGATGGTCATGGGAACTGAGAGGCCAAGGGAGTTGGATGGACTGTGTTGGTAGAGGTATAGGTTGCCAGAAATGGAAGAGTAAGGGGACCAGATGCTAATGTTTTAAAGAATGAGAGAGTGACTCAAGAGAAATGGGGTGGCTGTGAGGAGGAGCAAGAAGGACCCCTCTCCTATTTTGAGCACATGGAAGAAAAAAATAGCCAGTTGAGTAAGAGTGCAGGGAACAGCCAGGGTTTGTTCACAGCGAGAATATAATGGAGACATTGCAACAAGGAATTTTCTGTTAATGCGCTGAGATCCAGAGAGTTGGAGAAGGAAGGAGAGGTGGAGAGCCAGGTGCAGTGGATGACCTGGGAGTCTTGGGTGAGGACAGAAGTGAAATGGAGGCCGTGACTATGGCCCAGTTATGGCAAGTGATCACCAAGGGAGGGAGGGACAGTCAGCTGTAATCATTCCACCTTGGGCCAAATCATGAGCCATTTGCAAAGAGTGGAGGATCTTATTAGAAGCAGGATCATCTTTGTTGGCCTCTAAATAGGTGTATCCACGAATCCACAAAGGATAGCCCACTGAGGTGAGAAAAGCAGGCTGCAGAGCAATGTGTATCTAAAATGTCCTGTTGAAACACAAGTGAATGAAACTGCTTCATAGGTACTTGTGACAGGGCAGAGCTGTTACCCTGATTTCCTGGGAACTGTCGGGGTATTTAGCTTTGTTGGCTCTTGTTTTGCTTCACGATAACAATTGAATGCAGTATAAATTACTGGTTTTTAAAGCATAGTTTAAAAAGTGAGGTGATTCCCATTGACATATGTTCATTATTTAGGATATGGGGCTGACCGAAAGTAGTTGTATGTTTCCTTTTCTGTGCTTTATTTCAGTTTACCCACCTAACCCAACTATGCATCTCACCTTTTTTAACCTTTTTTCAAACGTTAGAGCACAAAGAATACTTTTCTTTTTCTCGCCCCCTCTTTCTCTCCTCCCTCCCAAGAATACTTTTCTTAACATGATTGTGGCATGTCTTTTCCTAGATTAAAGAAACTGGCGCTAACCTTGCTATTTGTCAGTGGGGCTTTGATGATGAAGCGAATCATTTACTTCTTCAGAACGACTTGCCTGCGGTTCGTTGGGTAGGAGGACCTGAAATCGAGGTAGGGAAGCTCTGTGGAAAGAGGCGTCTGAACTTAGGACCAGACCTTACGATGCATTTGTGTATCGAGGGGTTGCTTTGATAGCGCTTGTCTTAAATTACCCAATCATGCTAAGGCTTTATAGATTGGAGGAGGATGGGCTGGGACAGAAAAGTGCTAGGATTTTTTTTGTGGTTTTACTAATAGCGCCATCTGTTTGTGGTGTTCTGTGGCCTATGCTTTCCATGGATCGCCTTTTTTGGGTTCTCTCCTTGGCTCTCAAGGGTGGTTGGTCTTACCCACTCTGTGTCAGCCTAGTGCTAACAGCCATCCTAGACATGGTCTGTACCTGGACAACATGGCCTCATTGATCCTCACTGCAGCCGGTTTGCAGAGGGACTGCTGTGCAGGGTGACAGAACCAAACCAAGACACAGCCCTTCAGAGAGCTTTGTTCAGTTATCAAGGGGCTTTTGGGGGGGCGGAGGGGTAAACTTGAATTTTTTAGCCAGAATGGGGCAGCAATTCTAGTGAACAAGGTCATAGATCGTGTTCAGCTCATTTGTGATCCCGTTGTGAAAGTTTATTGTGGACCAACATTGTCTTCCTTCTCTGCCTGGCCCACCCCAATTAGTTGATTGCCATTGCAACCGGAGGGCGGATTGTCCCCCGCTTCTCAGAGCTCACAGCTGAGAAGCTGGGCTTTGCTGGGATTGTAAAAGAGATCTCATTTGGGACCACTAAAGACAAGATGCTGGTCATCGAGCAGTGTAAGAACTCCAGAGCTGTAACCATTTTCATCAGAGGAGGAAATAAGATGGTAAGAATTCAGTTATTTGTCCTACATATTTTGCAGTTTTGATATATGGTTTGGCTTTGCCCATAACGTATTAACAGAGACACAGTTACCATAAGTAAAACAGGGTCTTTTTTCTCAAAGAAACAATGACATGTGTTATGGTATTTAATTATCGAAGACCATGTTCCGTTGTCAGTTCTACAAGGCACATTGCCTTTCTTCAGCCTCTTGGGTAGAAATAGGGAAACAAAGTAAATAACCATTGATGATCTCCATTTTCCTACGTGAATTTTTAGTGCATCATAATAAATGACTCATTGTGAGGTTTTTCTTTGTTTTTTTGTGTGACCCCTTCACTTGGTTGTGTCTTGGGATGAGTCACTGGCTACCTGTTCCTGTGTTTTGACTGTATTATAGGGAGAGGAAGCAAAAATAGAAACCATCTTATAACAGGTATTCTGGCAAGCTCTCTGTATTTGTTTTAACCAAGCTGGTTTTAATGGAGGATATAGGAATATTTTCAGCAAGTACTTAACATTAAACCAGAGGTGCTAAGTGTTTGGCTCTAAAATGAATAAATCGAGACCACATTAATTTAGGCAGCACTGTTTCCCTAGATCATCGAGGAAGCAAAGCGATCCCTTCACGATGCCTTGTGTGTCATCCGGAACCTGATTCGTGATAATCGTGTGGTGTATGGTGGAGGCGCTGCTGAAATCGCTTGTGCTTTAGCAGTTAGCCAAGCAGCAGATAAGGTAAGGTGCACATGGGGGCTCACTAAGGACTAAGACGGTTCTGGTATGTGAGGAAGCTGTGCTCCGAAGCAGCAGGTGCTAGACTGAAAGTAAACAAGAACATCGGCGGTTTAATAGGAGTTCGATCTGAGTATATTCTTATGCCTGTGTAGGCAAATTCAGTTACCATCAACTAGCATTTCTCAGTTCCATTAGGTCATTCCAGCCTTGCAAACTACTATTTTGTTTAAATCTCTACACTAAATGTTATTTGAAATTCATAATTAATTATATAATACAAACAAATCAGTAAGCTGATTCTCAGACTTCTCTCACATGTATACCTTCTTCCTCCTTACTCTCTGGTGACATTTTAATATTTTGATGGATTAAAAGTAGACCAGATAGCCTGTGCTTAGAATTCTTTGTGAGTCTGTTTATGTGGGTTTTTCATAGTATGTAACTGTTTCTAAATCGCTCCGGGGGTGTTTTTGCCAAGCCCGCTTACCGTAACCCCCTCCCCCCAGTGCCCAACCTTGGAGCAGTACGCCATGCGAGCGTTCGCCGACGCCCTGGAGGTCATCCCCATGGCCCTGGCCGAGAACAGTGGCATGAATCCCATCCAGACCATGTCTGAGGTCCGAGCCCGACAAGTGAAGGATATGAACCCTGCTCTTGGCATTGACTGTTTGCACAAGGGTACAAACGGTGAGGAGCTGTTACGCCTGTGTGGGAGGCTGTGTGTGGTTTCAATTGAGTAGCTACACCTGTATGGCTATAGAGTGTGCAATGCTTACTGTGAGGCTATCGCAGCTTTTTTAAGACTTAACCACACTTGAGCTACTCAGCTCCTGAACTCCAGATACTTGATTTGATTGCAACTACAATGTGGTATTTATACCAAAGATGGTTTCCATTTTCATCTGCTTTTTAAAAGATAATTCTTGCTTTTTTTTTACACAAATGTCTGTCCAAGTGCTTTGAATCTGACTTAATTTATAGCTTATAAATTAGCCCTGAACCTGACTTAATTTATAGCTTATTCTGAGCTCGCATTGCATAAATTACGGGTTTTATAAATGGGATATGCCATGGCCACATGAACAGTTTGCTTGCTGAAAGGGTAGTGTAGCGTGAGCTTGTTTAATGCTTGTGCTGTGTCGGGAGTTTGCAGAAATGGACAGTTTATGTTTTCACTTATAAGTATGGATATGTTTTGCTCTTCGTGCCAAAGCCCAAGGATATTATAACAACAACAACAACTGTCGGATGTTTAATTTTTTTTTTTAATTTGAGTGCTTGGTTGTGTTTAAATTTACCATCTTTAGGTCTTATAGTTATACTTCAAGTAGAGTCAGATTTCACTTATTTCAGGTTTGCTAAGTTATATAGTGTTGGATGCTCTGGGATGAAATGTCACTGAAAGGTTTCACTTTTTGATCACTTAGCATTTTAGCCTAAAACTGAAGAGAGGCGCTGTCCCCACCCCCACCTCTAGCTTTTTCTGGTCATACCCAGGTTCAAATTCCAGAATGTCCTTGGCAGTAATGAAATTTATCCCTCAGAATTTAACTCACTTCTAATGTCTGATATTTTAGAATAACCGACTTATTTGTATTTTTCAGATATGAAGCAACAGCATGTCATAGAAACCTTGATTGGCAAAAAGCAACAGATCTCTCTTGCAACACAAATGGTTAGAATGATTTTGAAGATTGATGATATCCGTAAGCCTGGAGAATCTGAAGAATAAAAAAATTTTAAGTAAAATGTAATAGTAACAACCACTACTGGATTAAATAAAAGGGTGTCTTATGCGTCTACGGTTATTTATTTTGTTCTTTTTTTAGACACTGTAGATGCTATAATAAAACTAGTTGTTTGGTAACCATAATTTCATTTGTTCAAAGATGTGTAATTGTAGGAACACTTTCTCAAGCCTTTGTATTCATTATATTAAAGGGATCTCTTTAAAAACCACCTTTATCTTCTGCTCTTGAAGTTTTGGGTTTTTATCTTTTTTAATATATATGTGTGTATATATATATATCTTTATTGATTTCAGAGAGGGAGAAGGAAGAGAAAGAAATATCAATGATGAGAGAATCATTGATTAGTTGCCTCCTGCATGTCCCCTACTGGGATCAAGCCCATAACCTGGGCATGTGCCCTTGACCAGAATCGAACCTGGGACCCTTCAGTGCACAGGTTGAAGCTCTATCCACTGAGCCAAACCAGCTAGGGCTGCTCTTAATGTTAATAAGCATTCACTCTAATCAGATATTGCCTTCATTCAGTGAGTTATTTGTTTTTAATAAGCTCTATGAACTATTTTAACAGCTTAAACATTAGGATTGTTCTCAAGATTTAACATTGAGAGGAATATGGACTTGATCCTCTAGATATTTAACTCCCATCCAACTACTAACCAGGCCAGACCCTGCTTAGCTTCCGAGATCAGACGAGATCGGGCGCGTTCAGGGTGGTATGGCCGTAGACTGATCCTCTGGATATTTAAATGCACCTACCTCAATGGGTGGATCTTTTGATTCTAGAGATCTGTCGTGGGTGGGTGTTTCTACCACAAAATTATGGGCTGTCTTAAGTGCTATTGGGTTACATTGACATAAACTAGGACAGTGGTCACCAAACTGCAACTGGAGAGCCGCAGTTTGCCCCTCTGTTGATGAATGACTTTGCCGACCACTGGGAGGAACAACAACCACCTGTCTAGGTCAGTGGTTGGCATTAGTCAACAGCGGCAAACCAGTGGCTTCAATACCAGTTTGCCGACCATTGACCTAGGATATTAAAATGCTAATGAGACCAGTATTGAAAGTTTAATCTTCACTTAATCCCTATAATTCTAGTTCTGGGCCTCCTTGAATGCAAACCATTTGTGTAGGGAGGCCACCTGGGCACAGACTCCTACAGCACCTGCAGATATCTAGAACAGCAAGTGAGAACCCATTTGAGGTTAAGAGGGCAGAACAAGTGGAGGATAGAGTGAATTCTAGAAAATGAGAAGTGGATCCAGTTGGAGGAAGTGCCTTGGCAATTGCCATGAATGGGTAGGTGGTATTGGCTTAATTCTGTACTGAGATGACACCGGCCACTGCAGCAGTGGCTGCCGTTACCATGGGCCCCACACAGCCCCTTCTGAACACTTCAGTTGTCTCAGTTCCCGTCCGGTGACGGAGATGCGTTTCTTATATTCACACCCTACAGGTGGGATTCAATCACTTGCTAGACATCTTGTGACCTATAAATTGTAGAGCCAGGTCAAATCCAGATGGTATAAGTTCCCTTCTCTTCCCCTATGCTGTTTTGCTTGTATATGTTTCTAGATTTTCTGAAAGAATGTTTCTTACAGAGAATCATAATAAAGTTTACTTACGTGCTACTGTTAGGAAGCTGGACATAAGCGGCTGGGGTGGGGCCTGTCTTTGGGTCCTGAACAAGGTTGCCCTCCGACTACCTCCCTGGGCGGCCCAGCAGCCAGCAGACCACCAGTGGGCAGGTTCAGAACCAGCTAGTTCTTGGCACAAGCTCAGGAAAACGACATAATTTCAATTAGACCTTACTAGGGTCCTGGACTATTTATAATAAAATTGTATTGCAGTTTTTACACATACCCATAGGTCTTTCTGTATACACTATGGGTAAGGGCATGCACAGAAGAAATACATAACCTTTCTGTCCATCATCCTTGAATTCAAATGACAGTCTACCTAGATAACCCCTTATTTAAAGCATCTAACCCAGGAGTTTGGGGCCATTTCTCTCAACTGTCCCACTTCTTACTTGGAGTGTATCTTCAATAAGTCCCACTTTGCTTTACTTTCATTTTGTTAAAATCTTGGCATGGACAAAAAGAATCAAACTCCCAGCCACTAACCCCAATCGGTAAAACCATGGGTAGGGGTTTGCTGATAAGGCTTGTCAGATTTCCTAAAATTAGGAAATTATTCTTCCTGACCAAAGTATCAGGGTCACCTGTGGACTTGGACACTGACCAGTCTTAACCACTGAGTCATTGTATTTTCTCTGTTAATGCATTGGTTGTCTGTTGTTTTTTGCATTGATGGTTTTGCCAAACAACTATACTGTGGATTTTGGAATAAGTGCTAATATCTCCCTAATTTTAGAATGTCAGTGGAACTAGACAATTGAGTATCTCACCATACAATGGATTGTGACATCACACTTAGAATTTGCATTACTACATGCTGGGTGCCATGTCAGGTCGCATCTATTCTGAGAGCAGGTTCTCATCAGATATAACCCTGCTTGGGGAAGTGACTGCTAGTCCTGATGAATTGATTTACAAGGGCTGATTCCAGCCTGCAGAGAGCAGCTTGCTTTGCACCAAAGCCTGGCCTGAAGGGGTTCGTGGTGTGTGTGAAGAGCCACTAAACCACTCTTCCCTTCTGAAAATGAACCTCGGAAACGTCCCTGCTCTTTTTGTGACGGGGAGAAGACAGTATGTGGCCTGTGAACCGGAAACCATGTAGATAGTTTCACAGTTGTTGATTTCATTAAAAGCCCCTCTTCAAGGCAGTGTTACTTTATCTTTAGATCCCAAATCACTTGTCAAGTCTCACACCCCTTGTACTTTAGATGATCCCCATCTCATCCCATGTGTGGCAAGAGCAACTAAAGGAACATGACCCCGAGATGGATGTATGTGATGTTTGTTAAATAGTCTGGTTGTTGCTCACCACTCAAATGTGCAAATGCTGCCCAGTTGGCCAGTGTGGCCAATCCCCAGCATGGGGCCCAAATCAGTGTTTCTTTCTCATCCATATTTCTATCTCCTTCCCTCTCTCTAAAACCAATTTCAAAAACTTAAAAAGTGCAATGCCTCCCGAAGGGCTGAAACTGGTCTGAACTTTAACATGTGACCGAACTTTAATCCTTTTGTGTCTTTCTCTGTTCTTGTGAAGTAGCTCCACCAAAGGACAGAGTTTTTAGAATTGGGGGCAATGGCGCTAATTAAATAATAAATTATTAAATTATTTGAAGTGATCTTACAGGTACCCTTGCAAGATGAGGCCATCTAAATCACTAGAAGAGGGTACCAAAGACAGCTAGCTGGCTTCTTGGGAAATGTGCAGCGTCAGCAAAAGCAGGGAGAACCTGACAGCAATAGTAAGTGTTAAACGTTTGTTGTGTTCTAGGTACAGTTGTGCATTCTATAGACATTAACAGTGGTTTTCAAAGTGGCCCATCGGCCTCTTGGGGTCCTGGACCCTTTAAAGGGGCCGTGAGGACAAAAATATTCCCATACGAAGTTTGTTTGCCGTGTTCACTGTAGCACTGACCATACAAAGGCAATGGAGGGTGAAATTGCTTTTGTGTTAGCGTGAGTGGCCAGGAGCACCAGATCGTACCAGCGAGTGTCATGTTCTTCACCCCCAAGCGCTGAAAAAAGCCATTTTCACTGAAGGATGGCCTTGATCAAGTGATACAGGTTACCAAGTCCTCAGCCCTCAGCCCTCGAGTGCACGGCTTTTCAGTGCTCTGTGATGTGTGTAGAGGTCCGTGCAGCGGGCGTGGTGGTTGTGTCCGCTGATCTAGGCCTTTGTGGGACACCAGTTGTACTTCAAAGAATGGTTACTCAGACTTGGCTATGTAACAGACATTTTCTCCAAAAAATGAATATAGTGAGCCTTTTACTTCAACAAAGCGACTATCTTAGTTCAGTTACTCTACTAAACGGCAATGACTGAGGGCTTACACAATAAACATTTCTTGCAGTTCTGGAGGCTGGAAGGCCAAGATCAAGGAGCTGGCAGATCCAGGGTCTGGTGAGGGCCTGCTTACCAATCAATTTACACAGCCCTACTCGCTGCACCTCACATGGCCCCGAGAGGGAGAGAGCTCTCAGTGATGGTTTCCCCTCAACCTTTTTGATTTTTGTTTTTCTTTTACTTTTTGAAATTCCTGTGATTTTCATGGAAGCTCTAGTTGTCTTCCCGCATCCTGGTTCCTCTGTCTCCTCCTCTCTGAAGGATGTGCCTAACCCAAGGCAAGGTACGCTAATAAAACTCCCATTATTCCCTGTCCGGGTTACCTCTGAGCTGACCTCAGATGGCTCTGGGCTCCCTCCTCTCCATTCCCTGGCCTGGGGTCAAGTCACTCACTACTCCCTTATCCCTCCCTCTCCCTAGGGTCCATGTGTCACTCCTGCTGCTGTCACAGCTGGGACTCTGCAGCCCCACCCAGCAATGAAAGAGACAGAGTGGATGTGGCTCCCTGAGGCTGCAGGACTCCTTGCTCCCCACCTTTCACAGGTTTCTCTCCAGGAGCCCCAGGACTGGCAAAGAATGGCCCCACGTTGGCCCTGGCTCATGGGGATGAAGTACCCCACCCTCCAGCCAGGAACCAAGCAAACCCCCTTCCCATCCTCCCACCCAGAGGAGGGAGCCTCCAAGGGCCCAGGCCTGGGTGGGCTGGAAAGTAAGCAGCCCTTCTGGTGTCTGCAGACTGAGAGAGTCCGATGGGAGGACAGCTCTCCTGGTCTAGATTTGGTTAGTTTGCCAAGTAACCAAATTCTCAGCAGGAACTAGAATGACCAACCACAGAGCTGTCACATAGGAGATAACAGGAGTAACAGAAAGTCAACAGGAGGTGAAGTGCCTTCACTAATGTAGGTGAGCACTGCCCCATACGGTCCCCACTTCTAGAAACAGCCACAAATTAAAAACTCAAAAGTTAACTAGCTTGATATAATTAGGCCCATGGACCCCTATTTTAATCTCTGGTTCTCATAGTGCAATATATGAATGTGAAATTCATTTGTATTAAGACAAAGATAAACATCTAATTAAGTTGGGCTTTTATCTACCTGAGTTTACAGTTCATGCTTTCATGGCTTTGCAACATCAGTCATTTTAAAAGATGTCCTCCACTGAAGAGCAGAAAGGTCACCCCTGAGCTGTCAGCTGGTTCAGAATAGCCCCAGGATTTTTACTAATTTTAGGATATTACTCAATCAAATTCTTCAGGTATTACCTATTTTTAATTATTTTATTTTTTTAATATGTTTTTATTGATTTCGGACAGGAAGGAAGATGGAGAGAGATGGAAACATCAATGATGAGAGAGAATCAACTGGCTGCCTCCTGCACGCCTCCTACTGGAGATCAAGCCCAAAACCTGGGCATGTGCCCTTGACCAGAGTCAAACCCTGGGCCCTTCAGTCTACAGGTTGACACTCTACCTACTGAGAAAAACCAGTCAGGGCTATTTTAGGTACATATTAAAAAATCATTTCGTACATTAACATTTCCTACTGAATCTGTGTTTCAGATGAAGTAATGAATTTCAGGATTCCTTGATTTATTTTATACAAAGTGGAAATTAAATAAAATGATTAAGTATTTCAAAGCCAATTTCCAGACAAATGCTATCTGCTAAATGTACTTGCTCAGCCATTCCAGTAAATTCCTTCTTGCCTCGTCAATATAGGGCTTATCTTCAGGTGAACAATCTTCTCTCTTCCGATGCACAAACCCATGAGTTTGCCCGGAAAATGTTTTAATTTGATATTCCACTTTGCAGTGTTCTTTCAACTTCTGGGTCAGTGAAGAGACCTGGTATGCAAAGATTTTCATGATGAAATGATTCTAACCTTCTAATAACATTCCCTAATCTCAAAATCTCCTCATCAAAGAAATTCAACATCAGTGCTTTCAATTAAGTTCCATAGCCATAATGAATTTTTTGCTTTTAATGTTATAACCAACACAGTCCTTACCTTTGGCAAAGAAGAGAATTCGGAGCAACATAAAAACAATACAGCATCAACTATTTTAAATTGTATAATTTAACTTATTCAGATAGATATAATAAACAATATTCAATATATTTAATAAAAATTTCAATATATTCAAGTATAAACTGTTTGAAATATGTATTGCTTATGAATAACAATAATTTCTAAATGACTGCTTTCGAATCACAGTTTTCATCTGCATTTCTCTTACCAACTCCGGCATTACACATGTGGGGACAGGAGGCAGGGCCTCATCTATGCCTCCTAACCAGGTCATGCCAAGAGCATGTTGGGGAGGGTTGAAATCACACTGTACGTCCCCAATGAAACCCAACTTTAAAACTTAATACTAAAAGTAAAAAACATGTTTGAAACGTTAATGTTGAAAAATATTTGGAGCAACCAATGAACACTTTAGTATGTTTTCTCCCAAATGTCAAATCGTTTCATTAAATCTGCAAAAAGAAAAGATGTCAACTTACTTGATCAAGAGGAATCACAGCATCATTTTCTGCAAAAATGAACAACGTGGGGTTCTTCAAACTGTGCACGTCATCGGAATCCTTGACGATGCCTACAGGATGGGGGCGGGAACACAAGGTATGATTTCCACCCGTACATGTGCCACAGAAAACCACATGGGTTTGGTTTGATTTTTCAAAATGATATATATTTTCTTTTTTTAAGCAGTTCCACAGAAGTGGGCTGCCCTATACGATGAGTCTCAACAAGGAGCAGGGTGGGAGCCGTGGGTGAAAAACTAAGGAGCCCGGCCGGCGTGGCTCAATGGTTGAGTGGCGATCTATGAACCAGGAGGTCAATGGTTTGATTCCCAGTCAGGACACATGCCCCGGTTGCAGGCTTGATCCCCAGTGGGGGTTGTGTAGGAAGCAGCCGATGAATGCTTCTCTCTCATCATTGATGTTTCTATCTCCCTCTCCCCCTCCCTCTTCATCTCTGAAATCAATAAAACTATATTTAAAAAGAAAACTAAGATGAAACATCAGGGGAAGGGGAGTTCTGGCCAGACAGCTTGGTAGGATTCCAGCTGAAGGCAGGCCAGGGAACAAGATTCAGAGGATCGGGGGTGAGAGGTGTGAGGAATTTGATCAGGTGTTAAAGGTGAAGGGTCCTCCCTAAACTGACCCAGTAGGCCAAGGACAGAGTTGAAAATCGAAACCTACTCAGAGAGGAATAGAGGCGCCTGACTCAAGTTTGGTCAAGGAGAGTCCTAGTCAGTAGGAGGGAGAAAATAATGGTGGCTTTTTCCTCCCCTTTCCCGTTGGCAGCAAAGTAAAGCTAAATAACCTAGATAGCCCCCCCCCCCCGACCTGTAAGTCCTCTCTAGGAGTCAGAGAGCCACAGGACAGATGGCCAAGCTCCCTGCCCCACCGCATGCATGGCTGGGCAGCAATTTGATGCCCCTAGGCCTCTCTTAGCCCTGCTACTCCACAGCTCCTGCACTGTGCAACAGAGGCCAGAAGGGGGTGTCAGAGAGCCATTCACGCAAGAGCACCTTTTGCTAATTGGCATAAAGGGACTGCATGTTCTAGCAACCTCGGTGACAACTGGAAGTTAACTCCTTTCACATAAAGTTAAAGGGATTTTTTAATGCTAAAACGAAGCAAAAATACTACAGTGAGGAACCACTAAGCCAAATGAGAATCATTAATATAACTATATGATATATATTATGAAAGAAGGCCAAATTTTTTTTTTAATTTTTATGGTCTGACTGCTACTATATTGTGAACTAAGTATGCCATTTCTATACACAGATAGAATGTTCTTATCAGTGCTATGATACTTTTGGTTTGTTTGGGCTGACATGTTTATGTTGCTATTTACATTTCAGAGTAGGTTTTCCTTTTCATACTTTCTTTATAGAGTGTGTGTGTGTGTGTGTGTGTGTGTGTGTGTGGATGGGGGTGCAGTTGAGAATAATTTTGATCTTGGAAAAATCCTTTCTAAATATCCCTCATGAAAATATTGCTCAGTATTAACCATTATCACAGAAACAAATGTTATCCCCTTTGTCCCAAGTGAAGAAACTGAGATGTCAGGTGACTTTCCCAGTGACATCCTCTGGTTACTGCAGTGCAAACCTTCACCTGGACTTTCAGACTTTGTTTTTTGTTTGTTTGTTTGGCTTTTTTAAAAAATATATTTTATTGATTTTTTACAGAGAGGAAGAGAGAGGGATACAAAGTTAGAAACATCGATGAGAGAGAAACACCGATCAGCTCCCTCCTGCACACCTCCTATTGGGGATGTGCCCGAAACTAAGGTACATGCCCTTGACCGGAATTGAACCTGGGACCCTTCAGTCCAAGGCTGACGCTCTATTCACTGAGTCAAACCGGTTTTGGCTGGACTTTCAGACTCTGAAAGCCAATTTCATGACCACCGGGGACCCTCAGCTTGGGAAGAGGCTTATGGCATGGTCACCCACGAATCCTCCTGTGTTCACTGTGTAAACCTGTACAGGGCAGATTTACCATACACAGACACCCCTGCCCGGAATTCTGGGTATTTCATCATCACGTGATGAACAGCAACTCCTCCCCAGCAGAATCCCACGACGCCAATTTTCTGGGCGTGACACTGTTGTTTCAGATACCTCAGGACGGCATCCACCTCTCTAGAACAGAAAGAAAAGTTATTCGTGAATCGAGGTATTTTGTGAGGCCCTGCGAAGGGCACTGGGCAGGTAACAGACGTTTATCTGCAGCTCTTCCTTGAGGCTCTGAGATTCTTACTTGCTTAGCTGTCTCTTCACCACCTCCTGCCCAGTGGCGAATGACGCCTCTCCTGGCAAGTCTCCCTGCCACGCCCAGCTCCTCCAACCACCTGTCAGGGCTGCAGGCAGCAGGCTCTTTCCAAAAGACCAGCAAATGCCACCAGCTCCCTGCCCAGCTGGACACTGAGCAATAGCCTTCCCCAGCCTCAGCATAAAGGCCAAAGGCCACAGCATGGCTCTGAGACCTGACCCCAAGATCTGTCCCTGCCCAGCACCCCCCAGGCTCCTCTCAACAGGCCCCAGGCACAACTGGGCAGCTCCCCAAACTCTCTGACTTCGCACATTAACTTCCCCTGCCTCACCTACTCTGCATCGCCTCTCCTCCTGTATCCAGAGTAGAGAAAGATTTGGAAAGCCACCAGGACTACTTAAGCCAGGAGGGGATTAAGGGCAGCAGCTCTTGCTTTGCAAACAGTTCATTTGCAAATTGGTTATTTGGAACAACTCAGAAGACATTTTCAGCTAGAGGCAATGTACTTAACTCGAGGGTCCTGGCCATCCAAGTCCTACTCAGAGGGCGGGTAGGTGTCTGGACCGTGAAGCCAGACCTACCTCTCCCTCAAGACTCTGTGTTCCTAGGTTCCCTGGGGGACACCACAAACACAGCCACACCTGCCAATCACTTACTTATCAATCTTTCTGGCATTCCTTGTTTTCAGCCACTCTGGAAAAGTGGACCAGTCCCCAGAGGGGTGCCAGGGCTCCTGCCCTACAAAGAAGTCTGGAACGATGGTTCTGTAAGTTAGGGACAGTAATTGATCTCAGTTTTTGTTGTTGTTGTTGTTGTTGTTGTTTTGCTAGGGTAAGGGTTAGGGCTACGGTAGGGTTAGGGTTAGGGTTAGGGTTAGGGTTAGGGTTAGGGTTATGACCAGGGAGGGCTAGGGTTAGGGATAGGGTTAGGATTATCTGATCTTAGTTTTTGTTGCTATTGGGACTCGGTGTTTGCCTACATTCATTAAGAAATGTGCTACGTTGGCGATTCTCACTCAGGAAAAGAGAAGTTATGGCATCAAGGGCCAACTTTGATCACAGCAAAGAGGCCAACTGGCACTAGGCCAAACCATCTTGGATTTCACAAAGGAAGGTTCACGGCCTCTGGTAGCCTGTTTATAGACCAGCCCCTCTAAGTCACCAGGAGACTCGGCAGTGCACACCCTAGGAGATATTACCGCACAGGACAAGGGTTCCCACCAGCAAGGGCCTGGAGCAAGGTGGGCCCCTCCTGTCCCCACACCTCTCTGCTGGCCTTTCACATTAGCCTCAGGTCAGAAGGGCACACCTGGTTAGCATGCCCAGTCACTATGACCAAGCAATTCCCCCTAGCTCTGCCCAGCATGCCAGCGGGGCACAGTTTCCTGCCGATGGTGCAGTCTAATGAGGGTTCTAAAAGGGGCCACGGCCAACAGCCAGCTTGCCTGAGTCCATGTTGATTGTAGGGGAGGAAAAAAATTTCCCTCCTTCCCTTCTAGGTTCTTTGGCTGTTCTAGCAATTGTACTGACATAAGACAGAAGAACAGGTAAAAAACAAATCTGATTTTGTGGGTGAAAAAGGGGGTTCTGTGGAAAGTAACCTCACAGGGTCATCTAACTGGGCAGCCGGTGGTGGGTAGTTATGTCCCAGGCATATACTTTTTTATTTTTAAATATATATATTTTATTGATTTTTTTACAGAGAGGAAGGGAGAGGGACAGAAAGTTAGGAACATCAATGAGAAAGAAACATCAATCAGCTGCCTCCTGCACACTCCCCACTGGGGATGAGCCGGCAAACAAGGTACATGCCCTTGACCAGAATCAAACCTGGACCTTTCAGTCCGCAGGCCAAAGCTCTATCCACTGAGCCAAACCAGTTCGACGGGGCATATACTTTTAGTAACAGATTTTTCTTTGCCTTAAGCAAGCCCGGTCCATTGCTTCTGGGCATCTAGATTAACACATCTTTGAAATAAGCATAACCACCCTCAAAAGAGCACATACTCTTGTTCACTCTTCTATAATTCAATCCCCACTTTGCTTCTCCCACCTCCATGTAATCATCCAAACTTTCCCTCCTGAATTCCAAAATGTGCCATTTATCACTTCCTGTTATTCTCAGGAGCATGGGAAATCTTGTTCCTGTGGCAGGTCTTCCGTTTGGCTCAAATAAACTCTTATAAAATTTTCCCCAGGTTTGAACATTACTTATGTCAACAATTTCACATGTACGAGAGCCTCATAAAAATATGAGAGCTGAAGGCAGCCCGGCAGACGATTGAAGACAATGGGAGCTAAGACCCAGATAGGGCTTCAGAGGGAAGATTAAGTCAGGGGATGACAAAAGACCAGGGGGTTGGTCATTAGGAGTCTGTCCTGCCCACAGCAGGTCATTCAGGTAAAAGTTATCTCTGGTGATAGCACTCTTTCTGGGTCAGGCCTCCTCTCTAAGCTCCTTTGGGTAATTAAGGGAGAAGTAAAAGTTTTTCTTGATTCTGCTGGGGTTGGAGTGCCTTCAGCTCAAAGCAATGCTCATGCCCAGCAGCACCTTTGGGACGGCTTACTCCATTCCCTTTCCCAATCTCTCCAGAAAGTCCACCCAGGAGGGTGAGGCCAGCACTGACCCACCCAGAGACCCACGATGGGGGCCCCACAGCGCCTCCTGCAGGGCAGAAAGGACACTGACATTTGGGTCAGAAGAGGGTAAATTCTAGCTCCAGTACTCGTCGTCTGCCCTGTATTCTTCCATCATCTACCAGCATGCAGCCCCCTGTTCTCCATCTGAGAAACAGGGACTGCACCCAGCCCCGCCCAGCCTCAGAGGGTTATTTTGAGGGAAAAGTGAATTGTACACGTGTGAAAGGGCTCTCTGTACATCACAGGTGTGTGGACTCTTTATCGCCAACCAAAGCAACCACTTGAAGCAACAGAAGCTGCAGCCCCATTCCATCAGCTGCTTGGGGCAGGGTGACCTGAGGCACCCCGGTCTTCACGCCCCAGTTTCCCGCTGGGCGAAATGAGAACAAGGACGGAGCCCCCCAGGAGGGGTCGTAGGGAGGGCCACAGCCCTCACAGCCTGAGCGCAGGGTCTGCCTGAGCCAGAGGCAGTCAGGGCTGGCTGCCCTTCGTTTTGTCGTTTTATGGCCGGGCTTGCCGCTGGGATGTTAAATGGCCTCATCTTTAAAACAAACGGGAGGATATTAAAAAGGGAAAAACCTAGCGAGTCCTCTTTCTAGTCAACACTAAATTTGCATCACACAGCAGGGGGCCCTGCTTGCTTTAAAGCGGTTCTTTTCGTAGGAAAACAGGGAAGGTGCACCCTTTGGTTTCCAGCTTCTCTTTGGGAGAAAACAAAAGAAATCGGGCGCTCCAAATTCGGGGCTTGCTGGGTTTCATGCTTTCTGAAGCTGGAGAAGAAGGAGGGGTTCCTCCTCTCCTGCGAGTGTTTCCCTGTAGCTGTCACCAACACCAGGGCAGGCGGTAAGCGAACAGGTAGCAGCATTCGCCCCTCAACTGAACAAAGGCAGAACCTTTGGGAGACAGTGAAGTCTCCCTGGGCCAGTTCTGGAAGCCAGTCTAAGGCAGACGGGCCACTACAGTTCGAGGCTGACATGCTCAAGGGCCAGCTAATGGGTCATCTCAGAGCTAGCGAGGTCTGCCCAAGGACACTTGTCCTGTAGCTGTGTCTCGAGGGGGCTCACATTGAGGGCATCCCCAGGAAGACCTGAAGCCCGGGGATTCGGAGGCTCCCGTGGACACCAGGTGGGTGTTTTAAGTGTCATATGACATGTCCCAGAGAGATAAGGAAGCAGATCATGTAAATTAGGGACTAGATAAGAGAAGATGAGGAGATCAGCCAAAGAACACATATGCAATAAGAACACAGGCAATAGAGTGGTGATGGCCAGGGGAAAGGGGGGCGGTGGGAGCTGGGTGGAAGAGGGCAAAAGAGGGGGTAACGAGGACATCTGTCATAGTGTCAGAAATAAAAATAGTTATTTACAAAAAAAGAAGAAAGAATAGTCAGGGTTTTGGGAGGTTGTTTTTGTTTTCCCTGAAGGGAATGCAATATACATCGCAGAAATTTCCATGGATTTTATCAAAGAAAAATAGAATTTTATACGCACGTGTATCCATTTCCTGAGATCATGTCAGCCATGTATCTGGTATTGGGCATCTCCCAACCGAATATATCTTGAATGACAATCACAGCTTTGCCAGCATCAACGGGACATTTGGTGACATAAGCCTTGATATGCTCAACTTGAACTTCATGCCCCATCCCTCCATACTCCATCTTATGGCCAATGTCACAGGGACAAGGATGAGCTTCGTTAGCCATTGGAGATATTTAAGTCGGGCTATAGAGAAAGAAACATGCTTTATATTCTGAATGGGGCAAATCTGAAGATTTTGAACAGTAAATAAACTAAAATCAAGATTAACTCTACTCCTAGTGTACTCATGCAAGAAATCAGTGCTGGTATTTGGTCCATCTGAAGACATCATAGGAACAATTTTATATTAGCTTAATATGTTTTCAGATACCTTTAATATGTGTAATATCTATCAGGCACACCTTTAATATCTGTTTTCTGGAAGAAAAAAAAAACTATTGGCTGCTGGTTCTGTCAACGCCACAGGTTGGAACGAATAAGACTCCATTCACATTGCAAACACTAGAAATACCAGAGTGAGTATAACCAGCAAATCCTATCTAATAAAAGAGTAATACACAGATTGACCATCCCTCCAACACACAAGAAGATTGCCCCCATGTGGTCAAAGATCCTGCCCCCATGTGGACACAAGATGGCCACCACAAGATGGCCAATGGGGGAGGATAGTTGGGAGGTTCCAGGCCTGCAAGGGAGGGCAGTTATGGGCCATCAGGGAAGGGTATTTGGGAGGGACCAGGCCTGCAGGGGAAGGCAGTTAGAGGTGACCAGGCTGGCAGAGGAGGGAAGTTGGGGGCAAACAGGCTGGTGGGGGAGCAGTTAGACATCAATTAGACTGGCAGGGTAGTGGTTAGGGGGTGATCAGGCTGGCAGGCAGAAGCAGTTAGGGGCAATCAGGGAGGCAGCAGTCCTGGATTGTGAGAAGGATATCTGACTGCCTGTTTAGGCCCGATCCTACTGGGATCCCTGGAGGGGTCCCAGATTGAAGAGGGTGCAGGCTGGGCTTAGGGACAACCCCCACCCCCGTGCATTTATTTTGTGCACCAGGCCTCTAATCCTATACAATAAAAGAGTAATATGCAAATTAACCATCACCCCACTACATCCACAAGCCACGTCCACTAGCCATGTCCACTAGCCAGTCAGAGGTGAGTATGCAAATTAACCCAAACCAAGATGGCTGCAGCCATGGAGAGAGCAGGAGGGAGGCTTGGGTTTCCCCAGCGACAGAGAAAGCCAAGCTTTTGGCACATCCTGGCCTGCCCAGACCCCGCTTAAGGTTACAAAGTTTCAATGATAGAAGATACATCAATCCCAACAGAAATGGCTGTCTCCAGGGAGGGAGCAGAAGGCTTGGCTCCACTCTAGGCTACAAAGTTTCAATTGTAGAACATAAAGAAATCCCAGTTACCAGGGCCTCTGCTTGGGTCGCTGGGGGGAGTGGCTGGCCTGCAAACCACCATAGGCCCCTCACCCAGGCCACAATATGCCCCAAGGGAATCACCACCCTGATCCGGGACACTCTTCAGGGCAAACCAGCTGGCCCCCACTAGTGCACCAGGCCTCTATCCTATCTAATAAAAGAGTAATATGCAGAGGAACTGAGAGGTCTGTTCCAACCACGAAGACAGTCCAGAGATGGAAGACGCTGACTTGCCATGCTAGCAGTCAGCAGCAGTGCATCGCTAAAGGCTGGCCAGGACCAAACCAGAGAGGGTGGGACCTGCATTGCCATCATTTATCCACCACCCAGATACCATTGCTGATATGTACACATAAGGAACTATTTGACATTGAAACTGAGACTAAAACATTTTTTTTGTTGTTCTTATATGTTTATTTCTAGTAAGCAAATGCAAGATTTTTTGAAGAAAAGAAACAGGGGGGAAAATAGGTACAGAAGCAAAGAAGCATTGAACAGACTGTCAAACTACAGTGGGAAGCAGGGGAGGGTGGGGGGCGGGGGCTGTAAGAGATCAACCGAAGGACTTGTATGCATGCACATAAGCATAACCAAGGATACAAGAGATTGGGGGGGAGGGGGGCAGGTGAGAGCATATGCTGGGGGGTAGGGGAGGCCGGGGGGAGCTCAATGGAGAAAAACAAGGAAACATATGTACTACTACTTATAATACTTTAAACAATAAAAAAATAAAAACAGAAAAAAAAGAGTAATATGCAGATTGACTATCACTCCAACACACAAGAGGGCTTCTCCCATGTGGTCAAAGATCCTGCCCCCATGTGGACACAAGATGTCCAGCAGGGGAGGACAGTTGGGAGGGACCAGGACTGCAAGGGAGGGCAGTTGGGGGCAATCAAGCCTGCAGGGAAGGGCAGTTAGGGGTGCCCAGGCCAGCAGAGGAGGGAAGTTGGGGGCAAAAAGGCTGGCATGGGAGCAGTTAGACATCAATCAGGCTGGCAGGGTAGTAGTTAGGGGATGATCAGGCTGGCAGGCAAAAGTGGTTAGGGGCAATCAGGAAGGCAGGCAGGCAAGCGGTTGGGAGCCAGCAGTCCTGGTTGTGACAGGGATGTCCAATTGCCCATTTAGTTCCCAGTGGGATTGGGTCTAAATGGGCAGTCGGGCATCCCTCAAAGGGTCCCTAATTGGAGAGGGTGCAGACTGGGCTGAAGAACACCCCCTTTCCCCCATGCACAAATTTCGTGCACTGAGCTTTTAGTAAGAACACAACATGGTGGAGCTCATAGGAAGAAGGGAACAGCACCAGGGCTGGAACTGGAGAGGAAGCCAAAACCAGGGTGAGGGTGGCGGGAACAGATGCTGCTGAGAGCCCAGTCAGGCTGGAGACAGGCCAGACCCGGGACCACCCTAACCCAGCCTGGATTCTGTGTCCAGTCAGGCCTGGGGAACCCATAAATGGGGATTTGTAGCTGAGACCACTCCAACAACATCTGAGCCCTCAAGGGTTCAAAGTTAGTGGGATAAATAAGGAACAACAGCAAAGAAAAACTGTAGACCAGGACCAGGAGTATATAAGGAAACCTAGGAACTTATAAAAAGAAATCATCACCCCAATTTACAAGATCCTTTGTTTCAAGTAGGAAAACCTGGCTGAGAAATGAACATAACTGGCCCTGGGCATCTGGCAGAAGCAAAAGCAAATCTACTTCATAGCCAGATTTTCACAACCCAGGCCGAAAATGCTATCCATGGAAAAGGAACTCACTATAAAGTGCCAAATGGGAGGAAGCGCTCCAAATAAACAATAATCAGGAGAAATTATGGTGACAGTGTGGGGAGAAATGAGGACAGGGCCTACTGAGCAAGCTTCACCAAACAAACTGAAAGCAGGAAAGGAGACAAAAGAAAAACTAAACCTATCAACTGCAATGGGAGAAAGCATGTGACTGAAACAGATCCAAATAAATATAGATTAAATTCACTATATGAGACAGATTCTCAAGATGAAGTTTTAAATGTCAAGGTACCATCAGAAAGGAAACCATAGAAACACTCAACCCAAAGATGTCCCTACAGATACAATGACCAGAGGTCTGGCATTTGCTTCAGAATAGCCCAGTGGATTGTGGCATGTTGGTGTCTCCTGTTCGGGGTGCCATAATGCCGGGGTTCTTTTCCCAGCCTTACAAAAGTTTCAGCATTCTGGAGAAAGGGGCTGCGCGTAAATGATTAAGAAGTCCAAGGATGCCCTGCCAGCAGGCGAGGGGACCCCAAGGCAGGTACTGGACATGGAGGCCACAGGGGGGCATAGACTACAAAGGAGACAGAACTGAACCTCACATCACCCTGTTTGGCCCCGGAGGATGGCTGGTTAGCCAGAGACGGGTAAGATTCCTCAGGGAAGGAACAACCTAAGACAGGCACAGTCGTAGAGGGGCCAACAGCAGAGAACTAAAAGGTCAACAGAGGTGGGGCACAGACCCTCATCCACAAACCTTGCAGGGGTTTGAATTCTCAACCCTCCTAAGGGAGGTCTCCTACCCCCACGGCTGCTTCGCCTCCCACACACAACTCATACGGGGACCCAGGCGGCAGACAGAGACTCGGCCAGCAATAGCTGCTGTATATCTAAATTCAGTCTATTACCAGGAATGCTCGGGACCTACTCAAAATTGCAAATATTCCTTTCTACTAGTATTCACAGGGTAAACTAAGATTTCTGCTTGAGTATTAAAATTGACAGGAAAATAGTAATCAAGTTTTCAGATTAATTTAAATTGGCCAAGTGAAATATGAGAATACTCAAGAAAATTATAGTGTACTGGACAAAAAGCTTTTCCTAAAACATTAACTGAAAAATCTATTAGTAGTTCATCTCACTGTAAATTTGCCTAACATCCAAAGAACCTAAAGCAGTCACTTTGTGTGCAAAAATTAAAATTTAAAATTATCAAGACTGCAATAGAAAATTTCCAAAAGTCCCCATTAATCAAAAAAGGGGAGGGGACAGCGGGGTAATATCATGTAAGGGACAAAAAACAAATATCGAGTAAGTAAAATACATCTAGAAAATTCTTACTCCAGTAAAGTAAATTCCATTTGTAAAAACAATAGCAGGACACCCATGAAAAAACACACATGGTGTCAAAATAAGCCAAAGGAAAATCATTTAGGCAAAAATTAAAAAGAATCCCAAGTCTATTTTGCATAGAGGATCCCTTTGTTAACTTTTGGTCGAGAATGTGTTTGTGTGTTTTCAGAGAACAACTCCAAGACCATGTGGGTTCCTGCGACGGTGAGGAACTGATGGATCTATTCCAGTCACGAGGACGGTCCAGAGATGGGGGACACTGATGACACCTTGCCATGCTAGCAGTCAGCAACTGTGCATGTCTGCAGGCAGCCCAGTACCAAACCAGAGAGGATGGATCATGCATTGACACGATATGTCCACCATCTGGATACCATTGCTGACTTATACACATAATGAATTATTTGACACTGAAACTGGGACTCAGAAAAGTTGGACATTGAAACCGAGACTGAAACACTTTTTGTTCTTATACATTTATTTCTAGTATGCAGAGGCAAGATATTTTTGAAGAAAAGAAACAGGGGAGAGTGATTGATATAGAGGCAGGATGGCCTTGAACAGGCTGTCAAGCTACAGGGGGAGGCTTGGGTGGATGGGAGGCAGATGCGGGGAGAGATCAACTGAAGGACTTGTATGCATGCATATGAACATAACCAATGAATGAAAGACACTGGGGCGGGGAGGGGGGAAGCTGGGGATATGTGCTGGGGGGTGGGGGAGGCTGGGGGGAGGATAAGGGGGAGGGGGAAAGGAAAACATGTACTACTATTATACTGCAAAAAATCAATTAAAAATAATTAAAAAAAAAAAAAGAAGTCCAAGGATGAAAGATATTTTTGAAAGGCACTGAAGGTCAGAGAAGCTTCAGCTAAAGGGAACTGAAGACTCTTTCTTGATCAAGGACTCGTGCTTTTATTCAATACAACCTGTCCTAACTAAGGCAAGGTGGAGATAAACACTTCAAAGGGTAAGCTGTCAAAGGGTTTACAGAAACATTATCAGTTTGTGAACAGCCTACAGCTGTTCAGGTGTTTGGCCAACAGGAGGCAATAAAATGCCCTGAACTGTCTGTCAGCAGACAATCATCCTATTCAGGTTTGGGGGAAGTGCCTTTTAGCGGTTTCCAACAGGTAAACTACATCTGACTCAACCCTGTTGAGCTCCCCAAGCTTCACCAACCTTTTGGTGAAACTCTTGTAATTATTACATGCTGGCATTGGTTCTCAGCAGTGGCAGTGAGAGGGAGAGTGTCCCAGGAGTTCAGGAGCATCCTTTGTACTAGTCTGTCTACTTTTATTTTTTATATATTTTAATTGAATTTTAGAGAGAGAGGAAGGAGAGGGATAGAGAGATAGAAACATCGATAAGAAAAGAAAATCATCCATCAGCTGCCTCCTGCACAGCCCCCACTGGGGACCAACCCCACAACCCAGACATGTGCCCTGACCGGAAATCGACCTGGTGACCTCTTGATTCCTGGGTCCACACGAAACTGCTGAGCCACATCAGCTGGGCTCCGCTTTGATATATGCTTAATATTTTCCTCAACAGCAACAAAAACACTAACTTTTACTGAAATTTAAAACAAAGATAAGATAAACAAAGCGAGAAGACAAGGTCTGAACTAGGAGAAGATACCATTTGTAAAGCAGATTTCATATCTAGACAAAATATATGAAGAATTCTTATAAATCAAGAAGAAAAAAACAACATCAACAAGAAAATGCTCCAAAGATATTGACTGGGCCATTCACAAGAGGGGACACTTGAATGATATGAAAAGATAATTAAGATCACTAGCACATAAGAAAATTATACAAATAATATCATGACATACCATTTTACATCATCTTGAAGATTGTCTATAAGTGTGTTAATACTAAAAGATGGTGTCCATGTAATGTAAGCAGAAACAAACTCTAAAAATATGTATGTCAAGGTCTAGCAATGATGAAGACACCCTGCAACCCAGAAATCCCACCACTCGGCATATTCCCTAGAGAAATTCGTGTGTGTGTGTGTGTGTGTGTGTGTGTACCCATGCATGCATGGAGTGGGTAGTATGAAGGTACATTCTTAGTATCATAGATATGATGCAAAAATTGGAAGCAACTAATTGACCATCAGGAGAAGAATGGGATAAACTGTGATTCATTCATTGTTGTGGTTTGAATTTTGTCCAGACAAAAGGATAGGTCAAGTCCTACTACCCCCAGAACCTGTGAATGGGACTTTATTCATTAATAGGGTTTCACAGAGAGTAATCAAGTTAAGATGAGGTCGTCCTGGTGAGGGTGATGCTCATCTAATTAGTGACCAGTGTCCTCACCAGAAGAGGGAAATGTGAGTATAGAGACAGACACACAGCAGAGGAGTGATGCATCTGCCAACCAAGGACCCGAGGGATGGCCACTCAACCCCAGAAACTGGGAGAGAGGCAGGGAGGTATTCTCCTTTAAAGATCTGAAGAAGAGCATGGTCCTGCCAACACCATCTTTTAGGACTTCAGGCCTCCACAACTGAGTACATTTTTGAGAGAATAAATTTCTGTTGTCTTAAGTCACTCAGTTCATGGCAACCCTAGGGCACAAAAAACTCATAAAAGAAATATTGAATACAGTTCAATGAATAAACTATATATATATATATATATATATATATATATATATGATAAATCTCAAAGACATAATGCCATAATAATGATAGCTTTTTATTGCTAAATAAATACTAAAACCCCCAAATAATACATATATTATTAATAAATATAAGGTTTTAACGAATAACTCAAGAGAATGAAGCATACCACCATTAGAGAGAGGTTATTGGTGGGGAAAGGAGATTATTGTATTTAATTGTATTTGTTATATTTTATTTCCTTAAAAAGTTTTGATTTGAAGGACAGAAGAAAAAAGACAATGTTTTTTAAAAATCTGGGTCATGTGAATATGGGTTCAGCTATGTTATATCATGTACTTTGCAAAATAGTCTGCATGTTCATAACTAGAAATAACACAGTTTTAAAGAGAGAAATTAAGAGCTAGCCATTTGATCACAGGAAATTTGATTCTATTTGGTATGGCTTTTTGTCCATAAGTTACATTGTAAAATTATGATGAGTAAGAGAAGTCAGAACAATCCAATATCTGTGGCAGTGCATTTTATGTCCACTGCATGATTGTTGGGAGCTGATTCCTTGGGCTGATTTCTCACCTGGGCTGTCCTGAGGGCGAGGGGATCACGGAAAATCCTGGTCGTTCCAAATTAGCCTTGAATCTGAATCTTTTAACTTTATCTTCAGTTGATATCCACTCTCCAAAAGAAGTGTTTACAGCCCAGAGACCCACTCTCTGGACTGACCCTGCAAGGCTGTTCTCCTGCAGAAAGAGGAAGTGCCAAGACAGGACTGCGGGCGGGCGCTGTGTGTGGCAGCCTGGATGCCTGCCAGACCCTCACGTGGCATAGCAGCCTGTGCGACCAGGGCCAAGGTCACGGTGGGCGGGGCAGTTTCTACAGACTGTACCACTTGGGGTGTGAGAGCCTCAGGGAACATAGCCTTGACTATCTACTGACTGTACTCTAAAAGAAATTTTCTGTATGCATATACCTTTCAGGATTATGGCTCTTTCCCCCCAAAAGACACATTTGTGAAAAGGTAATTAATAAAAAAAAAAAGTAAAACCATAGATATAAAATGAATATAATAAAGATTTTATTTTACACATAAGATAGGAGGGAATGAGGCAGATGTTATATAACTGGTTCAAAGTACAAAAAGAAAAGAACACAAACTTATATGTCGTAGAGGAAGAAGGTTCAGATGAATTTCAAGTGGAGACAAACCGGATTTTCCACTGGAGGGGACGTAGCTAATTAAATCTCTACCAGATAGGACCGAATTTACAAATCTATCAGTTACCCATGACTTTCAAAGAATTGCAATCTTATTCAAATACAATGAAAAGGGCTAGAATCAGACAGCCCGGAAAGGGGGTGCTGTGGACAGTGAGTACTTTTCCTTTGAAACCGTGTTGTTTGTTTGTTTGTTTGTTTGTTTGTTTGTTTTATATGACCTTATGGAGCCATTCACTGCGAGTGGTAAGGCTTCAGCTTCCTCCTAGAAAGGATGGGCTGCGCGTCTGACATGTATGATGGGGTTCTCAGAAAACGTGTGTCCAGAAAGGCTTTTCTGTATCATGGCAGCTGGGCTTGGCAACACATCCCGCCACCCTGAGACCAGCCCGTTGGTCCCCACTGGTGAAGCCGCTAGAAGCCAGGTGCCTCTTTATGGCATCAGGGCTGGCCAAATGTGCTCCTGCAGAGGACACCCCAATGGGCACGCTCACGGCAATGCCACACTAAATTCACCACTAGCACCTCCTCCCACCCCATAATGTTCATGCAAGATGCCACACCCTGTGTGAATGACTGCCAAGCCCACACCCTTACACACTGAGGGTCCCTTGACAAAGTCAAACTCCTCTGACTTTTTGGGCTTCCAGGTTCATCTCTGCATTGCCCAGTTTTAGCAAGAATCCTGCTAAGTCAGTTTATCAGAATCCCCCACCCTTCATATCTGATCCTGACCCGCAGCCTCTGCCATCCCCCAGGTGATGTCTAATGCCCTTGGCTTTGCCTTCTGCCAAAATCCTGCCTACTCAGTTAGCAGGATTCCCCAAACCCTCATGCTTCCTTAGTAATTTCCCATCCCACTGACCCCCTACTCAGATCCTTGACTATAAATCCCCACTTTTCCTTGTTGTATTCAGAGTGGGGCCCGATCTCTCTCCTACTGCGAAATCCCATTGCACTGGTCTGTACACCTGTTGCGGTGGCCCTGAATAGGGTCTGCCCTGTTCTTTAACAAGTGTGGTGAATGAATCATCTTCTCCTGCACAGCCTCCAGCCCTGCTCCACACAGCACGCGCCTCCACAAAATTACAAGAGATCACTCCTGCATAGGGGGTCGTAAATCCCAAAAAGCTACCAGCCCTCCTCTCCAGAGGTTACCTTCCTGAGGCAGTCCCCTACTCCATGTAAATTTGTCCTTCTTGACTTCTTTGTTTTAATATTTTAAAATTGATTTCAGAGAGGAAGAGAGAGGGGAGAGAGAGAGACAGAAACAACAATGATGAGAGAGACTCATTGAGCGGCTGCCTCCTGCATGCGCCTCACTAGAGATGAAGCCCACCACCTGGGCATGTGCCCTGACTGGGAATGGAACAGGGACCTCCTGGTTCATAGGTAGATGCTCAACCATTGAGCCATGCCAGCGGGCTTGACTTCTTTTTAAAAAAATATATTTTATTGATCTTCTACACAGAGGAAGGGAGAGAAATAGAGAGCTAGAAACATCAATGAGAGAGAAACATGCATCAGCTGCCTCCTGCAACCTCCCACTGAGGATATGCCCACAACCAAGGTACATGCCCTTGACCGAAATCGAACCTGGGACCTTTCAATCCGCAGTCCTATGCTCCATCCGCTGAGCCAAACCGGCCAGGGCTTGACTTCCTTTCTTAACCAGTTATAATATCTTTCTGGTTCCCTCTTTAGTCAATAAAACAGAACCGTTAACACGTGCTCATTTTTATATATGTTGGAGAGTCATGACTTTACCTTGCGCGGAAAATTATCTCCTAACAGTATAATTGGACAAGGCTCCCTTTTTCTCACAGGAAGTCAGAAAGGTGAGAAATGGCTCTAATGTGTAGTGAACGAGTGTGGTTTTCCTGCTTTCACACTCCCCAGGATTGAAATAACTAGGAAGTCATACCTCCCAACGCAGTGAAGATCTCCGCCAGAAATGCAGAAAACGGGTTTGGAAGGAGGTTGGCGGAGACGGGGTTGTAACAGGAATAAATTTCTGGAAGCTTCGGAGATTTAGAAATAGAAACAAACCATCTGCAAGCTCCGCAGAAGCAACATTGAAAGATAATATGGGATGGGTGGTGGCTCCCAGAGAAGGCTGGGCGTTTTTCCTCTTACTGGGTAAACAGTTAGGAACGTGCCTGGGAACTGATTTTCCCATCTTGCAGGGAAGACAGGGCCCTACCCCTCCTTGGATGAGTCTCTAAATGCCAACTCCTCCGATGATTATTGGATGGCAGTCATGCTGGTATTGTCCATTAGGTGCGCACCTGGGAGCGCACCTGGCACACGGCTGCCTTTGACCTTTCCTTGGGTGCTTTCAGATCTAGATAGGGTTTCCCCAGATACTCACAGGGCTCCCTTCTGACCACCTCATTATAAATGGTCTTTTGAAGGCAACAGGCGGCATGTTCCATCAGCAAGAAACCTAAGTGGCAGGAGCCACTGTTGGCAAGGCCTGGGCAAGGCGACACTTCTGCTTCTGGGCCCACGGCTGTGGGTGTGGACTGTGCACTCCTTTTTGGCAGCACGCACCCAGCAGCCAGCGCGTCACACTCGTAGACCCAGCACCTCCTCCCTTAACATCCACCCTTTAAAAAATACCACCAGAGACCCTTGAGGATATGTAAAAGGACCAACTAGAAATTAAATATACACTGACTGAAATAAAAAATATGTTTATATTTATTTTCAGACCCAACAGGAGACTAGAGGAACGCAAGAATCAAGTCAAAGGTTTGAAATACAAAGAAGCAAAAAACACTCAACCGGAAAAGCAAAAAGGAAAAAGAATCCAAAAATTGGAAGATAGTGTAAGAAGCCTCTGGGACAACCTCAAGCGTACCAACATCAGAATGATGGGGGTGCCAGAAGAGAGAGAGAGCAAGATACTGAAAACCTATTTGAAGAAATAATGACTGAACACTTGCCCCACCTGGTGAAAGAAATAGACTTACAAGTCTAGAAAGTGCAGAGAACCTCAAACAAAAGGAATCCAAAGAGGACCACACCAAGACACATCATGATTAAAATGCCAAGAGCAAAAGACAAAGAATATTAAGAGCAGCAAGAGAAAAACAGTTAATTACCTACAAGGGAGCACCCATACGCTTTCCAGCTGATTTCTCAACAGAAACAATGCAGGACAGACAGGCGTGGCAAGAAATATTCAAAGTGATGAACAGCAAGCACCTACAATCAAGAGTACTCTACCCAGCAAAGCTGTCATTCAGAATTGAAGGCCAGATAAAGAGCTTCGCAGATAAGAAAAAGCTAAAGGAGTATATCAACAGCAAACCAGTATCATATGAAATGCTGAAAGGTGTTCTTTAAGAAGAGGAAGACGAAGAAAAAGATAAAGATAAAAATTATGAACAACAAATACACATCTATCAACAAGTGAATCTAAAAACCAAGTGAATTAAAAATCTGATGAACAGAATAAACTAGTGAATATAATAGAATCAGGGGCATAGAAAGGGAGTGGATTGACAATTCTTGGGGGGGGGCGGTTGTAGGGGTGGAGGAAGAGACTGGACAAAAATCGTACAGCTATGGATGAGGACAGTGGTGGGGAGGCAAGGGCAGGGGGTGGGGTTGGAACCAGATGGGGTTGGGACCAGCTAAGGGGAGGGGGGGGGGAGGAACAACTGTAATAATCTGAACAATAAAGATTTATTGAATTAAAAAAATACCGCCAGCTGTGGGCAATGACCTTTAGCAAATCTGCTCATTTCCCCCATAATAGTAGTAGAAACTACAACCAACATGTTTCACTGTGGGAAAATCGTTACAGAGAGTCTTTAGTGGCCCGAAGGAAGGGCTTCTGACAAGACTTTGGGGGGTTTGGGGGGGGGGGATGAGCACATGTTTATACACAGCACGATTTCAACTGTTTTCCAACTGAAGGGCTAGACAGTTCGGGGAACCATGCCCAGGAGGGATGGCGAGCGCTGCTTTTCTGCGGTCACAATGCACTGCTCCGACGCAGGTCAGCTTTGGGGGAAACGGCTCGACAGGCGCGTCACCTGTGCGCGCGGCAAAGCCCCTCCGCCTCGTGCCGACACCCCGAGGAGTCAGCGGGGCTCAGGCGGAGGGGCGGGGGCGCAGTTGCTACTGATCGATCGGGGAGCGCACGTACCTCGTCGCCGCCTGCGAACTGTCTACCGCGCGGAGGGGGCGAGAGCCGGAGGGGCAGCGCCGCAGCCCCCTGAGCCCGGAGCCGCGGTCCCGGGAGCCGAGTGGGAGGCGCCTCTGCCCGGCGGAAGCGGACGCGGTGACCGCGGGCGCCGGGAACCCTGTGGCCAGTGGCTGCCCGGGACGGAGGGGAGGCGGGCGGTGGGAGGGGTGGACAGGCCCCCGCCGGCCTGGTGAGGGAGGTGAGAAGGGAGGAGTAGGAGAGAGGGAGGGAGGGAGAGAGGGAAGCAGAGAGGGAGGGAAGGAGGCTTGGAGCAGGAGGACGGCCGGCCTGCCAAATTTACAAGCGTGCCTGGCTCCCAAGACCTGCAACGTCTCTGTTGTAAATCAAAACCAGGCTATTCTTAAAAACAAATGATTGCATACGCCTCCCGGCCCTCCCCACCGCACCCCCACTCCATACATTTTTTTTTTTTCTGGTCATCTGATCAGAAGAGGTTGTTGGCAATTGTCTTTGTAAGAAAAACGTCCAGAGCTGTAGAGAGTTTTTATGAGTTTCTTGGAGCCAACCTGGAGACAGTTGGTGAGAAACCAGATCTCAAGGGATTGAGGAAATGCGCTGTGGCGGTTTTGCAGCTCGTGTTGTGTGTTAGGATAAAAGGAGGAGACTTGAGGAGGGTGACATAAAATTTATTGGTGGCAGATTAAGGGACGGGAGAAAAACAAACCAGGCAAATTTCTGGGATTGGATAAAAAAAAATGGTACCACTTTGATGGGTAGAGAGTTAATTAATAACATTTAGAACACAGAGGATGGTATGTGGGCAAGAAAATGAGGGGGTGGGTTTCTGTGTCATGCTCTGGCGCTGGCAGTTATGGGGTCTGGAAAAGATAACTCTGACATTTCAGAGGTTTGTTGTCTTAGATGCCTGGGCGGAAGACAGGCTCACCTAAAGTACAGATTGATTTGCCAAGGAGGCTGTAGGCCGAGGAATGACTACCTGCCATGACCCAGTTCTGCTAGGAATTGATGACCAGAGCATCCTACGTGGTTACTTTCAGTCTTTGCGTGCTTGTTTGTTTTCCAAGGAAGATGATAAAAATCACAACATTATATGGCGGACAATAGCTGAATAGCACTGTAATTCTAAAAGGCAGAATGAGGCCCTCGCTGGTTTGGCTCAGTGGATAGAGCGTCAGCCTGTGGACTAAGGGATCCTAGGTTTGATTCTGGTCAAGGGCACATGCCCAGGTTGTGGGTTCGATCCCCCATAGGGAGGCATGCAGGAGGCAGCTAATCAATGATTCTCTCTCATCATCATCGATGTTTCCATCTCTCTTTCCCTTCCTCTCTGGAATCAATAAAAATATTTTTTAAAGAATAAAAGAAAAGGCAGAGTGAGAACAAAAATTAAAAACAATAAATTGGGAATCCAATTTAATTCAAAAAGGTATTTTTATGCAAGATATTTTGTTAGGTACTTCTTTTCTTATTGTCTGAAGTTTTACATATGTCTCATTTCCCCCAATTGTCCCCCGCCCCCCGCCCACGTACGGTTAGGTACTTCTGTGATACAAAGATGAGGAAAACAAAGTCAGTTTCAAGTATGCACAAGCTGTGGATGTAGAAAGGGTGTAATAACCCAGAAAATTAAAAGCAAAGCAAAATCTGATGAATGGAATAGGGAATATATAAATAGCAAGCACTGGAAAAAATAGAGGAGGGAGAGATCAGACTACTCCAGTGGAGACAAGGTGGATCAGGATCAGGAAGGGGTTCAAGGAGAATGTGTCACCAGTAGGTGAACCATTAGCAAGTTTTGAAGAGACAATGATTCAGTGATTGGAGTAGAGGCATATATTCTAACTAGAGGTAATAGTATGAACAAAAAGTATACTGAAAGAGAGATGACAGGTCCAGCTTGGCTGGTTTTAAGGAACATTTAAAGTCATCTGAGATGCTTGTACGTACCTCAGTAAGCAATGGAGAGGCACTGAAAAATTGTATATAGAGAGTGACACAACCTTGGCTTGGGGCATATCCCCAGTAGGGGGTGTGCAAGAGGCAGCTGATTGATGTTTCTGACTTTCTATTCCTCTCCCTTCCTCTCTGTAAAAAAATCAATAAAATATATATATTTTAAAAAGAAATCAAACTTCTTTAGCAGTGTATCAGTAAGGGAGCAGTGATGTCATTCTAAGCAGACATCCTTCCTCCAGGTACCCATGTATTTCTCCTCACTAACCTTTTTAAGTTTTTCACACAGCTGAATCTATTTCCTCCTCTCCTATTCAGTCCTACACCTACATACACTATACTCTGCCGGGTCCACTCCCCTTTTTTAAGAAAATAATTCTGTATTGTTGAAAGTATTACGTATGTCCCCCTTTTTCTCCCATTGACCCATTCCAGCCCGCCCCTACTCCCCAGCCCAGGCCCTCACCACCCTGTTGTCTATGTCCATGCCGGCCCACTCCCTTTTAAAAGCCTCTCTCCAAAGTCACCAAGGATTTTCATATGGCTAAATCCCCAAAGATGCTGATCAGCGCTTCCTCTCTGGACCTCGCAGCAGCATTTGACAACATAGACTAATGTCTCCTTCTCGGAACACTTTCTTCCTTGGCCTACATGACTCTCTTATTAGCAACACTTCCTTTGCCATTCCCTTAAACCAACAGAGCCAAATATCAACAGCACAACGATTGAAATTTCTCTTGAGAGCCAAATTTCTTAAACTTAAACTTCTTCTAACACCACTTCTTCAAAATAGACTCGCCCAGGCCATAGTATTTTGTGGAAGAGCCACATTCAAGGGGCCAAAGAGCCACATGTGGCTCGAGATCCGCAGTTTGCTGACCACTGCCTTAAACTGTTGGAATTCCTCAGGATTCTAACTCAATGTCTTCCCTTTTTTATTCCTAAGTGATTTCATTGACTCCTCCCCCCCAGGTCCTCCTACCCCGCTTTTTAAATTTATTCCTTTTTTGCCTCTCTCTCTCTCTCTCTCTCTCTCACTCACTTTTCTTGGTGTTTTCTTTCTTTTTCTCAAGGCTTAGGTGAACTTTCCACCTACTAATCACTCCAAAATTCTTTGCTTCTGCTGAGATTTCTCTCTGCATTGTTTTTTGTTTTGTCTCTAAGAATTAAGAACTTTTTATTTATTCTTTATTTTTCTTTCTTTTTCCCCTCTTTATTGAATTTATTGGGGTAACACTAGTTAAGAAATTGGCCATCAGTTTGGCTAAAATAAACTCTCTACAGGTTTGGACATTCTTACGGGATCATGTATTGTCTTGTAGTTGATGTACCTTGCTATCACAGGTATAGTAATCTGAGGTTTTTTAAGATAGAGTCTATGAGGATTCTCCCGTTGAAACACACCAGAGCTCATTGAGTGGGTGACTCCTGCCTCCATCACTTTCTGCTAAGCCCAGGACATGTCCTTTCTGTTTCAATTCTGTTTCCTTACTAGAAAATAAAATGGGGGATTAAACAAGATTTGGCCCTCAAACTTTAGCATGCATCAGAATCCCCTGGAGGTCTTGTAAAATCGCAGAGCGCTGGGCCCCAACCACAGAGCCTCTGGCTCAGGACGCCCAGGGTGGACCCCATGAAATTACATGCCCAACAAGACAGGTGATGACCCTGATGCTCCTGACCCAAGGACAACACCTTGGGGTGTTTGTTTCTTTTGTTTGTTTGGTTGGTTTTTTTTAAAATATGTTTTATTGATTTTTTACAGAGAGGAAGGGAGAGGGATAGAAAGTCAAAAACATCGATCAGCCGCCTCTTGCACACCCTCTACTGGGGATGTGCCCGCAGCCATGGTACATGCCCTTGCTGGGAATTGAACTTTCAGTCCGCAGGCCGACAGTCTATCCACTGAGCCAAACCGGTTTCGGCAGGACCACACCTTGAGAGCCACTACACCACAATCACAGTGACTAGCAGACTCGCTTGGGAACTTATGAAATTCAGATGTCGTGGGCTCAGACCTACGGAACTATAATCTTTAGGGGTGGCACTGGGGAATCTGTATTTGAAAAGGGCTGCCCAGATGACTCTTAGGATGGACCAAGTTTAGAAACTAATTGAGCTAGAAAATCTGTCATGTCATGTCATGTCAGTGTCCACCTTCCATGATTTTATGCTTTGGTTCAGCTGAAGGAAGGCAGGTACAACTGTCAGGATGGAATATTCCTAGTAGCATGCTCAAACTGGAAATATACAAAGAAAGGGAATTCTGGGAAAAATATCTCAGCCTAGACAAGTGGGTGCATTACCAAACCATCACCCCATGGTGGGTACTCTCCAGCCCTCCTCACTGCAAATGTGTTATCTTGCTAGATATACATAGATTTACTATCCAGCAGACCCCTTCACACCCCATTTGGAAACATCAGCAAACAAATTATTTTACTGCCTTCAGATTTTTCCACAATAATTTTTTTTACATCTGAATAATTCAAAGAAATCACAAGAATGTTAATCACCCAGAGCAAACTGAAGTCGGGGGGACAAATCCTTGTTTCTGTACTAAAATGCATAAACTGCTTGCTTGCAACACCCAAAATGGCAGTTTTTCAGCTTCACCTATTTTAATTCCAAACTCCACTGGAAAATTCATCACAGAAGTTAATATTTAACCCATGATCCAAAAAATAAAGGTAAAAAATGAAAAGATTTAAAAGTTATATTCTTATAAAAACTCAAAGTAAATGAACACTAGGCTTTCATGGTGTCCTTTCATAAATTAAAGAGCTATGAGTCGGCAGTCACAGCTGGTTATCCCTCCAAAGTTGTTTTCTTTTTTATTATGAAATAAAGAACTAAATTCCAGGGACTGGATGAGCCCAAGCTGAATTAACAAACAGAGCAAAGGCAAAGTTAAACAAAACCGCTGACTCTGCTAAAACCTCGTGATTAACACTGATCTTGAAGGCAAGGTCAGGAAAAGTATTTCATGGAACTGCTTCTTCCCAGGAAATTTTGGATCAAAATCAGAAAAAGTGCTGGTGTGTTTTAGAACATCTCAAAATACCTGAAGGAGAATTTATTCCACTTCGTCTGTTACCATTTATGGGGTGACGGTGCTGACTCAGCCTTCCACCCTTTGAATGCAGCAGCAGCCAGCCAGCAGGAAAAACACTGAGTCTTATGTGGGGGGCAGGTATTACTGGTGAAGGCAGGTCAGAGGCTGGGTCCAAAAGAAAGTACCTGGTGTCTAGAAGATTCTTGAGCCAATAAGCCATCACTTCCAGATAGACAGAGAGCCTAAATTAGCTATTTTCTGTTTGTAGACAGTGCCTGGGAAGGCACATGGGCATTTCTTTAGTTATTGTCAGCTGAACCCAAGGCGACAGGCAAAGCCATGCCCTGGGAACACATTTACCAAAAAGCAGATGTGTTATCAACACTGACTCTTACCTTTGCTCAGGTGTCCGGGAGCAGGCTTTGATATGTAAATCCAAGTCTAGCACTGGGAATGAAAAAATGAATAGGACTTTGGCCCACCCAAGCTCCTTTGATTCTAAGTTTTGGTGACCCCCCTGGTATTTGGAATATAAATAAACACGCTGCTTGGGCTTTGGGTCCCTGTCCCTGTCTCTCCAGCAGAAGAGGACGGTCCCAGCTTTTTCCTTCTATCTCTGTGTCTTGTCTCTTTTATTTCTCAATCCCCAGCCGCCCATACTCAGGAGCTGGACCCGCTCTCTAGCTGCGCTGGACACGGAAAGAGAGAAATACCTATACTGTTTTTTATGAAAATTTACAAATATAAAAGTAGAGAGAAGAGTAAATTCCATTATACCCCAGACTTAGATATAATTATTGTTAATAGTTTGCTAAATTTGCTTTATCAATTTCTTTTTTTTTTTGTTTTGCTGAAGTATGCAAATTATAGACAACATGACATTTTGCCCGTGAGTAACTTTGTGGTAGTCAGCTTTCCAGATGACACATAATACTCCCTGCCTCTGGGAATCCACAGCCTTCTCACATTGTACCAGGCCTGGTCTGTGTGGCCAGTAGAATCCAGAAATAGTGATGGTATGTCTCTTCTGGTATTAGGTTGTAAAAGACACTGTGGCTTCCAGCTTACATTCTCATTCTCATTCTCTCTCTCTCTCTTCCTCCTCCTCCTCCTCCTCCTCCTCCTCCTCCTCCTCATCATCATCATCATCATCACCACTTCCTCTGGGGAAAGTCAGTTGCCATGTCATGAGCATCACCATGAAGACCCATGTAGCAAAGAAAGCCTCTGACCTACAGCCATGTCCTAGACCATCACGGACACAGATCCTCCAGCCCCAGAGAAGTTTCCCATGACTGCACCCCCAGCCATCTGACATGTAACCTTGATAGTAACTGTTTGAGAGACACCAGGCCAGGACCACCTGGCTGAGTTCACTCTCAGATTCCTCACCCTCAGAAACTGCAAGATAATAATTTCAATTGCTTTAAGCTGCTAAACTTTGGGCTACATTGTGACACAGCAATGGATAGTTCATAGACATTTTAATACCTGCAAGTGGGGTGCTCTGTGACAAAACCCCTAAAATGTGGGAATGGCTTTGAAACCGGGCAGGGCTCCATTGAGAGTGTGAAAGCCTGAAGTGTCTTGTAGGAAATGTTAACAACAGGCCGAAACCATTTTTGGCTCAGTGGATAGAGCATTGGCCTGCGGACTGAGGGGTCCCGGTTTCGATTCTGGTCAGGGGCATGTACCTTGGGTGTGGGCACATCCCCAGTGGAGGGTGTGCAGGAGGCAGCTGATCAATGTTACTCTCTCATAGATATTTCTAGCTTTCCATCCCTCTCCCTTCCTCTCTTTAAAAACAATCCTATCTAATAAAAGAGTAACATGCAAATGTGACCGTACCTTGGCTCCTGACTGGCTATGCTACCAGCCAGTGGCAGCTACAGTGGCCAGAAACTTACCACAGCTGAGTCTGTGGCCCTGGGGCACAGAGAACAAGGCAGAGGGATCTGCGGTGGCGGGAGCGGCAGCTGCGGGGGCGGCTGCGAGAACTCACCGCAGCTGTGTCTAACTGAGGCCCCTGGCATTGCTAATAATGTGTAGCTTCAGCTGTATGCCAGCAAAAACAGAAGGCAACCATCAGAGGGAAGACCCCCATCAGAGGGAAGGCCCCCGAGTCCCAGCTTCAGCATCCCAGCTGTGGAAACTGACAACAGGTAGGAGGAAGTCCCACCCCCACAGAATGTGTCCAAATCAGTCGTTGGTCACAGTGCTGAAAGGCCTGTCTGTCATTCTCCTCTACCTCAGAACGTGGCAATAGAGAGGTGGGACTATGTCCAAAGAAAAACTGTTGAAGTTTGCTCAACTCTATATTTTGGATACAGCCAAAGCTACACGTAAAAGATTAGCAATCCCAGCAAACCAGGCCTGCTCAGAAACAACCTCATGCATGAAATAAATGAATTAACAAAATCGTGCAAGATGCTAGTAGAAAAGGAAGCCCAATCTGAAGCAGCAGCAAAAGGTATAGCTCCCATGGAAGTAACTATGGCAATTAAATATGATCATAATAGTGACCCAGGTAGATATAATTCTCCCCATGTAACCGAGGCTGCCATATTCACAAACGAAGATGGAGAACCTCCTTTTGAAAGGGATTTGCTCATTCATTGTAAACCAGATCCCAATAATCCAAATGCCACTAAAGTGAAACAAATCAGTATCCTGTTTCCTACATTAGATGCAATGACATATCCTATTCTTTTTCCACATGGTGAACAAGGTTGGGGAACAGATATTGCATTAAGACTCAGAGACAACAGTGTACTCAACAATAATACTAGACAAAATGTAAGAACACGAGTCACCCAAATGCAGTATTATGGATTTCATCTCTCTGTGAGGGACACTTTCAATCCTATTTTAAATGCAGGAAAATTAACTCAACAGTTTATTGTGGATTTGTATTCAAAAATGGAGGCAAATCGGATAAATTTCATTAAAGCAAACCGATCTAAGTTGAGAGTTGAAAAATATAGCGGTTTGATGAATTATCTCAAATCCAGATCTGAAAATGACAATGTACCCATTGGTAAAATGATAATACTTCCATCATCTTTTGAGGGTAGTCCCAGAAATATGCACCAGCGATATCAGGATGCTATGGCAATTGTAATGAAGTATGGTAAGCCTGATTTATTTATAACTATGACATGCAACCCCAAATGGGCTGGAAAAAAGTTGAAAACAGACCTGACTTGGTAGACAGGGTTTTTAATATTAAGCTGAATGCTCTTTTAGATGATGTTTGTAAATTCCATTTATTTGACAAAGTAATAGCTAAGATTCATGTCATTGAATTTCAGAAACGTGGACTGCCTCATGCTCACGTATTACTGATATTTGATAGTCCAAATTATGTTCGGAATATGACATTGACCATATAGTTAAGACAGAAATTCCAGTTGAGGACCAGTGTCCTCGACTTTTTCAGATTGTAAGATCAAATATGGTACATGGACCATGTGGAATACAAAATCCAAATAGTCCATGTATGGAAAATAGAAAATGTTTAAAGGGATATCCGAAAGAATTTCAAAATGTGACCATTGGAAATATTGATGGATATCCCAAATACAAACAAAGATCTGGTAGTACCATTTCTATTGGAAATAAAATTGTTGATAATACTTGTATTGTCCCTTATAACCCATATTTATGCCTCAAATATAACTGTCAGATAAATGTTGAAGTCTGTGCATCAATGAGAAGTGTCAAATATCTACTTAAATACATCTATAAAGGTCATGAGTGTGAAAATATTCAAATTTCTGAAAAAAATATTATCAATCATGACGAAGTACAGGACTTCATTGATTCCAGGTATGTGAGTGCTCTTGAGGCTGTTTGGAGACTTTTTGGAATGCGAATGCATGACCAATCTCATGCAATACAAGATTAGCTATTCAGTTGCCAAATGCACAAAATTTGTATTTTCATGCTGATGATTTTGCTGACGTTTTAGATAGGGCTAAAATACATAACTCAACTTTAATGGCTGGGGGCCGTGATCGCAGGCACAAACCTGGCCCCAAGTCCGACCAAGGCAGTGCTTGGGGCTGCAGGGTGGTGATGGCAGCCACAAGCTAGCCCCGAGCCCAGCCAAGGTTGTGCTGGGGGCTGCAATCACAGCCACAAACCCGGCCCCAAGCCCAGCAATGGCGGCGCCAGGGGGCTGCAGGGGTGGCGATCGCAGCCACAAATCTGGCCCCAAACCAGGACATGGTGGTGCTGGAGTCTGGTGGTCCCGGTCACAGCCACAAACCCAGCCCCAAGCCCGGCCATGGCAGCACTGGGGGCCACGGGGGTTGCAATTTTTATATATGAGGATGTTTATTCAAATGTGTATAGACTCTTGCTCTTTTTCTACTTTCTGGCTGGCTTGAGGATCCTAGGTGTCCTGCCTCCCAGATCCATGTGACACAGAGCAGGATCCTTGGCTCTGGCCCACCTTTTTGAGGCAATTCATCAATGAATCTCAGAGGGATGGCGGGGCTCCTGCATTGTGACAGGGTACAGGCCAGGCTGGGGGACCCATCCCCCCACCGAGTGCACAAATTTTGTGCACCGGGCCTCTAGTAAAATATATTTTTTTTAAAAAAGAAAATGTTAACAACAGAGTCTACATCTTTAAAGATTCAGGTAAGAGCTTGCAGGAAAGTGAGGCAAATGCTATTAAGAACTAAAGGAAGGGGATTCTGGTAATGCTGTTGCTTGCAGGAATGTGGCCAGAAGAAAACATATCAGGCACTGGTGATCTGGTTAAGGAGATTTTGAACCAGTATGTTGAAAGTGCTGCCTAGTTTCTTCTAATTGCTTACAGGGGAGAGTGATAAATCAAAGGAAGGGCTGTTAAGAGGAAAAGAACTACGACTGGATGGGTTTCAAAATTCTCAGCCTTTACAGATGGCAAATTATGCTAGAATTAAGGAATGGCTTCCAAGCAAAAATCAAATTCAGGGCTCTGCCAGGAATAACTATGAACCAGAGATAAACCTTGGAGTGTGCCTGTGAAATCATTTTTTAAAGATTCAGGAAGATACAAGGTAGTGCACCAGAATACTGCTCAGTCAGACAGAAGCTCCTCTAAAGAGACCAGAGGTGTGTCTCACCACGATCGTTTGTTTGCTTTTCCCCAAATTCATACAAGGAAATCGTAATCCCCAGGGTGATGACTTCAGGAGGAGGGGACTTGGGGACACAATTAGGTCATGAGGATGGAGCCCCTCTGAATAAGATTAGAGTTCTTACTAAAGAGCCCCAGAGAGCTACCCTTCCACCGTGTGAGGACACAAAAAGTCTGCAACCCAGGGAGGGTCTCCCCCAGACCATGCTGACACTCCCATCTCAGACTTCCCACCTTGCAACTATGAGAAATACATTTCTGTTGCTAATTAAGTACTCTCAGCCTGTGGTATTTTATTATAGCAGCCCAAACTGGCTAAGACACCCCCAGACCCTCTCAGTTGAAGGATAGTGTTCCTGGAAAGCTTAGCTTTCTTAGTCCTCAGTTCTTTGCCGAAGCCCTGCTTGGAGAAAGTCTTATCTCAAAGAATTGTGGGTATTACCTTTGCCTAACCGAGTAGATCCCAATGAGATTCACAGAAGATTTTAAGAGAATTATATGTACAGAATCATGACCAGCTTAAACTGAAAGGGACAGGGATAGTATCAAATAAAAAGAGGCTTTTGGATCCTCAAAATTCTACTGACAGAGAGCAGACTGAGAATATCATTCAGCTGCAAAAACATGATACCTTTTATGAAGAAGTATGGATGACTCACAGGGAGAACCAAGAGCCTGAGAGCAGAGCCTAGAGCCTTGGAATATAGTGTCCAAGCCTGAGATGAGGAATTTACACTGATCTGGGTAGATTCTAGAATCTATATGGACCAGCAACTTCATGGCTCTCGTTTTCTCCATGTTTGAGCAACAGGATCTAGAATGGTTATTCTATGTCTGTCCCATTATATGTTCGGTGGAAGAGTGTGTTATGGATCGAATGTGTATGTCACCTCAAAATTTATAAATTGAAGCCCTACCTAACCTCCCAACATAATGATATTTGGTATTTGGAGATGGAGCCTTTAGGGGTAATTAAGTTTAGATAAGGCCATGAAGGTGGGGTCTTCATCATGGGATTAATATCCTTACAAGGAGAAACAAGAGAGCTAGCTGTCTCTTTGCTTTGTTAGGATATATCAAATAGACAGCCATCTCCAAGCCAGGAAGAGAATCCTCACCAGAATCTGACTATGGACTTCCAACCTCCTGCACTGTGAGAAATAAATGTCTGTTGTTTAAGCTCTTGAGTCTATGACAGCTCAAGCTGACTAATACAGAGGGGTGATGGAAGAAGACAACTTGTCAAGAAGAACTATACTGGAGAAACTATATTTAAGGAAATATGATTACACATGGACCTGATTTAGATTATGAGATTCTGGACATTAAGCAGATGCTATAATAGACTGAGACTTCTGAGGACTCTGGAGAGGTTGACTATATATAAATATGTGTGTGTGTATGTATGTATGTATGTATGTATGTTTGTATATATTGTGTTTTTTTTTTCATCCTCACCTGAGAATACTTTTCCATTTTTTGAGAGAGTTGAAGGGAGAGGGAGAGATAGAGAAACATTGATGTGAGAGAGATACATTGATTGGTTGCCTCTCACACGTGCCCCAAACAGGGCAGGAAATAGAACGTGCAACCGAGGGTATGTACCCTTGACTGGAATCAAATCCTGGACCCATCAGTCCTTGGGCTGACACTCTAACCACTGAGCCAAAACAGCTAGGGCAATGCTGAGGCTGGTTTGGCTCAGTGGGTAGAGCGTCGGCCTTTGGACTGAAAGGTCCCAGGTTTCTAGTCAAGGGCATGTACCTTGGCTGTGGGCACATTACCAGTGGGGGGTGTGCAGGAGGCAGCTGATTGATGCTTCTGACTTTCTATCCCTCTTCCTTCCTCTCTGTAAAAAAATCAATAAAAAATATTTTTAAAAAACAGCTAGGGCTAGATTAACTCTATTTTGCATATGGGAAGTACATGGATCATTGGTGGACTGTGGTAGTATGCAAGTTACCTTACTTTGATTCCCACCTGCTAGTATCACACTCCATGTAGTCTTCCTCCACAATTGCACCATAGTTCATGTGTATGACCAATAGCATACAGAGGAAGTGAAGGTACATCACTTCTGATATTAACTTCCTAGTGGCCTGGTGCATGAATTCGTGCACATTGAAATGAAATTAATTAGAAGAAATATTTTAAATTCGCTATTTACCCTTTCTCTATAATAGAAGTGTCAACTAAATTCACAATTGACAATGACAGGTTGACACACATGCAATTGGTGCTAGTGAGACCTTTATATGTATTATGCATGTGTGAGTCAACTTAGCCTTTTATAGATATAGAACAAACTTGCTTAATTAGACCTGCTTTCTGATTTAGCCCAGTGAAGCACCCCAACTTCTCTCTCAAGTAATTGTCAGCAACACAGCAGTAAATATCAACACAAAGCAGATTATTATTGTAGACCATGCAGGGAGAACAAAGGGTAAAATATTTAACTGCAGCAGTGTTTGACTATATTGTGTGCAATGAGAAAACTTGAAGTCATTTTCAAGGTCCACCATTTCTTACTTCTTTTTAGTCAGGTCAAGTTTCTAAACTTTCTAAATCTCTGTTTTGTGGCTAATGAAAAGAAAGTAGGATTCCACTGAGTCTCCTATCTACCTACCCCAGGACTTCTGTGAGTATCAAATGAGATGAGGCATGGGAAAATGCTTCATAGACATTTGGTTACAGTATAAAGTGTTTCCACCTGGCTATAAAGCAAGTCATATTCCTGGGCTAAAGAAACTGCAAGGAGACCAGTGTCTGCTAGGGAGAGGAATCTGGGCATTGCTATGTGACATCATTAACCAGATGGAGGGAAGGATACTTAGCATATTAGCCTTTTATATATATAGATTTTTGTAAGTGAGGCTTATCTCTCTCTCTCTTCCTCTCCCCCCCTCTCTGTCACATCACTTGTTTTAGAAGAAGCCAACAGACTTATGAAGAATTGAGGCTTCTGCCCAAAGTCAGCAAAGAATGCAGGCTTCTTTCCAACAGCTACGTGCCTATCCCCGCGGTCGGCAACCTGCAGCTGGAGAGCCACATGGAGCTCTTTGGTCCCTTGAGTGTGGCTCTTCCACAAAATACCATGCCCTGGGTAAGTCTATTTTGAAGAAGTGGTGTTAGAAGAAGTTTAAAAAATTTGGCTCTCAAAAGAAATTTCAATCGTTGTGCTGTTGATATTTGGCTCTGTTGACTAATGAGTTTGCCGACTGCTGGCCTAGGCCATCTTGGACACAGATCCTCCAGCTCCAGTCACGGTTCAGATCTGGATAGTGCGTTCCTGAGAGATCCTAAGCCAAACCAGCTGGCTAAGCCACTCCCAGATTCCTAACTCTCAGAAGCTGTAAAAATACCAAGAAACTTTTAGTCACTCTGTGCATCCAACCAGGTGGTCCTGGGGCCTTGCTGACCCTGGAAAGATGGTCCCTCCAGGGCTAGCCAATTCCAGAGAGAGCACCTGCTTTCTTAGCAAACCCGCTAATCCAGAGCCCACGCCCCAACCACCTCCTCGATGGGACTCTCACAGAGCTCTCACACTCCGGGCCACTGTCTGCCTGCACTAATCACCCCAGGATATCTAGCAGACTAGAGACAGCCCCTGTGTTCTAGAGCCACTGCACTCATTCAGAGCAGCCAATCCTGAGCTTGCCTACCCTGCCTCACCCGTTCCTCCTTGTGGACACCACGTTAAACGCTCTTGCCCACATTTCGCCCCAACTCTCTCTGCCTCTGAATTGACTTTGGCTTCCCATGTAATCCACTTGTTGCATGGCGTGCCCCCTTCTCTTGGGATGTGTGAATATCATAAACTATCTTTTTAATAGCAGGCATCTCCTGATCTGTTGAACTTGCCATACCTAAATAATAATAAAGCCTACATTTAAAATACTTTCAGTGATTTAGGATACTTTGACACAATACCAGATAACTAATACAGTAAACATGTGTGTGTGTGTGTATGTATGCGTGTGTGTATGTGTATACTTTTCCTTCATACCACTAACACCATCTTCCCACATAAAAAAATCTTTTTTTTTTTTTTAATCCTCATCCCAGGATATTGTTTCCATTGAATTTTAGAGAGAGTACACAGGAGAGGGGAGGGAGAAAAGAAGAAACAGAAACCGGTTTGGCTCAGTGGAGAAAAGAAGAAACATCTACAGGAAGAGATACATCCACCAGTGCCGGGAATTGAACCCTCAACTCTTGGGTCAAAGGCTGATGCTCTAACCACTGAGCACTGGCCAGGGCAATAATCCTTTCTTAATAGCATCTAATACCTAAGACACCTTATAAATGTTCTCCGTCTCCCCAAACATGTCTTTACAACTGATTTGTTGGAGGACAGGGTCCAAATAAGGCCCACATATTGCATTTGATAAAATTTACAGGTCTTTTTTCAAAGTAGAATTTTTATTTTTTTAAAAACATATTTGTATTGATTTCAGAGAAGAAGGGAGCTAGAAGCATCAATGATGAGAGACAATCATTGATTAGCCTCCTGCATGCCCCCTGCTGGGGACTGTGCCCTGATAGGGAATCAAACCTGGGACCCTTCAGTCCACAGGCCGACGCTCTATCTACTGAGCAATACCGGCTAGGGCTCAAAGTAGAATTCTTGAAAAGACAAAACCTGAGTCTCCCATAAGCATAAAGGAAGTAGGCATCAAATATTTCATTAACTCACAAATGAGGGAAACAGCAGGATGGCTGATTGGTTGAAAGAAACTTTGAGAAACTAAGTATACACAGGCATTGGAAAATTACTGCTAAATTAGATTAGAAAAAAAGCCTGGTTAATAACCTCCAAGGCAATAAAACTGGTCATCGAAATGTTTTTTTTTCTTTTTTTAAATTCAAAATGTTTCTGATTGTTGCTACCAGACAGAAATCATTTGCATCTCCACCAGACAAAATTAATCTCCATTGCTTAGAGAGCCATTGACATCACTGTCATTTTGTGCGTTATCTTCTTCCCTCACAGAATTGCAAAACATCTTAATTAATCTTAAATAGCCTAAAGCAAAGCTGCCCCCCCACCCCAGGGTATTAGTGCCCAAGCATGATATTGAAAGGACAGGACATTGGGTCATCTGTTTCTATTTCCAAGTCTTGAGAGTTTATTTTTTCTTATTGCTCTTCTAATCTAAAAATTGAGTCATTATCTTATAGAAAGCCCCACATTCTGACTTGATGTGCTTGCTTTAATCAAATGTAATTTTTAAACCAATATCCAGTTGCTAAGAATAACACCATCTTATTAAGTGGATGAAATGATTTGCGTCAACAGGATTTATTAAATCATGATGGGATGTTGCAAGAATGTTTTATTAATTTATGCATTTTCATCACTAACCGAAAATTCTAATACATGGGATTTCCTGTGGGTACGCTCCAGGAAAGGGTGTGCGCTTGCTTGGAAGGCATAACCCTGAGGTTTTCATTTGGTTGTTGACCTAAGACACAATTCACCTCTCCTGCTCCTCCAGGAGTCCTTCGGTGTCTAACAGACAGAGGTTTCCTGGGGGTTTTCTTTGAAGCTCTAGGCTTTGAAACCATGTGAGGGGCTCTTCTTGCCTACCAAGGCAGGACTGCCGTTAGCTCACTGGAGAATCAGTGAACAGGGGACCTTGGGGACAGGTTCAGGGGGTTAGCCTGGGACAAGCTCCCCTGGTTGCAAGTCTCCTGAAGACCCTTAGAATTTAGGAGGTGCACACCTGTGGGGGGAAAGAGGGGAAAGGCCGGATGCACTCTAGGAGGGAGAGCACACACTAACCTCAATTTATTTATTTATTTTTAAAAATATATATTTTTATTGGTTTCAGAGAGAAAGGAAGAGGGAGAGAGAGAGAGAGAGAGAGAGAGAGAGAAATACATGATGAAAGAGAATCATGGATCAGCTGCAAATCCCACACTGGGGACTGAGCCCACAACCCAACATGTGCCCTTGATTGGAGTCGAACCTGGGAACCTTGAGTCCGCAGGCCGATGCTTTATCCACTGAGCCAAACAAGCTAGGGCAGTAACCTCAATTTCATAAGAGGATGATTATTTAGGACTTGTAACTTTCATATATGGAAAGTTAAAATGCAAAGCCAAAATAAACATCTGACAGTTTTTTTTTGTACCCCAAAACACCCTCAAGGATGCCAAAGCACATACTAACAAGTCCATGCAATTTCTAGCTGCCAACATATGGAGTACTTTCTAAGGTCAAACCAAAAATGCATCAAATTAAAACAAGAATTTATTTTTACCTCTCCATCTTCAGATCATGTGTAAAATTGGGCTGTTCCAAGCTACCACTTTAGTGTATTTGTATCTATTATATGGATTTGATCTTATTTTGTCTTGAGTTGTCACAATTTTGAGGACCTATCAGATCATCTTTTTTTACAAAAGATGTTTATCTAATAAAAGTGATAATACAAAGGAAATGCTCATTTAATCTCCCCTAAAACTACTAGAATAAGCACTTTAAATAAATGTCAAAGTGTCATAAATTATAGCTTAATATTTCTGCTAATAAAATAGTTCTAAAATAAACAGCATAAATTTTTAAAATGAAAATGAAACATTTATAGTAGCTCTATTCATAATTGCCTCAAACTGGAAACGACCCAAACATTTTTTCAGTGAGTGAATGGATAAACAAAGGATGATACATGCATACAATGGAATACTAGTCAGATATCAAAAGGAACACATTACTTATACACTCCCAAACATGGATGGGTGATTAAAAGAAGCCAAAGGAACACATTACTTATACACTCCCAAACATGGATGGGTGATTAAAAGAAGCCAGTTTTAAAAAGATACCTTCTATATGATTCAATTTATATGAACTTCTGGAAAGGCAAAACCAGTGGGTACCAGGGGCTGCGTGTGACAGAGGGTTTCATAATACAAGGCACAGGAGGGAGTTTTCTGGGGAGATGGAAGGTTTTGATCCTGATTGTGTTGGTGGATATACATACCGGTATTTCCACCTATGCTGAAATACACAGAATTGTGCACTGAAGTAAAAAATTTACACCATGGAAATGTAAATGTTTAAAAACACATTTTCTTGATTTCAGAGTGGAAGGGAGAGGGAGAGAGATAGAAACATCGATGATAATCATTGATCCGATGCCACTGGGAATTGAGCCTGAAACTCAGGCATGTGTCCTGATTGGGAATCAAACCTGTGACCTCTTGGTCCTTGTGCTGATGCTCAACCACTGAGCCATGCCTGCCGGGCAGAAATTTAAAGTATGTAAAATAATAGTGTCAAAAGTCTAATTAGTAATTTCTTAACTCATCCTTTTTCTCTAGGTATCTGTTGCCCAGCATTATTGAGAGAAGAGGAATACATTCTGTTCTCAATTCCTTAATTTCAAGAGAACCCATAAAAGGTGTGTTGTTCAGTCATGTGTTTCTTTTTCGATAAAAGAGCAAAGAAAAAGACAAATTCTAATATTGGAAGATAAATTTTTAAAAAATATATTTTATTGATTTCTTACAGAGAGGAAGGGAGAGGGATACAGAGTTAGAAACATCGATGAGAGAGAAACATCGATCAGCTGCCTCCTGCCCACCCTGCACTGGGCCAACACATGCCCTTGACTGGAATCGAACCCGAGACCCTCCAGGCCGCAGGCTGACACTCTACCCACTGAGCCAAACTGGTTTCAGCTGGAAGATAAATTTTAACTGAAAGTCTCGAAAAGGAAAAGGTCATGATGTCAGGGGGAGAGTGTGTTGTATATCAGTGCGGAGAGGGCTGCTGTGAGGAAGCAGTAGCCTTGAAAGGGTGCAAAAAGGAAAGCACAATTTTGCTTATTCAAAGCCAACGCAAAGGAGGACAGATTCAAACTTCTTTGAGTTAAAAGCAAGCAAAACACCAATAAGGACAAAATGAGAAGTAACCTATGAATTCATTTATCAATTTCTTTTTCTTTCTCCTTAACTAGCTCTTCGTCTGAATAATATAACACCTCATTTTTTTTAAATGGCTAAACATTATTATACTTTGGCATTTAAATTTAAATTCAGAGACTTTCTTCTTTTCATTAAATCTTTTTTATGTTTCTATTGAATTTAGAGAGAGAGGAATGAAGAGTGAGAAAGAAACATGGATGTGAGAAACATTGATCAGCTTCCTCCTGCACATATCATACTGGGGATCAAGCACACAACCCTGGCTTATGCCCTGACCAGGAATTGAACTGGTGACCTTTTGGTTCATGGGACAATGCTCAACCAACTGAGCCACTCCAGCCGGGCTCACAGGCTTTCTTAAACACCTCCACTTTCTTTATTTCAAAGGTGAAAACACTACTTTACTGTTCTAAAAAGTGGAAAAATGTCTGTTTTTATAGATGAGGTCAGTTTTTATAGTAAAAATTGTTACCATTTAGAATACTATTTGTATTTGTTATCTATTGTTGCATTAACAAATGACCCTAAACTCTAGTGGCTTAACGCAACAATATATTTATTGTTTCTCAAGTTTCTGCGGGTCTCACCTGGCTCAGAGAGCTGGTGGAAATGCTGAGGCTGGAAGTCTTAGATGGCTTCATTCACTTGTCTGGAACTTCAGTCTGGTTCTCTTCCACGTGGTCTCATGTGGAGGGTGCCCCCAGGCAAGACACCTTGAGCATTCTTTAAATCTTTGTCAGGCTGAATCCTAGGTGCCTGGCAAAGCCATGTCTTGGAAAAACACATTCACCAACAAGGTTGAATATGTTATCAGCTTGGCCTTAACTTTGCCTCAGGTGTGGGGAGAGGGCCTTGAAATGTAAATGCAGTCTTGCCTCAGAAATGGGGGAATGAATAGGGCCTGGGCCCACCAAAACTCCTTTGATCCTAATGTTGGAGAAACCCCTTTGTATTGTGGAATATAAATAAACTTCTGCTGTTTGGGTTTGAGTCGCTGTCTCTCCATCAGAGAGAACAGACTTCCCACCCGGCCCCAGCTTTTTATTTCTATTTCTGTGTCTTCTCTTCTATTTCCTTTATTTCTTAATCCCCAGCTCCTCTACTCAGAAACTGAACCCAATTTCTCTCTCCACACTGGATGTGGAAAAGAGAGAAAAACACCTATAGTCTTGGGGTACTCCAAGAGCTTTAAAGTGGGATTTATAATACCTCTTAAGGCCCAGTCTTAGAGGTTGCACAATGTCACTTCTGCTGCATTCCATTGGCCAAATCAAGCCCAGAGTCAAGGAGTGGAGAAATAGTTGAGCCTCTTGATTTAGGGAGGAGCAGCAACGTCACCTTGTAAGGGAGTGAGGATTCGGGGACACCATTTGCTGGGGGAGCCACGACTTTAACAATGCACCAC